>CM077116.1:476239008-477593651 GCA_039619475.1 Icerya purchasi | reverse complement strand
CGTAACCGGTTTCGCCTGTTGCTAGTATATTTATTAGCTTACTAATTCTGGTCGAATAGAAGCTCTCTGAGCTGAAAAAATTCCAGCCAGCCAGTATTTCTCCGTTACATGCGTCCCATTCATTCGTTTAATCTCGTTTATTTCCAGCGCGGTTTTTCTTCATCTCTTTTTTGTCGTTTCGTAGTATTTGCGACGACGACGCCGAATAGCGCGCGTACAGTACCGTTTTTTTGTCGCTTCTTTTTCATTTTCCTTTTTTAAATCCTTTTAAAGTAATTGGCCAAATGGTTTTAAAGTAATGCTCGGTTAGATTGACTAGAATAAATGCGGAAGATGAGGTAGAGAATCCTCCGCTGCGGGAAAAGAAAGCAAAGAGGAGGAGTAGGAGGAGGAGGAGGATGAGAAGAAAAAGGAGAAAAATAAAAAAATGGAGAAAAAAAACAACATCCACGTACACATATCGGGAGAGAAGGTGTGTTTTGCATTTGCGCGCAGCTTACACGCCGAGAAGAAAAAGTTAATACATCCTCTGAGCGTCATTCTCGTTTCCGTTTTTGGATATCAAGTGTCAACGGTGGAAAATCAACTTAAAAGAAAAAGCAGAAAAGCTGACACGAGCCGCGACGAGCGAGAGCCTAGTGTGCGGGCTGATCAGTTCGGCTGGAGGAGCTGGAAGCGGAGAAACTTGCAGCAGTCGCCGGGGTGGGCTGTACGTGAAAATTGTAATTTAAGTTAGACAGGTGCCACGTTCGACTAAACAGCGGAGAACAGCGCGCAACTTGTCCTTCTATCGCTTTTCTCCCTTATTAGTGTGTCCGTCCGGGGCTGATGCTCTGCCGCAGCACGATACAGTGCCGGAGTATGGGATGTCACTTTTAAGGTTGTTGTGCGGACGAGACGGAACGGGCGGCAGAGGGATATGTGGAAAAGTTTAGTTTGCGAACTCGGCGAGGCAGCGGAAAGGATGCGCGCGGGAACGGTACCGTTAGGCTCTCGGTTCTTCTCTCTATTCCCTTCGGAACGTGACATAATGGCATCCTTTGGAACGGATGCCGCCGCGCCTCTGAAAGGCTGCTGTTTGTTCCGAATGTTACTACTCTTCAACCCGTAAACCGGCCTCCGCGCAGCGGTCTCTGGGAAAGTTTAAACTTTCAATTCTGTCGGAGGAGCGGTATGCGAGCGTGCGAGCGTGTGAGCGCGTAAGCGTGCGCCTATATAAGTCGGATGACGGGGATGCTCGAGCGGCGTGTCGACTCTCTCCTTCGCTGTTAACCCCTTAAGCGAAGCTGCGACTTGCGAAGTAGGCGCCCCTTCCCCGCCGCCACTTTTGACAAGTCCGTAAGCGGCCACGTCGGACCGGAGCGAGCGGTTCAGCTGCGTACAATTCGCGATGGACCAATAGGAATGCTTATTGATGATGGCGAAAAAAAAGCTCTCTCCATATATGCCTGTTCTCCTATGATGTATAACGTTCGGTCCCTTTCCGCCCTCCGCAGCCCCGGCCCACCTTAGCAACTGGTCCCGCTCTCATCTCGTCGTCGTGCTCGGCTCGCGGCGCATTATTATTATCCGAAATGTTTTTTTTCTCTTCGCCAACGTCGTCGTCGTCCTCCTCGTCGTCGTCCTATTGTTACACTAGCTGCTCCGTTTCACTCGCCCTTAGCGAAATTGCTCTTTATTCCCGACCGATTCTTATTAAGGCCGTTGTCTATTTCTTATCTCTTCTGCGTCTTCGTATTCTTCACCGGGCCGGCCTCAACTCTTGTCAAAATATCCTCCAGACCACACATGCCGGCCTCTCTTTATTGATTTTCCAAAGTCCGTTTTCTCGTGCACGTCCCCGGATAACAGCTTTTCTCTTCCATACGCGTGCGCTCGGCATCCCGCTTTTTTTTTTCTCTCATCCTTTCTCTTTTTCTCTCTTTTTGCCACTTTACTTTTTCTACCTGATGGGACTTGGCTCCTGCCTATTACGTTGGTTTCTGTGCTCGACCGCACTCCTCTTCTGCCAGTTCATCTTGCACAGCTGATAAGCAGTTCATCTTGCGTCTAATTATCTCCCTCGTCAGTTTTTAGGTGATATTTCCCTTTCCCGCCTTTAAACTTACGCTTTTAACCACCGAAGGTAACAAAGCGTGTAACGATATAATGTCACAGCTGCTAAGCCGTGAATCGGATTTCGTTTCCCGTTTTTTTCTTTCATTTTTTTTTTTTTTTTTTTGGGTGGCGAGGTAAATTATCTTCGTCTGACTTCTGGTTCGCAGCTGATAAGTTGAAAACATGTTTTCGTAATGAAATTTGACATAAGCGGAGATAAGGTGGAATTTAATAACCAAGGTGGCGTGACAGCGGACTTTCAATCGTGTGAGCATCATTTGTTCTCGGTAGTTTTGGTAGCCGCATTTAAATCTAGAGTTCTAGCTCGGTACGATGCCGACTGTAAAGTGTCATGAACTTCAGCCGTTGTGTCGTAAATGTGTGTTTTCGGACACAAAAAATGATAATAACGGGCATGTCGTAGGATTCACCCAAAACTGGTTTTTCCGTGCTTGCTCGGTGGTGAATTTGTGAAATTCGCCATTCGAAAATATATTTGAAAGCGAAAAATGTTTATACGACTCCTGATTAACAATATGTATTAATAAAGCAGAATTTGACTCTGAAAAAAGACAGTTTCAGGGTGATCGTATTTAGAAGAATTAGCTTATTTTTTGTTAAGAGATAAACTTCTTTTTTTTTTTTTACGGCCCAACCGCCCTCTCGGCATTTTATTCTGTTTAACTAGTGTGCTATTGCTCGCGACATATTTTTTTGTATTTCCCTAATCATCCATCAGGGTCATGTTTCAAATTCTACTAATGTATACTACGATAAATTCTTTTCGTGGCGAAATTGTTACGTTTTCCGAGTAGTATTCGTCGGCTTTCTTGGCTAACAACATATTGTGGTCGCGCGCATATTATAAATCGAACGAAAACCAGGAAAACCAACAACAAGATTTCTAATTCTGTGCTACAATCACTAAATACAAATGAATTTATAACAGCTAACAGAAAACCTAAACACCGACACTCAACTCCAGATTTGGGATTGAGCCGACTTGCATCTATCAGCGTAATATCTGTATAATTAGGAAACATTTTGTTTTCGTTGAAATCGATGTAATGGTCAACATTTTTCTTCATCGAGAGGGTTAATAAAAAAAAGATATTTCTAATTTTTTCGTTACATCAGTTTTCAGGCTCAAGTAAAAAAATCTTTTTCAGTTGTCCTAGCGGTATGGAGACAGATTTTTAATTAATTGAATAGCGCAGTGGCTGCCCGTGTCGGAATAGTAGAGCGAGGTTGTAATTACTAAATGAGCAGATGGCTTTTCGTCTTCATTTAGAAGGGAGGTCTCGGTAGAGATGCAGACCTGTATGTGTGCTTGGCGAGAAAAAAAATTAACGATTCGTGTTAACTAATTTTAATAGATAAACATACGGACTAGCGTGTGTGCAATATAAACGTATTATATTTTTTTTTACGTTTAGTATTATAGCTGAGCAGACGGATTTTTCATCCTAAAACTATATATATATAACTCGGCCATTTTGGCCTCGCAAGAGGCTGTGCCCCTTGACCCCTCTTGCTTTCATTTCTGTCTCTTTCTCTTCTATACTTTGTATAAAATGATCAAAATTTACAACGTAATTTTTACTGGCATCAACACACACAAAAAATAACATAACCACAAAAATCCTATTCTAACATTTAACTTCCGTTATATAAAATTAAGACATTTTTTCGTTACATTTTTCGTTACATATTTCATTACATAAAATTGTGACATTTTTTAAATAACAATAACAAAAATCCTATAAAATATAACAAACGTTACATAAAATATAACAAACGTTACATAAAATTGGGACATTTTTTTGGGACATTTTTTTGGGACATTTTGCGTTACATAAAATTGGGACATTTTTTCGAATGGGGGGTAGCCTAAGAATTACGTTGTAATTAATATATATATATATATTAGTCATCTTACCACGGGCGATGGTAAATTGGAAAATGAGGGGTGGCTAGTAAAATTAATAAAATTATTAAAACGGCTAATAGAGTTGCATGAAAAAGCTAATGCGCTCTTGGATAATATCAACGTACAGACAGATATAGAATTGCGTATTAATAGTCATGCTCATTCGTACTGCATATAGAATATTACGCCGTATCGCTACCTGTCTAACAAGAATACATCAGTAGCATAAAAATGTGTACGATATACACGCTGCTTGGAACTGAACGGTACGGCTAATTCGCATAATGTAGTATGTCTGTTAATTTGATATTTTTTCAAATTATGCGAAAATGAATCACGCGCATTGTTCTTTTATTTAAATCTGCGTTATTAATTATTTGGCATTTTGTCGATTTTTGAACGTTTTAAATGTTACAAACATTTTCAAAAAAAAATTGTTATTTTAAAATTGGCATTTCATTATACCATTATTGTATTTAATTACTTTATCGTTATGATTATTGTACCGACGACGAATAATTGATTACAAAAATTGTTTCAATAAGAATCTTCTTTCGAAGCTGAAGAGGCCGTGAGCTACGTGCAAGCGAAGAAAAATGTAACAGTGAAATCCATCTTATTATTGCGGTGTAAATCCACATTTTGATGATTGGTTTGCGACATTCAATTATTCGATGACGCGTGGTACGATCCGGTCTGAGGATTTAAAAGGAATCCCACCAAATCTAATTATGTAATTATGAGATTTATATCGGTATTAAACTCCCCGGTTATAGTAGCAACTGTTGCTATAACCGATTAGGTTGTGATATTTAGTTATTCTCAGGTCAAAATTGACTCAGAAGAAGGTCGAAACAAATTTCAATGATTTGTGGTGTAGTGGTAGTGTGTGTATACCATTGTGGGTATACTATGTGTAAAATATTAAGGTGCAATACTTAAATATAATTGAGAAAAATGAATTTAAAATTTCTCGACACTTTATCTATAAGTTATACATATAATTTTTTATACAAATCATTTCGCTTGAAATCGCCGTGGCCTGAGTGGTGACGTCCGTGACGCGTACACTCAAAACGCGGGTTCAAATCTAGCTGTTCGCAATTGTTTTTTCCCTTTTTTTTCTTATATAAATACTTATAATTAATTCCTTTATTAGAAAATTAAATAATTCATTATTTTATTACTTATTGTTTTTTCCAATGGTTTTTTATTCATAAATTTCATTAATTTAATTTCTATTATTATTCCAGTAATAGAAATTAAACTTGAATAAATACTGAAAACGCATTGAAAAAATCAATAAATGATAAAGTAAATAAACGAATGAGTAAATAAATAAATTATAAGAATTTATGTATAAATAAAAAAAAAATAGTGTTTACAGCTAGATCAATCTTTAACTGTCGTAAATAATATTTAAATTACAAAATGTTTTTATTATATTCAAATAGAGTAACAACTTTAATAAAAAGTAAAACTGTAAAAATATCAGACGTGTACTAGTAGAATGAAATTTATAATAAAAAATCGTTGAAAAATGTAATAAGTAATAAAAAAATAAATGAACGAGTAAATAAATAATGTATTTACTTTTCTAATAAAGGAATTAATCATAAATACTTATACAAAAAAAAAAAGAAAAAAAGAAAAAAAAACAAATGCGTACAGGTAGATATGAACCCGAGTACACACGTCACAAACGCTACCAGCGAAATGTTTTATAACTTATATATAACCCCTTTACATAAAGTGTGGAGAAATCTTAAATTCATTTTTCTCGATTATATTTGAGTGTATTGCACTTTGATATTTTACATATAATATATCCGCATGGTATACTCTACCACTACACCACAAAAATCATTTAAATTCGTTTCTGCAAGGTCGCAGGGTCTCCTTGTCAGTCTTGCATAGTGGTTGTACTCGTAATTTTCCCAACAACTTTGCCTATTTACCTTGCAGCTTTGCGCAGAGTATCGTAACCGATAAATTTTACCTGAAGTACGACTATTGCTAGTTGAAAACTTTTTTGATTCCGCATGCAATGTAACACCGATAGGAGATACTTTGCAGATTGCCTACAGAGAAAAAGAAATGTGAAGGAAAAATCAAATAGCCGGAACCAGGTTTGTAGTTAAAATTAACATTTTGAGTCAGCGACCTAGACACAAAGTCATTTATAATCTTCAAATAGTTGCGCACGATAAAAAAAAAAGTTCAATAAAACGGCAACTCTACACAACTACTGGTTTTATTGCGTTAGATAATTCAATTACTACATGTGCGAGCGATTTTAAGATTTGTGTACGCACCATTCGTTTATTTAAAAATAAATAAACATAAATCCTCACTGCAGTTCGTGCTCTAGAGGTAAATAAGACAAAAGCGACGGTCGGACAAAATTTCATATTTTTATTTATTTTCATCATTTTTAGAACGTTCGATTAGGTAAATATAGTTAATATTTAATTTAATAATATTTTCAAAATGTTATTTTTATGAATTGTGAATTTTAATTCGCGTAACGAAAAATAACACATTACACGTAGCTACAATAAGCGGTATATTTGTTTTGATTATTTATTAAAAATTAGGCAGATTACGGTGAATTATAATTAATACTAATTCTATACAGCATAAATCTGTAGTTTTATGTATTCTATAAAATATTTCAGAATAGTACTGAGGAGCGGGTGAACTTCCGTATCTTTGAGCCTGCCGGAATAAATAATGCGAGAGAACGAACGACGTTTGGAAGTGGAAACTGAAGACCCATCGGCCATTTTCAAAATCGTACGGTTGGCGTTTTCTCGAAGGTGTGTTGATTCATTTGAAGATTTCGCGTACGATAATTTCTGGAGCCAACCAAATAATTCGATCCTAGGTACTTGTACAATTTTTCTCTCACCCATCGAACTTCTGTTTTAGATTATTTGCTAGCTGTAAATTACCGGATGATAGGTTATATTTTATTCCGACATTTTTGATTTCCTTCAAACATTTTCCTTTTTTTGTCCTACCATTGATTTCGCCACTATTTCTATAAGGTTCCTTAGTTAGTTTTTTGCGCACGGCAACGGGAATATAGAAAACTGATAGAAAATTTGAAAAATTGTAGCAGGCTCATAAAAAGCGCACGCTGTGATGATCTTATTTTTAGTCTTTTTTTTTTTTTTTTTTTTTTTAAATGCCTTAAAATCGAACAAAGGATGCAGTTGGAAGCGGTGAAATTATCATGTCCGATGTAAATTTATCGGAAAGAATCTGTCTGAAAAAAAAGGTTAAAAAAATAACGTTGAAAATAGAATTAGCGTGGGCTATCAGAAGCCACCGTTTTAAAAGCGGCTAGAGTTTTGATAAATTCGACGAACAACAGAAGCAATTGTAAAAAATATACCGCGTTTAAAAATAACTGCTAGGGCTGTATTTCTTCTTCCACCGAAAAAAAAAAAAAAAACAACAACCCAGTAAAGCCCCTAAAAAACAAAATACTTATTTTAGATCAGAACATTTTTACCGAATAATCTAAAGCGCCCCCCCCCATTCCTCGTGAGAACGAAAAGCCGTATTCCTGAGCAGCGTTTTCTTTGCTTTAATAATTAGAACACCCAGACTTTTTCTCTTAAAACGAACAAAATCGTACAATAGCAGATATAGTAGAAATATAAATATCTTTATCACAACATCAAATGACAATTGGAAACGGAGAATTTTTTTTTTTAAACTAACTTTTGCGATGTCTTCATAAAATTGATAAATTAATAAAGTGTATTTTCAAAAAAAAAGTTAAATATGAATTCATAAATTTAGTTTATTTAAAATATCTTTAATACTTTTTACCGACTTCCAAAGTTATACGTTTGTCGCGTATGTTTTTATTAAATATACGCTCGCGTGTAACTTGTACCCGCGAGAACCGATTTTAATTCATTCGGAATTGCACCATTTAGCGGTGATCCCCCATACGAGTATATAGCGTTATGTATTTCGATGAAAACTCAGTCACTCAGCAGCGGTCATTCAAATAACCATAACAAAAAGGGGGTTCCTTTAGATAATTTTTCTTTATCAATACAACAGACGCGATTGATACTTAAGAATATTATCAGTATTAAGCGTGGAAAAATTTTGAAGTATTATCAATGTCAATTGTAACGCAGATAAATATAAATTCGAATTTTAAAAGGATTGCATGCTACTTTTAAGAGTGTTGATTTTTAGCGAAATACAAAATTATGGTATTACACTAAAAGTTGTGAAACGAAATATTTTTTTTAGAAATAATACCGATTTCAAGATTTACGTTCGAATATTATCGGTAAACACAAATACTCAGCGGTCATTGAAATGAGCGTTGAAAAAAGGGGGTTGGTCCCTCTAGATAACTTCTTTTATTAATGCCGATTGGTACTTAAGTATCAATATTAAGCGTGAAAACGTAATTTGATTAAACTATTATCAAGGTCAATTCTGATTCGAATAAAGAAAATTGCCACAGCGAGAATTAAAAAGCTTGTCGTCATTTTTAAAAAAGTCGAGACAAAGAAAATTAAAGTATTATCATAAAAATTGTGAAATGAAATGTTTTTTAAAAAAAGAATTTAATAAAAATGCGCTAAAAACTAATAATTATTATTCGGTAAGAGAGTGAAATATACCTTAAGTGGAGATATTGTGATAATTTTTTTACAACATTCATACCTTAATTAGAGTCCGCACGGAAATATTTTGCAATAATAATTAAAAACTGCATTAAATATTTATCAAATTGTTTCTAGATATTATAATTTTAATTAGGCAATCGCGGTGAAATATATTATTTAATCGAATTTTTTACTATTTAGTTCGTTTTTATTAAAGTTTTATAGTAAATCTTGAAGTCGGTATCTTTTTCCTTTTTTTGAAAAAACATTAATTTAACGTAGCCATTGGTAATCGTCGAAAACAAAATGTACGCGCGAAATAGCGTTAAATTTATCTTAGATGTAACCAGCCGTAATGCACGTAGAAAGGAATTTTTTCCTTAAAAAGAGTAATTTTTTATGTGACGCAAAAGTGTTATCTTTATATACATTTACCACAATAAATATATTATTATGATTAATAAGAGCCCTCTGTTTCTACTAAAACGAGTAGTCGTATCGTCCGATTACATCCAAAGACGTATATCCGTGTGTTAAAATGTACTTTTGAATATTTTAATTTTTATTTTTAAAGTTTCCCTTTTTCGTGTAAGTTAAACGGAAACTTTGGTCAAACTTTATGACTTTATAGAAAATATTTTTAAGATGGCGAATGTCGAAAAATGCATCTTCGCTACCTTAAACTTCATTTGTTTTTATTTCCGTTTTTTTTACGACTATGTGCCCCCCTCTTAATCGCATAAACCACGGATGGGCTAATTTATTTAATTTAGTATATTATATTAAATAGTAAAACTGAAACTGTCCAATTATTTTTTTTTTTGGTTTCTTTTTTACCCCTCTCATTTTACATATTAATATTACCGTGATAAAATTTTATGTAAATATATTTCTATACTATTTGTCCGTTTGAAAATCTCCGCGGGGGAGCTCTGCGTTCATTGCAGAGGACGACTGAAATGCGATGGGCATTGTATTCGCATCGCGAATTTTCATTTCCACTTCTGAACACGTTAGTGACGTGAATTTCGTCTTATACTGGTTTTTGTTTAACAAATTACTGGATTTAGAAAATTAAAGCGTCATATTTTTGTAGAATTTTTCACCTTTAAAACTCGTGGCAAAAATTAAAAATAAAACCTTTTTCAGTATTAACAGAGTTATGTGTGTAAATAATAAGAAAGAGGGAAAAATGCAAAAATATAATTAATTGTAGTTTAAATATAAAATATTGTTTATTCGCGAGGGTATATTACAACAACAGTTTATCTCAAAATTACAGAGAAAAATCTATTATCCTGTTTTTCGCTAAAATTATAAACTATTAACATATAATTATAAACATAGCAAAAAACAACCACAGAAAAGTTGTGTATAACACGTAATTCGGAGCCCAGAGTGAGGCATGCTAAAGTATATAATATTAGAAAAAATTGTAGTAAAGACAAACGGTGAGATTTATAGACAAAAACGATTAATTTTTGAGCAGATAGAATTTGTTCGGCAGGCTTTACTTCGAATTGATCGATTATGGATTCAAAAATATGACACGATCGAGTATATTATTATGTCTCTAGTTGCTGTGTGTGTTCGTAATTATATTTTATTAGTTTATAACTTTACCGAAAGCAGGACGGTAATTATGTCGATATGGCAACTTTAAAAGTTCTATCAAAATTAAATGAAACACTATTAACAAGGATGGTTAAAATACGTCTAAAGGGTCGTATGCTGAAATATAAACAGTGAAAATAATCTTAAGCGATTAAAATTCCCCGAGCCAAGGGGTGTAAAATAAAAGAGAAATAATAATCAAAATAATTAAAGGCAGATTAATATAGATAGATTTTCAAGAATTGTAAGGAATTCCGCGCAGTTGTGGGGCTTCTTTAAAATTTCTTTTGCTGGTAAATTAGATTCTGTTTATTACATATTTTGGAGAATTCTCGAATCTGTATTCGCTTTTTATACAGTTAAAACTTATTTCATCTATATGTTCAAAAAATTCTATAATATGCAAGTGCATATTATAGAAGTTTTCCTTCTGTGTTTTGTTGTATTCATTATTTTACATTTAGTAGTTAGTTGCATAAAATGTTATTTCATTTCGAGAAGAGAAAAAATGAAAATGTTACTAATTACGTGGAATGCACCGCGAGTTACATTTCATAACTATAAATACCGATGTGTCACAGAATGCTGCTAAAACTGAGAACATTTTTCGTAGAGTGATATTTTTTTGCTTTTTTTGTTTTCGCGTGTATTTTTATCCACTAGCGCCGTTGATCCGCGATAGAGTAATTTTTTATATAATCTGCTAAACCTCCCCGGATACTGTTCGTAAAATAAAGTCAGTCCGCGAAGATGTCGTTGTCACTAGTCGGCGATTTTGTCCAAGAGCGCAGGTTTTTTAGATAAATCCCCCGATGATCTCGCTAATTCACTACGCGGGTACGTTATTATTTTTGTCCTTAACCTCCATCAGATATGGAAATTTTACGTCTTTTTTTCCCCACCCTTTGCTTAATTCGATTAGTCCGTTATGTAGGGGGGGGGGGGTTGGACTGAAACTCCAATGGATGCAACTGAAACTATATATTTTACACGGCCAAAACTACGGTTGTTGCTTAAATCGTGATTCGGTTGTTTGCTGGTGACCCGTGCTGATAAATAAAAAAATTCGCTAGCTGAAAAAGTATTCCTCCTTTTCACCGTTTCCGAATTAATCCGTATTGTTATTAAATAAAAACTTAATATTATCATAAATTGAATATGAAACAAAAATTGAATATGAAACAAAAATTGAATATTAAATAAAAATTGAATATGAAATAAAAATTGAATATTAAATTAAAACTGAATATTAAGTAAAAATTGAATATTAAATAAAAATCGAATATTAAAAAATTCTATTAGCGTATAGCTTTTTTCTAATATTAACACGTCGATTTACTCCTTATTTCAAATCATTTCTGATTTTATCTTGAAATTGCACATTTTTTTTTTTTAACATCGTGAATAAGATAGAACACAACCTTGCTCCGAGAAAAGAGTTATATAGTACAGAGAGATTGTATAAACATTTTGTACTATGAAATTGTCCCGCCGCTTTTTGTCGATCATCACAATACGAAGCGTTTGTCTTGGAAGGAGAAAGAAGACGATCAAGGAAGACGAAAAGAAAAGGAAAAAAAAGGGGAAAAAACAGAAACGAATAAAATGTATTATCCGGAAAATAGCGCTTTCTGCTTTTCGCTTTCTGCAGTCAAATCACCGAAGCAGTCGTAAACATCAAACCGGCTCTCAAACGTAATAAGAACACAGAGCGAACGGAAACCGAATGAACTTTCCGATCAACAGAGTGGTTCGCGATTTGATATTTCGCCCGGAAGGTGATTTGTACGTCGACCTCAGCTCCTCCTGGTCTTGCGGAAAATTTTTATGAGGTCATTTATCTGTACTAATATATAAAACTGTAGTATCTGTGATTTGCGAATATTTTCATTATAATCACTGCGTCGCGCTATTTTTATCGCACATAAACGGAAAATCGATTTTTTTTTTTTAAATTCTTATCTCAATAGTTATCAAAATTCACAATACTAGCGGATTCGTTCTAACCCTTGTTTCACATTGATATCACAAATAGTGCAGAAATTACAAAAATTTAAAGTTTGAAAAACGAAATAAACAGCGATTATTTAATAGCCGGCTAAAATCGGAAAATAATATATTTATCAGCCGGTAGATCATCTTTAAAAAATCTCGTCTCCATTTCTTTCCGGATTACACTTTCGTATAATTTAAGAATTTAAAAAAGGAACAATGTCGTGGTGCCAAGATATATCTATAAATGGACAATCCAATTTCGGGGAGCTATGTCGAGCGGTAGAAACACAATTTCTCTTAGTGTTGTCAGGTAAAACTCACGTTATGGTAATCGCCAACGCTCATGGAGTACGACAGTGCAAGAAACAAGAATTTCTAGCCGCTCAGCCTATTTCCAAGAGACCACTTCTTTGTGTATTGAGCCAAACCGCGTCTTCTATTTTTCTTTTTTTTTTAATTGACTAATTTCGAAAATACAAAAAAAAAAAAGCCAGCCATAATTGGACGAAAGTGGAACATGGACCATATCGATTAGGTTAATAATAGGAGATGATGTATAAGCGGGGACGTTCGATATTTAATTAGTAGGAAAACGCTGCTTTAGTTAATTAAGAATAACAGCGATACGCCGGCAGCGTTCCGGTAAAATTGTGCATGAGATGAAATTTATGAGGGCGGTTACTTAAACCGCCTCTGTATCATTAAAAATTTAGCCCGGTTTATCGTTTTGCTTCAAAAGCGTTTAACTGCTAAAGTTTTTCGCGTTGAATGCGAGTCGCTGGCAACTCTGCTCTCCCTCAAGTTCCCCCCCTCTCCACCTCCACACCAAACCCCCCTTCGGCGCGCGAAAAAGGATATTTTGTATTCCTGCGTGTAATATTATCCTCATTATTACGTGGCCGTCGTCCTGTCGGTGAGCGTACAACAAGTTGAAACAAGGTTGACGCTGCGTCTTCCATTGCGGTGCCTTTGTATTCGTGCGCGCTCGAAGCATTATGTATTCGATGTGATGAGGTATAAAGTGGTTTATCGATTCGTAAAAGGCCACTTATTCGACCGGCGGCCCCGGCTTTTGTGTCAGATAAATAGGCTCATCATTTCCAAATAAAGCCGCCCATTTATCTGTGTCACACTATCTCTCGCCGATACACGCATCGAGCACCTTTCCCGGCATCGCGCACAATCTACGTCGCACCGAAAAACCTCCTCGATGCCGGGCAGCGGTGCCCGCTTATTACGATGATGGTACACCATATAACTCTTTGATCCTTTTGTGCGCAGGCCTCTTATAAATTTCCGTTCGCGTTCGATCGTCTCTTATCTTTAATAATCAACGGCAAATTTCGTCGAGCAGCTGTACACTTTGGTGTTTCCTCTAAACACACTACTGTGTGCAAACACGCTCCGTCGCTTTTTGTGTGTCTGATATTCATTATCGCCGGATTCGATTTAGACGCGCTCGCGTGAGATCAAAGTCAAGCTTCGTTTTGACCGCATTTTGACTCTAACCGCCTTTTCATATAGCTCTTGTCTCTCCCCCTGCAATCATCCGTCCACCGATAACGACGCTCGCTCGACTAGAAAGAAGGACAAACGAACGGAGAAAATTCTCCGCGAATCCTTAGCGGAGTTTTTAATAATAATGCCCCGGTAGTTTTGAAGGGATTTCTTTTTTTTTTTTTTTTTTAAGCTCTCGCTTTACGCGAGAAACGCTTTTTTCAAAACTGTGTTGTTTTCTTGTTTTTTGATTTTGTTTTCGTTTTTTTTTTTGGTTTTTGCAGTTTACGTCGAACAACTACTTACATTTTCAACGGTTTCTGAAGAAACGCCGTTAAAAATTAACTCCGCTGAGATCAACTGTGTGGGTGGCAAAATGATATTCCGTCGAATAATCACTTTACAATAAGAATCTGTGAAATCCATACATTAAAAACTTTTAACAGATATGAACCATAACTTCACAGTCGCCAACGCCATGAGACTTACTTCACTTTACCAACAGTGTTACAGCGTTTATTACCATCAACAGTAGCGGCCAGCGTCTCTTCATTTCATGACGGTTGCGCTTTTACTTAATTCTCAGAATAAAATTCCCTCGATGTGCTTAGTAATTACCATTCATTGAAGTACATAAACACATTTCACTTTTAAGTAAACGTGTTTTGTGTTACACCTTTTTTCTCCACGTTTCACCTTGTGTATTTCAGCCTAATAAAATTCTTACAAGTGGTAACTCTTTTATTATCGTCGAAAATAGAGCTATTAAAAGGTGTAACCTCACTAGGCCTTACGGAGACGTGCTTTTCATTTATCTTCTAATATTCGTCGTTTCTTTTTTTTTTGTTCTATTTCTTCTTCTTCAGCGGATAAGGAGAATTACGGATATAACGGTGTAGAGGAAATGGAGGAAAAGATATTTTTAAATTGATAATTATGAAACTGTTGAAGTAAGCGTTGAAAAATGGGACTGATTGTCAAAGCTGTCTAAACATAAGCTGGTATCGAAACATTTGTTTACTGTGTTTTACGTACAATTTGAAGTCCTGTCGAAAACAGTTTCTTCTATTTTAGATGACCAGAAATAAAATAAATTTTTTACTACAATCCAGAAGACCTTAAGATGACTTTTAATAGTTACATGGTGGTGGTGGTACCCTGTTTTGCTCTGAGAATGCTGTCGCCGCTTAAACTATCGGAGGTGGAATGTCACCGAAACGTTTTTGTTAAATAGGTAGTGCGACGTTACATCATCTTGTGTAGAACAGCTTTGTCTGCGGTGTCTTCAATCCGTATAGTATAATGATGGTTTTACTGTAATTTTTCTTTATGTAAAAATTGTGGCGATTATAATAATATCGTTTTATAGATAATGAGGGAAAAAAGTTACTGGATATTTTTCAATTCTTTCTGGTCATTATTCATTAATAAGTTAAAAAGTGGGGTGATTCGTTTGAGCGGTGCGCAATTATTATCTTACGGAACAATGGGAGGACGATGAAAAAAAGACGGCGACTAATTGAGATGAGAAAAATGAATTCAGTTTAGACGCAAATTTTGATAGCCTACCGCGATGCCAAAAAAGAGAAAAACAACAAAAAACAAAATCAAAGTTCACCGACCACGTCTGCAAACTTTTAAGTGGAATCATCATGCAACTGGTTAATTGAAAAATACGTAATAATAATAGTGTTCAGGGGAAAGAAGATATTTTAAACACGACTAATATAGATTATATGTCATTTGGGATTAGCCCGAGATCACAATAATTTAATGATTTAAATAAATCTATATGGAAAAATTTGAATTTATGTATTACCATTAAAAAACCCCGTACAATTTCATCTTCCGAGTAGAGTAATTCGAATATGTTTGAATGAGTTACGTAATTGTTCCCTGTATTCCTCAATAGTACGACAAATAATAATCCTTCCTGTTCATTCTTATATGTATATTCCGAGTTATATTCAAACTTTTTACCGGGGTAACCTCGTCTTCAATTAAAATACCGTTGTTGTTTTGTGGTTCTTTGAGAACATCATTCGTTTCATGACGGTGTGCCATACTTAATTCTTGAACTTCGGCGATGACCACACATTCGTAAATTTCAGCTTCACAGATGTACAGGTGGGGTAGCATGTCAATGTGTCATTTCGGATGCTACAGTTCAATTTTCCGCTAAGTGCCGCTATGGATTAACATCTGCGCAAGAACAATATTTAACGAATGGATTATTAATTTTCTTTCGACTATTAAGAGTTTTTAATGAATAACAATCGTCTGAATTTTGTCTGCTTCGGAAATTGTCTGATTAATATTGAGCGTACTCGCGGAAGATTCTAGACGTGGAAAACTCAACGGCGGCATCTTATTACTTTTACACGCGATATGTGTACAATGGAAAATCTCATGAATAATTTCGTAACGTGAAGATTAACAAAAGAAAAAAAAGGCAAAACAAAAATGATGGTGCGCTACAAAATAAAAATTGACACCGGAATTATACCGTAAACTCAGAAAAAATAAATCAAGCGAGGAGAGTTTCACGATTTAGGCGGCAGTAGAATTCACTGGGATGCACGATGCTTAAGAGATAGGTGAGGTGTCGAATGGCACAAGCAAAAGCAGCATTTAATGAGGAAAGAAAATTCTTCTTCTTCTTCTTCTTCTTCTTCTTCTTCTTCTTTAGCCATTATCAGTCCACTGCTGGAAAAAGGCCTCCCCTAATTCCTTCCAGCAGTCGCGATCCTTTGCCTCTTCCCGCCAGTTCGACCTAAATTTTCGTATTTCATCCATCCAGCGTCCCTTCGGTCGTCCCAAAGCTCGTTTCCCATCAGGTTTCCAGAATGTCAATAGATTGATTCATCGGTGCTCGGCTCTGACCACATGACCGCACCCCATCTCCATTTATTGGCTTTAATGATACTTATTGCGTCATTTATTTTTGTGGTCTGTCGGATACGTTGTTTTGTCCATTTGTCTTTCAGGGTAATACCCCTAACATAGACCGTTCCATTCTGCGTTGATTTGTACTTATCTTTTGTTGTAGTTTTTTCGTTAATACCCACGTTTCGCTGGCATATGTTAGAACTGGCAGAACACATTGGTCAAAAACTCTTTTTTTCAGATTTAAGGGTGTATTATAGTATCTTTCAAGTATATTTCGTAGCTTCGAGAATGCCATCCAAGTTAGTTGTATTCTTCTAGTTATCCCCTCTTCCCAGTCATTATTTACTTTCATTAATTGTCCTAGGTAAATGAACTTATCTACTTTTTCTATTTCTTGTGTGTTTATAAGTATACTACCGTTTTTGTCCGTTACCAGTTCGTTACTCATGAACTTAGTTTTATTTATATGTTTATTCCAAGTCCTATTTCTGAGCATTTATCGCTGACGGTTTGTATCATTTCTTGTAGTTCTTTGAAGCTGTTTCCAAATAGTATAATGTCGTCCGCATATAATAGATGTGTTAGCCTTTTATTTCCAATTAAAATACCTGAGTTTTTCCAGTTAATTTCCTCCATATTATCTCGGAGTGCAGCTGTAAACAATTTTGGAGATAACGCGTCTCCCTGTCTTATGCCTTTTTTCAATTGAATCTTTTCTCTTTCTTCATTAATCGTGATTGTAGCTGTTGCTTTTTTATATATATATATATATGTTTAATTATTCTTACATATGTACTATTGATTTTTATTTTTTCCAATGCTTGTATTATCGCTTTAGTTTTCAGGCAGTCGAACGCCTTCTCAAAGTCTATGAATGTCATGCACATTGGTATTCTGTACTCCCTTGTTTTTTCGATTAGTTGTCTGACAGCGTGTATGTGGTCTATCGTACTTCTTCCTTTTCTGAACCCTGCCTGTTCATCCGATTGGGTCAAATCAAGTTTTTCGGTTAATCTTATCGTGATTATTTTTGTAAATAGCTCATACATAGTCGATAGGAGGCTAATTGGACGGTAATTTTGTATATTTTCTCTATCGCCCTTTTTATATATCAGTACAATTTCCGCATTGTTACATTTTTCCGGTATTTTTCCCTCATTTAAACATCTATTAAACAGCGTAGCCAGATATTTATTTATTTTTTCCCCGCCTAATTTAATAATTTCTATTAAGACTCCATCTTCTCCTGGGGCTTTGTTGTTCTTTTGGGTCTTTATGGCCATTTCTATTTCGTGTACTGTGATTAGCGGGATCGAATTATCGGGAGATAGTTCTTGTTGTTCTGTTTCGGTCGCGTCATCATACAGTTTATTATAAAAGTCTGATATTATTTTTACCATTTGTTTTTTGTTTTTGGTGCTGACGCCGCGATCGTCTTTTATCCCTATAAATTCATATTTTCCCACTCTTAATTTATTCCATAGTATTTTCATGCTTCTGTTTTTCTCCTCGATTGTTTCGTTTATTTTCTTTGTATTGTATTTCCTAATATCCTGTCTCATTTTTTTCCGTATTGTTTTGCATATTTCAACGTATTCAGTTTGGTCTCGCTGGGAGTGTATTTTGAGGCTACGTCTTTTGGCCATGAGGTTTATCGTTTCTTGTGAAAGTTTGTTTACCTTTGTCGCAATTGTATTATTATTTATATTTGTTGTTAGCGATCGAGTTATGTCTTCATTCAGCGATTCTATGTTCTGCTCTTGTGTAGTGGTTTTTAAGTCGTTCAAGTTGCTTATTATTTTATCTTTTATTCTTCTTTGAAAATCTTCATCATTTTGTAATTTTTCCCTATTTATTTGCACCTTTTTTATCATTTTTAATCTTTCTAGTTTTCCATCTATATATATTTTTGCTCGCACCATTCGATGGTCGCTTCCTAGATATCAAATTTGTTTAATACGGTTATATTTTCAAAGATTTCCTTCTTATTTCCCATTATGAAGTCAATTTCATTTTTGACTTTCCAATTTGGACTCCGCCAGGTCCATCTTCTCGTCTCATTCTTTCTAAAGAAGGTGTTCATGATGTATTGTTCATTTCCCGTTGCAAAATTGACGAGCATTTGGCCTCTTTCATTTCTTGTTCCAGTACCGAATTGTCCTATGGATTTCTCCATCGGCTGTTGTTTACCTATCTTCGCATTGAAATCTCCAATTAGTAATTTATAATGTTCATTTCCTTGTTTTATTTCTCTCCCTATCTGTTCGTATATTAGCTCGACTTCGTCGTCATCTGCCTGTGAGGTTGGCATAATTACTAACATCAAAAAAAAAAAAAAACTTTAGTAAAAAAAAAAAAACGTTTGTGCGGTGGTTTGTGTCTAGTTGTTGGCGAAACTTGGACATTATAGAAAAAGTAGGCATCGCAAAGCTGGAGGCTTTTGAAACCTGATGTTGGATAAGAATGCTTAATTAATAAAATGGACAGAGAAGATTACAAACGAAGAAGTTTATAATCGGATTAACGAAGAAAAACCATATTATTAAAACCATCAGAAACAAATGGACCATCATGCTCTAAGACATAATTCGTTACTAACAGAATTAATGGAAGGAAAATCAGAAGGTAAACGCGCAAAAGGAAGACAGAGAAGATTATTCAAGTTATGGGGAATATCTGTCAAGAATTAAAACAACTAACAATAAGTAGAAGAAGGGAGGAATGGAAGAAAAGAGATTGCCGATTTGATTTGATTCTATCAATCAACCAATCAGTAGATTGATACTACCGATGATGATGCTTACATTTTTTTTTCTTTTAATTGGATCGCAGGGAATTATTCAGCATTAGTGTTTAAACTTACCTTTGCGTATGTTAGCTTGCCGGCAATGAAGACTGGCTTAATTTTTTACTTTTACCGTTTAAGGAAATTTTTTACATTCAGCGGTGTGTTTTCTTTCCAAAATTGACATTGTCAGTTTTTTTTATCTTCGAGGTCGTAATTTTTCCGGCTTATCTTTCGATGAAAAGGAATCGTGCGTGGCTTTTCAACGTATGAGAATAACTGCTGTTAAGAGAAAATAACCTTTTTCGAAATCCACTAAGATCTGCAAATCTGCAAGGCGCGAAAACACGGAGTTTGCGGTTGTTTATGGAGGGGTGCTTTTCCACAGAAACTAGCGATGAGACGATGGAAGTCCATTTTAACAGCGAAGAATATATCGATGTAATTTCTTTCATCGCATCGACTTCATATCTTTGATTTTAGCTATAAATCGCAGGAAGGAAAGTTTACGTGCGGTGATTTTTAAAATCGATGAGCGAACTAAAAAAGAGGAATTTGGGCAACATTTTAATATAATATTAAGAAATTATCGTTGTAATTTTTTTTTTTTTTTTTTTTCGTTGACTAACCAACAGATTTCGTTTTTCAGTGAAATACGGTCAAAAAATTGCGCTCAAAAAAGAAATCTCATGCCGCGACCGATGAGCCTAAATAAATTAACCCTTTCGTTCACGCATTTTTTCCTATGTTTGAAAAAAATTTTTTTCGTAAGAGATGCTTTATGCATATTTCATCCCTCTCCAACCCTTAGTTTTTGAGATATAGGTTGTTACCAATTGGCAACAGAATGACGAAAAGGAACCTATTCCAGTACAAAATGCATTGAAAGGTTTAGTAAAAATAACATATAAATGCATTACAATTACATATATTACACTATAATGCTAAATGAAAAATAATATAATCTGAACAATCAAATAAATTTGCATTAAATATCAAATAAATGCATATTTACATAATTACTGTACAAAAACAAGGTATAACTGAATAAGTGTTTATTTTTACAAATGTATTTCAATACTAATTTACACACGCATACATTTAAACCCACACGCGCATTTTCATCACACAAAAATTATTTGTGAATGTCCCGAAAACAGTTTTTTTTATTATCTAAACAAAGGTGGATATTACATTTTTCACGCATCCACCTGCCGATTCCACTGCAGTTTTGATTTTTACATCTCCCACATGAATTGGTATGTACTACCCAGTGCCCCAGTCGTCGCGATAGCCTAGTTGCTAGAGCGCTTGACTTCCGATATGGCGGTCACGGGTTCGATCCCGAGCGACGACAAACTTATTACAAGAATTAAATAAATAATCGCTAATAATCACGTGGCAGGCAATGGCAAACCACCACGTATAATATGCGCGCTAGGTCAGTACACAGCAGACACACACGGGACTGCACTAGTGGCGCGATAACAAGCGGCTACTATCAGTTCCGAATTGTAGTCTTGCGTGTGTACACCTGCGTTGCATATAACAATTGCTATGAGCGCTACCTATTCTGTACAACTAGAATGAACGAATAGGTAGTCACGACGCTCGAATTCGAGCAATACGACTGTTACATACACCCAGTGCCCCATTTGATCCTGAATAATACTTGAACAAGGGCGTGTTTCCTTTAATATTTTTTTTATTAGTGATGAATTATCTTGTAAATCCTTGTGAGATGGCCTTCTCTTTGAACACTGACATTCTGGGGAAAATTTACCATAGAGTCATAATGTAACCAATTGGCAACAATGAATTTCAAAAAAATCATACTCACAACATACAGTGCATTAAGTAAATATAAATATATAACAAAAATCTACATGTCTTTTTAAGTTAAAAATCGTATAAGGTTCGTTTTTTTAAAAATAAATTAACATATAAAAAGAACGTAAAACTAGGACCTAAAAAAGACAAATCTCGTGCCGACAAAAATCGGTAATTTCAACTGCAAATAAACTATATATTTTTTGGCTTTCAACGCTGTTTTTGTTAATAATCGATAAAGTGGCTTGTTACCAAATGGCAACATAATAATGTCACAACGTATAATATTATAAAAGTCTCATAATATATGAAATTAAAATAAATATTACCAATTGGCAACATTGTGAACGAAAGGGTTAAGATCATTTAATTAAAGAAGATTGAAGAACAGAGCTTGAAAAAAGTTTAGATAGAAGACGTGAAAATTAACGGAATACTGTTAAACTACACACGGGTGAATGAAAGAAAAATACCTTTTTTTTTTTTTTCTTAAGGGGTCCCGAAAGAATCATTAGAAGATTGAAAGTTCGTTTAAAAATTAAAGTTTGAAAATTTTTAAAAAAAGGTAGCCTTTAATCTACAGATTAGCAATTTTACGTAATTTCACAAGTATCGTAGAATGTTTATCGACAGATTACTTTTAGCAGACTGTATACCTAATTAATAAGCTGTGAAAAAAAAAAAAAAACAATTTTATACGAAAGGATTGTGTGTATGGGAAAAAACTGGAGGAAACTGCGTGTGACTAAACATAATGACATAATGACCTGGCCTAACGGTCGATGTATTAAAAGATATTCGAAAGGTGTGCGAATAATTCGGAATTTCTTTTCTCGTAGCAACTCGGACGGTGTTGAGACGTCGATGAAGGGTGGTGCAGAAATGGTAGGAAATCAATGTGAAGGCTGTGTATCGGCCTTCTTTATTTTGCATATACATCGGCACGCCGGCAGATTCGCAATTATTTGTGCCGAGGGTTACGTGTCTCTACTGGATATGGTGTTCGTGTGATTGTTGCGATCGATGCGGATGTAGGCTGACAGAGCGATCGCTGATTTCCTTTTAGCTGAAAAGTGAGGCATTCGATCCTCTATCGGATATGGTGTGTCGCGTCTTCCTCCTCGAATCACTTCGCATAATATCCTAGTTAACGGCTCTTCCGCGCGATCTCTAACAAAACCTTTAAATTTGGGTCTCTCTATTCAAATTTACGCTTGTCGTTAACCCTTTCCCGATGCGTCTAGCTGCTTCGCGACATCACCTTTATGTATATTTTTCACACCGCGACTTCGCTATTTTTTATTCATTCTCTGCCTACCACCCTAAGAGTGAAATATTCACCTCTAACGAGAGGATTCTGTGCGCCGTTTTCTCACCCCGGAGCCGCGCCAACTCCGTCCCCTAAGCATGTTTCTCTCTCTCTCTGTTTCGAACTCTCTATTCTCATTTCCTTACCCGAAGGGTGTTTGTGTCTGTCAGAAACGCGACAGAGACGAACCTACTCGTTATATCCTATTTTGCATTTTTTTTTACATTTGCATTTTTCTCTACCGGTCCTGTCGTCGTAGCCTTTGGGTCAGAACTAACTAAGGACGCGCACACCACCGCGGGCTTCGATCGCTCTTTTCTCTCTCTCTCTCTTTTCTCCGTTTGTAAACAGATGCGCGCCTATCACCTTGTAATAAATTTTTTAACCCTTTTCTTTTTATTATTCGTTTTTTTTTTTTCAATAAATCGACATGGCAACGTGATCTTTTTTCCGGTTATCACAAACTCGCGCAGGATGCTGCGCTATCTGAATAACAGATTTTATGAATAATAATAAAATATCGGCCGGGACCAGCAACGGGTGCTACTACGTGTACATCAGTTTATTAGCGATATTCTGCAGAATGTCGCGTTAACCATAGTTGACTGTGTTCCGCATAGTATTATTTCGTTTAGGCTATTATTATTATTTTGTATACATACATCGATTTTTCTTTCTTTTTTCCCCCTATATTTTTTTTTTTTTTTTTTCACGCAACTTATATCGGTTTCCTGTCGATACATAACCCGATGTGACATCCTATTGTTATGAAAATAACTAGCTGCATTGAAAACACCGGCCGAAAGAGCGGGAATATCGAAGCGTGAAAATGAGTTATATCGGAAATTTCGACCGACTCTACGATAGATGTGTACACATGTATCCGATTCTTTCGAAATTCTGTTTTTGAGGTTTTCAATTGATATCACGTGTTGGAAATTTGATGCGCCTGTTCTCCGGATAACGGGATTACCCTTTTCTTAGTTGGTGGGGTTCGAAAATGAACAGAGGCGAAATGAGAATACAAGCGCGCGAGACGGATATCTATTTAAAAGTCGCGCGGTATAAAATTCAGATGAAATGTTTTTTTCACGAATTAAGGCAACTTGGAAAAGTCAAATAATCGCGTGGGACGAATGTTATTCCTGATGTTTTTGGTAATTTCGGGCATTTCTTTTTTTATACAGTTGCTCCGTATGTGTTATTGACGCTCGAGGGCTCTGCTTTAGTCAAATTTCTTTCCGTCATTCTAGCACATCCCAAGTTTATCGCGTCGCGTTATATTAAAATGTACCTATTCCTTTGTTCTTTGTTATCTCCGTTATCCTAATCTTCGTATTTCGATGGAAAGGAAATCTCGGAAGAGATCGAATCACTAATATTGCCTCAGTATGCAGTACATTTCCGTCGAATTGAGGTTCCGCCTTCCTAAATGCGATGCGATATTTAAAACTCGATTTTCTGTTTTCCTCACTTACACGATTTGTATACCGGCTCCACTTGCCGTCTCTTGCCACGATATTTCTTTTAAATGCAACGCGCTTCCTTCTTCCTTATTATTTCTCTTCCTTGTCGCATCTTTTAAAAAACACCGTAATTCAAAACATCTTTACAAATCCTCTCATTTCCATCTCTAATCGAATTCCATCTCCCTCTAATGGGGGCTCCTTCAAATCGATTTCTCTCCCGGTTATTTCAGTTATCTTCCCTCAAATTTTACTGATAACCCTTGTTGGTGGTCACTTTTAATTTCTCTTCTCCGACTTCTCTTCCACCGTTCATTATGAACTATTTTTCAGACTACCGTGCAGCACTTTCTTCAAATAGCTGTGTTTCTTCCTCATTCATCATTGAGAATCCTTCTTATCTCCCCTCTAATAACGTACGCATTAATTAATTTTTTCTTTTAAAGCGAGAAAGAAGGAAAACGAAAATCGAATTTACTTTTTTCTTATCTCTCTTACTTTCCTATATTTCATTTTTTCCCCTCGCTCGGGCTCACGTTAAGATGTTCAATCTTTGAACTGAGTTTGTCTTGCTTTTACATCTACAGTTGAGAGATTAGCTGACACCCCTGTATAGCCAATAATTATGAAGCATTTAGAGAGCTTCGGGTATTATAACTACAACCGACACTTTTGTATATTTACAGATTTTCTAAACCAATAAGGAACTCCAGAAGATCGTGGAAAAAAGTGCTGCATACGGTTTAAAAATGAACACATCTAAGGCAAAAAGTATTCTCGAAGAAGCCAGTGGTTAAAGCGAAGGCGACAAATAGCAGAGATTTTAAAACATGTTTAAGAGAGGACAAGTATCAAGAAAACACTATAGGGAGGCCGGATTAGAAAATGTAGAAGAATAGGAGTTGAGCCATAGTTTCGAATAAGCGGCTAAGGAAAGAAGACCCTCAAATTGTTAAGGAAAGTAATAGTATTTATAAGTATTTTTCATTATTAACGTGTTGGCACGAATAACGTTATTATATAGTTTGTATTCTTTCCAATTGAAGGTCATTTACGATGATGGTAAGAATTAATAACCATACTGGCTTTGTGACGGGGAAATGAAAATCTTTTAAATATACAACTTTTCTATAACTCGCCTCTTACAGAAAGAATAAGTACAAACAAAAACAGTCTTTAGAACGTAAACAAATTCGAAAAAGGAAAAAAATGTAACGTTTTCGGTGTTGAATTCGCATTTGAATTTTCCAAAAAAATACTCGATGAAAAGAAATATGGTGGTGGGGAGGCTAATTATCCCATTACCTTCGTTATAAATGCGCCGCGGTACGCGACGAGCCCATTAAAATTGCAAGCCGTCGTTGAAGGGTTACACGGATGACATTTCGTAATAATATTTCTCGCCTATAAATTTCGAACTTGGTTTTACGTTTTATATCGCGAGAATACTTCAACACTGTTGCTTCCTCCGCTTCCTTCCTTCTTTAAAATATCTCTGTGTAGAAAATTTCGTCCTAAATTTCGCTGTCAGATATTTTTACACTTCTTTCTTTTTCTTCTTATCCATTTGTCGAAAATCTTCCTTTTACTTCTTGATTCGAGTTTCCTTCGCTTCTCCATTCTATTCTCAATTCTATTATTCGCTCACGTTTTAATTATTCCCTATTATCTTCCTCTCGTTTTTGTTTTTCCTTGGCTTTTTCTTCGGCATTTCCCTCTTCATCCGAAGAAGGCAGCAATGTCCATACCGTTGATCACATCGTATCTGAATGCGTGTTTCTTTCTGTAGAGCGCTGAATTTCTACTAAACGAGCAATTTTTAAAGTAGAGGGGAACATTGTTGCAGTGACGATCACACGTGTGTTTCTAAGGTTTATCAAAAAGTTAAAAAAACAATACGTTTATTTACAAACGGTAAATAGAAGATTTAAAACAGACGGAGGTATAATATTTTTATTGCGTGATGAATTTGTTCACGTTATTTACACGGCGATTTAAAATATAATGCTGATTAAAATGCACCTGTCATTGTAGAGTTATGCTAATGATAATTTATAGTAACATTTCTGCCTTGCGAACATTTGGTTTTATTTCGCGTAATTCGAGGATATTTCAGCACACAAAAAGAGCGCGATATAACTTACACAATACATGTTATGGCTATATTCTTAAATGTTTACGAAAATGCTTAAAATCTTTTGGTTGATCTGCAGATTTTATATAAACATAATCTAAGCCGATATTATATTTATTCGACGCGTCGGGACGTTTTTTTTTTGTCGCGAGGAGATGAATTCAGTCAAATTTAAGAATATGCAAATCAGTCATTGAGTGTGTAAGATTAACTTTAAAACAAATGCGAATGTGGATATTATGTAAAAAAGAACATATACAGCTTTGTGAATTCGGTAGCAGTCGTAGAATGTAGAGAGAGTATAATAGCGAATACTTAAAGCGGTGTGAATTAAGGTGATTCGGAAAGTAAGTAAGATGTGGATAGAAGAAATTTGAATCTGAATTGAAATCATCAGTTCATCTGGGAAAAATCACACTAATTACCCCTTGCCTAAGTAGCGGCATAAAAGATTTAATTATCAGCTATCTGCGAATACAATTATTTTTTAAAAACCCTTAAAATTTTGGAAGGGGACTATCGTAAAGTTAGCTCTTTCTCTAGCCCAATTTTTGTTAATATGTCGTTTTCTGTGCGACTAAAATTATTTATTATCAGCGCAGTTCGGCACAGAGCGAACGCAATTTATTTAGTTACATTTGATTTTGAAATTCCGTCGCGAGAAACTGACTTGAGACCGCTCTACGAATGCCATCACTACGGTAAATCGTGAACATAGAAATAGTAAACAAACTGCTGGAGCAAACAGTAGCCAATTAATAAAGAAAAACGATTACAAGTGATAACATATCAAAAAAGAAAAAAACAGTAATCCATTAAGCTGAGGGAAACCGTCGAAAATCTGTATCAAAAACTTAAACAAGAATGGAATAAATGTAAGTTAAATATGTTAACTATGGTGAAAATGTATTTACCGATGAAAGTCGGTTAAATAGTAAACGATCCTTTATTTGAAGAGACGAAGAATTTGTACTTTTTTTTTTTTTTTTTTGAAGGGTACTAAAGAATAAAGAATTGTAGGAAATGGTGAGGTCTTAGGGAAACTGTCGAACAAGCGCCTAGTCAAAAAAAAAAAAAAATATTTATTTCGCCGTTTTATATTCATAGCATATAAACTCATATACCGATTCAGTCAAACTGGAGTTTAGCCTTGTAACCGTGCACTGATATGGTAAGCAACCTGGTGAGATAAAATAAATTAACGGGCGGTGAACGCGTGCCTAATTTAAAATCTAAACATAAAAGTAAAGATTGATCACGACTAAAACAAGTGGAAATGAATGTGTAAAAAATAGGTGGAGTGTCAGCGAACGGAAATGTCATAGCAATAATTAGAAAAGATTCTAGGTTTCAATCGCTTGTTGACCAATTTATACATAAATGAACGAAGAGAGGTAATCGGTAAATACTGGTTCAAACAATTTTTAAACATAATATATGTATGCGCATATTTATATAAACTTGATCCTCCATATCGTGCCCGGGATACTCCCGTAATAGATTTTTTTTTAGAATTTTTGCAAAAAAGTGGGATTAAATACAACGTCGCCTTAATATACCCGTTTTTCCATCCATGTAACCTACCCATGACATAACTTAATCAACATTGATATAAATATACATTCCTTTTAAGAATTAAATAAATTTAATTTACCTTCCGAAGTAATTAACTTCCACTTTTTAAATTTTAGTTTCCTCACTATCTGCAGATCTTCCCTGACGCTGCCAAATTTCCAGGATCTAATAAAGATGTGGGTTCTGTGTTCATCAAAATACTTTTGCGCAAATGTTTAGGCTGCTTCCCGAGGACTCGGTGTTTATTGCGGAACTCTTGCCGATTGAAAAGTCCTATGAACATATTTGAAAATTTGTTATATGCTCTGAAAGCCTCAGCTCACTTTGGACTACTAAAGGTTCTCATTTTTATTATAAAAATCATAGGAATAAAAATGCTTGATGGTGCAGCTATCAAGCTTTGCTGGGTGCATAGTCACCGCGGTGTTCTTCTTAATGATGGAGCTAATGCGGGGTCGCTGAAATCGCTCGGTTCCTATATATTGCATCAACTGATTTATTTGAGACGATTAAAAGGGATAATAGAAAGAACTGCTGTTTGGCTTTTATAGATTCCTGTCCAGGTAAAGGTAAAACATATTATAGTGTTATACAAGAGCATCGTTTAACCATGGTTCAGTCATATCTTTGGTCGTCCCGTCGAATTGTTACGGTTATTTGCAGAGTGTACATTGGTCACTCCAGAGTGCCGCAGAATTTCTCTGTAGTGGGTCTTCGAGCCGGAATTGTAACAATCTATACTAGTTTCAGTTTAAGAGAAGACATTAATCGTTTGTTTTTCAATTGCGGCTAGTTTCAGCGTAGTAGAACCTCTCTTACTGACGAGTTAATCTCTAATCGGATATGTCCGCCATATTACGTACATTCTTTACTATGTTGCGATAATCGCACGTTGGTTGTTCCAGTCTCTAAGTATAAACCGCATACTTATTTATTACCGAGGGGATATGTACGAATTGTGGTTCCCGAGGATAGAATTTTTTTATTTGTAGCGGGTTGGAACACAGGTTTGTTTTCTTTCTTTTCAATTTCCTTTCTTTTTTCTTTTCTCCCGCTTCTTTGGTGTTTTATCTCTAGTTCATTTAATAAATTTGAACTGCTATAACTTACGTGTAGATCGAGTAGATAATTTTTTATTTTATGGCATGGCTATTTTATATTGATTAACAGTGGTCAAATGGTATAAGTCACCTGGACCTTCAGATTCCTATAATGTTTAAAGATTTGTTTCAGTTAGCCACGTTATTTTTGTAGTAAATTAATTTATTATACCGAAATATTTCCTTTGAAATAGTCTTTAATTTATTACTATAGAGAACGTAAAATGTAGTTTAGTAAAATTTAACGGAAAAACCTTACATTTTTATTTATAAAAAGTTTTCTTCGTATTATTCTCGGTGCGCAAGAATAACGTGTGCGTATTAATAATAATAACTGTGTCAAACTTACGACGAGAAGGGTACAAGAAAAACCTGTAACGGAATTTGCAACGTTTTTGCCTCGTGCTTATGAGACATTTATTTTATTTGGGAAGAATGAAGAATAACGCAGTCTGTTGAAGCCGACTGTTCCGTAAGAATTATGAAAGACTAGTATTTGCGGTCTAGGGGTAATCCGAAGGATGAAATTTCACGCGTATAAAAAATGATCGTAACCGCTAGGACTATTACGGAGGAGGTTCATATTAGTTGCTGCTGTAGTCCAGAGGGTTGAAAGAATAAGTTCGGCTAGAGCAAAACCGGTGGTGTTGGGCAAGACGCCTCTGCATGTGGCGTTGTATATCATCGGAGGTTAAAAGTTTTTATTTTCGCTTTGCTGGCTTTTAAAATGAGTCGGTAAAAAAAAACATTCTAAAGAAGTTCCGAAGAGAGACGGTGTCTATTCCTTCGTGATACCGCTTGAAAATCATTTACAGTTTGCAACATCCGGTTGGAAAGTTTCTCGTGTATATATATTTGTTTGCGAAACTTGCAAAGATAAAGGCACGTATTGAGAATAATTATAGGCAACGAGAAAAAACCGTAAAATGATGAAAAGGGGCCACTTAATTAAAGAAATTAATTTAAAAGACGGGAAAAGTAGCTAATTGGTAATGTAAATTATCGCATTGGAAAAGGGAACGAGGAACGCCGGTCGGGTAGAATGTTTTTCCCTTTGACGATTCTTAACGAGCGCGCTGACTACTAAACAGAAACAATTCTTTATTCTTTACTTCTCTCCTTTTTCCATCTCCTTTTTCTTTTTTTCCTTCGTTTTATTCCGTTTTTTCCTTCGTTTTATCGGATTTTCCGGTCTACGTGCAGCGGCCAAGAGCGGTTAAATAATTATTAACAACTCCGAGCGGAATATTTTAATTGGCGCCGATTACCGAAAAAAAAAAAAAACAACAACAACAAAAAGGGAAAAAAACGAAAAGCTAAACAAAACGCAGAAAAACGAGGGTCGGTTAAATACGAAACGAAAGGCAGCTTGTTTTGAGCGAAAGGCAGTAAAGGATAAACGGACGACGGGCTGATTGGCGGCGAAAGGGAATGAAGGGAAGACAAATAAAAATTACGCGAATGAGAAGTTGAAAGGGCGATGAAAGGTGGCATTAAAATATCGAAATGAAAAATTGTAAACATTCAAAATACTGCCGCGAAATTGCCCGCAATTCGGCGTCTTTTTAATTCGAGTCGTCTCTTTTAAAACTAACTTGTTTATAATGGGGCTCTTATGCGAACCACTTAAGAAAATGCCCTCCTCAGGTTTGATGACTCTATCTGGGGGGATGCCTTTTTATGAAGGTGACGCGTGTTTTAGTCGCTCGTTAATTAAGTGATATAGCGAAAAAAGTAAATAAAGTGTTTTCCACTTTCTTTTTCATCTAAGTTCTTAAACAGAGTTTACCATTCTACCTTTAGTTCTTCGTATTGAACAGCGTCGTCTGTGTTCTCCTTCGCCTTATCAGACATATTCGGATAGAGATGTAAAATTACATTCTCGTATATATATATACATGTGTGAAGGTCGATCGACCAAGAATCAAAGTATCAAAAATCAGTCCAATTTGAAACATTAAAATCGACCGTTATTAAGCGAAGAAACTAACCCCGCAAACTGATACAACAATGCCACGAGAACGCATTCTGCGTCTTAACGTACCAATCTGAATTTTTTATTATCTGTTCGACTTGCTTTCTATGTAAGGTGCAGCGGACACGGATTCTTGCAAATCTTAATGACGTTTAAGGAAAATTGAAAGAATCGGCCTTTTCTAATTTTTTACCGCACATGACACGGAATGGTCGAACTTTTTTCCGTATTCTAAGTTACGTTTTGAATTTTCAATTTAATTATCGACATTTTTTTTTGAAACAGAGAAAAAGTAGATTACCAGTTAGAAAAGAAATTAGGCTGTTCCAATGCCGTCTTCGATTTTACCTTACCTTTACGTCATATTGAAATAATGTTCAAGCTCTCATTTTTTTTTTTTTTTTTAGGTACACTAACGAAGAGCAACAATCCAATCAACCAAGGAATCTAAATAATAGGTCAAAAGGAACGTAATATATTAGATTTTAATTTGGTGCGGATAGAATGAATGAAAAAAGCTAGAATGGGAACAAGTGATCAGGAAGGAAACGAGTGAAGAGAGTTATTGTATGGAGTAGGAAGACCAAGATCCAAAAGCTGAGAATAGAAGAGAGAACGTTCCGAAGGAAGTAGGGAACATTCGAAAAAAACATGACTGGTATTACATAGGAAAAATTAATTTTCTGGGTGAAGAGGACACGACGGGAAAAAGGTACGAGGAAAAAACGAAAAAGTGAAGACGAAATATGGCAATGATTAGGTGACGACAAAGAGAAGGAAACTTGTCAAATCAATTGGTGAGAGAGGGTAAAGGCCGGACAGATAAATAAGGGGAATTCGGATTGGAGAACAGGGGAAAAAATAAATATCATTCCATAATTTAATATGGAACTTCTCGGATATATGATTAATATTGTGACCAGGAAATTTATGAAGAGTTTCAAGCTCTCATAAATCGTAGTTCAGAAACTGTTCGTTGACTGTGATCGTTTTAAATATTATTTTAAGAAATTGCCTTCTGCATTTGTTATTTTTTTAACGAGCTTCTTTTTATATTAGAGGCATACGTAACTAAACAGGGCTTAGTAATAATAGCGATGTATTTCCAGTTTTTATTAAATGATTAAATATCACTAGGGGAATATGAATACCGAATGGAATGGAAGGAATAGAGAGGCAACTGGTTAAGATAGTGCGTGACTGTTTCATATCTACCGAAAAGGAAAGTTGCGCCTTTTAAAAAGTATATTGTCAGGATCGCCGAAGCTTTTTCAGAGTAGACGAAATAATATGTGGGCCGTTTAAAAGAATGAGAATTTTTTTATGTTGGGGGTGTCAACTAGGGATTTTTAACCAGAAACAATAGGAAGAAGAGTTAACTAATTAGAACTTAATTCGATCGGAAATAGCTAAAATAAAGGAACCAGTGGCGTGGGCGATTTTAGATAATCTAGATAATGTCAGGCATGGAGACTCAACTGCTGGAGGAAGGAGATTAGGAAAAAAGCAGAATCAACAGTAAGGAGAAGAAACAAGTTAAATAAATGAAAGAGTTTAGTTTCCTAGAAAATTAATTTCATAGCGATTAAGAAGCAGTAGATGGATAAAATTATTTCAGGAAAACATAAATTTAATACATTTTTAAGCTAAATGAACACATGATTTACACATATACATCAGTTGTGTGATAAAGTACCAAAGTAAATTGAAAAAGAAACAAAATTTACCAGTACTTCTTTAATAGCGAAGATTAATTTGGCTAAAGAAACCGCTTTTAACTTTTAAAATTCGGGAAGTAACTATTTGAGCGTTCAAAGAAAAATGCTTAATTTTCAAAACATCAGTCGCACCTGTCAGTGTCGAGTAAATAGTTGAATTCTGATTTAGTGGATCTAGTCATTTTTCATGTTCTATTATTCGAGGCCAGATGATACAAGTACTTCTCTGACATTAGCGAATCACTAAGAGCACATTGAAAAGCATACACACAACAGTGTACACAGGCAAACAGATCGAGCGTTTAACGAACCTGGTACACCACTTTGAGCGAATTACACGTGCGCTGTACACTGTACATTTTCCGCTGCGAACTGTGGCTACTCTACCGCCATATTTACCCGCCTATTAGATCTGCAATTTAGAAAAGCTTATTAATCTGAGCAGACGTATTCAAATGGATTTCTTCTTAATATGGCTGTAATTCTCTTCTAAATAGAATATTTCATTTTTTCCTACTATAAGACGAAAATGTTATATATATATATATATATATATATATACAGGGTGTGCCAAAATAAAGTACACGCATATATTTTACAAATATTACCACTGTAAAACTAAATACACGTTCATATACTATTTCAAATATTCAAATTGGGCTCCATCAGCATTTATGCAGTCCTGTAAACGATCTGGAATACTGTTGACATTTTTTCTTCAAGTCATTGAAAACAGTATATTGTGAACTTTCTTTTGGCACACCCAGTATATACATACATATATATATATATATTTCACTGTATAGTTCTTAAATTAAAGTTATTTATTTATTTATTTAATCTATTTTTTGAATTCATTCTGCATTATTCCTTTCGGTTGTTCACGTGAATTATTTCCTTTGTCGAAATTTAAATATCAATTTTTTTTTACACAAATTTAATTTTTTAGTTTTTGAAATTAAAAAAAAGTCGCTTCTTATTTTTTGTTTGTGTAGTAGTGCGTGCGATTACATGTCGAGTTAATTCCATTTCAACATATTTCAATCTTAGAACTGGGAAAAAAGAAACAGGATTCGCCATATATGTCAAATTTATTTTGTAATCTGTAAAAATGAAAACGCGTTGGCGTTCATACAATGTTGTACATAGAGTCAGCGTGAGCGATTATGATCAGACCGGTCTATATGTTGAAAGCACTTTTTAAACGAACAAGACAGTTGGTAATTACGTGTAAGAATAGCAGAATAATCTAATTCGTTATTGCAGATCACTTTTGTGTTCGGAATCATATGCCACCATTATTGAACGTTACCAAAATGAGTATCCAGATATTGCGGAGTGCTCAATGGAAGCATTGTGAAGGAATGGTTGATAATAATTTCGTAATAAATTTAAAGCGCATTTAAAAATTCCATTTACACGGACAAAAAAAAAATTCAAAAAAAAGAAATCGCAACTGAAACTAACACATATGTTTGAAAATTAACATTACAGACTAGAGATGGATGACTTCGGCTCCGGAACTGACTCGTATGTCGACTTCCATTTACAGTCGCCAGAATTAACTTGCACAAGAAGTCGACTTCGGGTTAAAAAAAAACAGGCATTTGTCCGTTTAACTAGTGCTATTGCTCGCGACATTTTTTTTTGTATTTCCCTAACCATCCGCGTCAGTGTTACATTTCAAATCCTACTAATACTGCGACCAATTTCTTTCATAAATTCTTAGGTTTTCCGAGTATTCCTTGATTTTCTTGGTTAACAACATTTTGTACTCGGACGCATATTTTAAATGAAATAAAAACCGGAAAAACCAAAATGTTTTTAGTAGGATTATTAGTGTGCACGATTCTTAATTCTGCGCTAGGGTCGCCAGTTACACTTATATTACGACTTTAAAAATGAATCTGTAACTACTAAAGAAAACTGAACATAACTCAATTCTGCAGTTCGGATGGAGGCGACTTATTGTGTTCGACTCTATTTTTGGCAAGTCAACTCAATGGAGTCTGAAGTCGTGCATTGCAATTAGAATCACTCATCTCTATTACAAGTCCCAGGTTATCGTCATATTGCTCATTTTCAAAGCATTGCAGTTGCGTGTTTTAACGTAACAATTGAAATCTGTCGCACTGTTTAAAATTATTTTGCAAGCAAATCGTAAGCATGGCCTAGTGGGGGAAATGGAACAATTAAATCTAGTTTGTAACGCCAATTTCCAGAAATTGAACGATCGGACCCAGTTTGTAACGGTCATTTTCAAACGGATATATTAAGTTGCAATTTTTATAGAAATTTCATCGAGCTTTTTGCCAGAATAAGCATAATTGTTAGGTGCCCGTTTTGGTCATTGAAAAGTTTTCTCAATAATTACGTTTAGGGTGCTTTTATTAGGCACACCGGTGTAAACTTATTCTGGTAATGTTTAATAACGGTAGCATGCGACTGAAAACAAAATTAATGTTCAATAATGAACAATTTCAACGGGGAATACTCGCCATTGAATGTAGACTCTTGAACAACCGTGTAGCATGTGACTGAAAACAAAATTACGGTTCAATAATGAACAATTTCAACTGGGAATACTCGCCATTGAATGTACATTCTAGAACTACCGTACATCTAATGAGGACCAATATAGAGCTCACCAGAAAGGCATTGAAAAAATACAAACTTACACACACGACACACAGGTTTATATAGATGGAGCAAAAGCAGATGTCGCGCCGGGACAGTGTCCAATCCCGCAGCATGTGCCTACCTAATTTCAGGTGTAGTTCAAGCAGTGAGGCTGCATGATTACTGCTCCGCATTGGAAGCTGAACTATATGGAATCCTCTTTAGATTGGAAACATGCGAGTGGTGTGAGTCTGATAACTAACAATATGTAATTATTACAGATTCTCTGGCTTTTCTTCAAGCTAGTCGGTCACTTACCATAACCGGTCCACTAGTATACAAAATAAGAACTACGGCACATCGCCTTAACCAAGAGGGAATGTAAGTAAGGTTCCTCCTTTGGGTGCCGGCTCATGTTGCAATACCCGGAAACGAATGTGTAGATCGCGTAGCCAAGGCAACGTTGTCTACCCCTGTGCCATTTGATGCCCCATCACCAGAAATAGTTTGCTTCCTACATAGAAGTATGAAAGAACATTTTAATTCATCCTGGTCCCAACAAGTAACCCTTCTAAAGAATATCAAGCTGAACACTGAACCTTGGAGGCCACCGATCCAAGTATCCAAAATAAAATTTTCTGCTCTTAATACGTTGAAACTGGGATACATATCCATATCCCACAATCATATCCTCCAGGGAGCCCCTCCACCGATTTTTTGCCTATTTTGCAACACAGCAATGGTACTGTCTGTTGAGCACATCCTGAAACAATTTAAACGTTTAAGTCGAATACACACATTCTCTTAGCCAATCGCTCAGAAAAGATTCAGACAGTGCTAACCTTCTTCAACACAAATAACCTTTTAGGTAAACTATAATAATTCCTATGCTCGCTGTGCCGCAACGACCCTGACAGTTATACACGGCAAGCGAGTAGGTAGAAAGAAAAAACAAAAAAAACTTGCCCCTGTCACTAAAAATCATTTCGTTTATTCAAAAATTGGTTTTCTACGTTGATAGATAAATTCGCGTTTGGTTTGTCCACAACATCGTTGACCAATCTCCAGCATGGTTTGATTTTTCAAAGTTACAAAATGAATCAGACATCCTGTACACAAACACAAACACACACATATATACATATAAACGACTATGGCTACGCTGAAGTAATAAGAAAATCTTATGTCGAAAAAATTCTGTAAAAAAATCTACATTTTCGTGTCTCGCTTATAGAACGTTTATTTCATTTTGCGAAGAATCACATAGTCAATTCAAACAGCTTCTCTTCTATTAAAATTAACGATAACCAAGGAGGGATTCTTCCATAGCTAGCTTTGAAGCGTTGAGTTATGTATATATCCACGGCTCCGCTCGTGTATTAATACCCGTTTAAATCTGTACTTGGAAATTCATAAGTTTTTTTTTTTTTGTTTTTTCTGGAATTATAATTATGTGAAAATTTTTTCTTTCTTTATGAATTTATCAGCTCCAAAAAAAAATGGTCTTCACGTTTTTTGTTCAGCCGAAAATTATTGGTTTTTCTATAAAACCTGTCTGTTGTGATTTAACAAAAAGTTTCACTCAACTAAACAGCACACACAGCTATCATTTTGAAGGGGGCGCCGAGTTATTCACACGGTTATCTCCCGTAATTACACATTTAAGAGAACTTCTTTATTCACGTCTTTCGAATTTTTCGTCTCGAGCATTTTATTAAAACTAATTTATTACTACAATAGCAAACTGCAGTAGTTGAATAAAGATTTCAAATTTGAGTATAAATAACATTCCCGGTAGCAAATATTAAAAATTCTGTTGCAGGATTTTTTACTTCGCTGTAAAAAATAACAGAAAAAAAAACTCATTTTTTTTTAATTGTCTGCAATGAGTATAGCAGGTAGGCTAGGAGTGCGATTTGTATGTTTAGATCATGTCATGGGGGTTTGATGATTTCAGTAACGCAAAAATTGAAGTAACAGAACGCGGTGTATTTCTTATGCTAGAAATTAATAAATTGTTATTTAGAGTTTATTATTTACCGTAGTAATCATTTTATTTAAATTTTTATGTTTAATTTATATTGACCGTGGTCAGCTCATTTTATTTAAAATTGTATAAAAATTAATTTTTCATTCGTTCCGTATGCATGTCGGTACCGCTGGACGCATCTCAACTACTTAAAACCTTACATTTTGTGAAGAAGACGGGTTAGAAAACTCAGCCATACCATAAATCCTTCGCTAGGATATCACGAATACACCTTGAAAATTTTATTGGCACGATCCATACAGCGGTACAGGAATGCATACGGAAAAAACAAACAAACATAAAACAAATGTCCAAACGAACAAACATAAAACAAATGTGCAAACAAACAAACAAACATTCCTTTTTATGTATATATAGAGATATAAGATTATATATTAGTTCGGTAACTTATCTAAATTATAAAATTAACGAAAGATTGAAATTTTCATTACTCGGCGTGTTTTATAGGCTGCTTGGTTTCGGCATTTTTTTTTTCCTGAAATTCGAAAGGACAGCGCCTAATTGTCTTTCGTTAATGTACGTAACGTTCGCCGGGAAAAAGGATCTGTAGTGCGAAAATATGGGTTTTGAGTTATGTAATACCTGAAAGTAAGTAGAATAAGATGCAATACGTAGTTTTTTTTGGCAAACGTTTATTTAATGTCTTAAAACGTACAAAACTGACTGAAGAAAATTGGAAAAAAGTGAAAAAAATTTTAAAAAATTGTAAAACTATTTCTTTTCCTAGTTGTTGTTTTTTTTTTTTTTTTGTATTGCTTCGGGTATTTTTTGAGCATCAGTTTTTTTTATTTTTCGAAACTTTAGATTTTTCTTCGTTGGAGCTTCGGTTTTTTTTTTTTTTTGATTGTAGTATCAGTTTTCTTTTCATTCTCGTTCGTGTTAACTTTACCGCAGACTCCTCTACTGTTACATTCGACTGCTTTTTTCGGCTTAGATAGGTCGGGTTTAGGAGCTACGGAATTGCATTTTTTTTGGGATTGGTACATAATGAAGCAATATTATCGTATATCATGAGAGTATTACCATTAAACGGGGTTTTCTCAAAAACTAGTTTTCGCACCACAGGTCCCTTTTCTCGGCGAACATCACAGAAATATATATATTATTTTTTTGGCCCAGTTTTTCACCTTTTGACACTTATTCATATTTTACATTTTACATGATCATTATCTTTTAGAAACCGATATAATTGTCTACACACGACTGTGTTGATTTGCCTCAATAACTGAGACCTAGATTACGTTGATAAGAACACTGACGGCTCCGAACGCGTAAAAGTCAATACGTGACAGCTATTACACTTTTAACCTCAACCTATTGAAAGTAATGATCGAAGATTTCCAGTTGCAGTCGCTTCCGGTGTTACAGTGGCTTTAATGTTGAATATGCTATCTTAAAAAAACGAAAAAAATTACCATGGCCGATAATGATTGTTAACAACTCGGTAGTAATGAACAGTGGAGATTCGTTGAAATATTTATTTTCTTACTTTGCTGTGCGTTTATTTTTTACGAAAAACTTCCATCCATATACAGTTGTCGATATTTTAACCTGCTCTGCAATCTAATTTGGCCAAATGCTTCGTTATTCAATGATGAAGGTTTTTTCTGTTTTCTTCTCATGTTCAAAAATTTAGTGAAAAATTGAAGCTGCACAGCTTATACTAGCCGCAGAGGAAACTAAAAAATTAAACGGAAAGGAAAATTGGCCGTACACACGGCGCAGCTGTTTCAAGAGTCCATAGAGTTGCAGATAATTCGTGGGAAATCGGGCTGACTTCCGGTAAAAATTATTTTTATTTGGCAAATTGTCCTGTTTTTATACCTTTTCTCCGTACTTGAAAAATTATATTCATATTTACATGTATATATATATATATATATATATATACATATATATATATGTATGTATGTATGTATGTATGTATGTATGCATGTGTGTTCCGGTGCGCGCGCGTGTATGCACATATGTGAAAATTCTGCAAATAAGCTGCGATAGTGTTGTGGATAGATGCTCGGACAGAGCTTCGAGCAGAATTTCACATGTAAAGTAGGTCATTAAATTTGGCGAATACAATGCTGCGATAAGGTGCCGCGGGACGCAGGGTAAAACTGATTTCATCGAAAGTTGGTCCCTGTCTGCGTGCATAATAATATAGAATTTCAAAGGATTCCAAAGCCTAATCTTAATGGGTAGTAGACTTTCAATAGAGAACCGCTTCGAGTTAATGAAGAGAGAATTTAACGATAGAACGGGAACGTTATTAGTGCAAGCGGTGCACGAGTGAGAGGTGATCATCATCGTCATCGTGATCATCACTATCATCGAAACGGCAGAGCAACGGCGCTGCTTATACGCAGTTGTTAAGTTCTAGCTCGGCTTTTACCAATTACCGGAGTATTCGGTTACCTTTTCTTCTTCAAAACGAATTTCGCCGAGAAATGTGGCAACAACTTTACAACTACCAACTGCGGCTCCGCTCGTAATAATCAATACATAGCCTGGCCGCCGTGTGTGCGTACCGGAGAACAGCGACACACACTTGTGCGCCGGGCGCAAAAGGAATTAGACGCGGGCGAGCTTCAGTCGGAGCGCGAAATATAAAGTTTTCGCCTGTATCTGACAAGACAAATAGACAGATGTAGGTAAAAGCTGAATCCGGTTAAAATAGTATTATAGTGGAACTAGCGGCGCTCGGTCGACGAGATGGTACTTTATTAAAAGCCGGCCCAGCTCTCGCCCCCCCCCCCCGCCCCCGCTTTCCTACCGGCTAAATAGTTGCGCTGCTCGGTGCCTCGTTCGGCCTCGGCCCTAGCCTCGTTTGTTCGGCATGTGCATGCAGGCCCTGACGGCGGTTACCTGGATTTTATGTATTTCCTATCTCCATTTGCGTTCTCGTCGCGGCCCTGCTCGTTCGCCGCTGTAACAAAAGCTCGAATTTCAGCAGATCCTCATCTGGCGGCGGCGGACCGGCCTGGCCTCCGAAATTCCCGTTCCGCGCCTGACGGTGCGGTTGGTCTAATTTTTTTCCGGCGAATTCCCTCGCGCTAGATAAACTCTTGCTTAACCGAAACTGCCGCGCACCCCCCCGGCGCCGCCCTGCACTTCGACGACGACAGCAACAACTTCTATTACTTTTCGTCAATCTGTTCCCCGTACGACGGGCACAGTGCCGCGACTCCTTCGTTGACTCATTTATCACTGAACTCCTTCTTTCGCCTGCTCCGCAGTCCGCTGTTGCGTTTCCTGCCGCCCGCGAACAGATATGGTTATTTAATTAAAATTTTCCGAATACTGCGACTCGTTCTTTTATCTGACAGATTCTCGTCCGCCCGCGGAGGAACTCTTCTTCAGACGCCACTTCTCGAAATTCTCGAAACTGTGTGTGTGCTGCACACGCCGCGGCGACCTGGTCGGTTTGCTTCCGCTGCAAGAGGCTGCTGGGTATAGTCGTCGCTGCAGGCTGCTACCGGCGTACTGACGCCCCTATCCTCTTTCTCACGAATCAGAACGTGTCAATCAGGGAGACGCCTGCTATGTAACAGCTTTCAGTTCGTGTTCCGGCCCCGTTGGTGTAATTTGGCAATTCCGAATGTACGTGCATCGCTCTAATTTGCAGCTTGACCATCTTACATTTTCCGGGGTTTTTCTTTCTTTTTTTTTTTTTTTTTAACACTTCATCTCCTCCTTATCCCCCTCCCCGGGTTTGCAGAGATATTCCGAAATTAGAGTTTCACTCTTTCCAGTATCGATGCCTTCCCGCCAAGGATTAGACATCCGGTTCCCCCTCTATGTCTTCGAAATTGGAATTTTGAAAGGCTATTGTATTAGTTCGAATGTTAATTGAGAGCGATCGCGTTTTTCAACACTCATGAACAACTTTATTATTCCGTACACTGAAGAATGAAACTTGATAAGTAAAATTTTTGAAGCGGAGAAAGATGGCCTAGAAGGTTTTTAAAAGTTTTTTCGATAGTATCGCCTTTTTCGGACAATTTCGCAAAGGCTGGATAGTAATATTTTTTTATCTTGCCGATCTGTAAAACAAATCATATTTCAAGATTAACGATCACATTTCTTTTTCGGATCGTGCCTATACATATATTTCGAAATCCGAAACAATCGATAATTCCCTAAAAAAGAAAAGTTACTTTCGAGAAAAACCTCGATGGACACCTCAGCCGTATTTCTTCTTTTTTGTACGTCGTTTTAACATTTATTTTAGGTGAAATCGCGCTAAAGAACACAGTTTTCCATTTTCAACCTAAAATATTCAGCGAGTTACTAGATATCGCGGCATAGCGATTAACTAAATTAACTAAATGCGCCAGATAGGTCAGTTCGAAGCGCGAATGTATATCATATGTATGTTAGGCAGCGTGGCTCATCGAAACTGAATGCGGAGAGAGTACATTTCTGAAATACCGTCACTTCCGGTAGCAGTTAAAATTCGGCATGGAACAAACAAGTGCCCCGGAAAAATAATCGAGATCGAGTCGGCTTATGCGTAGTCGTTAAGAAAACGGTTTAATGCCGCATCTTCTCCTTTCTTATCATGTTCTCCCTGCGATAAAACTATAAGTAAAATAAGGCCGGCTGGTTGGCAAGGAGTGGGGATGGTAACGGCGGGATCGGGTAGCGGCGGTTGCAGCCTACGGAAGGGCATAAAAACTTACGATTATGCGAAGCAGTGCATAAGAAAAGAGCAAAAAAAAAAAAAAACCGGTGGAACGGCCAATATACGGCACGCTCGGTCCGATTAACTGTGAGTACGGTAAAGGCGAAGCGCAGTTGTTGTTAAAAGCCATCGCGAACCGTATAAAAGTTTTGGCGTTCAACAGCGCACCGAGTGCACAACTTACTTAAATGTGACCATCCCGGATGCCATTTTCCCTAGTATTCCAGAAGCGGTGTATTTTTTACTTTTATAGCCGCGTCAATTGGCGATTTATTGTAGAGCGGATCTGAAAATTTTGCCGCACCGATCGGGGTAGCGTTCGTGTTTTTATCCGACGAACGAGCAGCACAACAACGGCGGGGTCTCGGTTCGACGTGCAACGGCTTAGTACCAGCTCCGAGGAGGCGCCGTGGGACAGTTAAGATATGGAAAAGCGAAGAATGTAATAAAAACGGAAACGGCGAACGTAGCCGGAACGTAGGGATGTCTCTGGATGGAGTGGAGCGCCATTAAAGGGGTGCCGAACTGTTTTCGAATTTGGAAATCCAGTTAACCGGCCCGGACCAACCGTTGCCGGGCGAACGTGCGTGTAGAGGACAGTGCCGCACGATAATTTCTGCATACGGGCCGAAGTGTGGGACTCATATCTGCTTCGGAATAGTATCGCCGTCTGAGGGCCCAGTATCGCGACGGCGCTGGTAACTTTTTTCGGAGCCGCTCGCTGAAGGCGTGTTAGCGATAATAAATTTAACGACCTACAAGCATCGTCCTGCTAATCCGCTCTTCCTGCTCCTCCTCGCAGTCAGTCGACCACCGTGTACGTGTACACAGCAGCTTTCCATATTTTCTCTTTCCCTCGTCGCCGAAAACTCGTTCCGTTTTATCTTTTTCCCCGCTTTTTTTCCACCTATTTTCTCCGAATTCTCTCTGCTTTATTCATTTTCCCTAAATGACTTGAGGGATTTCCTTCGCGCATACCGCGTAGCGGGATAACGAGAAGAGTGAAACGAAATAAAATAAGAATAAAGAACGGGAATAAAAAGTAACCAAACGAGAGAAGGCTTCGGTCCGGCTGCCGAGTCTGCTGTTATTGACAAGGACGAGCGCGGAGGGCTCGGTCGAAGAGCAATGTACCGGAAAGTGATGTATGCGTTTAATGGAAGTAGCGGTTAAATCGGCAGAAGCGACAACAATTTTCTTCTAATATCTCAATATATAGGCGAACGACGCGCGACATGGATAAAAGAAATCCGCATAGTTGTGATTTACAACGAACATAACAAGTACGTTCTTGAAATCATTGTGCGCCACTACCTCCGAGTGTCTGCTTGTTCGACTTTGGTCCTTTCGATAATGACGCCATCATTCGAACGAGCAAACTTTATTTCAACCCGGCCGCCCCTCCATTTACATCGCCGAACAGTTTTAAGAGAAGTTATTTCGCCGGACCGAAATATCCGAAATCGGCGGCACGAATCTTAGAGTTCTCTTTGGAATTTTTCGAAATAACACCTCTGATTGTTTTTTTAAATTTTTTCTAAATTTGTGTTCCCTTTTGGATTCAAAAAGTACACCGAGTTACCGAAACGGAAAGGTTAATAAGAAGTCATCGGAAACATAAAAGCCGAAATACAATTTTTTTTTTTTTTTTTAAACTGTCATTAACAATGAGATTATCGAATATTATTTTATAGCTACGAAATGTATTAAACGGATCGTGTTTGTTTGACTATTCCGGGAAATTACTCATACGATATTTGTGACTATATTAAATATGTCCAGCTCGACAACGATCTGAATAGCGCGACTGCAGCATTTTTAATATTATAGTAACATAATTTTAAACTATTATCCATAAATGGTAAATATCGTACAAAATTTGAAAATAAAGTAATGAATATAAATGATAACGCACCGGAAATTATAAATATTGAGCGATTTGTTTGATTTCAGTTAGTTCGGTCTACTGAATCGAAAAGAAAAAAAAAAAAGGATAGAAAAAAGTGATTTGTTGGGGATAAAAATAAAGACTTTTATAATTTATAAAGGTGGACCGCGATGAAAATTGGAAAATATTTTATTAGAAATGAAAATAAAAAAAAAAAAAAAAAACCTCGAATAATTTCTAGACTAAAACGTTAGTAACAATTAGCAGAAATAAAAAAAAATTAAAAGAACCGAAAAGTAGTATAAAGATTGCTTCGGAAACACTTTCGGTGTCATTGTATATAATCAGATTTTCTATTAAAAGTTTTATAAACGGCAATTTTCAACCTGGGCATTTATTTAGAACAAATTTAAAAAAACAATCAGAGGTGTTATTTCGAAAAATTCCAAAGAGAACTCTAAGATTCGCGCCGCCGATTTCGGATATTTCGGTCCGGCGAAATAACTTCTCTTAAAACTGTTCGGCTATGTAAATGGAGAGGCGAGCGGACTGCAATAGAGTTTGCTCGTTCCAATGATGACGTCATTATCGAAAGGACCAAAGTCGAGCGCACCCAGACTCGAAAGTACTAGCGCCTGGGCATTTATACAAAACATAAATGGAAAACAAAGAGTTTATATATATATATACATATATGTATGTATAATATATATATATATATATATATATATACACATATATGTATGTGTAATATATATATATATATATATATATGTATGTATGTATATATATATATGTATGTATGCTTGTATATATATGTACATGCATACATACATGTATATGTAAAGTTTTCAGGGTATGTTTCGTTTCGGATATTCAAGTGCTCCAGCAGTATATATTTTAAATCAGTTATTAGTCTTACCGGAGAGAATTATCTGAGGGAAATTATATGAATTTTATGATCGTATTTTACTTTGTTATAAGTATGTAATTATTTAAGTGTTATAAAAAATGTAATTAACACTTATAAGGTTTTTTTTTGTTTTTTCTTTTTTTTGCTATCTAGACATAATACACGGGGAAAAATGTACATACATATTAGATGAGTAATAAAGTATACTTTTTAATAAATGCTAAAACCAACATTACGAAATATATTGGAAACATAGCTTAGTTGTTTCTGATACGGTAAAAGGAGTCTCATATGTTTATTCGGAATTTTTATTATTTATTTCATTACTTTTGAAATGTAAGAATTAGTTTCGCGAGGTATCCAAACGAATAGGTGGGGTTAGTGCGTTCAAAGTGAAGCAACGAAAAAACTATAACACATCATAAAGGTTGGATAAATAATAATATTTCATCCCAAGTTTTCGACCATTACTAAGGATGCAGCAAATATCAACCGCAAGCTCTGTGTACTCGGGCAATAAGCCGATTTTTCTGCTGCTCGAATTTGACTTTGACTAGAAAACGACAAGCAAACCTTAAACCTGCTGGTCAAACCAGGTCAACTAACATATGCCACATTGCTCTTCATACATCGATTACTTAATAGATAATTTTGTATTATTGAAAACTTTGAAGTTGAAAACATCGTGATATGTAAGTGATCGTGTTATAAATTAGGAGCATCGTAACGGGTGAGAAGAATTAAACATTTAGCCGCAGTCTAAAAACGCGTGTTTCATATTTAAATAATAAAAAACCAAAAAAAAACAAAAACAAATAAGGTACCCAATTCTTCTTCCAGATTGCGTGCATTCGTTTTGATGGACGTATTTGTTTTCTTGCATGTGTCTAAACCTCGGACCTAATTTAGATTGCAGAAATGATTGTAGCCCGAGGGGGGGGGGGGGGTACCTGCTTACCCTATTATACGTAAATTATCCGCATTTAAATCTTCGATTTTATTTCGAATCACATTTTGACACGGATGCCCGTTATGGCGCTTTTTCTCAAAACTCGTCTGTCGTGCGTACCCTCATAATATTTCCATTATGGTTTATTGCGATCAAGTTCACGTTTTCACTAAAATGAAGAAACAGTCGTATCTTTATGCACTATCCGAAATGCCACAATGTCTGTACAATATACCTGTGCTGGTTTGATTTTTTTGTTTCTAAATTGTTTCTTTTTCCGAGATTTTCTTCGATATTCTTCGTATTTTTTTTTACGCTTTGCTCCGAAGAAAAAGCAATGAAGGCGGCATGGAGAAATTTCAAGCGGGAAAAGATACAAGGAACATTACTACTGGTAATATGCTGGCCGAAACGTAATCAGATGTTGGGCCATTCTAGGTATCAAATCTGGTAGATCTATTTAGGATGTAATTCCGCTTGTCAGGGTAGTATCGTACATCTCCTTCGACATCGCCCATTCTTCGGGAATGCTCAAGATGCACGACCTCGCGGTGGTCCGCACTTTATTTGGCTGCTAGTTCGACAGCTCGTTTTTTACAAAAAAACTCTTTAGAAAATTGCAAATAATTTAAATCCTTTTCTGCGACTGCGGTTATTTGTAATTTCTTCGTTTCCTTCAAATGTTTTCGTTGATGTGAAATTAAAAAACGGTAAAATTACAAAAAACTTGTTAAAGTAAATATTTGCAATGGGGAGGGGGTTTTTTAGGCGCAAACCCCATCTTTAAGGCACCGCAGATAAACGAGAACAATGTTAAAATGTAGACAAAGAAAGGTCGAATACCGTCAATATTTTTTTTCCCTGTTAAATTATTTCACTTTATCGCGACTGATTGTCTCTCCCTAACTCTCGTTTCAGTTACCTGTATACAACATTTTTCCATTTCTTTCTAGGTGTTTCGATAATTTTCCCGACAGTTAAATTTCTCCCGTACTTCGCTCTAATCATAGTCTACTCGCAGCTTCTGCGTTTTCCTCTTGTTACGTCTTGATCATCAACCCGACGTAAATCACTTGTATTTTCCCGGAACGCGCGCGACCTTTTCGCCTTCCGAGCCTTTGTCCATTCTTTATAGTAACAACGGTGCCCGATTTCTTTCATCTTCATCAGTTCTTCTCTTTCGAGAGCTGTTTGCATTTCTTCAAGCTCCAGCTATTATTATATAGTTGTCGTGTTCCCCGTAACTTTTCCAACGGCACGAGTTTATTATCCTTTGTTGGCCTGTCCAAGCGAAAAAAAATCCTTTCTTTTCAATCACTGTCGGTCCTTTATATTTTCTAGGCTTCGGTGTGTTTCGTTTAACTTATTACGCTGAAAAATCGCTGCTTTGTAATATTTCTTTTACGAAATTTTTCGCTGTACGCTTTTTTCCTGTAACTCTATCACATTTATTCTCTTTAATTTTGCCCCTAATGCCGTTTCTTTTGGTTCTACATTCCCATTCCCTCGAGCGCCGTCTTGTGTCTCTTTATTTAATATCGCGAGAATACCATTCAACTTCACCCCCTTCCTCCGCAAATCAGCGTCGGTTTCGCCGGCGAATGTACGCAGTTTTGAAGCAAGAACGACAAAAGCACTCGTTTTCTTCTTTTTTGTTTTCCTCTAAACGTGAAACACGTGCTGTTTTCAGGCTACGCCGGAATATTTAATTTTCCCGATGCATTATGACGGTGTCTCCTAATTTATGTTCTTGGTCCATAATTATATCCTAAAAACCGCTCAAATTTCTTTTTCTTTTTATCCATTATGTTACCGATAATATATTTTTACAAATTTTTATTTATTTTCACACATTTTTACTCATTTTCACACATTTTTAATCATTTTCATACGATCGATCATTTTCACACATTTTTAATCATTTTCGTACGATCATTTTCATACATTTTCACACGTTTTTAATCATTTTCGTACGATCATTTTCGTACATTTTCACACATTTTTAATCATTTTCATATGTTTTTACACTTTTTTACACACATTTTCATAAATTTTCACATTTTTTTACACACATTTATACACTTTTGAGCATTTCTTGTTTCGCAACTTTATTTTCATCCCGCTGTGTGTCATCGTCTTAGATTTTGATTTATTTTACTTCGTTTAATGAAAATGTTCGCACCTTACAATAACGAACGAAAAAAAGGTTAAACGAAATAAACAGTTTTTATACGACGCACCACTGTGTTTCCAGCAACTGGTCGTTTTATCCGGGATATACGTTTAATATTTAAAAATTAAATTAAAATCAACCATTTCCCGGAATTCCAGCAGTTGAGAACTTTTTTCGAATTAGTTGAAAATAATCCGGGACTATTTTTAAAACCGGGGTCAGTAGCTTGAAAGAATTTCGAAATCTCAGGGTCCGTTAGCGTCACAGGTGGGTCCGCATACTGCAAGAACAAAAAAAAACAAAAAAACAACTAAAAGTTCCAGTTACTGTGCAAAAGAACGGAATATATTCGCGCTTTCGTAAGGAGAACAATCCTGGCGTGTCGCAACTGAATAATGAAAACAATTGCTGTATTGTACGGAGTTAACAGCTTCTGCAATAATCATTGTGACAGCGCTACCTTTGCCGAACTGTTTTCACAAATAACAAGTTAAGTAATTACCCATTCGTGGCTCGCGACAGTCAGTTAACAATGAGTTCCGCGGTGTGAAGCTGCCTTTTTTGAATTTCAACGAACTAAACAATCGACAACGTGGTTCTCTGCTGATTTTCGTACTTTTTTTGTTTCCCGGTTCTTTTTTTTTTTTTTTTTTTTTTTTCGTTTTAAAAGAGAAAAAAAAGGAATTTTCTTCCCTACTTGCAAACGCCATTCGCGCTATTCTCTGAGAACAAAGAATATTATCACCGATATTTTCGAACAATTAAATATTCAAGACAAAAACTCGAAACTACGGTGCGTATATTTTGTTGTTCGACGAACCGCGGTTAAATATGCATTGTTCGGAGCAGCGTAAAGTTGATCCTTTTCAAAAATTTTTGGGAAAAGTGCGGTTAAATATGTAAAAATACACGCGTCTCGGCAGTCAATGTGATCTCCGCGAGTGTGTTTATTTATTTTTTTCCGGGTTATTCGATTACTTTTTTTGATTAAGCTATAGAGCTGTGTGTAACGTTTCAGGCTTTTTTGAATTTTTTAAAAATCTCGGCGGACCCATCAATAACGAATTCCCAGAAAAAAAAGAAAAAACACTTTACATTGCTAACAATTTTTTTAAGTTAAAACGAAGAAAAGACCCTTTTCCAGTGTTGCACGAGTGTATCTTTTGTAATCTTTCATTTTCGGCTGTGTCTCCGGCTAGTTTCATTTACGCCCCCGTTATTAATTGTATTTCTTTTAATTATGATAGTATATTCAAGAGGAGGAGGAGGTTACAAAAGAAATGATCTGCAGCATTATATTCTGCAAGTGATTAATGTGTATATTTTTGCCATACGGCGGTCCGCATGTTGCATGCAGGTTTAGACTATTAAAATTATTTAATAATATATATGTATTTTTTTAGTAGGTGCTTGCAAATAATTCGGGCGAAATAATTATTATATTTAGCTTTGCTTTCGGCAGGATGTTTTAGAAATTTAAATGAGGTTTAATCATTAGTCCGATATTTCTTTTTTTTCTTCTGAAAATGTGGGAGGAGCTAACAAAATTTTATTTTTGATTTACCTCAAATTTTTCAGTTCCGATAGTTTTTTAAACGGAAGGTACCGTATTTTAGGGTGTTTTGTTTTTTTACAATCAAATTAAGCGACCCGGAATATACGCGGGACAATTGCGACGAACTCGTAAGGATGAAAAAATGTGACTTGATAATGACCGTTAATAGCGGCAATATTGGAAAGCACATACTTTACATAATCACATTTATTTCGCTTTTTTTGAAAGTCACATGCCTGGTAAATGGTTATTATTTAACCAGGAGAACATAAATTCCAACATTTTTTTTTTTTTTAAATTTTGTCGTACAAAATTTAGTTAACTCTATTCAATCACTTAAATAGACTTTAAAATAACTTTCATTTTTTATTTACTTTTTTTTCCCCCCCATCATTTGGCCATTATTTCGTTTTCCAATACAGCGTCGTATGACCCATTACTGCATTCTGATCTTTTTTCCATCGACTTTTATTTCTACCGTTTTCCACCCCTTTAAGATCCAATCCATCCACTCATTATCCATACTCCATCGGTGGTCTCTTCTTTCTAGCTGTTCAATCGGAATACATTTTTCAATTCCTGTACGAAAGGTCCATAATATTTATTCGGGAAAAACTTTTAATTAACAGATCCGTTTTATAATAAATAGATATTTACCACTCGTGGCACCTTATTTATTTAATACATATTTTAAGACAACGACCGGTATTTAATTACTTTAAAAATTTTGTCTTTATTTCCGTCCGCCGGATCTTCAGCATTTTATATATGTTTGCAATGGCGTGAAATTTTTTCAAGTCTTTTTCCAGTTGTAGTAAAAATCTTGAAAATACAAGACGAGTTTAATTTTTTTTCCCTCATTTTGACAAACCGGTCTTCCATTGTTGTGCCATATTAATCACCTAATATACACCTATCTAGTTTACTCATCGTCCGCGAATTCGACTTTCTTTTGCCAATTAGCAGACCTAGTTTATTTTATTTTTTTCACTCTCTTTCATAAGGATGCAGTAATACGTACCGAATCGTCAAGCAGTGTAGTTGAGTGCTCTTCGCTGATCTCCCGCGAAATCTTCAAAAACATTTCTCGTAGTAGATTTTTCACGTGCTCTATTAAAAATAAATTTAAATCCCTGTCGACGTGTTCCTGAAATGTTTCCGTAGTAATCCTATTTTTATCATTCGAAGATGTAAATTGTTTATTAACTTTAGCGAATTATTTCTTCATATTATATTGATTAGTATTTCGCATAGTTCATTTGACGCAATCAAATGCTTTCTAGTAATGATAGTATTGAACCTCTTTTTCTTCATAATATGCTAAATACGGGTAATAAAATCAGTCCCTGTTCCTCTGCAATATATATATATATATATATCAATGTTTAAGTGTAGCGTTTCATTGTTCAGCAGCAAGATTTTACTGGCAATTAGAGTTATATGTTTCTTACACACAGCCTGCTTGGATTTTACTCAATTTGCTTGCATAGTGTGCATGGATTATTTTTACTTCATCCGACGGTAATAACATAGTTATAATTTAAACTACGTGTAAATGATAATAATTTTTGTTAAGCATATTTTCTCTAGTTTTTTCCTTCTAAAGTATTCCGTTTTTTCCGAGTATCGCCGTTATTATTATTCTTAATATTATCACAATGTCGTTTTGATATTCTCTAAAGAGTAAACTGGAAGAGGAGAGGGTTTTTGACTTCCATTCGGAAGTAGTCAAGTCGGGATCTCCTTCGACTTTACGGACTACAGCACAAATACAGACTGAATGGAAAAAAATTGCGTTTAATTATCAGTCAGCGATTGACTACTGCTCAAAGAACCTGCCGCGTGAAGTAAAGATTCTCTCTGCAGATTCTCGCGAGTCCATGTTGTTCCTGGAACTAGCGAGGCAAGCGTCGTTGGGCGATTAAACCGTCAATACAAGTTTCAGACAGAGTTGGCATTCCCTTTAAAATTTTTTATTTTTGCAGCGTTAATATTTCGTTAACTTTTTATTATTAGCTGAGAAGTTTTTTCACTCCATCTAATAGTCGGTTTATCTTAACTACATCCGGTCCGCCTATCAACACACCGACACACACACAAGTATAAGGAACTATCCGCGTCGGCGTTACCATAGTTACCGAATGAAAATTCGCCGCGTCGTCCTCCGCTCGCGAACAGAACATAATGTTGGTCGGGCCGGAGCTTGTGCTGTTGTCCCCTTACTGTGTATCATGTTCAAACATTATATTCAAAAGTAAACTCTTCTCTTAATGCTATAACATCTTCCTCCGGTGAATTTATATACCGGTGTACCGGGCCCGACGATGTAGGCCTCTCTGCATCTATATGTGTAGTTGTGAACGTTGAACGTAGATTCAATCATCTTCTGTTTACGGACAGTAATGGAAAAAGGAAACGTGCCCTTAAGCTGCGAGCAGAATTTTTTTTTAGACTGGGCTCGGGGTTTTTGCCTTTCAAATTTTCTCCTTGTAAACGTTAGGAGCTGCAAACAAAATTCAATATCTTTGTACAGGCCGAATATGGAATAAAAGTGTTTCTCCGGCTACACAACACGGCGAATCCTCGTCCCGTCTTTCTATATTTATTCGTATCGAACACTACTCCGCTGATGGTGATAAACTCTTTTTCCTCCTCGCCTTTCTTCCATTCAGCCTATCCTCTTGTTCTAACGGCTTTAGGCGTGCGCCGAAATTTCGCTCGAGTCATGTTGCTGCGATAATTTGATTTTGAAGACATCCAGCGATGCGACAGTGTACCCCGCCGCCGCCGCCGCCAACTTGAAAGAACTTGTTAACTAAAAAAATGTAAACTCGAAAATGGATCTTTACAAACTTCCAGTTTTACAACTGATCCGTGAGAGGTGATTAAGATCGCGCGAAAAGGTGGACATGCCAAAGAAAAAAACATTGGCACGTAATATAGAGATAAAACCCCCCAAAAAAACTAAAGGGTTTGAAAAAATGTAGACGGTCCGAATAAGTCTGTAATTTTATTTAACTATTCGAGCCGGCTTAATATAATTCTCCTATCTGGACCGTTATTATAAATTTTCAATAAGTTCCACTCAATACACAAACTGCTACTTAATTACAGGCTAAGTTCTGCTCGCCTGGAAACACTTGGTGTATTAAGCGGAAGTTTCATGAGAGAGGAGAGCAATGCATCAACATCCCCGGTCGGAGATGTAATAGGTATATTCGAATTTTCATAACTACGCTGGCGTTCAAATATTACGACTTCAATCAAAACGCCGGGGCCTGTCGGGCTGTTTGTCACTCGGCAGTTTATGTCGGAAGTCTCCCTTTCGAGGAAAATATTCAACAGCCCTCTGTCGTAGTTAGTCTGTCTAGAGTTTGTTTACATCTAATTTTTACGATGTAGAAATACTGAAAATCTCCTCCTCGTAGAGGTGTCTAGCTAAATTATTTTGCCGCGTTTTACGAGCTCTTCGCGATTTTGAAGGTCGTTGCGACCCATTTTCCGTACGACTAGAGCAATATTATTATCGTCTGCCGCTGATTCTGGTCTCCCTCCACCGTGATTTGAAGCAAACCTGATATCATCTGCTCCTTTCGCTCGATTCTTGCGACAGTGCCGGACAAGTCGCATCAGTAAAATAGTAGGAAAAAGGTGTTCTTGTTTTTTTTGTTTTATTTTAAATCACGGATGAGCTCTTCCCAGATAATCCGAATCCGTCAACGAGGATAAGAATTCTCCCTCTGAATGGTGCTGATAGCGTTTGTTGGAAACGGAAGAGTCGCAAAGTAAACGTAGAAAATTTAATTCGATACATTTCAATTAACGAAATATGTGTGTCGCGGCTTTCTTATACCATACGGTTTGAAAATATTAGATAAAAGTATTCAAGTATACAAATTGATAACGGACTACCAAAAAAAAAAAAAAGAATAAATCGATGTGTTGGCGAAAATAATTACCGAAAGATTAAGTTTTATCGAACCGGAATAGATTACGAACTGAAGTGTACATCTTCGTAATGTAATAAATGCAGAAATTAAATTCGCGAGAAATTCAATAGAAAATAACTTACTTGTCATCGTTTACGAGTTTTGTGCGACATTTACAATTAGAATAGTCGGGAACAACAGAGTTTCTTCCAGGACAAAACAATTAGACGATCTCGCAAGAGTTTTTCACCAAAAACTAACAGAATAAATTGGCGAAAAAGTTACGTATATTCGATATAGTTCGGCCGCACCCCATTCTAAGGTGGGGGAGTTGCGCATGTATTTCTTTAGTTGGGAAATAAAATTCAATCACACGAATTTGATTTAATTACAAGTGCTGAAATTCTTGGTGAATTAGAAGATCCGTTGTATGGTATATAATTTGTATGAATCATGTGGTCCTTCCGGTAATATTGACAGCTCGTGGCTCGATCGATGGTAAATGTAGTTAATCATATCGGCATGAGAAATAATAATAGAAAAATACAAGCTGGTGATTATCCGAAGTGTACCATAGACGGCCCTAACTTATATGGTGGTATTAGCGTAGTAATAAAGAACCGTAATAGAAGTCTAAAACCTGTAACGTCGAGTCGCTATTTTAATGCTTTCGTTGCTGTTCAGTATTGAAGTAAAGACTATGAAATATAATTTGTACGAATATGAATAAAGGTACACCACAGACTAGGCAATATGTACTGTCCCAAATTTTATATACTAATGAAGGCGATACATTAGTTCATCAGAAATCGTATTATAGCGTGTACTGAGTTTCCAACGGACGTTATCCAGCTGTTATGGACTCTGTTCATCTTCGGAATGGTCAGCGAGTTTATTCAGTTGCGACAATATGAACAATTTCAAAATCCCCTCCGAAAATAACAATTACCGTCGTGTTTTGAGCTTTGCAAGCAACGTGATTTCGCAAGAACATTATCCTGAAATATCATCGCAAAGAGATTAAAAATCGATTTTAACGTTGAAAAGCATAATGTTGAAGAAATTAAAATTATTCAATTTTGGGTCCAATAAATATTAGCCAAATTTTCACGGATGTTTTGATTTCCGTTCACTATTACATAGTGCGCAGACTTATTTTGAACCATTAAGCAGGATCAATCTCACATTATTCAGCCTATTTATCAGGCTGCGCGCAGATAATTAAAATTATCCAACAAATATGCAACGTGACTTACTGATTCGCTATTATATACGAGCTCTCTTAATCGTCTCGATTATACTATTTTTTTGTTAACTGTCAAATCCATTATTATTGTGAATGATTTTAAATCACTAAGAAGTTATAATAAAAAGAAGGGGGCTGGCAAGAACTAAAATAATCGGGCGATATTTATAATAAATATTATAAATGTAAATAATTGAAAATAACTGTTAATATGCGGTTACTCTATATTTTTTATTATTCGAACAACATTTACAATTCACAAAATATGTAACATTATTTATATTGTGTAATATATTTTGTGAATTGTAAATGTTGTTCGAATAATAAAAAATATAGAGTAACCGCATATTAACAGTTATTTTCAATTATTTACATTTATAATATATAGAACGGTTTGCGGAAGAAGGAAAACATTTATAATTTCTAATAAATATTGAAAGTAAAAAATTGCGCTATTAGGTAATCAGTATTGAAAAAATGTTGCTTTACCACAAGCACGAAGAAACAATCGAGACTGTTTAATGCTCACTATTTTAGAGAGATCGATTTCTCAGGTACTCTCCAAAATTATGCGATGATCAATGAACTAAAAATTAATTCCCAACCAACATTCTTAATCGAGGAAAAATGTATTTCACTGATGCTTCTGAATATAGAGGAGAAACTGTAGTTGTTCTTTAGGCAATGCGGCAACACTTTGCTCCAGGAAGGCAGCTCATTATATCTTTAAGAGTGTGACTATTTGATATATTACTCCAACGAGAAACTAATGTAGTGTTCGAAAATCCTTTTTTTTTTTTTTGCGATGAACATGAATAATCTGAGCTCATTTAAAGATGGTTAATAGAATATTCTGAATTTAAGGTCACCTACAAAAATTTATTCATTCAAGGAGTGACATTTGTGTGTTATGATTTGCGTCCGACACTGCATTCCCTTACGCGAGGAGCAGATGTTATAAAATTGTGCTAAAAAAGACTTCAATACGGCTTGGAATTTAAATATTAACTTTGTTGATATGAGAATTATGCTTACAATCACCCGCATCGCTGTTATTGGATGTAGAAAATTGAAAAAAATATATTATTAAATTAAACAAAGAATTAGGTGTTCGAGTTGGCACCACAAATTACGTTATTGATTAAATCTATCTTTATATTGAAATTTACCTAGCAAAAAGGTTGAATAGTCATCTTAACTCCTAAAAATATGCCAAATTAAATAATATAATTCTCAACAGACATGATTACCAGGTATTCCATTTTACTGATAGTGTGGTAAATTCTGATGAAGTCGTACATTTTCCAATAGAATTTTTGAATACTTTGAATCCTTCGGGAATGCCACTACATAAATTAATAATTAAAACCGGAGCACCGGGGTTAAACTGTTGCGAATAGAAAGTAACAAAATTCAAACATAGTGTAATTAAAATTTAAAACTTCAACATCTCAGCTACTACAGACTTTTATACCGTGAATTCCAATGATACCGTTAGATTTACTGTTTTCTTTCTTGTAATGCTCATTAATAAAGCTTAATGCGGTCATTCAAACAAATTGATATAGATTTGTAACATGCCTTATGAAAAGCTGAGTAAAATCAGGCGCAGTATAAATTTCTATCTTTCAATAATAAAACTGCTAATATAGTCTATCTAGAAATATTACCTTGAAATTAAAGAAATGGATGAACTACTTTTTTGACATCCAATGGTAATGGCCCCCAACTGTAATGAATATAAGATTCATATATCGGAAAGGCTGAAAGACGTATAGAAAACACGTGTTACTGGGAACAAGATTAAATGACAGAATCGGAAATTCCGATATACGAAAAAACGTGGGATTTGAAGATATTGCGGCCAGAATTGCAAACAAACAAATGGAACTGAGCAGGACATGTCGCAACACTAAAAAAACGGAAAATCGATAAAGGAATGAATCAGCGACCTTAAGAAGAACAAGTCGGCCATATATAGATACGCAAAGGCTCAGGACAGACAACAGTGAAAAGATTCGGGAAAGGCCTACGTCAAATATTGGCATCAGAAAGTTGCTTGAAAAAAAAGAGAAAGAAGAAAAGACAAAAAATTCATCAATTTGTTCAATTATTATTGACTATTTTTGTCGAAGAAGTAAAAATACTGATTATTAATTTTTTTTGTGATTTTTATTTTTAATAATATTATATAAAATTAAACATATTTTTCTAATTAATAGATCAATGCCCTTTGCAGGTGAGCCCAAAGAAAAAAGAGAGAAAAAAAACATATTTTTCATTCGAGTAACTATATTGTATATATATATGTATGTATGTATGTATTTGTGTATTTTTTATTTTATTTCAATTAAATTTCATTTATTATCGAATTAAGAATCCGGAGTATTCTCGGATATTTCCCACGGTAGTTTTTTGCATATTGCTATTGCATTTTGGGCGTATGCAGTTGTACAGAAAGTTGTATGTTTGTTTTAGATTGCAATGCATATTTTTTCTCTTGGATACTTGCTATTTAAAAATACCGGGTAAATCATTTCTCTGTTTGCTGTTATAGCATTATTTTTGTTTACTCAAAGGTTCGTTATATATATTACTTATGCAAAAAATTGTTATATTATTGTTGTACAATTGTTAATAGATTATGCCTATAATGTCACTAAATATAATCATGTTGATTCATAAAATTACATATTTGTTATCCATTTTTATTTATATAAAATTCTTTATTCAAACAATGCACAACAAAAAAATGGTACAGTTAGTGTCGGTTTTTCTATAGATTTAATTTAGTTTTAAAAAATCTAGAAAAAATCTCGAGAAATCCCGAAAGAATCGAGGAATAAATCACTGAATTTACGTAAAACTCGGGAAATCTCGGAAAATCCCGATAATCGAGAATAATCGTCCCGTCTCGATTTCACCTTTCCCGTCACGCTCCGAAGTTTCCGGTTCTCGCACACCCCTGGTCATATAATATTTCAGACTTTTGAATGTTTCCTATTTCGGGTGTAATAGTTAAAAAATAATTCGCTTAATGACCACGTTAAATAATTGAAATTTCGTGATGAAATCAATTTTTATTTACGATACTTACGCGGTACAATTGTAAATATTAAGTAAAAGACACGTTCAAAGTTGAATAAAATAGAGTGATATAATTGAATGTTTCGTATTACGTGTGTGTGCGTTATAGTTTTATTTTTAAGGGTTTCCGAAACCTATTGAATACACTTTGATTCACCTGCAAGTTCGAAATAAATGCGACCGAAGGTCGATCTCCAGGTACTATAATTTAATTTGACAAGAAAAGAAAATTTTTCTTCACTTTTATTTGTATGTTTTTTCCCGCGATAGAATGAACCGCTTTTTTAATTATTTGTTTCTATTGAAGTCACGCAAAATTATCTACAATATGCCGGGGGGAAAGCCGGTAACTTCTCTCTACCATAGCTAGTATAAAACACAGAAACGAATTTTTTTTTTTTTTTTTTAAATAGACACGTGAAATTATTTTGTGCAGTGCTATTTGGTGTAAAAATGCTTCAAGGGGTGCAATTAGTTTCCTTGAAATCATCGGAGGAAAGAAATTGTCCGTTAAAATTCAGGTCGATACGTATGCGAAACGGTAACGAAGACTCGAAGTAAATTATCGTCCACTCTTTCCGCGATTGTTATCTACTATGCGCACGTGTGACATTCCTTTTCATGAAAAATTGACGTCAAATAATTCTACAGATTTATTTTATAGTCAACGCTGAAGTTATATTTTAAGAAATAATTCAAAGTAATTTTACCTAAAATGCTAAATATCTGTCGCCGAAAATATAAAATGTTTTGATATTTGTGGTAATATTTGATAGAAAAGAATTATTGCCGAAATCAAGGAATTATTTATTATTTCGTGTATGAAACAATTTTGCTTGGGTATTCGATTTTATTTATTTTTTTTTGCGCTGCAAATTTCAAACATTATAAAAAAAGAACTTTTAAGTAAAGTGGCGCCGCGATGCACTTCCGATAACTTAAGTGCTATTGTACTGCTCTTGGAGACACCACGCATAATCGTTATGTACCGTGAAAATAAATTAATTAATAGAATTTAAAAAAAAGATAAATAAACCACTTTCTTCTTAATACCTGAATCGAGTAATTCGTTGTACGAACTGTCAGGTTAATATTCGTTTCCCACTTCCTTTTCTATTCATTCCACTTTTCCCCAATCTTCTCCCCTCTTTCCTTCTATTCTTATATCACCATTGTTTATGGCAGGCTGCTGTCGGTACAATGGAAAAAAAAAAGGAAGTTTTGTTCGACTAAATGATCAGAGTGAAGAAAAAAGTATTTATTTCATTGTAACGAACTGCGAGAAATTTGGTTCGGATACGACTCTTCACTTATTGGCCAAAGAAAATTATATAATGGTGCTTCGTTATGGCTGGCGAAGGGGTAGTTCAAAAGATTATTACCAATATATGTATATCCGAAGGCTTTATTCGGTGCAGCGGACAATTAAATCAATCATTAAATTCTTTAGGGCAAAGTAATTCGGTACCAAAACTAAGGTAGATCGAAAAATATAGAGGCATTTGTTTATTTAAAAACAACTTTTTTTAAATAACTGAAAAATATGCACATTTATCGATCGATACAAATAACCAAAAAAATACTAAACAAATTTTTCGATAAACTGTTATCGACGTGTCTTACTCCAGTTGCCATTATTTCCATATTTAGAACTTTGCTTTCTGCTACGTTAGAACCAGTTTACTTCACTCTAATTTGACTATTGAGAAATGCAAAATTAGTAATGTGACCTTCCTCTTCTTTAAGCGCCATGTCCTAGGAGAAACTTCGGGTGATTGCAAATAGCAATATTTGAAATTTTATCGTGAAAACGCGAAATCTGAATTTAAAAAAAGAAAAAATCAACATATAACGGAAATACAGAATTCACTGGATGTGTTTAAACCAGTTCGCGCCAACCCAATCGTTCATACCAATTGTCGTCCGGCTTTAATAATACTTTTGACGTAATACCTGTATTTGCATTCATTAATAGATTCTATAAATTGATAATTTTTACGAGATAATATAATAGTTACTTACATTTTTTCAAAACTACCCAAAAAATTTTACATCAAAGGATTATAACAGGCACGAAGCTAATAAATGAAAATATGGAATTGCGAATCTCCTTTATGAAGCAGGAAGCGGATGTGATTTTTGAACGATTACACATTTCTCATACTTACTGAAAATGTTGATAAATTGACGTTAACTGATTTATTGGAGTATACTTTGTTCATCGATTAAGAACGCCTCCTGATATCATCGAACGTACTTTTCCTACAATAAGAATATATGTATGACTCTGACTACAACTGAAGACCGACTGAACAGTACCGACTTAATGAGAATACGAAATTCCTAAACACCGACAGTCTTCATGTCACGCTTTACAATATTTAACACTCTTATAATACTATAAATTTGTGCTATTACTGTTCGGAAGTTCGACAATTCAGCTACAAAATTCTTATATGCAACGCTGGTGTAGACGCAAGACTACTTCTTCTTCTTCTCGTGCCACCCGATTCGGGTATTGCTTAATCATCATGTATGAATTGGATTATCTGCTGGAATTGATTTCGATCTTTTGCTATTCTGACTAGATCTTCTGTTTTCTTAATTCCGGTCCATTTTTTTATATTATCTATCCAAGCGGTCTTTCTTCTTCCCGGATTTCTTCTTCCTTCTATCATGCCCATTATTATTGTCTGTAGTAATTTGTATTTTTCACCTCTCATGAAGTGTCCAAAAAATTTTATCTTCCTTCTTTTTACTATAGTCATTAATATTCGGTCAGGTTCCCATTAGTTCCAGTACTTTCTCATTTTTTAACTTTTTGGTCCACGGTATTTTCCACATTCTTCTGTAGCACCACATTTCAAATGATGATATACGCTTCCTCATATTTTCCTTTATGGTCCATGTCTCGCTTCCATACAGTAGCACTGACCATACGTAACATTGCAATATCTTGTTCTTGATCCTTAGGCTTAATTTCCTATCGCAAAGGGTGTTTTTTAATTTCATAAATGTGTTTCTGGCCATCTCTATACGAGTACGTATTTCCATATCAGAATCATTACTTTGTGTTATCCAGCTACACCTAAATATTTATATTTTTCCGTTCGTTCAATTTCTTCGCTGTCTAAAAATAATTTTTCATTTAGATTAGGCTGTCTTGCAACTACCATGAATTTTGTTTTTTTAGTATTTATACTGACTCCTTTCTTCTTGCTTTCTACTGCAACTATGTCTAGTAGCCTTTGTAGGTCTGTTACATTTTCCGCCAGTAGTGCAGTATCGTCAGCAAAGCGAATCACTGAAATTCTTTCGCCTGCAATTTTTATCCCTTCACTACGTTCATCTAAAGCTTGAGCAAAAATTGCCTCAGAATACAGATTGAATAGTACCGGCGACAATACGCATCCTTGCCTAACCCCTCGTTTTATTGGTATTTGATCTGTTAATTGTTCATCTATTAATATTCTTGCATGTTGTTTTTCATAAAGCGTTTGTATAATCTTAATATCCGACTGGCAAATACCTATATCTTTTAATGTTTTTATTAGTTCCGTGTGCCGTACCTTGTCGAAAGCTTTGTAATAGTCTATAAAACAAATGTATACTGATTTTCCGAACTCCAGTTGTCTTTGGATTAGTGTTTTCATACAAAATAACGCTTCTCTTGTACCCATTCCGTTCCGGAAACCGAACTGGTTCCATTTCATGTTTTCTTCGCATATTTTAATTATGCGTCGATGAATTACCCGCAGAAATATTTTTAGAACAAGACTACACCTGGAACGAATTGTAATCGTTTATTATCGCGGTACAAATGCAGTCCCATGTGTGTCTGCCTATTATACATCAATTAGCGTGCACGTGGTTGTATACATGTTCATTGCCTTCCATATGATTCTATTAGCGGTTAGTTTAATTATTTATTTTTGTAATATCTGCCGTCGCCTGGGATCAAACTCAAGACTTCTGTAACAGAAGTCGAGTGTTCTAGCAACGAGGCTATCGTGATGACACACATACATGTATATATATATATATATATAAATAACTTTATTTAGACCTTGCTGTGGAAGCCATTAGTTCTATATTGCTCAAAAAAGAACTGTTTCAGTTGAGACTCTGTATCGTTCTTGTAATAAACGTATTTATTATACTGAAATTGTATTTTCTTTAACCGATGACAGTCATTTATTTATTATTATAGATATGTAAAATGTGGTCTCTTCAAAATGTAACAGAAAAACGTTACATACTTTATAACGGGTTTTTCCTGTTACCTTTGGCGCAGGAATGACGTCATTAATATATTTTTTTGGATCTAGTCTTTTATAATTCTTATAGAAGAGTCGGTTTCACTACGTCATTTTTCGCAAGATGAAGTAATAATGAAAAAAGGTCACAGATTGAACACCATGGAATATCACAAGCAAAAGCGTTACATGTAATCGATACAAAAATGGTGCGCAAAATAATGTCATATAATTTTTCATACACTCTCGGGGTGTATAATAACACGAATACATAGGTCTACATACTTTGGCAGTGTAGCAAACTCGACCAAGCGTATTGAAAATTGATGAAGAGTATTTATTTATTTATATAGTAATTGTTCGGACGCGCTTTTCCATTAAAAATCACAGTTCCACCTTTTTTTCCTTTTGATTTCGCTGACTAGTCTTGATCATATTTTTAAATATTTCGAATGTGTAATCAGTACATTCGGGGCAGCAGTGAGTGACGTTGAATTATAAATGAATCCGGGCAGGAATTAAAATAAAACGTTCAAATTCAGATTGATTCAGCGACGAAAAACATTTTGCTTAAAGGCGAACGAACATTTTTTTAAAAAAGTCGATATCGTCCTCTTACTTATTATGTATTTTTCGGCGGTTACACGACATCAATGAAACGGCGGATGCATCAGGTTGGTTCGTTTTCGTACTAACAATATCCGATACCGAATTAAGATTTAATTAATGACTCTTTTTCTATGGCTTTTGCGTGGAAGTATCCGGTTGATGATGCGAAAAAAAACCCGATAAAAAGACATTTTTGTTTTGCTTTTTATTATTTTTAATTTTTTTACTTGTTTTTGTTACTTTTCTGTATTTTTATAGATTCCCCCTTTTTGTTTTTGTTTTTTTTTTTTTTTTTTTAATTTCTGTATTTCCGTATTTGCGCAGGATGATTTGGTTGACGAAACTGTAAACAGACTTATCCGAGATATTTGAACTCCCACAGTGAAAACGACTTTTGTTACATACTATTCGGTGAAGACTTGCGAAGACATTAACGGCACGACTATAAAAGTTGAAATAAATGCGATAAAAATCGAATAGGGAGCATGATAGGTGGCGGGAAACGTTGCTTTGTGACAAAATATGCATAGGGGGCGGTAAAAAAAAACCAAGAAAAAAACCCAGAAAAGAGAAAAGATTATTGGAAAGATAAAGTTTTGATAAATCCTCGATGCCGAGGGAATGCGAGAATAGAGGCTTAATGCGGTAGTACGGCAGACGTGGGCCGAAGAATAGACGAGCAAATGGATTTGTGGATAGCACGGAGTATCATTCATCTTACCGTTGCGGACGTCCAACGACGCTCGCCTTAATCATAGGAGATTTCTCATGCCGCATATGTGGCAGACACATCGTCAACGTTACGTTTTGTGCTGTCTGGGCGTTGAAGCTCTCTATGCAAATTTCACTGCTCTATAGCCAATTACGGTTGAAATGGTTTCCACCGGCTAAAGCGACTCCCGGAAAATATTTATTTTCACCCCTCCTCTGACGCAAATTCCAGCAGTGGCCATCGACGTTTCCCCCCAAGAGGTCTCATGTGAAACGGTTATTTAGTCGAAGAGTGTATAGAAGATTTTTAAAGTTGACGGCTGCCGGCTTATATTAGAAGTGAGAGTAATGTATTCGCGGTGTAAAAAATTGTCACGAGATTTCGCATCGGTATTATGAATCGTCTGCCTTAAAAGCGAGATTACCTCTGTCCGTTTTGTAATTTTGAATAAATTATTACCTCATTCTTTTGATTTTCGAAAACGCTTGATAAGAAAATTAATTTTCCTCTTCTTCAACTTCGGGTCCGATCTAATTAATAAGTCTATTCATTTGTTTTCTATCCTTCGTTTGTAAGACGTGTGATGCGAAAGATTTACCCCGGGTCTCCTGATGCGCATTCGGCATCTTCCGTGAAATCGTTACTTTTTCAAATTAATAATTTTTTAATTCGCTCTTTCCTCATTACATTCCATTGACGGTAACCCTACCAAGGTTGAAGCACCAGTTTAATCGTTTACCCGACCGACTTGAGAAGAACAATAGTTTTAAGCGACGTAAAGATGTAGGAATTAAATTTTTCAGAAAACTTATTAATTTTATTATTATTATTATTATTATTATTATTATTATTATTATTATTATTATTATGTATACATATAATAAAACGAGTCTTATTATTTTTGGCATTGTGAAGTCTTAAGATGAAGCAATCTAACGGAATTGGTAAAAATATTGGGCGAGTTCGTTCCTCTTATTCGCCTACAATCAGATTTCTCTAACATGTAGTTATCTCGTGTTAAGTAGATGGCGGATTTGAGTTTTTATGTATGTATAGTATATATATATATATATAAACTCGGCTATTTTGACCTCGCAAGTGGCTGTGCCCCTTGACCGCTCTTACTTACATTTCTGTCTCTTTCTCTTCTATACTTTGTATAAAATGATCAAAATTACAACATTATTCTAAATCGATCCATATGAATATAAGTTATGCGCGAACAAACATAAAAAAAAAAAAAAAAAAAACAATCACAAAAATCCTATCCTAACATTTAACATTCATTACATAAAATTAGGATATTTTTTCGTTACAAAATCTAATAGAAAAGTTTGAAGCGTTAGAATACAACAAACGTTACATAAAATTGGGACATATTTTCTAATGGGGGCCGGCCTAAGAATTACGTTGTAATTAATATATATATATATATACTTAGCCCTTTGAGCTTCGCAAAGGGCAAACTCTCTTGACTCCCGATCTTTTTTTTTTTAATATTCTTTTAAAAAAATCGTTTTCAATTACGTTGTTCTTCGCGTTTTTTATTAACAAAAAACCTTAGCAACTTTTATATAAAGTAACCGGACATAATCACGGGATAAAAAGAACATCGTACCATACCCCAGGCTGATATAGATAGATAGATATATAGGTAATTCTGTAATTATTCAACTGATTCAAATCATTTTAACCTAAGTATGGGCAAGTGTTATGATCAATGTTAAGTCTAAAAAAACTATACGGATAGGAAGTGAACTGGTGACGAATAAATTACGCGCGAAATTCCAAATTTTTTCGTACAAAAAGGAAAAATTTCAAAAAGCGTTTGCGTACATTTTTATCAGTGTTTAACAAATATGACTGATATTCTTGATAATAACAGTTAATATTATAAATCGCTTATTCTCAAACATTCACTATAACGTAAAAATTATCTCTATCGAGACTTTTTCTAGCGAACTGAAAATTAACCGCTATAAGTGATATAATTAAAATTCAAATAACACGTCAAATTGGCTCCTTTAATCGTGTTATTACGGATACGCTTATATTGTTTATTTAAACTATAAATTCTTTATAACGGTGGTGATTTTTTATTTCTAGCCCCCATAAATACGTTGGTCGGTGATTTTGTTTAAATTAAATTATATATTTCGGCTTAATATTGATTATCTTTTTGTTAAAATTAGCCGTGTAAAAACAAATATCGGTAAATATTTCACGAAATTCGAGAATTATTAAATTTTATTTGTTTAATAAGATAGCCTAATAACAGAGAATTAAAAAAAAAAAACGAAGATATCCGAGGGATACCGGTTATTTAGCATACAGGCATTTTTTGAAAAATGCACAGTGCGTTGTTCGATTAAATTACTATTCTGTGGATAGTAATTTTGTTTATAAAGGCACACGATTTTTCGAATACTTTCAAATTTAATACAACTTCATAAAATCTTATCGCTGCAGCTAAATTTACCGTGTTTATAGTCGACACTGCCCCCTCCAATCGATGCTGCTGTTTTGTATCTCGTATTCTGTGTCTTTCTGCAGATCTATTATTCCTATTTTTTTTTAGACATATCTCTTTTTGCGCGGCTTATGTCTTTAATCATCATCACACATTGCTATATTGATTACTCCTTACTAATGGTATCCGATATCGAATTAAAATAGAACTGATTTTTTTCCCTTCCAATTATTTTTAGAAGGTTTTCTTTGTAACGGTGCGAGCATCACGGTCTACAAAACTATCAGAAACATCACAATTCGCAACAATCTGAAGGAAAAGAAAAAAAAATTGAATTTTTAATTGACTTTATCGCCGAAATTAATCTTACTTAAAACTATTCCCGATTAAATCTAAAAAATATTTTTAAACGAAGAAAAAGGTAAACGAATTTCCCAGGCAGCAGTATTAGAATTCCGTTCGAATATTGAAACATCGAAATTATCACTTACGCCGTGTAAACAGAGGCCCGAAAAATTAAAAAAAATAAATAAATAAAAAAAACAGTTTTTATCTTAACCGAACGCCAGGACGAACTTCTGTTTAACATGTTATTTAGCGCGCAAGTTTTTTTCCCGAAATAAAATCGTTTTGACCCCGGCGTAACTTGTTTGTACTCGTAGTTCATTTCTCGAACTTCATTATTTTAACATTTGTTAAAGAGCACACAAACAGGTCTACTGTAGCTAGTGCGATTCTATCCGATTTTTAACTTTTTATAAGCCCCTCTCGTTCGAAAAATATTTACATACTCGTTTTGGTTTTAGACGACCGTTGTTCGGCCATGATCTCGTGCCAGACGAGTTTGACCGGCTCCATATAAATAAAGGTCAGCGCGGTTCCTTTTAACGCAAGTGTTTAATTGTACTATTGTAACGTTGGACAAACTAATAGAACACTCAACAACAGTTAGATGGCTGTCTATCAGCTTAGCGACGAAATGAACATGTATATATATATTATTATTATATACCTTATAGGAGAATATGCTTTTTGTTTTTTTTTGTTTTTTTTGTGAGGAAAAGTTTATGCAGATGGTGCTGCAAAGGCTCATGCGGGATTAACGAATACTTCGCTATTCTCAAATGAATATAACATTCTTATATGCAATCCTCTTTTTAACCTTGGCAGTAAATTATTAGTTCAAATACCTTCTCGTTCGATGTTCCATTAATATGATTTTATTTTTTGGCTTGTATCAATTATTGAGAAAAATTTGCGCTAAAAAGTTAGTATTTTGAACGCATGAGTCTAATAAATGCCGTTATTTATAATATTTTTGCACCGCCGATAGAACTTTCTATTCCTATTCAGAAAGTCTTCAATCGAGAGATATTTCTTGTGCTAATGACGATGTACGCACATGAAGGAGCTGTATGAGTTTCCATTTTTTTCAAGACATCAAAGACAAAGTTGCCAAGTATATGTTTTTTTTTTTTTTTTTTTTTTTTTGGCGCCTTAACCGGAGAAACAAAAAGAAAGGAAAGATCCGTCAGTTAAATTTTGGTTCAGTCGGATATTAACAATGAACAACAATACGGCGCATTGGTAAGTGTCAGGTAGTAAGGAATAATAAGGAGAGGTTATGCGTTCGAAGCAGACGAAAAGGTCTTTATTACCCGAAAGAAAGTGGGGGTCATTCAGGTATAAATATATTTGAAAAAATTTTACCTGCGAAAATGGAAAAAAATGTTCCGAAGAAGTCAGTAATGTAGATTATTGCGTTACGGATAAAATTCTTTAAATTTTAAAATCATGCCGCAAATACGAATAAAGTAAATCTGTAACAAATATGACAGTTGCGAAGATGTTAGTCAAAATATTCGCTACTAGTAACATTTTATAACTAGTAAAAATTTTGCATTGAACGGCTTGTATTTTGAAAATATTAAAATGAAAGTATACACTAAAAATTGAAATTTTTCGACAAATTAGAATTCTGATTAAAAATTAAAAAACAGTTATCAAAAAAGAAAAAACACCGATTTCAAGATTTACTTCAAAAATTGAATAGGCTAAAAAGTATAAAATAACCTACTCGACAGAAAATAATATATTTTTGAGTGAAATATATATTCGTAAGGATATTGTGATCAATTCTAAAACAATATTAATTACAATATTCAGAAACAATTTAATGTGAGCATAATCACCTCGGTTTTCTACAAACTAAGTACTAAAAATATCACTTTCTAATTACCTATTGCAAAAAACAAAAAATATTATACGTTCGTCCCATATATTTTTTTTTCTCTTTTATTTTATACTGGCTTGTACCTAACTCGGGCTTATTTAAAATAACTCCGGCACTCCTCCCTCTAAAAATATAAAAAAAAAAAAAAATCGTTTTAATGGTTTTTTGTTTATTGGAAAGTGTACCGGTCAGCAGTGGTATCATGCGAGCATCGACGAGTTAACAACACAGATACTCAACAGTCAGCAAATAATGTGCAAAAATGTGGTTCCTGTAGATAAGTTTGATTGATACTTAAGAATCAACAGTAAACATGGAAACATAATTTTGAAAAAAGTTAATTTTAGACAAGACAAAAAAACTTAAAGTGTTCTCATTATTAGTTACCACGTCAAATAAAGAAAACGAATTCGAAACCGCCATGGTGCCATATACACGAGTTAATCGCTGACGGAAATATTAAGATTTTACCATTACTGTGTGTAATTTTGATTATTTATAAATTTTACCGGCCAGTGGGGTGGCCGCATAAGTATATCGTTAAGTATCGCTAAATTACTCGGTAATCATTAAAATAAACGTTAAAAAAAATAAATCTCCTTAGAAATATACTTTTATTAATTAATATAACCAGACAAAAATTATCAAAAAACAGTTCATCATCGACAAAATTTGAACTTTACCAAATCAATATTTAGCTTTACGCAATACCGAAAGTAGCATCATTTTCGGCGATCCATATTATCAATAAAGAAAAAAAAAAGGAAAAAAAGGAAAAAAAAGCGAAATAAAATCATTTTTTTTCCCCTGGAAATCAAGATTTCACATTTAAAAATTCACTCTAAACATTTAAGAAAAATGCGCCAAAAACTAAAAATTTCGATAAGATACAATATACCGAATACAGTGAAATGATATTATGACAATCTTAAACAACAATTACTTTTTATAATCGGCTCCAGATTCGTAAATTGTAATGAGAAATTAAAAATCACATTAAAAATTCGTTCGGTGTTTTTAATAATTGGTTTATAATTTCCGTTACTATTTAAAATACATGCTGCGCCGATCGTGAAGTTATTTTTCTTTTTCGATTTAGCTAATTAAAATTTATACTCTTATAGATAAACTATTATCGGGGGGTTCAGGAGGTGCTCCCATAGCGGGGTCCGAAGGATATACATATGCATATATTTAAACACAATTATTACTTATATTACAATATGATACACCCATATATACATAAATAATATATTTAAAGAAGGAATGTTTGTAAGTTCAAATGTAGAAGGTAATCTCCGAAACTACTCATTCGATTTCAAAAATTTCTTCACCAATATTTAGAATGAACTTTTAGGGTAGACGTAGGGTATATATTATCCCGTTAAAATAAAAGGGCTCTTCGTGGCGAACAATTTTTCATACTATCCAGTTGATCCCGTTTAAGTTAAGAGGCGACGAAAAAGTGGTCAAGCGGTGCATCACACGAGTTTTTCCGTTTTTTTTTTTTTAAATAAAAGCGATTTCGTGGCGACCAATTTTTCAACTAAAGTCAACGAAAAAATGGTTGAACGATGGATCATGATTAATATTATAAAGAGGTAACGTTTGTAAGTTTAAATGTAGCTGGTAATTTCCGAAAATACTCATCGGATTTCAAAATCTATGTGATTTTTGAATAAAATTAATTGGTTGAGGAGAGTGATACAATTTTGTATATTAAGTTTTTACTGATTTACAGTCACGAACTGAATTCCACGCGAGCGTAATTTAACAAATAAAGTAACTTTTTAAAACCGCATTTCACGCGGGAAATGCCACGGGCGCATATATATATATATATATACATATATATATATATATATATATATATATATATATATGTGTGTGTGTGTGTGTGTGTGTGTGTATATGTGTGTATATTTATGTTTATGTATTGTTATAATATACAGAATTCACTTGCTTGATGTAACCATTAGGGGAATTATTTTAAAAAAATTTTATTTTTGAAATCTACGTAATATTGATTTTTCAATGTTGCGTTTATTTTGTAAATAAGTTTGTTTTTTTTTTAAATAATCCCTAGTTGTCACAATAAGAAGGTAAAGCTTATTCACTAGCACGAGTATATAGATTTAAGCAATTTCACTGTTATGCGATTTGCACGTCGGAATATGGTAAAATTGATTTTTCCAGCGGCCTATTTGGAAATAAACGGTTGAGTGACGTTTGACTCTCTTCTTTCGCAAAGCCCTTTCCGATAATAATCTCGAAAGAAGAAGAAAAGGCGACAGAAAAGAGAAATAACGGAAGAGGCGCCGGCGGCAGAAGCAGCAGCAGCAGCAGCGTCGATGGTGATATTTTTCTGAAAACCAAAATGACACCTACGTTCTCACCCCTCGATTTGAATAAGAGGGCAGTTTGGAATTCTAAAGCTGGACGACGACGACGGCGGTTCAGAGGGTGTAACAATGGCGGTCGCAGAGTTGTGCATTTGCGAAGCCCGAAATCGCCATTGCAGAAAAAGTTCGATCGCTGGGAAGCCTTTGCGCTGTCGATGGAACGATGCGAACTGGTGTGTACAGGAGGTGAGTTGACGGGTGTGTGCGCGCGAGTGTGTGCCTCGTAATATGTGGGGAACGGATCGGCATGTAGGAAGTTTTCTTGATTGGAAACGATGTACATGCGCCGGTGGAGGTGGCAAAAGAAGCGCGATATATTGACAAGCTCTGTGGCCACAAAATGCTTCTCTTCTTCGGGCGAGTTCCATCCGGCGAGTAGAAGAAAAGATGGAAAAATACTTTGCCAATCTAACCGGTCGGTCCCTTTTCTACTACGCACGCTGTTCCTCCGAACGCGTGTGTGTCTGTCCGCGCGCGCGCGCGCGTGCACGCGCCGCGTACTGTTCTCCGAATTGTATTATTTATAGAGTTTACCTTATTTGTACAAGTTGCGTTCCTACTGCGAACCGGAAATGGTTTTTCACTTTTTCAACTGGAAATCTATTTTCGGATTTTTTTTCGGGAAACTTTAAAAAATCGCCTCGCGACCATAAATTTTGAAAAGACGTCGTGCGTATTATATAATTTCTTTGCCGAAAAAAAATCGAAATATTACGACGAGTATTGAGAACTCTCCTTTTAATTTGCGCGCATTCGTCCGAACAGAATTTCATTTCACTCTTATACTATTCGCTGAAAACTTACCGGCGACACTTTTCTTACGTTTCGAACGAGAAACAACTCTTTTAAGCGGACACCCGTAAATGTTTAATTTTCGTGAAATATGTTGTTCATCACCAAGACCGTGTCCATAGTGGGGGCTTAACCCCCCCCCCCTACCACCACCATGAGAACTGAAATAGTTATTATAAATACACAAAAATCGGGAAAAAATCAAAAATTTAAAATAAAAATTGATGATTTTTTAGGATGTTCTTACCTTTAAAAGAAAAAAGAAAAAAAATGTGCTCCATATTTTTAGGTATTTCATTAATATCTTAAGGAAAAATTTTTCATTACGAGTATATAATCCAATAATGACATATGTGTAATTTTTATTAATGTTCATATACGGGGGGTAATTCATTTTTGTAAATTATTAATACATATAAATCAAAATTATGGAAATTATTACTAGTATGAACATTAGTGAAAAATGTATCGTTGTTTATAAAATAAAGATGCGAAGAAAATTTTCAAAACTCCCCCTGTTGAAAATTCTGGGCACGGGCCTCCTGTTCGTCACTATTAATCTACGTAATGCGGCCTCTATAATATTATATCACTTACTTCATTCCGAAAACGTGATTCACGTTTCCATGGTAAAACTGAAATTTTTTACATTAAACTGAGACTAGATGTTTAATTTTCCTGAGACACGCGCGCTGATATTTTGACATGCAAGGCGATTTCTGTAATTATTATCATTCTAAAAATGTGTTTTACGCTTCTACGCTTTTAGTGTCCAAGTATTGAGATTTTTCTGATTCCGCTTTTACCGCATTGTACCATTGACTGGATACTATTTTAAATTTAGCCATCTCTATTTTTGATACCTAGCCTTTTTTCCTCCGCCAATCTCCATCAAAATCACAATATTGGTGAGTGCTTATCCAAACCGAATAGAGTTTTATTTCCGACCACTGGTCTCTACATGCCTTGAATGTTTAGACTTATCCAGGAGTGTGATGATAGGTTACCAGAGAATAATAATTAATGGAAAAATTATTAAAACTGTACCTGAATTATTTGTAACGGCCGATTAAGTTGAAGGCAGAAAAAGTAATCTCAGGTGCAATAACTTTTTTCCCATCATCTCCCGCGGTTTATTTTTCATTATCGTTTTATTATTATTATTATTATTATTATTATCATTTTGTTCGTTCTTTGCAAATCTAAGTGATTGCTTTAGGGGCGCGAACCAGGGAGAAGTACGCTAAGTTTCTTTAAATATTCTGCATATGAGAGTAAAATCTATAATAACTGCTTTCTGGATATCGGCTACTAATTTTTCAAAGTTTAGATGCAGTTCGACTGCATTTTATTTTAATGTTACTGGTATGACTTCCATCATCGTTAAAATAACGAATGTATATAATTATTATTAACTTTATTTTGACTCCATTGTTCGCGCTAAAAAGCGCATTTGTGGATTTTTATGCCGATAATAATAATAAATGGTTTGCTGCGATTTAATTATTACTTTTTAACTATAAAAACTCTAAACACAAAATAAACGTATTCTAATATAAAAATATCGCAATTTTGCCGAATGTTTTCGGAGATACAATTGCATAATTACCGCGCTGAACATCATCAATGACATAATTAAGAAAGTACATCACCGAAAATAGTCGTTAAAATTATGTAGTATTTTTGTATTAGTACATCGGTGTTTTGTAATTTGTTTAAATGCCGTTAAAAGATTACATGTAAATGTTTAATCGTCAAATTAATTATTTTAATCGGACTTTTTTTCTGATGATAATTGGTCGATGTTAGAGCAACGGTATCATGTTATATGCGTTAAGATAGATTAACGACCGAGATTAATTGAAATTTCTAAAATTAATTTCATCCAGTGACGATGAAAATCAGATGTTTTTGTTTGATGCATTTCGAAACACCGTCAAACTCGCAGTTAAGATTATGTTCCCCCTGATAGAGTAACGGAGAAAAAAAGAAGTAAAACATCGATGTCGCTGACCCGCGATAGTCCAGACACTTCGAAACGTCGAAGAACTCCAGCTGAAAAATCTATCAAATACGATATCGAGAATCTGTAAAGAGCTACTTTACCGAATCTATTATTATGATAAATTCGATTGCAGCGAACGAACAATTACCGTTTTTTAATGAAGAGTGAGTGAGTGTTTGTAATATAATCGAAATAAAAATAAATACAATCGGTATAATTAAAATTTCGTAGAGCTGGCTTCGCGTGTTTTCAGATTGAATCCAGTCTGAAAATGACCAATCATCGGTGTATGCGTGTACTTGGACAGTGCGACGTTACGAGTGTGTGTATGAAGTGTTTACTTTTTAAAATGGAACTATGGATTGTGAATTTGAGCTTTTCATAGTATAGTTAAAGGGACCTAATGTTTTCACGAGGTTCGTCTTTATTTTTTCAGATTTCTCCGGTATAACAAATTTCAAATTTTACATATATATATATGTCTACTTGGATCCGGAACGAAATAAGTTCCGAAAGCCTATGATGACAGCTTTGATTTAATAGCCCAGCACCTTAATTAAGCGCGCTAATAATATGTAAATTTAATAGTAACTGATGATTTCGATAAATTGTCAGACAGACGTTCAAACAAATGAGTTTTATACGCAGGTGATAGAAAAATATTCGGTATTTTTTCCAAGCCCGGTTAGTTCAGCACTGCAAAATAATGATTTATGCAACAAAAAGCTCTATTGCAATTTTTCCTGGTAGTCTAGGCGTTGCTTTTGTCTTTTTTTTTTTTTTTTTGGGGGTAACGATGACCTATCGTCCAAGAATGTAGAAGAAACAAAAAGATTAAATTTTAATATATAGGGAAATGGAGGAAATGAACTCAGCTAGAGCTGCAATAAAAACATCCGGTGAAGGAAAGGAAAGTATGTAGGAAGCACAAAAATGAGTGGCAATTTAAGATGCAATAGCTTCTTAGTGTAGAGAAGGGAATTGCACAAGAAAGAACATTCAAAGAGAATGTGATCGGCATATCACAAACAATGCAATGTGCAGAAGAAGCAATAGAAAAACGAAAAAGTTTACGAAGGAAGGCAACTATGGTTGAAACAAAGACGTGTTGTTACGGAAGAAATAATAGAGCGATTGAGACTGGGAAAATCAGACGTTGGTTTAGAAACGGGTTAAATTTTTCTTTTTTTCTTTAACTAGATCCGTTCTATTTTTTCGCTACATATAAACGATCGATGGAACTGTTTATCGTTACCAAAAAAAAATAAAAGCCAGTTTGAAGAGAAATTTGACATTTTTTATTAATTAATTCCGGGGGAGGGGGCAGAATCATCAATTACGATTGCACCGCTTCGCCAACAAAAATTTAAAAGCGACTTGTTGGTTTTTGTTTTTTCTTAAATTTTATTATATTTTCCTTTAAATTTAATTTGCTCCGAACCAACGACTATTACAAAGTGTAAGCTGCAAATTGTCCCATTAATATTTCTCATCGACTTTGTACGGCTAGCAGCGTGAATTAGGAAGTCTGAAAAAATAACGGTTATTTTCGTTTTTAGCCGAGAATTCAAAAATTTAAACAATTGTGAGAGAAATTTATAAAATTACCAATTGTATAAAGAAATTGTTAGAAATAGTTGTCGACAAAAATGTACGGCCTCTGATGAACTACTCGAATAGCCGCCAATGTGTATCTCTCATTAAAGAATCTTCCGCAACACGGTGTCCTCTAGGTAATTTTAAATTCCAACTATTAGCTTTTCATTATTTGAGTGCATTCCTAATCTCGTGAAATATGGCAGACACCAGAAAAATGGAGCGACCTGAAATGCGTTAATTGCCCTGTTAATTATAGCGTAGACGATGTTATCAAAAAAAAAAAAAAAAACGACTTGGAATCGTCTTTAATGTCAGTGAATCTCAAAAAACGAATGAAAATCAACTGCTCACGAAGGTGACCCGAGTCGACGTTTTTTCCTTTTTTTTTTTTTTTTTATTCTCGAAAATACGGTGATATAACGAATTGAGGGAACTTCTCCGAAATTTTATAAACATTTATTTACTTTAAATAAGTAACGCATTAATAATTGCGCGACCTGTAAGACTGGCGAACCAAAATTTATTTTAAGGGAATGAGCTAAACTTTTTTTTGCCGCGAAATTAATGGCGCGTAAACAATATAATATCAATATAGTTCCGCGTTCAATGATTTATTCAGATGCACGGTGCGTTTCATAGATACGCTGCGTATTAATGACGCAGAACGCGCGATATATTAGTCGTCGAGATGAATGAGTACAATCAGTGCGATATTATCGTAATTTAAATTTCGAAAGGGGTAAAAAAATTTATATAAGCGCCGGATATTTTCGTATTGGCTTAGCCGGTATGCGTGTCCGCGGTTTGTCTAAAATGATTTATATACCTTAAACGGGTATAAATGTGCATCTTGCAAGGAAGGAACAGACACGGGAAAGAAGCGTCTAATTCTGACTGAAAGTAACTTGTACCGTCTGAATGAGTAATACAGTTCGTTAACCTCTTCACGTCATTTCAGTGCCGTTTTTTTTATCATTTTTGGAAAACTGCCACGACGGTGCAGACAAAAGCGGATAAATAACTGTAGGTGTAATTAATATTTATCGACATTTCTTTTTTAAACCGCAGATATTTTGAAGGCAGACCTAGTCGTGAACGAAAGCGTAGATTAAATGATTACCGCCGATCCGTAGGCTATCATGCTAATAATGAACAATTAATAAATCGAAGAAACGTTAAAATTTCTTTTCTGGTTAATTTTTGGATACTGAATAAACTCTAAAAACTTTTAAATACATTCAGTTGAATCAACTTTCACCATTTCTTTCCCCCCTTTAAACTTAATAAATTTAATACGCCTTAAAATTTATTACAGTTTAGAATAAACCGCGATTTTTTTTTTTTTGTTACTGTTAATCTTAATAAATTGAATAATGTTTACCTGTTAAATGTAATGGAATTAATAAAAGTCGAAAAAACGTTTGTTACGGTAACCGGACACGGTGTTGCAATTAGACAGAGATTTGATTGATTTTGTCGTCGATAGGATCAATCTTATTACTTTTTTTTCTCTGTAAACTTGAACAGGGTAAAATTCCAGTGTAAAAACATAACAACTAGATGACGAAAGATGATGAATTTATTGCGCAGAAAAATGTGTGATCAAATTTTATGGACAATTGCCTAACAGGTAACTAAATATCAACGGTTAACCGAACAAAAGAAAATCAGGTAATTTTTTTTTTTTTTAAAAATCAGGTATTTTTTTATTTTTTTTTTAAATCGGGTAATTTTTTTTTTTTTTTTTAAAATCAGGTAATTTCTTTGCGCTCATTAAACACATAGGCCAACTCATCACCGACAAATGATCACTGGAGACCCGTGTTTCTGCTTTCACCGTGAACTATTAAAAACTCGACCATTTTATATCATCATTAACTGGCGTACGGATCAATGTGTTAATTGAAACAAATAAGAAATTCTACATGACAAAAATAATGTTATAATGTAAAACCACATATTTATCGCTGGTATATTTGTTTTCCAGTAACATTTTTTATCGATGTAATACTAAATTACCCTTACAAATGTTGTTGAAGAAATAAAAATTAATATTAGATATGGTTTTAATTTTTGAGCGCTCCATGATAGATATTAATATAGATTGTAAAAATTAAATTCTAATACGGAGTAGAAACTTTTTGAGTTTTAAAAATGTTCGGAAAAGAGCGATAATGACGCAAACACTTTTAAGCATTCGTATAAGGGTACATTTACACAAATGCTCCGATTTATCACGATGATATGTTATAAATTCAAAATAGAAACGTTTCGAATTTATTATTATGCAAATGTAAATTTTTACATTATTTTTTATTTACGGGTACGCTAACGATGAGCAACAGCCCAATCAACCGATGAATCTAAGTGATAGCTCAAAAGGAGCATATCTAATTATAATCTGGGGTGCGAGATTGATTGAATGAAAGAAGCTAGAATAGGAACAATTGACAAGGAAGGAAATAAGAGAACGTAAGAATCATTGTATGGAGTAGGGAGACCTCTAGAACGTTCCGAAGAAAGTAAGCTTTTATCATAACTGGCTAATGTTTATTCTTATTTCTCGAATATGGATAGATGAAATTTACAAATGTTCTCTTATGAAAACAATTAACGCGCCTATTCAACTGTACATAAATAGAATAGCAGCGATGCGGTTATTTTCTATGAAGGTGAATAATCGAATTCGTGGCTTTTTGACACAGCCCAATAACATTCGAACTGTCAGTTTTCGGGACTTATGTATTAAGAGATTTTACTGGCTCGCAGAAAATTTTACGTTGCCTGGCCAGTGTCCAGTTTAGAGCAGAGAAAAAGTTACTACCGAGGATGAAATTATTCAATTTCATAACATTTGTTGGGTATTTTGATGGTCGGCTACTAGTTATCAGTAGTTGGCCGGTATCGCTTAGGTTTTACCAGTTGGCCAATTGATCAGTGACGCATTTTCATATATGTCCTAGAACAATTACCAGTTGGCGTCCGCCCGGTTTTATTTACACTCTGATTTTCAGGTTGGGAAAAGTCAATCAACGTCTCCGTTTGTTTTAATCTGTTCGACCGGTTCTTTTAACATCATTAATGTCTGATATTGGGTGTGTTCATTACAATTTAGAGCGACTTTTTGGCCTAAAGTGATATTCTATTCCGTTAAAAAAAAAAAGTAAAAAAATGCGATAAGGGAAAAAAGTTTAATTTTACTTTTCGACATGTTTTAGCGGTGAGTCCTTTTAAAGTGACCTTTAGGCAATATTAATTTCTTAATTTCGAATCAACTATTTCGCGGATTTTTTCGATGATTTTGTATTTTGCAGCATAAATTACGTTCAAATCCTCATTTATCGAACCATATTTAGAGTTTTTTTTTATTTTCTTGTTCCGATTTTTAATTGGCTCATCTCATTCTTTTCATTAATTTTGAAAAGTTTTTTACTTGACATTCGTCTCGATAACTAATAAATTCGTTTATTTTCGCTTACTGTTCTTTTATTTAAGATTTCTAGTTCTATACACCTTTCGGTTTAACAACTGCAACGCTGTGTCATCTTCAGTAGTTTATTCCTACACGTTCATTTTCTTTCTTTTTTCGTTGTAAATGTTTTAATGCCTAGAGCTTTATAGCTATCGTTGTATCACTGTTCCGTCATTTTCCGTATCATTTCTTCCCTATATATATATATATATATATATATATATATATATATATATATATATATATATAGGGGGAAAAGGGTGTTACAACGGGTAAGTTGTTACAGTCAGTTTTTTCAGTGCATAATAAATCTTGTGCATTACTACTCGTACAGATCATGTATCACAGCGTGTCACAGTTGTGTATGAGTTCTTGTCACTATTGATCTACCACGTTTTAAGTTTTAACGAAAAAACGTGTTTCTGCCATATAAAATAATTTTTTTTTTTTTTTTTTTTTTGGAGTAAAAATCTCTGTCGTTTAGGCAAAGGTATGTATTTTACTTTTATATTGCACTATAGAGGCATCTACAAGGTATAATTTTAGATAAAATATATGAAAATAAGTTCAGCGGATTTAATTTATACAATGTTATGTAAAAAAAGCACCGTATAGGGTAAGTTGTTACAGGTAGCAGGCAGGTACACAGTGTAACAACAACTTACCCCACGGCAGTTACTTTAAATAATGTCAGAGAAATTTATAAAAATGACAAATATCACATTATTCTACATAGGTAATAATGCCACGTTAATATTTAAGGAATACCCAGACAGGCACGGCAGGAGAAAATACGTACAATACGGCTGCTTATGATGTACAGTACAGTAAATTATCGTTACGAGAGGCTGCGAAAAAACATAACATTAACTTCATGACTTTGCACCGTTTCCTTAAAAAAAAAATAGAAAATAATAACGGTATGTTGTGTTTTAATTTTCGTTGAAATATGGAACTGGGAAATGTCATCGCAGATAAATCCTTTTAATTTTAATTGAACTTTTCGCATTTTCCTTTAGATAAGGAAAATAATTTAAGAAAATGTGTTAGATATGCTGAACCGAAAATTATATTTAATGATAAGCAAAAAAAAAAAAAAAAAGAGCTTGCAAATTACACAAAGCGGTGTTCAAAAATATATTTTGGCTTAACAACAACAGATATTAAAGTGCTTGCTTACAATTCTGCAGGTGCCAATTAAATAAAAGTTTCTGATAACACCGGATTGTAAATAAAAAGGCTGGAAAAGGTTAGCTTACTGGGTTTATCAAAATGCACTCGCTTTCCATAGAAAAACCAAAGACAACGAGTCTGGCTAGAGTTTCAGACTTTAATAAGTCTAATATGAAAGATTTTCAGGATAAATTAGCAGAACTCTTTTTGCTAAATATATGAATTTACTGCTGAAAAAATTGATAGCGTAGTCGAAACTGGCATTAGTAGTAGGGTTTGAAAACAAACAAAAATAATAATTGCCAGTAGAGGGAGTAAATAAGTAAGAGGCTATTACAATTCCACTAAAAAAGGACCAGCGGTAACAATGTTGTTTGCAGTAAATGCCTACGGTGCAATACCGCCCATGTTAATATTTCCGAGAAAATTTTATACTAAATAGTCCAGCTAGTTGTGAAAGTGCAGCGAATCCTAGTGGATGGGTATCTGGCGAAGAATTTTTAAATTTTATGAAACTTACAAACGCTATTATTTAAATTTATAAACATATATCTAGATTTTTTTTTGTTAAGTATACAATTATTTTCGTTGAACATACGATAATATTCTACATGTTTATATATGCTTTTAAAATATTTAAATTTGTAACAACTTTCACCACATTTGCAACCACTTACCCGACGTCTGTAACAAATTACCCCGTAGATGGGGAACATTATTATAAGTTGTGTTGTCTGATTAATTTTTTGTTTTCTCAGCACAAAAGCGTTTTAATAACTTGTACGATATGTAAAAATGTTGCTAAAGGTATTTAAACGTATTAAATATTTAAAGCTTTCACAGTGATTACTCATAATAAATATCTTTTAAAATACAGTTGTTTCCGAAAATTATTTATTATGGGTATTTAAACGTATTTTATTCAATATTGTCACATATGCGACAAAGCGGTAAAAATAAAAAATGTCCCTTAAGTTTGGTTCCTAAATATAATATAATAAAACTAACAATAATAATTATGAAAGACTGCAATATGTCGGATAAATGTAGAAAATGTTGGAATGAAAGTGAAACAACTAAGCGTATTTTAGGTGGATGTGAACAGTTAGTAGCGCGATTTTATATGAAAAGGCATAACGATGTAGTTGCTATAGTTCACTAAGAAATTCCAATTAAGTACGGCTTATTTAAATCTAAACAACGATATTACAAATAGATACCTGAAAAAAGTTTCGAAAAATAAGCAGTATAAATTATACTGGGGCAGAACTATTCTGACGGATAAAATAGCGCAATATAATAGACCGGATATTGTAGTAATTGATAAAAAGAAGAAAATAAGTATTTTAATAGATATTGCTGTCCCAGATAGCAGAAATATTGATCAAGTATTCAAGGACAAAATAAGTAAATATGAAAAACTTAGAGAACAGATGAAGCATATACTAAAGATTAGTACAGTTAAAATAATACCACTAATTGTTGGAAATAATGGTATAATATCGAATAATTTAATTAAGAATATAAGTAAGTTATATTTGGCGCCGTACATAGTACATTTTATACAAAGGGGACTTTCCTTAATTATCAAGATGGAAAAAAATTGTATTGCTTGATAAACACGTTAGCCGTATTACAAATCTAACCAGCACAGTTGTGATTCTTTGGAAAATAATAATAATAATAATAATACGTCAAAGTAATCAAAATTGTAGTTAAAGAGATTTTAATAACTTTGTAGATTGATCGGTTTAAAAATTAGTTGATCCTGCTGGACATTAAAATGCGTGCATACGTGCGCACGCAACATAAATACGTACATCGATATATATATATATATGGAAGGTGTCGGAAACGTATAAAACACAACAAGAAACGAGTATGAGTATTCTATTTTACGTTTTTCTTTTTCACATTTTTGCATTGTTTTAGTAAAATTTTCTGTTTTTGTTTTTGTTTAATTCAAATTATTTAGCAGGGGTTTTAAACTGCATTCGGCCCTTTTAAATTACATTATTTAAAATAGATTTTATAAATAATTAACAAATTTAAGTTTACCGTGTTTCGCGAAATCTTTCGGACTGTAGCTACACAGTGGATACCGAACTAAATCTCGTTGAAATGCATGACACCGCGACTGTAACGATTAATGTAGGAACCGGATAAGATCATAGTCTGCTCGAGTATGCTATATAAACATACATATATGCCGGTAATACTAGATGCACGACTAGATTAAAAGTCGAGCTAGCCGGCTTTTGACATGTAACCCTTTATAACCCGGGACCCCCTGCCTTATTTATGCATGCATAATGGGAGGGGCTCGTTTTTACTTTATTCATCTCCCTTCATTCCGTCGAACATAAAAAACTACATTATAATATATATAGTATACGTATCTTCTCGTACCAAACCCCTTCCCTCGTATACTTTTACATAACTGTCTACGCATTCGGCGGCAGATATCGTTGTACACCTGAACGATGTAATTAGAGAAAATTAACGCGCGTTCTGGTTTGCTCCACGTTCATCGAGAACAGACAAAAACCATTATCGCGGGAAATGGTAAAAATTCTTTGTCTTTCCAATACTTTAATTAACTGAAAAAGAACAACTGTCTTTTAAAACAACCGAAAATTAGGTTACTACTACTTAATATTTTAGTAGTAAGGTCTATAACTACTTACGAAAATTAAACGCGTATTTTCTATCCTTTTTGCTGTTTAGTTATTTCTTATTTAGTCCCCATTATTCGGCCAGATTTCAATTATTACTACGCTATACTGAAAAGTAGAGGACAACGAGGGATGTCTTTAGTACGCATTGGTTTTTATAATGTGATACGCTAGACTGTTGATGTTTACATGAATTGTAATATATATATATATATATTAAAAAAAAAAAAGAAACATGAAATAGTCAAATTGTAAAAGATAAAGACCCTCAAGTGCTCGTTATTTTGCTCGGTTAGGAAGTCTAGAAGGTATATGTAAATTTATAAATTAAAAAGAATAATGTCGGTATTGTTTTTTTTTTTTTCGATAGCGAATTATTAATAATTTCTTACCTAAAGAAGGAAAAAAAAACGAATGGCTAATCCCGTAGCTGCTTACATAAAATGTGACGACAAAACACCACGCCTAGAATCAAATAGATATTTTCATTAAGAAAATCAAAACAAACTATCTCCGGAAATTCTGATAAAGATTTTTTTTTTTTATTTTTTATATAGAAATAGGCTCTTTAAGCAGTCGAAAATTCTCACGTATATTTTATGACGCTTACACTGTTTCCACTAATGCGCGCCTCTAGCCTAATTATATCAATTCTCTAGGTTTTTTTTGTTTTTTTTTCGGTTTTTTTTTTATTAAAATTTATTCCTCTTTTTAATAGAAACATAAATGTCCTCCGTATTATTTCGAATAGATTTATCGAAGACTATACTTAAAAATCTTAATGTGTTAAACATTTTCCTGGATATTGTGCACTTCTTCTTATTACATTCGTTTTCATGCGGCCTCCTCACAGTTTTAAATTACTGTAAAATAAAGTTCCCTGAAATTAAATTTCGATAAGTACGTGTATTCAGAATCGACTTTCAAGTTATTAATCAAATATCGGTCAATTTTGGGGAATAGAAAAAAAGTAATTATTACACTATAACTTCTATGTTCGCGGATGATACGGCGATATTATCAAGCCATCATGACCCTAATGTTGCTGTGGAGCATATTCAAACTCACATTACGCATATAGAGAATTGGTGTAAAGCATGGAAAATCAGAGTAAACGAATCTAAATCTACGCATGTCTTGTTTACGCTAAACAGAATTAAGGGAAATACACCAATCCGCTTTAACGACGAAATAATTCCTGAGTCCTGTTCCGTAAAATATTTAGGACTGCACCTGGATCAAAGGCTAACTTGGAAAAACCATATTTTAGCCAAAAGGAAACAACTTGAGCTCAAACTACGGAGTATGAACTGGCTAATGCATACAAATTCATTCTTATCAGTTAAAAACAAACTGTTAATATATAAAGTTATTTTGAAGCCTATATGGACATATGGAATAGAAATCTGGGGAACCGCCAGCAACTCCAGACTGAAAACTATCCAGCGTTTCCAGTCTAAGGTATTGCGCAACATCGTTGGAGCACCGTGGTATATCTGTAATACTGATTTACATAAGGATCTCCACATGCCTGATGTAAAAGAAACGGTCAGAACACACAGTGGTAGATATATGCAGCGACTCCAGAAACATGTCAATCGACTGGCTGCCAACCTCAAGCGAAATCCCACAGAATTCAAACGTTTAAAAAGATATGGTCAAATGGATCTACAACATCGTTATTAATTAATATATACAGAGAATGGCTGCTAATGGGCAGCATCTAATGATAATACCGTAAAACATTAGTGCTACTTATTGACCCGTTCAGGGACAGATTGTACGCAAAAATAAAAAAAAAAAAAAAAAAAAAAAAAAAAAAAATATATATGCTTTTTATCTATTGGTATAATTTTCTATAAATTTAAAATTTCTAAAAACAGTAAATCTCTGTGTTTTTTTATCGATATATTTTTTTGCACTTTTGTGGGTTCCCTATAATGACACTAAGCAATCTAGGTTAAGAACCGATGTGATAAACCATAATTGAGCGCTTTAATGTCAATGGAGATTGGCGCCTGACCAACACTTAAATTTTAGCCGCCAACGAAACTATGAAAAACCGTAGGTGAGTAGCGCCTGCTTTTTCACCGGTTTTATTCGTGTAAATCATATTTAAATATTTCAAATAGGCTCGTACGATATTAGTTTGTCCGCTAATATTTATCCGGTTTTAAATGTAAATTATTGCAATTGCCATAACGATGATACACGAACATTAATTTGACTTTAATTTTATTTTTGGCGGAGCCGTCAACACGACATTGGCCCAAGAACCTGCGAGGGAAAACGAATAGTTAGATCTTTATACAATCGGAAATATCCGGGGAGAAAAAAAGAAATAATAAAAAGAGAGTAAGAGTTAAATCATAGTTTGGAATGAGCAACTATACATTATTGGAGCATGGGTAAGAAACCTGCTAGAAGTAGAAGATTTTCCCTCCATTCCCGGAACGACTAAGAATTTACGAGAGATTAATTTACATTAAATGAGAAAGAGGAAACACGATAGCCTATAGCACGATTTTTGAGAATTTGGCAGAATAAGAATATTGTGAGAAATAGGTGAAGATCTGATAAGGAGAAGGCCCTGCAAGTTTGCCGTGGATTTGGCACAGAAGACTGAACAGAAGGAGAGAAGTTTAAGAGTGAATTTAAAGAAGAGTAAAAAAGGTCGCGTCAATGAGAGCAGTCAATATAAATTGCAAAGTGGTTCTTAGTGAGAGTTTAAATTCTGTAAAAATTGCAATCTAACGAACTAGGTCTAGGAGAAACAGGAGACAAAAACAGTTAACCGGATGCAGGAAGGATGAAAAATTGAACGAATAGTATGGGAGCTTTTCGTGAATGTAGATATACGGTGAAAACTGATAGAGACGTGCACAGATCAGAGATGGAGTTGCTGTTTTATTGGCGGAAAAGCGTCAAATGTCTATTATAAATTCGAGATGAAACTCTAAGCGCTTCATTCTGACAACTATTTTAAGTGCTCCACATATCTTTCTTACTTCATGCCTTTAAATGGATTATTCGTCTTTTGCCTTTCTGTATATTCTCAATAATGTTGCTTTCTTTCTCTTATACATACATATATATATGTATATACACACACGTAAATATATATATTAATTACAACGTAATTTTTAGGCTACCCTCGTTAGAAAAAATGTCCCAAAAAAATATTCCAATTTTATGTAACGTTTGTTATATTTTATAGGATTTCTGTAATTATGTTATTATATTCATATGGACCGATTTAGAATTACGTTGTAAATTTCGATCATTTTATACAAAGTATAGGAGAGAAAGAGATAGAAATGTAAGCAAGAGGGGACAAGGGGCACAGGCACTTGCGAGGCCAAAATGGCCGAGTTTATTTATATATATATATACATATATGTATATATAAAATATTATGTAGAAACAACTCTTCAATTAACACCGTTATAGAAGCAGAGGTTAACTACATTTTAATTGTTTTCAGAAGGCCGAAAAGTGTTTGAAATTTCTTACAAAATTTTGGCGAAAAAACAAACATTCCAGAAGTTGGTACATTTTTAAACCCGAAATTTACTCTTTGTAGAAAAAAATTCCAGTTATTAAAATTTTATTATGCACGAAAATGCTTTCTATGTTCGCATTTTGTCGTAAAATTTCACTTTCTGTTAATTTTTTAAATGGATTTTTATCCGTCAAAAGCAACGGCCCTATAAGGAGAATTCGTCGCTTTTAACAATGTAATATATAAAAAAGAGGAAATACAGAATGCGTTTTATCGAAGACAGGAAGTATCGGTTTGAGAGTATGCACAGAAACATTGTGCTTCAACAGTGTGCCGGCTGTTATTTAATTTACCCTCTTTAAAAGGTATGTTTTTTTTTTTTTGTTACAGTTAATAAAATATATTATTTAAAAGTTTAATAATAATAATGGTGCAACAAAATATTTTGCGGGGGCGCATTTAATGTAAAATTTGGAATTTTGTAACCACGTAAGAGCATTTTAATTAGAGGGGATAGCCTTTACGTTGATTGACAGCTCTGAACCTCAAAGAAAAACCTCGCGGTGGAATAAGATCGCAAACGAGCAATCACTCACCATCTGGTTGCTCCGTGAAATCAGTCTAAAATAATGATCGTTTTGTTGCCTTCCTGGGAGGTATTCCTTAGTTTCGAATTCCTCACAATTCGGATGATACGGCTGTGTGTGTCGGGCATGTGTTCTTTTAGCGTTCAACTCTTTCTATAGATCTGTATTCTCATTTGCCGCGTGAGCAAGCTTCGCTCTGGAAGATATTTCTCTCGATGTTGAACGAGCTTTTGATAAAATTTTACTCCGTAAACTAAATAGGTGCTGCTTCTCGGAAACTTCGATCTCATCTACAGGGAAAGTTATTACGGGGAATGTGTCTAAATGAATCTATATACCAGATGCCTCTAATAAGAACTGGAGCTTCGCACTGGATAACATAAATATTTTGCGCCTGAAAGTGAAATTACAGTTCAGCTAGAAGAAACTTTTAAAAAGATGCCAGAAAGATGGTGAAATTAAATGAGTCAAACAGCAGCTTTCCTCACTGCACAGAGTTCGCAGTCCCGGGGAATGCTGAACCAAACGATTTCACGCGATCTCTTAGTATAACGAAGTCGCGACTTGGCCTATAAACTGAAAATAACATTCCTGGATGTGTATGTATGTTAGTATATATGTTAGTAAAAGTAAAGTAAGTCCCATCATACCCTTTAACAAGGTGTCGGGGATTGTGAAGGTTCACAATGTATTTAAGGTTCTAATGGATCTAAGGAGAATACTGGGGCCAGTTCGTTTCTCTCGGTCGCCTTTACTTTCCCAGATTTCTCTGGTTCCCAATTATTACAGGCTGGGTAAACCTGGGAGCGATTCGGATCTGGAACGAGACAAGTCTCGATAACCTATGACACCTAAGCGAATCTAAATCGGTTAACATATCGCGTTTTACACCCGATCCTACCAAGTGGCTGCTGCGAATTTTTATATGAATTCTGACGTGAATTGAGCGAAAAGCTCGGCTTATACGCCTTGTCACTAAATTTCGTTACATAATTCGTGTTCAGGTGGGTGCCTCGTAAGTATGGAGTTTGCCATCCGTGCCGATTGGACCAGCGTGGGCTTCGAGGAGAAGTTTGTGCGGCCACCGACATCCGAGCTATAAATATTGCGACTAAAAAATGCGGGGAAAAATTCGGCTTCGAAAGTTTATTTTAATAAGTTTAAAACACAGTAAAAAAAAAAAAAAACGTTATTTCGAGAGCCGGAACAATCGGGACCAAAAAAATTCCACGTGGGAAGCACATTATTTCGTTGTTTTTTTTTTTTCATTTTTAACAATATCCACAAACTGTAATTTACTTTTTTCGCTAATTTTAGTTCAACTTTCTCCACCGTATCGATTTAAACGTCTTCTTTTTCCGATTATTTAATTATTCTAGATTTAATAAAGTCACCCATGCGAAAAATACGTTTCCCTCAATTCGTCTTTTATACTCTGCGTTCTGTTCTACTACCATCGATTTGTTGTGCGTTTTCCTAGTTATTCTTTAGCTTCTCCCCACCTCTCTCCTTAAAACAAATAATACTTACTCTAATTTCTCGCTTCTATTTTGAAAAAATGCCACATGTCAAATTTAGGGTCATGTCGATGATTCCCTCTATACAATATATTAATCTCCCTACTAAAAAAAAAAAAAAAAGAAAACGAAAAAACAGCTCATTTTCCTCAAATTACCCGTGTCCTTGTTTCGTTTTGAGCTTCAATAGCCTCTCGTCTCTGGTTTTCGTTTTTTCTTTGGCATCTCTACACTTTAAGCGGTCATTTCTTGATTGTCTTCCTGTCGAATTACAATTGATTTTGCCGATTCCCTCTTTCAATTTCCCCTATTCTGTCTGTCCATAATTCTCGCTACTACCGTCTACATCCGTGGCCGCCGGATCGAAACACTTCCGTTCCCGAATGAAAGTCTCTCGTTGATAGAGTCGTAAGTGAATAAATAATCTTTCTAAGGAGACTTGTAAAAATTCAAAATTACCATTTTTACGAATTTCCAACAAAAAAAAAACTGTCAGTTTTTCAGAGCTTTCACGTGTATGTACTATACACGTTTGATAATAAGTATTTTGGAATTTCCTATTTTTTACCCATCTCTTTTAACACTTTTTTGTTTTTAATCTGCGTGTGCCGGGGAGGTTTTGAAAAAAATAAAAAATTAGCATGATTTTCGACCTTATTTCAGCGTCTTTCGCTATAGCCTTTTTTGTTTTTCTCAAAACCGGTTGAATCTCTATTGTTTTCAGATTGTCTACTTTATTCTCAACTCTTAAAATCCATTTATCCCACTACTTGTTCTCTCGCTTGTTTGCTTCTTCATAAATTCTATATATTCTCCCGCTTTCATTCGTCTTTTTTATGTTGCTCGGCCAATTCTCTTCATTAACAAACCGCAGAAAAAAAAAGACAGAGAAAAAAGTGTATACAAAAAAAGGGTGGGAATATCCAGACAAAAATTTATCTGAAGAGCCGAATTTTAAACGTTTTTAAAAATTGCATCGAACTTTTCAACACTCGAATCGGACATTAAAAAAAACAAAGAGCTCTGAGGAGGATTATCACGTGGTATTGAACTTTTTAAAGTTCTTCACAATGTGTAATCATTAAATTACAACAGCACCGGAGGAAACTTAGCCGCCCGACAGTATTTCCAGTCATTAGTTTCACTATTTTAATTAAACAATTACTTCGTATGCCCCCCGCCCCCGCCCCCGCCGCCGGTTTCCGTTTACGGTGAAGAGGGGCATTTAGGGGTACGGTTTCGTGAAAATTTTATACCAGCTCAGAACATCTTCAGCGTTTGCCGCGTCATTTTCAATCGTCTTGCCGCGTAATTTCGAATTGATAATTACGTCGTCTGGGCGACGATGCTTCTTCGCGCCCTCGTATTAATGCGGATGTATTATATATGAGGAAGAGGGCTAGGTGTGCCGCCGCGATCATTTTAAATGGAAATTCAGAATAGAAGATGAAAAGCGAAGCGAACTTTGCAAGTAAAATGAGCCGCCGATACGAACAAAGAGCGCGAGCACTGGAAGCGGTCCGGAGAGTCGCGAAGTGAGGGCTGTCTTTAATGGATTTGTTTCGGGAAGAGATTTTTGTTAAATAGTTGCGTAGAAACGGTATATAGAGCGGAAAATAATGTTGCATTTGCATCAGCAGTAACACGCTCGTCAGAGAACCAGCTGAAGTACGTGTACGCGTATCGGAGCAGCGTGTGTGTACAGTCGCCAGGAAAGATCTGTCAGAAGTGTCAATACTATATACCTGAACGGGTTGCTGTTTAATGCTGCACACCTCCTTTCGCAGACACACATGCTGGCAACTTCTTCGGTGTTCGATAAACGGTTGCCGGAATACTAAATTGGTAATTGTAATTCAGTACGGACCGGGTATCGCGCGTAATAAAGAAACCCACGACGAGTGCTTCTTGGCCAATATATACTACTCCCTTCTAAGAATATAATAGATGCCCCGCAGCCCTCTCGACTAATTTCTTCTACACTCCTGGGCGATATCCGGAGTTATTCAAATATTACATTCCGTTCGATATAACGAATCCGTTACATATTTCCTGGACAACCTATAGACTGCTATCGGATGATGCTCGAAGTGTTATACTTCATTTTCGAAAAATATCATATTCGCCGTATTCTTCTGACAAATTCGAAATTGACAATAAGACTCACGAAGGTAAGTCATTCTGCGGAATACAGAAAAATAAACAAAGCGGAAGATTATATATCATCGTGTAGAGATTACTTTAAATCAATTTGTTTTTTTACCGATTATTTTATAATGGACTGTAAATTGATTTAATTTTTATTTTCACGTTCCGTTATTTATAAATGCACGCGCACATTCCAAGCGATAAAACTTTGCGAATAAGGACGGAAATGGATTCAAAAAATGTGCGTCGAATTTGGTCGACGTGTACAAAATATACTCGACATAAGGTGAAACACATTTTAACAATGTGCCCCCCCCCCTCCCCCCGGTGAAGGACTAATTTTAGCCTAAAATTTATTTAAAGCTGCCACGGAAAGTACAAGAAGATCTTCCATTTGCTTTTCTCCTACATTTTTTTAAACTCCTGTTGATTTAATTTCAAATTAGCACAACACGTCTAATCAAAAAAGGTCAAACGTTTCCACTCAGCTTCATGGAAGCAGCAAGAAGAACCGAAGAATTAACCAGTTCAAATTCGAACTATCATGGTCGGGGACTATCAGGAAAAGACAATTAGAAGTAAAATCAGGGAATAAAAACTATGCAATGTAACGGGTGATTATTTATCTTTCTTCTTTCTAGTGCCGTTTTCGGTGTTCTTATTATTCCAGTAAATAATTCGCTACTATGTTTTGGCGGGGCCCCAAGTCTCGGCGTTCCAATCGATCGATTTTAATTCTCCGCTATTGAAAATGAAGAAAATTACCGCGCGCAGGTAATTTGTCAGTATATGAAACGAACCAAGATAAATCAAAAGTTTGCACTGATTTTGTAATTTCGAAAACATCATTCCAAAAAAAAAAAAAATACCTAATAAGGATCAAAATTTGGTTTCGGAAAATACTTTTTTTTTTTAATAAGGTGAGACGATTATTTAAACGGGAGTATCGAAATTGGCAAAGAAAGTCGGGCCAAAAAAAAAAAAAAAATCGTCCTATATTAGGAAGGTTGGTGTCAGCCAGCTACCGTGCTGTAGCCGGTCAGTAATTGTAGCTCATTCGGGTCGGTATCCTGTTGTCGCAACTCGCAAAAAATTACATTCGTGTTGGGTTGATGTTGACGCGTCCCCTCAAAAAAACCGCCAAAAAAGGTTGGCCTCAAAAAAGTTTTACCAAAAAAGAACTCAAAAATTTACAGTTATAACGCTTTTAATCCTAAAAAAAAAAAATAAAAACATTAAAATTGCATATTTTTTTTCGTATTAAATTTGTTCGGCTTGCCATGAAAGGTTCTTCGCTTCCAAACTGAAGGTGTTATTCAGATTTTGTAATGCAAGTTGCTATTTCCAATTACGCCTACTGGGACAGACCCGTAATAACTTCTCTCTATAAGCGCCGTATGAAAATATTTTTATTCGCCAAAAGTAGTAATTCTAACCTTTTTAAATCTTGAGAAGAATTGGAATTTCCGCGTATAATAATAAAGTACAAAATTATGCGCGTTGCGTGATAACTAATTACATTCCGCCTGGTTTTATCCCTGCACGTTCTTAGCACGCTACCTGACGAATCAGAGGCAGCCTGACGGAGACATAGGTGTTATAGAAGGCTAATGAAGATATCGTAGATCAAACACGCAAAAAATACCAAAAGTAGGAAGAAAAAATAGAACACTGCCGGAGGATGAAATACCTGGCTCACAAAATTCGAGAAAATGGAATCTTCATGATGGCGATGCGTAAGGGATGATTCCTGGAAAATCAATAAGGGGAAAGTTGAAAAACCAACTTGCTAATAAATCCGCCGTGCAAGTGTTCTTAACAGAGACAATAACTCTCTCTCTCTCTCTCTCTCTCTCTCTCTCTAGGGAACGAATAGCATGAATGTAATCTCCTGACCAGGAGAAGCAACTACGATGATGATGATGTATGAATACTACATATGTAAACGTAATAATAATTATGCTGTTGATTGATCCTCGGCAGTTGGCAACTACATCAAAATATGATAGTTTCCAGAAAAGTCGGAACAACTAGGCTGAGGACAATTAAGTGTAGAGCCCGGAATCGGCATTCGGAGGAATTTTCAATCCTAACCACATCGTTATAGCCCGTTCAGCGGTTGAATCTGACCAACTCCACCTTAGGTGCATTAATCTAATCGGGCTGAACAGGATATTTCTTTACGGACGCTTTATTAATGTTTCCAAAAAAAAAAACAAAAAAAAAACGGCAAAAAACATAAGAAATTGTAGCCGAGGTGGAAAATTAAAAAAAAAAAAAACACCCTGAAAACTGCTTTTCGTTCTGCCGGAAGGGAAAAAAGAGATACATCGAAAGCGAGGGTGATGGCGGTTTGCTTCTGAAGAACTTTCAAACACGCTGGTGATTTTGATGCGGTTTCTATCACAGCTACCGCGAAAAACCGAACTGGACCGGGCTGGCGGCTGACTGGAACATTTTTCCAGATTAGGCGAGAAAGGCGCTTAAATTTTTTCCCGGAAGTTTTACTGGAAGCTCCAGCGGTTCGGCGTATCGGCAGATTAATTACCCGCTAAAGTCGGGCAAACGCAATTAACGGCGACGCGCTGCCGAAGCGAGCAAGGTGAAGAATTTTCCCGAATTAAAGTAAATATTTCTTCTCGTCGAAAAGTTTTTCCGCGAATTTCCCGGGAAACGGCTGCGCTGCGGTGAAATTGGCGTCTTCATTTATTTTCATTTCTTACAGTTCTTTTTCCTTGTTCTCGACTTCAGCCGGTTGTCGCCCCTCCCCGGGCCCTCGTCGCTGTCGCCGTCTCTCTCGTTCGTCTCTCCGCAGCAAAACGCTATTTAATTATTTCAGTCGACTCACTCTGTTTCGGCGAGTGCACAGCGCCGCCGCCAGACCGCGGCTCAAAGCGATCGCGGCGGGAGCCCCGCTCCGACCTGGCCCGGTAAAAAAGCGCCCACATTTCGATTATGGCGCAGACTTTTTTGGCGCGAGCCGGCATCCGCGTCTTTTTCCAACTTCATTATTTTTGCCAACTCCACCCGGCCTCCGCTCGTCCCCGGTTCCCGCTGCAGCCACTGTTGCTTCCGATTAGCTTCGTCTCAAACTTTAAATTACTTTTTCCATTTCATCGCTTCCTCGTCCCAGTTTAAATACCGAGCCCGCGCGCCGCTCCCGCCGACGGCCGTGCCATTTATTTACATTTATTATTCCCGCGCCCGACATCCTGTTCGGGCTTTTTTAATTTTCATTTCCATTTTCATCAAGTTCACGTTCAACTGTATTTTCCGCTGCTCTCATTTACCGTAAACTCGTGTTCATTAACCTCGTTCCGCTCTTTCCCGCCGCTGCGCAATAATCACACCTTAACCTTAACCTACAAACCTTGAACTTTTCAACCCCCTAAATTGCACCGCTCTCTTCTCTTTTATTTCTTTTCGCCAACTGCCTTTGTTTTGTTTTTTTTCCCCTCTTTTTTTTTCACCTTTTTTTTACTTTTTTATTTTTCGCTTCCTCACTTCGTTCGCTAAAGTTAGCTCTTGATAATTTAACGACACGCCATTCTTTATCGTTTCGCAACGATTTTTTCTTTAACCCTAGCGGAGCCTGCAACAATTTTCACCTTATTCTCAAAGTTGACCGAATTGAAATTTTTTGGCTTATTTTGCAGTTGCAGATAATTAGCAGCAATTCCGTATTGGCAGTCGTAGATTCACTAGACCCGGATTTTTTATTGGTCCCCGAAGATGGTTGATTCTGTAGAGGAAAAAAAACAAGTCGCCGAGACAAAACGAGCAATGACGGAATTAAGTTAATATTATCGTCTAGAAATATTACTTACGAATAAAATGATTTTTTACAAAAAATAAATACCGATACTTAACGATTTATTATAAAAATTTAATATAAATGCACTAAAAAGTAAAAAATAATTACTCTCGATTAGAAAATATATATCAGAGTGATATAACACTTAAGTGGTGATATCGTAATTCTTAGACAACATTAAAACCTTAATTAGAGTCGTCATCAAATATTCATGTTACTATATCTAGGAACAATTTAATGCAGTTTTTAATTATTATTTTAATATGAATATTTGATGACGACTCTAATTAAGGTTTTAATGTTGTCTAAGAATTACGGTAATATCACCATTTAAGTGTTACATCACTCTGATATATATTTTCTAATCGGGAGTAATTATTTTTTACTTTTTAGTGCATTTTTATTCAATTTTTATAATAAACATTTAAGTATCGGTATTTATGTTTTTTAAAAAAGCATTTTATTTCGTTACTTTTTAGTGCATTTTTATTCAATTAAATTAAAACATTTTAATAATAACAGATATTTGCACGGTGTGAAAACATCAAAAGCTACATTTCCATGGTAATTTGGCAAATTTATAGTATTTTAAGTCAATAAATCTAACCCGACGGCGGTGAAAACAATCATGAATGAAAGCATCCAAAAAGCTTCAATCTCTCGCATTACTATTAAGGATAACTCAAAAACTACCGGCCAGATCTTGATCAAATTTAAATGGGACTACGTGAGAAACACCCCACCTTTCAAATAAAAGAAGAATCATCAAAATCGGTTCATCTAGAAAAAAGTTCTGAGGCAACACACATAAAAAGAAATAAAAAAAATAAATAAATAAAATAAAAATACAGTCGAATTAAATACCTCCTCCTTTTTTGAAGTCGGTTAAAAAAAAAAAAAAATCGAAACTTGCGTAGTATCTAGGAAATAAAATTACCATCCGATAAAACTATTTTTCAAAAATTTCTTTCTATCGTCTTCGTTCCCTAATGATTACATTGAACTGTTTATATTCTCGCTAAATCGATATAAGCACGCGAAGAAGAAAAAAAATTGTCACAACTTTTAACCAAAAAAAAAGAGAAAAAAAATAAGCTGTACAATAATCTGAGACTGCTACACTATTACGAAATAATACGTAGCGCGATAAATATTCATTAAAAAAAAACGGAATCTATTTCCTTTTTTTTTTTTTTTTTTTTTTTTTTGAGTAAAAATTCTTTGTACGTAATTTTAATGACGTTGCGATCGGTTTATCTGTCAAACCGAAAATAGTCTTCAGCGTTACATTTTTACGGACTATATTTTCAGTAGTATCCTCTCGTCGTTGGAATAAATTTAAAAATAGATAGAACAAAAATTTTGTTGGAGCATACTGTAGCTGCCTGAAACAAAATTGATTTTCCTCCTCTGTATTTGTATATTTCGGGGTTTCTATTAAAACACGGATTATTTATTTATTTACTTACGAATTTTAATTAGTTTTACATCGGGGAAAAACCGAATTGGTGGGAATGAAACTGGAAGAGAAGGCCTCATCCAAGGCTAAAGAAAAAGTTACGGAGCGATGCGTATTAAATAATTTTGGTAATAACGAGTTCGAATTTTCATTTCAACAAGTTGTGTCACTTTTTGAAGTTGCAATATCAGAGATGATATTAGTCTTCTTTTAAAGTAGTAAAGTGGCAATGTGGAGATTAGGTGAAAAAAAATAAATAAAGTCAACAGCAGCGGTAACAAAATATCTGTTTCGAAGAATGGAGGAAACGACCGAAAAATAAAACTTATCCGACGCAGAGAATTGTACATTATATAAGTAAAAGATTGAAAATTGAGGAGATAAAGGCGGCCAACAAAGGAACTATATTGAGAGAGGGGATTGCAAGAATGGTGTGGATGTTATAAGGAGTAGGGAGCCGAAGGCGCAGAAGATTAGAATAAGCACGTTCGGAGGTAATAAAGGGGCATTCGAACAAGACGTGATTCGCATCGCAGGTATAATTGAGCTTTGGAGGGTCAACACGAAAGTGATTGAACAAGATAAAAACGGAAAAGAGAAGTCGAAAGCAGACTATGATTGAACCGCAGGTAAACTATAGAGGAAATAATCGAACGACTAAGGTAGGGGAAAAGATTAAAATAAACCTGGCAAGAGAGGAAGGAAAGGCCTGTATAGAAAGGTGATCGAGGATTGGTAAAGTATAAAGGGTAGAATTCGGTCCAGAAATCGTGATGGGAGTGATAAGAGAGACAGTAGAGAGTTTGAGCAGGAAATCAATTAATGAATAGACCATTGATTGCCGCCGAACGTGCTAACCAGTCAACTAACTCGTTACCAGGAATGCCGCAATGGCCGAGAATCCATAGTAGATCGATTAAAACGGGATGCAAATGGATCCTTGATATATATATATATATTAATTACAACGTAATTCTTAGGCCATCCCCCCTCCCCATTAAAAAAAATGTTCCAAAAAATTTCCCACAAAATGTTCCAATTTTATGTAACGTTTCTAATATTTTAATTTTTACCGACTTCCAAAAAAAAAATAGAGGTTATACATTCGTCCTGTTTTGGTTTTTTTTTTTTTTTAACGTTTGTTCGCACATAACTTATATTCATATGGACCGATTTAGAATTACGTTGTAAATTTTGACCATTTTATACAAACTATAGAAAAGAAAGAGACAGAAATGTAAGCGAGAGAAGTCAAGGGGCACACTCCTTTGCGATTCCAAAATGGTCGAGTTATATATATATATAAAAATATACATATATAAATATATAAAAAACTCCAATTTTTCTTCTAAATTTCTTAAAAAAATTGTTTTCAATTGTCTTGTTTTTAAAAAAAAACCTGAGAATGACATACAAAGCTTTCTTCGTTTTGCGCTAGAAGCGGTGTCGCGGGGAGATATGTTGCTTTCCAATTTGATCTCAGACTGATTTAGTCCGGAAGCCACTTGAACAGACGAATCTCAGTGGACAATCCGGAATTGGAAGTATGAGGAATCGACGACCATTTAGAAGTCGGTAGATTACTTTCAGAGGAGAAAAGACACCCAGAAATATCAAGAATTTCTTTCATTGCACATTCAGATGAAACATCCGCAGTACCGGATACCACTGCAAATTCCACCGTTGGGCGTTGCTAGCGATTATACAGTTCCTGCGAGGTTCGAGGAAAGCATTTTAAAAGGTAGCGCGACATGCTATTCTGTCATTCCTATGTGTGCGCAAATTTGTGGGAAGCCTGCTCCTTGAAATATTAATTCGAAACATCGCCATTCAGTCTGCTCCTTAAAATGGAGCGATTAGTAACAGTCTGCGAAGAACCGCACTTAAACGATAGAACCGGATGAAAAGTCATCCGCTATAGGGGAGCGGCACGTTGTCTTAGTAAATCACTTCTTGACGGAATCCGCGCTAATCCTATGCACCACTCGGTGACGTTTCAAATACACTTTTATCCTTCGTAAGATGACGCCTAGAACTATCTTCCAATCTGCGCTTATCATAGTTTCGAAATTATTCCACGTGAAAGGCGATAACATCCGGAACCGTCCAGTCGTTTAGATTGAAAATTGAAAGTAATTCACTTCGCGAACACCGAAAAAGTGCAAACACTTTCGGAAATAATTTTTCTTTCTTCCTCCGACATTGCCGAGGAGGAATCTCACTTTACGATGGCGATAAAATCATCCATTGGACCAAACGGCGAATGGCGTTTTAAATCGATAGGCCGGCTGACGTCAGCAATGATGAGGAAAAAGTTGGCGGGAATGAAGAAAGCAGCCCGGTTCTTCTTGGGAAAGAGTTAACCATTCTGCACAAGTAATCCTCGTCTGGGCTAGAATTTAAACGGAGCCCGTGCGAAACGGCGGTTTATATTGGAAAATTCGATTGTTTGAAGTAGTGGCTTTCTTGCCCGATTAAATTGTCTACAACCGCTCTAACCTCCGGTAACTGGCTGAAATTCCGCTCTCGCTTATTCCGACTTGCCTCATCACCGGCCACCGATCGGCCATGTTCAGCCGGTCCGATTGAATATTCCGCCTGCGCAACGAGGCAACGTTGACTTTTCTCATTGGCAAATTGTCTCCGCGCTTGCTCGTTCGCCGAATAAACAAATTGCGCTTTTGGTTCGTGCGGCGAATTTCCAACATTCGCTGCTCGATTCGGTGCCGTACGCTCGCAAACCGCACCTCATTTCCGGTTTTTCTGTCCGTACATCAATTTCCCGCCGCGCTAACGTCGAATTTCGACGGTTCTGGCGCGAGTTTTTCTTCTTTTTCTTTTTTTTCTTTTTTTTTTTTCGTTCATTCTTTAAAATGCCGAATAAATTCGTTTAAATTCCTTCGAAAGACGGTCAATTTGCCGTGCGTACGAAGGTAATCATCGGAGTGCAAGGTGGTGATGCCGAATATTTTTCGACGATCGCGGCCCCGACTACTAGAGTCGGACGTCAGCCTTGAAATTCCCGCGTGCGCGCTACATTTAGATTTAGATTTAGATTTAATTAATAATTTTTCCGAATGACATCGGAGCGTCTATTAAAGTTCTTCAAATGATCGGAACAACACTGGAAAGTGTTCAGCTGCATCAGCGCGCTCCGTCTAAGAAACGGCCAAGACAGATACTATCCGTTGGTTTTTTCGGAATTTCCCAAAGCATTTCCTATTGCTACGAATACCGTCTGCTTTTGACCAATGGTAATGCGTGCGGTAATACGGTTTCATGGGTAAAATTACGATCAGAATTTTCGGGCAATTAAAATTATGATTAACATATGGTTTTTTAATGATTTCAAATGATAAGAATTGGAATTAATCAGAAGCCGCCGATTAATTCGAATAAAATAAACACTTTTATAAATAATCGTTAACAAATACGGATTTATTTTGCAAAACTTTACTTATTTGTTTTTTCCCTTTTTTTTTTCTTCTCTTTTTTTTTCTTTTCTTTTTTTTTTTGTAAAAAATTTCATTCACACAATCTCTCACGTTTCGCGGTTCGATTTTATTAAATTTTAATCCTTATCGTGTGTATATCGTTTAGAGCTCTCTCCCGAATCACAAACTTGCGAATCCCCGGTAAAATTTTACGCGTTATTAATGAAATACTTCTCGACTACGATTTAATAAAATTACGCGATGGTAAAGGAGGTTGCAATAACGGTTTTAGTAATACTTAATTAATAATACGAAGAAGAAAAAAGCCATACTGAGGGAAACGCTGCAAAAACTGCCTGAGATTTTAACGAGTGTTTCTGCCGATTGTTCCCAAGACGTGGAAAAAAAAAGGATGTTCATTTTAAACATAACTGATTCGGAAATATAATTTTTAATCGAACCCACATTATAGAGGTGCCTTAACGAAACAAAAGTATGTTCGATAATACATATATATTCCTAACAATATAGAAATAAGTTTTATGTTTCTTCTTTTTCCAACAGTTGTTCCTTTTACCTGTCAGTTCAGCCTACTCTTCCTTCATATTCATGGTTTCTTTTGCATCCCTCTCTTCGTCGTTCTGATGTTGTTTCCATTGTTCGTATGCGCTTTGGTCATTCTTTGCTGCCTTCCTCCAGATTTCGTTTCTCCTTGATTTCTTCTCCACACTGTCCTCTCCATCCGGATGATGCAATTATTTGCGACGCCGATCATGTGTTCTTTCAGCGTTCATCCCTCTCCGTGGAGCGTTCTGCCTTATATTCTTATTTGCTTAAGCTTGGACTTCCTACCCCTTATTGTGCATCCTATATCCTGTCCTTTCCTTCCCCACTAATTATTCCTGCTATTTGTTCCTTTTTAGTTAAAATTTCTGATAGAATCAAAATATAACCGACTTATTTCCTTACCTTTTGTTTCTGGGTAAAGGTCCTTAGTTGACGAGCCCAAAAAAAAAAAAAAAAAATTTTTTTTTTTTTTTTTTTTTTTTTTTTTTTTGGAAAAAATTGAGGGAGGCCTTTGTCCAGCAGTGGACTGATAATGGCTAACGAAGAACGAAGAAGATAGAAATAAGTTAAGGTCCAAAGGAAAATTACAAAATATACACGTTTGAACTGTTAGTAAATCCAAAAAATAAAATAAAGAAGAAACAAAAAAAAAAAAAAAAAGAAATGTTATTATGTGTGAAAATTGGGCCCATGCTAAGAATGATCTGCGGCCTTCGCCGAAAATGACTTTTGGAATTAAAAAAAAAAAAAGTTAAAACAAGAAGAAAGATTTTCATCATCGATAATATCATTATTAGACAGCACCGAGATAACAGAACAAATTCAGCCAGGCACCCATATTGCAAATATCCCAACGTTAATGTTTGAGGTTTTTCTACTTGGTTTATTTTTGAAATCCCACGATAGAATATACATATACATATATATATATGTGAATATATATATAGCGGGAAATATATTTTTTTTATATAGATAAGTGCATACCTGTTTGTTAATATTAATAAAATAAAATAAATAAATACCTTAATAATAAACAAAATTATCTAATACTAATTTTGTTTGTTATTAAAATGTATTTATTTATTTTATTTTATATGTTTTTTAACTTTGGAACTAAAGCGACATATCAAAAACCGTAATGGAAGCTAGAAAAACGTACGCGCCTAATATAATAGTTTGCTTCGGCATCATGAATCGGGCGACGCAAAATAAAACTCTGACGCAATAATAGAATACACGCCATCGTCACGTTCTAATGTAACACATATATAGAAGAGATATATATATATATATATTCGAAATGCATTAGCTCTTCCATGAATATCAACGAAAGAGAAACAAGAGAAAAAAATGTGGCCGTTTCGCACCGTATTTGGCCTAGTCAGAATTTCGAGCGAGATATAAAAACTATAAGACGGGGAGAAGATAAGTATTTTATAAACTGGGAGATATTAAAAATGAATGCAACAAGTAGAAAAAACGAGATGGAAGAAGTGTGTATGGAAGGGTGAGAAGTTCAGAAAAAAAGAGTAATACGGATGGTAATAATAATAATAATAATAATATAAAGGGGAAAATAGAAAATATCAAATACGCGCGAAGTAGAAATAATAGATTACATATCGTTATATGAGAAAGTACACAACGTTCCGTTATTAATTATGAATGCAGTTCAAGACGGAGTTAATAGAAGAGTCAACTGGAAATATAAATATCTAACTGTGTCCGGTCAATAATAGCGATAGTTGATATAAGTAAAATTCTCGCTGGAAATAAACGATTACGAACGTTTAAAATTAATGCCTTCGTATAGAAAAACAACAATGTCCGTGTAAAAGAATTATCACTAAATAATACAACACCATTGTGAAATCGTCGAATTGATGATGTAGTACTTTTGAGAAAATATTACGTAGAGAATACCCAGAGGTGCTTTACCAATGCAGATCTATACACGGTATATCAAAATTCTGGTTTCATTCGCTAGTCACTTAATATTATTATTCAGATATTAAGCTGGTGAAAAATATTCCATTACGCCTAAATAATAATAATAATCTGTTCTTTTTTTGTTTTTGAAACAATAAAACTAGATTTCGCAATAATAATAGTTTCCGCATATAACAAAAATTGGCCAAAAAAGACAGATGTTCGTTAGTTTATTTTTCAAAATGTTTCAGCAAAAAAAAAGATACTATGCGACACTTAAAAACCATAGCAACTTAGCGTAAATTATAATTTAAAAAAAAAGAAAAAAAAATCAAAAAAAAATTAGCCTCGATTTAATTTCAAAAAAAGATAGCAATCGCGACGAAAGGCGATTTAATAAGTAACAAGGGCCGTAGTAGTATAGATATATTATACACGGGCCGGAGTCTAATCAAGGTTAAGGGGTAAAAAAAAAAGCACCCTTCGAGCGGCGGTTGATTATTTTTTAAAAATCCTGTTATTATTATCGTATCAATTACGCGCTTATCAAAGTAAAATTTAGATTAAAAATACAAAATTACAAAATTATCAAAAATATCGTCGTTTATTTATAAATTAACGCTTGTAAAATCCTATTTGTTAAACTCACTGTAAGATTTAAAACTAATTAGCTTCTCTTCTCTTTCTTCTCGAAATTTTGTACATTTATGAACTACATCATGGAAAGAATCATCAATCTCTTTACGGTTGATTGGTAAATAAAAGTTCAAATAAAAATTCAAATAATAAAAGTTCAAAAAAAAAGTCCGAATGAAAGTTTGAATGAAAGTTCTATTGAAAGTTCAAATAAAAGTTCAAAAGTCACACAGCGCTCGGCGAGTGCAAATAAATTAAGAAATAAAATTAAATCCAAAAAGGTTCCATGGAAAGAAGTTATCGAAAGGGGGGCTACTTTTCTCTACATTTTCCGAGTGCCGGCTAATTTCGGGGAATGTCACACGTTTTTCCTACATTTTTCCATTTCGTATTATCGACGTCGTGAAAATGATCAATAACGAGTCCGGTGAATTTTTCGCCTCAGCGGCGAACCACTCTATAGTAATATGTTAAAGAAACGGTGGTACGCAAGTGCTCTCTCTAGCTTCTAAACTAGTAGCCCGGAATACTAAGGGCGTTCGTTTTAGTTTATTTTAAAAGGTCGCACACCGGAGCTGGACGGTAGTTTTTATTTTTCTACATTAACGAGCTTAGAGACAACTTACGAGAGCGGGGCAACGTTTCCCCGGTAAAAAGTTTTCGGAAGCGGAGCGGTTCAGGCCGAAGCGGGTATACGCGCGCGCTGGAACAGAGATAATTCGGGCAAGGCGAGGGTAAAACGCGTGGGCAGAAAAGGGAAAAAAAGAACAAAAAAAAAGGTAACACGTGTGCTGCTTAGCGAGAGGCCCTGGGCTGGAGGAAGGGCCGCGATCGGAAAGCAGGTCTGAAGATGGACGACCAGCAGCAGAGTGGACCGGGAGCGAGTGGAGTCAATTTTCTGAGAAGAAAACCGTATGACGCAGCGCGGCGGCGGCGGCGGCAACACGAGTACAAGTGCACCGGCGTAAATTCCGCTTGGCAGCGCGCCTAGCCTCTTCTTTTGACGAGGCAGGGTCGTCCTGCGAAGAATTCTGCAGAAAGGGTCAACCGGTGGTTACCTGCGGCGTGGCGGGGGGCGGCGGGCAGGGCGAACTTATAGAATTTCTTAAGTCGTCGGAAAGTTAAATCCATTTTGCCGGGCTAGAGCGGCGGGGATTTCCCCGGTAAAGGCTGCGCTCGTTCTCTGTTCGAAGAGAGAGCAATCGTTTAGGACGGCCGTTGCTGGAGTGGTTCAGCGATTCGGCGGCTCGTTCAGCGAGCTAGCGAGCCGGCGATGCAGCGAGATGCGGCGATTCAGCCAGCAACGGCTTCCGAGAGGGCCAGGAAGAAACGAGAGCGAGTTGCTGGCAGCAGCGGAGCAGTGCTCGGGAAAGGGGGAAAAATATTGTTATCCGGATACAAAGAAGAAATATATAACCCGAAGGGACGACGGCGAGAAACTCCGCGAGCGCGGGCGCGCGCGCGCGCTCGCGCTCTCACTTCTAAGGATGCTTGCCGCTCTGTTAGTACTTTGACCATCGCGTCGCGGCGGCGGGGGCGATCGGAGACCCGAAAATGCTCACGTCTGACGTGGCACACCCCATTTTCCGATGTCCAAACAACACATGACGACGTATACATAGAGAGATATATAGATGAATTTACGGCTAGGACGGCGAAGGTAGCGCTGTAATGCGTGTACCTCCTTATCCGGCCGAACAACCTACAGCGCCGCCAGGGACAGCCCTTTCCAAGTTCGAAACAAGATGGCTGCCTACTACTTACCACTCGCGGCCCCTAACCTGTCCTGTCCAATGGCGGAGTGGGTGTCGGATGAGAAAAGTATTAACCGCCATCTACAGTCGAGCTCAGTTGGTTCTGCGTGTGCGACGGCCAGGGTGGCATTGAACCCGCGCTTTTCCGATGTGTGTAATTTTCCAGCAAACTCTCGTTCGGTTTTTTCCTTTTCCTTTTTTTTTTCTTTCGGTTCGTTTTTTTTCTTATTTTCTTTCTTTCTTTCTTGCTTTCTTTTTTGGCTCCTTCTCTTCCACCCTCGACACTTTCGCGCGGTTGCCTCTCATATTCTGTGTCGCATATCTTTCGAGCACGTATGAGTTTTCGAATATATATATATATAAATTTATGTACAGCGAGCAGTTAGCCGGCTAATTAATTCTGCCGAATACGGTTAAAAAGAGCACGAATTATTAGGATGAAAAAAAAAACAAAAAAAAAAACGCTCTTTACAATGTTTTCTTTCAACCCTCTCGTCTTTTGCGGTCGAAAAACCGAAAATGTAACGGTGTCGTCTCGAGAATTTTAATTAGGAGAGCTCGTTGATTTTCCTTTTTTATTCATTTGTTTAAATTTCAGTACGGAAGAAGCGAGACGCAAAAATTAAAACTTTACCTAAAAAACGCACGATTCGCTTAATTAAATATCGATATCTCTTTTTAAATATTTCCCTTTTCTCCCTCTCTCTCTCTCTCTCTCTCTCTCTCTCTCTCTCTCTCTTTCTCTTTCGAGAAGCTGGCGTAATTAGTATAATCCGGTATACTGATTACGCCGCCTACTATGCACACCGTTCAAACTGCATCCATTGTGTGTCCTTATATCGACTGCTGGTCCATATGACATTGTGTAAAAGAATCTCCCCAGGTTAGAGAGGTATTATTTAATTAATGAGCGCTGCCCCCTATTTGGCCGGTGATGAATAATAAGTAGCATTCTTACACGTGCGAGTACATGTTTGAATTTATAGCCTTTTTTTTTTTTTTCTGGTAAATCTACTTCGGGAGCTGTTTCTGTCAGTTTATTACGAAAATAATAGCGGTCGAATATAATCGCAATGGAATTTTCCGAAAGGGAGATAGATAGTAGTCTGAAAAAAAAGTCTATCAATTTTTTCTTCTCTACATTTAAAATTCATATAACTGACGGAGGACGGACGGTACAAAATCGAACTTAAACCTGCAATCAGTGAGACAATTTGCCGAAAACCAACGACAAATGGAATCTTTTCGGTATTTTTTCTTTTTTGAAATGACTGACTCGTTTCAAGTACTAACCTGGAAAATGGCTTGAGTCAAACATCTCAAGAACTCTCGAGTATACAGAAATCTTGTCAATTAATCTCGGAAACACATATTGTACAACAAAAAATTTTATCAGAATTCACGGCTACACTACATACTGGTATCTAACCAGCCAAGTGTGGCAGAGAACGAGAAAGAGTATCAGTGATAATTAAACATTAAATACTATTTACAGGAATACAACTGAATTTCCTACAAGCTACAATTATAACACAATAAACTGCAACGGTGCTGACCTCAATCTAGCAGCAGCATACCGTTCGCATTTATTCAGTATGCAGAGTAATTTTGAAGGGACCAGACATGGAGCCCTTTTATTTTTTAATATATTTTGTTTAGAAACCTTTTTTGGTTTACAGACCTCGGGAAGTTTGAAAAACTTTAACCCGCAAATTTTATGTTTACTTTCAAATGCACAAAAAAAAAACCAACATCGACACGTATTTAATTTTTAATGTAATTTTTAATTTAATTTTTAATGTAATTTTTAATTTAATTTTTAATTTAATTTTCGCGCAAAATAAATTGTTTAACTATAATGATTTTGCTGTTTGAATGAAAAGTAATCTACATTGTCCGAATTTAAGTCGATAGATATGATTCTAACTGTACGGTATATGTAATGAAAAAATATTTTCGGTATTTAAATGTACTATTTTTAGAAATAATTAAATTTTCTATTTTTAACTTTTTTTATGTTAGAATCGTTTCGTTAAATATTTTTACATCGGTACTTTGAATTAAAAATACTGCATAATCTGATGATTAAAAGTGCCTGCAAAATTTTACGTATGCAATAATAGTGACCGGAAAGTGGTGCAGATAAACTCTGCGTTCATAACTGCGCGATTACAAAAAAATTTAGTGTATGATACACGGCTTTCTTAATAATACCGGCGGTCAGTTCGAGCGAAAGTAGTCGAGTTTCCGGATACGGAAATCGAATATAACAACGAGCAATTTGCAGAATTATTGACCGGATTAAAATTAAATAACGACTACGAAATCGAGATTAGCGAATAGTTTAATTTGACACGGTGGCGAACGAATAGATTTAGTCGGCTGGAATTGAAAATCGAAAATAACGCGAAAACAAACTTCGCACGACGGCCCGGAAAAGTGGATTAATCGGCTGAAAAATTAAAGGTGGAAAACAGAATGCGGGCTAAACAACTAATCGATAAAAGTGTTGTGATAATGGAAAAAAAGGCTGGCCAAGATTGGTCAGGTGTGTGTTGTAGTTGGACTAGGCCGATTACATCGAAGTTTCGATAAAAAAAAACTGTTGGTTAATCTTCCATTTTTAGAAACGGCAATTACCGACGAAGCTGAGAATGTCCTCGCGTTAAGCGAGAAATCTTCCATTTTTAAGAAAGAAAAAAAGGAAGAAAAGACCCGTCAGTTGGCACGTCATCTTCTTTGTTTTCTCGTTCTCTTCTTCCAGACTCGCCTCAGCTCGGAAGGAAATTCCTTTTAAGGAAAGAGCGAACTAGAATTTTTCTGGTTTCCTTCTCGTTTTCGTTCCGATAATTATTTCCTACGAAAATATCGGCCTGCAATTATTAATGGTACAACACGACGCCAACTTTTTGAATGGGCTACCTGTTCTTTTTTTCCTTCGCATTTTTATTCTGTTCCGCTATAAAAATTCTTAGCCAACAGCCTAATTACGTATATTACATATACAAATACATATATATATATATATATATATATATATATATATTGCTCGTAAATAAAAAAGAACGCATTTTACTTAGTAAAATAATTTACCGCCCCCGAATAGGGTGAAATTTTTTATACCCCTTCAACTCGAATTTCGTAAGTTTTAACACGGTTTTTCGAAATAATAATAATAATAATAATGCAAAGAAGAAAAAACAGAACGCGCATTCATTTGTTACTCTACTCATCGAACATGATGCGAATAAACAGCGGAAAAAAAGACAAAATAAGCGAATAATAAAATTTTCGACATGTAATTTTGCGTTGTTTTTATTTATTTATATTAATCTTTTTTTTTCGTTTGTTTCTGTGGGCGTAATTTCGTAATTTTTTATGCTTGTAACTCTGGTTGTGCGCCTTGTGTCGGTTTTTGTTAGCCGCTTCTGTATTATATGTAGCATTACACCTTAAATGAAGGCGTTTTAATAGAACACTTGGAAACTAAAAACACATTCAGCTTATTGCATATTAAACTTTTCAAAAATGCATCAATTTATGGTTACTGAACTTTCCTTTAGATTTTTAATTTTTTCCATAATTGCGCTGTTTAACGAAATATGTCGAATTTTTATTTGTTTATTGAATTTTTCTATGAAATTGTAGGAAAGCCTTTGTGAATTGAAGTGCTGCAAAATTTATACATACTACGTTTCCTATCTTTATATATTATTATGTACGTAACTAGAAGAGGCATTTGGGTCATCGTAATGTATGCTTATAATGTAGCTTTAGTAGCGAAAAACGAGTCAAATTTATTTGATCGGTGAAAAATAAAACTAAAATTATGGCATGTTGAATTAACAGAAGGCAGCGCGGTAGCCTAGTGGTTGAGGTGCTTGGCTACCAAGTCAGAGGTCACGGGTTCGAGAGTTGCCTCGTTCCGGATCCAAATCGCTCCCAAGCCTACCCAGCCTGAAATAATTAAGTACCAGAGAAATCTGGGAAAGTAAAGGCGGCCGAGAGAAAGGAACTGGCCCCCCTACTCTCATTAGTGCCGTTAGGCTTAGTATACATTGTGAACCTTAACTTCACAATCCCAACGCCCTCTCAAGGGTATGGAACTCACTTTACTTTTTTTTTTTTTTGAATTAACAGAAGCAGAGAGATATATTTCTATATATCGGAAAAAACCAAATGATAGAATTTTTGATACCTCGTATAAGCCTAACATTATATCTGAGACGGAACGCGCGAAAAAGAAACTAATAAAAAAAATTTTTTTTGTTTACATCGAAGAATATTTCTTTACATCCAGAAAAAAACAAAATAAGGCATTTCTAAAACATTTGTTTGGAGCGTTGCTTAGAAATTCATTATTCTAGACGGAAAAAAAATCCAGAGAACCAAGCTTATGACTTACCGCCACATGCTAAAAATCTTACGGACTGAGACAAAAAGGCACCGGAAAAAGTTAACAATATACCGTTGGCAAGGTATCGGCTTTTTTTTTTTCTCTTTTTCTACCGCTAGAGATACATTAAAATAATTACTGATTCTTCTCTCCAACAGGAAGTAGTGGCCTCTCAGGTTGCTTTCGTATATTTCTGCTGTGTGAGTTTTATGTACCAGTGTCTCAACGGGCACTTTCCGAACACCAGTTTTATTTCTTCAGACGCCTTTTTATCCTTACGATTTTGTTATTTTTGGTCATTCGGTACAAAAGCGCACTAGTGCCTGCTGACGTTGTATTCTATCGACGTAATTTTTTCACTTAAATTCACATATCGATTTCTTATTGGCGACTGATGATTGCGATAGCGCACTTGTAAATCTGGTAACTGTCAAATTTCGGCTGTACACTCTGAGACATTTGATGAATTTTTGCTTGCATTTTTTTTTTTTTTTTTTAGTTATTGATCAGCAGCTGCTCGGATTTCGAACGTACAATTTATTTTCATATCTCTTTGCGTACAGCTCGTTCAATAGTTTTGTTCATGTTGTAGATCTCCAGTTGGCTTTCTCGATGCTCATGTCGTGCCAGTAGTGCTTCATTGGTTTGCGGTATATCATTACGCACTGAATGTAATGATATGGTTCCTTCTCGGGTGCACCTGCTCCAACTTCATGTCCAGCAGACTTCTTATCCATTCACTGTGACACTGGGTACTTTTTTTTTTTTTGTCTGAGATTTTATAATAATACCGAATTGGCTTGTTATAGAATACTCGCTGTAGGAAGATTGCAAAAGTGACCCCACTCTTTCTATTATCCTCCCCTATAGACATTTTGTCTAAACTCGATCCTTCATCTATATTTCCTGGGCTCCCGGATGATGCAATTCTTGATAGAAGAGCGTGCGCCGTTGGTTTTTTATTTTTTTATTTTTTTTCCCCATCGTAAACAGAAAAAGAAAAAAAAAAGTCGGAAGCGATAGATTTAATTGACCGGTTGCGCGGGAACATTATAACTGACATAAATCGAAAACGTCAGATGATTTTTCCTCTAAATAATGCAAAAACGCGACAGAATTTCTTATTACCTTCAGCGTGTAATAGTCATCGATGTTATACATATTTTATGAATGTATGTTACACACATACACTTTTTAAAGTTACGTTTGTAAATAAATGGAGTAGTTCTTACTTCACTCGTATCGCGCATAATCTAAAATTCTTTTATTGTTAATCTATCCGGTAGTGGAAAACCTGCAACAGCGCGCGATTTAATGCTGGTATTAATAAGTATCTTCGAGCGTAGACTGAAATCGCGCGGTGGGTAATATGTGAAGTATGACGATATGATTTAAATTCGTTAGTTCTAGGCATCGCGTTAAGTGCACTACGGGGAAAATATTAAAATGCATAATAACGCACTGATTAAGGAGAAAATTTAGCAATTCCGGCACGTCACTTCAAGGAATATGATAGGTAATTAACGCGCCGCTTTGAAATTAACAATTGCCGACAGATTGCTATTGCCTAAAATAAACGACCCGATATGTGTCTCTTGGTATTACCAATGTTGCAGAAAAAAGTCCGGAAAAAGAAGAAAAATCGAAAATGTATAAAGAAGACACTACTGCAGCGCATTGCAAACAGAGGGAAGACAATATTCTAAAAATTGTTTCACGCGCATTCTCCAGAAACATATTGAGATTACATGCCATCATTCTAAAATTGCATTTGGTATTAAAGATGTATTTCATTAGTTTCTTTATTCGTTTATTCTCCTGCGCGCGCACAGTGCCAGATCGAACTTGTAACACTCGATGTAAACTCGGTGTAAACTCGGTGTAAATTTCAAATATTATTTGCAAATGGTGGGCGAGAAATAGCGCCTGTTTTCATTTTCACCAATACATCTCGTCTGAAAATGAAAATTTTTCTAAACTTTCATTTCATCTAGATGTCGTATTTATTATTACATATTATTATTATTATTATTATTATTATTATTATTATTAAAATGATACTGAAAGTGTGCACGATTTCTTCCAAAATTGTATTGATAAACTATTATAAAGTAAAGTAAGTCCCACATCCTTAGCAGGGCTTCGGGGTTTGTGAAGTTTTCACAATGTACTTAAGAATCTAATGAATGTGATGGGAATACTGGGGCCAGTACCTTTCTACTTGGGATCCGCCTTTACTGTCCCAGATTTCTCTGGTGGTACCCAATTCAATTGCAGATTACGCATAAACCTGAACAAGACAACTCCCGGAATACCTCTGATTTAGTAGTCAAGCATCTTAACCACTAGGCTACCGCGCTAATATATTATACGTATATATACTTCTTATAAAATTGCAAAGCTGAGAAACTGAAATAACGGACGACAGTCAACGGGCACCTATTAAGAGACGTAGAAATGTTTGAAAACCGACGATCGAAAAATACGGTATTTCGAAAATCGTATTTTCTATATACTGTTTAGCTATGACGGAATGGTTGAATAGAGTATAATCCACCAACTTATCATATCAGAAAAATGCGACATTATAAAATCCATAAATTCGGAAACTTAAACACGAAGATAATAATAAATTTACTATGCAAACTATTAAACACACTATCGGTAATATATTCAGCAATTTTATCACCGAACAAAAAACCATTCTAAACAGAGATAAAAAAAAAAAAAAAAAAAGGGTGGATTATGAATAAAAATATTAAAAAAATACAATAATATAGTATAACACTTTAATGATATTAGGATAGGGTAGACATTCAGATTATGTAGCAAAAAAGATTAGTAATAGCATCGTTGCATATATATATTTTGGGAAAATATGTAAGTAGTAAAACATTAAAAATAATATGCATCGATAGAATCGGATCTAAAATACCAAGCATGGGAAAGTAGCCATGAAAACTCATATGGATAACATAAATTACTATAGATGAAATGCATATAAATAATATATATAAAAAAAAAAAAGAAAAAAAAAGACAGTAGAATTTCGGATGAGACATTAAAAAGAGTAAATTTATTAAATGTAAGAGATCTGTAGCATAAAAATCTGGGAACACTCAAGAGAATGGATAAAAATACATAAAAACAGAAATAAAACAAAACTCTCAATGGTTAAAAACAGAGGTATAAACTTCCGACTGCTAGAATGAAATATGAAGACCAAACGGCTGAAATATGTATTGACGCAAATATTGAATAAAATACCGGGAAAAATAATAAATGAATAAACGTAAACTGAAAGGAAAATTTAAAAAAAATGGTTACAGATCGAAGGAAATACAAATACAATTAAAGAGGGGAAAAAAAACAGAACATGCGGATGAATGAATAATAAAGGAAAAAACAGAGATATTTAAAGTAAAGAAATAATTTAAAGTTGTAATTATACTTATAAGAAATATATACGATTTCAGAAAGAAAAAAAATACATTTATATTATAGATATTGTGTATAGATATATGTGTATGTGTATATTAAGGACGTGTGGATTATGCAATACTAGAAAATTGATTTGTAAAAGAATATTTCAGGTTAACATAGGTAATGTTTTATATAAGATTAATAATGATGTTGAAATATTTGTAATTTTAAGGAAATGTTTAGCTGTGAGTATAATAGTAACAATTGTGCATTGTATTAATGAAGAATGCATGTGTTCATCTCTAGGACCCCGACGACAAGCTACAGTAATGCTCAAACGCAATGAAGATGCAACTGAAAAAAAAAAAATTAATTATCCTCATTCAATAAGAGCAGATAACTGGATATCGCATCAAAATTAAAAAAAAAAAAAGCAAAGAAGAAAAACATATTTAACCTCGCTCACATTTTTGGAGTAAATTGTTTTCAGCGTTTTAAAATTCGTTTAATTTATACGGATTTTATGACAGTAGTGTAAATATTAAAATTTATCCGTTACGAATTTAATTTCGCGACAAGAAAAAGAGCCGGGTTGTTATTTTCAGCCAGTCACTCGATGCATCAGTTGTTAGGTCGAATCAATTTTTCAATTTCAAAAGAGTCCCCCCCGCTGCTATTAAGGAACTGTTTATCATCTCGTGTTAAAATCGATCCAAATTTAAATTAAGCGCTGCTCTCGAATAAATATAAGAGGGGGAGGGGGGTATTTATGTTTATTACGCTTTTAATGCTGTACGTGAGAATTACTACGAAATCGCTTGTATTTACCGTTAAAAGTTAATAAACATCAGAATTATATATGGGGAAATAAATATTTCGATCGTTCTTTTATGTTTTTCCTTTTTTGTTAATTTGTTAATTCATTTATTAACTATTCCGAACAGAATTGGACATCGCCGATGGAATGGCCTTCTTTTAATTTTCTTTTTTTTTCCCCCATTAAAAACTTTTTATCCGATATTCGCGATAATTCATTTTTCGAATTTCTACCTATCGGTGTAATGCCGTAATAGTTGAACGGCCCCCGCCGTTGCTAACAAATCAAATGTAGCGCTCCTTAGGGGTACTTTTAACACCGGCTAAATGTTTTGATACTGCAACCACTTGTACGCATATTTTGCGCGCGGGTGGTTAAGATTCGTCACTGTTAGGGTTGTTTATTTTTGAGCGATAAATGGAGTGTTATATTTTAATGCGACTCTATTGTGGAAAGCGGCAAAAAACCCGGAAAAAGCTGGTCTATCTCCCGTAAATATAAATTGAGGGTACCTACACACACTAGCGTTTTTTATTGCAAAAGTTTATATACAAATTTTATTGTTATCGAAATTATTTACAATAGTCTGCTTATATTACAGTGTATATGGGGCATTTTTTTTTATAAATAAATAAGTTGTGGGTCTCACTGGGCAAGTATGCCCGTTGCATGAGTGCCCAATACTCTTATTATCGTTTATTCTAGTAAACAAAATTACAGTTAATCTCATTTTTACTACTTAAATCGAACGTATTAAACCAAAAAATAAAATATATCAATTGACGCAAATATATATATACATATATAACAATAATACACCCATACACAGGGGCCGCTTGCAAATTAGACGTCGCATACATTAATGTACAGGAAAGAAAAAGAAAGGAAACTGGTAAATACATGGTCTAAAAGATTCGTTAAAGTAATGAATTATAAATATCAAATATTAATTAAATACACATATGCTTTGTTTTTATAACAATTATATATATATATATAAACTCGGCCATTTTGATCTCGCAAGGGCCTGTGCCCCTTGACCCCTGTTGCTTACATTTCTATCTCTTTCTCTTCTATACTTTGTATAAAATGATCAAAATTTACAATGTAATTCTAAATCGGTCCATATGAATATAATAACATAATCACAGAAATCCTATAAAATATAATAAAGGTTATATAAAATTGGAATATTTTTTCTAATGAGGGCTAGCCTAAGAATTACATTGTAATTAATATATATATATATATATATATATATATATATATATAAACTCGGCCATTTTGATCTCGCAAGGGCCTGTGCCCCTTGACCCCTGTTGCTTACATTTCTATCTCTTTCTCTTCTATACTTTGTATAAAATGATCAAAATTTACAATGTAATTCTAAATCGGTCCATATGAATATAATAACATAATCACAGAAATCCTATAAAATATAATAAAGGTTATATAAAATTGGAATATTTTTTCTAATGAGGGCTAGCCTAAGAATTACATTGTAATTAATATATATATATATATATATATAAACTCGGCCATTTTGGCCTCGCAAGGGGCTGTGCCCCTTGACCCCTCTTGCTTTCATTTCTGTCTCTTTCTCTTCTATACTTTGTATAAAATGATCAAAATTTACAACGTAATTCTTACTGGCATCAACACAAAAAAAAATATAACATAACCACAAAAGTCCTATTTATATAAAATTAAGACATTTTTTCGTTACATTTTTCATTACATATTTCATTACATAAAATTGTGACATTTTTTAAATAACGATAACAAAAATCCTATAAAATATAACAAACGTTACATAAAATTGGGACATTTATTTGGGACATTTTTCTGGGACATTTTTTTGGGACATTTTTTCGAATGGGGGGTAACCTAAGAATTACGTTGTAATTAATATATATATATATATATATATATAGTCGAAGCCGTTAATAAGAGATACATCCGGCGGAAATCGTTTGCCTCTTATAACCGGCTGTCTCACTATAGCGAATTTTTTAAAATCTCTTATTCAGGTGAGCGCGTACTAGAATATGTACAATTTAACAAATTATTAACATAACTATAACATTATTAATATATGTAATATTGTTTAGATGGAAATTAAGAGAAAGTTACAGTGGACATGCATAAGGTAAAAAGATCTAACTTGATATTTGTAAAAATTGTTCTTTTATTGTGAAAATGTACTGTAGTTGTTTTTCAACTGCTGTGTTTGAATAAAATCAGTACAGTTACCTAACGATGCCGTAGCAGGGGACCACCTTCATTATTCGGCTGAATAAAATGCCGCTGAAGTTTTTCAACACATTTTTTCACCTCTAGTAGACACTTGAAGTAAAAGGGGTGATGGTCATTTGTGTCATCATCACTTTCTGATTTTCTCGGATTCGATTTTTCTTTGTGATTTCTTCCATAATTTCGTTATCCAAATAATTCTCATTACTTTCCACTTCAGTAATTTTATAGTCGGGCTCCTTAAAACTGCGGTGAGCAAAGTAGTTCTGAATTTACATAAAAGTAACTTTTCTCCAGATATCAGCGACAAATTAAAAAAAAAAATAAATAAATAAACTCGGCCAGTGCTAATTTTCCTACTAATTATGAAATTACTGAAGTGAAAAGTAATGAGAATTATTTGGATAACGAAATTATGGAAGAGATCACAAAGAAAAATCGAATCCGAGAAAATCAGAAAGTGATGATGACACAAATGACCATCACCCCTTTTTTCTTCAAGTGTCCACTAGAGGCGAAAAAATGTGTTGAAAAGCTTCAGCGGCATTTTATGCAGCAGAATAATGAAGGTGGTCCTGCTACGGCATCGTTAGGTAATTGTGCAGGTTTTATTCAATTACAGCAAATGAAAAACAACTGTAGTACATTTTTACAATAAAAGAACAATTTTTACAAATAACAAGTTAGATCTTTTTACCTTATGCGTGTCCACTGTAACTTTCTCTTAATTTCCATCTAAACAATATTACATATATGTTAATAATGTTATAATTATGTTATTATTATTATTTTTAAAATATACATATATGGTCCATGTGCTGTGTGTAATTGCCGAGATTATTACAGCACATGGATCAGTGCAAGATTAGAAGTATTTTAACAGGTTAGCCGCTCTAATATGGTGTATTACATCCTGGACCTGTTTTGGTTCGTTTGACAACGCAACTGACGGTAAGCTGGAGATGCCTGTAGGCAGGCAATGTTCCAGGATGTGTTCAGCGGTTGGTGAAATCGGGGAATTGCATATGGAACAGGCAGAGGGGGAGATATTCCTTCCCGCAAATAGTTGTGGGACATTGCTGTGTGCCCTATGCGGATAATCATTTGTTAAATTGTACATATTCTAGCAAACGCGCTCACTTGAATAAGATCCTGATCTAAATGTCCCTTAACCTGCCTTATAATTGACGTGATGTATCTCTAAAGCGAACTAGAATAACTGTATTTCATAGATTTATTTTTGTTTTTTCCTGTTTGCCTCTGTTAAACGGCTATCTTTTTTATCCGGCGTATTCTACAAGCGGCTTTGATTGTGTATTACACATGTATGTATATATATATATATATATATATACTTTTTTTTTCTAATTGAAGATGGCGATTTCCGTTAGACACGCGCGATTGTCTTTACTTTCGTTTCTCTTTTCTGGCATTTTCGCGATACTAAAAATGGGATATTCCGGTCGAATAAATTGAACTAGCCTATAGGTTTATTCTTAAGATGTTTATACTTTAATGATTACTCATTATTTTATCGCGTATTGGCATACTGCGTATGTTTTATTCGATTCATCACACTGAACGATTTTTCTGTCAGTAATCTATGCCGAATCCATATTTTGCTTTATCGAAAGTAACACGCTCGCACAGTGACCTTTGTAATCTTTAATTTCGACAAAGCACACTGTCTTTTCATTAAATGTTTAATGCAGAGGACGAATGCTTTGCAATAAGTTGGCAATCAGTCGGCGCCCATACTGCTTGTCACTCAATCGCCTCTGGTTCAGCCATCAGAATGAATAGACGGATGATAATCGCAAGGGAAATACAAATCGTCGTTTTTCGATACGTGCAAAAGTATCTATATCTTTTAAAGCAATCGCCCGATTAGCGGCGAGTCCTTCGAAGTAGAACATCGTGCTTTGTTTCACTGAAATGTTACGAGTTTCAATCGCTGTTCTCCGGTGACGCGTGCCATTGTGGTGTTCCCAAAGTGTCGATTAAAATGTCACGTTTTGTGCTTTGAAATCGGTTCAAACGAATTCGGTCGATCGTTCGTGGCGCAATTTGAATGTGTCGCGAACGTAATTCGAAATGCGTTCGCTTTTACGGATTAGTCTCGACTTTAATGCGCCGTTTCGCGTTATTGTTATGTCGCGTTAATTACCGTTTGCAATCAAACTGCTGAGACCGCGAAATGTATTAAATTCGGAGCGAGTTATTTTTATGTCTTTAATTTAAACGGATGAAATGGTCGACATATTAGTAGTGCCGAGTACCGTTGTCGTGAAGTACTCTTCGCACAGACGCACATTAAAACGAAGTATTGGCAAAGAGCTAAAATAAGACTTGTAAGATGCTCTCGGCGAAATTTCATCGCATTATTCGACCTTTGAAATACAAAATGACTTTTTGTTTAAATTACATCTTTAGTACCGAATAAGTTTCCTCTTTAATAAAAAAAAAAAAATATATATATATATATATATATACATATTAAATATATGTATATATTAAATATATTTGCGGTGAATGTTATATAACCTCCGGTTTGTCGTTATATTAAATAAAATATCATTTGTTAATGTCTGAGATCTAGTATAATTTCCGTGAAATAATTTTCTCAGTATAAGTTTTTTTTTTTTGTTTTTTTTTTAATCGAAGAAACGAATAAACATTTATAATCTTAGTTTCACGGATGTTTTTGTAATAAATTTCTAGGAGACCTAGTTTTTTCTTTAGTATAACCTAAATCGGTAAAAGAATATATATTTCCTTAATCTCTTCTTATGTAATTTTACAGAGAACCGCCTTACTACGCTGGATTCGTAATTAAACCTCAACTCTGCTCCCACTCTACCGACCGCGTACTTCTCTTCATACACGCGTCCTCTAATATTGATTTCTTACGGATAGCTGGACACTTAATCCGTTTAGTTTCAGATCGGGGGATTTTTTAGGCTTTTTGAATACCACAACAACAGCACACATTTCTCTTCATAGCTGCTTATTCATTCTCAAATCATGGTATCTACTCAACCGAATATCCTTAGCAACTTCCCTTTTTGCAGCGTTCGTCTCTCTCTACTATTCGTGTCTACGCTTTGATCACTTTATTCTCATTTACGTCGCCTTCTCCGTTTTGTCCTCTCTAGCCTTGTACTTCTTATTTCATACAAGACGTGGTGCTGCTGATCACATCCTTTCTGAATGCTCTTCCATCGCTGCTGTACAGGCCTACTGATCATTTTTACTAATAGACATAGATTCCCTCTTTTCTTTCTCCTTCTGTTACACTTGTTGTAGCCTTTCTGTCTGCTACATCTGTTCGCGTAGGGTTCTAATTGTACTTTCCTTTCCTGGTTTTTTTATGCTAGTGTCAATGAACCCGTAAAAAACGTAAAAAAAAAAAAAGGGAAAAATCACTTAATTTTTTTTTATGTGATTTTTTATTATAACCAGATCGGTTATAATAAAGATTCGATAAAACTACAAAAAAAAATTAAGTAATTTTTCCGTTTTTCTTTCCGTTTTTTTATGAGTAAATCTATCGTTTATAGTTTTATTAGATTTACAGTGTAAGCATTCAAAATTAAATTTTGCGCGCAGCCACGTGATTGTAAAATTTTTTACCCTTGTGACAAAATTTTAGTCTCTAAAGCACTCGGGATAGAGATTATAACATACAGTGTTTAGAAATTTTTCCGGTTCCAACAGTATTCACTTCTGTGTAAATGTCGCCGTAACCGATGTCGTTATAACCGATAGGGGCGTTGGTTCCTTTTAGAACACGATTAGACTTTGAAATGTATCTTGTCTTCGGGAAAGTAAAAATTTTCAATATACAGGGGATATTTGAAAAAGCAATACCGAGGCTTTCTTGTAGTGTATGCGCGTGCGTGTTAAATTTTCTTCCAGCGCATTTCGATGAAAACAAAAACGTTTTTACCGGAATTACGGTAATCGTGCTTCGTGTACGTTAATTCCAAAACACCGAATGTGCTCCACTGTTATTATTCAACTGACAGCCTTTTCATTAAACTGTGTAATATTATTTCATCTCCTCCGCCCACAAGTGTAGGCTTCTGCACGTGAGGATAATGTCATATATATCCTGTTGCACCGATGAAAATAATAGCTTGACGGAACCAGGGGATAGGCGTCTCTAGTACTCTTAATTATAATTTTTTCGTTTTTTAAATTTAATTATAATTCGATTATAAGAAACGCTATGTTGTTAAAAGTTTCACAGGACAAATACGAGAAGTAGGATAAAAATTAACGAAATTTAAAAGGTGAAACTTATAATTGCACTCTAACTTCTCACGGTAAATCATTGTAGAGAAAACGTAGAAACCTAATAGTTCGTAGGTTACGAAATATTAAATATAGTTACGAACCGAAGTGGTATCTAATAAAATCGTTTTCGGGGGCAGCCCCCCATCTCGTCAGAGCTGAAAATGACAATCTACTTTCGACATAATCTGTTTTTACTACTTAAAATCGGCTTGTTTCTCACGATACACCAATCGGTAGGTTTCCATTTTTAGCTGATGATGGGCTAGGCCTGAAAACGTTACCACAAATTAAAGTATATTATCGTTTTTTGTCTTGATACTTTATAATTCTAGCGAACAAGTTAAATACATTCGGCGGGACATGGATGCACGTCCAACACTGCAAATTGATCGAAGCGAATCGTCGAAAGGACTTGACTCCAGATTATTTTCTTTTCTAGTAATATTGCCGGCTAATATAAGTACCGCCGATAGTAAAATCCGATCCCTACGCACGCGTTTGTTTGCCGAAGCCAACGAAGATCTGTTTGCTTCGCAAAGTATAAGTCGATGCGCAGTAATACATATTTATTCTATTCACCTTTATTATCTTGCGATAAAATTGAAATTTTGTTTAATGCAAAAATTCATAGAAAGTTCGCATTAGTAAGACTCAACAATATTTCTGAAGAAGTAATAAATTAAATTTTACAATAAAAAAAGCGGAAAGACAAAAATAAAATAAAATCTCCCGCTGAGCGGTTTTCTCCGATTTTGAAGATTGCTTGATTTCCGCATCGACCTCTCAATTCGAATTCTTTGTAAGACTTTAGAAAGAAACAAAGAATTAAATTTACAGTTGTGGTTCAATTATTAATTATTGAAGAGATTCTTTTTATCGACGATTAAAATCGTATTTCGGACTAGACTTTAACTGCACTATTAAATGCAATAAAGTTAATTGGGTAACCTGCGACTCTAAATGAAGGCGAACAGATAAACTATTTTGGAACGATATAAATAAAATTTTATTAGGAAAAAAAAAAACAAAAAGAAAAAACAAAAGAAAACGTTTACATATATTATTTGAAAATTATTAAATTACTATTAAATTAACTAATAATAACGTATTTCATGGTTTGCGAAAAAAAAAATAATGTCGGAACGCGAAGTTTCCTTCGTCGCTCAATAGATGGCGCTATAGCATTGTAAATAATTCCGAGTTTTGCACACATATTCGCTATAATATATTGTAGAATATCTCTCGTATTAAAACTAATCAGCGCTATAACCGTTATAAAACCTGGAGAAAATAGGGAAACTAAATTTCAATTTCAGCAATTACACCAGAACCGAAATATTTCGGGAATTTTGGCGCATTAAAATTCGAGCCATTTTGAGAATTGTACATTTTCCGAATCCGAAACGGAAAAAAATTTTGATGGTAATTACGATTTTGTAAAATCACACACAGTTTTACCGAAGGATAACACTCACTTATTTTTTTTAGTTGCGTACGAATTTTTCCGGGAAATTATAGGGGGACAGCGGATTTAAAACGGAGGAGTAAAATGTCAATTTTTACATCATCATCATCATCATTGCGCTTAAAACTGCCATAAAGTGATTGTTAGAAAAATCGGAAGTTTTAACGGTTTGTAAGAAACCATTATCAGAATGAGTGTGTGTAATTTCCGGCGAGAAATTAACTTTTTAAATGTAGCTTAGCGCTGTTAATTTGTCGGACGCTGCGGACAGAGTCTGAAGCTGTCAGTAAATTATCGTTGGAAGTTTAAAGGAATTTTACTGAAAATTAACGAAATTATTAGTTTCACTGATTTTCAAGTAAAAGTTTTTAAACACCTTATTCTCATTTGTTTATACCTTAATCGGGAGGAAAGTAATAATTAAAAGATGCAACGGGAAATGCACATTTCATGAAGGTAGGTGAGAGAAGTGAAAGAAATGCATTTCTTATCAGAGGTATTTTAACGGACTTGATATCTACAAATAAATCATTGTTCCTTACGATTCGATTTCACGGGGAGAAATTATGAAAATAAAAGCGCTACACAGTTGAAAATTTATGAATTTTACTGGGAACCGTTTAAATTCGATTTATTTACCTTTTTTTTTGACTTTAGCGTAATATAATGATAATTTTCGTTATTTCCTAGTGGGCTGCAGTGGGTTTTGAACCAAAGTCCACTTGACCAACGAAACCCCAACTACTCTACGGGGTAGCTGGCTCTCGAACAGAATTCTGTATACTGTTATCCATTTAATTTTGAGCGTATGTACTGCTGTCGATCGATCGCGTCACTTAATCGACGCCACTTATCATCGAAACGGATCTATCGGATTCCCCCTTTTTCTCCTGCATCAGCCTGTTTAACAAATGCGGATCACATACCGGCCACCTCTTCGAAGCTTTGAAATTATCCGCGTTTTTCTGTCATCAGCTCCAAATAAAAGTAAAATTATCAAATGCATCATTCTCTTTCGATTTTAAGAATACGTTTTTTTTCAAATTTCCAGATTAATTGTAGTATCAAAAATTAAAATTACATAATTTGTAACTTGAAATTTTTAACATTAGTCTGATTTTCACATCTCACTCGGAGTAACCATTATATACATTTTTATACGGTTTGTTCATTATTCAAAATATATAATGGGCTGCGCAAGTACAGTACAATATATAACTAAAACTTAATAGAAATAATAATTATTATATACTTACATTATTTATACTTATGTTATTTATATGTTTACATAAATCTAAATTTAAATGAATTTAATTTTCAACGTTATTTTCATTGTTTGCATCAATATCATCATTAATTTCAAAATGATAAATACTTTCACTACTGCGCAACCACTTTAATAATAACAAACAACAATATCGACTAAAACAGACACGACAATGTCAACAGTATTTATTATTTTAGTAGTTATAGAATTTTTACAATATTTCATTATTAAATAATGTTCACCATATTATTTACTGGCATCGTAAACTTTTATTTGTTAGAAGTCCTAATATAATTAATTAAATGTTTACGTTTCTCTTTTTGTAGTTTATTACACGGTCGTGAGAGTAGCGAAGGGTAGATTGGAGGCGTTACGCCGTCACTAATGAAGCTGCGGGTGGAAGAGAAGCGTTAGCGGTTTTATTTCTCGCTCTAGTCGATAAACATTAGCATGTCCATGACGCGCGTGATGAGCGTAACGCGTATCCATAAGTTTTTCCCCTACGAAAAATCGCTAGAAGCACCTAAAGAAGTTTTCACTTCAAAAACATTATAAATGAACAAGTTTGCGAGATGTCCAAAGGTCCGAGATTATGTGCATAATAAAAATTTAATCTTTCGGACCTAGTCGTAGAGATACCAAAAATTATTCCTCTATAATCATTTACAATAGAATCGATTTTAATTGATTATGTTAATTTTAAAAGTTATAATCGATACAAAAACATTACAGAAAAATGTTACCTGGTATTTCATATGACATAGGTGTTATTATAATATACGTGTCGAGCATGTTACATGGGTATCGATCAAAAACGTAAAAACAATTAATAATGAAATGTATGTATCAAAAGAATCAAAGTTTTCTAAACGTGGTGCTGGCATGATATACAACGGTTAACCTAGACACGGAGCAAACAAATGTAGTTTTCAAAGACAGACAATTAAAATCTGAGAAAAAATTAAATAATCTCCTGTGAAGACTAACCTGAAAGAAAAACTGGGGGAAAAGAGATTTCGGGAAGGAAAATGTACAATAAACGATACCACCGCCAATATGGGAGCATAAAAAAAAATGATTACTCATAGAAAATTTTAAATGTTTTATCGGCTTATCCACCGATCTCCGAATTTTGAGAAATTATAACAAGCGAAGACCTTCATGGACGTTTTACTGAAAGGATTTACTCTTAATCACTGTGAAAATTACTCGAAATTACCTATACATATGGATTAATAAATTTAAAAAAAATATATATATATATATTATATAACTCGGCCATTTTGGCCTCGCAAGGGGCTGCGCCCCTTGACCCTTCTTGCTTACATTTCTATCTCTTTCTCTTCTATACTTTGTATAAAATGATTAAAATTTACAACGTAATTCTAAATCAGTCCATATGAATATAATAACATAATCACAGAAATTCTATAAAATATAACAAACGTTACATAAAATTGGGACATTTTTTCTAATGGGGGGTAACCTAAGAATTATGTTGTAATTAATATACATATATATATATATATATACTAGCTGACCCGGCGAACTTCGTACCGCCTTAGAAAGTAAATTTTGTGTTAACTTATTAGCTGAATTAAATTCAGTTTTTTATTAAGAAAAAATTAATACTGAAAATGAATTAAGTTCAATAAATGTGCAAAAACCAAAAAGACAAATATTTTGAAATGAATGTAATTTACGCGGCAGCAAGGCATTATTAACTCTAATAACAATAATCAGTATAAATTTATATTAAAAATTTAAAGTACTTTGGAAACATGTTTTTTCGGGCTATATCATCAGCTAACAACACAGAGCACACACTCAATTTATATACTTTTTAATAAAGTGTGTACTCTATGCAGTTAGCTGATGAGATGGGCTATACACGAAAAAACAACGTGTTTCTAATGATCTCTAATTTCTTAAAGTAAATTTATACCGATTTTTAAGATTCCGTACACACTATAAACGACGGAATCCCAATAAGATAGTTCAGGAACGACAAAAAATATTTATTTCTGTTATAGTTCAGAAACGGTTCGACTTATCGCAATTGGATCATAAATTGCAATTAAACTTCTATCTGTGACAATTTACAACTTTAAACTGAGCGATTACCCTGGGCGGTAAAAAAACCTCTAGAATACATAATATGGAATTCAGAACGAATACCCTTAAAAAATTCGTAATTCGTCACCAGATAACTCTTTAAAAGCGAAATTTCAAATATAAAACAAAACACAGGAGCCCTTTATGGAAATTCAAAAATTACGGTTAAAAAATTATTTAAACCCCCCTTTTGGACCAAAAACGGCAAAAAAAAATGAATTTTCTTCATAAATTCGTAAAAACATTTTGTAATGGACCGAATTGTGAATCTAAACCATTCTCGAATCTACTTGAACACACACAAAAAATTTCATTAAAATCTGTCCAGCCGTTTAGGAGGAGTTCAGTCATATACACACGCACAGAAGAAATATATATATTAAGATATATATATATATATATATATATATATATATATATGTAAATTAATATACAGTGCAATCTCCGTAATCCGAACTAATTGCTGCAGGGGGGTGTTCGGATTACCGAAAAGTTCGGATTATGGAATGTATTTTTTGAAAAAATCTAAAAAAAGACAAAAAAGACTCAATTTTACATATGTATTATTAACATAATTTTTGTTATTTTTATTTACATAAAGATGTTCATATTTTAATTAAAATTTAATTTATAAATTACAGATTAAAAAAAAACAAAAAAGCTTACATAGTCTTAAAAAATTAATTTTTTAAAAAAAAGTCAGTTATTTTTTTTTGCTGAGACTTCTGCAGAAACTTGTTTACTGCTTCTTCTCTCAGACGTTGTAAAAGCGGGATTTGTTGCCGCGGCATATCTATCGTTCTCTGTTGCTCATTTCAAACAGTGATTGAAATGGGACACTGCTTCTTCGTGCTTTATTGTTTTTTGTTCCTTAACTTACTTTCTTCTTCTTCTTCATTGCCGGAGAGTTCAGTCTCTTTATGACTTCTTCATCAGTTTTAAATGTGAATTCATTCTCCTCAAGACATTCAACCCATTCATTGACATCTATATCATTAACTGTAGCATCAGGGTTTATATTTTTAATCAAGGTCGATATCATCTGTCGGCTGACGTCGTCATTGTTGTCTTCATGGTTCTCTTTTCCCAACAGTGGATTCCATGAATTGCGGATAGTTTTTTGACTGAACAGCTTCCCAAGCTGCAGCCAAGAAAAACGCAACATCTTTGAGATTGAAATTTTTCAATGTCGTAAGGATTTCTTGTTGTTATGCAACTACGTGCGAGAGCAGAGCTGAACGATATTGCAGCTTGATTTTTTGAATAACGTTTTGGTCCATTGGTTGTAGGAGAGGCGTACAATTTGGCGGAAAAAAACATCACTGTCATTTTTCCACCATCGCTCACTAAATTACATTCATCCGGATGGCCAGGGCAGTTATCCAAAAAGAGAATGGCTTTTTGTTCCATATTCTTGAATTCCAAATGCTTTTTCACCGATGGAATAAATTCATCATGAAACCACTCCTTGAAAAGCGTAACGTTCATCCAAGCTTTTGCTTGATTTTTATAAAGAACAGGTAGTTTGGAATTTTTGAAAGCCCGAGGCTTTTTTGATTTTCCAATGACAAGCAATTGAAGCTTATGATTTCCTGTTGCATTGGCACAAGGCATGAAAGTTACCGGTTCTTTTGCTATCTTTCGACCTGGGGTTTGAGTTTCATTTTTATGAACAAAAGTCTTTTCGGGCAGAAGTCTCCAGAAAAGGTCACTCGCGTTCAGGAATAAAATTTTGAGCAGCGATCGTTTCATAACATTTCTGCTTAAGTAGCTCTGTTGCTGCGCTGTCACAAGATAATTTCTTTCCCGTTATATAGCAGGGTAACGAATACCGTGTCTTTTTTCGAATTTATTAAGCTCGCCATCACTCGCTTTGAAATCAGTTACATCGGGATAGATTTTTGTTTGGAAAATTTTGTCTTTTTCCTTCAAAAGAGGGCCTGAAAGAGACGTGTGACGAGATCGTTCCTGTAAAAACCACTCATAAACTGCATCTTCAAGAAGTGGATAATTACATGGGCGCATTTTCTGTCTCTTTCCGGTACCTTCCTCTAAAGTAGATGCATACGAAAGAATTTTCAAGTCAGAGATCGTTGACTTACCGACATTAAATTCACGAGCCATATTAGAAGCAGTTTCTCCACGGTCGAGGCGCGATAGGATGGTGCACTTATCACTTAATGACACAATGTTTTATACTTTCTTTTATCGCCCATTGCACAACAATATGTAATAACCACTTGGAAGGAAAAATGAAGACTGACTAAATTCTGACTTCCATCCCACTTATTGATGAAGAAGAAGGTGGTGGAGGATTCATTGGAAATTAGAGCGAGTATAAGCGAAAACAATTCCTGGAAATCTAACTGTACAGCTGCGTATCTTTCGAAGAATTTCCTCTTGCTCACTGTTTTTTTTTCCCATTTTAAGCATCATTACCTTCAATTTTCTAAAAAAGGCGACGTAATTTTTTTTTCTTTCTCGGCCAGTTCAGATTACTGAAGTGTTCGGATTACGAAGATTGCACTGTATATATTAATTACAACGTAATTCTTAGGTCGGTCTTCATTAGATTTTTTATGTAAGAAAAAATGTCCCAATTTTATGTAACGAAAGTTAAATGTTAAATGGAATGAAAATATTTTAATTTAAAGGAAATAAGGGTAGGATTTTTGTGATTATGTTTTTTTTCTTGTCTATCGATGCCGGTAAGAATGACGTTATAAATTTTAATAATTTTATACAAGGTTTAGAAGAGAAAGAGATAGAAATGTAAGCAAGAGGGGTCAAGGGGCAGAGCCCTTTGCGAGGCCAAAATGGTCGAGTTTATATATATATATAGTATATATGTGTGACGTTTTTTTATATATATATATATATATATATATATATATATACATATATGTAATTTGAAAATGTGGAATACATGATAGCTACTAACAATAAATAAATTTTATAATTAGAATTAGGAACCGGGCAAAACGAAAGCTGAAGAATGACGGGAAGGTTCCCGGTTGTTCATTATTTTTTCAGAATATGTAGACGTGTACACAACTTTTATTTGTTTATGAATTATATTTCTAGCAAAAAAGTACGCGTAGAAGGAAAAGGTACAAAAATCGTTAAGGTTATTGAAAAATTTGATAGAACTATGCTTTTTTTTAGGAGAGGAGGGGAGGGATTTCCATTTAGATACCGATGTAATAATATGTTCGAAAGATTGTTTGTCTTTTTGCTAGGATTTCGTAAGGACATGAGAATAAAATCGCTTTAAAATTTCCGGTTTAGCTGTAAAGTAGTACACTCAGTGATGCGAGGCTCCGTGAGGCTTCACAGTGAGCGGCTTCTTAAAGAATGCCAGCTGTTACGTAAATCATTCGGGCCGAAAGTCCGCTTATGACTTCTAGAAATAATTAAAAAATATTACACTGTAATATAAAATGAATTTATAAAGGAAAAAGAAAAAATGTATAAAAACGAAATATTTCTATTTCACGAAACTTCAAATTAATTTAACACACACAGAGGTTAAGCAAACCAGTACAAAAAGCTGCATATTTAACAAAATGCAGGAGCTGCGCACTATGTCCTATTCTATAATGCCCTAGATTATATTTAATCATTCGCTGGCGGACGTGTAAAAGTATTTCGATGGTAACAGTACACTTGGTGACTATTAATAATTTATCTGCTTCAACGTAATGTCGCGAATTTGTTTGAATTTTGAACATTTTCTATTCCACCCTTGTGCGTTTTATCAAAATTTTCATCCGTTTTACAACTCTCGCCTGCTGTACACACACATAAATCTTGAAATTGGATTATTTTTTTTTTTTTTTTTGTACACTATTAAAAATAAAGGGCGGTAAGCGCGGCTTTAGATTTAATTAGAAATTGACTAATTAATATTTGAAACTAAAATAAAACTTTTTTTCTATTGTATTTCTGTTTTCCATAAAACGTGTTTTTGTTGGGTTTTTTTTTCTATATTCAAAGCACTTTTCTCTTTGAATTTTCAGATCGATTTGTCCACGTCGAATTGCCATGATAAAGAACAGACGGAACGAATGTTTTCCATTAAGCATGTTAACCCTGCCGATGTACCTGAGGCGACCATGCTACAGATATTCTTTCTTAAGATAATCGCGACGTAATTGCTGTGTCTTATTTTAGAATCAAATTCGTACCTCCGAACGGGAAATTATTATTTTCTAAAATTTTTTTTACCATTTATTATTTTAATTCCCGCGCACTGTCTAGAACCACAGAAAATCCACTCCGGTCGACGGCTCTTAGTTTTTGGCACAATGCACACGCATTTTCTTCCCTGAATCGTTTAAAAATGTTCGTTCGAATAAGTGGGAAATTCGAACTTTTTCATCACCACGGCCGAGATACTACCGACGCGATCGGCCCAATTTACGGATTACCAAATAAAAGTGTGGCAGAGTTGAGCTATAGAATGCTTTATGCGTGTTGAAAATTTTTAACGAAATTCGGACTTGTTTGTTTGAGGAACTGTAAAAAACCGGCCATGATATTTAATCAGGCACTTCGAAGAAACTAAAAAAATAAAATTCCACCATTACCCTGCCCGATCGTATAGGTAAACCGTGGTGCCATAAGTGCTGTTCGGTGTGTACGCATTTTAAATGGTATATTTTCAGTATTAGAGTGTATCTATCCCATTTCTAATATTCATCTTTTTCCATTTCTTTTTTGTCGTTTCTGCTCTTCCCGCAGTTCTTAAATATTCCGAGCGATGATTCGCAGCGTGACAGTCATTTTACGGGTGTCTTTGATCAGCTGTCTTGTTGTAAAAAAGTATGAGAACATAACAAAGTAGCTTTTTCAGTGATGTCCCGCACTGTCCCTACTCGCAGTATTTAGCCTGCTCCGATGGATGCGATATGTTGGTTTGTTGTTGTTTTCTTTTTTTTAAATTTCTTACCTGAAAAAACATTATTTGCAATCTTAAAGGGTGGACAGTGGGCTAATAGTTTTGCGCTAAACGAAGAAAAAAGTAAGAATAATGATTTTTAAATAATCGCTTTATTGACCCTTTTCAGTATCTGCTCAGAACACGTAAATTATTTACATTAAAAGAATTGATTTCCAGCCAAGTTTAACGTGAAGCATCATTTGCAAATGATCTACCTTCATTTCGAACCTAGTCAATTTTTCGCATGTTTCCATTTCTTCATACAATTCGACAATTGTACTGAAAAAATGCCATTCCTATCGCATTCGTAAGCCTTAGTTGATTCTCGCAATTCACCTATTTACTTGTAATATATACTCTTATTAATAAAAGTTAATTCTGTTTCCTATATTGGTACTTCAAAAACAACTTTGTCCGGAAGCAAAAAATAACAAAAATTGTACGGATAATATAAAAAATTTACCGTATAATCGCGGTTTTTCATCTATTCCGCTGTTAAAAGTGAATTTCTGAATCGTCATTTCCTTTTAGCGCGCTGTGTTTTCTTTACGATACGTCAAAGGCCTTGTGATCTATCCCGAACCTTAATTTTTCTGATTCCTTCAAACTGCTTTACCGCAAAATTTACGGTTACTTTTCGTAACCCCTACACAATTCGGCTATTGATGGTTGCAATAAATTCCATTTAGCTTCCAACGAGCGATGATCCATAGTTTACCACTTTTCTTTTCGTCAAAGAGTTCACGGTAATTTTCCCTTTGGATTGGACTGAACTGATTTTTCTGTATTCGGTCAATTTATTGCTCAGACCGGCAAGTAGTTCTCTTCAATGTTCTCTTCCTTTAATGTTAATTTTCTTTCCGAGAATTTCCATTTTAAGTTACTGTCCGGTTTTCTTCTATTCCCCCTATACTCCTCATTCTTTTCACCGATCTGTTTTTTTCCTTATCAGGCTCATGGTATATGATTTTCCACATCATGTTCCATTTTGAGCCTGTCTTCCGACAATTATTCTTTTTTTTCTTCGCCATTGTACATTCCTTTTCACTCGAACGAATCATATTTTCCTTTAAAATGTCTTCATAAACTTCAAGATTGCTTGTGGTTTTTTTCGATACTTCACGGGTTTATTGATCTCTCTTTCCCATCTTTGTCATTACTAAACCTTTTTTTTTTTTCTCAAGTTTTCTCGGTCGTATTAAAATAATCCGTATTTAAGTTGATTATTTGCGGAGGCATCGCTGTTATTTAAGTAAACTACATTTTACTATGATTTTTTCTTAAATTTAAGTAGCTCAGCCCCACGCAACGTAAGTGTGTATGTTTTTCACTATTAAGTACACGGGGAGTAGCGCCTTAAATATTATTTGTCTGCAATTTATTCGACATAACTGAATGATACCCCCCCCCCCGAAAAAAATATAAAAAAATGTTGTACTTAACTTTTTAAAGTAAATGAAAAACTTCATATAAATAGGAGGACATTGCACGCGTAAAATTTACGAATAAAAAATTTGTCGCAGCCATTATAACAGTTTCGAAAAAAATCAAAAAGACTTTTTAATTTTTAATGGAAAAAACATTGATAAAATCTTCCGGGTTTTACTTTAAAAATAAGAGAAGATTTTTCGCTTCACATGAATATTTAAATCATCGAAGGTAATTTAGTTTTTTTTTTTTTAATGAAGACATCAAACAAATAATTCGGGTGTAGAAAGGAATGAAATGCAATATAAAAAATTCCGATAAGGAGAAGTAGCAAAAGTTAACGAAGTGGAATAAAAGGATAATTATTCATCTGGAAAGGCCGAAAATTCGAATAAAACACAGTCAGCGTCATAAGGAAATTAAGTGGAAAAGCTTAGTCAATAGGTCAACGTGGATCTGAGAAGAGCGAACAAATGATGCAGGAAGAAGACTGCGATTAAATCAAAGTCGACAATTGGAGGTCGGGGGTCGTTTTAAATAGAGTATCTAGAAAACCATGTACGGGTGGAAAAGAGATGGTCGAACAGAGAAATTAAATATAGTCAGAATTGGAAAATGAATAAGGAACATTCAAAATGAGCAACTGGGGAAAGAAGAGTAATTTTATGATCTGAAAACGTACCAAAAAATCTACCATTTAAAATAGAGAAACGACGGGCTAAAATGGTCAAGAATCCACAGAAGATCGATAATCTCGAACAAAAAATAGAGGAAGAGTTCATGGATGAAAGAGCGTACATGGAATATTATATAATCGGAAGAGAGAAAAGGTAAAGGAGTTGAGATATAGCTTAACAATTTTAGGATCCGAAACGATTAGGATTTTATGAAAACCTAAAGAGGAGGAAACAAGGGGAAGGACAGCGATTATAAATAGTGGTAAATCCGGCACAGAAAATTGAGTAGAAGGAGAGAAGTTTAAAGAACTTGGAATGTGAAAAAGGTAGAACCGACTTTATTTAAAACCCTTTGCAGCCGTCAAGGAAGTACAGAAAAAAGCGAGCCTGGGGTATTGGAAAATTCAATTTCGACGGTATTTTGCGAAACAGGCTTAGGATGAATTGGTATAAAACGGGGCATTTAAAAAGGTGAAGAAGACTAGAAAAAACTGTAAGAGAAATAAGGAACAACCTTATTCTGACTGAAAATGTACGGTAAAAATTGAAGTTGGCGAATAGAGAGGCATAAGGGCAATAGAATTGGAATTTCGTTAGAATAAAGAACGAAGGAGTAAATAGAAACAAGCGAAGAAGAAGAAATAGGTGTAAGCGTTTGATCAGAAAGCGATAACCTACATAGAATATCCATGAATGAAGAGAAGATGAGCATGGGATTTAGCGAGGAAGACCGAAATCGAGGCAGATCCAGCGTACCTATAAAAAGACGAAGGCAAGATCCGAAAAAATTACCGTAAACGAAAGAACAGTTTCAGGATATTGTAAAGGATGTATAGTAAGATATAGGAGTCGATTCCGCAGTTAACACGAGAAAGAGATTTTAATAATATAGGCTTTTTGAGAGAAGGTATAATAGATGATTTAATGTGATCGTCGCAGGAGATGTGGCTGTTAAGAACTAAATAACGAGAATTGAATTATTACATAGAGAGAACTGAGGTAAATGAATATAAGAAATGTTCGGAGGTATAGAAAAAAACATCGTCGTCCGTAAAGAAAAGGAAGACAAAGACGGACAATTTTGGTAAAGTAAATATTGAAGAGCGTAGATTTTACGGTAGAAATCTGAAGATAGGTGGCACAGTGTAGAAATGGGAGGAAAAAATTACACTATTACACTGCCGCATCGGAAGAGACCAATAATGGTAAGAAAACAAAAGTGGACAGGCATGTTGAAGGAAAGCACCGAAGAGTGTGGGAAGATATAGAAATAGAGTGACTAATGTGTTTCAAAGCAGTAGTGAAGAATTATTCATTGATAAATGACAGATATAAACGTTCGATAGAAACGCACATATACATATATCGGCTGATGGACCACGTCCTGGCCGAAAACCAAACATACCGCTGCTCTCGGTAGCAACGAGCCATCAATTGAGGAGACGTTTGTTAATAAAAATTTCGAAAAGCTTCCTTAATACGGAGCAAAAGAGGCGGGGCGAAACGTAGAGAAGTAAGGTTTTATGAGAAAGAGAGGTTTTAGGATATTTTTATGAGATAGGGTAGGAGAAGAAAATCGAGTTATGGTGGAAGAGATAGATTCAACAAGGCATATTGAGAAACCGAATTCGGAATGGAGAAGGAATTAAGAAACGCGACAAATCGACAAAAGAGCAAAAGGTGGGCGGCCAATCTACTTTAGAGAGAGAGGGAGATTTCCGAAAGTGATGAAGTTTATAAGAATTAAAAGGAGGAAAATCATTAAAAGAAATAAAGATAGAAATATGATGATCGCTTCCAAAGGTGCCGTTTAAAGTTGACCGCGAACACTTAAGACTGAGATCGGAGAAAATAAATGACAGGTGGATTTAGAACTGAAAGATGACAGGTGGGAGAACCATTAGTAAAAAGGATTATATTGTTTTATAAGGTTTTCCGCCAAGAAACTATTACTATTTTACCTTTTTCAGACCCAAAGAGAGCATACGAAAAGGGAAATGGAGGGAGAATCGATGAATAATTAAATAGGAAAGTTGCGTAAATCATAGTTAGGCAAAACCCAAGCTGAAATAAAGTTAGTTCTGCTGACGAGCTGTTAAGAATTAATAAGAATAAAGATCTGAACGCGATTCTGATTAAGCGGACTAGATGGGATGGGAGGATAAATATCGTTAGAAAACAGATATTAAAATAACTGAGAACTGCTAACGACCGGAAGCAACGGCTGTTCGCCGAAATTTGGCTACCGAATTTTTCACTAGCTAACGATGTAATATGTTATTCGCTAGGATTCGTTAAAAAATAAACTGTACGTAAAGAAAAATAAAACCGATACAAAAATTCGAACTGATTTTTAAAAGAATAAAAAAAAAATTCAATTTTTATTAACAAGTAGTAAATCCGATTGAGGCATTTCTTTGATGACAATATAGTCAAATAAAAATTTTAGCGCAATTATGATATTTTAAATTTTGCCAGACATGCAGATAATAGATAACTTTTTAAAATTCCTCTTTCAATTAAAGACGCTATTCAAATATAGAGTCAGGATAACTTTACATGAAGTGATTTTTCTCCATATTTATGGTCTGCTGCTATTAAAACTAAATTTAAAATATATAATAAAACAAACTTTAATAACAAACAATATAATAAGAGGGTAAAAATAATTTATAAAAATAAATTAGATAAATAGCCCTTCTTATTTAGGAACGTTTTCGGGCATAACCCATCATCAGCTAAATCACTAACTTAGTGGAAACTTAAAACCAGAAGAGATTATTTCAAAGATGCGCCGAAACTTTTTCAAAAAAGTTTTCTAGAATAAACAAAAAGGAGAATTTATACTCGATAGAATTAACGACGAAATACTGCGAGATCTACTTTCGTATATTATTTATATTCTGTAAAGGCGGATGAACGTCTGTAATTTTGTCGTTTTTTAAAAGAAACAAATGAATCGATTAGAGCGAATAAAAATATTATTATCACTCTAGCAAAGTGTTGCATCATCTAAGAACAAAACAAGTAGTAGTAATGCGTACGGAGTTGCCATTTTATTAAGCTCTTTTAAGTGCTGGTTCAATGATGTTGTAAGGTCCGAACTGACATATGCGCTTGTTTCATGGATTACGAAAAGGAGTTCGACACACAGTACGTCACGAAAAGCTCATTGAATATTGCGGCGAATAGGACTTGATGGTCAAGACATCAGAATTATAACTAACTTATATTGGAATCAGAGTGCATCAGTGAGCGTATAGATGAAATATCGGAAGAAGTTACCATAATGAAGGGAGTGCATCAATTCTCCCTTTTATTTAATATATATTTAGAAAAAACTTTTAAGGAATCCATTATCGGAAAAAAAAACTTAGGCTTATCAGTTAACAGAATTGTGGTTAATAACATTCGCCATGCGGATGACACAGTCGTGATTGTAACGTGCCTTGAAGATTTACAAGAATTAATGAACGCGGCGCTTAATGGAAGTAGTAAAAAGATGGGCTTACGTATAAATACGACGAAAATAAAATGCTTTTTTACAAAAAATAAATATCGACTTCAAGGTTTATTATAAAAATGTATCAAATTTAAATGGGACCACATGAGAAACACTACCTTTCAAATAAAAGAAGAATCATCAAAATCGGTTCATCTAGAAGAAAGTTCTGAGCTAACACACATAAAGAATATAAAATTAAAAAAAAAAAAAATACAGTCGAATTGAATACCTCCTCCTTTTTTGAAGTCGGTTAACAAAACGGATGTCTGTTGGTAGTGCAACGAACACGGTTCATAGTGCGCCTCGAAAATGTGACGATCGAGAGGACCGGCTCAATAAAGTATTTCGGATGTCACATCAACGACAGATGGGAAATATCTAGCGAGATAAGAGCCAGAATTGAACAGGCGAGAACACATTGTACAAGTGAATGAGTAAGATACGAACGTACCGGGATTTAGACTTGCGGATAGGCCTCCTTCGGTGTTATGTTTTCAGCGTCCTGCTATATGGCGTAGAATTTTGGACAATTCCAATGACATTATGTAAAAAGTTGGAAGCTTTTAAAATGTGGACATACTGAAGAATGATAAAAATTCCCTGGACGACCAAAGTTACGAATTCCGAAGTACTAAAACGCTTAAATCTGTTAAACATGAAATTGTCAACTCAGTTAAAATAAGGAAATTAGAAAATATTTCGATGGCTATAATGAGGAAATATGAGCTGCTTCAAGTGTTAATACTAGAAGGTAGTCGCAGACGCGGCCGACCAAGAATAATGTGGATGGAACCTTAATGGGGAAATGGTTCAAATTAGATACGGTGGAAATATTCAGGAGAGTCATTGATGAAGATCAAGTGATTGTCAATGTCCTTCGAGGACAGGGCACATAGAAGAAGAATTACTCTACTTAAAAAGAATCGTAATCGTGTCGTGCCTTCTGGGGATGCTTCTGACCTCTCTCAATTGTTAATTCTGACTACGAATCTGAGTTAGAGGATCCGGATAAAAAATTGCATTATGGTTTTTCATGGTTTCCGTTCTTTTCTGTTAAATAAGTACATTATATATATATATATATATATATATATATGTATAGATAGATATATACGAAACTGAACCCTTCACATCAGAAATTGTGATCGAATTTTTAAATAGCAAAATACATCAAGTCCGTGCGGAAAAATCTTAACAAATTTAACCTCGTATATTTTCCGAACGTTTGATCATAAGTTTCTCCCTAATGATTACACTTATATTTACCGCAATTTGGATTTGTCTTCCGTTATTTTATTTAGTCATGGATGTTGTAGCTATTGTTACATTTCTTCCGTTTTGTTTCGTTCGATTTTGGAATGGTTTTTTAGTATCGATTTCGCCGAATTTTATAATTTCCTCGTGTATTTTGTTTCCATTTCAGGAGAATTTTTTATTAAATGAAAAAGGAAAAAAAGAAAACATTTCATATACATATTATGTAGAGCCATGTTTGGTTTTTAATTTCCGATGTACTCTTTGTGTTAATTTCTTCCAGTGTAACTCTTTAACTAACTGCTTTGATAGTCTTAGACAAAGTGAATTATTTGTATAATATTAAATAATTCACCGCAAGTTAATTAAAATTAGTATGCTTATAAAACAGAAATTCGTCGATTTAAATGAATTGTCATGTTTCCGGAGCTCCGCAATTGCGGTCAAAACATCGTCACTATAAGAACAAATTACGCAATTACAATTTTCGAAACATTCCGCGGTATAGATTTCTACTAAATATTGCGACCGTAATATATACGTATATGTAAATTTCACTAATTCTAATGCAATATGCATTTCTGTTTTTATATCTTCCGAGTAAATTTCTATTTTTGAATTAATTTAATCGAATAAGCATATTATACGTTTTTTAGAACTAATAAGCATGACCGGTTGACCAGCAGAGAGACACAGTCAAAGCAAATCGAAGAATACTACCATGGTAAATCGTTTAAATTTGTACAGGCCAATCGAACAGGTGATCAATATCACGGCAAAAACTGGTCATAATTTATTCAGACACGTTCGTTTCAGAAATCTATAAGCTACATGAAGTGCCCCGATGAGACTTAGAACGAAGCGCATTCGCTGAGAAAGCACATATATATATATATATATATATATATATATATATATATATATATATATGTATATATATTCATCGGATCATCAGATTATCCGGGAACTAGGTGGCCTTTTTAATTATAATTTTAATAGGTGGTGGAACGGACGATTTTGATTCGTAGACTGTGTAATCGAGTACGGAGATTTTTTTAAATAATTGCAAGGCAAATCGTACGTCACGAAGAGAAACGCCGTAAATTTTATAAGATAAAAACGGGGCGAATCTATTTTAGATATTTTTCATTTTAACAGACCGGTTTTATTTTATTTTCACGTTTACGTTTCGTGCATAGTTTTTAATTGCCGTAGACGACAGAGCGATCACCGCTGTACTTATAAATAGAATATCAGAGGCTAAAGTGATAAACAAATAGCCCAGGGAAAATATAGATATATTATTATTTTTATAACAATATAGATATATTATTATTTTTATAATAATATAGATATATTATTATTTTTATAACAATATAGATATATTATTATTTTTATAACAATATAGATATATTATTATTTTTATAATAATATAAACAAATAGCCCCTCAGAAAAAATATAGATATATTATTATTTTTATAATAATAAATACATAATCTTAGAAAAAATTGATATTATTTCTATAATAATAAAAATTTTCTAAACTCTCCTGCGCATAATGAAAGATGTTAATAATGTATTTCGGGAAATGTTCTATCACGAGCTGCATGCGGACAAACTGAGAAAAGCTAGCGGGTAAAAATTCCTGGAATTACACAATACTGGGGACAGTGGAATCAAAATAGGAAGAAAAATTACTGTAATTACTGTAAATGCTTAAATATTTTTTAACTTTGGCGACATCCCTCCTACAAAGGGACGAGTTCATTTTGTCGACAATAAACATCCGCTTCTGCTTTCGAAACATCCGCTTTTAAGCGCATCGTATCATCTGTAACTCGTATTTTCTTTTATGCATGCTTAGTTTGATCTGTAAGTCTTACACGGTATCTGAATAAATGTTGTAGAACTATACTGAGCCCTCTCTAGATTGTAAACTTCAACATAAATTAAGTGCATGTTGCTTCAACTGTTTAACTCTATGCAAAGACTAAATGATTTAGAACCGTATCTTTTTTTTTTTTTTTATTAAGTATTATTTTATGGGCACATCAGCAAAGGACATTCACTTAACACAGAAGATTAGAATAAAAAGACATATGGAGTGGTTATATCAAAAAACGATTAGAGACAGAAGAAATGAAAGCGGCTACCAAGGGGGAGCAACAGAATGAGATGGAAAAGCGAGAATGTAGAGGGTACTGTAAGGAGACCAAGGCTAAGCAGATTGAAATGAAAGAGATCGCGCGTTCTGAGGAAATAAAAGAACGTTCGAATAGAACGTGGGTTGCCGCACGGGTGATATTTAAGGTAGGAGGATGAAAGAAAGGAGATTGAACAAGAGAAAAGCGAAAACGAGAAGCCGGTAGCAAACTATGATTAAAAGTATGGAAAAAGTGACAGAACGACTGATACTGGGAAAATTGTTAAACCAAGGAGAAGTGGATGGGGAAGGTTGTAAGGCAAGGTAAAAGGAGTCAGGGTTGGAAAAAAAAGACGAAAAGAGAGAGAGAGAGAGGAAAGACTTTGAAAAGGATATCTGCCTATGAAACGGCCTTTTACTAAGGCTGAGCATGCTAATGAGTCAGCAAGATCGTTACTGGCGATACCGCAGTAAGGATCCAAAGCAGGTTAATTTGGATAGAACGGGAAACTAATAAACTGTAAATCGAGGAAGGAATATAAAAAGTAATAGGACAGGAAGAGGGTTCAGAGAAAGGAGACACGATATCTAATAAAACGCTTTTCGAATAATCGGAGTATGGAAGGAAATTCATTAAATTCGAAGCTGAAGATATAAAAAGGATCGCGCATAAAATAGCTACGGATTCGGCTAGGAAGACAGAAGAAAAGGAGGGAAGTTGAAATGACTTAGAATAGTTAAGGGCAGGAAGAATAAAAGCGGCACCGACCCACGAAGCAGATTTCGAGCTGTCCGTAAAAATCCGGATATGTGCAGGGAATAGTGAGGAAAGAGTGTGGTTAAATTTTTCGTGAATAGCAGAACGCGGAAGAGACTTAATGTTAGAAGGTAAAGAGAATAGCTTAGGGGAATGAGACAGTTCAGAGAAGTTATAGGTGTAAAGTATCGAGATTTGTTCTGGGAGAGGACCAAGTGAGAAAGTGTGGAACGAGTCGAGAAAAAGAAAGAATTGGAATCTTAAAACGCCAGTTGACCCGGATATATTGAGAAGAATTCACGAGTTTGGAAGGAGAGATCTGCAGACTTCTAATCATGAACCTTTCACCAAGGTGAAGTCTTGGAATACAAAGAGGAACGAAGCCAGTTTCGGCCAGAAGAACTGGAATTGGAGAAGAGTTCAGGGTACCAATACAGAGGCAAAGACAAGAGTCTTGGATGCGATCAAGTTTAACCAGAAGGGAAACGGGAGCACTGGCATAAAGAAAAGGACAATAGTCAAATTTAGAAAAGATAATGGATCTATACAGCATGAGTAGAATATATGGATCACCACCCCGTTTGGGCGAAGACAACGCCTTCAAAAAATGTAGTCTTTTGAGAGCAGACGTGCAGAGATAGTTAATATGATCATGAAAAGACAGAGTGCTATTAAGAAAGGTTAACTAACGAACGATCAAAAGGACGAAATGTAAAAACGATACAGGCAGACTTTTCATAGGAGAAATAGAAAGGTGAAGAGAAGATAAAGAATTTTCTAAAACAGCAAGGGAGTTATTAAGCTCCTCATTAGCAGAATACAGATCATCAGAAGAAGAATAGACGAGAATATCGTCGGCAAAGAATAGCGAACTAGATGGAATGAAAAGAGAAGAAAGACTAAGGAAGTAAATGTTAAAAAGGGCAGGATCAAAAAACTGTCCTGAAACCAGAAAAGAAAGGGGTAGAAATATGGATAGTTCTGTTCCCATCTTTCGGCCATTAAACCTTTCTCTAACTGGAATAAAAAATATATACAAATACAAATTCATCATCATCTCAGGTGCCGTACGCTACATAGCGCGTTGGCGCAACCTATTCGTACATTTAGCTATACAGATATAGGTTGTGAACCAGGCAATTGTAATATGCAACGCAGGTGTATACACGTAATTAGTAAATACATATTAGTTTAATGCTCTTGTTTTGTTTTTGGTCATTTCTCTAATAGCGGGGATCTCTGTTTAATATATCCCCCCCCCCATTTTTTTGTTTTTTTAACGAAACTGTTTTAGGCGCCTCTTATTATATAAAGGGAGTTAACATCCAAAACGAGCGAGCGCGCCTACTTTATGAATAACTCTAATAGTTCTTCTGAATAGTAAGAATACATCTAAAAATTCGTAATAGACATGTGGCCAGTGATATATGTTTAATTTAAATTGATATTGCATTTTATACCACTTCGATATATATATATATTAATTACAACGTAATTCTTAGGCTACCACCCATTAGAAAAAATGTCCCAATTTTATGTAACGTTTGTTATATTTTATAGGATTTCTGTGATTATGTTATTATATTCATATGGACCGATTTAGAATTACATTGTAAATTTTGATCATTTTATACAAAGTATAGAAGAGAAAGAGATAGAAATGTAAGCAAGAGGAGTCAAGGAGCACAGCCCCTTGCGAGGCCAAAATGCCCGAGTTTATATACATATATATATATATATATATATATATATATGGAAAAAAAGAAAATAAATTTTGTTAGTACTTGAAATATCAAAAATTAATCAAACGTAAAAATGGATATAAAAAATCAGAAAAAAGTTCAAGGTTATTAAAAGAAAATTTACATACACTTCCCCAATGATGTTTTTTTTTTTTTTTTTTAACCCAATTCCAAAATTATGGATGGGGAAATATATTTATTATAATACGTGTGTTCAAAGTACAGGAACTAGTGTACCTCAAAATGATGAGTGCAAATGAATGTGTAGCTTAAACAACACGAAATAAAAGTGGTGTGTGCAGTAGTTCCCTGCAAGATGTACTTAGATTATTGGAAGGGGACGAGATGAGAGTCCCATCACTGACCAAGTTGTATGTGAAGTAGCCTGTAGCATCAACGAAGAAAGAATAAAAGGACGAGTTTATAAAAGTAGAAATATGTAAATACTGTGCTATACAAAAATATGTACTTAAATATAACTTAAAATAATACATAAATGTAAATTAAGCAAGCCGAAAAGGCCACGCCGCTCAAGCAGATTAACATCATCGGGTTAACGGTTGAATTAGTGTATGGAGAAGGCTACTGATTACATAAAGTAAATTTAAGGCGCATAGCTTTTTCAGCATACTCCAGGAAGACCGCATAGTTACTCTTATCAAGGGTAGGGGATGTATGGAATGTAGCCATATTATAAGTTTTACGAATGTCGGAGAAGGCAGGACATTCAAACAAAAAAATGTTTAACATCATCAGTAACACCCGATGTACACAGAGTACAAGATGGAGCATCAGCAAGCTTAAACCTTATTAGCTGGAGACTGCAACGTCAATTTTGCATCAGACGATTATTCGCCTTTAATAGAATTTCTTCAAATCAAACTTTCAATTATTAATACTAATCCAAATGAATCAACGACAAAGTACGGAACTACCATTGATGCAGTATTTTTTAGATACATATACTGATAAAATTACATCAAAAACTTATATTTCATATTTTAGTTACCATAAGTTTATTATTATATATCTTTTATAGAATTCAACAATCAATGAAAACATTAATAAAGCAAATGCGTTAATTTTTTATTTGTTTTTCGTTCAAATGAAACTTTATAGATATGTGCTTATGAGAACCACAGATCCGCCCCGCCCCCTATTTGGTTTTTATTCTTGGCAAATTTGGTACTATTAAATCGAAGTTGCGGAAAACGCCTTTGAAGTTTCACTTCTGCTCTGTGCCCCAAAGCATATTTTCTGTTTTTTTTTTTTTTTTTTTTATTTACAAATATAAATATTTTAACTTTTTTGATAATTGCTGCCGTCGTACGTTCTCTTATTTTTTTTTGTTGCTTTCTTACAACCCGTTTTAAGGTTGAAGAAATTCACGAACTAAGGGTTTTGAGGGGGTTAGATGAACCGGATTAGTCGATGTGTTAGAGAAACCTCTTGGAAACGAGCCATTTTAAAAAGGAGGCGCGACCAACGTTGGTTTTAGTGATCGTCATATTTTTATATTTATTTACGATATTACATCAATTCCGAAATAGGACGTCGTTATGATGTAATCTGATTGTCTCACTATGGAACTTTCGTTTTCCTCTAATTGTTTCCGGGTGAAGGTGTCCTTGGTTGACGAGCCCAATCTTATTCCTTTTTTTTTTCAAAAAAAAAAAGAAAAAAAGAAATATGATAATTTGTAATAATATTTCCGGTTTAGAATTTTTATTAAGACCAGAATGCTTTAATGTAAAAATGAATTACGCTCCCCATGTATACAAAAAAATGTAGTTTTCGTATATATATATATATATATGTTATATCACTGTGATAAATGTTTGACTCTTGTTGTTGTACTTTATGAATTGCATTTACTTATGTTTTTTTTTTTTTTTTATAACCAATAAAAAAATAAATAAATAAGTAGTGTCTAGATTGTTTAGAGTGTGAAGAAGAATTAAGAGTACTACTGTCGAATGTTAAAAAATACCACATCCGAAATCAATCTGTTATGTAATTTACTGATTGATTTGCAAGTTCAGATTCGAGCAAAGCTCGCTTAATATCTATATGTTATTAAGTGAACAATGCTCATGTATAGGCGTGTGCAACTGGTTTTGGACGTGGCTCTGACGATTTTGATAAAATTCACGAATTATCAAAAAAGGAATTTTTAAAGGTTTATACATCGAATGTTCTATAGTTAATGTTAGTGATCAAAATTTGTCTTCGGAAATTGAAATTTTTGATGGTGATTTGTTCACGATTGTAGGGCGATTTTAAATAATGCGCACACTAAAATACACTTCCCAAATTGAAAAATAAAATTATGCAACTGTAACTTCTGGATTACGCGCTTATTATTGTTTTATTATTTTTAAATGTTCGCGAAACTCGATAAATAATTTCATTAACCTGCAGAATAAGTCCAATCTGGGCCAAACTCAAACACCAGATACTATATTATACAGTAGACTCGTGGTTATCCGGACTACGTACTATCCGGATCAATTTTTAAAAAAAGAAGAAAAACCATATAAAATCCACAGTTATATGCAATACCTATCTGAAAATATTTGTTTGTATTCGCTGCAAATGAAGATGCTGTCTGTGGCCGTAATGTACTGTGACTCATAGTGATTGTAATATGAGGACTGTGTCAGGTTGCTTTAAAATCAGTGTTGATATGCTTGATGTTATCACACTTGGGGTTATCTGAGGGATAGGAAGAGATTAGTTCTATAGCACTGGTGCGGTTGTGGAGAATATTATTAAATCATAAAGTCAGAGTTATAAATGAGATGAAATTGTCAAACAATGTGATTTGTGAACAGTTCAAAAGACAACGAGGGGCTTGTTTCTCCAAAAAATAAAATATTCCAGGATGTGAAACATACGGATGACGTTATAGAATGGATGGGCAGCGACGAAATCATATTTCATTAAATGCTGTCTATTTAAATAATGTTGTAGATGTAGCATCAAATTATTACAGTAAACTTTTTTATCTATTTATGTACGAATTTAAGAATAAATTTATCTTTCTTCGGTTTATTGTTATTTAGTTTATAAATAATTAGTCCCACGCTCCTCTAAAGAAAAACAACACGTAACTAAATTAAGCGCACTAGACGAAAATCGTGTTTGTACGCTTTATTTACTGCAATTAGGAGAAACCTTTAAAAAAATCTCCACCGAAAAAAAAAAAAAAAAAAAAACCAAATAAAAAACTATCGTATACATAGTCAACGAAAGCCATCCCAAAATTCCTTCATTTTGCTATTCTACTACTTTTTGGACGGGTTAACAATCACGGAAGAAAATTCAATAATTGAAGGAACTACCTTCGTGGCTGAAGCCGCAGTGACACTGGAAGTAAGTGTGCGCAATTCAGAATACTAGCGGCGGGTACGATTAAAAGTTTCAATCGGGCACTTCGTTATTTTTTACTTGCTCTCACTGCGATTTATTTAACAGTGGCTGACAATGAAATAACATCGTTAGACGAATAAGGATGAAGCAATTGTAGCGCTTCCCGTGAACGAAATAGAAAAATTTCCCGCTTAGCGCACACAATTTATCACGAAATGTTCAAAGGCTGTCCGCTCGGCTAGTACACGACATTTCGTTTTGAAATCGGTAACCAAGTTCGTTTGACGGCAGTTTATTTCGTCGTCAAGCACCAAAAAAGCTCAAACCTGTCGTCCGCCACATGTCGCTCTGCTTTTAATTTTCCTGCGCTCCGGTCTTTTTTTTTTTTTTTTTTACCGACTACAAAAGAAGAAAATGTTTTTGTTTTATTATGTTTGTCCACGCATAACTAGTTTTACTATTTGGACCGATTTTGATGATTTCCTTTGTTAATTCGAAAAAATCCAGCGGACAGTTTTTAAAACTTTTAATATCAGTGTGGTTTAAAATGAATCTTTGAAGAAATTTTTAGTAATGCAACAAACGCCCAGTCTGACCTTGAAATAGATATTATCCGAACAGTCATTAAAATTTAAAAAAAAAAGAAAAAAGAACAGTAGTCCTCCCTCTTGTAAATTACCTGTTTTCGTTTAATATAATTCTAGACCGAAGTTAGGCAAAAAAACATTTTTATTAGAATTTTTGAAAACATACGAACGTTCAAAAAATGTTAATACGTATTAAAGAGAAACAAGAGACACCTGGTCTTATGAATTTTTAGATTAAGCATTATCGATTCTATTTGGGATTTATTTTCCCAGATGAGGGAATGAAAAAAGAAGACAAAATAAAATTATCAGAGTTAGTATTCAATAACTGAGTGCGGCATTTGTGTGTCTATGTTGTTTAATTGAACGTATAAAGTCTAAATTGTTCAGCTACTATTGCAGTATTTTCGGAATATTTTATAACGAAATCATCAATTGTTGTTTTTCCTTTTTTTACTTAATATTATTCATTACATTCCATACCTTTTTACAGTCATTATTTGCTTTAACACTTTGATAATACTTCTATTTAGCATTTCCCATTTCTGTTGTAACTATGTTTCGATATTTCCTTAATTAGGTTTTTATATCGATTACCAAGTTTAAAGAGAAATGATCTCTGATTTTCATAAAATTGATTATTTTTCGACTCATCCATTCATTCTTAGGGCTATATTTAGTCATCTTTTCCCTCTCCCGTACTTTCAAATTGCATTTGCTACATATGCTTTTAAAAACCGAGTCTATACGATCATAGGTGTTTCCTGCCGTTGTGAACTTTCTTACTTCGTCCCAGTTATAATTAATTATCATATTGTGCAACCTTTTTTCATCAAAGACATAATACTAGAGAGTTTTTAAGATGCTGACATTTCAGATTCATTATTTTCCCATGAATTTCTCTCTTTTGCATTTGTGATTATCTTAAATTATAATTTATCTTTATTTAAAGCACAACCTTTAATGTAGACGATTATTTATTACTTATCTATTTAATTACTTTATTTTTATTATTTAAATTGCTCTATTTTACCAGACACTTTTATCAAGGAATTAAGATGTGTGTCGTTTAAGAAAAATTTTATTTACTGTTTACATTTTATTGCCTATATCAGATGTTGTGTGTCATATGTTAATTTACTTCACTACTAGCGCGATCATGTGCATGAATTAATATATATACGTTACATTATTTATCTTTTTAATAAAATTGCCGTATGTAACCTAACGGTACCGGTACGTACAGATCGACATTATCCATAAACAAGTTCGATAGAGCTAAATAATACGATGACATATAACAAAATTAAAAAAGGAGTTTAAATTATTATCGTTATTATTATCATTTTGTTTTGCTTTATTTGTATATTAACGTGTTGCCGGTTTAGACTTATTCAATTTTATTTACGTATAAATTAAAATATAAAAATTGTAATCAAATTAATATAACCGCAAATACGCAAAGGTTGCGCGAATAGCGGAATATATGTCTAAATCATACTGGTCAAACTTGTACCTATGTTTTAACCAAAAAAAAAAAATATATATATTATTAAATTCAATTTACAGTACGATTTCGCTTGACCAATGTTTACATAACTTCCGAGTGTTTACATCCGAAGCCAATTTCATTCTTTAGTTGAAGCTTATATTTACAAGATCGCTGTTAACTTATGAAAACTTATGAAAAGTATAAGAATGTATATAAACGTGACTAATCTCTACTACACACATACAATTAAAGAATTCATTCAGTATCACAAGGAGACGTACAGACATCTCCATTCAACCCCATCAATTTAATCTTTAACCTGAAGCTGTTACATTTAAATCCAATAAAAATGAATACTAATAATAAAAAGATAACAATACCGGAATAATAATATTGAGAATACAAGTGTAGAAATAATAATGATACAAGTAATGTAAGCAACTATAATTAATGCTAAACTAATAACAATAAGTAACCATTGCAAGGTAGACTGAAATTTATACGTTTCTGCGCAAAACAAAGTTGATAAATCTGAATAATTGAGCGCAATACATATAATCATAACACTATCCGTATACACATGGGCCAATGTACTGTCAAAATGTAAAAAAAAAAAATAAAAAATTAGTCGCAAGTTTTTAAGTTTTGAAGCTAAAAGTAGCCCATGCTTACATCATATACAAACTGTGTAAAATAAACCAACATTAATCACATACACACCCTAACTCCCCATTAAAATGTTATCTCGATCTCAGCAATATTACATTGTGATAAATTAAGAATAACAATATACGAATTATAGTCGAAATATTATTAAATTATATTAAATTATAAAGAAATGTTATGAAAATAATACAATTTACGAAAAGCTAGCGTTATTACAAAGCATTCTGAAACGAAACCATAAAAATTATAAAAATAATAAGATTAACGAGTATCTAACAATATTACAAACAAATTAAATTTAGAAATAAATGTGTATTACCAGAATGATATATAAAAGTAATAAAAAGAAATACTTGAAATAATTAAAGTAATGACAACTTGACGAAGATAAAAAATAAACATATAGAATAAGTAAATATCATTAGGCACGTGTTATAAAAGTTTTTATAGTAACTATAGCAATATCAGATTCGATCATATAAAAAATAACAATAACAATAATAATAATCAGTAATAATAACCCACAAGAATTAAAAGATTAGAATGTGGATAAATATTTATCAAACAAATGGCTGATACGTGGCGAATTATTTTCAGAAAAGCAGAGGGGTTTTTAGCAGTAATCCAAGATCAAGCCATAACAGCAAGAAATTACAGAAGATATATTATTAAAGACCCTAATATCTCAGATAAATGCAGGAAATGTGGAGAAAGAAAGTGAAACAATGAAGCATATTTTAAGCGGATATGAACAGTTAGCAGCGCAATTTTATATAGAAGGACATAAGAAATCGGAGTTAAATACGGCTTAATTAAATCTAAACAACCATATTACAAATATGTACCTGAAAAAAGTGTTAGAGAATGACCATCATAAATTATACTGGGATAGAACTGTGCTGATGGATAGAACTGTGGAATATAGTAGACCGAATATTATAGTAATGGATAAAAAGAAGAAATCAAGTGTGTTTATCGCTGTCCCAGATAGCAGAAATATAAGTATTCGAAGACAAAGCCAATAAATATGAAAAACTTTGGGAACAGATGAAGCATATGCTGAAGATGAACACAGTTAAAATAATACCGCTAGTTGTTGGAAATAATGGTATAACACATCGAAGAGTTTAGTTAAGAACATAAGTAAGCTATAATTGGCGCCATACATACATAGTAGACCTGATACAAAAATCAATTTTATTAAGCGCCGCTACTACTATCAAGATGGAGAAAATTTATAGTACTTGCTAGACACATTAGCCGTATTATAAAGCTAACCAGCAAAGCTGCGATTCTTTAGATAATAATCAGTAATAATCAGTAATAATCAGTAATAATCAGTAATAATCAGTAATAATCAATAATATTTATTATTATTATCTAAATTCCATTTATGCGCAAAGTTACGCAAGTAATTCACAGATTAACAATGAAAAGCACTGGAATAAAAAATGAATATAACAAAAAATATAACAAGAAAAAAAACAAGTAAATGAAATAAGTAAACACTTCTTTACATAATAATTATAAGTTTTTATAAGAAAAAGAAAAATCATTTTGGATAATATTAGTAATAATCAGTAATAATAATAAGTGATTTGATTTGGTGATCATTATTATATGTTTCTTATTAATCCCTAATTGATAATTAAAGTTAACGATCGAGTAATTAATAATTAAATACTTACCGGAAAATAAATTAGCTTTTTAACTTGCTATAACATGATAGCCATGTTACCGATTATGTAAGAAGACTGAAACGCCAGAAACCGCAGGACCTTGTTTAAGGTCGGGGTAATATCGGGTAGGTACCATGGGGTACTTCTCCCTTCATGCTTAATTTCATTCATACGTATTGTTGAATGTTCTTGATGGACAGCTCGCAATAGTGTATTATATCAAAAAAAAAAAAAATTATTAATGAGAATATGTGTAAATATGTCTTAATCTGTTTATGTACATTCATACTTTATCGGCACTCTATAAATTATATGCACGATATAAACAAAATTTTAAGGGTATATTATACAAATTCCGATGAATGCGCAAATAAATATCAACAACTTTATGCACTACGAGGTATTTTTATATCCTTTTTCATAGTTTTTCACAGTTACATTTTTACCGGAATTGTCCGTCTACCGTAAATTAAGTAAATTCTTCGCGTCAAAATAGTCTTTGAAAGTTCGCCTATTTAATTTGGTTATTCGGTTCAAGCGAACAGCAATATTTTATATTTATGTTCTTCGTAGTTGAAAGCTTTTCTGTGATTACGCTCTCGGTGGACTTTTATAAATCTATAACAGTGCGGTGAGGTGAAAGAGAACGATAAGACACCACCGAGTAATTATATGTTCGAACTTAATTGCGGACATATATATTTCACACAACCTGATATTTCGTTTCCCCGTATAATGTCCTCAAGACGAAATTGGTCCTATTACGGCTTAATATTCCCTATTCTGTCCGTAAGGTAGAAGTGGTTTTTGATTGTGCTATTTACCGAGTCCGAAGTAGGTACACGCAGGAGCCGCTGTCTTATTTAAGAACATCTTGATCATTCGAGTAGCCGCTCCAAAGACGCGCCTTCCGAAAAGAGGTTCAAAACAATTACCGCATTATTTCGTGCAAGCTGTAATGTGGCCTTTGAAATTTTATTTTAACCGAAGTGTTTAAACGACCAGATACGGGCGAAGATGGAAAAAATGAAATAGCTGCTCTACGGGAGAAAGCATTGAAATATTTCTGTCGTTCAAATTAGAGTTCAACATAGTGGAAACAATTACAGGCAGCCTGGAAGAAGTGGAAAGATCTGGCGTGCTCGACAACGGAATTAGATCTTTATAGAAAATAGCCCGGAATTACGTTGACATCGAAATGGCCTATTGTCATCAAAAGTGCATCTCGAGAGGACGACAAATTTTAAGCGGCCATTGTGTCATCGAAGCGGCTTGCATGTTGAGGCATCTGGCTAGTTTGGAGCGGAGATGATCGCAACGGAACCTTGCAAAAGAGATGACGACACGGCAGTGTAGCATCGGTGGTCCGAGTTGTCTCCTTTTTTCACCGAATTCCGCTTGTAAATAAACGCTCGATCAGTTTTAGCAATTTAAAAAATGGAAGCGACCCAGTGATAAATCTGGTCGTTCAAACGACGGGAAAAAAAAGTATTTCAACAGCGTAGACACGGTAAAAATACGAAGGTTGTAATAGCGAGCGTTTTGAAGTACGCTCCTTCTTCGACCGTCTGACTGCGCTGCGTTACCTTAGTAGCGGCTCTGTTATCGAACAAACTGTTTTCCTCCGACTATCGTCCCTGCCGACTTGCGCAATAATTTCCAAACACTGGAAATTTAATTTCATCAGGTAACACCGATGCAGAGGCCGAAGGGGGCGGATCGTCCGTGGAGTCATCGCAGGATCGGTGTAGATAACGATCGACCAATTTCGATATATAATTAACAAGGTTAACGAAAGAAAAAATAGTAAAAACATAACGTTTTTCTCGAGACTCTTAATCAATCGGTAAATTAATCGTTTCTTTATCGCTGTTCAAGCTAACGGTGCGGTACGTCTGTTATCGGCGTTTCGGCAATTACGATGCGCATGCGGTGGACTTGTTCTGCCGCATTCTACCGTCAAAAACCCCGTTTGGCACATTTTCAGCTTACAATATTGCGCCCTTTTTTTCTTAAATAACTCGCTACGCTCCTGTATTTTCTAACTTTGGCCCCATATTCAATCTCAACCATATTTTGCTTCCCCGTGCTTGTTGCGGTTTTTACACTTCCCCTTTCTTAAAATTGTCGCCTTCGCTTTAATCATCTTCCTTCATAATTTTCTCCGTTTTCATCTGCATCTACTATATTTTGTCCTTTTCATACCTCTTTCACATATATTTCTTCTGACTCTTATATTACACGTTTTCTTGAGCTAAGGTCAAAAAAAGTAATAAGTCGTGTGGTGCAGACGTAAATCTTTTGAGGCCGCTAATCCGGTTGAACTGTCATCATTCTAATCTCCTTTAACCTTATATTCTTTCATTTCCTTCTACTTCGGTTATTTCTGCCCAACTCGATCTTAAAATCATTTAAGAGTTGAAATATTTGCTCGTTCTTCCCATTTCTCGGGCTGATGTCCTCATTGACGAACTTGTAAAAAAAAAAAGCAAAAGAAACCCACCATCGTATGCAGCCAGCTAGATTCCTGCTTTTGTTGTTTCTCTGCCTCTATTTTCCTGAACGGAAATACAGAATTTACGAGAAATCAAAATCCGTTCGAGATATTAAAATAACTGTTTCTAATTTTCCTTTTCTTCTTATTTTTACAGTCCCTTCTTATCAATGCTCGACGAAAGCTCCCGTTCACTGTCGACTGTCGTCCACCGTTCTTAATAGGCTTTGCTTGTTTAAGAGCTTTCATTCGGTTTCCGATAAAAATAATGCTGAGGTTCTGGCCCGTTTCGGGAAAAAAACATAACGTAATTGTGGTACAAATTGTGAAATTTATCATTACGGGGGGCCATCAAGGGCGTCGCCAGCCGATAAGCCAGGGGAGGGCAAGATGATAGAAAAAAGATATTATAAGTTATGAGAAAAATAAAATTTATAAGTTGTAAAGGCTTATTAATATTTTATTAAACAAGAATCTTAATTAAAACGTAATTTTCGTGGGTTTCTGGCAAATTAATCTACTACTTTATTATAAAAGTCTTCCAAATTGTCCATGATTACGCGCCTATGAATACCCATCATGGCTAATTGATTAAAAAGTTTCACTGCCCCATCTGCCCCCTCTGGCGACGCCCACGTGGGCCATCATTTTTGAAACGGTGCCGTAGACTATCACCAAAATAACATTAATAATAAAAACTAAAAAAAAAAAAACAAAAAAAAAACCAAAAAGCGTTCGTACAGCGAAATTTTTCTCTATTATTGGTAAGAAGATACAAAAAAAAAGAGGAGTTTATTTAAAAAACAAAATATATACAAAAATGTACGTTTGAAAAAAAGAGTATTCGGAACTGGTAAAATTTATACACGATAAACGTACATTTTCCGCAAACTATTAATAACACTTCGATGAATTTAATTTAATTTCTTATTAAAGTTTCGTTATAATAGAAAATCTATTTTCGTCTCACTCTAAATTCGAATGTATTAACGGTCTTCGTCGCACCTTCATCTGATATCCTTATTTCTTTATTAAACAAATATCCGTTATTTAGGGACAGCTTCGTAATTTCTACCGCATTTTCCGTACTATATTCCGTGGTTTAATTTCTACATCTCGATCAGTTGTAATCGGAATCAATTTCATCAGTTCATTTACTTCTGATCCGCCGCGATTTTCAACGAATGTAAAATCAGATTTTTGAGAATTCGTTTTTTTTTTTGGTGATATTAGCTCGTGATTGATTCTGGGGATTTTTCTAACTACGCATTGCAGTTTTTAAAACGTCAATTTCTATTTTTCATTGCAAATTTGCGATATAAAATCTTTTTCATTACCGTAGGGGTCAAAATTCACGTCTACCACAGTTAGAATCCGTTATAGAGGGGATATCGCTTTTTCTTAGATCCTCTCGGATGTCCGTTAGGAATTTGTTTAGACCGGTGTCTCTATTAGAAAAGGTTCGATCGCATAATTTAATCATTTCCGACGCCATATGCTCTTCCCTTCTTGATTACTTGTTCGATTTTATCATTCTTCCGAAGTACGCTGTTTTATCTATTTTCTTTCTTCTCGCAACTTTCCATCTGGCTGGCCTTTGAGTGTAATAAGACGGTAAATTCTTTAACACTTGGGGATTACTGCTTTCGCCAGCTCCTTTTTTTTTAAAAACAATTCTACCTCTAATCTCGTGTGTCTCTGAAAACAAATTTTCATCTTAAATCACGGTCAGATATTTTCATATCTCATATTTCCGTTAACGAACGTTCCTCTCCTTTTATCTGTCAGTTTAACCTAATTTTTCCGATTAGTTCCATGAGTTTCTGTTTCCATTTCTATTATTCATTTGCGTTTTAACCATACTCTTCTGTCTTCTCGACTTTGATTTTTCCTTTGTTTCCCCTCAAATTCACTTGAATGAAATAATAATCAAGTGTATTGCATCATATCTTCTTTGAATGTTCATCCTTTTCTGTCGCTATTTCTACATGCTGCAAGCTTCCTCTACTCCTTATTGCGCAGATTCTGCCACCCGTCATTCCAGCTAATTCACCTTTTTTCTACTACTGTTTTTCTTTGTTCGTTTATTACTTGAAAGTCGAACTAATTTTTGAAATATTAGCACATTGTATGGTAGTTTCATTCGTATTATTACACAATAATTCGATTCTAGGATGACCATCCTGTAGACAACTGTAAATTAAAACATCGGTACCTTTTTTTTTCTTTCTTTTTTTTGAAATAAACAATTTACTACACAAGTTTTATACCATTACTGGACACTAAATTTTCTGCTAAATTCCTTTTTTTGGGCGACTCGAGAAATCGAGAAATAAACAATTAAGGTTTTCTACGTATTGGGGGACGGCGCTTATCCACATATTCCGTTACGTGACTTTTCTCCTTAAGTTTTGTATTTCCTTTTCAGGATGATCACTGCGAGTATTGGCCATTTTTTTTTTTTTTTCGGTCGCATTTAATCTGTTTTTTTGACACTGACCGTTGTTGAAGATACTTTTCTCGACATTTAATCGAGCGGAATTAATTTTATTGCGTCGCCACGTTCGCGCTTGTACATTAATTTTTTCAACCGCAATCTAGTGTGTAGGCTAATTTATTCGCTGTTTCTTCGATTTTTCCGTTCCGTCTATTGCTGATTCAGTTTCGTCAGTGCTGCACATACGCACATCCGCTGGTGGTCCACACTGATTTTCGGTCCTGTTTCCCCTTCTTTCGCTGATTAATCACATCTCGCCAATCAATAATTTTCTTCGACGCGATAACAATATCGTAAGTGCTTTTATTGTCTTCCCTTCGGTATCGTACACGATCTCCTTCCCTGCGACATTACACTAATTCACTTTTCCAGTTTAATCGCCTTGACACGTATTCCGGTTTTCACGCGTATTCATTCGGTAATTATCATTTTTGCTAAATCGTTTTTATAGATTTACTTTTACATCTGGTATTTCAGGGAGTTCTCTATAAATCCTAAACATAAAGCTCTATTCTAAACCGGTTTGTGACGGTTGATTCTATAACTTTGGCGGAATGTAGTAAACTTTCGTCTAGAACGTTGAATTTTTTCTGAAACAATTTCCTAAAATGGTTTTATCCGATAAAACCATTTATCTTCTTTTTTTTTTTTTTGTTCTTTTTGAGTCGATAATTTTTTATTCCTTTTCTTTATTTTTCTGTTACAACTTCTCCCGTTCTTCCACTAGGAGGAATATGCTGAAAAGTTTCTGAAATCGTACTTTCCTCCTGTTTTCATTATTTCTATCACGACTCGGTCTCGTCCACAAGTATAAGTAAAGCGGCGTGATCTTCGAATTAGCCTTCATACTATAAGCCAAGCGACGCACTGATGAGACATATCTTTCGTGTTACTTTTAAAACTCTTCCGAGCGCTTTGACCTCACCGAACGTGCTGGGATTTAACGATCCTCCTTCCATCGGTCTCATTTTATCAGAAACATCCTCATCATCGTAATTTTTCGTAGACACCCAGTCTTTTCATTTTACCTTTTTCACCTGATAGTTGACCTCCACCGCTTTTATTCTTTATTACCGATCGATTTTTCGGTGTATTTTTTTTTTTTTTTTTTAATGGATTCTTTTTTACAAAAAATTCAAATTTAGACCTCACCATTTTTCTCGAGGTCTCCTCCGTGATATTTAAATTATTTTAATTGATCGCCGTACTTGGTTATTTTTATCGCGGCATTTTCGACAATTTCTTTTTCTTATGGGTTCGTTTTCTGAGACTTTGGAATTATTTTATAACGTTTTTTTCTCATTCTTCTCAGTTAATTCAGCTTTTTGCGCCTGTTGAATTTTACACCTACGATGATCGCTTTCGCTATTTAACTTGCCGGTTATCTTAATGACATTCTTTTTGTTACAGTAAAGTCGTTTTTAATTTGTATTCAGTCACCGTGCCCATTTTTTTTTTTTTCAGATTAAAAAAAGCAAAAAGAAACTATCGAATTGTCTTTTTATAAGGGAAAAACTACCATTTTAGCTAGAATTTTATAATTTCGTTTTATTTTTCACCCCTAAAAATAAAACTAAATTGTAATAATTATGTATTTTTAAAACATTTTTTAGAGATTTCTACAAAAGTTTGCTGTTTGATTTTCTTTATGAAACACAAGGGTGTGGTATTTCTCAAATCTACTGCCTACCGTAGAAGATTTTCCTTTCCGCTATGAGCAAATTCTCTCTTTCTGCTCCCGGCTTGGACGGCCTTTCTTTCCGTATTCTTAAAAACCTCTCTCCTTCCTCGCTGTTCTCCCTTCTGAATATTTTCAACTCTTTCCTATTCTCTGGTTTTACTCCTGCGACTTTATCAATTCCTTTAAAAAAATCAGTGTTCTTTCCGTTCTTTCTCCCTAGCCGCATGTCTGCGCAAACTATTTGAAAGCTTAATAAACAACCGTCTTGTCTAGTGGCTTGAGCATAATAATCTAGTCCCTTCAAATATGTTCGGTTTTCGCCCCGGGCTTGGCTCGGTAGATTGCAGCAGTCTCTCTTCCTTGCAGATATCTATAAATCTCTCCTATCAAAGAAATTTACTTTTGTCGATGTCTGCTCTGCATTTGATAATGTGCATCTTCCCTCTTCGGGCTCCAAACTCCTCTCTCTTAATTTCCCTCCGGTTTTTATCACTTTTATACTCGACCTTTTCCAACATAGAGTTATCTCTCCTTCTCCTTCCACGTTCAGATGCGTTTATTCCTCAGGTTTCCTGCTTTAGCCCCACACTCTTTTTAATATTTATTTCCTCGATATTGCTTCTCTTCCTATTCTTTCTTTCTCTCTCCTTTTTGCGATGACATTGTAGTTTACTCCACCTCAGATTGATCTGTTTTCCGCCACCAACGAGTTAAATCATTCGTTGTCCCTTCTCAGCAATGCCCTCTCTTTGCTTCACCTCACACTTTCTCCTTCCAAGTCTTCCTGCATAATTTTTGCTCTCCGCCCCCATAAACCGTGATCTTAAAAACATCAGTGTTTCTGGTATTCTTATTCTTACTGTTAGTTCCATACGTTACCTAGATCTCTTTTTTTTAAATAGTCGCCTTACATTTTACGAACATATTAATTATATCTATAATTCCTCGATGAAAAGACTTAGTCTCCTCAAATCTTTATCTCCTCCCAGATGGGGTGGCGACCCGTGCATTCTTTTAATTCTATACAAATTAATTATCGGTCCAACCTTGACTATTGCCTCCAAACCTCTCCATTCGAAACTTGACTCAATTCATAATTCCTGCCGTCGTCTATGCATTGGCGCTTTAAGATCTTCTCCTATTCTTTTCGATTCTATCTGAATCTGCCACTCAACCTCTATTCACTCGTCGTTCACTCCTCGGTTATCGTTTTTTAATAAAATGACTCCCCACTTCTTCATCCAATCTTATGCCTTCCTATTTTCATATTCATATCGAAAATCACTGGCGCCTGGCGCTTCATAGAATTCCGATTTTATCGCATATAGCTGCTCGTGTTTCCAATTTTACTCCCTACGTTTCCCCCTTATGTCTTTTCTTTTGATTTTAATAGCATATATCAATTTCTCCTCCCTCCCAATCCGAGTTAATTCTTCCTTCCTACAATGTAGTCAATTTCGAATTCCTTCAGCTGCTGGACTCTTCTTTTCCTTCCCATGTCCTAATCTTCACGGATGGCTCCAAGAGTGATGGAGGCGTGGGTATACGTCTCCTACGTTCCTTCATTCTGAGTCTTTCAGACTTCCTTCTTTCTACTCTATCTTCTTGGCCGAATCGGTCTCAATTCTTCGTGCCATTCATTTTATATCCTCTACAAGTGGGGTTCACAAATTCTTGATCGTTTCCGATTCCAAAAGCGTTCTTCAAGCCATCTCCTCTCCCCCTTTTCATTCTTCTGACGGTATCATTCTCTCTATTCCATTTCTCGTCTCCTCTTTGTTCTCGTCTCCTCTTTGTTCTTGTCTCGTTCTATTCGCATAGACTTTCTACGGGTTCCCAGTCATTCCAATATAGAGGGCCATGACTCAGCTGACTCTTTAGCTCGCTCAGCCGCCCATAATGGTGCTTTTCTTTTCCTTCTTCAGACATTCTTTCTCTATCACGCTCTAATCATTCCAGACTTTGGACATGTATCCATCTTTATTCTCTAATCATTATTCATATTCAACCGGTTGTTGCTCGTTTCCCGCCTTAGTTTCATTCTATTCCTGTTTGTCGTCGTTGCTCCGCTGTTGTTTCCTTAATTGGACTCAGAATCAATCATTCTCTACTCCCTTCTTCTCGCTTTTGATTCGCTTTGTCCCCTTCCCCTTTCGGCTCTCTTCACGCTTCTGGGCCTTCTTGTATTTGTGACTCAAATCGTATCCTTTTCGAATGTTCTGCTCTCTGTAACGAACGCTCCCTTCTTTACGCCCAACTTTTAGGTCTTCCTACTCCCTTTAACGCTACCTGTATCCTTTCCTTTCCGTTACCTTCAGTTATTCCGTTACTGCTGTCCTTTGTTTTTTCCATTTCTCACCGCCTGGCTATTTAGAGTTTTGTCTCTTAATTTATCATGTTGTTGGGTCAAAGCCGCTAGCGCGCCCAGGGTACGAAAAAAAAAAAATAAAAGAAGATTTTACGTAATTATAAAATTTGCTCTCCGCAATGTCCTTCTGGATCCGCTCCGGCCAAAGGGCATTATTAAAATCGGTCTAGCTAGTCACAAAAGTTATGCGAGAACAAATATTATAGAAAAAAATAAAGACATCACTATCACGTCGCATTCGAAAGAACTCTGTATGACGGTAAAGTGGGCATAAATTTTCAAACAGAGAAAAAAAACTTGTACGAAATAGGCAAAAAAAATTTAATTTAAATAACCGGCGATCGTGAATTTACTAAGAAAAATTCATTATATCGACCGGAGGGACAACGTGTTCGGTTGCGTCATACGGAACGAAGGAAACCAAAATGAAATTATCGATAACGTAGCAGGATATTGCAAGGACAAAAACCCATTTGTTTGCGTTTACCTGTGAACAACTGGACGAGGGGACGGAAACTCAACTTTACACTCGCCCTAATTAATGTTCGCTGAGTTAAGCATTCATGATGTGTTAGTAATGCATGCAGAAACTAGAATTGCTCATCTCGTTTACGCTTAATACTTACCACTTTTAAATTACTTATTATTAATGAAACATTCTTGATATTTAGGTATTTATGATGATTTTCATATATTTCGGGTCCTCAGCTGCAGTAGCGTTTATCGAGAGGTTGAATTTCGAATTAATATCGTTTTGCGGGAACGCTTTTACTGAAATAGCCGAAGAACAACTTCATGTAATCCAATAGAAGTTCGGTCCGGTTCAAATTCGCGGGTAAACTAAACTACAGGAAGTTCTCAAAGAACCAATGCATACCTCTATAACGGCACCGTATACAGCTCTCAGAGATTATCGATACAAATATTGTTTTCCAATTTTCACATCGAAATTACCGGCATCATCGCGTTGTTGCCATCTTTTAAAACAACTGCTACTAGTGAAATTTCAAGACTAGCGGCATAACGGTGTTGTTAACACGCGTTATTTATATTAACAACGGTACGGTGTATGCTGAGGCGATGTTGTCTGGTTTAAAAGAGTAACGCGAAAAGAGATATAAATATTTTTCTCGCGATTTCGCAGAGCGTCGTTAATCATTTCGAAGTAAACGATGGTGTGGTGTCCCTCAGTGCATAAAATAGTGCGAACCATTCCGGCTAGATAGCAAAGCGGGGATAAGTAAGATTTACAGGTAAGTACCGAGACGTTCGCGCAAGTCCCTTCGCTCCGTTCAGCATGATTTTATTTTAGTCTTCCGCAGTGTCTGGTTTTTTGTTTTTCTTTTATACATCCTTCGACCGATGTCTTCTAATAGTTTTTATTATGTACTCTTTTAAGCGGCGACGAGCCTTCTGAGCGATGGTAAACTTCAGATATTGCGTGTAAACTTTTATTCGCTTCATTTAGCTTCTCTACCACTTGCTTGTAGAGAATTAAAGAAGGAACTGGAGCTTTAGCCTACGGGAATATAGTTTGCTTTATTTTAACAAAGACATCATCAATATGTGATAGTTCCAAGTTGACGCGTGGCAAATTTGCGGCTTTACTACGACCGAGTTGGGGTGAAATAAAGTTTGAAAGTTCTTCCCGCATCTCTCCGCATGCTACTTCGGATTTACATCTAACGTGCGCGCCTCCATTTGTTTAATAAATATATTTGCTCGTAAAAGTTTTTTCCTCGATATGGCAGTAACCAACATCATCTGTACATGTGGCACAAGTCCAAGAATTTTTAGTAGATAAAATTATTCCCTAAGGAAGTTAAGCGAAGCTGCTAACACGTCTAAATAACATTCCCAACAATAATTCACCATACGATACGAGATATTCTATACTAGATAACAAAAAAATTTCACTATACGATATATCTACTAATCGTACGTACCAACATTACCAAAACCCCGTTTTAGTGAAGAAAACAAACGACGGGAGCCGCTCCGATTGTTTTTCATTTTTCTAATGAGAGTCTCATATCGTTACACGAACTGGAGTACTATGCAGCACTATATACAGGACGACCAGAGATTTAGACTACCAATCACCTAAAATGCGCTTACTATATAAATATCTTTAAGAAATTGTAAAATTTATTTGATACAATTCGGGATAAAAAAAAAAAAAAAATAAATAGAAAAAAAGAGAACGAAGCAACCAATTATTAAGTGTTTTTTTGTAAACCATTACAAAAAAAATAGGCACCATTGTAGCCTAGTGGTTAAGGCGCTTGGCTACTAAATCAGAAATGCAATAGGTTATCGAGACAAGCGTTCCAGATCCGAATCTCTTTCAGGTTTATACCTAATCTGAAATTGAATTCGGTACCAGAGAATTATCTGACAGGAAGTAAAGGCGGATAATCCAAAAGTAGTCTAATTAGATCCATATTATGCTTAGCGCCATTATGAAAAGTTCATAATCCACGATGACTTACTTTACTTTTTTATTTTGAAAAATACCATTCAAAGACGATTGATTTCGGAACCAGTCCTGAAGTTTATTGTCCGCATAAATACAAATTCCGCGGTGTTATGTTGTTTTCGACTCGATGTAAGTATTTGACATTCCCGCTTACACGCTGTATTCTTTGATTTGGTGAAACAGCTACCACACTGGAGACATGATGCTGTCTCCGTAGCGTAAATGCAGGCACCCGTCCAAATAGCTTATTCAAAGCTTTTCAACAAAGAGAAAAATCAAACTACACACCGTTTCACAACTGTGTTCTACTTGGAAATGGTGCATACTACAAAGATGATGCATCCTCCTCAGCGCAACGACTTCTCTATCCAAATAATTGTGTTCAACCTGCGTACAGTTCGGTCTTTTCGGATTTGGTAATTGCATAGAAATCAACAATCGGAGCCGGTAATTAATCCAACTACGAGATAATATCGGTCTGCCTAGTGCGCAGCCTTCTCAAATTTTTTCTATACAGCTATATTTTCAGCATCCAATACATATTCTATTCTAAATGTGTAGATGCGTTCAGTTATTAGAAGTAATCGAGTTTTTAACACGTATCGTAATTTTAGACAAAAAAAAGATCGCTTTCATTGCCTCTAATTGTTGTTTTTTTTTTTTTTTAATTATTCAAGCATACTCTTCGGGACACCATTCCTTCTGATCATTCTCGATACTTTATTATTTTCCGTATATATGTTAACTATTCATATTGTTTCTTATCTCCATTCGCGAAACACATTGTTTTGTTCCTGTCCATTTGGGCATCTCTGGTAATAGTGAAGCGATTGATTCTTCAGTTTCCGCTTCCTCATCTCCTTCAGCCGTGTAAAAGTTTTCATCTTAGATTTTGGTATCGAATATTCACGCTTCCACTTTTTCAGATAATCATTCATTTTTCAGTTTATTCAACCTGGTCTGAAATCCGTGGTTCTATTTGTTTCCTTTATTTCCGCGTACTGTTGTTGTCACCATTATTCGCCTACATTCTTAAGCCATACTCTATTATCTTCTTTTTTACTCGGTTCCCTCTCCTCAACGCAGTCGTCTGAAACGATTATCATCTGTTCCCTCCGAGTGTTCATTTCTTTCTGCGGAGCGCTCTGCTCTGTACTCTATTTATCGAGACTGAGTTTTCTGCTCCTTAAAGCGCTTTTTATATCTTACCTTTTCCTTCCGCTGATACACAGTTCGTTTAAAAAAGAGTTCAGGGATAATTTTGTATAAAATCTCTAGCTAGCGTTAACTCCTGTCCCACACACACACACACACACACACACACGGGCAATATTATGTAGTGGCATTCCTTAGTTACCTACAGTTGAGATTTCAGCGTCGTAACTTCATTTAGCGGCCGGTTGCGTTCATTTAAAGTAGACGTATTTTTGTGACTGCATCACAATTTTCGCGATGGAGCAACGTACCGCAATCAAATTTTGTTTTCGAATTATTGAAAACTGCGTACGACGGTGATTGCTTAAGTCGAAGCAAGATTTTCGAGTGGTATGCGCGATGGAATACGATTCGCGAGCGGGGCGCCCTTCCAACCTCGACTACCGATAAGGATGTAACGAATTTGTGCCCTCGGATCAAACAGTAAAGACAACATTCTATAAAAAACTGTCTTGAATCGACTTTATTCTGCCGCCTGGTTCCTTTGCATAACAATGATTCCCTGATACTGTGGTCACACAATTTTTGGTCCCCAAGTCGATTGCCACGATTCCCGTCCTACTCGCCAGAATTTTTATTATCCCCTAAATTGAAAATCGCGATGAAGCAGAATGTTTCGAAGATGCTTGACGTGATTCAAAATGATCAGGGCTCTAGAAACCATTCCAGAAGAAAGGTTTTCCAGGCCGTTCCATACGGTTGCAGAATTTGTTTTTTTATATAAAACTAAGAGAGGATTAAGTTCAATACTAAATGAAATTTTTTTTCTAAACTCTTTTTATCTTTCTTTAAAAAAAATAGTCCCCCGGGACGTTTTGAATGAATTGCCTATTATTTCTGCCCCTTGTTCCACCTTATTAAACGATGTCTGATCAGGTTAAAAGTTACCTAATTGTTTTCGGGTAAAAGTTTCTAATTGAAACGCCCCCCCCCCGGCTCCAAAAAAAATAAAGGCTCAATGAATTGTCAAATATTCGAAATAAACCGAGAGTAATTTTGGATGTTGGTCTGGTTAGCATAACACGATCGCTCTCAAGGTAAACTAAAGCTTCCAGTTGAACCCTTTGTATTATTAGAATGATTAATGAAGACTTCATGTGGGCCATTAAAAAGTATATGCGGTAGTGCGTCGAGTGGCACACACAAATAAATGTCGCTCATCATTTTTTAAACACCTTCCGTATACCTTTGCTCACAATTTTTAGTTCGCACTTGACGGCTTAAATCAGTGTGCTTCTTAATCTTTTTTTCATAATTAAACCCTCTCGCACATCTCACTAAAAATAAATTATTTGTATACGTACATCTTGTAATTGTTAGTTTTTTTTAAGATAAGAAGTCAAAAACTGAAAAAGATTTGAATTCTTACTCAAAATAATTTGCCGTAATAAATCAGATTATTCGGCTGAAAAAATTTTAGTAAAATCATTTTGTTGTATAAAATTATATATTTTGTTTTTTATTACTTCTTAAAAATTTACATATATTATTCTGCACCGCAACTACAAGCGAAGATGATGTGAGAATGGAAATTGCATCTGCTTAAAGTCATTCCCGCGTTAGGAGAAAGTTCCATCATTTTCTTGCTTTGAGAATGATTTAATTCTTTTGCATCAGCAGCGTGGTTTTTAATGGAAACAATTTTACTGTCCTTACATTAGAGCTTTGTTGCCCCAGCTTAATCGAAGTTTGTAACATGGACACGGTACGCAAATTTTAAAAATAAACGTGACTGAAAATATCTGTTATAATTTTAAAAATGGCCTAAACTCTGTAAAATGTAACATTTAACGATTAATACAAAATTTGAAATATTATCATGCACATTTTAGTCGTTTTTTAGCTTCATAAAAATAAAATGCGTGTTTAAAAGAACACAGATTCGAATACACTAAAAATAGCTGATTTAAACTGAAAAATGGAGAGAATCTGTTAACATCTTATTTGGTACCTGATCGATGATTTTATTCTTCGGTTATAAAAATATCGATTTAATTGCTAATCGTTTATTTCATGGCATTTGTAAAAGTAAAACAATTAGTGTATATTGTAATACGAAAATATATATAAAAAAAAAAAAGGCACGACTTGTTTAGGAAATTTTATTGTCACATTGCGTTAGGTATTTGATTATTCAGTGTCAACCACAATTGTCTTGCTTCATCTCTTTTTCGTTTTTCTGTTGTTTCTTCTCCAATTTGTGTTTTTCATCCCTTGGATCAGGACTGCGTTTGTGATGTGGATCATATTCTCTTTTTGAATGTTCTCTTCTGGTGTAGGAGCGTTCCCTTCTGTAAGCTCTTACATCTTAAACTGCCTACTCCTTTTTGTGCTTCCTACATACTTTTCCTTCACCAGATGTTGTTCGAGCTTTAGCAGAATTTATTTCTTTTATTTGTCTATAAATTAAAATCTAATCCTTTTATTGGTAATTCCTGGATGATGGGTCAGTGACCTTGGTTGCCGTTACTAAAAAAAAAAAAAAAAATTATTCATGCCTTTTTCTGATCGATTGTTTAAAACTGTAAAAGCTTGTAATATTAAACATTATCGGAAAATGTACTAAAAATGTTTATACAAATGCCGACATGTTTCGGAAATATATTCTACCATAATCATAGTATATCGTGATATATATAGATATATATTACAAAAAGAAAAAAGAAAAAACTTTGTAATATTCCATGATTATGGGACTGTGTCCGCGAAACATGTCTCGGTGTTTATATAAATATTTTTAATATATTTTCTGATAAAGTATCGGAGTTGTCACAATTTTGATCAAATGGGGTTTTTTTTTTTAGATCGATAACTGAGACAAATGTATTTTTTTTGTTTACTTTTTATTTATATAGGTATTTATTTTTCCAGGGTTCGCTGACGAGGAAATTAGCTCAAAAACCGGGAAAGGAAAAGGGAGTAGAATGATGTGCTTCTAAATTTTCAAACGGACATTTAGTCATTTACGCGCAAATAAAACGTTCAAGACGGTACACAAAAAATTCAAATATGTCAGATTTTTGCAGTTTTACAGCAATTAAACACGACCTTACGTCGCCATGTTGAAAAAGTGTTTTTCTTAAAAGAGTGATTGAATAGGAGTGAGAAGATTTTTTCTGCAGTAATTTACAATTGGCATTACAGTTCGATTCTTAAATTAAGCTATGAAGTAAAGTAAGTGCCATATATGTATCTTTGATAAGGTATCATGGGATCGTGAATTTAAGTTTTTCATAATAGTACTAAGCTTAATGGGGATCTGATGAGAATAATGGGGCCAGTTCCTTTCTACTTTTGGATTATCCGTCTTTACTTTCCACCAGATAATTCCCCGGTATAATCAATTCAATTTCAGATTGGATACATACCTGGAAGCAATCCGGATCTGGAACGAGATAAGTCTCGATAACCTATGATACCTTTGATTGGGAGATGTAAAAATTGGTTTCCGAGTAAGATTTTGCTGGTCGAATTGTTTCTCGTTCTGTTGACGTGTCAAGGCTGTCCTTTTTACCTGAGATGAAACTGACCAAGTCTTTTATTGCTGTTGTTATTGATGTTTGTTATTGATGTTATTACTACCGTTCTTCTTTTTCACATATGACCATTATGAGTGTCATAATAAAACGACTGTTTCTCATTTGTATGCGGGTGAGATTGTTTTCCGATTTTATTTTAGTTAGTATTCGGTCTTTTGATATAATTGCACTGTTTGCGTGTTGTGTTAGTTATCAAAATATTACTTATTTACTCTGATTTATAATGGAATTTACTCGTATGCTTAGCGAGAAAGGGAGAAAACTACTTGTGATGCACGATTATAAATTCGGTTACGAAAAAAAATTGGCAGATAGGTTAGAAAGATGGATTTTTACCAAACGAAGATGCGAAGCTTTCATAAAACTACATGAACAAAATATTTTTCTAGTATCAAAATTATGGAATATATCGCATATCTATCTTGCAGTCTTCAATTTGTGTATTATCTGTTTCAAAAAAATCTGAACTGTAAATGGAAAATAAATAAATGTAAACTACATTTAGCACTTTTACAAACCTACTGATTCATCAATCATTCTAGCCGCAATGGGAGCCACAATTCGACCGTTTTAAATTAAAGACTGATTTAACCCGGGAAACATTTCGACCACATACCTCTAATTTGGTAATCAAGCACTTTAACCATACTACCTAAAAAAATAAAATATAAGGAGGGAGGATATTTACAAATAAGCTTTTAACATGAATCTTATGGCTAAACTTAATCGGCCACAAATGATTTTCGCTTGCAACCAATACCGGTAGAGTTAGGGAAGTTATTTATATTTAATCAATGGTAAACGTTTTATTGCGATCAATAGTTTTAGGTTAACTACTAAACCGAAATATTATATCATTGCACACCACCCGAAAGGCATACGTCGTAATGTAGATACTTCAAGAAAGGTATATATCATAGGTGGCGGTTTAATTTTTATATTTGAAAAATGTATCGAAGAGGAGAATAAAATAAATAACGTTTTGGCTGAATATTACGCAAAGCTGGTCTGGTTATTTAGTTTTGCTGGCAAAGGTTATATCAAGAAATTGTCGTAAAATATACAGATAACGTAACGGACGTTTATAAAAATTATATTTATAATAGATGTAAAAGCGACAAATTCAGAGATGTAATCTATTTTTTTTTTTCATTCTATATTAGCTAGCGACAAACTTTTACATTTATTGCAATTAATATACTTATTATATAATAGATGAATGACGCGTTTTGTTAAAAGGTTTTTTTTTCTTCAAATTCTATTGTTTCAGTAATCGCTCTAGAACGTCTTATCGGTCAGTTCTGGAACGGTGCCGTTCTTTAAGGAGGCAGTTGTTGTCCGTTCGATGATTGACCTTAGAGATTCGTTTGCCCTGCGAAACATGTGTAAAATTTTAGAGTTCTTCTTAGGAATAGTTGAAATTTTGTCGACAAAAAGCTAACATGTGAAATTAAAAGCTCGTGATAAGATACGGAAAGAGGTAATGTTAAAATTGAAAGAATAAAACATCGACTCGAAAGTGCAGAAAAATTATTTTTGAATTAAACTATCAACGAATTATTGCATCTAATATTCCGAAATATTAACAATTAGCAATATTAAGCTGTCTGAAGTGATCAAACCAGTTCAGATTACTAATTTAATTAACCGGGCTTTCGATCGAAAATCGTGTCGGTATTTTAGAAATACCGTTTACCTATTCTGATTCTGATTATTATTATTATTATTGTTAATATTATTATTACGGTTATTTTTATTATTATTATTAGAACAATAAAAGACTACGGCATACAATAAATATTACGCTGCGGAGGTTCCATTCCTTTTTTCTTTGCATTATTTCTAGCAAAATGAAAAGACCTCTTCTCATTTTCCGCTTTGGGCTATTCAAATCTGGCTGGACAAAGGTTCTTTATGCACCGCTTACTGCTCGGCGAATCTTTGCTGGCTCCTTCTTCCACTTTTAATCTTGCCTTTCGTCGTGGGGTGTATCAGATTTTTTTGTCCTTTTCCCGATAGCAGCTCAGGTGAAAGATAACCCGGTATATATCGCGTATAAATCATATTTATGTGCCAGCCTCTATAGTACCCGGCTACAGAGCGTTCTGCCGGCATCGGCCTTAATAAAAATAATGAAGACGGTTGCTGATTGGATGTCTCCCACGAATTTTTAGGGTGCAAATCCTTACCGCCGAAGGCCTGATACGGAAGAAATAATAATCGACTGAAAAGAATACACCTAGACAGAGAGGTCAGAAACGATTTTGTTATTCTTGTCTTTTCATTCTTTTACTGCTGGTCGTTTATTCGGTGCCTCTTTTTTCTTCTTTTTCGCCTACTATTATTATTATCATTATTATCATTATTATTATTATCATCATCATCATCATCATTATTATTATTATTATTATTATTAATATTATTATCGTTCTCTTTTTAGTTATTATTTAGTTCTTTATTATGGCTGTTTTTTCCTTTTAACTATTTTAGGGCGAATTTAATGAAAAAATGACGTTAGTGTGTCACACCTTGCTAAACTTTCACAATGACGGAGTAGTGGTAATTCGAGACACCTTTATTCAAAAAAATTCGAATTCGCACTCGATTCTAAAGACGAGGTGCACTTTATACATCATCTCGGCTAGAAATCAGATATGTATTGCGCTATTTCGTAGCATCTGTCCATCTTCCGCTGTCTACCTCTTGGACCCTGATTTTGCTGCTGCTACTCTAGCAGTCGCTATGTTTCGAATATAATGTACTCCGTCGGTACAAAAAAAAAAAAAAAAAAGTCTATTTTCTACGCTTAATGCGACTGGTTTTGATGACTTTACTTCACTATCACAAAAAATTAGGATAGCGGTTAGAAATTTTTCTCTAAGAACGTACGAGCAGCAAAAAACCAGTACGCTGCAAGACTGGGGTCACACCCCAATGCTATGGCAGCCGCATTGTTAAATAATTCTGCTGATACTCGCAGACTGAAGAGGACAATAGTGATGGACCTAATATAAACTGTATCTGGTACATATGTTAAGTGAGGCCCTGTCACTGGACAGGGCTCTTCAGCAAGTCATTTTTACTAAAATATTAAATTTACTAAATAGCTCATGGTGCTAGTTGTAAATTAGCAAAAAAAAAAAAAAAAGAACGAGCTTTGGGGCCGAATTAATTTTGATATAGGGAAATAATAAAGAAAGATAAAACAGAACAAAGATTCAGCGTGGACAACAAGTTTAGAACGAAAATCGTTTTGCGAATTCCAATTTTTTATTCGTTTATCGGATAAAATTCAGAGATGAAAAAAAAAATTCATATTAATTTAATTATATAAAGTTGCGTTAAACCGTTTCCTATTATTTATTATTTGTGTAATCGTTATCGTATTCTATCGTATGTGTGAGGAAGTTAATATTATAATCAAACCAGCTTTTCACCCGAAGCTTTGTCCGTATACTTGGGTCCGTTTTTGAAGGCAGCTCGCGATGATAATTTTACCAGAACCCGAAAATTTAAAAAACGAATTATACAAATTAGCTCGAATTTACACGAATGGATTTATACCCGAAGAAAAACGGGTTTATATAGACTTACACGGAACACGGTTTATCACTTGTACGAATAAAAACCGCCTCAGAATTAAATAACGCAGACAGTTAATTAAAAAAAAAAAGTACAAAATGAATAAACCAAAAAAATGAATACTTTTAAAATTTATTGGCATACTTCGCACTTAAACAAAATAAAATTCTGAACAACTCGGTATCCAAAAACAATGAAAATGGAAATTTTCAAAAGATGACTTAATTAAAGAAAGGAAGTATTACAAAAAGTAGCTGCCGCGTTAAATATCCGTTTCCAAATTCGGTTCATGTCTCCTGAAATAATCGTCTGGATCACGCCCATTAACCAGCCTCGAAGCAAATGTAACAATTGGTACATTTTAATTTCACATCCGATCAAGATACGAACGGTCAAAGACCTTTCGCAACAGACAAATACCGATTGAACAAGCTGGTTTCTCTGCTAGACGCGGAATAGGAGCACAAATTTTTAACGTGCCAATATGGTGTTAGAAAATTGTCGGCGTGAATAAAACATTCCCGTGGCATTATGCTTTATTGACTATACAGAAGCTTTCGATTGCGTAAGATAGAACTCCTTACGGCGCATCCTTTTGGAAATGGGCATAGCTGGACATCAAATTACACCTTTGTACGATGACAGTGAAATTACGGTCCGAATGGTTGCAGAAGAATCTACAGCTTTCAAAGCAGAACGCGGTGTTTGACAAGGAGATAGCTTGTCGCGTCAACTCTTCAATATCTACGGTGAGTATATTATGAGGGAAGCTCTGCACGAATGGAACGGTGGCATTTCTATCGGAGGCAGGAAGATGTCCAATTTGAGGTACATTAATGACACACTACGCTATTGGCGACATCAGGCAAAGAAATGGCGGAGTTAATTAAACGCGTCAAAATTAGTCAATGTAGATAAAACCAAAATTATAGTGATAGTTACGGTCTAGCAGCGACACACCAATCTCCTGGTAGATTTTGAAAAAGTACAGTCTTTTGTCTATTTAGGGGATCGATGATTAAAAGATGATGGTGGGTGTTCGACCGACATAAAAAGGCAAATTGCACTAGATAAGACCGCAATGACACGGCTGAAAAGCTGTAACGAAAAGCTGTTTGTAAACTTACGGAAGAAACTAATAAAAACGATGATTCTGCCAATTTTATTGTATGCGGCTGAAACGTGGACGATCAAAGCAGTGGATAAACATTGACGCGTTTGAAATGTGGATTTACAAATCTTTCAATACGGGCTGAGTGGACGAACTGGATGGATTAAGACGAGTCCATCAATTTTATGGACCTATCCTAAGACACACTGGCGAAAATCTGGAGAAAACATTACTGCTGAGCAAAGCACCCGGTACAAGAGAAAAGGGGTAGGGTACCCACTCATTGGATTGACCGCTTACGAAGCCAATTTGGTGAAATAGCAACAGCGATCAACACAGCTCAAGACCGGAAACAGTGGACAGAACTGACTAGAACCGAATGATGATGATAACGGTAGAGATATATTTCTGTTACGAATAAAAAAAAAAAAAAAAGAAAAAAAAATGTATCATTTGCAGCGCTGGTGAAAATATTGGAAAATCGTTGAAGAAAACCCGATAAAAAGAAGAAGAAAAAAAGGTAAAATTATCATTTAACGTAATCGAATGGATGCGGAACAGCTACCGTGGCATATTGAATTTCTCTCTTGCGCTAGTATTTGCTGTTTTTAAAACTGTTCCATTTGCTATATTTTCGATCTGAATGTGAAGCAAAACTTAGAATGACCCGAGCAATGTGCGTGAGTTTCTCATCGTTATTGTTTTAATAGTTTTTGATTTATTCAAAAAAAGTATATTTTCTGCTCTTGAAAATATAGCAGTGATTACAAGTGTTCTCAACTATCCCTACAGTGTTGTATACTAGTACCGATTCCGGAATATCAGCCCGTCTTTTCGGACTAGGAAAAAAAATTAAATATAATAGCGGTCGATGATATTCAATTCGGTTGCAACGTCGTGCTAACTGTAGGGATACAATTTTAAATTAATAGCTGAGCGCGGAAATAAATGATGGACAGTTTTGCTGAGAATGTTAAAAATTACAAATAAATAATCTGTTTGCTTACAATGTTGTTCTTAATTTTACATTCCCTACCACGTAAACATCACGTTACATCTTATCACGTTATGCCTATATCAACCCACTGCTGGGCGTAGGTATGTCCCCCAGACTTTTCCAATGATTCCTACTTTGCGCAACTCGGATCCAGTTAAAATTTTCACAATATCATCGTGTTGTTGGTCCGCTTCTTTTCCTTATAGAATTTAATGGGCACCACTGCGGAAGATGTTTTGTCTACCTGGCAGAGTATCATCTCTATAGCTTACGACCATTTTAACTTTGCTACTCGTTTCACTGCATCCGTTAATTTTGCCCGCTCCCTGATCCAGGTAATTCTTTTTCGACCTGTTAGTCTGATATAAAGTATAATTCTTTCACGCGCTGTTTATGCTGATTTTTCTGATCGTATTCTTTGTAAGGCTCCATGTTTCGGATCCCCGTATAATAGCGGCAAATTGGTTATAAAATTTACATTCCAGAATACATTAAATAACTTCCCGAATGCTACCTATGCGAGAGATACCCTTCTATGTACTTCCCCTTGCATGATTTTCCTTCTGTCTGTAGTTATTTCCTGTCCATAAATATATGTACCTCTTTACTCGATCGATGTTCTCCCTTCATTTAACGTTATTGTGGTTCGTCGTTACTTTTATTTTCTCCGTATATTTATTTTTAATGCTATTTTTTCAGTCTCAATTTTAAGTTCAACACATTTTGTTACTCTTCTCTGCATCGCTGCTCGGTAGCAGGACGATGTCATCTGCGAATCTTAGGTGATTAAGTTTTTCTCCGTTTATTACTATGCCTCGTGAATCCCAGCTTCCTGAACACGCCTTCCAAGGCTGCTATAAATAACTTTGGCGATGTAATATTTGACGCACACCTCGTTTTAGCGGTATTTCCGCAATTCGCTTCCATAGCTTAACATTCATGGAGGTGTGGATTTGTACATTATTTTGATATAATGTTAATGTATCGTTCTCGATTTCAAAATTCTATATCGACTTCAACATATTTCAGCCGAGTCTCGAATGTTTTCTCATAATCTACAAATACCGTATACAGTCGAATACTCTTTACAGGTTTGTGTACAGGGGGTTCTAATGACTAAAAACGATCCATTGTGCTGTATATCTAAATCCCGCTTGTTTGTTCGCTTGATGAAAGTCAATTAATTGCGTTATTCGACATTGTTCGCGTGAATGCTTTATATATTTCGGACAGCATACTAATTAATTATGTTCGCTTTCTTGCGCTGACATACCCGAATCTATCTCACTAAAACCAGAAACTTTCCATCAGTAATAGTTATTACAGATATGCGACAAAATTAAATTCTTTTTTTCTTTCCTCTTCTGCCTTTCTTGTTTCCAATTGTTTTCGCTCTCTGTTGATTGAAATACAGTACCGCGATGAATATTTAGCGAAAATAAATGAAATAGCATTGCGTCCATTTACACCGAAATATACGCCATCCTTTATCTCTGTGCACGCTTAATTACTTGAGCAATTCTTCTCTAGAAATTCTCTACACCGGTATAAACGGCATCAGTTTTTTCCGACGTTGCTTTTCCTAGTTTTGTAGAGAGACACTGCTTACGGCAGGCGGCTCCCACCTAGTTTACTCATTCTAATTTCAACGTAACACAGTACGTTCTCGTCTGCTCTGGTTTAACTTTGATTAAGATTTTAAAAATATTTTCGTACTATTAAAACCCAAAAAAGAGAGTTGCACTTTGTACAGTTCTTCAACCGCAAGAAATTGAATTCCTCGCAATGAGTTGATAATAAAATACATTTTCCGATAAGCGGCTTTTGTAACCTTTTTTTTTTTTTTTTTTTTTTTTTCAAAAAAAACATCTGATATAGAACTCTCTACTGCGTGCACTAAGACCATCTGATGACAAAATATCGCTTTAAATAATAAAGTAATTCGCGATCTTCTTAATTTACTTCAAATCAGCACGAGTATATTCGAAAATCAGATTGAAAATCTTAAAATTACAAGTATTTTTTAACATCTTCACTAATTCAATAAGCGTAATGTAAAAATGTTATTATTATTAATCGTTAATTTCTTTAAACCGTTTTCTAAGAAAAAGGCAAGGTTGAAAGGTCTTTTTAATTAGCGGTATTTCGATGCGTATTTACATCATCATTAAAGTTGTCCGCTAATCCGAAATTTTTGTTAGCTGAATATCTTAAGTCTCAAACTGATGGTCGCGGAAGATATTATTTTTCGAAGCCGAACAGTGGCTCATCTAAACATTTTTTTAGTCTTTGTTTCATTCTAACTTTTTTTTGGTGGGGGGGGGGGTCGCCAGTTTAAAGCACTACCCAGTATTAGATTGTGTTAGTGAGAGAGAGGGAGAAACGAATTAGGATTGAATATTACTGGAGATAGAAGCAATGAAGGACACTATAACAGGGGAATGATCGACAGAGATGAAAGAGAAAGAATAGACGAAGTAGACAAACCGAGTTTCAAGAGTTGTCTATAGAAGTGGAAGCGTTCTATAGGTATAGACGCGCATTCGGAGAGAGTAAATCAGAATCATCGGGATGGAAGGAACAAAAGCGAGAATTGGACATAGAGAAACGAAAAGAGGATGCCGGAAGTCAACTATGAACTAGGCAAAGCCTGCAAATAGAAGAGATAAGAAAACGCGAGAAATGGGGGAAGTCATAGTATCGTACAGAGGAGGATGGGTTTGGATACGAAGATAAAAGGATTCAGGATTCGAGAATAAAAGAGGATGATTATCGTGCCATCGCTTACGATGATAATTCCTGGAAAGAACGTTAAGATTGCAAGAAGAAAATTTGGATCGAGAGGCAGTAATTAAGATTTTTCTATAATTCTCATTTTATACGAGGTGGTAAATGCTACAATATCACGTACTTTATCCTGTTTTCTGGAGTAGTTCTTTCTATCCAACATTTACGCGGACTCTCTATGTCGCTATCAGGCTCCGACTGGTGGGTTGGTGAAATTGCTCTTAAAGTATCTTTGCGTTAACATTAATTTTTATACAAGAATTCCATCTTTAAGAATTGATGCGGCTCCGCTGCAACTTACCTCGTTTTTCGTCTTGATCGTAATCTAGTCTCTCTATTATATTTCTTACTAAGCTTCGCTTTTTCAGTTTGTCCTTTCCATCATCCGGTTGATTTACTTTCAGCGGTTCTTCTGTTAAATTCATTTTTAATTCTTCTTTTTTTTCTTATGAATTGTCCTTTCTGTGGCCAAGATGTTGCTCCCTTAACTCCTCACGTACTGTGCGACTGTCCAGCACTATCATCCCACCGGCCCCCTTAAATTAATAACAAAACAGTCACCAACATTCTTGAGAATTCCCCCAATGCAATTTTATCTGTAACACAATTTATCAGAACTAGCGGAATAAACAGATATCTATAAAAACAAACTGCGCATCTTCGTACTGTAATAGCCACAGCAGTTAAACACGGTACAGGATGTTGCTTCCACAAGAAAAAAAAAAAAAAAATCTTTTTTTCTTTTTTTTTTGCCATACCGGCCAAACCTGGCCATAATTGTCATTTCTCAATACTCCCCCCCCCCAAATAAAAGCGATATCGCCTCCTCTCCTAGTGGATATGAGGCAACTGATAATTATATACACTATATTAAATTACACATACATATATGTGCTCTTAAGAAATAATATCGGTCCATTGACGCGTGACATCCTCTTCTCTTTCTTGTTCTGCGTTGAATTTTGTTACGAGCCACTTATCTTTCGGATACTTATTAACACACAGAAGATATGCTACCTTACTACTCGAGGGGGGGTAGTATAATAATGACCGAAGCACATTTGAAACAGTCCTATTATCAGTTAGATACAAAAGCGAACATTTCCTTACGGATGATGGATACTAGTTGTAGTGCCATTACGATGATAGAGAGCATCCCGTCATCTCATTTTCTTCTTAATCTTCTCCTAGGAATGCCTGGCAACGTATTTCTCGACACGCGAAATATCGCTGAGGCTAAGTTAATCGAAGAACATTTTTAATTCTTAAGCCTAGCTTTTGTTTATCCTTTATTCTTTCATCTCATCCGTTATTAGAGATATCGGAATAAAATTTTCCTTTCGGTTGAGACACTACGGGTGGTGAACCGTTTACAAACCCATTAAAAAAAGCATATCAATACACGTTTTCACTTTGGCAGTTCTGGCGTTTTTGTTTATTCGCCATTGGTTCTCTTTACGAGACTATGTAATACTTCCGAAATATTTGGCCAATCTATCCTTCATGTGTGGTGATTTTAAAAGTTCGCTTTCGGTGAAATTTCCATTTGAGGTTCTTTAGCTTCTTTTTTCTTTCTTCTTCTTCTTCTTCTTTCCAGAGAATACTTTTGAGCTATCTCTCTTCAATTTCTTAACACTATTTATCTAAAACATAGATCGACAAAAAAAAAAAAGAGCGGGAGGGGGAGTAAAAAAAATTCTACATAAATTTCATCGTCGAAATTGCAACGCGGTGATTTTTCTACTTTTCAGTTATCTTCCTTAATAATACCGCAAATTTTTTGGATAATAAAATCGCATCTGTTACTTTTATCATTCTTCGATATTTTACTCGTATAAAATTGGTAATTTTTTTAAAAACGAAATTCCTTCCCAAAAAAAAAAAAAAAAAAAACTTTTTCTATAATAGCGAGATAACGTTCCTAAACCAGACGACCGATATACATATATATATATATATATATATATAGTAAAGTAAAGTAAGTTCCATACCCTTAATAAGGGGTATCATGGATTGTGAAATTAAGCTTTTCATAATGTACTAAGCCTAATGGATCTAAGGAGAATACTGGGGCCAGTTCCTTTGGACTTTTGGATTATCCGCCTTTACTTTCCACCAGATAATTCTCTGGTACCAAATTATTTCAGGCTGAGTAAACTTGGGAGCGACTTAGATCCGGGACGAGGCAAGTCTCGATAATCTATGACACCTCTAGTTTGGTAGCCAAACATCTTGACCACTAGGCTACCACGCTGCCATACATATATATATATATATGTTATAAAATTTGAATAAAAAACGTGTACATCCGACTTTACACGTGATATAGAAAAAAGGAAAATGACCTACATTAGAAAAACACGACGCTGATTAAGTGGATCGCGACGATTCGGTGACTAGACGCATAAACGGAGGTGATCGGTAAAGAAAATGTGAAGCTCGAATTGATGACTTACTTAATACGAATTTGATAATGGTGAGGCGAGCGCTAATCTTTTGATGAGAATGTACACATCTTTTTCGAATCAACATTGTCCGGCTCGGACTGCGTGTCCAATTTTCGAACGGTTCGCTAATTCGCCGCTGGCGACAGCGAGTTATTATTTTGATTTAGCGGCGCTCTTTTTCCGAAGCCGAGACTTTACCCATCTGCGTACTAGTAGGCGCACTTGCGATGCAGGCACGGACCTGAAATATCCTCGTTGATTTTCTTTCTGTTCGTTCTGGTTCCTCGTTGGACTAGTTCGTTCGCCGGTTATTTATTCCGTTCTATCTGTTCAGTCTTCGTCATCGGCCACACGTAGTATAACAGTAATAATAATAAATATGACAATGCGCGCAGAACGCGGTAATGATGAGCGGGCGGCATCCTGTCTCTGGCTCGGCTCTTCGCCACCGGTAATGTCCATCGATAAGGAGACGTGCTTATCTGGGCGGACAATCATTTCGTCGTCTGGCGGCGGCACTCGGCCGATCCCACGCTATGACCGTGTCACATTGCACACAGCTCCTCCGGACTCTATGATAAGAAGGAAATTGCACGATGCCGATATAATAATAAAGAAAAATCCGAGGAAAAAGACGGCAATGGAAAGGACAAAACAAACCGGAAAAAAAAGAGAACTAACCAGCGAAAAGTTATTGTAAAATAAAACAAAAGAAAGAACGTAATCTCGCAACAATTATTCTACTACCGCCGCGGCTCAAGTTCCGTTTTATATTTAGTACGAGAGCGGTGTAATGGGCGAACGAATGGGAACGAACAGTGGGCATGTCAGAATCTGACTGCACAATTGCCGAACAGGACCTTCAGCGCTCGCCGACGATAATAAGGTGAATATTTTTCTTCGAAAAGTAACAAATTTTGTCTTCGTAGAAAATTTATCGTCCCTTTTCTTTTCCACTTAATTTACCGACAACGATTTATCATGTTAAAATTAGTCGGATCGGTATTCCGTGAAAAGTGCAAAATTTTACTATTTCATGCGTGCATGTCTGCGTATTGCATTAGAAGCCGTTTTTAAAATTTTCGTTAGTCCACTTAATCTTTCCATAAGATTATTGGAAACAAATTTCAATCTCTCGAAAGAAATTTAAAACTTTAATATTTTTTTACAAAACTAATAATAAGTATATTCCCGTTTTATATATTTCTAGTGATACAAAGTATAGAAGAGAAAGTGGCAGAAATGAAAGCAAGAGAGGTCAAGGGGCATAGCCCCTTGCGAGGCCAAAATGGCCAAGTTTATATATATATATATATTAAAAGGTATTAAGTTCCTGTTGTTTAATTTTAGTTTTCAAATAGTTCGTTACATCAGTCAAGAGGTGTTATAAGTTGCTGAAACCTATTAGAACGTTTTAGAAATCACTTCCCCCCGCCCGAACTGGAAGGTAAAGTTGCATTATGTCTTTTTTCTTTTTTTTTATAAATATCTTCAGAAAATTACGCATTTTACATTGCAAAGAAACTACGAGTATAGCGGAATGTAAATAAAAAAGTGGTTGCACGGTTGATGCAGAGGGCTTAAAGCACAATTATTGTAAATCTCTTTGACCATATTCAAGTGATTCAGATAATGTTGGCCCTCTAAAAAGCAATGCTTTCTACTCAGATTGAAAATTAATTTATCGAAGAATTATAATAATGTAAGTTACTTAGAAGATTGCTGTAGAGCTGATAAACTTAGGACGGAGTTTTTTTTTTTTTTCGCCGAGGAATCGTTGTCCTCTTCAGTCTGCTATTAATAAAAACTTCCGGAATAACTGACTCGGGTAATATTTCGGCATGATTCTACGCTAAGATATTTCCAGCTGAAAGTGAATTATCAAAAACAAGGCAGATATGAAGTATTATTCATTTATTAATTCGGAAAAAAGGGAAAGGGAAGCAAAAAGTAACGCCGAGAAAAAAAACAGTTAAAGAAGCTAAGTGAATAATTATTATTATATGTATATTTATTTAATGACGCTCGACTACTGTGGTCATTTGCGTCCACGATACAGAATGGAAATTATAATAACAATGCAAAAATAACTATTATTACATATTAATATAGTATTATGATAAAAATAAACTTTAACGCTTTTATAACAATTGTATAATTTTTAAAACCACGACGCGTTTCGAAGCAAACACATGAAGTGTTTGCTTCGAAACGCGTCGTGGTTTTAAAAATTATACAATTGTTATAAAAGCGTTAAAGTTTATTTTTATCATAATTAAAAATGTTAACAATGTGTAAGAACAACAAATACAGTGTTAATATAGTATGTCTTAATTATATTAAATTGAGTACATTTGCAATCTTTAAAAAATGTATTAATTTCTGGATTATATCCTCTTTGTCCTGTAATACTTCTTCTATGCTTAGACCGGCTATTGACGCCTCGTTCCTTTGTCGATCGAATTGTCGACACTCTGTGATTATATGTGCTATCGTTATAGCAAAGAGCTGGCAGAAAGGACACAACGCTTGCGTTTCTCCATTGATCAGTGGGCCGTGCGTTAGCCTAGTGTGACCGATTCGTATCTTCGCTAGAGCAACTTCCTCTCGTCTATTTGTACGGTACGATGTTGTCCAGGTTCCGATTTGAGGTTTGATCTGTCGTAGCTTATTGCCGCTTAGCCTCGCCCAGTGCTCTTGGTTAACTAGTTCTAACGAATCTCTTATGTGATCTGTAATTGCTATTAGATATTTATCTCTGCCAGTTTTGACTTTTTGCCATGGCGGACTCGGTAGATTAGGCAAGCTCAGTGTTATGGGAGCTAGATTGAGCTGGCGAATACGATTCTTGCACCGTAGACCCTAATGCTTCGTTGTTTTTGGAGTACAGCTTTTCCAGATTTGAGTGAAAAGTTTTGTAGTAATTAGGATGTGTCTTGTTCATGCTGAGTTTAAAATAATACTTGAGTGCTAGCATAGTATGAAGGCTTTTTAAACTTTACTATGTAAGCTTATAACCGGGCTTGTGCAGAAGGCTCCGAGACATATGCGTAGTGGTTGGTTTTGTATAATGTCCAATTTTCTGATGACTTTACGCGTTGCCGTACCGCATATATTATAGCGCCGTATTCTATTATTGATCCCACGTGCGTGCCATACAACCGCAGTAGTGTTCGCCTATCTGAACCCCAGGATTTGTGGTGCAGTGTCTTTAGTAGTTTGAGTGCGTTCATACATCTTGTTTTTATATGCTCTACGTGGGGCTCAATAATCGAATAGTGCCACAACTTCGATATCTTAGTGACTTATGTGAAAGTGGTACTGACTTTAGTGAATGCTTAAAACCATGAAGTCTGACTATGAAGAGAATTTGACTATTTTTGGGTAATTTTCTGTTCAGGTTGTAAAGATTAATTTCGGTTTCGACCAAATAGTGCACTGCTAGGCCAAAAAAAAAAAAAAAAAGTCAAAAATAAAAAAACGGTTCATCTACTTGTTAATTTTAGTTTTTAATTTAGAAAAAGATCTTAATTTTGTTTCTAAAATTTAAAAAAATAACAACAAAATGTAACCTGCTCTTTTTAAAGACAGCTAAAAAAGCAAATACAGCAGCATATAATAAAGCGTTCATAAATAAGAAATCTTTTAAATAAATAAATGCTCTTTCGTTCCGATCAAGGAAATAAATATTATACTTGACATAGAATTGTCCACGCAAACTTTACTCATTCCTATCTTCCACATCGATCCTCCTCTTTGTCCCTTTTGCCAAATAATACAATTTTCGATTCTCCGCATATTCCTTGCCACGTTCTTATTCTCCTTAGAGCCTAGCACGGAATCCTTCCTTACTACAAATTTTGTCTGATTCTTCTAGTCATGCTCGTAATATTTTTAAAATTTATTCATTCGTTTATGTAATACAAAATATTAATAATAATAATATCAAAATTATTTCCTCCTGTTAACGTTTCTGTGCGGGGCTCTTATACTAGTCTTTGCGTACTTCTGTCTAATCGTAAGTTCAAGAGTACGTTATTTGCAAGGAATCTGTCATTATATACACTTTTAAATTTTCCGGAAATTAATAAATTAATTTTTACAAGTATTCAGGCACTATTTACATTACCAGTGGAATAAAATAAGAAAAAGGTTTAAAACAACAATCTGTAAAAGCATATTCTCGAATTTCTCCAACATATTATATATATATTAATGACAGCCCGACCCCCACATTCATTTTCTTCCACAAAAATTTATCCCAAAATGTGGCATTAAATAAAGATTTCTTTATTTAATTTTTTGCCGCACAATCGGGAAAGAATGACGTGGTCAATTTTCCTCAGTGATAGAGCTGGGGATCCGGGAGTGTACCCAGGCGGGGTTACCGCGGATGAAAGAACGATATATATATATATTAATTACAACGTAATTCTTAGGCTACCCCCCATTAGAAAAAATGTCCCAGAAAAATGTCCCAATTTTATGTAACGCTAAATGTCCCAAAAAAATGTCCCAATTTTATGTAACGTTTGTTATATTTTGTAGGATTTTTGTTATTGTTATTTAAAAAATGTCACAATTTTATGTAATGAAATATGTAACGAAAAATGTAACGAAAAAATGTCTTAATTTTATATAATGAAAGTTAAATGTTAGGATAGGATTTTTGTGGTTATGTTATTTTTTGTGTGTGTTGATGCCAGTAAGAATTACGTTGTAAATTTTGATCATTTTATACAAAGTATAGAAGAGAAAGAGACAGGAATGAAAGCAGGAGGGGTCAAGGGGCACAGCCCCTTGCGAGGCCAAAGTGGCCGAGTTTATATATATATATATATATATATATATTTGTATGCATGTATTATACATATGTTATAAAATTAGAAAAAAAATTAAATATATATATATATGAATTTTTGTTTCAAATGCTTTTTAAAAAGTTTCTTTTAAAAGATTGTATTCAAGTATTGGCCACTGTTGCAAATAACAATTTTCGCTCCAGCACGGAGTAACTGTATTATCAGCGTTAGAATAAAACAGATTTTGACTGGTTAAGAAAGTATTCGGAGGAATATAATAAATAAAGGCTACCGAAGGAAGGAATCTTGGAAGAAATAGGAACATATTGCGGATTTTAAATAAAAAAGACCTTATTTTCCTATGCAACTTGCGCGAGACATTTCTACAAGTGCCCAACAACTAGGTTGGGATTCCAAACATCCAATTGCTTAGACGTACGTTTTTGTTCAAAATCTGTTTTACCGAACAGACTGAATAAAGTGTAACGGTATTTGTCACCTATGCCGATCATACAAATAGAAAATTCTCGGTTTCATCGAGGTTTCACGCAACACTAATTGTAAGTTCCTCCTTATTCCTGTTGTGTCCGCTACGGAGCCAGAGCGTTTTGACAAGCGCTATCAGTCGGACAGCTCATAATCGTGGTGATATCTTCACAAGAGGTTTACGGCTCAATGATGACGACTGCACCAACTGTTGTCGAATAAAATATGCCAGTGACCTTATTTGGAGGCACGTTCTTAGATTTCGTAGTAAACGAAGAAGTAACTCTACTGCAACTCTTCTAAGCCTAGTTACGGCGCACTTGGATTTCGAAATATGGTATAAATAAAAAAGCAAAAAAAAATTATCAAGTGCAAAAAATAGCCGTTGTCAAATAAACGATTTCGATTTTAAGTAAATCGGTTTTAATTACGTCGAGTGGATTTTTTGTTTGCGTTTTATGTCGACACTCCCCCCTGCCGCAGTAAGCAATAGCGAGTTTGAAAACGCTTCGTCTCCCGAAACCACTAAATATCTCGGCTCGGCGACGGCAAATTAAATACACCGGATATTGCACGCGAAGAATATCCAACTGAAGATCTTAATCGCATCCGGCTTTAATTTCTCTGCGACGTTTTTTATTAATCTCTTTCGAAGTAATTGAGAAAACCGGACATTTTTTGGAACGAATCATTCCGGATATGTAACAATTTTTTTTTTTCTCTCTTTTTACTTTTTTCTTTTTTGTACAATGACGCTATATCTTGAGAGTAGCGGCGACACTCACGGGAGGGCTCTAAAGGAAAAAGATAAAAAAAGAAAAAAAAAGAAAAAAGGAAAACGGAGAAAAGAAAAAAGAAAGGAGGAAGAACTTTCTTCGATGGTGCGTCTCAATATCGCCGGCGAATGAGTGTATATTATCGCGTCCTAGGATGAAGACAATACGTAAGAAGAGACGCGGACGGATGATCGTTGCTGGAAGGAAAGGGACAATGGAGCGGTCGAGATTGATCGACGGCGGATCGCAGGAAAGTAGTCGACGCATCTCGTCGACTTTGTTGTCCGGATAGCGAGTAATTAGAAAAGCGGATAATGAGTTCAGATAGCGGTGAACGGTGGTGTGCGAGCGGAGTGGCAGCATTATGTTCGAGAAGAGCGCGGCGGCCAATGGGTATGGAGCGACGAACGATTGACCACAGAGTTCCATTTCGCCGAGAAGGCATCGCGCGCCGAGATCCGCGGTGTTGAGCGAACGCGCGCAACAATTAAATTTCATTAGGTGGCTCAGTTTGAAGCCAGCCTGTCTGTTGTCTCGGATTGCTCAGGGCAGCCGGCCTTGGGCGGGGGGATGGCTATTAAAGCGATTTTATTGTTTTAAAAGAAGCTGGAGATTAATGATGCGGCGCGTTCGCCGATTGTCGCTGTTAATTAATCGCGCCCGCGGAACCGGTCGCGCACAAGACCGAATCCGACGGAAGAAGCGCGAAGAGCGGCCTGTCGACGATCGGCTATCGGGTCGACGAAGAAAGCGCTTTCAAAAGGACGCGCCTTATCATCGGCCGGGTAATAAGCGAATTTGGCGCGCGCGGAGCCGCCTCGCCGGCGAACGGAATCTGCCACGTCAGGTCAGTGGACTTTTTGTTTTCCATCGGCTCCTTCTCCAGGACGCATCGTCTGCCGACGACGACGTTGAGATCCAGCGACGATCTGCGGCGACCGCGTCGTCGGATCGACTCTTTTTGTTCTCCATGATACTCTATGTCCATATTTTTAGAGACGCGCGAACACTGCGAACGGACTATAGAAAGCAGCAGGATAATCTCGGCTCGGAGCCGCCGAGAACACAATATGCCCAGCTCGGCTCCTCCAGGGGACACCCCGTTGCTCGAATATCTTTCCCTTCTTTGGTGATGTGCCCGTATTTATTATCATCAGCGGCGGTGCATCGGCGCGCACGATAATAATAGCGTACGCCAATAATTATAATGATAAAGAACCGGCGATAGTAACAATATTATCGACATGAAAGACGCGGTCGCGTCGCGAGTATTATTTCTGTACACAGATCGATTGAAGACCGTTATCCTTTAAAAAAGTCGTACGCTGGGCGGTGCCGATATCGGCTTATTAGCATCGATAAGGCACACGAGCGGCGCAGATAACGCGTACAACATAAATAACCGAATCCAGGTTCTTTCACCCAACCTCCTACTAGGAACCAGCTACTAGAAAACGGCCGCTCGCATCGCTCTTCCGCTCTTCGAGCCGCTGCGCCGTCTTAGCCTATTATGGCGCGTTAATTTCCTTCGTTAGTTAATTAGCGCAGCCTTTTCCCAGCACCCCTCCCTCCCCTGCACTCGCTCTCTCTCTCTCTCTGTCCGTCTGTCTCTCTTTTCAGGTCCGTATACAGTTCCTGCAGAGTGATCGTCGGTTTGTATGTAACAACGACGCGGGGCACATTAGAAATAAGGAGCAGGGTCGCTTAATCTTACTTACTTTTTCATCTCTTTTATTTCATTTCTGACTTCTCGGCTAGACTTACACGATGGAAATGTCCGGTCGGGCGACGAAAGGCCCCTACGAAATATCTACGATTTTAGAAGAGCGTTTCAATTCAATCGTCGATGGTAGTTGTAAAAAAATTGACCATCAGCAATAGAAATGTCCATGGAATTTAGCCGGCGATGTAATTCTAGACGGATTTTCACGGGAATTTCAGAATTTATAACTAGGGTAGCTACCACACGCAGTATTTTTCGCTTGAACAGCAAACACCTATACATATACATATATTATATATAGGGGAAGTCGTGTTATCAGGCTAATTTTTCGATATTAATTTCAAATTCGTTCTATGCTTGAATTATTGGATCCGGTCGCCATTATAGCTTTCCAGTGTAAAAAATTATGGAGAACAACACGGTAAAATGCACAAAAAATAAATACACCGATCTAAGAAACTAAGAAAGTTTGGATGAGTTCTTTTATTAACTTAACCAATTCTTTTCGCCATACCATCTCCATAGAGACTGTTACCATTATCTTATAGATCTGTTTACCGGGGGGGAGATACACCTATCGCACATTTCACACCTATAATAACATTACAAAATGCAGTTTTCAAATGTATATTCAAAATTTAAGACTGCTGCAGCTAATATTAGAAGTTCAAGAGAGTTTGTAATTCTTAGATTTTAAGTGCGTAAATGTAAAGAGACGAATTTCCTATAATAAACAAACCCTGGTCGTGCAGCACTGAAAAAGCCAACGTTCGAAAATCTAACAGATTTAAGAATGCGGGAAATCTACTTAAAGACGTACGCTATCAACCAATTAGCAGAGAATGCAAAAACAAAAAAAGACACAAGCTGCGCGCAATTAGATTTTCCAGTTCGCGATGTGAAAACTTTCGCTTTTTACAACTTTCTTAAGTACCCTTACCTCCATATCGGTCACAATTCTAACCGGCATCAGTACTTTGCTTTTCTAATGAAAATGGGGTAGCCCAGCAGCATCAAGATTAACATAGGACATTGTACGAAAGAAATAGTAACGAAAGGGGAACCTGACTCTCAATTTAGATCCTCCTAAGATTACATTATAAAAATATAAATACAACTGTAGCAAGGACACCACACACTTTAGTTTTAATGTTCAAAAAAATGTTTCGTAACCTATTGCAAATCGTACATTCAGACATTCCAGGTATTAGATTTTCTGAATCGCCGTTGACTAATTTTCTCCTTCATTATCACAAGTAATTTGAACAGAAACGCAAGTCTTCCGAACACGACATCGCATATATTTCGCAAATACTATTCGCCAGACACACATTGAATCTGCCATAGACTAACACTGAGATAAGTTAATCGCGTTCAGCGCTTCTGCGATTTCAATATTTTCAGAGTTCATATTTCTCTTATGTCCTGATTAAAATACCTTTTTTACATAAATTTTTGCTACAGAAAAAGTTTACCTCTGTAAGGATTTTTTTTTTTTTTTTTTTTTTTATCGTTTATATTAAAAACTCTACTCAGTCAGTATTTAAACAATACTCATCGATGCTGATATGGAACCACTACTGATAGACGGTGCAATTATCCATAAACAGAGAACATCATTGCAGTCGGAGGAGTCAAACGCAGTTTAAGAGACGAGATATTTTCGGCAGGGATGAGCTTGGGTCAAGTTTCTTTATATTTGGGTCTGTAGGCAGAATTAAAGGAAAAAGCATCTGGCAGGCTTTAGCGGTTGGTTCATAATCAGCCAATGGGCTGAAACGCTGATGATAATGATTTAGTCGCGATTTAGGATAATTTATTTATTTTTTTTTGACTCAGACTATATTAAAAATGAAATTTTCTTCCAATCTACGTTTACACGTGGCATGTTATAATATTTTAAATAAAAATTTCGCTAAAAAGAGATTTTTTTTTCAACGTTTGTTTTAATGACTGCACATTAAATACCGAAGAACCTATCGGTACACTAACAAGGCGAGTGGTATCATCATCATCATTCTGGAGCACCCTTTTGAACAAACAGATTATCGTTAAAATCGGCGTACATGATGAAATGAAAATAAAAGCACGCGACTAACACACGTAAGTAAATAATTATAAATGATGTAATAAAAAAAAAACAACTAATGTTTGGTGCTCATGTTCTAGCTACATTACTTATGGCTTATGTGAAAATATTGTGATATGATGTGCGAAGGGTATAAATGTTTTGAATTAAAATTAGACGTAGAATATAGAAGTTAAGTTGATTTAAGTAATATATATAAGACGAATATGATGTATTAGATTTAAGATGTAGATGATGAATAAACTATATAATTATGTTGGGAACCCACAGACGGGGGAAATTGCCTTGTAGGACAAGCAAATTATTTTTAAATAAAAAGAAAAAAAAAAAAAACAAAAACCTTCCCATAAAAAACGATCATTACTTTCGCTCGTCCTCGTTCTTATATAAATAAAGAAATAGTTAATAAATAATAAATAGGACTTATCGATAATAATTAATAACAACAACAACAATATGGTCAGTTGAGTGGTTCGTAAGTCGTTCCGTAGAGGAAAGATTACCGAGAATAGGCTAAAAGCGTATTACCATTTTCCCCGCTTCCCCCTAGAGATGGATAAATGAGTGTCATTTTGAATAGAACGCGTAAGTTCAACAATCGCTGCTGGAAAACTTAATATCGAATCAGAAATCGAAATTGTTCGGTTTCACTAGGGGGCAGTATTGTGGTACTTCGATCTTCAAACCAGCCAAACTGCGTGCATAGCGGACTGGTGTTGTGCAGCTGTCCAGTCGCACGCTACATTATAAAATTTTCAGCAAAGGCTCTCCTCTATAGCTTTTGCAAAAGTTCAGCTTGTTGCCAAACAGTGCTGCATGGCAATGGAAACAGGCAGGACAAAGATGCTTGAGATTAGTACGGCTAAAAATGTAAGTCTTGCGAGGATAGAGATAATAACAGAAATAGGTAGCTGGAGGCGGAATAGTGAATTAGTTAAAAGCGCCGGGCCAACGGCATTTTAATACATTTTCGGATTGACCAAGCTAAATCGTTCGTCTACTTTTACAAATTGCTTTCTTCTTCGTTAAATTCCGGCACCTCTCGCTAACCGTATCATGCTGCATCGTTCACACCTGTCGCTCTACGACAGAAGAACGAACGGCTCTTCGTTCAGTAGAGCGCCTTCCAATTCGGTTCCATTTCTCGCGACAGCCCGCAGCTTAGCTTAATGTTTTTCAATCTGTTCTCGGTAAACTGAAAAAGACCGCTTCTCTCATTTTCTCTCTACCGCGCACTGGGACCTTTTTCATATTTGACCTTTGTCGCCGGCGTTCGAAAACGTTCGTTTCGATTAATCGTAAAAATTATGAAAACGAAATTGAAAAAAGCAGTACAATAAATACGTTTGAAATAATGAAAACAGTAATTATCGAAAGTTGACTTTTTTCTAGCCTTTTTTTGATGTACAGATGTCTTAAACTGCTGCAGCTAGAAAGAAATTATTCGCAAAATTACGATGCGCCAGTGTATTTTTAATTTGCCGAGATTAACGTAAAATCCACCTGGTATTACATTTCGGTGATTTTTTTTTTAATTTTATTTATTTATTTTCGAAATGTTTGAATAGCTTCACGTCTGGCGTAGCCATCTAACTCTTTTTTTTTTTTTCTGAAGTTAATAAATAGAAACTGAATAATGGCATTTTTATTTCACGCTCCTTACTATTACCGGAGGCACACCATCGTCAGATTCGATTAAAAATAATCTCCAAGTACTCATCGTTACAATATATACATACATACATACATAAATATATATATATATACATATGTAGGTATATTTTTTTACTTTGTTCGCCCTCTGGCTAAATTTCAGATTATGTCAAAAAATTCAAACAATTTTCTAAAAGGCATTATTTAAATTAAAATCAGCACTTCCAATTTACTTTCGTTAAGTAACATCCGTATTATCGTGACATTAGTTTTAATTACATTCTTTTAAATTACAAATTACTCTTCATTACTCGACCAAAAAGAAGAAAAAAAGGTCTTACGTAATGTATAACAGAAAATTGTGTTTTAATAATTCCCTACGATGCTTTTGAGCGGGCGCCAACTGGTGACTATTTTAGGGGTACGTAGGTAGCTGGTCGGCCAGTGTATATGTACGCCACAGTCATGTCTGGTAACTAATAGTCGATCGCAGCCAGATATTGGCGATAGATCTTACCTAAAAGTATATATCATTAGAAGACAGTGTTCCTCAACTTTTTTTCTTTGCGCCGTGCGACTGACCGACCGGATGTTTCATTCGAAGAAAAATTTTATGATACAATTATAAAGAATTCTTTATAAATACAACTTTTATTCGGAAAACTTTTTATAAATATCATGCTAAAGTACCGCCATGTTTCGTTGGACTACCGGTATTCATGGTATTTTTATTTGTAAAAATATATGATAGTCCACCGAAACATGTCGCTACTTTAGTATGATATTTATAAAAAGTTTTCCGAATAAAAGTTGTATTTATAAAGAGTTCTTTATAATTGTATTTATCGGAAAACGAAAAGGAAAAAACTATGATCAAGTATCCAACTATCACGGATAATTAATCATATCGAACTGTTTTACTGCAAATTACCATAAATAGGCAGCCGCTTGGAGTTTAGGATGCATAAAATTTAGCAATGCTACATAAATAATGCTACGATACTGAACAAATTGATTCCTGTATGTACATATATATAACTTATACACATATATATATACAGACAAACATAAAATATACATTTATACAGAATTTAAAAATATTTCACTCGTCAACTTAAATATATTCATCAGGTTCGAAGATAGCATTTAGATGAAAAATAATTTCAACAATAGGCTATTTTAATAAACGAACATTTTGTTTAAATATCGAAGGATAAACGAATTTATTCGCTTTTTCGTGGAAAGCTATATATACCATGCTGAAATATTGCTGAAGTTTTATTTATTTAAACCGTACGTAAACGGTATTTGTATAATTTATTGACGAAAAATAACCGATACGAAATTAACAATCGGCCAATTGAGTGTATAACAAAAACAAAAAAAAAAATTAAACATTGAAGGAAACAGAAATATTTTTTTAATTCGATAAAATTACCTCAAAATTACATTATTATTTCCGAGACGATAAAAAAATAATGTAATTTTATCGCGGCGTACTGGTTAAAAATGTAAGTATTAAATATTAATTGATTTAGGCGTATTATTATGCGTATATGAATTGTTACCGAAAAATACAGCAAAAAACATCGCATTTTTATTCGTCACTTGCCACACACACACACAGAGTTATTCATTAGGAAAATAAAAAAAAAAAAAGATCAAGCTTTTACACGGCTGGTGCTGTACGGTAAGAAAACTGGCTGTCTTATTTAATTGGTTTGTGCGAATGTGTTCTCCTATAATGTTCATAATCGATAGATATTTGAAAAGTTTATCGGTCAGTTTTAGGTGTTCTAATTTTAAGCTTAGACGATTACCGATTAATGGATCGGTCGATATCATCTCAATAATCTGTAGAGTCGTTCGAGGTAAGCTGACTGCCTCGTAAAGTCCAACAGGCAATGAACACTTTTGTTTCCAAACGTTTAATAATTTCGTTCTAGACTGATAAGAAGATTTTTTATTTTTTTTTTATTTTTTTTTGGGATGGATAATTCCTAAACCAGTTTAAAAAAAAGAGAGAAAAAAACTACGTTGAACGAAATTCAATTTCAAAATAAAGAAAAGATACGGAGGACAAAAAATGTATTAAGCACAGAACGTAACTAATTTGAGTTATATTAGCAAATTACGAGTATTAAGAAATTAAGGAAATAAAGGAGGCTAGGAAAGAAACTATAAGCGGGAGTCGGTCACTGTAAGTAAAGGCTTGGAAGACCGGAATGAAATAAAGGAGCATTCGAATAAGACTCGATTCGCATCACAAGTATAAGCTGTGACGAGTCAAAATAAAGGACAATTAAACGAGAGAGAAACGGAAAAGAGAGGCTGGAGGCAAACCATGATTGAACCGAAGGCGAACCGTGAAGAACTGAATAGAACGGCCAAGGTTGGATTGAATTAGTGAAGGGGTAAGGAGGTTGGTTGTATTGAAGTGTAGAAAGAATAGGGATTAGAAATCGTAATAGGAACGATAAGAGAGCTGGTAAAAGTTCTGAGCAGGAAATCTACTTATAAACTGACGATTGATTGCAGCCGAACGTATAGTATTAATTAATAAAACCCCGTGGAAAAGCTACTTTAAAGTTCGGAGACGGCGGAAATAAATTAACGGAAGGTAGGAACTTCAACGCATACGCAGAAGTGACAAATTATTATTTTTTCATTAGAACTACAATCACTTACATTTCTGGACTGTAACAAGTTTTTTTTTCCCCATTTACAGTCCGAAAAAATTCCCTATTTAAGTTTTCCAACAACTTATTTTCACCTTTCGGCATAGAAAAAAAGATATAAAGAAATACAAATCATAATAGAACATAGCGTATGTACGGAATCAAATGTTCTTACTCGAAATTCAAAAAAAAAAAAAAAAAAAAACAATCCTCGCTGCTAATGGAAACTTCAGCTTAACACGTTGAAGCGGTAAGTTAATTTTGAGGAGGTTATAAGGGGGGTTCTAAAATATTATGAATTTTTTCCAAAAATTTGTCAAACGGAGAGAGATATATTTACGGCGTTTGCGAAGATGATTTCGCTTTGTTGTTTGTGTTGATAGAATTTCCCTCTTCGACTGGTATTGTTGTATTTTTAAAACGGATTATTTCGACGGCGGGCGATTTGTCGACGGCTTTGTACGTGCGCGTATTCACGCAGCAGCACGCCTGAAGAAAGACACCGACCACCACAGCGTCGATTCGGCCAAATAACTTCCGGTGTTGGTCCATCGCTAATAATCGGTGCTCGTCTACGTTTCTGGCTAAATCCTGATTTACGAGCGTCTAAATGCTCTGTGCCAGAACTACACGGGCTCCTTACAAATCGACCAACGAGAAATCTCCAAAAACGACTTTAAATTTGGCTCAAAATCTCTGCCGGATCACTGTTTAGCCTAATCAGTTTCACCGGTGGCCAGCAGCCAATCGCGAATCGTCTTTTCAACATTAGCAGCTGCACAAGTATCATTTCCTCATTTGCGAAAAAACTTATCTCTGCCCGTGAACTGTCGCTTATCCCACACCGTAACTCGTCCGATTCCGATCGTTTTATTGCTATCATTATTATCCTCTCTCGTTGTGTTCTTTTTTTCCCCCTTCTAATTTATTTATTCGATGTTAAACTTACATTTATAGAGAACTGTGTTATCATAGCGCTTGGGAGTTTAGCGGTTTTTTTTGATTTTTTTTTTTTTCAATTTATATATATATATATATATATATATATATATATATATATATATATACATATACATATATCACCGCGCATAGAGAAAGGGAGCTAAACGTCAAAAAATCGCTTTTTTTTTCATAATCTTTTTTTTTTTTTTTTGTTGGGCGCGTCAGCACAGGACATTTACCCAACACAAAGGACTAACAAATAATGAAACGTAAGGACTTGAAAGTTATATCAGGAAGCGATTGAAAACAGAAGAAATGAAGATAGCCAATACAGGAACAACAGAAGGAGAAGGAAGAGCAAGAATGTAGTGGGCACAGTAAAGGTTTGAAAGGCCAAGGCCAAGCAAATTAAAATAAAGGACTGCGCGTTGTGAGGAGATAGATGAGCATTCGAATAGTAGGAGGTGATTTGTATCACAGGTCAAATTTAAGATAGGAGGATATGGAAGGGACACAAGGGAGACTGAACAATATTAAAACGAAAAAGTGAGGCGGGAAGCAGACTGTGATTAAAACGAATTATGGAAGAAATAACAGAACGGCTGATGCAGGGAAAATTATTAAACCAGGAAGAAGTAGGTGGAGAGGGTTGTATAGCAAGGTAAAAGGAGTTAGAATTGAAGAAAAGAGAGACGGATAAAGATCAGTTCAAAAGTCATGGTGAATAAGAGAGTGGACAGAGACATTGGGAGGGGAAACTGTATATGAAACGGCCATTTAGTGTAGCTAGACATGCCAATGAATCGGCAAGATCGTTACTAACGATACCGCAGTGGCCCGGAATGCAGGTCAATTAAGATAAAACGGGATGTTAATAAATTATGAATTAAAGAACGAATATAAAGGGATAATAGGATCGGACGAGGGTTTAGGAAAGGGAGATGAGATGGCTAATAAAACGCTTTTCGAATCAGAGCATATGACGAATTTTGATAAATTGGATGTTGAGGATCTAAAAAGGATAGCACGTAAAATAGCCATGGATTCGGCTAAAAAGATAGAAGAAAAGGAAGGAAGTTGAAAAGACTCAGAATAGTTGATATTAGGAAGAATAAAAAAACAGCTCCGACAGCTGAAGCAGATTTTGAGCCATCCGTAAAAAAACCATGCTGTGAGCTGGAAAAAGTTTAGTGTAGAGTTTGGTTAAATTCGTTATGTATTACAGGAAACGGAAGAGATTTTTAATGTTCGGGGGAAGCGAAGAAATAGCTTGGGAGAAAACGACAGTTCTAAGAAGTTGTAAGTGAAGTACGGGGATTTGTTAAAGGATAAAGTGAGAAAATAGGACAAGTCGGGAGGATATGTGTGAAAGAATTGGAATTTTTCTAGGAGAGAAACGCCATTTGTACAGAATATATGTTGATAGGAATTCACGAGCTCCGAGTGAGGAATATGAAGACGTTTAATCATAAATCCTTCGCCGAGGAAAAGTCTTCAAATAAATAAAGGAAGGAAGCCAGTTTCGGCCAGGAGAGCAGGAGTTGGAGAAGAATTCAGAGCACTAATACGGAAGAGTTTTGGATGCGATCAACTTCGGTAAGGAGGGATCTGGGAGCACTGGCATAAAGAAACGAACAATAGTCCAATTTAGAAAGAATAATGGATCTGTAAAGTATGAGGAGAATATACGGATCGCCACCCCATTTCCGGGGGGACAACGCTTTTAGGAAATTTAATCTCTTGAGAGCCGACGTACATAGATAGTTGATATGATCGCAAAAAGATAAATTACTATTAAGAATAACACCAAGGTAGGAGAAGGAGTTAACTAGAGGAATAGGGAGTTGATACAGGAAAAGGTTAACTAAGGAACGGTTAAAAGAACGAAATATAAAAACTACAGAGGCAGACTTCTCAGAGGAAATAGAAAGATGAAAAGAAGACAACGATAATTCCAAAATAGCAAGGGAGCAATTAAGCTCCTCATTGGCAGAAGAAAGATTATTAGAGGAGGATTTTTCATAATCTGGCGCGAAAAATATCGGAGAATTGAAAAAAATTAATAATTCCAAGTCTCTACAATCATTTTTGAGAGAGATAGCCGTTAAAAGGGGGGAAATACAACAAAATTTTAAAATTTTCATTTCACTGATTAAGCGTTTACTTAATGCGCTACAAAGCTTACAATTACTTACAAAAATAAGGAAAAAAGAAAAATTATTATTCTCATCATAGTTAGCACGACAATGACGAGATAGAGCAATTATCATCATTATCATCGGGGTGAATTGATATCGTGTTTCCACTTCTGCGAATTCGTCTATCATAATAATTTTCTAACACAGTTATAAAAGTATCGGTAATATTTCGATTTCTCATCGTGTACGACACACTGAAATAATTATTATGAAATATTTTACCCCTAATCATTTCAGAATAAATAAAAACCGGAAAACAAACGAGAAGTTGAAATAATATTCGATATAATTGTTCTAAAAAAATGTTTAAACGATTGAAAATTAAATAATAACGTTATTAAAATTATGGAACGAGTTTACTCGATTTGAAAGTGTAACTAACATGCTCACTAGATCGTTGCGACAACTTATAGCCCGTGTTTCCAAGTTCATATAGCGCCACCTAACGTGAGAAATGCGCGGGAAGTATGAATCTAATAACTAATTTTAAACTTTAAATAGCCCTCCTAAAAAATTTCATTTTCTACGCTTAGGTCCCTTTCACATATATCTTCTTCTTCTTCTTCTTCTTCTTTTGGTGCCATGTTCGTTGTCGAACTTAGGCGATCATCTGGATGACATTTCTGTAGGCCTCCCTGTCGCCGGCGAGTCGGAAAAGTTCCTCAACGCTCCTGTCGGTCCACTGCTGTATATTGCACAGCCACGATAATTTTTTACGGCCAATGCAGCGCTTCCCTTCAATTTTACCCTGTATGATCGTTTGTGCCATTCTATACCCTCTCTGTATGTATGTCCGAAATATTCTTATTTTCGTTGCTTGATTGTTTTCAATATTTCCCGTTCTTTTTGCAACTCTTGTAGTACCGTGTCTCGTTGGTAATGTGCGCAGTATATGGAATTTTTAACATTCTTCGTGAACACCGCATCTCAAAGGCCTCTATACGGTTCATAGTTTTGACTTTGAACGTCCAGGCTTCACAGCCATATGACCTATACCGACCAGACGTAACAGCGGAGTATCCTCAACCTCAGTGATTTGTTTAGTTGATGACTGCATAGCGTTTTTTGAATTTTGATGAACGCGCTTTGCGCTATTTCAAATCGGGTTTTAATTTCTTCGTCCGCATCTACTTCCTCGTTCAGCCAGGTTTCTAGGTATTTGAAGTGCGTTACTTTTTCTATTTCCTTGCCTTGTATGTACAGGTTCGTTTGCCTGACATCCCCTCGGCTCATACTACCATCAACTCTTAGTTTTCGATGTGTTTTAGTTCGATTCCTTTCTGTATAGCATTTACGGCGTCCACTAGTTCTCTTGCAAATCTTCCATCGCCTCCGCTAACACTGCGTTGTCATCCGCGTATCTAATGTTGTTAATGATCTCATCGCTGATCCGGACTCTTTTTGCTCGTCCTTCCAAGGCTTCTGCGAAAATCACTTCGGCATATATACTGAATAGCGTTGGCGACAATATACAGCCCTGACGTACTCCTCGACGGACAGGGATGTCTCCCGTTTGCGAGTTGTTCCCAGCTTGTACTACAGCGGTTTGACACGTATATAGATTTCTCAAAAGGCATATATCTCGACCGTCTAAATCGCTCTAATATTTTAAATAGTTCGTCATGTTGCACTTTGTCGAAAGCCTTTTCTCGAAATCGATGAAACAAACGAATACTGTTTTCTGACATGCCCTGCATTTCTGAAGTAATACATTCTTCATACAGTATAAGGCGTCTCTGGTGCCGAGTCCGCTGCGAAAACCGAACTCAGTTCGCTGCCCATTATACTTTCACATTTGTGTTGAATCCGATTTTGGACGATTCGCAAAAGTATCATCAATGTATGTCTCATCAGGCTAATCTCCACACGACGCCGGTTTGTTCTTTTTTGGTATTGGGACGGACTGAAGCCAATCTCTCAGAAATCTTCCAGTACAGTATACCATATTCAGAAGAGTTGTAAGCAATTTGACGCCCATGGGTATCTATGACGAGTTTTAGTATGTCTGCCGGTAGAACGTCAGGTACAGGTGCTTTACGATTCATAGCTCTTTTGATAGCGAGTTTCACTTCAGATTCCAGTATGCTTGGTCCGGTCAAATCCTGTTCTTTATTCTGTCGTATCGGCTCGGCTCGCCTATCATTAAAAAGCCCTATCGTCCATTCTTTGCACCTATCTTCATTTTCTAATAGGAGTCTTCCATTCTTATCCCGTAGAAGCTGATGCCCTCGTTTTTCGGGAAAAATACCGCTTGTTGTTTTAATCAGTTTGTGAAGATTAAAGTCATCGCGTTTACGCTGGAGGCTTTCAATTTCTTCGTAGGCTTTCTCGAGGTGTTTCGCTTTGGCTTCCCTGATTTTTCTTCGAATCTTTCGGTTCATGTCAGCATATTTCGCTTCATCCTTATTTTTATGTTTCCTTCTTTGCTCGATCGGTACCAGCATCTCATCTTTCATTCATTCATTTTGTTTCATCGCCTTCTTGTTATTAGCACCGAGGATTTCTTTACTTGGTTGTAAGATGGCGTTCTTTAGTTGTCTTCAGTACTACTGAACATCGTGTTGGTCGGCAATTTTTGGTTCCTCCATGTGGCTCTTTATTTATTTTTTCAGATTTTCAGCAATTTCGGGCGATCTCAGGTTTGCAGTATTCTTCTTTTTTTCTTCGTCAACCAAGAATCGTATTTCACCGTCGCCGAAATATTTAATGATTTATCGATAGGGGAGAAGTTGGAATCAAAGTCCCTCCCCTTATTACGCATTTAATTGAAAATTTTCTTTCCACTTTAAAACAAACACCTGTCTATTAGAACGCCGGCGGCGAACCCCGTAGCTTTTGATGTAATGTTGCCGGTGGAAAAATGCGACCTGCGGCGAAACCTGTCGCGGTGAAATGTAGTCGCAGCAAAATGTAGTCTCAGCGAATCGTGCTCGCGGCAAAATGTGGCACACCCTTATAATCCAATGCAAGTGAAATTTTCTTCTTTTTTGCTGATATTTCCAATCGACTTGCTAAATTTTTTCCGCAAATTATACTCTACAACAAACTTTTATATAATTTTACAGACTTTCTTTTTTCTCTTAGTTTACTTTTGTTGCCTCTCTGCTGTGAAGCTTTTCCATAGCCTACACTAATTAATTAATACTATTCATTTGCTTTTCTTTTCACTAACGAATCAATATCGATCGGTGGTCCCTTCGTGGTATGTTGGAACTAGGTATGTTACGAATATTATATTTTCGATATTCGCGAATGCGAATGCGAATGTTTGGGAAAGTCATTAAAACAGATTATTTTATTTAATCATTTTTATTAATAATTACATTAATACGGTACAGTACTAATATAACTCGAAAAATAGAAAAGATTTATTATAGAATCGATATATCTATATATATAAAAATCCCGTGTCTTTATGTTTGTGCAGGATAAACTCGGAATTTACTTAATCGATTTTTATAAAATTTTGAAAGTACATGCGCAATTTAATCCAACTCTTAAGGGATAGGATACTTTTTGTTTTAATTATTTACATAAATGTATTTGTTATATTAAATAATTTAATCAATCAATTTAAAAAAAAACAAATTTAATTGTTGGCTATTACTTTTTGCTTTCATTATTTACATAAATATTTGTTGTATTAAAAAAAACAAATTTTGACAGTTTTATTATTTTTTGAGCACCAACTACTTTTCGTGGCGACTTTGGTGTATTGTGCGATGTTAATCGAAATGCAACCGTGTTTATCGCTGGCCCATGGCCTTATTATCGATGAATGATTAAATAAACGTTTTTTCGCTCTGTCGTTTACAAAAAAAGTTCAACGCGTATTACGGAGTTGTTGTTTATGAAAAAAAAAAAAAAATATTGTGCGATATTGTGCGGCATTTAATTTATTTATATTTCAGTATATTTAATAAACGTCCTGCCTTGATAAAAAAAAAAAAAAAAAATTATTTTAATATTCCGACAACAATAGTGTGTCAGTGATACAACTCTGTGACATTGTTGGGCATCTAAGTTGCTTTATATTTCAGTATAAGATAATGCCGCGGAGACAATCGAACCTCAACAATGCGCGTAGCAGAAATGCACGGCGTATGCGTGTTATGAGAGCTACTGAATCGGAAGAAGAAATTGCAAGAATAAACGCATGTTGCCTGCTCACGTGTGGGAACACCATCAAGTGTCTATTCGTGTTAGCAAAAGACAAGTTGACCAAGAACATTGTGCACAAATTAGTGCTTAGATAATTTTCAATTTTATAAAATAATATAACTAATAGTTCGAAAGCAATGTTATCTGCCTCATTTATAACATTTAATTTTTATGTAACTAATTTATTTAGTATATTGTGTAAATAAGTCATTAATTACAGATTAAAGTTAAAGATTAGATAAATAAAATGTAAATTCAATAAGTGTATATTAGTTGGATAATTTCATTCTCTACATATGATTCAAATTCGGCTAAATAATTTCAGGTTTATTAGTAAAAATTAATTTGGTTGCATCAAAATAATAAGTAAAAAATTAATTTAATCTATTATAACTACTAAGCCACAGCAACGCGTGGCTGGGTCAGCTAGTTATTATATAGTTTTGTTTCAATAATCAAATTTTAAAAGTGGCAAATTATATTTGATAAATAGTAGTTTAGCTTCCTTTTATCCCATGAGGCGATTTCTGAGTGGCTCGTATATAAGGCCGGCTGCACTAAATAATTGCTCACTCAGAACGCTGGCTAGAGAAGCGCTGAGATACTTGCGAGCAAGATCTGACAACTTGTCGTATTTCAATTTAGTTTTCCACCAGTCCAGAGGGTTTTCATCGAGGGAGGCTCGTTTTTCTTTGAGATGATATACTTTCAATTGTGTTTTAATTTCATGTTCTTGTGTGTCCCTACTACGGTCAGATTCTAAATCGGAGGAGCCTTCGTCTTCGCTTGAGGACTAGAGAATTTCGGCTAGATTGCTAATGAGACTTTTAGCAGAACAATCAAAACTTGTTGAAAGCTCATTGATATTATGTGTTGATTCTCTCGGCGTTTTAGTACCGTACGTTGGAAGAATCCCGATTTCGATTAGACAGTTTTAATGCGAGTGCAACAACGTCAGCATTTACTCTGTCCTTTACAATATCATTAAAGAATTCATGCTTATACCGTGGATCCGAAAACGTCGAAATTGTAAATAAAGAATTCTTAAGAATATGTAGCGACTTGCACATTCGCAAAATATTCGCATCGTTTGATGCGAATGTTAAAAGTAATGCGAATTATTCGCATAAGCGAATGCGAATGCGAACATTCGTAACATCGCTAGTTGGAACATCTTTCTTACATCCTGCTAATACTCTGAAAGTTTTTTAGACTTTTTTCAGTCTGTTCCATTTTCCTTTAACGATGAAGTTTTTTTGTTTTTTTTTTGTTTTTTTTTGTGATATTACGAGTGATTCAGTTTTATTTCGGAATAATAATAAATTTCTAAGCATTTCTATATTCGATTTTTTTTTTTTTGCAAACAATCTCATCCTATGATATTCTATCACATTCTTCGTATTCGTGTTACCACCTTTTCCGAAACCACCATATTCGAACTGAGTTCCTTCGCACGCTCCCCTCTTCTCTCTTTCTCTCCTCAACCTAATGGTTGGTGGGTACTACCTATTAGCGTACATCTTTGCTGTACAGATATAGGTAGTGTACTAGGCAATTATTATATGCAACGCAGGTGTACACGAACAATAGAAAAATCAAAGGGTTGTTGTTGATCTCGTAAAGCAGCTGTTAATGTCCCTCAATTGATAACATCAATAACATTCGTTTAATGTCTCTAAGAAGTCCACTTTTAAGTTTCGTCCCAATTCGCACTCTAATCGACTTTCCTCTTTTATCTTTCTATATGAACATTTTCTTCAGCCGTATTCGTAACTTTCTTTACGATGCTTGGTATTATTATGTACCGGTTGCGTTTCAATCATAGAGTCTCCTTCTTTCATCTCGCTATCGTTTTTATCTTACAGATTTCCCTCATTGCGCATTCTGCCAGTAATAATTAAAAATGCAGTTCTGATCACATCTTCTTGAATGTTTCGTTTTCACTTTACTCAAAAATCTTTAAATACTCCTGCTCCTTATAGTGCTGCATTCGTTCTTTCATTTACATCGTCTTCTGGTTGTTCTTTCTCTTGATTACTTCGCGGTCTTTATTGCTGATTGCGTATTAAATAAAAATATCTAATTATCCAGCGCGTTGCCCTTTGTTGGCCAAACCCAGAAAAATATATTTTCAATAGCGGGATCCTTAACTGAACGAAACACCACTGTGTGTCTAACCGGCCGAACTACGCCATCTGGCTTTTTCCGTTTTTATACATTTTCAATGATTTTCAGCGACGGGATTCTCTGATACATATTAGTTCTATACTTCGACCAATCGCTTGCAGTTGTCGCGAAGGAGGAATTTCTACATTAACCTAAATATTGTTATACCTGGCGGCGCTCTTGTTGAGAAAAATAGAATAGAATATCCGTCAAATTGTTCTTCACTTGGATCTTCCTGTTTTTTTGGGTTTTTTTTTTTCCTATTATCTTTTAATTATCTTTTTAGCGATTCTCGCAGTATTTGGCTATCATTTGTAGGATTATGAGAAAGAAAAATATCTTAATGTTTTTCCGGACGTCGTTGAAAAATAATTGTAATTACGTCTGCACCGGGTAGAATTTCGTATTAGTACTTCTTTAGCACAATAACTGTAAGCGCTGAATATTTTTAACGGTATATGTGCAGATTTTTAATTGGTTACATTAGTCGAAATTAGGAAAATAACTCGAGATTTAATTTTACCATTGCTGGTCAAAAGGGCATATGTAGAGAGCTATTTCACACCGGTTGGTTAATATGGGTGCCTCTTTATTTCTCATTACCCTGCAATATTAGATGTTAATCTAATCAACTATAAATCTTGAATAAACAATACGTATAAGAGATTCGTGTGAATATAGGATTTTGCGTTAGTTGTAATTTCATGCAAAACATTTAAGGCGCAGTGTAATAATTGATCGTATTTACATAATCCGAGTTTATCATAAATACTACGACACGAATTTACCGTTGAACACGGCATAAATAGCTGTGGGGCGAACCGTTCCTAGTGCTGTGGTGAAAAAAAGGTAGGTATTTTTTACGCAAGGAATCCATCGGTGTTTTAAAACAGAAGACAAACGGGACACCCCAAAATGCGTCGTAGTTGACGCCATTTGAAGTATATAAAGTATCAATAATTTCCCTTAACAACTGTACTCGTTAGTAAAAATTTTTTCGTAAATACACGTTTTAAATTAACGCTAATATTGGAATTGTCCATTTTCTCTGCATCGCAGTGTACGCAGAACGGAAAATTTAACATATCACATAAAACATAATATGTTGAAAATTTAAAAAATCTTCAACAAACCGATATGTTTCGGAGTCACTCCATTATAGTTGTCTCGGGTTCGATCCCCCGGGCGTCGCCAGAAGTTATTATTACGAAAAAAGTTAAAATGAAATACTCGCTAATAGAATCATGCGGAAGGCAATGTGGCAAACCACTACGTATACGCGCTAGTTAGTACACAGCAGATAGGCACGGGACCGTATTTGTACATCGATAATAAAAATCATGCATTCACAATATCAGTTACAAGTATAGTATTGCCTGTGTACACATTCGTACTGCATATAAACAATTGCCATGTTCAGCTAGAGTGTACGAATAGGTAGTCAAAACGCTCGAAATCAAGCAATGTGAGTGTCCTGTGGTAGAACGTACAATTATAAATAAACGTAAATTTTAATATTGACACTGATTTAGAGATTTCATACATATAACCAGATATTATATATTTATTGTATTATATTAATAAATTTAAGAATAGTTTAATTGATCTGATCTTGAAACACTTCACTATTTAAAGTCTATAATTAACTTTCATAATATATCGATATAAAGTTGAGTATTTGTCGCAACGGATTTTCGATATTTGTAATCGTTTATTTTTAACTTTAACTTCATTCAATGCGGAGTGACCCAGAAACATGTCGATTTTTTAAAAATTGTTTAAATTCTTAGCCTATATATGCATATATTTTGTGAATTATTAAATTTTTGTTTTATATTGTTTACTAGGATTTGTAATAAAAAAAATTATTTAGAAAGTGTTAGGGGATAAAAACTGGCGACTACCGTTTAAAACAAATTATAAAATATGTTTAAGTAGAGAAAGGAACTGGCTCCGATATTCTCATCAAATCCGTTAGGCTTAGTATATACATTATGAAAAGCTTAATTACACAATCCATCCTTTATGAGGGATATATGGGACTTACTTTACTTTACTTATAGAGATACATGAAAAATTATTATGTTTTTTATTTATTTATTTATTTTTTCTAAAATAGTAAATTTTGTCTTTTAATTAGTGCTTGATAAACATTTTACCGAAATATTCGAAAATTAAATACGCACCGACACTTCTACGTTTAGGACAAAAAACTATAAAAATCTGAAACACCGAGAAAAATCGAAGATATTTGTTTTGAAGAAAAAATTCCCGCTGTATATTATTGATTTTATTACCCTTCTAATTACTCCCCAGTATTATTTAATTTAATCAAAATAGTTTTTTGCTATAAATGTCAGAATATTAAACCCCATAATTTTAACAATGATTTATAGTGATTCATCTGTAATTTAAAAACATTAATAACGATTTTAATAATCTGTCGTATTGTGAAAAACTTCTGCGCCTACTGGTTGACGTGTTAATCTTGTTTCGCTAAATTTTAAGGTCGAATATTAAATTATATAAGAAATTTCAATGTTGTAAAGTAACGTAAATGTTAAAGTTAACACAATAGAGAGACTAGAAAAACAGTATGGAGGCGGATTTCAACTTGGTTCGTATACATTCTTTGTTAAACATTGAATTAGGCTAAACAATAATAATGGAATAAATCTTTAACCTTCTTTCTTTATTTTTGCTTCGAAACTTTGTATTTCTCTGTAATAACATACAGCTGTATTGGTAATAAGTGAATAACTGATAGGGATATGTACCTTTTTTTTTAAAATGGCAACGTCATTTTACTATATCTTGAATTAATGAAAATTGAAAAAATGTTACCAACAAATTCCATATAGTTTTTGCCGAATTCAAAAACAAAAAAAAAGTGTAACGTGTTTTTCCCGTATGTTTTTTTATTTTTTACAATTATCTAGACCGATTATTAAAATGTTTGTTTAATCAGGTACCGGTCACACAGCGGTGGCACCATGTAAGTATGTCGGTTCTTATCCTTTGTAGCCGTTAAAATTAACAAGAAAAAGAATCTTGTTAGAGAAATGTTATATGAAGTAGACGACATTGACAACTTCAGCGTTATTAATTTACCTTAGAAATTTTAAGTGGAAAAAAAGAAAAGAAATTTTAAAATAGCCAGATAAAAAAAAAACTTATCATTGCTAATTTACATTAAAAATGTGTATCCGAATAAGAAATTTGAAATCTCAAAGTATTTCCACATTCTAGTAACGATCTTATATTTGCTTTGTAAATGATTAGCAGTGTTTTTAAATTAGTAAATAAACTACAATGATGAATAATTAAATTTCCAGGATTTTACTTCCCCTCATACATTTAGTAGTTGTTACCTACGGCTTCGTCCGTGCATTAATATGCATTTAGATCTGTACTTGGAAACTAGTATAATTGTGTTTGTTTTACTAGAACAGCAGGAAGGAAGTTTAAAGGATTCAGAGTAGTTATTAGAGGGAAAAACAAAAGCAGCACCAACCTCTCCAGCCCTCTTTTTTTTTTTTTTTTTTTTTTTTTTGTTTATTTATTTATTAGTGAATAATAACATAAATACATAGTGATTGAAACATAGCCATGAGTATCTCAGTTGAATGAACACCTCATGGATTGGAAACAATAAAAAGAAAATGAAAAAGACAAAATTTAACCGATATAAAAATTAAAATAAAATTATATATTAAATGAAAAATCTTCAAGATCCGAATATTTGGAAGCCATGATAAAATTCGCCGCGTGCAGGAATTTTAATAAATTATCGTTGTTTAATGGAAAACAATTTACGTCTTTAAACAAGAATTTCCATTTGGCGCACTCATTAACGATATGGGTGACAGTTTCAGGAGCATCTCCACAGGAACACAAATCGGTGTCTGCTAGATGGAAACGGTGCAGATAACTTTGAAATCTACCATGTCCAGTGAGAAATTGCGTCACATACGTATTAATATTATTAATTTTGATTGGATTGGTTTTAACCTCGGGGACAAAACTAAATGTTAATCTTCCAGTTGAGCTATTGTTCCAGCTATTTTGCATTTCAATAAATCTATTGTTTAGATCCAACTCCAAATTGAGATTATTTAACCCTTTGAAATACAAGATTTTATGCTGCAATACGGAATGCAGTGGCAATTGTCCTGCTATTGTTCGCAACGCATCACCGGAAGTAGTTCTATGCGCGCGGAGAATAAACAAAAGAAATTTTCTTTGGGATTTAACTAGTACTTCCTGAATGCTTTTACGCTTTTAAAGCCTCTTCAAACATAAATACGCAGTACGTGAATAATGAAACAACTAGCATATTATAAATTATTAAACGGTGTTTAGTGCTCATCCCATACGTGCGTCCAGACACGGAGTGCAATTTATTTAGAACCGTTGTAGCTTTACTGGACAACATTTTTGAAATGTTGATTAAAACTGTAGCGACAGTCTAATGTAATACCAAGATATTTCAGTGATTCGACGATATTCATTTTAAAGTTCGGTATAGAGAGATGTAGCGAATTGTAGTAGTCCCTTTTTCGTTTCCTGTGCATGATTAATAAAAATTAGTCTTGTTTTCGTCCAACTGTAGAAGATGTTTTTCCATATAGGTTAAAATATTGTTGATTGTAATCTTGAAGTATTTACAAATGGAGGGACGATGGTTAGAAGTGACCGCGAATGCTAGATCATCTGCATAGAAATATCTGGTTACTGCCGACGGGAACTCCATCAACGATAAGTCTGAAATATACAACACCAGCCCTCTTAGACCCATCAGTACAAGTAACAGCATGATTAAGATATAAAGAGCTTAAAACCATGTGAAATTCAGATCTAACTATAGAGTGAGGAAGGAATTTAACAGAACTTGACATATGAAATACGTGAGGAAGATGTAAGAGACTGAAATAGTTAAGAGAAAAGTACGGAGATTTATCGTAGGAGAAAATATAGGGAGAAAAATTGGCAAGACGAACAGAAATGAAAGATAAAATTGGAATTTTGTTGGGAGTAAAACGTTAATTATGAGAGATTGAGCAGTAAGCAGCTATAATCCTAGAGGAAAAAGAGGGAAGAAGTTTAATTAAGAAACGATAACCTAGATAGGATCTTCGGATGAACAAAGAAAGTGATTTTGATACGGAGAGGATGACAGGAATTTAGATTTACTGCACTCAGACAAAGACGAAGACAGGAATTTAGATTTACTGCACTCAGACAAAGACGAAGACAGGAATTTAGAATGCGGCCAAGCTTTAATAGAAGGGACTTACAATTAGAAGAGTTGCCGTATATTTAGAAATAGTAGTCCAACTTAGCTTTTATGATAAAGCACGATATTTATAGAGTGATTTTAAAAGATTAATCCTTTTAAGACAAGAAGTATACAGGCGACTAATATGCTCTGAAAGGACAAACGACCGTTAAGGAGCACACCCGAGTAACAGAAGCACTTCACAAGAGGGACAGAATAATGACGTAGGGTTAAAATAATTGAGGAAGGATTATGGACAGAAAGTAATAGCCATGGCTGCGGATTTAAGAAGAGAGATGAATATTGGAGAGAACATTTTCTATAGTGGGCTAATGAGCTATTTAGTTCTAAAACATTATATGTGACATTGTAAGAAGAAGAATAAATAAGGATATCGTCGGCATAGAATAAAGATGATAAATTTAACGGAAGAAAGGCATTTTGAAAGTTGTAGATACTGAAGAGAGTGGGACTAGACAGGAACCCTGAGGAAGACCACGAAAAGCTTTTTAAAGTGGAATAACAAGAAGTAAATAGATATGTACAGTCCGGTTTTGAAAGAGACTAATAATAATGGTAACAGCATGGACAGGAAGATACAATGACAGCAAATTGACTAAGGTAAAACCTCTAAAGTTGAGGTCAGAAGAATCCTTTAGCCATATTTCAGAAAGCAAAGCTACTTCGATTTTGTGATGGTCCAGTAAGCCCTCCAAAGCATCCTTGTTGGCTCTGAGACTGCGACAATTCCGTTGTAGAATATTAAGTTTGTAGGCCATTGTGAATATAGATCTGGAATAGATTAAGATGGGCGAGGACATGAAGAAAGTAGGAGTAGGTAAAAAAGTATAATGGACTAGTATATAAGTAATAGGACAGAACAATAGGAGAAAAGGGCGAAAAAAGAAGAACAGAGCATACCAATTGCAGTAGTAAGGCCATTAATGTCACGTTTAAGTATATATTAAAAAGACTTGCCGCCAATTACCAACCAACCTATTTAAAGGGATTCAGTGATAGAGACTAGTTGAATTTAAGGAAAGAGAAAACTGTCCTTTACTACAACCAACCACTTTAGGAAAAAGTAGCGTGCAGAAGAGACAACAACAAAGAGAAACAGGATAAAAAAAAAAAAAAGAAGCAAAACAGCAAAACAAAAATAAAAACGAAACAGACGATATGAAAGCAAAGGAACAAACCATACCGAACGTTGCTAAAGTAAACGTCATGTACATGCGAATGTACATTTAGTAAAGAACGACGCCAATTATCAACCGTCCTACTTAAGACGGTTGTAAACAGGAGAAGGATTAATATTAAAAGAAAAGAAGACTGTCCTTCACTACTACCGACCACCTTAGTTAAAAGTGACGAGCATGAGAAACAGCAACAAGAAAAAAAGTGAATAAAACCAGCATATAATATGATGGCATGATAATAAAAGGAAAGAAATTCACTACTAGCGACCAACTTATTTAAAAGTCGCAAGTAGAAAAAGTAGCAATGGGAATGGATAAGATAAAAAAAAACTTTTATTATGATAGTTAAAAGGTACGCTGAAATAGTGATCATTATTGAAACCATGATTGCCTTCATAATTATTAACTGAAGACCATCGCCAACTGTCAATCATCCCGTTAAAGGAATTAAAGCCAATGCTATCGGTTAATATTAAAGGATAAGGAACCTGTCTTACAGCGTCACCGAACAAATCAGTAATGTGTAGCAAGAGTGAGAAATAACACGTATAAAAGGAACAAAAGTAAGAAAAGGAAAATTTATCCTTTAACTTTGGCCATTATTAGCAGTCTGTGCTCATGATAGAGACGGGTAAAAATAAATAATTTAATACATACGAAATAGAGGTAGGACAATGGAGCACATGGAAAGGAAATATGAACGCTTTATTAAGAGAGAAAAAGTGTAAAAAAGAAGAAAAAGTAAAACAAAAAAAAAAGCAAAACAAACAAAGATAAGAATATAACAGAATTTGAAGTTTTAAATATGTTAATGTAAGGCATGAGGCATAAAGCTCTAAAGCAAAAATTGAAGAGATTTTTCAAGTTCGGTGGAAGCTGCAATGGTATGCTTAGCTACGAGAGCTGAATGAATGCGGAGGAGAAAGACTCAACTGGTGAGAAAATTTGCGTGTGAGTATCATTGAAAGAATCATCGAAGTAACAAGATCAGCAGAGTTATTCTTATTAATGGCATTAGATTTTAAAGCCTAACCATTGACTTAATCAATTCACTCCTTACGTTTTCTCTTATAACAAACTCTCCCTTACTTCACGCTTAATTACTCCGATTTCCTGTATGCGCCTGAGATATACTCTCTTTCCGCCTTTCACAAGAACCTGCCGGCTCATGTAGTTCGACAGGAATATATCCACGACATGCAATACTTATTTCCTTTCCACACTGTTATCTTTTACTGATGGCTCCGGAACAACGGACGGTACGGGAGCTGCCTTTATTGTCCCGTCATTCAACTACTTTGAATCTTATAAACTGTCTCCCTTCTGCTCTATATTTACCGCGGGGTCCTCAATTATCCTTCGTGCTATCCGATACATTACTTCCACCAACGACTCCAATAAATTTCTGATAGTCTCAGATTCGAAAAGTTTTCTACTGTCTATCGCCTCTCCTCTTCCTCGTCATTCCTCAGATTTCATAATTTTCCTGATTAGTTTTCTAGTCACTAGATTGTATAGCGTTCGTTCAAATCGATTTCTTTTGGTCCCCCAGTCATGTTGGCATTGAGGGCAATGAATTGGTTGATTCATTATCTCGATTTGCCGTTCAGACTGGTAAATTTCTATCCAAATTTTTTTCTTGTAATCTTAACGTTCTTTCCAGGAATTGTCATCGTTTACGATGGCACGATATTTATCCCTTTTTGTTCTCGAATCCTGAATCCTTTTGTCTTCGTATACAAACCCATCCTCCTCTGTACGATACTATGACTTCCCTCATCTCTCGCGTTTTCTTATCTCTTCTATTTGCGGGGGCTCCGCCTAAATCATAGTCGACTTCCGGCACCTTATTTTCGCTTTTGTTCCTTCCATCCGTTTTATTCTGATTTACTCTGCGACACAAATCACACCTTCTTTGAATGCACATCTATACCTATAGAACGCTCTCGCTTCTATAGACAACTCTTGAAACTCGGTTTATCTACTTCGTCTACTCTTTCTCTTTCATCCCTGGCGACCATTCCTGTTATAGTGTCCTTCATTGCTTCTATCTCTAGTAATACTCAATCCTAATTCGTTTCTCCCTCTCTCTCTCACTAACGCAACCTAATGTTGGGCAATGTCCTCGACTGCCCCCCCCCCTCAAAAAAAATATACCATAAATTTTATTAATCTACCGAAACAACTTTACCACAACACATAAATAATACTCTTTTTTTGCGTTTTCACGGTATTATTAAATTAGCAATATACTCTCTTTACATGCTTCAAATTACAGTAATCAACCTGCACAGTAATAAGAAGTTTGTATTCATTGTGTTTCCAAAAACGAAAACCGCCACCGAACGCAAACGTGAATTGCAGGCAAAGAATCAGTAAAATCAGTCTATATGAATATTGCGTGAATATTAAAAAGAAAAACGCGTACGCGACGAACGGATAACCTCCTTTGTTTTGGAAGTCGGTGAAAATTACAAACGTTACATAAAATTTTGGACAGGGGGTTTTGTTGCGTCCTGTTCTCAATCTCGTTATCGTTACTATAAAATCTCTTCCAAAGTTATTCGCTCCTTTAAACCAAGGGACCCTAATTAAAATATACATACGCAGTCGTACAGATGATAACGACACTTCTGACATGAATATTTGATTTTACTTTGTGCAATGCAAGAACACTTCAACACAAAAAGCAACGTAATGTGTGCAAAAAAATGTAATTTATGTATAATGCGTATATTATTACTTTATTCATTTATGATACTCATTAATACACTGCATAATTTGTAAGAATAGATGTCCCCGTGTATTTATGTATAATATATGTATGTATATATATATATATATATATATATATATATATATATATAGTGAGATGGGGGGGGGGTGTCGGAAATTACTCAAATCATTTAAATAAAATTCATGGACCAGGGGTTTCGTAGGTTCAGAAATTAATTGATCATGAAAAACTTCGTTAAGCGAGTAATTCTTAAACAAAGGTGACTTGTTAGTGATCAGAGAGTTGTTGTTTTTCGAGTTTATTAAAAACCAAATAGAAACAATACACTTATTTAGCATACGGTAACTGTGGCAAATTGAAAACGAATAAAGGTATAATTCCAGATGAAATATATTTACGCACGATATTTATAGAGTGATTTTAATAAAACACACGCTGGTGTCGTCGTTGTAGAAAGTTGTACGCGGATGTTTAATAATATTATTTCGGGCTTATGCACATTATTTATCGTGAGAGTATTTTAATAAAGAAAACAAAAAAAAACGGATTCCTGTATCTCCATTAATAAAAAAATTTAAAAACCAAGTACGCTTTCATTTTTCTCTTTTCTATGTTTTTTTAAGAGAAATTTTAAAAATTATCGCCGTATTAATCAGATAGCCAAAAATTGGACATCTATTCGACTAGTACTTGAAAATCCCTGTTTAGTGAGCATCAGAAAGAGGTCGTTTTACCGAGAAGTAATTGCATTATAAGATTATCTGCGTATTTTTATCGTAAATTTGCAAAATTAAAATTTACAGGAGTACTCTTTTACAGTGTGCCAGTATAAACATTTAACATTTTGACGTTTTAACAATTAATAATGTTGCACGTCACAGCCGAAGCGAGCAAACGACGAAGTGTGTGTCCCCTTCATATTTTTAACTGTTTGTGAAACTGATTAATATTTTGATTGATCTGTAAAACAAATCTGAGCAAAACTCGGTCACCAATTCATACACACATATATATATATATATATATATATATATATATACACACACACACGCATATATATATGTATGTATTTTAAAAATGAAATTTTAATTTCACAGTTGTCCGTGGATTTTTAAAATAAAAAAAAACAAAACAACATTGTGGCTCATCTGTTTAATAAATTTATTTAAGGCGTAAATCGAAATGCATCAATCTTTCATTAATGTATTTAATTATTTAAATCTACTTGCTACCAGAGACTCATATGACCTTTTCAACGGATACTGGTTTCGAAAAGGAACGTCTCAATCACTGGATGTCAACTGTGTGTCAACGAAAGAAACGCGTTTTTAAATGTATGTGTGTTGACGAAATTTTTAAAAAATGCGTGTATTTTATAGTATAATATTGTGAAATACTATAATATTTTTTTCCTTTGTTTCTCTTTGTTTTCCTTTGCTTTTCACGAAGCTACTGTAGTTTTTTTTTCCTGTAGGTAATTCGTAAAAACGATAACAATTATAAAAATGACCAATTATCCGAGCGAGGGCAGTAGACAAAACATATCGAAAATTAGAATGCCGTTTATTGCGTCAATTCTAGAACGTGTAGCCGCCTGACATTAAATTGCGACTGGATTCGAATGTGTACGATATAGAGTTTTTCCTGTTTTCGTAATTCACAAAGAATCGTTTAGCTTATTTCGTAAATTTTCCAGACTGTCACACTATGCGCTATTGTATGCGGAATAGAGACGGATATACGGAGGAAGATTTTGCAGCTGTAAATATCAAGGAGACCTTTCCAGCACCTGTTACACCGAATGATTTGTTATAATTGCGAACAACGCGTACTTTTTAAACCGGAATATGGGATAGCCTTGTTTTTAGTAGAAAAAAGCCTGCCGAGATTTGATAGTATGCGCGTGTGCGTCAGTCCGTTTTACCGTTGCCGCTGGGGACACGTACGAGTGTTTTCCGTAATGTACGTATTAGGAAGCGAAGAAAAAGAAAAAAAAGGTCCCTCGCGCGTACCTGATGATGATGTCTCGGACGAAGGCTACTCCACTCCAGAGGCTTTAAGATTTTTGGGGTAAACATTGTGTGCGCTTAGCCAGACCCGGCCGTCGTCTGACGATCTTTCCCACGGTTTCAATAATCTCTGTAAGGCTTTGTTATGTCAGTATTTTGTCCCCAACTGCGGTGTCATTTTTCATAATACCGACCAGACAGATAATACACTTTCCAAAATAGTACACGCATCGGGTTCTCGTTCTGCTCCAGGTCTTTGGCCAGCATACTCGCACTGTCCGTCCGCCTTTTTTTTTTCTTTTTTTTTTTTTTTTTTTCGCTTCCATTATTATTATGGTTTTTTGTTTACCGTGCAGATATGTAATTGCCAGTTCATACAGTAGCGTTGCTCTGTTAACGTTACATAGCGATTTTTGCGCGTATGTAAACATCCGTCCGGATGAAGTAGCACCGTCCGTCGTTCATTTGTGGATGAAATGCAAAGACACGATAAAATCAAGTTGGGAACTTCTGCAGAAGTCTGAACAGATTTTGAAACTTTTAACGTTTGTTTAACGATTACGACTGAATTTCGATTAAACAAGGCTGCAGCATTTATCCGGTGCGACAATAAAATGTGACATTTTCGACTAATTAAGTTCCGCCATCATCGGTTGCAGCGTTTAACACGTCATTATTTCATTTTTTTTTTTTTTGGTTATTTTTGTTTGTTCGCGTAATTTTTTATTTAATTAAACACTTTTTTATCCGTCCTTCTTCGAGCTACTACATGTTGTCCTTTCTCTTCTTTCTCTTCCGCTATAAATCTTCGAAATAAGGTCCTCTTGAGGGCTATCTTCGTCTTCTTTTTTTCTTTTTTTTTCCGTTCTAAATATTACAATTAGTTCGGGGAGGGGGCTATTTCGCCGTGTTAATTAAGTAAATTAAATAAAAAATTGAAGGAATAGAAAAGTTTTCGCCAAGTATACCCGAAATATAAAATCAGCTGTTATTCGCGAGCATATTGTTACCGCAAGCCGCTCTTAATTAATTTAAGACATAAAAAAAAAATAACAAAACTGGTGGTAAAGAATAAAGTTCTTTTTTACGAGCCGTTAAATTTTAATGATACGTATTTGTATTAGTGGTCATATCGGTATATGAATGAACAATCCGGTCAAGTCCACCAGTGTGTTGCAGGTTTAAGACATCGACGTGTATAGCAATCTACCGATAATTACGGTACAGAGTTCTTGATGGGATAATTCATAAGATTATGTAACTTGCAAACAAGAGGACAGGGCAAATCGGTTATGATGAATGATCTGGTCGCTATAACCGGTTTTATATTTGACGTCAAAATACTTTGTTTTTTTAATGCTTAAGATTTTTTCTCGCATTATTTCGTTAGAAAACTTTAAATATTTTACAGAATAACTCTTTATTCGCCGATTAAAACTAATCATTTATTTATAAGCGCTTGATTTTGTTACTGCATTTAAAAGCATAAATAGCGAATGCATTCTTCATACATGACAGTAAATCGTGAAAAAATAATATCTAAATCGACACAAAATAACTACATATATGAAAAAAGATGGAAAAAGTCATTGTGCATCGATATTTTTCCTTTGCTGTATTTGAAGAAAATTTGTAATTCTGGATTTTTCATCATAACCAGATCGCTAGTATAATAGCCTTAAATATTTTTTCATAATGTTCTGTTTCAGAGGTTTTTTTCGTTTAGTTTACCAATAAACAATTTAACACGTTCAATATTATAAGTAGAGGAAAACATGTACAAATTTTATTTATTTTATTATTAAATTTATCTACAAAAACATTGCAAAGTTATGCGTCGTTATAAACGATAATTATTTATTTGTTTAGTAAAATTTCGGTCACGCTGACCGATTTTTCATTATATAATAATCGTTATAACAATAATAATAATAATAATAATAATAATAATAATAGAGGTTAACATTCGTCTCCGTAATTAGAGTCGCTATAACCGATGTGATAACCGATTTTCTCAGTCAATGAAATATTGGAATGCGAAAAAATAGTTTCCGGCTTTTTCAAATTCTTTTTATCTTCACTCGTGAGTAAAATAAAATCGCGCTATTTTTAATATATATGTCACATTTTTGTTTTTTGTTTTTGTTTTTTTTGGTCCAAAAATTCGTAGTACGATTGGGTAAAAATATATTTAGAAAATTTATACCAATAATTTATATAAATAGCAGGTCCGTCCTGAGCCCGTCCATTTAAGTTTCCGGAATCCTGACAGACTGTTTTACATTGTTAATAATCCATTAGGATACATTAATATAGGTGTACGTGTATTTTACCGTGATTTATTTCGGCTATCGTAAAACTACTGAACGCATTTTATATAGCTTAGTTACTAATTGACTAATATTGCTAAAACCTGCATTACTAACAGCCGGAAAGGATATGCTTAATATTATCAATAAAGAATTACACGTTACACACAGTGTTATTTGAGTGTGCAATTTTATGTTTATGTAAATAACCTTTAAATAGGCGCCGTGTCCAGTAAGAAATTGTAGATTAAAAAAAATTTGGCGTAAATGTTACATTATGTAGTCTAAGGAAAACATTTTGGTAGCTATACCGTTATTATATTCGTTCCACTGTGCCCGAAATTTATTGTTATAATATTTATTTAATATTATAAGTTTAAACTGTTTTTAACGATTTTTGTTCGTGTATGAAGTAAGGTTGTTGATACTGTACGTTATTGAATTGATGATTTTTAATATTATTTTTTATTAAAAATATGTTAATATGTTTCTGTATTTCGTAAGTTAATAGTTTCAATACATGCAATGACAGTGCTTGTGCTAGTAGCTGCTAGTTCCATAAGCTTTAATCATTTTTATTGCAATAGTTCTCTGAAAACTTTTTTTTTTTTTTTTTTTTTTTTTTTTTAAGGTGCCATATACTACAACTTGGGTCAGAGGCACCGGGGCTATTTTGTTAAATTAATGGATATATGTTTGTTGTTTTCAGAAATTGTATGGTCTTTTTAAGTTCGCCTGGGCTGTCGGAGAGTGCTGTGCGTATTGATATGTTGTGATCCGGATGATATTTTCGAAGTGGAATGCACGTTGTTAGTATATGATCGATTGTTAAAGGCTCTTGTCCGCAGTGGTAACATGTGGGCTGGGGTTCATTTTTCAATATGTGGCCGTGAGTTAGTGCAGTGTGTCCGATTCTGAGCCGAGTTATTACCGCCTCCTCGCGTCGGGATGGGATGCATGTTTTCCACGGAGATGTGTTTGATTTGATGTTTCGGAGTTTGTTGACGGTAGAGATGCGCTTCCAGTTTGAGTCCCACGTATCGTGGAATACACTTTTGATGTTGCGTATTTGGTCTTGAATTGGAATCGGAATTGCTGGTACTGGGAACATCCTCGCTGCTTCCTTCGCGGCAGTGTCTGCTTCTTCGTTTTCCTTGATGTTAGAATGTGCTGGGATCCAGCATACGACGATTTCCTGTATATGACGGTGAATTGACAAAAGAATATCCTGGGCAATCGGGTGGTTAACTTTTGTGTGATCAAGGTTAATGTTTTGAATGGCGCAAAGGGAGTCAGTAAAGATAACTATTTTCGGTAGGTTTAAATTAATAGCCAAATTGGTTGCCAAGTTTATTGCTGTTAGTTCTGCTGATAGTACGGAAAATTCAATTGGTAATGAATATCTTACGGTGACGTCTTGGTGTATTACGGAACAGCCGACGCCTTCGGCTGTTTTTGATGCATCGGTGTAGAATTTTTCGTATGGGTCAAGTGAGGCCATTAGTGTATCGTAGGTGCTTTGTTTTAGCATCATATTTTTGATGTGCAGTGCTAATGATGTGTCCGTTTTTAAGTTTATTGACACGTTTAAAACTTTTTAATATATTTTGAAATATAATAAATTTTTAACATATCTATATATCTATTAATATATATATATATATATATATATATATGTATGTATATATATATATGTGTGTGTGTATATATATATATATATATATATATTACACTATCATAAAGTATATTAGGCAATATTACGCTTTTATACACTTCTTGTAATTTAATAATTTAATCGGTTATTATTATTATTATTGTATAATTTGTTAAATACAATTAAAAATGTATTTCTTTTTTTAGTGATATAGTGAAAATGATTATAAAATTTTAAGTTATTATCTATTAATACACCTAAGATACGTCGCATTCGAGCAGTTCTTTCGAGCAAAACTGGAAAATATATTTAAGGGCTTCTTTTTTTTTAAAATAATTCTAAATTGTTCGAATTCCCCGATATCGCTGTAATTATAACTGTCATGTGTAACACTTTTTTTACCAACTGACAATGTCGTTACGCTTGTTTCACACATTTTTCCCTCCTTGGCCAGTGCTAGATTCTGGCTCAAACAACTTAGGGGTTACATCTGTAATTTCCGGTGATATGAGGAGGTAGCTTCGTTTATTTTTTTTATTATTATTTTCGGGGGCGTCAACTATGAACATTATAATCCAGTATAAATGAAATTTTCAAAAGTTTCAATGGGCGGCAGCGGAATATCCTACCGGGACGATTAAAACATAATTAACTAAATTAACTAATCAAGTAGGCCACGGTAGCTGGCTATTTCTTTGAAACAAGAATAATTCTTTTCACGAATGTATACAAATACTATTATTTCCATACGTATTTTTTTTCATCAATTACGGGTAATTAATGCGTACTTTATTTTTACATAAACGACGCTCGAAATGCTGGTCGTTTGCGTCCCTATAGTAAATTAAAGATCGTTATAAATATTACACGATGTAAGTTATTACTTATTAATCGTAATATACGTGTTTGTCTCCTCAATACTTCTATTTCAAACAGTTATACGTGAGACTGATCTACAGTTGTTTATAATTGTTATTCTCGGTATTTTGTTTTGTTTTTCCTATTTACTTTCCCCATGCTCTAGATCAGCGGTTCCCAAAGTGGGTTCGGCGGAACCCGGGGTTCCAGAAAGGGATCACTGGGGTTCCGCAAGAAAATTATCAGGGTTGTCTTCCAACTGTAAAAACCGAGAAACAGGGAATAAGCCAAAAAATGTTCGCAAAACGGGAAAGAAATAGAAATAGGCAAAAGATATAAGAGAAAAACATTTAAATTAAAAAATAAAAGCGTTGTTGTTTTAATATATTCCGCGCAGTAATAAATTATGCAGCCCTTCCCCTTATTTACATCAAATACACTGTGTCGATAAGCCTTATCAGTAGTCGCAAAGAAACTGCGTTCTTGTTTCGGTGTCTATTTTTTCGCCAAAAGCGACTTTTTTTTTCTATAACGACGGGTCTATTTTGGCTTATGAAATTAGCTCATCTTGCTGAAATATTTACAAGGAAAAGCAACAACCATATTTTCTGCGAGAAACAAAATAACCGCTTTAATAAGGAAACTACATTTCTAGATCTCTTGCATGGAAAAAAACAATGTTGAATGCTTTTCCACTTTTAAATGAAATTCTACTACAGGAAAACATGATATAGAATTACCGACTGAAATTCAAAACATCATTAGTGTGAACATTTGGCGAACCTGTTAAAATTTTTGTCAGAATACTTCCCCCGATTTTACCGATAATGACTTCGACGGGGTACAAAAAAGTCCATTTATCAATAAAGATAAATCTGAAACTTTATCAATGCTGGATTATGAATCACCCATTGATATTCAGAGTTCACCGTTTTAAAATACAAATTTAAATCAACGAGTTTTCGGTTAGTATTAAAAATGAATACCTTCAAGTAGGCAATGGAGGCTATTTTAACTCTGCGCCCTTTTATAACTACATATAGATATGCGAGACAGGTTTTTATGCATAAACGAAAAATAAATTCAGGAGCAAATTCAGGTGCTATTCCGGATGTAATAATATAATTATCGGATATTAAACACTAAGTTTTAAAACCATTATTAGCAAAACAGTGAAACAATTTCATTCTTCGCATTATTTTATTTAAACATTTTTATTATATAACTATTTCATTTACCTATATTTGAAGTTGCGATACCTTTTATTATAAGTTAATTGAATCTGGAATAATCGTAGTAAAAGTTGCAGGTAAAAAGAAAACAATCAAATTTTATTTACATATTAATAATTACTTGTGTTAAGTTTTCATTTTGCATTAAGGGTTCCATAAACGAAAATTGATTTCGTAAGGGTTCCACACGATCATAAAAGTTAGATTACTTACGCAGACGTCGATTAAAATAATATTACAAAATTGATTTCGAGCCGTAACATTTCTACAAAAATAAATATTACAACCGACTGGACAGGTAAAAAATTAATTTAAAATGCTTTTAGTAGAATGCAACAGATTTTATATTTTATGTAGCGGCGGGTAATTTTCGTGTAACGGTTTTTTAAAAATGACACAGTTAAAGACGGCTTTTTTTTTTTTTTTTTATCGCGAGCTGTATTTTAAAATACAAAAAAAAATTAATTTAATAACTTTCGTGACGGATAGAACTTCATCAGGTTTTTTTGTTGTTTTTTTTTTTCATACTATATTCCCGTGCCCAAAATTCACGTGCAAATATTTATTTAAAAAAGCAGCCTGAGATTATTTATTAATTTTTATTTATAAATTTAATGCGGTAAAAATGAAGCTATTTAGTTAGGTTTTATTTTTTGTTGGGAGAGGGGCATGAAGGACACTAACCCTGCGCGCAGGTGAAATTTGTGAAATTTGTGAAATTTTTGTATATTTTTAATTTAGGGGTTTTCTGCCCCGAACGAAACACCGCCGAGTAATCGTCAGGGTAGTTCGAATATTTGGTTTTCTGTTTATTCCTTCGGATCATTAGGTATCTAATCAATATAATATTTACGGTATTCTGTTTCTTTTTTTTTTTTTTTTTTTTTTTGACTAAATTATTAAAAATATCGAAACTTTTTTGTATTCACTAAAATTTTAATCTATTTAATGGATCTTAGAGAATATTATCATCTTCGGTACGCTTGATGCAATTAATTTCGCTGTATCGAATTGTTGAGATAAAATTATCGGACGTCGGAAAAATTTGGTGTATGCTTTTTCGAATAAATCACTCCAAAAATCATTGACACGAGCGGTTTTTGGTTTTAATCATTTTCCTGTTCGTCAAACTTTTTTCACCAGCGCCTTCTTTAATCGATTTCGCTTTTTAGCTTTATTAAAATGCTATCATATTTTTCTCGATACTGTAAAGACCGAAGAGAGGTGTTCGTCTGTATCATTCGATATCGTTTTATGAAAAAATTTAAATAAAATTTACATATAAAAAAACTGGCGACTATTTTGTAATTTTTGGGGAAAAAAGCGCGTTGCTACTATTTAATTACAAAAAAAATTTTTACATTTTAGTTCGCCTACCGATTTACGTGCTTTAATTTTTTTATATATGGCCGTTGATTTAGAAGTTGTAATTAGACAAAAATTTGTATAAATACATACCTATAGGTACATATTTAGCGTGTATATATGCGGATCCGGAAGGATATTAGGGGAAGGGTGATTATAAGAAGGACATGAGGGTGAAATTATGTAATTACGTAAAATCTTCTACGGTAGGCAGTCGATTTGAGAAATGGTCCTTGTGTCATGAAGAAAATCAAATAGCTACCTTTATAGAAATTTAAAGATGTTTTAAGGATACGTAATTATTACAATTTTTAATTTAACTTTTGTCTTATATTTAGGGGTGACCAATTAAAAACAAAATTATAAAATTATACCTTAAATATGGTAGTTTAGAAATATAGTAAGAAAGATAGTATTGTTTAATATTAGACACTTTACTTCTTTTTTATTTTTGTTAGTAATCGGATCCGAATTCTCTTTGTTCCCGTGGGCAAGTTTAAATATACATACTTCTCATTGAACTCTATTTTTAATTAAAATTGCAAAATAAAAATTAAAAATAAATAAAAACGGCAAAAGATCGACGACAAATAGAATAAAAAAAGACCATTAATAGTTTTACTAGAAAATAGTATTAAATATTAGTGTTATTAAAATTCATAGGTGTAACATTTATACAAATCTTTTATAGCATAAATTAAGTTTCTCTGTTATAACAATTTTTTTCACAGAGGCTTTGGTTCTTTGGGGAGGTCCCCTATTTCCGTGGATCCGCTACTGATATATGGTATACGTAAAATTAAAAAATTAAAGGGTATTCCGAAGACCTCTTTCTATTCGAACACTAAAAAAACTAGGAAAATCATCTTGTATCAGGCGACTTTTAATTCATTGTCCTTTTTTCTTTAACCAATGCAAAAATGAAATAAATGGACGACGAATATCAAAAATGTCTTTAGAAAAATTTCAGTCGGTGTTATTTCAAGATTCGCATACGTCTCAGTTTGGGCAGTTGGCCGGAGCAATACTTCTTAATTTAAAATGACGCTAACGAAATAAAGTTACTGAAAATAGATAAAACTTTTAGTGAAAAAGTTTGTGTGCAAAAAAAAAAAGTTAAGGACATTAGAAATAAGGCAGTTACGGCGAGAGAAAAATACCGACCGAGGGGGAGACTGGTCGTCTAACATATAAAAAATAAAAATAAACTCTAAAACAAATTTCACGCAGAACGCAATGATCATTTTAGTACATATTTCAAACGGTTTCGGTATAATGCCTGCAATGAATGTAAAAAAGATGATCCTATACGCGGCAATTTTCATAATATTAAGAATAAATACAATCCCGATTTAGTCACAAACAATACCGACGTAACATACTCATATTATCTGATTTGTTGTCAGTTTCAAAGCAGAATCAAAAACAATACTATCAGAAAAATGTATAACACGGAATTGCAGATCAGCAAGAGTAACAATCAAATGGATCCCGGCTCATGTCGGAATATTAGGAAACGAAATTGTTGATTCCATAACCAGAAATACTCAAAAACCAAAAAAGAGACATTAAGCTAAACTGTGTAGAATACAAATATCATGGATTAAAGAGAAATCATGTATACAAAATGGAGTAAGCAGTATCGAACAATAGGAAAGAACAAAGGTAAAAGATACATCACATTTCCTTATAAAATAAGGTTGAACTGCCCTTGGTATACGGCGTATCCTGATATAAACGGAGACCAAGTAAGTAAAATTGATAAGACTGAAATTAGGCCATTATTGTACTCGTGAACACTTAGCTCGAATGAAAATAATATCGGACGGACGATACGAGAATAGCGGTGTAGAAGGGACAATTGAACACTTGGTGTGGCAATTTTCGGAAAATTGAGAATGATCTGACGAGGCTAAATATTTATATCAGTTCATTAAAAGAAATAATATTAATATATAATCATAATTTAAAGACAAAATATACAAAGATAAGGAATAAAATTGGCCAAAAAAAAAAAAAGCAGCGTGTCAATGTTGATTTCGATGTATTCCTACATTTTGCCACCGAGCTAGTAAAAACAAAAGCACAATGATCACCCGATTAATTTTTAATTAATTTAATTAATAGTATAATTTAGCGAATTAAAGTTTTGTAATGCTGCCGCTGAAAAACAAATGCAAAAACTGGAGCTTCCCGTTTTTTTATCAATTTTGTATCATTATCGATATTAAAAAAAAAAACAGAAAATAGAAAATCAAAAAAAAAAAAAAAAACACTTGAGGACTTTACAAAAAACGATATACGTACACGCGATATCAAAACATCGATCTGAATGCGTTTCAAAGAAAATTATTTTACAATAGCAAACGCGAACTGATAAATGCATTCCGCCACTTTTGTCGTCAGCTTGGTTCATTCTTTAATGCCATTAGCGGAATTTTTATCGCAGCTTTTGAGAAAATAAAAGCTGATAAAGAATTTTTTTAAATTTTTGCGAAAAAAAAAAAACCATGCTTGAACAGAACTGTACCGCAATGAAGATATTGCGAGGTAAGGGAATCTAGCTATGTCAGAGATGCTCCTATTTACCGTAGAATTCACTTTTTTTATCCGATTTCCAGAGAGCGCAATCAATTAACCGAAAGGATTTCAAAACACGGCGAATTAGTTATGTCACTGTCCGTTTTGTTGTTACCATAAAATTTTCATTCAGTTTATCGGTCAGATAAAATCATTGAACTCATTAGTTCTGCCTGAAAGGAATGCTTCTGCAGTTAAATCGGAATTCGAGAATTGGAAAGTGGCAATCAGTTCCAGCAGATTTACTCTTCAAAGTCTGGTTCGAAGCGTCTCCAGATTAAGGCAGTGCAAAACTCTATTCAAATATTTACATACTGCTATGAATTTTCCGCCACACTACCTGTAAGAATATTCTGCAACGTTTAAAGAGAGACTTAAAAAAACGTACTAAATCGGTTTGCTTTAACGAAAACACCCAGCCACAACTGTCAAGTTGATGTCGAACAAATTTTAGATAGCTCACGATGAACAAAAGCTATCTAACGGCATTCTACAGTGCCGTTGCAAATGCTGCAAATAATTATTAAATAGACGCATTTATTAAAAATAAACGGCTAATCAACGAAACGTGTAAACTTTTGCTCATTTCGTGAAACGTGCTATTTTATAGTATGTGCTCAACATGCATAAATATATAATATATATATATATATATATATAACTCGGCTATGCCCCTTTACCCCTCTTGCTTACATTTATGTCTCTTTCTCTTCTATACTTTGTATAAAATGATCAAAATTTACAACGTAATTCTTAGCCCGGCCCTTATTAGATTTTATAACGAAAAAATGTCCCAATTTTATGTAATAAGAAAAAAAATACAACCAATAATTTATACCATAAAAAATTTATTATTAAGCTACCGAATTAACATACTACAACATGCATAAATAATACTTTTTTTTCGTTTCCATAGTATTATTAAATTAGCAATGTAGTCTTTACATGCTTCAAATTATGGTGGCACTTCTTCTTATTCATCAACCTGCACAGTATATATTATTATTCGCTTTTCCGGTCTACTGTGTACATTCGTCCAATATTTTATAAATTTTATTAAGTCGTTATCAACGCCACGCTGTATATAAGCTTTCAAATTTGCCGCTAAGGAGACACGTAAATCGATGATTATAGTCTTGAACTTCACATATCGATTGTTATCGATCGCCATCGGATATTCTTAACTTATAAAGATTATTATATTTTGTGTGCGCAGTCGTGCACAGTAATAAAAAGTGTATTCATTATATGTTTCCAAAAACGAAAACCACCAACAAACGCAAACGGGACGACGAACTTGGCGAAGAATTTGCCACATTCATACGTGATACGCCTTTCGGTTCGAAAGGCTCAGATATAGAAAAGTTTGAAGCGTTTAATAGAATTTTGTGTTATATTAATAAAAAATAATAAGAAAAAAAAAAGTCATCTAAAGAGATCACACTTTTTCACGTTTTTTGACGCGAGTACTCAGTTTATGTTCACCGATTTTCATCATTACTCACATGGTGTACCTAAGTTGAATGGTACTCCTTCTAATGGACATAGAATCAATAAAATCGGTCTATATAAATATCAGTTATACGCGAACAAATATATAAAAAAAAAAGAAAAAAAGAAAATAAAACATACGTGACGAATGGAATAACCTTGTTCTTTTTGGAAGTCGGTAAAAATTTAAATATAACAAACGTTACATAAAATTGGGACATTTTTTCTAATCGGGGCCGGTCTAAGAATTACGTTGTAATTAATATATACATATTAATGACAATGTTGTCGAATTATTTTTTTTTTATCCCGAAACCTTAGATATATTGTACATGTCTATATAAGAAAACAAAGTATCGACAAAATGGATCACCACAGTCCCTGGTTAATTGTTATTCTTACGTTGGGGTTAATGAAAAATTATGCCACGTTTTGCGTTGTGGAAGTACACATAGTCCTATGCAAACCGAAAATTAAATTTATTAGTTTTGAATTCTTTCTTGATTACGATGAAAAGAGAAAATTATTGACAGGCATTTCTATGCAAACCGTAAATTACTAATGACATAGAACATGTCATTATTTTTTTTATTTTTTTTTCTGTATCGAAGTCAGGAAGAATTATCAATTTTCCTCATTCCGTGAGAAGTGTAGAAGTGAAAAAGCTGGGGGTCCGTCCGTCCGCCCGTCCGGGGGTGTCCCTAGGCAGGGCCAGGGAGCGAAGCATTTTAAGAGGAACGAAGGCCCGAGTTTATATTTAAATTTTGTCCTTCGGACCTCAAGCACCCTGCAGGATACTGGTTTTTCCATAATGCTGTAAAAAAGTGGTTTTAGTTAACTGCATCGATTTTTTTATTTCGAGTTTTCTGAGGAAAAAAAAAAATTAGTTTCGAGTTAATTTTCATTTTGAATTTCGAAACGTATCAGAAAAATGTTACATACTTCTCATAACGGTTTTTTGACATGGATACTTTCTGTAGAGGTTAAATGTTTTTCCGTGCGCAAGTAAAACGTTAACAATTTTAGAAAACTACATACCGATTCAATTTTTAAACTTTTCTAATAAATTCTTTTGCAATGATCCGAGTGCTTCGCTTTGCATAGTGCGTGGAAGTAGGCGCAAAAAAAAAATATTTTTATAATAACGACAACTTTATAATTGGTAGTTGCCGTTGGCATTCTTACAATTCCGTCAAGGAAATAGATAATGGAAATTGCAAAAAAAAAAAAAACTAAATTAAATTTTTTTTGTTAAATTGACGTAGTCGAAATTTACTTCTTTTCAAGTATTACGGAACAACTATCACGAATGTAACGAAATTCGCGACGAGATACACATGTTCAATTGAAATAGCAAAACGGCGAACACGTAGAGTGTTCGTCATCAGAGACAAAAACGATTCGGATTTCCGGTAACGTCTTGTTGTGTCCAGCGCGAATGATTAATTCCCAGATACCCTCGTTATTATTATTGATAACAGAATAAACTCGGCCTATGCGTAATTTAGGAGATTTCAAAAGCAAGCACGAGAATATTTCACATGTCCGGCTGTTTTTCTCGCCCATAATCCGACGGCCATATGTTCCCCGGAACATTGGAGACCGCATCCGTCTGAGGTCAACCGTCTAGCTGACCTCGCGTCGAACGCGGATTTATCGTCGACAGCCAGGTTCGAACAGCGTTTTTACGGTTTGCTTGCGCGCGTTATTTTACGCCCTGCTTTTTTTTTTTTTATTTCTTTCTCCTTTTTCGACGACTTTTGCTAAAACGGTTAAATTTCGATTTTGATTCGATGGCGATTCCAACTTCGATTTCGATTTCGATCGAAGGAGTAGCGGCGACTGTGTTTGCGGGCTCTGAGCGAATTGCTCAGTGCGTCAACAACGCAGATGCAAAATAAGGCAGCCCCCGGGTCCGGTGTAATATTTCCCATTACGGTCAATTTTATATATTCATAATTCTTTGTCCGCGTCTCGCTGCCCCGTTTGCTGCCATAAAACTAACTCCACTCCAGACACCCTATTTCCGATGGATATTTTATCATCATCATTATCGTCACAGTGTCTCTCTCGCGTTTTCTTTTTCACGTACATTTGCCGCACAACAATCTCGCCCGCCCGGGAAGAACGATCGGAGATGTTTCCGCGAAATAGAATAGCAATAACGGAATTTTAAATAGTCCCTTATTTTTCGCGATGATATTTAAGAAAGCGATGGCCTAACCGCTGCTTTCTGTTGATCGACCGCTTGCGGCAGAGCCGAAGAGGACCTAATTTTTGTATTGCAGTTTTTTTTCTCCATACATTTTAATGGTCGCCTTAAAAATTAAAAAACTTTAAGCCATATCCTCTTCCCCCAGGTTGAATAAATTACAACCGGAAAGAGGAAAGGATTTTTTATCATGGACATCATTGCTGTTTAACATTATGGCCATCACTGCCGTTTAACATTATGGCTATCATTGCTCTTTAACTGGATATGGTGCCACTTTATGAAGCGACTTTTAAGCAACCTTTGAAATTTCTTTTATTTATTTATTCCGAATGGTTTTATATTCCATATTTATTCCGTTAAGGTTGTTTTCTCGGGTTTGTTTTTAATTTTTTTTTTTTCTTTTTAATAGCTCGTGGGTCCCACAAGGCACTGGGCTAGTGCCTTGTGGGACCCACGAGCTATTAAAAAGAAAAAAAAAAAAATTAAAAACAAACCCGAGAAAACAACCTTAACGGAATAAATATGGAATATAAAACCATTCGGAATAAATAAATAAAAGAAATTTCAAAGGTTGCTTAAAAGTCGCTTCATAAAGTGGCACCATATCCAGTTAAAGAGCAATGATAGCCATAATGTTAAACGGCCGTCTGTGGGTTCCCAACCTTGTGGGACCCGCAAATTATTATTTAAAAAAAAAAAACATAAAATTGGGACATTTATTCTAATGGGGGTTAGCCGAAGAATTACGTTGTAATTAATATATATATATATATAACTACTTAAACCGATATAGGCGTTTCACGTTAAATCAACGGCTCTGTGCCTCAGCACAGCCACACAAAAATTTTTTACTATAAACTTACAGGGTTAGTAATCGAACCGAATTTGACTACAGACCTGAATATAACGTCATCAGTTAGCCGTGATGTAAATTATTTATAAATGTAAACAATTAAAAAAAATGACCATTAACATTACTGATGTTATATTTTTTGTTACACGAACGACATGAGCCATTCAACAATTCACAAAAATTTTATAGCATAATCTAGATTGTAAAAACATTCAATAATAAGAGCCGTATAAAACAATAAATATAATAAATTAGTCCGACCGGTTTCGTCAATTGTTCGACATATTCATAAAAATACTTATAAAAATTATTTATATTTGCATTACGCTCAACCGAATCTAATATATTTTAAGTAGAAGTTGGTAGCAGGAATATATACTAATATTATCGGACTTTTTAAAACAAAATATATTTCGAATTTTGCATTAAAAAATGTAAACATCAGTTTTTTTTTTTGGAAATCTGCAAAACATAAAATTGTTAAATACTAAATATTGTTTACGTAAATCAAACAATCATATAAGTTATAAATTCATTGATATAATTGTATTTATGTATCAATTTTTTTTTATAGATATTGCAGTTTACGATGCAATATAAAAAGTATTTGTTTCATTATTTTAACATTGTTGCGGATAACTTTGGAGCATCTAGACTCTAATGATACCTGTTATTTATTAGAAACTGTACACTCACCGGCGTCACAATGGTAGCCCCACATGAGTTACTCAAGCAGTTGTTAAAATAGACGTTAAAAAATTGAGTATCTTCTTACATTAATATAGTCATACAAAAGTCGATTAAAAATATAGGAAACACAATCATTAGTTTCTCCTAATAGCGAAGTGTTGAAAACATCGGGAATATTTAATGCAGTTTCCGGCAATTTGAATTTGATTTCGGCTCTAATTAAGGTATATTAATGTTTACACGAATTTCATAATATCCTTTTTCGAGAAATAGTTTTTTTTTTATTTTCGAATACATTTTTATTAAATTTTGATGGTAAATCTTAAAGCCGGTTTTTCTGTTTGTTCTTTTTTATTTTATTTCACGTTATTATATAGTATTGAAAACTTATACAAGGAGACCCCCTTTTTTTTATAACGTTTATTTTAATGATTGCATTTGATTCACCGATAATCGCCGATATACTGAAATGGTACCACCGCTGACTGGTACACTTTCCAATGATCAGAATTCTAAATAATTAAAAGTTATACGCAAACAATCGTAAAACAAATACCCGACGATCGTATAACCTGTTTTTTTTTGTTTTTTTTAAGTCAGTAAAAGAGGAAAATAAGCAAGGGGTGTTTCAAGCGAAGTTAAACCATAATTTACAACTTCATAAAAAAGTATTGCAAATTTTGTTTCTCGGTAAGCGGTATTTGTGAGCGCTAGAATGTGATCTTGTTACATCTATCCATATCACACGTCCGAGAAGAAAATATATTTTTTCGGAATTTTGAGCAGTTGCGAAGTTATAGATCGATTAGATTTTCCCTGTTACGCTCTTTTGTATGTTTAAATGTTGTTCAACATCTTTCTTCTTCTTCGAGCTATTAGTTATGAAAGCAACTTTTTTTCTCCTCGCGGTCCTGCGCCCTTGAAGAAAATGATCTAAAAATCGCTTTCGATAAATAACTCGCCAAATCAAAGCGGTGTCCACAGGGGAGTTTTGGGGGGTTACCCCCCCACCCGCATAAGAACTAAAACAGTTGTTATAAATACATAAAAATCTGAAAAAGATCAAAAATTTGAATTAAATATCGATGATTTGTTAGGGCGTTCTTACCTACCTTTAAGAGAAAAAAGAAAAAATATGCTCGATATTTTTAGGTACTTCATTAATATTTTATGCAAAATTTTTTATTACGAGTATAATTAATAACATACGTAATTTTTATTAATGTTCATATACAGGGTAATTCATTTATGTAAATTATTAATACATATAAATCAAAATTATGGAAATTATTAATAGTACGAATATTACTGAAAAATGTATTGTTATTTATAAAATAAATATGAGAAGAAAATCCCCCCCCATCCACCCCAAAAAAATTCTAGGCAAGATAAAATTTAAAATATAGAATGAAAATAAAAAAAAATCTTTGTAAAATAAGAACACTACAGATATCGAATGTCACCGCTGATGTGTACGTGGAAAAATGATGCGTCGAGAGACAAAGCGTGGTGAAAAAAGGACACACATTTTTCTCAAAACCGATAAAAGCCCCTACAGGGGATGTTGCTACGTAACTATTATTTTGTCGTTGCTATCAACCTTGAAATTGTTATTTGAGGATTACCGCTGCGTCAGTTTAGTTTTCTAGGGAAAAAAACATTCTACAACGGAACAGGTTTATAGGATTTTGTATTAGAAAACATGCCGCAATATTTCTCTTGGCATTGCTCAAAAATTCTGCAACGTCTGGCAGGTTCAACTTGTGATGGTAGCGCGTTTTAAGTTCATCGTATAACACAGTAAGACGGTATGCCAGGGGGTTTGTGCTATGCGCACGGACATCACAGACTGTAAGCAACTTCAGCTGATGATGTTGCCTGTGGTTTTAGCTATTAGTGATAACCAAGCAAAACTACGGAAAAAATTACAACGGGTTAATCAGTGAAATCAGTAAATGAACTAGAAGTTGGAAGAGATTGAACTCTCACTGAGTTCAAGTCTTTTAAAGTCGAACAGGCTGAATGGAAAGCTTTTTGATGTCTTTCACTGAAAAAGTTTACATAAAAATATGCACAAGTCAATACACGTTAGTCACGTTAGCCCCTATAGGGGTAGATAGTCTAAAAATACCGATTTATGTCACCTATACGCTGAGGAATCATCAGTGTTAAAGTAGTTCAACGGCTTGATTCCTAATTACCAGACACCTTGATGAGTAGCCGTTTGATCTCATTTGTTAATCGTGTGAATATTCTGCGTATGGCAGCGTTGCAATAAATCTTAGTTGATTTTCTAACGTAAAACAGGAAACTAGAACTACTTACAAGCTACGGGAGTGTACGCATTTTGAACATAATAATATGTTACAGAAAAAATAAGAGTAATTTTTTTTGACATCTCAGACTGAAAGTTGTATTATTAAAAACTCACTTTCAATTTTAAAAATTTTGTAACGGAACACGCCTGAAAATTCGTGAAACGCATGCCGAACATTGCTGAGGCATTTTAACGAAGCAATATCAAATTTACGCACTCATTAAACGACTTTTAAAACAAATAACAGGCGGATCCGAGTTTAAGTAAAGGCAAAAATAACCCTAACTGATGATCTGTCCGGTATAGGTGAGAATTATTTTATCGCTATGCACATCAAAGATGGCGTAGTGTTAAAGAACTAAAGAAACCCAGAAATCGCTACTAATCGAATGCGTTTATCGGGAAAAATTTGAAGACTAATTAAATTACGCCATCGGTGAAGTAATTTGAAAAAATAAGGAAATCTACAACATCTGCTCGTCGCAATGAAGGCAGTATTTACTTTAATTTTAAGAAAATTTTTTGAATGGGAAACTACTTCCTCGCCTATAGAGCAAAGCAGTTAGAGTATCGCCAATTCAGAAATATCAGGTAGAGAACGAAAAAATCAGTTTCTTCGTGTAGGGGTGTCTATCTCACCTGTATTACAAGCTAATGGGAAAACTCGTGACTCGCCGGTACTATGGTATCCGGAAAAAAGGCTGAATGTAATTTCGAAATACAGAAACACTCACGTTTGCTTAATTTACAGCAGGCGTATATATTAAACATACTGTAAATCTAGATTTTTTGATATTCTCGCGGTGTGATGCTGACATATCAGTCGCTCATAAGGATATGCCGACCAATAGCTTGCAATCAAAAAACTACTCTGGGGTAAAGTCAACACACACTAGAACAAATCTTACCATTCGCTACTCAATCGTTCTCATTACAATAAGCAGCGAGTTTGTCGAGCAAGTTCTACATTATTCCGCTTGTATAATGCAAAACCCTTGATAAGGTATCACGGATTGTGAAGTTCAGCTTTTCACAATGCTTCTAATTTGACCTGAAGAGAATATTAGGGGGTTAGTTCTTTTTTTTTGGCTGCCTTTATATTCCTCTGGTATAACTTAGTTTCAGATTAGGTATATAATATTCCATTAGGATTTGGGTCCGGAACGAGACAAGTCTCAATGACGCACCTTTGCTTTGATAGTAGAGCATCTTAATTGCTGCTACGTATTCGACTAAATTACGGTTAATCATTTACGGATCGAATTACTTTAAAATACATGCGGTAGAAAATGTCGGAACCGAAGATCTACTACACACCAATTAGCCTCCCCGATATCTTAAGACTCTACAGATGAAAAATCTAAGCGCATTCGCAGATATCTAAAACAGATTGGACCGTGATCTAAAGAAAGAAAAAAATCCATTCCCCCTCTTACACAGATATTAAAGTGATGACATGACGACGGTGATGCCACGAAATTGTAACATTTCTGGTAAACTTCAGCTTAAAAAATATGTTAACACTGTCTAGAGCAGAGTTTCCCAACCTTTTTTTTGTCGAGCCTTACCAAATTATAAATAACATTTTTATGCTCCCCTTAATTTTTTCATTGAAAAAAACCGCACATTATTTTAATAACACTTATTTATTTTAATTCTAAATTGTAGAAATATATAAACTTTAACCAAATTTAAAACGTTTTTTATCGAAATAATTTATTATAATTAGAGTACTAATGAGATACCTGAGCTTGCATGTTCTGCATCAGTTGATTCTAGGTTCAGTTTCTGCCAGAGCTATCGTCAGATCGCTATCAACGGCAAGACGATTTCGTTGCTTAGTTTTAATTAAAACCAGAGCTGAAAACCCTGTCTCACATAAGTAGGTCGAAGAAAAAGGAACAAGTATTCTCAAAGCAAGAGAGGCAACTTTGGAATTAACAAGGGGAATCGTTTGATCCAACATTTCTCCAATTCAAGAGATGGAAGTCATCTTTCGTTGTCGAATCTTCATTTTTAGAAATTCTTCTTGAATTTCTTCTGGTAATTGTAAGACATCGATAACAAATGGGTTTTTGGTCATGTGCCATATTGGTGACTCTGAATTAATGTCTCGATAGTATCGGTGAAATTCGTCTTCCAGCGCTTGCAGTTTGTATTTCAACTTTCAAATCTTTGTCCAGTTTTTTTTTTATTTTTGATTGCTTCGAGTAGTAAAGATATTATTACATTTTCAGCAGATACCTTTTGATTTTAAAGTTGAAGCTTCGATATGAACCGTTCAATATGATCGTAGTTACTTAATACAGTGCCGTTTTTGCCTTGAAGCTTCAAGTTTAGCCGATTCAAGACATCAAATATATCAGCTATAAATAGGTCAACCTCCATTGAAATTGATCATTGTTGAACATTTGCAAAAAATCTTTTTTTTTTTTTCTTTGAACTCAAGAAAGAGGATGACCTCTTCTTTCAATTCATAAAGACGAGCCAACGCCCTTCGACAACCAGCGTACTTCTGTGTGGAATAGGACTTTGTGATCAGAATCAAGATCCTCGCAATGTAAACTAAATAATCAATTGTTCAAAGCGCTGCTCTTGTTGTAGTTTACGATCTTTATAGCGAAGTCCAAAGTATGGCGTAATTTTTGTGGCAATGTTTTGGAAGCCAAAGCTTGTCAATGAATAAAACAATTAGTACATTATTTTCCTTGAGCTTTTGAGCTAAGCCTGATCGTACACCTATCATTGCAGGGGCGCCATCTGTGCAAAGTCCAATAAGTTTATTCCAATCCAAATCATTTTTTTCTATAAAATCAGATATTTCGAATTGAATATATCTTCAGATTTAGTGTCTGCTGTGAAAGATTGGGAGAAGTACAAAATCTCTTCCTCAATGTAATCTTCACTGACGTAACGAAATTAACTGTGCACAATTAACGATGTCGGTGGATTCATTGCAACTAATGCAAAAAATGGCGATAATTTTACTTTGTCGCTTATGAAAACTTTCAGATGTCTAAAAGGTCATTTTCGAAGGCATGTCACACTATTTATTGAACATCCCTCGTCCGATGTTTAATTTACGCGGTAAATTAATTTTTCTTTCGCGTTTCCCTTGACATCCCTTTCTGCTCCCCCGGTTGGGAACTCTTGGTCTAGAGTATCGCGCATAGAGAATCATTCCGCTTTCGAACTAATCTAAGTTCAGACAGATAATAAAACAGTGAGGTATATGAAATGTTACACGGAATGTACTACATTTGCTGTTTCATAAATATGGTCGCACGGTGGAGTACTTTTTTCCCCATTACAAATAAGATCTGACCTTTTAATCTTTATGCTGACAGCCTTTTCCGTCGAGCTCCCAGGAGGCTTTTTGTATTTTCCCCGCATTGCTAATCTACCACCTTACTCAAATGGTCTTCAACACTGGGTAATTAAATAAACGGGGAGCACTAAAATTACTTTCGTCTAGGTTTCTGGTTAATAATTGCAGAATCAGACACCATGGAGAATTCTAAGCCCGTACAGCTCGTTTCACCATCTACGGCCAACTATTCTCGGTAAGAAGAAACACATTAAGAGCCCGCGGCTTATTCGGTAAAGTTTGCTTGCTGGGACTAAAAATGACATTATCCGAATTTGCTTCTTTTTCAGCCTGCGCCGTTAACTACATCGTCCTAGAAATACCCCGATCAAAAACGTAACCATCGCTCCTAACAATTCTTAGCGATTTTTGATTAAAACCGAAATTACTGATAGTCTCTGTAAGTTATAGTAGGTTATAACAAATACAAATATACAAAAACAAATTCGAAGTATAAAATGATTGCTTACTTAGAAACGTTTTTGGGTATAACCCATCATCAGCTAAAAACACAACTCAATATATGCGATCAGAAACAAATTCTAAATCGCACTATTTTTTAATTTGTTTGTTATATTTGTATTTATTATAACTTACTATATTCTATAATTAACAATCAGGATGTTAAAAGATTCCCTATCTGTAAGTTATATTTTAACAACACCAGAATTTCGAAAATTGTCCTCAAATTAGAGTAAAACGGACTTCTTAACAACTACTTAACTCATAGTATCTAGGCAACTACAATTTATACGTTCCAAATAGATATCTCATAATTCATGATCGGGCTCTTGTTTTATAAATCAGTCTCTTATTTTTATTTCCGATCGAATAATAATCGTTTTATTTTTCTTCGTAGCTTACTCAGCATGATTCATGGAGCAACCCAAAATTTTCCGAGACCAAAAAAAAGTGTCCAAATTTTCTAACTTATTACTTTCCCCACAACTAATGAATTTTTTACTTTTTCCTTTTAAATATAGAATTATAGAATATAGTTGGCGCTTTAATAATTATTTTACTCTTACGATTTTTCCTTTTAGGCCAGCTACCGTCGCGCAGTTGATTAGTTAATTATGTCCTGTTCGGGTAGAAATCCGGCTACCGCACATTGTAAAAATTTCTCTTGGCTAATGTCGATAACTAACGTGTCCCCCCTCAAAAAAAAAAAAAAAATAAACCAAACAAAACTTTATTCATTTTTTTTAATTTGTAATTTATACGGTTTTTGTTTGCTGTTTTTTTCCTTCATTTAGAAGCTAATTTTTATATTTTTCAGGAAATATTGAAATGATATTAAAGCGATTTGCACCGCAATACTGAATGCTAATGGATTACGTGCGGGCGCGTGAAGACCCCTATTTATGCGGCGGGGAAAAAAGACTAAAGGCCGAGGGGCCTTTGTGCGTAAATCCAATTTTTGCATAAACGATCGATTTGTGCGATGTGGTACGAAATTACGACTGCGCGCCCGGCTGCTGCGGTGCCGCGATTCCAGAAACGGAATCGGTACTGGAACAATAGCGAAGCTGGAAATTTCCGCGTCAAAGGCGATCAATTTGAAGGGTATTATGAGTTAAATCTGTTGTCCGTGTGCGTCTATCTGTCTGCTCATTTTTTTTTCTTTTCTTTTCTCACTTTTTCTGTTCCTTTTTTCCGAATTGATCGCGCAGATAGCCGCGGTCCACGGAGACCACCTCCGGACGGACCGGCAAAAATAAACCAGGAAGTGCGATCCGGAAAAAAAGGAAATAAGAGGTAAAAATCGAAGCGCGTGTCCTCTATTCTCGGGGCTACACTATTGTTCGCGAAATTTGGTCAATAAACCGAACCCCGGGCCGGAGGCTGCTGCTCGGACCTTTTCACATGTGCATCGGCGATTTTTACCGCTCTAAATGGATTTTTTGACCCACACGCATCGTCGCTCTCTATAGAAGCCGACAGAAGTTGCGAAAAATGTCCGTTACTCCATGCGACTCAATGCCACTCTCCGGTCTAGATTACTTGTTATCGGTTATTATTGCTGTTACATTCGCTAAACGCCGTCTATTCCCCGTAATAATAATAATCATAATCGTAACAATAAAGCTTGCTGTCAAAAATAACACAAATTTGCCTCGAAATCGTAAAACGGAAATTATTGACATTATTTTCGGCTCTTCGCAAATACGGACGCGGAGGTTCAAATTTGGTCTAGCTCTTAAACCAAAGTACCCCCCCGGATGAATTGCGATCGGAGACAACCTCATCGTTTTTTTTTGGTTTTCTTTTTTTTTTGTCATTTTCTCCCGGTCATCGCGTTTGATATTTGCAATTAGTTGTTTTGACCGTTACGTTTGGACAGATTACGTTTTCTTTTACTTCTTTTAGGTTCCATTTTTTGAAACAGTCTTCTGTTTAACGCATTCTGAAAATTACTACTGGCAGTGTGTTGGATGATGCACGAAAGTAAGACCGTATCATCAGCGAATGTGGTCGCACTTGTACACCTTATCTTACTTTGAAATCGTCCGTTCATAGTAAATACAGCGCAGGTCATACTCAACCTTGGGTTAAAACCCGGCTAATACAGGACGAATCTTTGAAAACTCATTTTCAACCGTACCGTTAAAATTAAAGTAGTAACAATATTGGAATAAATTGGTCGTGAGTAGCAACTTTAACTTACAAACCCTCGCGACACACTTATCAAAGCTTTGATCAATAATCGCGGCTATGCCTTGTTTCCAGACTATTTTCAATAATATTTACGCTATACCCTGTGTGTCTCTCCTGTAGACCGTTATTTAATAAAACTAAACTGACGATTTGTAATTATTATTTAATCGTAAATGTGCATGCAATCGATTTTTAATATTAATTTTTCCACGACTTCGGATAATATCGGTAAATAGCTGCATATACATAGACACATTACGTGCATCATTTCCGGGCTTATTATGATAATTCGTGCAGAAGATTTCCCCTGCTTCGGAAAATTCTGTAAGCGAAAAATAGCGCTACACATAAATTTATAACGTAAAAGCTTTATAAGAGCCTGGACCTTTTTCATTCTTTAACGATTTCATTACACATTTCACCTCTTGCAGTGTGAACTTAGTCGAAAGGTTAGAATAGCGATGACGAAGACAATTACGCCGCTGAATGTAAAACAATTAGTATCCGATGTGTAAATTGTCTTTGAATCCGTGTCCTTTCATGGGTATCTATTTCGAATGGATCATCCTAAATATGTACAATGTAAATGTTTTACCGTTTGATATCTAGGGAGACGCTTGTAGGTAGTGCACAAGAGAATTCCGGACAAATTTATGTAAAGTACACAGCACATTTTAATTTAAAAATGGAATTTGAGTTTCGACATGCATCGCGTAATAACAAAAAGGGTAACTACACATTTGTTTATTGAACGGAACATATTTAATTACTAATAATAAACGTGTAATAACAATGAGTATAAAAAATAACTTTTAAATAATAAAAATAATCAATGATCGCAATATTTTCGCAGAAGAAGCTTTGTAATAGGTTTAAGTTTACACAGTAATCCCCGTTGTTCAAAATTAAGACAGAATATTTTTTTTAAACCTGTACTTCTCTGTTTTACTAATTACGGCTAATATAAACATTTTTATATAAACTATTTATAGATTATGTATGCAAGTGTTTATATATAATTACTGAACAAATAATAATATGCGTCATAAGCAATAACATTTTACACTTTTTGTTTTTCGATATTTTTTGTTTTCATAATTTATTAAAATAAGAAATAATTACTTTTTAATTTTTTCAATATTATCGACGTAATCAATTTTTTTGTCACTGCTTATATTCGTTTAGCACGCGTCATTTATTTTTCGTTGTTGTACATCTTAGTCAAATGTGTATTATACACAACAGTCAACCAAAAAATCATCGGGTCTAATCGTAATTTCGTTATTCTATAAAGAAGCGTCGTATCTCCCAACTCATCCATCCAGGATTAGGATTTTCTCCGGTCGTCTGTCAGTTATTAACAATGTTCAACCTCATTCGCATTGTTATCACTGGAATAACTCTATGTAAGAAATAGTTCTGGGGTGAAAATGTTTTCACTTTTTTATTTTTTTTTATTTTTTGTATCAGTCTTCGATATTTAGACGAATTTTTAATTTGAATTCATCCCCCAGTTTTTATGTATCATCGCGAGTTTCTCCTGTATATGTCACAACCGCAATTACGTCATAATTATCAAAAAAGGAAGATACGATGTCTTACAGCGGTATTAATTAATAGTTGCGAACAAAGTTTTTTCTTAATTTTGGGGGTTTTTCAAACATAGTAATGTTTAAAATTGTTCAGTTGGAAATAAGCGTCATTAAGTTCGTTATCTTCAGAGAGCTAGCTCTGTTTAGGACACATTTCAAACGTTTCTTTAAAAGTTCATACTAAAATTCCTCTCAATCTAGATTCTTGTTTTTTTTTGTTTTTTTTTCCATAAAAACAAGAAGAAGAAGGTTGCAAAATGTTATCCTTTTCGAAAAATATATGATCTGAAACTTTTGCCTACTGCTAAAATTATCGGTTTTATAATTTTTCCTTATTGCGTATTTTATAGATTTCGAAAGGATCCTTAGTTTCTCATTTTCTAATATCCTGATTGACCAAAGTTTGATAATTAAATGTAACGGCTTTCTTTTTAAATTAATTCATTTTTTTACGTACAATAAGTGTTTATTTTGTATTTTTTTGAAAATTATACGTAATTTTCCAGCTAATTTGAAAAAATTCGGAAAAGATATAAAAAATTGGATTATTTAGAATTTCAAAAAGTGTCTAGATTAGAATGTACGGATCACTGGTAACTAAATTTCAAAGCTAATTTTAGGGAAGACAGGCCAACTCGTAACCGAAAAAGAAAATATCAGGTAATTTATTTTAGACGACCCTAACACATAGGCCAATTCATCACCGACAACGGCCCCTGATGATCTCCGGACCAGTGCTTCTCAACGTTTCTTTTATCATGCTCCGGCTATGTAAAAACTTGATGATTCAACTCGCTTACGGATTGGTGTATTAATTAAAACGAATAAGAAAACCGACATGACAAAAGTAATTTTATAATGTAACGCTACATATGTTGAAATTATATATAAATGCGCTTAAAATTAAATACTTTTAATTTAATTTTTTTTTAGTACTCGCTACTAAGAGATATTGTAATTTCTTTTAATACAAAATTTTTGTTTAATGGAAAAATATTTTTCGTTCCTAAATTTTTATTTTAACCGTGTTCATCACTTTATATTAATGCATATATATATATATATATATATATATATATATATATATATATATTATATATAAAACACCGATATTATAACACTTGTTAATTGTTTTCCTTTTGTAGAAGCTAAAAAATAAAATGAGATGACGGCCTACTAAATTACATGGAACCGTTACAAATGCAAACTATAAATGATCGTGGCGATCTTTTTTCTTTATCGGAATTCTTTTTTAGGAAGACAATGCTTCAAATGTGAACTTGTCTGATAACAAATGAGGAGTGAAAACTTTTTGAGTTCTAAAAAATTTCGGAAAAGATCGATAATGACACAAAAACATTTTTAAACACTCGTATATTTTACCGGAATGCTGCAGGAAAAATATATCATCGTGGATATTTATACGTTCAGAATGTAAATGTTTCGAATTTATCATTACGCAAATGTAAATGTTTAATTTATCTTGTTTTATCATAATTGCTTAATTTTTATTCCCTATTAATTTCATTTTTCATCGATAAATTTTTACAAATGTTCTCGTATAAAAACAATTAACGTATATTCTCAATTACGTAAATAAAATAGCACAGCGATGATACACGGTTAATAATTTTGATGTTTTTCCATGAAAGTGAATAATAATTCGAGTTTTTTAACACAGACCGATGAAATTCAAACTGTCATCTCTAATTCGGTACACCTATATAAAGAGTTTTTACAGGCTTGGGAGAAAATAAACAAGTGTATTTACATTGCTTAGCCCGAATATTTGAAAAAATTGAGAAACTGAAATTAATTACTTTTATAAGATTTGTTGACTATCTCGGTGGTGGTCGGCTATTAGTTACCAATTAACACCAATATCGCTTGAGTTTTACCAGCTTGCCTGTTACTCGGAAACGTATTTTCGTATGTACCCTAAAATAGAGTTACCAGTTGGGGCCCGCCCGACATACTTTTTCAGAAATAGTAAACATTTACGTTTTTTAGACTTGAATAATTCGTTACGTGCTCAGTGTTACACACGTATGCAAAATATTTAAGATGGAGCTGGTGTACTAAACACACAGTACTTTTAATAGCGGATACGAATAATATGAGAAAGTAAAGAAAATTCTATTAAAAATATTTAATTTTAAGCATAATCCATTTTATATTCAACAAATCTCGGGCGCTTGTATAGAAAACGCCTTATTGATATTTAGTACGATTCGGTAGGCTAAAATTCGGAAAAGGGTATTATTCTATGGGATGGATTCGCTACCGTATTATTGTATTTTAGAAATTATCGTTGAATTTATATTTCACATAACGTTAGCCGCGTTAAAAAACACAAAAGGTAAATTATAACGTTTTGTGATCGTATTTCATAGTCTTCGGCTGACGTTACTTCGAATATAATTAAATAAGTAAAATTGTTACTTTTTTTTTTTTTTTAAACTAAAAAAGTGATCAACAATACCGTAAATGAGCAAAATTAATCGAATACAAAAAGTCAACTAGAAAAAAAATTAAAAATTAAAAAAAAATATGAGTTGAAAGCAGTTTGCGCTAAAAAGTAAAAAATACTTATTTGCCAAAATCCGGAGTATATGTAACTTAATAATTTTATGATTCTTCTTAAACGACCCCACTGATGCTTAGAGTCAGTGCCACAAATAGCGGGCATTAGTACAATCAGTTCTTTTTCTATATAGAAAGTATTGAAAATGTCGGGAATATTTTTAATTGTAATTTAGTTATACTTACTACGAAGAGTTTGAATTGATTCCCGTAGATAAACTTTATTTTTAGGTTAACTGGTCGAATTGGTTCCCGATCTATTGATGTGTCAAACCTGTGCTTTTTTTTTTTTTTTTCTAATTGAAATTAAATTGACAAAGCTTTTTATTTTGGATAGGTTACGAAGAAATTTGTATGCAGCTAAACAAGGACAAATGCCTCCGTTACCAAAATGTTTTATAATTTTTTCATTACTTTTAACAACAATCGATATATATATATATATATATATATATGTTTAAAACACTTTTCTCTCGTTACTTTGCAAGCGATATCAAAAGGACCGTAACTGTGATTGAGCAGTGTATAATACGAAATACAGAGTAGTGTGGTTAACTGAAATCTACATGAACAATGACCAAAAATTCTACACTTAGTGTAATAATTCGTAGGTGAAATTCATGGCTATTATCAAAAATATACTTTTTTTTCTCAAATGTCACGTTTTAATAAAGTACATAAACCCGCTGATTCACTTCAATCATTCTAATAACAATGGAAACTAATACGACCATTTTAAATAGAAGCACTGATTTAACGCGGAACCAATTCGATCAGCTAATGTAGTAATTCTAGTTTATCACGGGAACCAATTCTCGACCGCATCCACTTATTAAGAGTAGTTTCCTATTATTTATTATTGCGAAAAAGGCACACTCTTTCCTTTTTCCCGTCTGGTAAAGAAGAAAATCAAGGTTTGCCGTGTTCAGCAGAGCATGTAGCGGTGGTCCGCAAATACGGTTGACGAAAAATCAATAAAAGCTCGTATCAAAAGAACAGAAACATTTCATATGTTTTCAGTTAGGGAAAACAGAGTCTCTTATCCCGTAAATAACTTATTTGAATGATTAAGAACTTTTAAAAAAAATGTATCATCAATTTTAATGTGTGTGAATCTAAACAAGTTATTGAGTTTCATCTGATAGAACTCCGTTGTAAATGTTGGTATGCGATTTTGAGTTCCCGATATGTCATAAGGGGAAGATCAAAAATGTTAGTATAACGCGTTTATGTACATGTATTAACCCAAATAATTTAATTTTTCCGCTACCAGGAAGAGCGCAGAAGTTCGCATATACCATTATTTTGTAAATACCTAGTACTTGGCTGCTTCCATTCGAGTCCGAAGAGTAGTTGATATTACACGCGGAAGTCTAAAGTTTGAGGCTATGCATTGAGTATAGAAATTAGATAAGTAAGCCATTTGTTAAATATCTGGGGGCCATTCGAGACTATCGATGGGAGCAGTGCGGAATGCTCCTGTAGAGAGCCGAAGAGCTGTAGTATGGATGGTGTTTAATGATCGCAAGTAGTTCTGGTTGACTTACCTCCGAAGTATAGTCGCATTTTGATCTTATTATTGCGCCATAAATTCGAAGTAATGAGGCACGGTCTGACCCATTTTCCTTAATAGGGGTTCATTTTCCGGAAGCAGGATTGTTTCAATTGCTTTATATGGGATTTCCACGATAGAGTTTGATCAAAGAGTAGGCCGAGGTAACGAACCGAGAAAGCTGTGACCAGGTGATCGCTATCTAGGTTATTAGATATTTTGTGCTTGCATTTCCGAACCCGACAAAAATGAATAGTCGTGGTCTTTGCTATGGAAATTTGAAAGCAGTTTTGAAAGCACTATTCGAAGATTCTTGATGTACTTCCTCGTAATACTTTCTCTCCAATTTTTATACTGTTGCAATTAGCAAAAATAGCGAGATCATCAGCAAACAATGAACACTGCACCGGTGGTTGAACAATGGAAGGAAGATCATTGGTAGCAATACCTACTTAGAGCCGGGCTGAGGACGGAACTTTGTGGAACTCCGTTTTTTAATGAGCGTAACGAGGAAGAATGCTTCCTTGCTCGAACGAAAAATTTCCGCTCGGACAAGAAATTATTTATAAATAACACTAAGTTGTCTCCAAGGTCCCATTTGCGGAGTTGAATGGGTTTTTACTTGTACTAAAAAGTAAAAATCCATTATTCTCGATAATGAAAATGTAATAAAAATACACTAAACGGTAAAAAAATAATCATTCGTTAAGAAGAAGATCTTATATACAGTGTGTGTGAAATAAACCTCACGTGGTGGTATGATAATTCTTATACAACATTCCTTAATTACAGCCGGCACGGAAATCACAAATTGCAATATCCAGAAACAATTCAATGAATATTTAATGCGGTTTTTAATGATTACTGCAATTCGGGATTTCCGCGCTGACTCTAATTAAGAAATGTTGTATAAAACTTACCGCAATATTACCACTAAAAGTATATTTCACCGTATGAGATTATCTTCTTATCGAATAATTATGAATTTTTTTCAAAATTACAAAATTACAAAATTACCATGAGAAAAATGGTGAATGAATCGTCTCAGATTTTTTATAATATTGTTGCGTTAATTCTGCATGTTATATGATTTTTGTATTAAAGATTTTCGTACATTTTTGAATCATTTCCTTGACTACGGACTTTTCACTAGTAGCTTACCACATGAATTATTACGTACTTAAATTTTTAAAACTTTTCTTGCACGGCTTCGCCAAACCGTTTTTTTTTGTTTTTTTTTTTTTAAATTTAAACCGACCTCAGTTATTTTCTGCACACTACGAGCATCCGGAAACTAGCACCTGTTAACATCGAAATTGCGCCAAAATTAATTAAACAAAATATGACACACAAATATAAAAAACTCGCGACATGCTTCCTATTAGAAAAAACGCTCAAGTATAAACAATTCGAATAATAATCATAAGAAAACTGCAGCCAATAAACTGTAATCTATTTTTCTCCAGCTGTTCTGTTTTATACCATCGGTTTTCACACTTATTTTTTTGCACAACTTTACATTTACTTTTCGAGTGTTCGTCAACTCCCAGTTCCCTAACTCTAATATTTCTACTTCCAACGTTGCTTTTACCTTTTGACTACTACTCTTGATTTCTTCATTTTTGAAAATGAATGACCATTTTTAAATGCATAACAAAACCGCTTTTTTTTTTTTGTATCACTGATTTTTATGGTGGAATTATATTTAATTCATTACATTCGGTTGCTCCACTGCCCACGTTGGAAAAATTACCTTCTTTTTAAGACCCTTTTGCCTATTTTCTCCTCCGTTATCTTTCTTTTGAATTTCGCACTACTACAACGGAGCCATTTCCATATAGAATGTTAAAATGGGGTTTACAAAATTTCCTAATTACATAGAAAAAAAAACAAAGAAAAATTCAAAAAAAAAAAAAAGAACAGGTTTAGAAGGGTTTGTTTTAATTCGCTTCGGACGTAATAATAAAATAAACGCGGAACGTATAAAAATTGTGTCGCACCACTCCTATTCTTTTTAGTCCAATTTAGTTTTTTTGTTGGTGTTCGTTAAGCCTTATTTCCTTTATTTTTTTTATATATATCTATATAGAAAAAGAAGGAAAAAAAAACTCGATACCCAATTTATCGTGAGAAATACGGATTAACCGTCGCCGATGATAAATGGGCAATGGTTTTGCAGTTGTGTTGTCAATAATGTTCAGCGAAATTATGTGCTCGAACATGCTCCCTAAATCGAATATAAAGAGCGGTTCTTCAAAGCGAGGACCATTATCCGACGTGCACCTACAGCATATTAAAAACTGGTAGCGGCGGAATACTTATTAGGATAATAAGGAAGTCGAGAAAGAGTCTTTTGTCGATGGGATATTAGAAGATGTGTGCCCGGCTTTTATTTCGCGTTTTCTGCATTCTCAATAGACAAGGACGGCCTGGAACATTTAGGTTTGTCCACAACTCGGGACCGCGTCGTGTCGCTCACAATGGTCAAATAGAAACCGAACGTGATCTCTATAATGGCCCGCCAAACTATCCTCCGAATCCGCTTAAGAAGTTTTCTTCTTCATCCGCTATCCGCGTCCGACTCGGTTGCCTTGCCGAAGGGTTGTCTTCGCTCTATTCGGAACATAAAATAAACAGCGTAAACAAACATAAACAAACTGAAAAACATTTGTAAACTTTACCAAGTCGGAAGAAAAGGCGACCTTTTTTATCGCTCTGCACCTATCTATCGCTCAGGACTCCGAAGCCACCCGCTGAAGAATTCACAAGTCGCCATTCGCCGGATTCCTTCCTCCTGTGACGACTGTGCTTCGTCCTATCGCCTCTCTTATACTGGTCTAAGCAGCAGTCACCTCAGATTGCACACATGAGAACACGAGTTCCGCTAATCTATAATAAAAATCGCGAATTGTAAACGGTCGATCGAAAGTAAAATTAAAAGATTTACGGTTTCCGATATCATACGGCGGAATTAGTTATCTCGTATAATCGAGCTCATTTTGTAAATAGATGCATAAAGGAAGTTCCAACCGATTTTGAACTATCTATAAAGCCCAGGTTGATTTTCAAAAAAAAAAACGAAGCATACCGTATAATTTTATTTTTTAATCGAATAGTAATTTTAACTTTCAGTTTGCTGATTGTATTATTGCTTTCCTCTATAAACTCTAATCGTTATTGCCGAGGCCTACAGGAATGTGTTATTTGTTTTATTCATTAACGCGTGCCGTGTACACATTGGTCAGAAGTACGGACGAATACAGTTTAGATGCTGTTCAGGATATTCAACAAAATCTGAGGAGCAACTAAACTTTTTGTTCATTGTCTTCAAGAATCTCAGAAAGGGAACTAAAAAGGCGTAATTGGAATTAACTTTGGCTAGTCTATACTAGAGGATGGAGAATAAATAAAAGGATATAGAACATCTGTTACAGAGTCTGTCCTGTTTAATATGTAAAAATTGGATAAAATAACTCTTCTTCTTTGCGGCTGGATCTTAATGAAGTATTCCAAAGTTAAGTATTTGACCAGATTGAACGTGATTTGTTCGAGGTGGAAACTTCACGACAATTTCTTTCGACCAAATTTGTTCATTAGCCGGGATTTAGTTGTCCTCGAGAAGTCTGACCAAGTTTTGTACTGGTATGAATCGGGAAGTGTAAGGCGACTTATTTCGCTGCGAGATTCACTAGACTTCATTTCTCATAAATAGGAATATGCTCAACCCCTTTCGATGTCAAATCAGAAGAAATACTAAGTACTATTGTTCTTTTTATTTTGTATTTTTACGTGTTTTTTTTTTTTTAGCGAAGTTTCTCGATTAATTTGGAGCATTATTTTATCCCTTAAGAATTGTTTGTTTTTTTTTATCGTTTTTTTTTTTTTTAATTATGCCTTTCCGGCATCTAAAAAAAGAAAGAAAAAGAAAAAATTTTACTTTGATATAAAATACGTCGCACTACCTTGTATTTTCCTCGAAATCTTTAAGGCTAGGTAAAATTAGAAATCACGTTTATATTTATGGATGGGTATCTCTTTTCTAATAGACCGGTTCTAATCGGTCTATGGCCCCCAACCGGTAAATGGCCCAGATTACAGCACATTTTTAAAAATAAGAAAAAAAAGCGTCGAAAATGGGAATTTGTGAAACAGTGTTATGAATAATGCTCCGCCTGTAAACGCCCGGCTCTACTTTGACGACTTAAACATTTCCCTGTCTTCCCGTTTTCCAGCAAATGCTCAAAAAATCCTACAAAAAACTATTACAAAACTACAATCCTGGTGTAACAATAATGGTCTTGTGTTTTCTCCATCTAAGTCTATCTGTGTTGATTTCTATCGGGGACGTCAAAACTCTTCCAGCATTCGCCTCAATCTAGAAAATTCCTCACTTCATTTCCACCCTACTGCTACTTTCCTTGGACTACTGTTCGATCAAAAGCTAACTTGGCGATCCCACATATCAAATCTTAAAGTTAAATGTCATAAATTCCTATCTATTCTTAAATATGTATCAAACACAAAGTATAATGTACCTCCGAAAACTCTCCTCTCCATATACAAATCCTTAGTCATTTCCAGAATAAACTACGGGTCCCAGGCGTATGCGTCAGCCAGTCCCTCTTTACTTAAATCCCTTGATTCAATACACCACACGGCGCTCCGCACGATACTTGGCGCACATAGAACTTCCCCGTCTGTAAGTTTGTGTGCCTTGTTAGGCACTCCCCCACTAAAGTATTTCCGAACCTATTATTACCACCGTGAGACCCTCGCTCTTTTCTCTAGTAAACGCGCCTGTCCTATTGACACAAATGACCTCCCCAACACCCCAGAGTTCCCTAATGACCCTTTCCCAGAAATCCTGGCTCTTCTATCACAGCACAACGTGAGCGTAATCCCTTTCCCTAACCTAGCTCCTAACATCATGATTCCGCCGTGGGCCCCTTTAAACATTGATGTTAACTTTTCCCTGACGAAGTATAATAAACCCCTGCATCCGAATATCGTTCAGCTGACAACAGCAACAATGCAAAAATACCCCGACCACCTCTTTTTCTACACGGATGCTGCCAAGGCTACCCCAGAGGCTACTTCTTCCCCAACCGCCTGTTCCTTTGAAGTCTGCGACGTGATTCGAAGCATTCGACTGAATGACAATTGCTCGGTACTGGATGCTAAAATATACGCAGTATTTTTCTGTTTGTAATATTTTCTTTTTACAGAGCCTACATCACAGAAAGCCCTGCTGGTATCTGATTCATCCGCGGCCTTATTGACAATTTCTAATCCCCTCACCAAACATCCTGTAGCAATTCGAACGCAGCAGGTATTATACGAACTTATTAAGAGACAGTGCTCCGTATCCTTTCTGTGGGCGCCCAGCCATGCAGGGATTCCTGGAAATGAACGCGTCGATACATCCGCCCGAACAGCAATATGTTGCCCTTTGCCAAGTAGTAGCCCTCCTCCACCTTATCTATCGAACATAATCTTCAATAATCTCACGTCCTTATGGAAAACCTATTGGTCCTCGTGTCAGACTTTCTCGAGGTTAATTAAACCCTCAACGGAACATGGTGGCCAGAAAAAAGCATCTCCCGCAGAGATTTCTGTGCACTTAGCCGCTTGCGCATAGGCCATACGGCCATGTCGCATAATTTTATTTTGCAAAGAACCCCCTCTCCTACGAATTGTCCTTTCTGTGGCCAAGCTGTTGCTCCCTCAACTCCTCATATACTATGCGACTGTCCAGCATTATCACCTCACCGGCCCCTTTCAATTAATAACAAAACAGTCACCAACATTCTTGAGAATTCCCCCGATGCAATTTTATCCATAACACAATTTACCAGAACTAGCGGAATAATCAGATATCTATAAAAACAAACTGCGCATCTTCGTACTGTAATAGCCACAGCAGTTAAACACGGTACAGGATGTTGCTTTCACAAAAAAAAAAAAAAAAAAAAAAAAAAAATAATGAAAAGATCAGTAATCCGGAGGATAGACCAATCGGGTTTGATCGTAATGATAAAATACGTAGATTCTTAATGTAAGTGATACGAGGGGGAAAAAAAGAACCCAATAGGAATAATTTTGGCGCTATTATTTCAATAATTCGAGGCAAATAACTGCTGCGTCGAAGAAATAATCGGAGGTTTTTAAGTGATGGCAGGAAAACGTGACAGAAATGCTCGGCGTTAACATACGCGTTTTGATTAATAATGTTTCACGAATAAGTTTCGTTAGTAACTTTCATTGTTCAGTTCATATTGGGGAGTGTTAAAAGTTCTGTCTTAATCGTCAGCTGATTAAAAAAATAACGATGGACTTAAATAACAAACGTTAAATACATACGAAGAAGTATTTTTAGCTGAAAAGTTTTGTGGGACCGAAAATGACTCATTCATTAGGTTCTAGGGGAAAACTGGGGAATCTACAATAATAAAGCTTGCGACAAATAGGCCATGTTTCTCGTGGACGTTTTCGGAGGTTGCTTTTATATCTTTAGCGATATTTAAATGGTATTGTATAGTGCGATTTTTCGTCAGAATAACAGTGCATAAATGTTTTGTCACCGATGATAATCTTCAAAAAAAAAAAAAAAAAAAATCAAAAAAAAATCAGTTACTAAAAGTTAGCCACTTGGTAATACGTATTTGATTTTTTTAAATTTTCTTCACTCTCCCTCGCTTTCAACACCACAAAAATGTACTTATTACTTCGTTTCTAATACCGCTGTAACGGAACTAATAATGATCGACCAGTTTTAATTTATCAAAAAGCGATTCTTTAGCTCAGTTCAAGAATTGCCATCGCGAATAGCAAACTATGAACGATATTCAAAATTGTTCAACTATTTCTTTCGTACTCTAACGCTCGCGTCAATTCTAATTTTCGCCTGTTTGATGCGCCGATTAGGTTTTACGGCATTTGCCTTCGTGCAAAAAAGCTACACATAAACAGCCAATCTAACTTTTCCTCTTTTCTTCTATATCTCGCTTTCCCATTTAATTATTTACACTTTAAGTACCACATTTTGAAGGTTCAATTTTCTATTTTTCCATATCTAGCATACCACTGAATTTTTAGATGCCAAAGTTATTACAGTACGCGGATGTGCGGTCGATGTTTACAGATAAAATTAATTAATTTGGTTACTTTAATAAACTGAGAAGGGCAGAGATGCCGCTGCTGTTGATGAGCTGGCAAAGGTACTAGTGAAATTATCGGTGCTGTTCCATGAGATTCGGTGATAAAAGGCTGGGCAAATGTGTAGCACGTAGGAGACAGCAGGAGCGATGTTTTGTAGGCAGAATGGGAAGATTGTAGGGAGCGGAACTCCTCGGAACATAAAGTCGTGGGACAAGACTGTATGTCCAATTCGCAGTCGAATCGAAGCGCGGAACTCTGCACGAGACATGTTTTACCCTGACCACCGCGGTTCAGTTGTGGCTTTAATGGATCTATGAAAAGTCTGGCAGGAGGCTCAGTGTTTTTTTCATTCGAACGAACATTTGAGAACAAGGCTGAAACACACGGTTGTGCAAAGGCGTTTTCAGGCATGTGAAAAAGCATTGCCGATATTTTGACTCGCTAATTTCCGGGTATACCAGCATGGCTGGGCACCCATAACCACGCTATTAAGCAGTGCTTCGTAGGCAGTCTGTGTAACATCCAGGTGGATTTGAACTACTAGCGTATGTTTGGTGCAAGGGTTTTTATATTTTAGCTAGAGCGGCCGACGGGTTTGCTACCATTAGCGCTTTTTGAGCCGTAGGCTCTCTACTAACAACCGAAGAATGTCCCGTAGATCTCCGCGTGCACCAGCTATCATTTTGTCCCACTGCCTGTGATGCATCACACGCCTCAAATGAACAGGCAGTGGGCGATGACCCGTTAGTTGGATGGGCTTTAGCTGCTTCCGTGTAGAATATATTACATAGAGTGCATATTTTTGAACTGTGGCTCGCGCTATTTTCATCGGGGTGCCGGGGTTTGTTATATTTCATTAGGGAGAAATCAACATAAATGGCTATGGGGTCTCACGTGCGAGGTGATATAATCGTTTTTCACGAGCCTGTACAGGTTCACAGTTACCTTGTTGTTTACCTCAAATTTTATGATATCACATAAATTTAAGTTGATGCCTGCGACATTTTGAAAATCGTAAACATTTTTTCAATACTCTAAGATATTGTTTTGTTTAGCTTGGACGACAAAACTTTCATAAATCCTAATCCTTCGGACCGCCTCCGCGCATCAGCGCCACTGCATTCCGCATTTTCATAACTAGCGGTAATATATCGTCTGTTTCCTCCACCGAATTTACTGTTATTTCGGGCAGGCTGACATCTAACTCTTTGTAGAAATTAGCTGCTATTGCTTCCGGCCGCTTGTTCGGATTTACTATGTCGCTTATTGTTCTCCTACGGAAGTTTGTAAAGTTTCTGTTCTTTATTATCTTTGTCTGATAGAAGAAATAGTTGGTTTTTTTTTTGTATTTTTGTGCAGTCTGGTAGGGTTGATGTTACTGTTACCTCCAGTTCCGATATTGGCGTAGATGGGCGAGTGACGGCCTCTGATGCATTTATAATAGATTGAATGTTCATTTTTTTCGCACACGTCAATTTAAACTACACTGATGCACGTTATTACCTGAAATGCAAAGAGGAGTGGACTTTCCATGAATTTTATAATTTTTTCATTCTTGGGATTCACATCCGCTATAGTATCTGACTCACTATGTTAAAGTTTTTCCTCGTTTCATGTATGTCGCACAGGAACAACGGCAAAAACTGAAACTAATGCATACAACGCGCGCTATTCCATCCACTTCATCATCATTTTTTAATCTGAAAAAAAAAAAAAACTTTTTTACTGTAGCGAAACAGCTTTTTTTGCCTGGGCTGCTTACAAAGACAACCCTGTTTCGAGGCGTAATCTTCACAAAAAAAAAAACATCGTTAACATCCCATTTCGCATGAGCAATTATTTATGTTGTTTATATGTGGTTTACATAGACAGTAGCAATTATTATAACTGAGACATCTGCGACAAGCAATACCATCCACTTGTACGCCAAGTATAATAATAAAGCATTGTTTAGAACAGCAATATCGGTTCCTCCCGCGTTAATTTCCTGATGACTTTTCCATACTTAGCGGACAAATACACGCGTGCACATACTAGAATAATTAACTATACTGCAGATGCTACCCCTCCACACGTCTTCTTATATTATTCTTATGCTAAAAATAGAAATAAAGCTATACATATTGGAAATAGCAGAGTGATATGTGAATAAGTGTGTGAGTTGGTGTTATAAAACAAAAAAGAAAAATGCTACAACAACTTGCGACATCGATCGAACGAAATCCATCGCGATTCCTGGTTCTCTTTACGCATGTTATACATCTAACTGCAATTCTCCTTCTATCATCCTTAAACTAATTCTAGAGTACTTAAATTCGGAAAAATTCATTATGAATGACAGGGAAACTAGCGAGATCATAACTCCAGAAAATAAATAAACAAATAAAAATAATATTATGAACGAACGTTAATTTGAGCTGGGAGGGTAAAAAGAAAAAGTTTTTAGAACCGTGGAAAATAAAAGAATAAGCGGAGTAATTTGAAGAATTTTTAATAAGATACGTATACGTTGTATATAATCGTGACGGTAGCTATATGCGTGGGGACGGATGATGAGCTTTTGTAACGGTTAGCGCTATCGAAAAACGCGGAAAAAAATAAATAAAAATTAAAGCAGTAAATTGTTTGCGAGAGACAGAAAGGATTATAACATCTGGTCTTTGATTATAAATTTTCAGTTAAATTTGATAATTTGTAATCAGATAATTTTGCGGTAGACGATGGAGTCGTAAAAATAAATAAAATATATCGTAAATAGATCTGGAAAAAATTTTTGGAGTTCAAAAAATAAAATAAGCTTAGCCTCGCAAAAAAAAAAAAAAATTATTAATTATGGGGAAATTAACGGTAGCGGATGTGACCGCGGGAATGGTTAGTACATTTCCGCGGTAGCTACGGGCACGTATAATCGTGATAATACGAACGATGGGTAATTTGCGCAAGATGGCTAGTGGAGGGAAGAGGGGCTTTTTTAAACCGAGTAAAATAAAAAATATTCGAATTAATTTTTTGAATTCTTACGCTCGGGAAATATTTTTGAAGGCGAAAAAATATATTTAGGCTCATATTACTTAGACTTGAAAAAAGTATTATGATCTATGTGATGAAATAATCGATAGTAGAGAAGTGCTTGGGAACGGGCGGTGTGCATTTGTGGCGGTCGGGACTTTGTCGGTTAAGTTTTAGAATTGGAGAAAAAATCAAAAAAGAATACGAAAGATCGATAAAACAAATTTTCGGATGCGAAAGAAATATACATATAGGCTAAATCTATAATACTTAGGCTTTGAAAAAATTATTATGAAAGGAAGGAAAACTAGCGACAGTCGATGTGTACGCTGGATCGCCCCGCGCGCTTTTGCGTCGAACGAGATAGACATAGCCCTACATAATGTATCGCGCAAAGAAAAGTTTTAAGCGAATTGACCGAATAAAAAGTTCGCGATTCCTAGAATTAGCGGGAAAATAAGACAATGCAAAAATAGTGCAATCGACTGAGACATCGATCGAGCGAAAATCTTCGCGATTCCTGGAAATACCGAAGTGTTGTGTGCGTGTGCGTGATGGGGATATAAGACAAAAATGTAGCTACATCCGGTAGAGGCAACCGCTACAAGGTCGATGCAATCGTCTGCACGGCCGATGAAAATAAAATTAAGAAATTTAAAAAAAAAAAAAAATGCGACAACGGAACGCGACTCGAAAAATTCCATTAAAATTTGGGTTCTAAGTGTCGAGTTTCGAACGTTTTTAACACTCCGCCAAAATTTCGCACCTCCCAATCACGAAAAATTGAAATTAATAATTACGAGGTAGCAATTAGACGAGTCGATATGTATAATAAGCCTGTGTGGCGAAAGTATGCAGCGTGTGTGGAAGACATGAGTGCGTGGGGCCGCGCGACGATCAGACGAGATAACTTTTTGAAACCCTGCTAGAATACTTACATCCGGGATTTTGAAAAATCGCCATAGTGCCCAATGAATGCGCGGGAGCAAGAGTGGTTGGAGAGCTGACGAATACATCTTCTATACGTCTTGTGATGTAAAAATTAAAATGTTTAAAAATAAAAATGACGGAACGGAACGTGACTCGGAAAATTCTTTTAAAATCCAAGTGTTGAGTTTCGAATTCCATCAAAATTTCACAATCCCCCGAAAAATTAAAAATTACGCCGTAGCTATTACAGGCAGAGACTCGTATAGAGTAAGCCTGTGTGGCGAAAGTATGCAGCGTGTGTGGGAACATTAGTGCGATGGAATTTTTTGAAACCCTAGGGCAATACTTACGGTCCCGAATTTGAAAAAAATCGCGGTGACGCAAACGGACGACGTTTATTGCGCCCGTGGCTGGTACCGTCATGCGGAGGCGGACCATGGGACAGAAATCGCTAGTGTTCTCACGCTCTTACTAGGCATAATTAGTGCCGGTGGCATTCTTTGTGGCAGATGGACCCAATACTAGCTACTAATATATTCTCGATTATAGCGAAAAAGTGATCATTAACGTCAGAGAAGTTTTTTTTTTTTTTTTTTTTTGTGTCATCTTTCGCAAAAACGTAAGTAATAACCTGCAATTAGCTATTTTACAAAACGGTTTAATAATGGTCAATAAAGATACATCTGTATAGAAAAATTTGCAACACATCCGTACGAATAATCATATAATTCCCCGATTAGGGAATCGGTAAAGTATCTTTGAATTCATCTAGAGAAACAGTTATCGCGGAAAACCCTACAAATAGGCATAAACGAAATGAATTAAATATAAAAAATTTAGATGAGACGGTTCTTAGGACAATCGTTAAACACCAGAAAATAATATACAACTATATAAGCAAACTCTTATACCTATATGGACGCATACGGTAGTTAACTGTGGGATTGTGCCAAAGAAAAAATCATTTAGCCATACAACGTTTCCAAAGTAAAATATTAAGAACAATTACAGAATTACAGATGCTCCTTGGTACACGTAAGTGATTTATAAAAGCTGTCAAAAAAGAAATACAAATGATAGCCAAGAGATATGGTTATAAATTAGGTATCGCTCAAACGTTTCCGCGATTAGTTTACGAGGCAACTCGACAGGGAAGTTTAGACGATTAAAATGAAACAAAACCAACAGATTTATTATAAATGAATAGCGGCATTTAAAAAGTAATCACGTAGACGAACTTCTTGTCACTAGATACGGTATTTTTGCAAATTATGCTACATCACAAGATTCCTAGATAGCCTAGACCTAAAAAAAAGTTGAAAAGTTTATAGCTTAGAGCTAATTGCTACTTACGGGGGGGGGGGGGACTGACGTACGATAATTACGCTGGGGTATTAATTACTTTCCAAACGGTGATAGTTTAACGAAATTCAGCCAACGACAATTGGAATATGGTCTTGCTTCCTAAAACCATTTAACCTCCCTCTACAACAGTTACAACTGTTACTTTTTATTAGCGACGACAGTGAATTCTCTCATATTTTACTTTGGTCCTATGTCGTACGATATTTTTTGATTTTTTTCGCCCCATAAAAGAAATGCTTCGGTCAGATATTGACAAAATCGAAATTTAATTGACGGTCCTTTCCCATCTCTTTGCTTTTAGGAGTAGCTGTGACGTACTCAAAAAAAAAAAAGTATTTGTCGTAATCTTTTACTACATTTTGAAAGTTGCAAATCTTCGACGCAGTCTGGGAAACTTCTGAAATCACAAGCGTGTTGGTTTTTATTTTCATCGCAGTATATTTTTTTAAAGCTCTTTACCGAACTTTGTATCATAAACGAATTCTACTACAGATTTTTACGGGTCACTAATATCAGAGTAAGCAACTAAAAAAAAATGTACCGCGTCAAATTACAAAATCGAGCGTAAGTAAAGCTTTCGGACTAACAATTTTTTGTAGTATTCATAATTTTAACTTCTTATCGCCAGCAATACGAGCAAGTTTCTAATAACTTTCGTCAAGGAATATACAAGTATGAAATATTAGCGACGGCAAAAGGCATCCTCTTTTCCTATATATGTATGATTTTAATCAAAAGTGCATTGTTGGAAAAGCGTACGTTTTTCACTTCAGGGAGCACGCCAATTTTATGACTCTTTCAGATTAATTCTCCAGGTCCGATATTCGCAGCAGTTTCAGCACCGATCGTGCGCCTCTTTTCTTTGCAAGTCCGGCTCGTTTTGATCTTTTTTTCGGCAAAAATATGAAAGCTTTGATTTCGTTTGCGCCTGATGAAAAATCAAAACCTTTTTGTCATAAATGCGCGCGGGTATTTGTGCCATCTACAAGGCCAGTGGCTTGTTTTCCAGATGTTGCTGATGCACTTTCGACTCGATGCTTTTCTATGTCCGATAAAAATTCCTGACAATAAGTTTTTTCACGGGTCTTTGCTTTCCCGCTTCTTCCCGTTCGGCACTAATCATTTTCATCTCTAAATTTGAGTTATAAATGTTCAAATCCACTTTTTGTTTTTGTCACTTTATTAATAGATATATAAAAAACACGTATTACAGAAAATAATTATTGTTATAGAAATATAAAATATAGCGAGTTACATAAATCATGGCAATAATAAATAAAGTTAAAAGTAAAATAAACGATGTCATATGTGTCAATCTTATAAACTAATCAATATATCGATATGTTAATTTTAAATAGCGGGTTATTATTTATGATAAGATTATTATTAATTAAATTATCCTTAAATTTATTAATATAATACGTTTCGGCGCTATTAAGTAAATCATCTTTATTTATATTTAATTTTTTTTTCCGAATAATAATCACGCCCAGCATTAATGAGTCTACTTAAACTTGCCACCAATCTGCACTATTATATGAATCTCATAGTTTGACTCAATTATGAATATCTTCAGAAGTAACGATGTTCCATATTAATTGCGCAGTTTAATTAAAATATATACTAAATTTTCTTCAACCTAAGCGGATAATCTATGGACATTCTGCGACGAAGACAATTCACGAGTAACTAGCTACGTGATATTAAGAATAACGATTTAGAAGCAAGGTATCAAATTTGCTTCATGATTTAAGAGAAGAAAAAATCCGCTTATAATACCGGAATTTACCAAGTTGATTACGCGTTGTATTAACAGTTGCAGTGTGCGAAATTGAAGCAGTAATTAAACAATTAGAAAAACAAACAAATATGCCCGGGACGCGATGGGATAACGAACGGTAGGGACATGGTAGAAATATTAACGAAATTATTTAATAAAATTTTTGAAATAGGAAAAGTCCCAAAGGACTGGAAACTCGCAGATATAATAATATTGTTCAAGAAACGGGATAGGCATACGGTAGAGAACTACAGACCAATAGCACACTTCGACGATCTCAAAAATCTTTTCGAAAATAATCGAAAATAGGATAAAAAGGATACTAAACAAACAGAAACCAGTAGAACGGCTTCAGAAGTGTTCATTTTCAACGTTGGATCATATTCATACAGTGAATGAAATAATCGCAAAGGAGAACGAGCTGTATATAATAGGACTGATCGATTACAATAAAACCTTTGATTCCATAAAACACGATTTCCTTTTCTAAAGTCGCTAATGAATCAAGGAACCCCGTACAAATTTATCGAAATAATAAGCGGAATATATAGTAATATGAAGCCCAGAATAAGAAGGGGAGATTATTTTAACATCGTAAAAGCAGTGAGGTAGGGTGACGCGTTATCGCCAATTCTGTTTAATAGCGCATTGGAGAAAATATTCCGCAATTTAAACTGGAAGGAGAAGGGGATTAGTATAAATGGTAGCCGTCTAACGAACCTTAGGTTTGCGGACGACATGGTCCTTCTTGCAGAAAAGTTGGAGGATCTAAAAACAATATTAATAGACCTAAGTGTACACAGTAAAAAAGTAGGTTTAGTAATAAGCACCCCAAAAAACCAAAAAATTCTGTCGAAAAACTTTAAGCAGAAGAAAATAAAAATAGACGGGAAGGAAATAGATATGGTCACAGAAAGTATATACACTTAGGTCAAAAGCTGCCTTTCGCAAACCAAATAGAGAAAGAAATAGAAATTTGGATGAACTAAAATCTTTGGTCCTAAAAAAAAAAAAAACGTCTTCAAAAAGGATTTCAGTAAAAGACATGAAAGCCGAGTTTTCAACACATGTATGGCTCCAGTCCTAACGTATGGATGTCGAACATTTAAGAAAAATATACTTAATAAAGTTAGTGTTACCCAAAACGCCATAGAGCGCTCAATATTAAACATCAAAAGAAGCGACCGAATAAAAACGAAAATAATAAAAGCAAAATTAAGGGATAACGAAGATATAGTGCACCAAATCAGACGTACTAAATGGAATTGGGCTGGACACATCTCCCGTCTATATACCGGTGGACTTATAAAAGTACTTTTTGGCAACCGTGGGAAGGAAAAATGAAGTGGGATAAGCAAATATCACGCTGGAAAGATGATTTGAATAAGTTTTTAAAAGAGGCAAACTTCCAAACAATAGCCATAGAGATAGGTTAGAATGGAAACGCTCGCGAGAGACCTTTGCTCAGTATGAGCCGAGGGACTAGTGGGCCCTACTTTGAGTCATTAAATAAATGTAATAATTTTTTTTCTCGTAAAAACTGTTCCAATAAAGGTATTTTGATTCTGAACAGTTCCAGTATGAACAATGAGAATAATGCTTTTCCGTAGTGCGTCGCGTAAAGGGGTTAAAGGAGTAGAAAGGTGAAAACATTTTTCAATCATACTCATTTATAATGGTCTTATGATCTGCTCCTATGAGAAAAGAACTCAAACTCACGTGTCTTTGCAACGCAATTTCCCCGAAATTTGACGAAAATCATTTAATCTTAGTTAAATTTAAATATTCACCTGTTAAAATTGTTAAAATTGTTAAAAAGAGTTCTTAATGGTTATTCAGGTTTGCGTGCTATATCGTTGACTCTGTTTTCCAGACTAAAAGCACACTGTCCCGAGCTTTTGTTCCGATCTTTTATGAACTTTATTTACGAAGTACCGGTGCACACGGCACTGTGAAGAATCGTAATTTTCTTCTTCAGAGTTACGTAATGTGGAAAAGTACCTGCTACTTAATTTGTAGATTATTTATATTTTTTATTGCAAACAATAAATTAACATCAAACTTACGTCAAGATCAGCCCTCATTGTTTATGGTAATATTGCAGGTACAGTGCAAAATAAAATAAAAAAAACAACCTACATTTAGAGTTTCTATTAAATTCTTTCATACGATCGCGTATTGATAATTTTTAACAAAAGAAATTGCTCTTATTCGAGAACTTCAGAAATTTAGATGATGCGGAAATTATTAAACAATCCTGCAGCGGTAGTTGCAATATTTTCTGTACCGGAAATATTATCGACATTCAAATCTGGAATCCTCATCAAAATCATTATTTTACCCCGAAAGTATCTATTTTTAATTCTAATACGCCAAACACAAAGGAAAAATCAATGAAGAAAAAATGTAAATCTTTAGCGGAAATATACACTTCACCAATATAAAAAACGCGGAAAAATCGAATATTTAAACAGGTATTTTGGTCAAAGTCGTGGGCAACTTTACTAATTTGTAAGGGGTAATCAATTAGCGCACTCAACCAGTGCAATGCAGCGGCAGGTTATAGTTTTTTTTTTGTTTTAAGTATAGTTTCTTAGACATTTAGAAAAATATCAAAGACCAATCGAGGAGAAGATAAAGAAAGAGAGCGTGCTGATTTTATAGCTGCCGGCGGGGATACATATTTTTTCATCGTCGCCTATAAATTTTGACTTTTTTACCTGGCCGATGTTTATTAAATCTCTGTCACACTTCATTGAAACGATGGTGACCAGATTATCCGATCGAAGATGTGGGAAGAATCGGTTTTAATTCGCACTGGATGCGACATCTCCGTGAGACATTAACTACATATTATATATATGTATATGTAATGCACATTATGTATATATATGTGTATACGTATGTCGCCGATTGACAGACAAGACGAGGTTGTTAATTGGCTTCATGTAAGGTTATATCGATAAGGAGTACTACTAAACGGTGTGTGCCAGTAAGCGGATATACAGATTAAAGCTGGTTTGCATGCGGAGCTTATGTAACGCAATTGTGTGGTCATCGTGCACGGCAGTAACACACGTGTACGCCTGTGTGATCATCCTGTTGTATCGATTTTAGTGTGTCGTCGACAGATACGAAGGTGGTAAATAGTTAAATTGAGCGAGCGAGCGAAGCGCAGTGGAGACCGGCAGCAGTTTGTAGATTCGGTCATGTGTTCGCATTCGGAAGAAGATGGAGAAGAAGAAGAAGAAGAAGAAGAAGGAACGGAGGAGAATAGGAAAAAATCGAAATTATTGCTGCCTGACTGGCCTTCTGCCGCTATTTGCCTGAGCCCTCCCGATATGGGAATTACGTGTGAACTCGGAGCGCGCGATATTTACTTACTCAGGAAGTGAAGTGGTTGTCGTAGTTCTTTTTTGTGTTTTTCTGCTTTTTTTTTTGCTTTTGTTTTTGTTTATTTGTTTTTTCTCTTTTCGTTCATTCGTGTCTGTGTAGAACGCGATAAATTAGTACGAGTGTAATGTAAACAGAAGAAGACGAGTGGATGCTGTTACTAAGTCTCAGTTGTCGGTCGCTAGGTCCGAGAGCTGGGAAAATTGTGTGAGACCGGACACGATTAGGATTTATCATCACCGGACAACGGCAGTTTCCTCCTCTGCAGCCGCGTTTGTCACCTCTCCCGCCGGTTCAATTATGAGGCCGGTACTTTGCATCGTCGTGACCACCGCCGCATCTCTGACTTCGTCTGCGCGTTTTTGTCTTCTCCCGTTCCGACTGCATTTCGTGGAGACGCTGAATTCACCGTTCTCTCCATCCGGTCCGATAAAGATCGAGTGCGAACCAGTTTTAGCAATTTTTCAGAAGGACACAACGTTTCTATCAATGACCGATTAATTTTTGAAGAAATTACGAGCCGCATCCGCCGAAACACTTTATATAGTACATTCCGTATGTTGCCAGATTTGTTGGTTTTTCTTTGTTTCATTCGTTGTTTTGTTTTTTTTTTTAAGGAAAGGGAAAAAATTAAAAAAAAACTCAAACATGCGCTTCCTTTTTAATATAATTTTGAAATCCGAGTATCGCTATTAAATTTTGCGGCAACTAAAAAATTGCAAACTAGGCGGTGAAATAGAGTAAATAAGAAATTTTAGAAAAAAAAATTACTAAAACAGAAAAATTGTTTTCGTAATTCCTTGTTTTTTGGACTCATTTTTAAAGATGAAAGTCGTATGGAAGTTGTTACAGATTTTAATCACCGTTTGTTTTCATTTTTCGTTTTTTGTTTTTTAAAGTTAAAACACGTGTGTAGGGTTGTTCTGAAAAACAAATATGCCATCATTAATCATTTGATTATAAAAGTACTGTCTATAAGGGGAATTTTTAAGATTAACCGCCCTTTTTTATTTACGGAATCAGAAAAAAAAATGTTAAACGTTAGTTCGCAATTTTTGTTAACTTTTACGACGTTTTTAATCGTATGATATTAACGAAATTTTTAATTTAGGATCTAATACGAATAATCGAAATGAAAAACGTAGAGCAAAGCAATAACGAAAAAAAAAAACGGTAATAATTAACGAGATCGGGTTTTGTCGTATTCGTATACCGATTAAAATCTGGCGGTCATCGGATTATCGATATTCACGTTACATCGAAATGACATTGTAATACTCAAATATTACGATATACGCAATTTACCTGATTTTTAGTATTTTTTTTTCGATTTTTTTTTTTTTGTATTCCATTAGTGTGTTTACGCTTGAATGTAATTACACCGTTTTTATTCGCTGAATTCGGTAAATCATTGACACGACTTGAAATACCGCGCTCTATAATTATACTTGACATTGAAAAAGAAATTTATCGAAAAAGACCAAAAGAAACGCTACCCAAGGTTGCATCATGAAAAACCTCTTACCTATAAATCCTGTTCATTGGTCAGTTATACAAAGAACACAATAATTCTGAACGTATAAATAGCGGCGGGCATTGAATAAAATTCTCCTATTTTCCGTCGAAATAGAGAAAAGGTAAAGAACTTTGCAAGTAAAAAGACGAGAATGCAGTCTGAATTCGGAGGCCCAGATGACTTGTAAAAAAGAAATACGGTAGTGTACGTGTATGTTAATAACTACGTCATTTTTACGGCGGAAGTAAAAATAAAAATCATTTAACCTTTCCGTATCGATTGAATGTGACACCTACCCTCGTTCGGTCAATAATTTTGCATTACTGCCGCCAGTTCATTTTTGCTAAGATTCTCTAGTTCGTTTTTGCTGCTATTTTCCACACTTTGAATTCGAACTAATTCAAAATGTGGCGCAAACAACAATAAATGAACGAACTACTAAACAACAACAACATGTACGAATGAAGTAAAATTAACGACAACATGCCTGAACTAATTAGTATAAAGAAATTATTCGCATTTCTCAAATCTAGCAATCTCCTATCCCATATGTAAAATCTTAACCTTTCATGCATCTGGCTTTCGTAGCAATTTATGGTACGTAAATGAAGAAAAAGAAGAGAAGAATCGGCGGCACTAATGTAAAGTTGCATCAAAGTTTCGCTCTAACTGACCGTTGTTAAATGTTCAATTTAATCTTCCGCTATCCACGGCGCATTGAATGAGCTGTCTTAATTTTAATTTAATATTTAAATTACGTTCAGTACCTTATCAAGCAAAACGATAATATTAGCCCGAATAAAAACTGGAATAGACCAGGGATAAGATAAATTATTTGAAAACAACTGGCACCAAAGACAGACGTAAAAACCGAATTAATAATGGGTGATCATTTTCGGACGGATGGCTCATCTAAGTTCGGTGTGGTAGCCGAAGATCGAGAAATAACACCAAGAGGAATCTAGTAGCTGCACGCAAATGAAATGAATTTTGTCTTATCTTACGCATTTATATTATACTAGGTGTTCATCCGAAATTCGACTGTAATTATTATTAAAAATTTTAGGAAAACATATAATGCAAATATTTCCAAAAAAAAAAAAAAATTGTTTTCCTACTCTTATACATTCGTTCATTTTATACCTGGGAACATACACTTTTATACGTACTTACAATACAAAACAGTTCCTATTGTAAGAGTTATTTCAGACGGAAAATGTTTAGCATTACAAATTTTGATCGACAATTACGATTAATAAAATTCCTTGGAACACAATCTTCAAAGTCCATTTAAAATTATCCGTAAAATTGTTCAAATTATTTTCATTAATTTCGTTATCATTTTGCCGATAATAATCTGTGTTGTTGCTTCTCGGAGCCTATTTGAATTGTTATTGATATTGTTTTCATTGTTTCTACACATGTATTTAAATTATTGTTACTGTTATTATTTCGCAAAAAATAATAACTCCTATTTTGTTGTCTTTCGGTCCGACCAGTCAATGTACGGCGCCGAGGCATATTTAATAAGCAAAAAAACAAATGACGTTCTGTTCCTGAAAAAAAAAAAAAATAGAAAAAATTTTTTTTACAGAACCCAATTATTATTGAATAAATTAGAAATACGATCACTTTGAATTCAATATGGAGAGTTCAAAACGCTAATGTAAAACAAAAAAAAAACTCCTTGTTCAGAGGTAGGCTATCTGTTTTGATTTGGGTTTTCCATGATTTCTGATTCTTATTTTAATGTTATTGTCGATGGCAATTTTCGCTCCGTTCTTCAGTTTGCTTCTGATGATGGCCAGTGTAAGCTGGTCGAAACGTTAAGCGAATAAATATCTTTTTAAAAACACAGTTGTTTCCGAAAATTATTTATCATGAGTAATCACTGTGAAAGCTTTAAATTTTTAATCTTCATCTCTTCTTTTTTATCTACCGTAATATCCCCCGATATGATTCTTTTTAAAACCAGAGCAAAATCCGTTCAGCAGTATTATTAGCATAACGGATTAACAGTATTTATTATCAAATTAATAGAAAAAAAAAAACATTTTGTTTACTCGCGCCTAAATTAATACAATTTTTCAAAATTTCGTTTAAAATTTAAATTTAGAAATTGTTACACTTAACTTTTTTTTTTTTTCTGAGCAATCGGCTAAATTACACTAAATAACCTTGCTCAGGATTCAGTTTCAAAATCGGTTTAGTAGTTCACGGTAATAGTACCGCAGTCAGATAGCTAGACTCTAAAAACGCTTTTTTTTTTTATAACTATATTTAACAGATATGGAAATAAGCTACCCGGGGTGCCCTGCTAAGAGTATGGAACTTCACTTTAGTTTTACCTACAATCATTGTTATTTTTTTATACTGGTAAATACTTCCGTGTTTCTGTTTTTTTTTTTTTTTTTGAGCCATTCAGATTTTAGTCTGTATATTTGAGTGTATACCGCGTTTGTCACTGATATTTCTTTTTTCTACAACAAAGGCGGGGGATATTCTCGAAAACTTTTCTCTCGTAAACAGTTGTAATTAAATGTAGGTGAATACATCCTGTTTGTTAAAACTGTATAATAAAACAAACTTTAATAACAAACAATATAGAACAATAAATTAGATAAATACCTATTTAGAAACGTTTTCGGGCATAAACCATCATCAGCTAAAACTAACTTAAAGGAAACTTAAAACATTCTCATTTTAAGTTTCCTTTAAGTTAGTTTTAGCTGATGATGGGTTATGCCCGAAAACGTTTCTAAATAGGTATTTATCTAATTTATTGTTCTATATTGTTTGTCATTAAAGTTTGTTTTATTATACAGTTTGTAATTGTCTAATGTTTGTTATTTATGTTTATAATTATTTATTTATTTTTTAAAACTGGAAAAAAACAATAACAAAATAAAACAACTATTTTAGTTAGTATCTGGAAGCTGAAACCGTATGCGTATATATCAAAGAATACAATATTCGCAGCTGGTAGGCATAGTTTTGAAACTTTCATCATCAAATACACGATCGGGTATACTCGATAGTAGCAGCGTTGGGCAAAATCTTATCTGTCCTGTAGGTGTTGTTGTTCGAAACGATACGCAGTCGTAGATGTCGAAACGAATTTTACAAAACTGAAACTTTCGGCTGGAATATTACGACGGTTACAATAATAGTTTGTCGAATTTATAAGCGCACTTATGAATATCGTAGGGTAAGATAAAATTCCGGTGGTAATAATGAGTAGCAATAGCTTTTGTGTCATTAATGATTGCGTTTTAGCCATCTTGACATTACATAATGCAAGGGGCTATGTTTTCAGGGTACGTGAAGTTTATATTTTTACCATTTCGATTAGACAATCTTATTATGTTTAATTAACCGCTCTCGTTCAGGATCGTTAAAAAATACGGCCTCAATTAAAAAGCATTCTGCTTCGATACAATCAGTGAACATACCGAACATCTTAGTACGAGTCGGAAAACCGTTAATTAGTTAAGGTCTGTCCCTAATGCTTGTTGTGTTCCAGTGATGTTACTGAGTGAGGACACTTGTGTCTCTGCTAGGAGGTTTATTTTAACCAGATATCTTTATGTACCAGAATAACACTGAGCACATATTTATATATACTGGAAGCGGTATAGTTTATTTAAATTTATAATCGCTTGAAAAATAAAATAAAATGGATATGCAAATTGCAAACTAATTTATATTCTAGAACATATGGTATATCTAGTTTGGTGTCAGTCTAGAATCTAGATGGTCGAAAGCTATACGCAATAATAATGTTAAGACATGTAAAGCACTTCCGTCAGCGATGAGTTTATAAATGGCGGCGCTGTGGAACTTCAAAATTCGGTTTCCTTATTCAAAGCTACATTTTTTTCCGATAATTCGTATTGGTAATATTTTAATATTTTCCCTGGTTACATTAAAAATTACGTTTTTTATCGGCCAATTTACAATATTAATAATATTTTAAGTATCATTGTGTCGCGCTTGTTATGTTACTAATATAAAGAGGCTCTATTTTTTCACGTCACGTGATGACTAAGTAAACAAGTAAATGGGTCTAATAAGTGAATGTGAAATGAGTTGCTAAATGCGAGAGAATAAATGTAACAAAAAAATTAATCAAAATAAATGTAACGGAAGGCGCGCGAAAATACTGCAAAAAAGCTGGCGATAATTAAAACGGAGGTTAAAGAATAAATAAATTATTGTATATGCAGAATTAGGTATGAGAAATGGAGAAGCAGATGTTCTAAACTTGATTGTGCTTACATTTCTTGTACTCACACGGTAGGGAGATCTTCGTGTATTCGTTGATTTTATTGACATTCATTCATTTCGCAATCGTAAAATAATTCAGTAGCCTGATGACAGTAGGTCTTGCATATGAAACAATGGGATCTTGCGATAAATTTTTAGAAGAATAAATTGAAATATGGAATTTTTTATTAACAATTGGATGATATAAGAAAAATAAGGCTTTATAAATGTGTTTATTAAAGGTGTTGACTCCGCAAGCGATTTACATATATTTTGTATTTTATTATTCAATAGGGTACCGTGGGGAATACCTAATGGCTTTCTTTTTTTAGCGAATAAAGCAGCTTCAGTTTCAGTACGACTGAGCTTTATCCCCTATTTATTTTTGAATAAATTTATTAATCATGTAAATGTTTTCGAATTGTAAAAATTTGAAAGGTATGCGTCCTCATAAAGCTTAGCATTTTTAAGTTCAGGGAAATCATTCTTCAGCCGCCAATAGTGTGCTAAGATCCTTAGATCCTGTACATTTTGCGGCCCTCCGGTCTATTCTTTCCACTCATCCCTCTACTCCTGTTGTAAGTTTGTGTGCGCTGGCAGGTTGTCCCCCACTATCCTATTATTACAACTTTAAAGAACTGAGCTCCCTCCTTAGTAATACTAAGACCCCGTCACTCGAGCCGGCCACCATATCCCCTAATGGGAGTTTTGGGAACGATCCAGTGCCTGAACTTTTCTCAGTTATGGGTCATTTCCAAATCCCCTCAATCCCAAGAGCTTTACCAGATTTCGTAATAACTGTACCTCCCTGGAGTCAGCCGATCACAAATATAAACATATCTCTCACAAAATTCAATAAAGCACAATATCCCCCAAACGTAGTACAAATAGTAAAAAACACCATAGCGAGCTACACCGATCATGTATGCCTCTACACAGATGGAGCGAAGGCAAAAGGTTATCAGTCACCGGCGGCATGCTCCTTCGAAGTATCAAAAACAGCAGAGTCAGTCAGACTGCATGATTGCTGCACAGCACTGGACGCTGAAATATATGCGATTGTTTTCTGCATTCAACACTATACTGATACTAACCCCCAGTCACAAAAGGCCCTACTTATAACTGACTCCTTAAATTCCCTTCAACTTATTTCAGAAATAAAACCCAAAAACCCCCTGATAAGAAAAGTCCACTACCTACTATACAGACTATCCCACCTAAACTCTGAAATATCCTTCCTATGGGTGCTGGCCCATGTAGGAGTCCCAGGTAATGAGCGCGTCAATCGAGCAGCTCAGGCGACACTATTCTCTCCAATGCCATGTAATCCCCCTCTTCCCCCCACAATGGCCCATTTATTTATGCACCAAACTGGAGAAGAATGGCAGCAGGAATGGAAATCCGCAAGTACATTCCTCCGAAGCATAAAATCAACCACAGAACCCTGGTGGCCCATAGACGAAATTTCTCGCAGAGATTTTTCTGTCTTGAATCGCCTCCGAACAGGTCACACAACCCTTTCGCACGGGTATATCTTCACGGGACAAGCACCCCGAAATGTATGCTTCTTCTGTGGTCAACCAAGCGCCCCGTCTACATCTCACCTCCTTCTCGAATGTTTCTCTTTTGCGGCACCAAGATCCACCTATTTCACTACCACCTCTATCTCTAAGATCTTATCGAACGTTCCGTCTGCGATCGCAGCTATGTTGGCTTTCCATAGAGTTTAACCTTCCTAAGTAGGCTCCATGTGCTGTAATAGCCTCAGTAGTTAAACACAGCGCATGGAAATCCTCACTATTATTTTTATTTAAAAAAAAAAAAAAAAAAAAAAAAAAAAAATTTACGTACAGATTAAAAAAGAAATAGTGTGCTACCCTGTAGGAAGCCTGAAAAGGTTGATTTTAAAAAAGATTTTCTTTCGTTCAGAATTTTCTCTTATATAAGTATCCGCTAGTTAATTTAATTAGGTAATACGGAGCCTCCAGGAACTTGTATACTTTCTCTACATCGAGTAAAAATATATATTTACCAGTATGTTTATTGGAGGTTGCGGTTGTCTGAAGTCCGCTATGTTGAACAATCGATAGATTATTAAGAAAACCAAACCGGCGGGGAATTTTGTTTTATTGGCAGTAATATTTTTATCCTGGAAGAATGTTTTTTTTGTCTTTTTGTGTTATTTTACTAACATTATATTCGTTAAAAGAGATCTTCTCAGTTTGTAGATTCGATGACTAGTGAATATCTATGTTTACCGATAATCACCGTGATCGGTACATTTTCAGATAAATAAAAAATCATCAAAAGTTTAAAACGATTTTGATGATTAAAAGTAACCCAACGCGGTGAAGAAAAAAAAGGTAAAAAAAAAGCAAACAAAAACGAAAGTTTGCGTAAGCGTATATTAAAAAAAAAGAAGAAAAAAGAACGTGATCTTCTTCTTTTAAAGTCGGTAAACTAATTGGCAAATCATGGCGTAGTTCTTAGACACGGGTGTTTCGTACAGGTAGAACTGAGTTCGAACCCCGCTGTAGCATATTGAAAACTTCTAAAAAAAACAAGTTTCACTTGTCCATATTTGGCGCGCCTAAAAATTTATGTATATATGTAAAAAAATTAACAATTCTCTTTTTTTTTCAAAAACTTCGAAACACGCGAACTTTGTGGTTTATTATCTTTTCATGAAGAACGATAAATTTGAGAAATACCATGGTTATTATTGTAATTTTCTAGAGCAAAAATTTTTTTTGGGTGGAAGGGGGGTCACTGTTTTCCTTTGTAAAATTAAGGGATGATAGCCAGCATTGTTTCCTTATCAGAAAGAAAAAAAATTCATTTTGTCTGATAACAATATCTGTCAATACTTAACAGCTTTATTATTATGATCAACCTAAGTTGTTAGGGATAAAATTTAGAGGTAGTTTTATTTCTCAACTGATAAGAAACAAATAGAGACCCCTATTTCTAGACCATCTGCTCTCAGAAAAATCGCATCCGAACACATCTTTGGGAGAATAATAATGTCTGTTTCTATGTTAGCGTGAAATTTGAATATGTAATAAATTCTTGTGAAATCGAAAATTAGGATAAAAAATATTACGATACGCATATATATAGTCACTTTGTTTTTCTGATAGTAGATTGGATGAAGGCGATGGATATAAGGATTACATTTTGAAGTAGATATGGAATACTAATGAAAACTTCTAGAATGGCGATAACCGAAAGGATAGATAAAGAGTATAATAGGAGACACTGCGTGGAGAAAGAAGACTGCGTTTTTGGGAACTGAGGATAAAATAAAATAGTCTGAAGGAACGCTGTCACAAATATAACAGAAATTATACATTTGTTTCGATAGTTATTGATTAACGTCTGCCAAGGAAATTGTAGAACCGAGGTCGCGAAGCAAGAATCAAGGAAGAGGTAAAAGGAGCTGAGATTAGGGAAAAACAAAACACAAACGGAGTGTCGTAGTTTCTAAGGTGGCCAAATTTAGTTGCGAGAAGAATATTGTTAAATGGAATCTTATTGAGAGGACGTCTATTAGAAGTTGTAGGTAAATTTAGCAAGGTGGTTGATATGTCCGAGAATCTGAAGCCACTCTGAAGGTAAGTAAAGCAAGTCCCCTACCCTTGATAGGGTGTCGGGGGTTGTGACGTTAAGCTTTTCATAATGGTACTAAGCCTAATGGATCTAAAGAGAATACTGGGGCCAGTTCCTTTCTACTTTTAAATTATCCGCCTTTACTTTCCCAGATTTCTCTGGTAACCAATTATTATTTCAGGCTGGGTAAACTTGGGAGCGATTTGGATCCGGAACGAGACAGGTCTCGAACTCGTGACCTCTGGTTTGGTACCTACTCTAAAGGTAAATGTAGAAAAAAAAATCGAATGCGAACGATGGTGACGTCAAAGTAAGGGGAAGTACGCGATAGCGCTCGGGGACTGCTTAGAGAATTTGAGACAATGAAAATTTTCCTCAGAGGGAGTAATAAAAGTTTTAGATTGGCGGAAACTGATTCGATCGTAAAGAAGGAGCTAGACGAATAAAGTTGAAAGAATTGAAAATAACTAAATTGAGAGTACAGGAACGGAATTCCGCCTGGATCCTGTCACCCGTTCCACTATGTTTAAACCGTCCGTACGAATTACGGACCGGTTGGAAAATAGCGGAGTTAGTAGTGTATTACTAAATTCGTTAATATGAGAGCAACAGAATCTGTGATGACATGAGTTCGGAATTCTGAGCAGTTGAAAGAAAAGTACGTGTGTTTTTGTGAAATGAGAAGGAGTAAAAAAAAAAAATCGAGAAGTAGAATTGATTTAATATTTTTAACTCTAGCTGAGCCTTTTTTCGTGATTTATACGCTAGTGAATTCAGCGATACATCAAAAATTCACAGGCATCTAAGAAAGTCAATCAAAAAGAATTAAAACGTTAATAAGCAAAGAACATAGTAGACACTGTGTAAGGAGCAGGAAGACTGAGTTTTGAGAATAAAGTAAATCACGCTCACGAGGTGAAGAATGTTCGAAAAACACGTGATCTGTGTCACAGACATGATCGGACCTTTCCGGAGGAAATGGAAAAAAGAGAGATGTAGTCGAGGAAAATTTAGAAAAGAAGAGACCGCGCGAGAAACGAAGGTGCTAGATAGTTTATGCGTACCACTCAGATGAGGGCAGTGAGAGAGCAAAAAATGGAAAGGGGCAACAGGATTAAAGATAGAAGCGAAAAGCGAAGGTGGCAGGATTTAGATAAGAGAATACTGCGTGATGAAATCCCGCCAATAAAATGTCCATTAGAAGCCGCTGATCTGGCAACGAGGTGGATGGTTACGTTTCCATCAATATAGCCCGAAGAAAGTCAATCTGCGTAGACGGTGAAATGGAATAGACCACACTGATTGTGAGAAGAGATCTGATGGCATCAGTGGCGGCCCCGGTGGCGGTGTGAGCGGTGCGGCCGCACAGGACGCCGTCATGGGGGGAGGGGCATCAAAATCAATCGAAATCGCAGACTACTAAGAGATACTACGTACCGAAACGGGTCGACTAGTCTTCGATTTTCAGGTGAAGCTCATGAAGTAGATTTAGCTATTCCTGGCCTTTCATCTTGATTTGATAATATTAGGGATGATATATCGGTTATAGCATCATCATCATCATTTTCGTATAATGATATATCAAAATTGTCGCTTATTGACTCTGTTACAAGAGATGAAATATTTATTCACGATCCTGTATGTAACGAAATGAGCAATGAAAACTATCGAAGGCAGCATGACAGCCGTCATTTTTCAAATACACATTTTGAAAGAGTAATTACCTTTCGTCCGAATGTAAACCATGTAGAGCATTAAGCAATTACATAGAAAGAACGCTAAGTTTCATATTTGGAAGGGCGCCATTTTGAGATCTCGCACCACCTAAAAATTTTGCTAGGGCCGCCGCTGGATGGCATCAGCGGAAGAAGAATGGCTGGGGACCAATGCTAGGAGAACGTGTTCCGAAACAATTTTTTTGCGATTTACCCCATTCGTCTGTTATTTTCGGTAAAAATAACATCGCAATTTTTTTCCATTGACGTTTTTAGGCGGTGCTTAAACATTTTTTTTAAGAGTGATCTATTCGCTGTGTTTTTTTTTTTTTTGTTTAAGAAATTAAAACATAATTTCGTTATCTGCAAACATTGTGAGTTTTCTGTGTTAGTACATAAAACGCCCGTGGTAAATATAATAACTCTTTCGCAAACTCGCGGATGTTTTTGAAATCAACAAAGTGTCAATATCGGCTTCATTTTTCCTACAGAGTTTTCCGTCGTAAATTTATATTCGTGTTTACGAGACGCATCTCTTTTATGATTAAGCCGCGACACGAGCGTTTCTTTTTATTTTCCCGTTTTTATCTTTTACGATAATTCGACTTTTCTGTCCGACATTTCGAATTCCACGTTGAATCTGCCGGTTCCAAATTTTTTAACTAGTTTTTTAGGCGGTTTTTAATATTTCTTTTTCTTGTTCGCAACTTTTCGCCCAGTAAGCGGCTGTTCTAGATTCGCCTTTAATTTCGTAAATGCCGTTTTAAGTGCGATTTTTAATAAATCGAATTTTGTTCCTTTTACTTTTTCGCTGTTTCCGAGTTATCGCAATATTCCGCGTACGTTATTAAAAATGACAAATGCGCGCAGAACAGCTCTCGCGGGGGGAGTTTAACAAATACAAAGGCAACTCAAATGCGATCGAAATATCTGCCACATATAGGATGATACACGTATTCTCACTAATATCCTTAATAAATGGTAAGGACAACATGAACGACTCTACCCATAATACGGAATCGTACGATTTCCTCGCTATCTACACGAATTGTCTGATACGCGTAACACATATTACACTAGTTCAGCATCGAACAATAATGCCGTTATATTTTGCTTTTCAACTGAAGCAACTCTCTTGTACAGGTCGTCAACCTTATTATTTTCGTTTTGAAAAATTTCTATAAATTTTCCACTTCTCACAAAGCTGGTAATCGTAAAGCATCTTCTTCCGCGGCTTAGTAACCTGTTCACTCGTATTGGCCACTACGTGTTCCACTTCTTCTTCATCGACCTTTCTCCGGGTTTTTCAGTCTTTCATAAATCGGAATCGAACGATGAACTCTCTAGCACGATCGCGATAATAGCGGAAAACGGTTCGAAATACTTAATCAGAGCTTTTACACGATTGCCGTTTTTTTTCTTCTTTACATCTTTAAAACCGCGTACACATATTAACGTTTTTTCGTAATATAGTCAAAACACAATGAAGACCGCTAAAATTGCATTTTCCAATGCTTTAGGTTCTTTTTTTCTTACACTCGTCATTATCTGTACTGGCGATTCTGAAATGGAGTCGCTTCTGTCTTTTCCGTCCTGTCTTCAATTAGATTCTGAATCTTTTGAACTTTCCTCCTCTGGCTCAATTTTCTATGCGTAATTTATCGCTATTCTACGCGCTGTTCTCTTTGTTTCCTCATTAATTAATTTCCCGTAAAGCCTCATAATCTCGCATTTTAAAAATGCTCTACAGGCTGTCACATCTAACCTCCCTGCTCCCACTTCCGATTATGTAATATACTTTTCATATGTTCGCTTGACAGTGTAAACATGAAAATTCATATGTGATACTGACACTTTGTTAATTATTGGTTAAACCGTTTAGTAGTAGTAATTTGTTCGCTGATCCAACTCCGTTAATAAATTCCCTCATTCGTGATCTTTCCTTACCCTTCTTCAGAAATATCTAATAAACCCCTAATTTTATTTTTTACCCATTTTAATCGTTAGCATCCGATTCAAAAAACATTTCAATCTATACAGAATTGTAGCTGTATAATAACTTCAACATTCGTTTATAGCATTATAGGAAATTCATTCCAGGTATAACATAATCCTGTTCAATTCGTGTGAAATTCATCGACGGCGCTATGACTGCGCGGAACCAGTTAAACGCATTCTACTGCTCTGTTAATGTTTGCACATATTGGTTATTTAATTTCTAACTATAAAAACAATTAAACGTTGATTTTTGGCGAGAATTTTTTTTTCTTCAGCTTCATATTTGTAGAATTTCAACTTGTTGATTCTTTCCTTTTTTTTTTTTTTTTTTATAAAACTACATAATGAAGTATAATAGCTGAGTACACGTTAGGACACTGCGTTTAACTGCGAGACGTACACCACTCTGTTGTTTACCGAATCGATAACGAAGAGAAATAATCTTCAGAATTACGAAAAATTCGTACCTTAAAAGTTAAAAGCAATTTTTAATTAGCCGTTATCAATTCTTAAATAACAATAAGAAATCGGTAGCGCAACTTTTCGAAACAAGCATTTTCAAGCTGTTACAAATATCATACAATACTCAGCTGATAACATCATCAGAGCTAAAAATAAATCTCTGAATACTTCACATATTATTACTAGTGATGCATTTATTTCATTAAATACTTCTGAAATTGTATTAATGTTACTGCAATTGGTTCCGGTTGGAACAGAAAATACGAGATAATTAAGATAAGCCCGTTCATTAAGTAGACAAATTTATTGTCGTTGCTTAATTAAACCGACAAAGGGAAGTGGAACTGCCCGTTTGTTTTTCATTTTAAAATTTAAGTGTGCGGCTAAGTAAACAATTGTCTGGTCGATGTTGAGATTTCATTTTTTTTTTTATCGTTTTTCAAAAAAATCACGAGCGACAAAAGGGAAAAATATCCGGTTTTGTCGCCTACTTACATTTCGAAAATTAATAAAAATTACTAATATTTTTTTATACATTCATAATAACTGTAAACACATGAAGCGAAACCGGTTGTACGCTGTGTTGGTTAACTCCCCGTCCACCTTTTATTCCTTTTTCCGTTTTATTGTTATTCTATTATGATTATTATTATTATTATTATTATTATTATTATTATTATTATTATTATTATTATTATTATTATTATTATTATTATTATTATTATTATTATTAATATTATTATTATTATTATTATTATTATTATTATTATTATTATTTTAAAGCAAAAATGTAATATTAAAATTATGGGCTTCGCTGATTACAAAGATATTTTTGGTTGTTAATATATTATCCAGCATAAAAATCGAAAAACTTGAAAACATTAAAAACGATTAATGACGTAATTCTCCTTCAAATTCCAAAAAGTGAAATTGTAAATTACAAATAAAATTCGCAGTCAATATCTACATCAATAAAACTTTTTTCAAAGGAACGGCCATTTTGTAATAATAATTGTTTAAACTTTTATAAGTAGTGCACTACCGAAGAAAGCCTTTTTGCATAAAATCAGATTTTGTACAAAATAAAGAGTACGTGTCAAGCATTTCGCAATCCCTTAGAAAAAGGTAAATTATTTCATCACGATTAAAAAAAAAGGGTGATTCCCACGTACAACATAGTTCTTGAATCAGGTAAAATATTCAATCCCAAATAGCTTCGATTCCAATAATAATCGGTGAGTTTAGGCTAGCTTTATTCTTTATTTATTTTAAGAAAAAAAAATTTACTTCAGTTTGAAATTGTTTGTTTTTTGTTTTTTTTTTAAGAAATTAGATAGCTTTTTATCATTAGTTAATTTTATAGCTGTTACTATATATTTGGTAGGAAAATGTGAAAAAAAGGTAAAGTTAAAGAGATCAAAAATATAAAAATTTTTTATATTGAAGCCATTCCACTGATCTTTTATAGTATTTTTTATTGCAATAGCGAAGAAAAATTGAAATAAGGAACAATTTTATAAACCTACTAAAGAGCAGAAAAGCAATTGCGTGTAACGAGCAAACGTAAATTAAGCCAATTTTTTCTTTAGAGGCATTTTTTTTTTTTTTTTTGGTTATTCTACTCCCGTGTGATTTTTTGTTTACTTTTCAAAACTGGTCGATTCTTCAACGAGCCACAGACCACCCTTTCTTTACATTACTGAGACCATACTGATTAGTTCATGCCTTTAGTTCAATCGCAGGTTGATATAAACTATGTCGTTACAAATATAGTAAAGTACCAATTTGATATTCTGATTAAATAAAATAATTAATTACCAGAAAATATATATTAAAAATTGACCACAACCGTGGTATATTACAATAATTTATAACACATCGCGATTATGAGACACTGAACCGCAGAAATCGTGTTGGTAATTTTTTAATATATACTTTCTGATAATTAAATAGTTTAATTGTTTACGTATTCTATAGGTTAATTATGATCGTGCTGTAGCCTGATAGTTGAAGTGTTTGACTACTGCTAAATACAGAAGTGTCATAACCGAGACTTTTCTCGTTTGGATCCAAGTTACTCTCAGTTATATATCTAATTTGAAATTGAATATTGGTTCTACCAGAGAAATCTGAGAAACTAAGAGCGGTCAAGAAAAAGTAACTGGTTCAGATATTCTGCTCAAATCCATTAGAATCTTAAAAAGATTGTGTACCTTTTGGGGGGGGGGGTCCTGAAAAGTATAGTTTATTTAGCCACAACACGGTACCTCATCATGGGATATACTTTACTTTACGTGTTAATTACCAATTCATTGTAATCGCACTAGTTTCTACATGTGTTCTACCCCGCCGTCAGACATTACTCTATGCATTCATTCGGTTGCATTGTTTTACAAAAAAAAAAACAACTGCCGAACGTGCTAATAAAGGAGGAAACAGTTACTTAATATTTAAACCGTTATAGGCGGTTCACGTTAAATCTACGGCCCTAAGCCCCACCACAGCCGCACCGAAATTTTATTTTTTTTTTTTTTTTGGTTTCGTTAAATGAACATTGACCCAAGAACAATGGAACAGCGGAGTAAGAGAGACTCAGATGAGAAAGCAGGAAGAAACCTATCAGAAGAGGAAGATAATCGAACGAATGAGTCAATCAACTCATTTCCGTCGATTTCGCATGGAATCGAAAGGAAATCCGTTTGGATTAAGTGGGAAAGTAAGAGATCATGAATCAAGGAACGAATAAGAAGAATGACGTAGTCTGTTGAGTAAGAAGGGAGAGGAGATGTGAAAGCTTGCAGCACGCTTTGAGCATCCGACAGAATAAGGAGATTGCGAGAGATCTGATAAAAAGAAGGGCACGCAGAATAACAGAAGACTCAGCATAAAAGATATAACAAAAGGAGAGAAGTTTAAAGGACTCCTCGAAGTAATTGAGAGAAGGATAGAAAAAAGCTGCACCAACACCATTGGGTCCCTTGGAGCCATCAGTGAAGTTCAAAAAATCGTCGGGGAAAAAAGAGCTAAGATTCTGTAGAAATTCTGATCTAACAACGCGATAAAGAATCGGTTTGGGAAGAATAGAAGAATAAAAGCAATTAATAGGATGAAGAAAAGAGGAAAAATTGAAGGAGAAATAAGGGAGTTTATCGCGAGTGTAGATATGTATACGGAGAAAACTGGATAAGACGGCTAGCGATAAGAGATAAAAATAAAGTACGTATCGCTTCTTTTTACCCGTTTATCCTCTCAAAGCTCTCGAACTACTTGAAAAAATTTCTCTTTTTTCGGTGAACTGTTCAAGTCGAACTTATCAAAAAAAAAAAAAAAAAATCCGTTCCACACCAGAGCACATTTCAAACATAGCTTAATCAATCGTAAACATTTTTCTAAGTATTTCTAGGTATTCTCTTTTTAAGTTTCTTTAAAGTCCTCATGGGGAGTAGTAAGGTCTATTTTTAGTTAGAAAACCTGTTCTAAAATCGTTCGATTTGATTTAACGCTTTTTTATGTCAGCGTAATACTCCTTTTAAGTTGTCCACTCTTATTCTGCTTCAGAGAATAGATTCTAGGTTATCTTTACATGTCTACACTTTTTCTTACTTAACGCACCCGATGCACATCCTGCACTCCTACGATTCCTGAAAAAATCACCATCCTTTTCTGCTTACAATAACATTTCCGCATCTCAAATCTCACATTACTACATGTGGGAAACGCTTTAGAAATAAACCTCGATTTAATTTTGTAAGAACGCGCTACGTTCTAGTACTTCGTGCCAATATTGCGTATTCCCTAGCACAAGCAAGTTAATCAGGTAGCGCGTTTATTCGTTCATCAATACAAATGCCACTCCATCGTCATCTCGGTTACAGCCCTATTTAACGGACACTATAGCTTCAGTTTGATGTGCGCCAGAAATGGGCCTCTAAATCTACATTTTTAAATGTTATCAACATCTCCAGTCCTGACAGTCGCAGAAGGTATTGTTTGCAAGGAATTTTGCGTTTCGGGACGATTAATAAATGAAAGACATACAACAATGTCGGGTAATTTTATATTTTTACTAGATTGAACTAAATCATCTGACGACACAAATACGGTATATAATCTATACCACTGAATTCCAACCCGTCTTTGAACACAACAGATTTCTCAACGGCTTCCAACGAACCATTATTTTTGGTTAATCAACTTAATAAACCCTTTTAAATAATAAATGTGTCGTAATAGAAATCGCGGTGTAAAAAAAAAAAATTAACAAACAACTCGTCTAGGAGTGAGGTTCGGAAGAACAGAAACTTTTAAAAAGAGGATTGTTCTTCTGCAGTAATATTTGTTGTTTTTTTTAATCAAAATGCTCTGAAGCGTGATCGAAAGATTCTATTTTTTTTTTTGAAATGCGACTAAGATTTTGAGAGAATTCAAAAATTCGTACTTCAGCCAAATATGAGTTTTAAGTATATTCAGATGCGCCCGTCTTTCCCCATCTAAATCACGCTTAGTAAAGACGGAAGATTTTTGAATTTTGTTTTCCGCAAGCAATTCAATACCTTCGGTACGGTTTTTCGTAGCAATAATCTATAAAAATATATTAAAATAAAATTTTGCAAGTCGGCCGGTTTGTGAGATATTACACTGCAAACATCGAGTTATAAAAAATTTGGCAAGAGACTTGGATTCTGCGGTGGCTATTCGTACCGGTTTTGAGCGGATCAATTCGTAGTTTTATTTTCGTTCATTTCTCATAAAAATAACTCGCGGTATATATTTTCGTTTTTTAATTAAATAAACCTGGAAAATATATATGTTTTTTTCATCGCCGAATTAAATTATAATGCCCGAAAATATTTATATAATAGCGGCGATATGTATCCAAAACTGCAAATTTTCAACAGATCGGTGTGATTATTGCACAAGAAGCATTTCTTCTTTAATACTTCACAGGGTATACTGTGCATACGCAACTGAGTGTGCTCGCAATCTTGCAACTCACAAAGACATACACGCTGCTATTGTATTTCTTCCGAATTTTAATTTGAAATAAAAAAGTTTCCAAAGTACGAAAAAGTTATTGAAAGCAATTCGGTAAAAAGACATTTATTTCGATGTAATGCAAAATTTTAATCGTTAATTTTTAAATATAAGACAACTATATCAGTTATGAGATGATATTTACTAAAAAATCCATTATCGCAAAATATACGTATGAAATTTCGCCGTAATTACTTCGTTTTTAAATTTAAGAACAATAACGCATAATTACACATAAAGCCAGACGTTATATTACCAGTTTTAAATCACATCGTAAAACTGAAAAACGAACGTGTTAATATCCCTCGAACCATTGGACTTGAAGAATTTTATAGTGCCCACGTCATTCTGACATTTCCCTCTCTCAATATAGTTCCTTTGTTAGCCTTATCTCCTTAATTTCTAATCTTTTCCTTATACAATGTACAATTCTCTGCGTTGGGTAAGAAGTTCCATTGTTGACGTGCCCAAAGATTGGGAAAAAAAATAGAATTTTGTTTCGGAATTGTGGCGTAAAATTTCTTACAAAAAACTGTATATCGAGTTCCTGAGAGAGAAGAAATTCCAAAAAATCTCTCGATTTTTTCTATCTATTATTTAAATTTGAAACGAAAAAATTCATATTTAGCTAACATACGTATTTTGGAAACCCCTTTGTTCAAAAAAAAGAAAAGCTCAAAAATTCTTTTTTTTTGATTATCCTGGACACATAATATATATATGTGTATTCTGTTGTGCAAATTATCCAAAGTAAACAAAATAATCAAAAAAAGTAGAACTGTTTACAATTTTTACTTATTCTGATTTTGTACGAGCAAAAACATACAATTAAATCATACAGTACCAAATTTTTATGGTAATATGCTAAAGTTTGAATTCAAACAGGGCATTTTTATAAAATTGACGAATAAAAGATAAAATTAAGAAAAAAAATTAAATTAATACATATGAAATAATATTACCAAGTAAAGAATATTTTTTTAACCCGGTCCTCTGAACACAACGATTTCTCCGATCCACTCTTCGAGATCGGTAATACAGCGGCTATTGTATTTAGAATGTGTTCGTAATGGTTAAGTTTTGCATCAATTTATATAATGTTATCCAGTTTCTTCAACATGTCGTTTTTTTATTGAAAATCCAAATAATTACACTTATTAACTACTAATTCAAATTAATCGGACCGCGCGATTAAATTTTACAAAAAAAGCGCGACTCCGAGTGAAATCATCCCCACATACGAATAGTAGCGTTAAAACTATTCCAGGTTACTTCCTCCACATAGATATTGGTAAGCTTGTGAATTCTGACACGAAGTTGTCACGAATATGTGTCATAAGATCATTATATAAATATATGCGATATAGATAAACATTATTTATCGCAAATAATGCGAATTGTAGACATATTTCTAAAATGAAATATTAATTAAAGAATATAATATATTCCGCGCGATTTTCGCAAGTGCGTGAAATTTCAGGTTAGTTGAAAATAAGATAAAAAAAGAAAAAATGTAAAGCAACATAATTGAAATATTATACAGCGAAAAAGAAGTGTTGGTAAGCTTACGCTATAGTCAGCGGACAAAACTTAATTATATATTGACAGGTGTTGTAATGAAAGGGTAGCTCACTAAAATCCGTCAGAGCGAAAAACCTTAACAGACGCTAAATGAAAATTTACGTAGGGCTTCATTATTCGTTAGGCTAAGAAAGCCTACCAGAGGCGTATTGCGAATCTTTGAAGAACCACTTCAAACAGAATGTTAGGACGGTACTTTCTGAGAACAGCGTCTCCGACAAAGAGTTAAGTTGGATAAAAATTATTTAACATCAATAAGAAATAGGGGAGGCAAAAATATGAAAAAAATAAAACAATAAAAATTAAGATGGCAGATGAAAAATTCAAAGATAAAACGGATATGCTCTATTAGCGAAATTACGACAAACAATGTAAAATAAAAAATAAAAAAAAATGAAATTTGCGCTGGGTGCCCTTCGTAAAATTTGCAGATCGTCTCTGAAAACGTAAAGGCATTAATATAATTAGTAAAAATAAAGGTGGGCTTTCAGATTTGCCTATTTAAGCGCCGTTGTCTCAACGGTTAATATCCGAAATCGAATTTTGCTTGTTATCTCCGGGTGAGCTCCTGGAACTTTGATTTTTTCTTTAGATAAACCCCCTTCGGAATTCTGCAATTTTATACTTTTTATTAAGAACATATGAGATACTGGCTTAGTGACGTAAGGAAGATTGTAAAACAGCCGACGCGGAGTATAAGATGCAATACACGGGAGAGTAATTTAGAAAAATACAAGTACCCGGAGAGTATGATGAAAGAAAATAGCATTAACCGCGCGGGAAAAACGAGCATTTGTGGATTGAAAAAAAAATGAAGCTAATCGCGAATAATAAAAAATGGATGTGGTCGAATTGGTTCACGTAATAAACTGGAATTACTACATTAGGTGGTCGAATTGGTTCCCGGGTTTTTTTTTTTTTTTTTTTTTTCCCTACCCTGGGCGCGCCAGCGGCCTTGACCCAACAACATGAAAAATTAACAGTTATAACTAAATAACCAGGCGGTCAGAAATGGAGAGGACAAAGGACAGTAGCAATGGGATAACTGAAGGCAATGGGAAGGAAAGAATATAGGTAGCGTTAAAGGGAGTAGGAAGACCCAAAACTAGAAGTTGGGTGTAAAGAATAGAGTGTTCGTTAGAGAGTGCTGAACATTCGAATAGGATGTGATTTGAATCACAAATACAAGAAGGCTCAGAAGCGTGAAGAGAGCAGAAAGGAGAAGGGGACAAAGCGAATCGAAAGCGAGAAGAGGGGAGAAGAGAATGATTGATTCTAAGCCTAATTAAGGAAACAACAGTGGAACGACGACAGATAGGAATAGATTGAAACCAAGGCAGGAAACTAGGAACCGGTTGAATAAGACGGTACTGAGAAAAGCGATTTGAGAATATAGATGGATACATGTCAGACCAAAGTCTGGAATGATTAGAGCGTGATAGAGAAAGAATGTCTGAGGAAGGGAAAGAGTCGAGGAAAGGACCAGTGCGGGCGGCTGAGCGAGCTAAAGAGTCAGCTGAGTCATTTCCCTCAATATTGGAATGACTAGGGACCCATAGAAAGTCTATGGAAATGGAGCGGAACGAGAACAAAGAGGAGACAAGAGAACGGATAGAGAGGATGATACCGTCAGAAGTATAAGAAGGAGGAGAGGAGATGGCTTGAAGAACGCCTTTGGAATCAGAGACAATCAGGAATTTGTGAACTCCACTCGTAGAGAATATGAAATGAATTGCACGAAGAATTGAGATCGACTCGGCCGAGAAGATAGAGCAGAAGGAAGGAAGTCTGAAGGACTCAGAGTGTAGGAACGTAGGAGACGTATACGCACCACCCACGCCCCCATCACTCTGGGTTAAATCAGTCTTCAATTTAAAACGATCGAATTGTGGCTCCCATTGTTAATAGAATGATTGATGGATCAATGGGTTTATGTACACTTCATTAAAACGTGATATTTGACCAAAAAGAAATATATTTTTGATAGTAGTGATCAATTTCGCATAAGAAATAACGTTTTAAGTAAAATTAATTTACCCCTGATGCATTTGATTTTTTTTTTTTTTTTTGAACATACAGACATGAAATATAAATCGTGAATAAGTACACAGCAGTTGAGCTGTGTGAACATTCATTCATTGATAAAGTATTATAAAAGCGCTAAATGTATAGTTTACAATTATTTATTTTCAATTTACAGTTCAGATTTTTTTAAAACAGATAATACGCAAATTAAAGACTGCAAGGTAGATGTGCGATATCGCTTGCAAAGTAACGAGAGAAAAGTGTGTTTTAAATATAACCATAGTTAAAAGTAATATAAACTTTATGGTAACGTATTTCTCTTTGTTGAGCTGCACGCTGATTTCTCCATAACTTATCTAAATCATACGCATTCAGTGATTCACCGTTGTAAACAATTTCGTTGCGAATAATTTTCGATGGTTTTTCACACTAAGAAGTTTTCGATATCCATATTTTCCCCATTTTAGAGTGAATTACTCAGTTTCTGACGCGTTAAAGTATCATTTTCTGTTCTATAATTTTGATACTAGAAACTTTGCATCCTCGTTTAGTACAAATCCATCTTTCTAACCCATCTGCCAATTTTTTTTTTTCTTAACCGAATTTACAATCGTGCATCACAAGTAGTTTTCTCCCTTTCTCGCTTAAACATAAATTCCATTATAAATCGGAGTAAATAAGTAATATCTTGATAACTAACACAACACGCAAACAGTGCAATTATATCAAAAGACCGAATACTAACTAAAATAAAATCGGAAAACAATCTGACCCGCACACAGATGAGAAACAGTCGTTCTACTATGACACTCGTACGGTGTCATATGTGAAAAATAAGGACGGTAGTAGTAACATCCAACATCAAACATCAATAACAACAGCGATAAGAGACTTGGTCAGTTTCATCACAGGTAAAAAAGGACCCTTAAAAAGGATAGATTTGATACATCAACAGAATGGGAACCAATTCGACCGGCAACTTGAAAATCAAGTTTATCTACGGGAACCAATTCGACCAGAAAAATCGTACCCGGGAACCAATTCGACGTCTGTCTAAAAAATACTGGAAAAAATTTTATACAAGTTTTGGTACGACAAAAAAAAAAAAAAAAAACACTTGAAAGCAGCAGAAATGTGGATATGTAGAAAAATTATGAATATTTCATAGATAGAAATAAGTAAGGTAAAGTAAGTGCCATATATCCTTGATAAAGCTTTTCATAATGGTACTAAGCTTAATAGACTTGATGAGAATACTAGGGCCAGTTCCTTTCTACTTGGAATCCGCCTTTACTTCCTCTGATATAACCGATTTTCAGATTACGTATATATCACTAGGATAGCGACTTGCATCCGGAACGGGATAAGTCTCGATAACCCTATGACAGCTCTGATTTAGTAGCCAAGCACTTTAACCATAAGGCTACCGCACTGCCTAGACACAGAGATAGACCATATCTAATATTATACGGAATTTACACGAGCAAAGTTAAGCTGTACCGCGATAAAGAGGATTTTTGGGAGAAAAAATAATTAATCGAAGCCAAAGCGCTCGGAAAAACGAAAAAAGGGCAGACCGAATATTGAAAAAAAAAAAAATGGGAATTTGCGATACTGACGAGTCGTGCTGATTTAAATTTTCTCACATATGTCCTATCTAATCTCAAACCTGTTCAGTATATGAGGCCAACTTTTCTTTCATCTAATTCTTTTTAATAAATCCTCGCATTTTGGAATTCTATGTTGTTTGATGACTGTTGTTAGAATTTTTATTTTGTATCGGCTATCCATTTCCGTCTATCTGACGTCGCTTTCCAGGGTTCACCTTTTTTTTTTTTTCTTATCCGGTACTGTCCGCGTAAGATTTATTTTGGGCAACGATTTTTAATATTATCCCTTTATTAGCCGAGCCGGCCTGTTTTTGCTTTAAAGGGCCTTTACTACTGCGACCCTTAACTTTTTAACTTTATCAGTTGTGAGCGAAAAGTGCCGCTACCTGAATAGTCGGAAGGTTTCACGAATAAAGTAATTAACACTGCAGTTTCTTCTCTCCTTTCACGCTTTTCTGCTGCTCAAAAGTGCTTACGCCATATGCTTATGAAGTTTTATGTAGGTTAGGCAACCTTCAGTGCTAAATAGATTCGTTTTTAATTTCAGTCGTATTTGCTATTCAACTTGTGTTGCTGAATTACCGAAATTTAAAAAAAAAAACACTTTCCTTTATTATTTTACATTGTTTTTTTTTCATCGAAATTTTAAAAATAAGCACATTGAACTTAACCCCCCCCCCCAAAAGAAAGAAAAAAAATTACATGATCTTCTGTTTCTTTAGCCTTTCGGAATTGTTTCGCACTCTGCGTTAACTCCTCTATCATGTGTCACAGGATGAAGAAACAGAATCAACAAAAATGATTGCGTCGCTTGTTATAAAAATTCTCTGGTAAAATCACACTATGTAATTCAATGGCTCCCTTGTTCGTACATTGCATTATCCATTCCAAGCCAAAGATGTTTGACCATTTAAAAATACCAAAAACAACACAGGAAACCCTATTTTTAATCAGTCTTATTCGAGATCGTTATCAATTTCTTAATTAAACATTCTTCTAAAAGTGGTTTCGTTTTGATCAAGACCATTATTCGTTTTTTTTTTTACTTTTTTTTACGATATTTAAGTATTTTACTTTATTCTCGCTCTGGCATTTGATAGTTTTTTCGACGTAAGACAAATTCCCCTATTTCAATTACGCGCGTTTATTTATTATCTCGCGCTCTTCCACGATAATTTGTTTTTCTTTCAATTTATTATTTATCGCAGTTTCCCTGTTCTCTTCCTTCTGGTCACCGCACCATTCTCCATCGTCGTCTAACATCCCGATGAGGCCTGCAATATATCGAAATTCTCTGATTTTTTTTTACTTCATTAAAGCGTTTTTTTAACTCCCGCAAGACTTTCAGATTTTTCGTCGCACTTTTCCTAATCACGCTATGACTTTTTTCCGTTTCTTTGATCTATCACCATTGTACTGACCGGGAGAACTTTTAACAAAAATGTGATAGCGCAGAAGGAATTTTGCTTGATCATTCGCCGGTGCGAAATAGCACAAGTGGTATCGATTAGCATCGATTGTCGAATGGATCAAGATGACTAAACTGCTTGCAAAATATCTCTGGTGCTTCAATTTATCCATAAAAAACAAAAAAAAAAGAATAAAGTTTTGCGAGGAAAAAAGTGGTTTGCTGTTTTCCAGTCTGTATAAATTCTTAAGGAAATAATCAGCTGAATACCACTATCAGAAAAAAAGTAAAAACATCTTTGATTACTAAAGCTATAATGTTTTTTGAATGTTTTTTAATGCACCCGGGGGTTGGTTGGTGGGGAAACGAAAAATGAAATAATCGGAAATGGTTAATCGAATTCCGATTTTAAAAACATATTCAACGAAACGCCCGATATAAATGCTAAAAAGGTAAAATAACGAGATGATAACCGTGTGCACAATGGAAGATTAGGAAGGTTTTTAAAACACACTTATAATAGACTAAAGATTTTTGTCTTCAAGTTTTATCCTCGTTATTTTTACCTGATAATCATCGAGTGTTAACTTTTTTTTTTTTTCGAAATTTCCAAATGTTCAACGAAGAGATTTGAAATTGCGACTGATACGCGATACATTAAGAGCCGGTCCAACTAACAAAAATAGGCATCATTCGAGATATTTTTCTACCTTCCCCCTCCACCACCACAGCCTCCACCGTCAAAATCAAAAAAAATCAAATTTCTCTGATATTGTACTATACTACATCTGATTAAGTTTGCGCAAAATCTTTTTAAAGTCTGAATAGTTACTTTCATTATGGCGTTGTCTGTACGAAGAACAGAAAACAGAAATAGAGTGAGGATTAGCAGAAATAGCGTATTTTCTCACGTTCGGAACGATATAGAAATACAGATTTTAGAAACTAAAAATAAAACTTAGCGGTTAAATACTTTTTTCTTCCCGTACACTACTTTAGTAGGACGGTTTTATAAATTTATAAGACGATTTTCGTGACTGTTTTGAAATTCAATTTGGAGGGATAATAAAATGCTTTTTTACAAAAAATAAATACCGATACTTGAAGGTTTATTATAAAAATTTAATAAAAATGCACTAAAAAGTAAAAAATAATTACTCCCGATAAGAAAATATTGTATATTAGAGTGATATACCGTTAAAGGTGTGACATTATCGTAATACTTATACAAAACATTAATACCTTAATTAGAGTCGGCATCAAATATTCATATTAAAATAATAACTATAAACTGTATTAAATGTTCATTAAATTGTTCCTAGATATTGTAGCATGAATTTGATGCCGACTCTAATTAAGGTATTAATGTTTTGTATAAGAATAACGATAATATCACCTTTAAGGGTATATCACTCTAATATACAATATTTTCTTATCGGGAGTAATTATTTTTTACTTTTTAGTGCATTTTTATTAAATTTTTATAATAAACCTTGAAGTCGGTATTTACTATTTTGAGAAAAAAGCATTTTATTTTACAATTTTTAGCGTTATACTTGAATTTTTTTCTTGTTAAAAACCAATTTTTTTTCACATTATTCTCCATATTTTATACTTAAAAAAAAATCGATTTTTTTTATTTTGAACAGCATGTCCACGGTGTAAAAACATCAAAAGCTACATTTCCATGGTAATTTGGCAAATTTACAGTATTTTAAGTCAATAAATCTAACCCGACGGCGGTGAAACCGATCATGAATGAAAAGCATCTAAAAAGCTTCAATCTCCCGCATTATTAAGGATAACTCAAAAACCACCGGCCAGATCTTGATCAAATTTAAATGGGACCACATGAGAAGCACCACCTTTTAAGTAAAAGAAGAATTATCAAAATCGGTTCACCTAGAAGTAAGTTCTGTAGTAACACACATAAAAAAAAAAATAAAAAAATAAAAAAAAATAAAATATACAGTTGAATTAAATACCTGCTCCTTTTTTGAAGTCGGTTAATAAAGCACGGCATGTTACGTAGTGATTTATGTTCTACCAGGCAATTCGGTATCGGTTTTTTTCCTTTTTTTTTTTTTTCAATTTATCATATCATCCAACGTTCAATGAAAAATATATATATACATAATTTAAACTTGCCCACGGGAACAAAAAGAGAATTCGGATCGGATTACTAATAAAAATAAGAAAAGAAGTAAAGTGTCTAATAATAAAAAAATACTATCTTTCGTAATATTTCTAAATTACCATATTTAAGGTAGAATTTTATAATTTCGTTTTATTTTTCACCGCTAAATATAAGAGACAAAAGTTAAATTAAAAATTGTAATAATTATGTATTTTTAGAACATCTTTATGAATTTCTAAAAAGGTGGTCGTTATTTGATTTTCTTTATGAAACATAAGATGGTATTTTTCAAATCTACTGCCTGCCGTAGTAGATATTACGTAATTATATAATCCCCCCCTGTTAAAAATGTCTCTCTGGATCCGCCTCTGATCCAACGTATTTCTAACAACAAAGGTTACTACAGTACGCAGACCGGTAACTAACCAGCTATCAGTTTAGTAGATTGAATGATTCAGTTGGAAAATCAGCTAGAATACTAGTGTCACATCAGTGAGGGCTGATGGGCATTCGTGTAGTATGCGTGAAGGGGCGAGGGCTTTGAAAGCGGAAATGGCGATTTGCAGGAGGTGGTGCTAATACAAAATTGTGGTATAAGGCATACATGGTCCGCAGACGGCTAAGAGTAAGATGTTTTCTTCTGGTCACCGCGGATCAGTTTTGCGCGTTTAATGCAAGTCGAAAAGATCTAAGCAAGAGTAGGAGAACCATATTTCTATCTACGAAGACGAGCATTTATTCAGGAATTCCGCAACTGTTAAAAATGGCGTCGGAAAGGCATTATCAGGCTCGGGAGAAAAGATTGCTGAACGAACAGACATATCGGCACAAGTTTGTTCCCGGGAATCTCTCGACCATCCATCGGTTTATGTATTTGCTTGAAATTGCACCAGCACTTTCTGACATGCGGGCTCCAAAGACAGAAAATATTCTAAAGGCACAATGCCGGGTAGATGCATGCGTGCGCGACTGCACAGCTGTGGTGCCGTTAATGCAAAATTCAAAGGAGAAGGAAGTTGTGTATAGCTGGCTGAATTTTTATTGCGTCGTTGTACAGAGAAAATTAAGCGGTCCGAATATTTCCGAATTGTAGCTTGCGCTGGCTGCACGATATTTCCAAAAAGTTTCATATTAATTCGATAATATTTTTATATGTGCGAATTATAATGGAACTTCCTTTGAATTGGCATTTGTTAGTGCGAAAATTTCTGTATATTAAACCATTAACGGCGATTAAATGCCGAATTCGCCAACTGACTATACAGCAGTATCAACTAATTTCAGTAACCGAATTTTATAACTTCGGATTCCATTTTCGCGCTGAACAATTAAAATCGACATAAAAAGTCCGGGGTTACCAGTTTGAAAGAATTTATACGCGACTGTGTTTTCGTGTATCGAAGTTAATGACACTTCGATTTTAAGTGTACAGATCAAAAAACACGTGTCAGGTTTTCTTCGATTATTTCTTTCGGCACGGTTTAGATTCGTGAAGTTCGATTGGAATACAATGTCTATTATTTTCGCATCATTTTAAAATCTAGTTTAATGACGTAAAGAGCTTTATAAAATTTAACGGCAGCAGAAAATTGAAAACGCATATTCCCATTACAAAAATAACTCTAAACATTTTTCTATATTGCTTATAATGAAAGAGGGGAAAAAAATATCCGTTACGAATGTTACAAAATTAAAAAAAAACAAATTCTAATTACATTTCACCTGCATTACACATGAGGAGAGCGGGAGCACTGTGAAACGGGACAAACGTTCGAATATTTCGTTACTTGACAAAATATTCGGCAACGAATAAAATTGAAAAAAAAATTAATTATATTGTTGTTGTTTTTTTTTTCCAGCTGATCCTTCCAGACGCAAGCTTTAAAAATGATGCTTTAAGCTTTTATCGATAATTTGTTCCGAGTTAGTATTAGTGGAAAAGAAAAATCTCTGTCATTGACTCAGAACGTGTAAAAGAAATTTTTAAGGTATCTGCGGTACAATCAAGCATTGACTGGTTTAGGGATTAGGAGTCTTGAGGGACGCAGAAATGTAGCAAGACTTTCTATCCTATATAGACTAATCAATGGCAAATTAGATTGCTCGCCACTTTCAGAGAAAATAAACTTAAGGGTTCCTGTCCATAACGTTCGTCGAAGTGAGGTTTTTAGCTATAGATTTGGCCAAAACGAAGCAATTTTCATGCTCCTCTTTTCGTTCGCTGTTAGTGTTATATAATAACTTGGAACACGGTGACATTGACATTTTTGACAGCAATAATTTCAGGAAGTTTTTTAAAAATCACTCAGGATATTTAAACAATAAAAACGCGGGTTTGCTCGGAATATAAACTGTTACGTCTGTGTAGGAATATAACTATTACATTACTGTTTATTTTATTATTTTTCTACTCGTATTTTTATCGATAACAGATTAAACGTAAATTATCCGTTTGCTTATTTATGCATGTGTACTTCAATTTTAAAGAATGCTTATTTTCCTATGTATGCTTATATTTGTAAATTACATTGATATATACGCATATGTATGTATGTATGCATATGTGTACGTGTGCATGGATAAATGCGTATATGGTATGTATGTGCTTATTTCTCTATTTCATATTTTTAAGTATATATATATATATATATATATATATATATATATATATATATATATATACATATATATAAAATTGGCCTTCAGGCTGTTGTACTGGCGATTTGTAAATAAATAAATAAACATATTAAAATGCAATGAGATTCAAAAAAAGAAACAAAAAAAACAAACAATTAGTAATTAATATTCATTTTAAATAAATAAAAACTGCGTACGTGCCTTTTCGGAAGTTCTGTTGAGTACTAGACTTTCGATGAAATTCATTTTTTAAAACGCTCCTCCCTCTATTTTGCATGCTGCGTTGTCCGTACATGCTTTACGTTACATCTGCCTGCATTTCTCAGGCCACAGTTAGATGCTGAAATTGAAAAATAATGTTAAAAATTATTCGGTCATTTTTAATAATCGATATATTATGCAGATGCTACAGGTACACTATTTCCGAGATGAGAGCTCAATAACAGGAGAAATCACGCGGAGAATTTTATTTGGAAGAATCTCTCCCCAGTTTAAATGAAAAAAGTTAAACAGATGAGTCGGGAGGCAAGAAAATTTAACCATTTCCGGAATTACTAGCTTAATAAATACCCTCCTCGACATAATATCAACGAATTATAAAAGATTTCATTCGATCTCTTTACGTAGTTGTGCGTGTGTGTGTGTGTGTGTACAGGGAGTAGGTTTTTCTTCTTATTTATTTCTTTTTCTTTTTCATTGATTACGTACCAGAGATGAATGGCGGAGTGTTTAAGTTTCGGTGAATTATTTCTGCAGCCGGGAAACATGAAGCATCGATACAATTCTAAAGGAAGCACTGAATAATGAAGAAACGATCGATTCGGAGCCATGCGAAACTAGTAGAATGTTTCAGGTGTTATGAATGCGAAAAGAACCGGCAGATTGTTCATGCTGTGTTTTACGTATTATTAGAACAAGAAGCGAGTTTATACATATATATATATATATATATATATATGTGTGTGTGTGTGTATATATATTTAGCAGGAACAACTGCTCGTCCTACCGGAGAAGGATGTAGATGCATTTAAAGTAACGGAGTGGAAAAGACTCGCGCAAAAATAATCAGTAATTAACACACAACGTTTACGTGTAATAATGATTATAATGGGATCCATGGAAAAAAGAAATTCTACGAATTTCACTTACTGAAAATAACAATGTCATTTATTTGACATTTAAACAAAGATTTTATAATCCCGTGATCATGAAGCGTTGACATCGAAACGCGTCGAGTAAATAAATATTAATTAATTGTTTTATATTAGTGTGCTTTTACTTATTATGTGTTAAATTAAAAATAATGCGACAGAAACCTATATAACAATATACAAATAAATATACAAATAATACTTAAACCGGTACCGATTACTTAAAATGGATTCAATATCAGCTTTTTTTTTTGTTTTTTTTTTTGGCGCGCCAACCAAGGACATTTACCTAGAAACAAAAAGAACGAAAAGAATCGTCAATTAAAGAGTTAGTTTTTTAGTCTATAAACTGGTAACACGTCTTTATAGCGATGCTCGTTTAGGCAGGACTTCAAAATCGCTTAATGGGGAAACAAAAAAAAAAAAAAAAGAAGGTAATTCCCCGGCATCCGCGTCGATTTTAAAAAATACCGATAGTGTTGATGAAAAGACTTACTCAATTTCGATACTGCATGCTTCTTCTAGTGCGAGGCGGTTGGAAACTGAAATATTTCTGTCGAATGTACAAATTACCGATCGTTCGAATTTTCTTTTTTTTTTCTATTAATGGTGCCGTGTACTGCTACTCAAGATGTGCAGCACTATTTCTGTTATAGATTACTAGAATTTAATGTCGATAATATAAAATTACCATCTAAGCGAAAAATTCCATTAACAAAAAACCAAAATAAGAGGTATGTATTACATCTACCTCCGGAGCGTAAATCTACGAATTGACAATACTGATGAATCAGTTCTAATTAAACTAATTAGTACAATCTCTAATCACATACTAAACGAAAAAAAACACTTGGTATGTGGAAAAAGGAAGTACATGAAAGAATATTGTAAAAGCCAAGATACGTTTCGAATCATTCTATTTTATCATTTTCTTTTATTGTTCTCTATTTATTTATTTGTTTTTGTCCTTTCTTGTTTTTTTTCCCTTTATTTTCTTTGTACTTAAAGATATTTAGCTGCCCTCATGTATCGGCATGCAGATGAATATTTACGGTGTCTGTACGTATTTGTATGTGTGGACTATGTTGTTATAATTTACATAATCTTAACTAATATTATGATGTATAGGATAAGTAAAAACAATTGTAATTTTGTATACTTAGAATAAACGTTAATAAGAATGTCGGGCGCTCACACAACGGGCATACTTGTGAGACCCGCAACTTATTTTATATAAAAACACACAAAAAAAAAAAAAAACAAAAAAAAACGTGTTGACAAATCCATTAAAATTAATAAATATAAAATAAATAAATTCCCCTTATTAGCAAACAGAAAAAAGTATAAATTTATATTTATATAAATTAAAATAAATACCTTAATTCAAAGAAACCTATTTGAAGCATATGCGCGTCATCAGCTAACGACGCAAGTTGCACTCAACTGCGTTTTTAATTTGTACTCCGCGTTATTAGCTGATGATGCATATGCTTCAAAAAGGTTTTTCTTTTGAATTAAGCTATTTTAATTCAAATATAAATTTACACTGTTTGTTATCTTAAATATTTATTAATTACTTTTTGTTTATCAGTCGTCTTGAATACACACACTGTCTTATTCCGATAGAAGAGATTTAGGAAATATCAATAGCCGAATTTCACTGAAAGCGGTACATGTCGAAATGAGATTTCGTTTTTGAAACGCCTTCAGTTATGTTTGTCTTTTCACTGTAGAAATTGAATTTAAACAGTACGTGAAATATTTATTCGTTTTAGCTTCTCTAATTAATAGGCACTTGGAAAAGTTAAATTTCGTTCAGACTTTCAAGTAGTATCACGAAATTGAAGTTTTTATCAGACTGGCAGTCTTCTTCCGCAAACTTAACTATTTATGGAAGCAGCTAATTTGTACCTGAATTTCCCTTCCTTTCGTGTCTGTCTAATATTCGTTCCGGATTCTTTTGATAAGCCTTAAAAAATTCTGTTATCTTTGAAATTTTTTTTTTTTTTTTACTTTTAAGAACCATTTCGGTTTTGTTGCGTTGTTTCAAAAGAACCCCGTTTTCAGAGTTTCGACATTATTATTTTCCGTTAATAAGACGCTTCCTATAGAGAGTGTTCAACCTTTTAAAACGCTTCTACCAAAAAAAAAAGAAAAAAAGACTTATGTACCCGTTGCATACCTGGTCGTTATCGCTCCAGTAAAGGTACTCTAAATTCGATTTCTGAACCGAACGCCCCCCCCACCCATTTCATAAATAACTGCCATGGGCAGTTAAATATCAATCGGTGGTTAGTTAATAATATCGATTGCATTCAGCCGATTGTTATGTGAATAATCGGTTGTTCCTGTATTTCAACCGTCGTTGTTTATATTAACACCCCTCGCGAGTCGTTAAAATTTATCCGATATCGCGAACGCAATGAATTTTTATTTAAATGTGTGTTCGATGCCCGTCGCCCCCGGCGGCAAATAGAGATATATAGATGTGATTGTTCTCGATGGCGACGATGGTGTGCATCGACACGAGTAAACGTTATATTTATTACCATTATTTATTTACTTTTTTTTTTTTTTTTTTTTGCAACTCGGCTAGGACTTCTTTTTAATTCTCATTAATGAACGGACTTGCTAACAACTTTTTTTCTTTGACGACCGGGTCACCGGAATAAGCCGGAATCATTAACGATTTTTGGTATATTTGCATTTAAATGGTTGCGCCCGACTATGGCCGTGCCAAATTCTAAAAGAAATTATATTAATAACGATAATAGCTGCGCTGCCAGCAACGGGTTACCCGTTGTACCTCCTTCAGGTCCCTCGCGCGCTAGGGGTGAAATCGACAGTTAGCGCTACGACTTTTTTCTCACTAACCTCGACCGTCCGCTTTGGTTCCCACCATACCAGCATCACTGAGGGGACATTAGTAAAAAAAAAAGGAGGTAAAAAAAAGTTATCAGGAAAAAAAACTCGACCCCGGACTACCGTATATCACACTACCCCTGAGCTGGTGGACGCATCTGGGTACACCGTGGGTTATTTATAGGTTTGTTTTTAAACCATACACACGCATGTAATATAGGTTGATTTTAATAACTTTTCAGCCTGCCACGACGCGTCGTATTGTTTCAAAAAAAGTTAAAACTGTTGCCCGTTGATTTAGTCTAGATGTGTGTGTGTGTGTATATGCGGTACCGTTTTTTTTTCGAGTTTTTTTTTTTGGAGGTTTTTTTTTCGTTTTTGAACTTCTGGTCACACTAAAAAGGTGTGTGGCGAAAAGAAAACGTTTTACGGAAGTGTGAAAGAATCACGTCATGAGCCAGTCGTTGATAGATTTTGTCAAATGAGCTATAATTTTTCATCTTATTATCGTGCTATGACATCGCTAATAAAATAAAGATTTGTTAAATGTACGCGACTGATCATTTTGCACGGTTTACATTTTTTTCTCGACTTACAGCAGAACCAATTGTAGCGGCAGTAATTGGTGGGGTAATAATTCTACGAGCTGGTTGACAATGCGTGAATTTTACATGAAGGAACACTGGAGATGTCTGTAATTAGTCACTTTCTGTTGCTTGCAAAAGCAATTTGTTACTACGCTGAATTTTTTTGATTTTTTTTTTTTTTTTTTTTTTTGGTTACTTCAATATAACGGTCGTCCGATATTTAATCAGTGTTTAATATTTCCCTCGCTTCAATTCTTTTTTCTTTTGCTTTTGACGGACTTGTTTATTTTCAAAACTGACCCTTCACTTCATTCTCTTTTTTTTTCCCCTGCCCTCGTCGATAATTCAACGACAAAAAACAAATTACCGGCTACTTTTTTTTTGTTTGTTTGTTTATTGTTGTTTTTTTTTTGGTGCGGGGGGATTTTTGGGAATTGGCCGACTGGTAACTAAATTTCAAAGGTAATTACGGAAGACAGGCCAACTGGTAACCGGCAAAAATCAGATAATTTCTTTGCAACGACCCTAACACATAGTCCAGAGCTCATCACCGACAACGAGACAACCTGTAATGATGATCTGCGGATCAGTGCTTCTCGACGTTTCTTTTATCCATACTCCGGCTATGTAAAAACTCGACCATTTTACATCCGCATTCGGTAAATAACTTACACAGATCCCGGCATATTAATTAAAACAGATAAGAAAACCTACGTGACAATAATAATTTTATATAATGTCACATAGTTATCGCTATATTAATTGTTGTTCGGCGACGACACATTTTTAATCGATGCAATATACTAAATTTTTTACAATCGCATTAAAAAAATTCTTGAAGAAATCAATAATATCCTATTAAAAAAATGTATACTTTTAAGAATTAATATAGCGAATAAAAATTTTAATAAGAAGCAGAAATTTTTTGAATTTTAAAAAATTTCGGTAAAGAGCGATAATGACACAACAATATTTCTAAGCACTCGTATGTATATACACATTTACTGGAACTCTGTCGGAAAAAGTGTATCGCGATGTTAAAAATGGGAATGTTTCGAATTCATTATTATGCAAATGTATATTTCTAATTGATCTGGTTTTATCATAATTGTTTAATTTTCATTTCTTACTAATTTAATTTCCCATCAATAAGTTAAATTTACAAATGTTCCCTTATAAAAACAATTAACGTATAATTCTCAATTATGTAAATAAAATAGCGCAACGATGATTCGATTAATAATTTTTGATATTTTTCCAATTTGGGTTTTTAAACACAGCCTGATGAAATTCAAACTGTCATCTCTAGTTCGGCACACTTTTTAAGAGTTCTTAAAATAAACGAGAGTGTTTACATCGCCTAGCCCGGATTTATTATAGGATAGAGAAAAAGTTGAGAAACTAAAATTAATCACTGTTATAAGATTTGTTGACTATCTCGGTGATCGGTTATATCAGTTACCAATTAACCAATACCGCTCGAATTTTATCAGTTTACCTATTACTACTCGGGACGCATATTCGCATGTAACCTAAATTAGAGTTACTAGTTGGCGTCTGCCCGAAAATTTTTTGATCGGGTCACATTGTTACTGAATTTGTTAAGTGGGATAGATGTGAACGCTGCTGTTTTTGAAGATACTTTTGGGCGGAGTTAACCTTTTTTTTTTTTTTTTTTTCATAGGCAAAACACATTTTTGAAGGTAAATGATTTTCATGATAACTTTATACTAAATTTATGCGCCACATAACGCTTCCCCACGATGTCAACATCAAAGTACTGAAATTTTCAAAAGTTTTTTATGTGGAGGGGGTTGTGGGTCGAAAAATGGCCTCAGTCTGGCATACTACTTGGAAGAATATTAAAGGAGGTAGAAAAATATCAGAAACTAATTCGGTTGGATACTAAGGAAGTATAAAGACAACAAGATCAAGGAGTACTGAAAGTGAACAATGTGTGAGAATAATTTAAATATTGTACACACTCGTGGTTTCAAAAAATATAAACGCTCCGGTAAAAGGGAAGAACATCCAAATAGAACATGGACTGAGGTTACATCTTGAATGGCAGTTATGTTCGGGGTAACGGAGAATTTTTAAAGCGGAAATTGCGACCTGTATGGGTCTAACAAAAAACCAGTTATCAAGAACAATAAAATCTTTTACAAAAAAAAAAAAAAAAAAAAAAAAAAAAAATCGATCTGGTAAATGCGATAAAATGTACAGGTGTATAAAAGTAAAAATACTTTTTTCGTAATAATTTTAAGGCGTGGAAAATTTTTGACCGCTCCCAAGCAAAGAAAAATCGACGCTGTTTTTAAAAATAATTATTTATTATTTTCATTATTTAGGTCGATATGATTTTATACTAGAATACATCAATAACGGTATTAGTGGTATTTTAAAAGACTACGAGGCATTTCACGTCATAATAAGCTTTTTCTGTACTTCGCAGTAAATAATAGAATCGAAAATATGAGATAGATTCTCAAGGGGAGTTCCGGGAAGGTACTATCTTAATTTTTAACGTAATATTATCACTTTAAAACCGGTCGGTTAAATACGGAGGGGGGTTTTTCGTTGAAATTCAACGTCGTCAAACGTTTTATAATCGTACAGACCACACTATTGGGACAGCGATCTCCGGATGAAATGGATTTCGATAATTCCAAAAAAACATTTACTTTTCTTTAAAAGTCCATATCTTAGGTTCATCAGCTTATATCGTTTTCAGTACGAAAAGATTTTCCCGGCAATTTTAATAATAAAAGAAAATAATTCCGATAGAGTCGACAGGAAAAAGCCTCCATTTCGAAGATGAATTTCAATTTTTTAAACAACGGCAATCTTGAAAAATCGTTAATTAGCAATAATAAGAAAAATAATCATTCGGCAATAACAAAAGCAATCGTCAGAGTGTAAAATTATTTTATAATTCTTCACGTTTAAAACGTTTTTGCCGTTATTAGTTTGAATTTTTTATATTTAACCGGAATAGTAAGTACATACGGATATGCTCGTGTTAAGCTTTTTAAACCATTACTCAGTATTTGCCTGTTTCAATGGAGAATTATTGTATATATGGAACAAGACTATAGCGCGAATTATGTTTCAAATCGAAAAGATAAGCTGATCGAATTATCTTTACAGATTAAGGAGATAAAGTATCGGTAACTTCACTAATTATTACGAGAATATTGTAAAACGCAATCTCAGCGCTCGATTACGCAACGTCACTACGCCCCGATTCTATGCCAATTCCTCGGCGGAATGAAGTTGTATATTAATATTAAAACCGAACAAATCGAATAAAAAAATCACCACTAACACCTGAAAATTTCTTTGAAAAAATTCAACAAAAAATACTGTAAAAAACATAACAGATATCCGTCTATATTAATAGAATGGGATCGATCGATCCCTCAAGGGCAACCGAGCTAGCTTTCCAAATAATTTTGCATAATGACGTGAAAAAGTCCTCATCGCCACTAGCTCAACGCATAAATCTTGACTAGTATTATCCTCGCTGCTTTATCAGATCAAAAAGATTACAAACTACAAAAGTAGTCCCTCTGGTAGTACTTTTTTATTTTACTTTTTTTTTCATTTTTTTATTTTAAAACTAATTTGTGCGCCTGACAAGGCAAATATGCCCGTTGTATGAGTGTCCAACACTCTTATTAAAAAAGAAACAAAATACAAAAATTACACTATCTTAACTTATTCCATAAATCGCAATATTAATAAACCTAGCATTCTATTTAAGTAGGAGTATACATATATATATATATATATATGCATGCCAATACGCAATACGCATCTGTACATCAGTACATGGCAGACAGCTTAATACACGGCTGATAACCGCATGCTTTCGAGGATTGCCTCGTTTCAGATATTCAAATGGCATACAACTGGCATCTGAAAAATAATCGAATGTTGGTTATCATAGCGGAGAAAGTCTTTGGTGTTGAGAGAGTAAATCATCACAAAACAGGAGAATAAGATCTCTTCCCAAATCGAAGTCAATGTGCCTTTGGATGACCCGAAAAAAGGAAAGGCGAGAAAATATGTTACGTGCATGTTTTTAAAAAAACGGCCGGTATTAATATTTTTTTTATGCAGTTGAATTTTGGACAAACGAAAAAAAAAAAAATATATATATGTATAAATTTGGCCATTTTGGCCTCGCAAGGGGCTATGTCCCTTGACCCCTCTTGCTTACATTTCTATCTCTTTCTCTTCTATACTTTGTATAAAATGATCAAAATTTACAATGTAATTCTAAATCGGTCCATATGAGTATAATAACATAATCATAAAAATCCTATAAAATATTAATAAACGTTACATAAAATTGGGACATTTTTTGGGAGATTTTTTCTAATGGGGAGTAGCCTAAGAATTACGTTGTAATTAATATAAAAAATATATATATATATATATATATATACATATATGTATATATACATTTAAAAACGTCGATAATTTTGGGCTTGAAAAGCTGATTTTGGAAGACACTTTACATTTTTTTTTCTTACAAAGTATAAAAATTATGTATCATCTAGGTTGATGATAGAAATTCCTAATTTATACACATTTTAATTATTCCTAGTTTGCATATTTTTATTTAATTCATATTCCTTTCTTTTTTCCCCCTTTCTTTTTTATATGCAATGGTTGAGAGCAGTTATTTTTTTATTTTCTAGTCGTTGGTTCAATTCCTCTTGCTTGTGAGCTCAGAGAGAGAAAAAAAAATGCTTTTTATTTTAAATTCATTACCAAGAAATCAGTACTTGATAAAATTTTGTCATTACGGTTTTCGCTCGAGATCACTCGGACGCAATTTTTTCTACTACGTCCTAATAGGCAGTGTGCGCATCGCGAATGATGCTGGAATAAGAGTAAAAAGGCGAATCTAATGAACTATCAGATGTGCCCAGTAGTCCAGTCGCAACCTCCTTTTACTCGTGGTGTAAAGCAATTTTCCTTTTCCCACCACTTTTTTCTCAAATTTTATTCGTTGGAAAATGCGAGAGAAAAACGAAACGAAAAAGGAAAGTACTAAAAACGACAAAAGACCGCTCTGTTTTGAATGGATTTCTGAAAAATTTTGTATCGAATTAATCGGGTTCTGTTTGTAATATGATGATTTTAATTTCCGCGTTTGGCCCGAATGTACTACTTAAAGCCGGGCACGGCACCGCAAGCGAAAATTCAAGGAACAATAGAGTGCCAGCGTCGATATGTTCTTAGGAAAACTCGTAGTCCGCCATTGATCCAAAGACGTCGATAAACTGTTATAGTAGGTCAATGTAGTCTCGCCAGTTGACGAGGACTCTGATCGGCTCGCTTAATAATAACCACTAATTGCTCTTCACCGAACGCACTCTGCCGATTCCACTCTGTTTCCTGGTACGCAGCAGTTCCGCGATAATCTTGTTATTTTTTGGCTTCTCACTTGAAGAGCTTTGATGGACACACAGCTCTATCAACCGTGAAATGATTTTTCGTTAATTTAAGCGGCCGTCAAAGACTCAAAGCTAAATTATAGAATAGAGGTTAGATGCGCAGATGATACCGGATAATATATGTATCAGAGCGAAGGTTGTTGGTCGAACCGAAATCGGCTTAATAATGTTAATTAAATGTCGATCGACACCTAATTGTATTTTTCTTCGGCATAACTCCTCGGTTCAAGGACATCGCGCGCGACAATATCAAACGCTCAACCGCAATATAGAAAATTCTACTTTTCCATGACCGATTCTCTTCGATATTTCGAAGGTTATTGCGCGAATTCCGTTGTCAAAATTTTCCGATTACACTTTAGAAGCTCTTTCTTGAAACCATGTGTAATGTGTCTTATAGTTTTCTAGAAAACCAGTTTCGAATCATTTTCGTAGTCTGTGTTTATATAGTCTAGGAAAATGTGATTTTTGAGATTAAGCTTCTATATCTGCTACCTTATCTCAATGATTATTGCAGCGACATGCATAACGTATTACACATATATATATATGGAAGTGCCGAGAACATTTTACGCGGCGTTCCAAAATTACAACTACATATATTGTATAGATCATCGCACTGCAGAAAACAGAAAAAAAAAATCGGACTAAATTATTTCAGTTTTAATAACAAATAAAAAAAAAAAATGTAATAAATTGAGAATGGGTTTTTTTTTGTTGTTTTTTTTGGTACGCAATTTAAATATATCCTCAAAATATTTCATTGCTTTCAAAAACATTTAGCTTCTCCAATCGTCTAAAGTAAGTTTTTTTTTTAAAAGTGCGCCGAAGAAACGACGAATTTTCATCTTAGAACAGTAACTCTTGAGAAACTCACTAGGGGGACCCTTTCTTTTTAGTATTTTTGAGTTTTCGTTTTTGAAACATTGAAAATCTGTAATTTTGCACATTAGCGTGGAATGTAGGGGGAAAAAAACCCATTGAATGCGGAGGTGGGTGCACATTTCTTGTCTTTTAACAAACTCGGTAAAAAAAAAAAAAAACGGTGTTGCCGAGACAGTAGCTTAGTTCTTAAAATATTTTTCACCTCCTAAATTTTTCCTTGGTCGCCTCTTGATACTGTCTTCCTCTTGTGATGTGAAACAACAGTCTATCACCCGCATAGTCCCTTGAATAATCTGATAATTGTTTCATCACTCTTTTTAAACGCCATGTTATTTAGAATGAAGTTAATAACTCCTTATTGTGCTTCTAATATATCCGGTCCTTTCCTTCCCCACTAATTATTCCTGCTATTTATTCCTTTTTAGATAAAACTTCTGATCGGATTAAAATATAACCGACTTCTTTCCTTACCAACTTTCTGGGTAAAAGTCCCTGGTTGGCGAGCTCAGAATAATAATAATAATAATAATAATATTGTTCCTAAAATTGTTGAACTTTTTCAAAATCTACACCTTTTTTTAGGCCGTTATTCCGATTTTTTTTTTTCTTTTCATATTCCTGAAAAAGATGGAAGGTTTACACATAATTATAGCTTTTTTTTTTGTTTTTTTTGTTTTTTCGAAATTCCTAACTTAACGGGGCCCGAAAATATATTTTCTTTTAGCGGAGAGGTACTACTGCTTTCATATTTTTCACCATACATCACCGTGGTTCGTTTTTGTAAACTTGAAACACATTTCTAGGGACTAAGAAAATATTTGACTTTCTTGTTGGGTGATCATATATAACATCACCCCTATTTATAAATGTAAAATAAATATTTATACCTCGAAAACAAACGAAATTAATTTACAATTATTTTCGTTTCTTGTCAAGGTATAATTATTTATTTTATATTCGTAAGTATTAACAAAAAGGTATATAAATTCATTCACATTCAGCAAATTTTGCTCCGCTTTTAGGTTCTTTTTTCTTTTTTTTTAGTTTTTTAATGCCTATAAGCCGTTTACCGACAAATCCGATTTTGAAATACTGTCTTTAAAAAATAAAAGGGGAAAAAGTAGTAGTTGAAGTTGAAGAAGAGCGACCAGGTAAAGGTAGAAACAAAAACAAGCGACAAAATGTAGCGGGAAGAACCAGTTGATTTTGAGGTTCGACGCCTTTGATTAAATCGGTACTAATTAACTTCAAGGTGGGTGAGGGGTATTTTTAACAGGGAAAAAGAAGAAGAAGAAGAAAAAAAACAGTCACTGTTTTAATGCGGTACGGAATTAACTTGCTTTATTCTTTTCAAATTAATCAGTTAATTTTTATGACTTTTACTATTTGACCGACATCTTTTAAAAAGGAATACAGTAAAAAGTATTAGATGTAGCGCAATGATCGTCCGAAAATTCATATCAACTTTTTCGACATTTGCAGTGAGAAAAAAGAAAAACAACACATTTCTTTCAGCTTAATAATGTGGTACAGGATCAATTTAATAGTTCAAATTTATTTATTATTTTTACCGTTACTTCTCCGTGCAATTAGTTTCGCCTGTAAGTCTCGAAGTCGTCGTCCGCTAGTATTTTCTCATTCGCGATATTAGTGTAGTGTATTCGTTTGTGAGTTTGGTGAATTTGGGGAATTTGGTAAATTTTGTGAAAATGGAATAACGAAATTGATATGCCGTATTCGGTTTTAATGATTTTTTCAGATCGTTCCTTTAAAGCGCTAATTCGATCAGGTCGTACTGACCGAAAATTCCAGTCGTGCAGGTCGATCAAAATCGAGTAAAAATTTTTTCTTTAAAAACTGACCAAACCGGATCGACCAAGTCAATTTTAAATAGTATTCAATTTCAAAAGAGTGCCGCAGGAAAGACGTCTTAATTAGAAATGTATTTAAAACGTATATTCGTATATACGTAAGAATATTTTTTTTTCCCCATTCGTTAATTATGTAAATGATTCGTAAAATATTTCAAAATAAATTTTCATTTACGATGTAATTTTAAATGTAAGCCAACTGAAGTGTGATTTTCCAGGAATTGAATTAAAATAACTTCGAGTTGTATTTTTTTTTTTTTTTTTCAAATCAAATCAAAATTTATTTCTTAAATTTATAGGCAATATTTCATTAAATTAATTTACATAAACCGCAAATGCGCTTAGTTAGCGGGAGCAGCGGAACTATTTGTAATTATAGCTGGACTATAAATATGTGCAATTATTATGGAAACAGAGAAACGAAAATTTTGTAGTCCAGGTTTACATAGTAATAACGTACGGTTACAATAATTATTCTTCACTAAAAGTAAAATCTAACAATCATTAAAAATAAACAACTATGAAGCTTACAAAGGCTAGTGTTTAGTGTACGAATCAACAACTTAACCAAATGATAAACAAGAAAATTAGAACAGGTGATATTTACACGTTTCTAGTAGCCCATGTTTACAAATTTTCTTAAACGTTAATTTCAATCTAAGTAATACTTAAGAGTTTTTATAAATTGTCGTGCAAACATACATTTCTGAAAAACGCTCAGTTGTTTTTATTTTGCATAATATCAGAATCGATTATATATCATCGAATATAATTTTAAGTAAAAAGCTTATCGAAAATTTAATATCGACATTTTATAAATCTACGTACGTACCCCTTTTTTGTTTCCGTACGGATGTTGCTTTTTAATAAATAACGATCTTGTCTCACTTGCAATTTTACTTGCAGAATTTCGTCTGTCCCGTCACAAATGCGTAACAGGACATTTCTCGAATTTGCAGATCTATTTCACTCGAATTACACCGCTATGTACAAATTTCCCAATTTTCATCATAAGTCGTAATTAACATTCACACAAGCAGACATTTCGATTAAAAATCAAAACGAGAAAAACATTCTCAATCGAAAAATAACTTTAGAAAACGGAAACTTTTGGAAAATCAATAGAATTATTCGACAATTACACCGTCGCTTGTTCATCACGACCGGTGTTTCCTTTTTCGTGTGTGATGCATTTTTAAGTAGCGGTAGCCTATCCTTTGTAGGCCTTATTGTTTCCAAATTGTTTCTAAAAATAATGATATAAAAACGGGTAAGATTTTTTTTTTTTTTTTTTTTTTTTATTATCGGACACTAGCCTTTTTTTAGTCTCGTAAACATAAGACAGGCACAAGGTACACGGTCAAAATTGGGAAATTACAGATTATATTCCATGCAGCCGTCTAATTTGAGATAAAAAACGAAACTTTTTATAACATTCATTCGTACGAATTAGTTAAAAATAATGGAAAGATTACGTAAGAAATATTTAAAATAAATGCTAGAGCAATGTTAACGTTGCACGAATATAAAATAAAAATTAATAACAAGCAAAATTTAAAAAAAATACACCTCAACTTAAAGAACCCTTTTTTTATAGCCTATCATCGGTGTAATTAAAAAACTAAGTATTTTTAGTTTTAATCGAATGTACTATTTTGTTAGCTCTGACGATAGGCTATAAAACGTTTTTTTAAATTAAGGTATTTATTTTAATTTATTACTAGAAAATTATACATGATTTTTGTTCTTTCATATATCATAAAACATATTTCATCAAACAGGTTAAAACGTTTTTTGATTCTGTGTGTTTTGATTTCATATATATTAATTTTTTGTATTCGATTTAATTAATAAGCGCACAGCGAAGTGTTATTTCCTGCGACGATTTTTAAGCGGTCGGTCTATTTCTCTCGAAAAAATAATTATTTTTCGGGCATTCTAACCGTCGATATTTCACTAGTTGCGGATTGTGCGATATTCTGGATTTTTTTTTCTCCCTTTTCCACCCCCCCCCCCCCGGAGAAGACGAGTTCGTTAAAACTCGCGCCGTGTCTTTTCTAAAGAAGAAACATCTAGAACTTAGCCGAGACACAAAGGATCTTGTCCGCTGTCGGATAAAGATTTCGATTGGCTGATCTCCGTGAAAGAACGGTCACCGGGCGAGGATAAAAAAAAATGCTCTACCCTGAGATGTTGCGAAACGCATTATGTGAGAGCGAAGAACGGGATTAACCCTTTCAAGTATATAATAGCGAAAAAAAATAAGCCTTTCATAAAAAGTAAAAAAAGAAAGAAAAAAAAACGAGAAAAAAAACGACCAGTCTACCTGTCTCCCCGCCACCCAGCAGCTGGATACGACTACGGCGATACCTGTGTCAAGCCGACACACAGAAGATAACACAATAGTCGAGTCGCTTATGGATATCGGAGAACGTCTGTGCACACATTTTTCGTCCCTTTTTCTGCTGCCTATCAGCACGGTCATGGAATCTGTTTTCTGGGGTCCTCTGTAACGGAAGAGCACACAGCCTGTTGGAACAGATGAACAGTTTGACTAGGTGTAATAGGTAACTTCCGCTCACCGTGAAGTGCACCGTAGGAGAAAAAAACCGATAATAATAATAATAATAATAATAATAATAATAATAATAATGATAATAATGATAGAAAAATAAAAAATAAATAAAAAAATGTAAAAACAAAAAAATCCAATAAAAACGTCGCTCTGTTCCGCGAGTAACTGCAAACAACTGTCAAATGTAAATTACGCTTCATTATTGATTGAGGATAGGTGTTTCGCCCGGAACGAGTGGAGACTGGAGTTGTTCTTACTATTACGAAGCGCTAATATGTACACGATGAACACGTTCCTATACACTATCTGTCGCAATGAATACGGCCCTGTGTCAACGAATGCTGAGAATAATTATATTCCGTTTTGTTATCACCGCTTTGCAGGCCATACGTAACGATGCTGAACACATCACAGATATGTTCTCGATATGCGTTAATTAAGCGCCCTGCTAACGTTCCTTTTCGGAAGCGTTCGACTGAAAACAGCGCTACCTGACATGGAAAGTCTGGCCGCTGCTGCATGCAGACGGAGTTTTCTCTTCCTCCGAAATGTACGTTACAAAATGCCCACCAAAACCGGTAGTCAGCTACAGAGAGATCGGCCGTTATGTTTATTTACAATTTACCAAAGCTGGGACATGAACGGAATTACACAACAGCGGAGGTGTGGAGCAAACGATACAGGAACCTGGGGCAATACCCGGGTTTTTGTTTCTTTCCTTTTGTAATCCCCTGTCTCTTTTCGTGGCATCAAAAACACCCCCGCTCATGCCAGTTGCTTCGAAAATTTAGGCTAGCCATCGATGTCCGGTTTTTACATGTTCCTCTAGTTTCATTATTATTCCATCTCAACCTGTTTAATCTCTGCAATATTCCTCTCTGTCTATTTTGAGTAGTCTCATTCCTGTCAGGCATATTTTAATCAGCCCGCAAAACCCCGTAAATCGAACAAATTTGATCGATTTATAAAAAAAATAACAATAACCGGAAGTACAGTATATAAGTACAAAAATTATGCCAACTTGATTGACAGCGAGAGAGCTAATAGTTTCATCTATCGCTAGCACCGTCAACGACTAAAGCTCTCGCTATGAAATATGTTGGTATAAGTAAGGTATCCTTGATATAAGGTGATTGTGAAGTTAAGGTTCGTAACGTGCTCAACGGCACCGGTTTTTGTATGTAAATAATATATTACTCGTTCATTCGGTCTATTTATTACAGTCGCATAATAGGTCGCGTTGTAATATTTGACTTTAGTCGATCGTTCGGTCGCTCTAATGTTTTGCTTTACAGCTCAATGATCCCATATTGATCACATGATCTAAAACCCTGCCCAGAGAAATGCATTCTGATCAGGAGACTGCCTTTAAATTACACGTGATTGATTAATAACCTTTTCAAAAAAAATTACAGTATCCTTCTAATGTAAAAAAAACAAAAACGCACCGGTTTTGATGTAAGATTTTCGATTTTTTTTTTTTTTTTTAAATTTAACCCTTTCGTTTACGCATTTTTTCCTATGTTTGAAAAAATTTTTTTTCAAAATAATTTTAATGGCTGGACATGTAAGAGATGTTTTATGCATATTTCATCCCTCTCCAACCCTTAGTTTTTGAGATATAGGTTGTTGCCAATTGGCAACAGAATGACGAAAAGGAACTTATTCCAGTACAAGATGCATTGAAAGGTTTAGTAAAAATAACATATAAATGCATTACAATTACATATATTGCAATATAACGCTAAATGAAAAATAATATAATCTGAACAATCAAATAAATTTGCATTAAATATGAAATAAATGCATCCAATCACCTTCATTTACATAATTATTGTACAAAAACAAGGTATAACTGAATAAGTGTTTATTTTTACAAATGTATTTAATACTAATTTACACACGCATACATTTACACCCACACGCGCATTTTCATTACACAAAAATTATTTGTGAATGTCCCGAAAACAGATTTTTTTATTATCTAAACAAAGGTGCATACTGCAGTTTTGATTTTTACATCTCTCACATGAATTGGTATGTACTACCCAGTGCCCCATTTGATCCTGAATAATACTTGAACAAGGGCGTGATTCCTTTAATATTTTTTTTGTTAGTGGTGAATTATCTTGTAAATCCTCGTCAGATGGCCTTCTCTTTGAACACTGACATTCTGGGAAAAATTTACCATAGAGTCATAATGTAACCAATTGGCAACAATGAATTTCAAAAAAATCATACTCACAACATACAGTACATTAAGTAAATATAAATATATAACAAAAATCTACATGTCTTTTTAAGTTAAAAATCGTATAAGCTTCGTTTTTTAAAAATAAATTAACATATAAAAAGAACGTAAAACTAGGACCTAAAAAAGACAAATCTCGTGCCGACAAAAATCGGTAACTTCAACTGCAAATAAACAATATATTTTTTGGTTTTCAACACTGTTTTTGTTAATAATCGATAAAGTGGCTTGTTACCAAATGGTAACATAATGTCACAACGTATAATATCATAAAAGTCTCATAATATATGAAATTAAAATAAATGTTGCCAATTGGCAACATTGTGAACGAAAGGGTTAATTTACGATTTCGGATTTTTCGTATTTTTCGTATTTTTCGTTTTTTTTTTTATTAACCTTTGTAATAGTTATACGAGGGGGGATGGCTTCCATTTCGTAATAAATCGCTGCATTAGGTTCATCGGAGACTATTAAACTTTGGCTCTTGTTCTAGATAAATTTTATTCGTTTTCTGGCGCGTTTATTTAAAATCCTGTACAGCGGTCAGATGCGTTCCTACATCTTCCGGAATCGAGATGTTTCGCGTACAATTCGAGAGAAAAATACGATGCTTACCGCAAGAATAAGATACGTGTAAATTTCCATTATGGGATATGGTGTAAAGAAAGAGCTAGTGGGGCGGCTGGCTGGACGGAGAAATACCGCCGCAGGTTTTAGCGGCATTCCCATCGACTTGAAAAAGCTGGAATTTATTAGAATAACGGTCTTAACCTGGCTGCAATTACTGAAATATCTGTAGGTAGGTTGTGTTTTTTTGTTTTGTTTTTTTTTTTTTTTTTGTTTGCACGAAGGGCGATTTTTTGTGGTAATAACCGATTTCGGGAAGTGGAGCATAAAGGGCGGTACAAAAAATGAACGCGGCTTACCCCCAGTTTTTTGCAGTAGCACTTGCGTGAAGCCCCGGTCTGAAAAGGTCGGTGTGTTCTTCTTATGAAACTAGCGCGCATCGGACGGGCACAATTTTTTGCCAGCATTTTTTTCGCAATATTTTAAGGGGAAAAATCGTTTTTGTTTTTTTGTAATATTTCTCAAGTCGAAGAGCGATCCGGAAATGCGTGCGCTAGTAGACTGATCATCGCGTTATCTGAACACAATCGCCAGATTAAAATCTTAACCTCAAGTTTGCTTCGTAATTAAAAGTTCATTAGAATAAACGGTTTCCGCGATGTTTGCACCGATAACATCATTTCCTAGGAACAGCAGCAGCCGCCGCCTCGCAGGGGCATTTGCTCGAATAGAATGCATCTCAACCGGCGACGACGAAGGGGCTAAGCGGTGCAGGTTTTGTCGTCAGAGCTCCTTAACAGAGTTGGACGTTTCAAATTGCTGCCCGATTAGAAAACTGTGTGTTACGTCAAAATCGATATTTAATTGTTTCCAACCCTGGAAAGCAAAATAGATATATTATTTCGCTTTTAACAGCTTTTTAACAGATTTTCTCGCTCTTTATATGCTAAGCTGTGTGTCTCTTTTTTGATTTGTTCCGCTAGAGGCTTTTGTTTTTCCTTTTTTAAATGATCATTAGTCCGTTATTGTTATTACAGCTTTTTGTACGTACGCCGAAGTACTTTCGTTATTATCCCCACTATTATTATTATTATTATTATGTTCCTTCGTATAGTCTTTCTTTTTCGGTATATAATATAGGAAATTTTAGTATTTTCTTTCCTTCTTTTTTCCTTTTTTTTTTTTTTCTATCCGATAACTTGAAGTAGCCCTATTTTTAGACGTTTAAACGCGCTATTTATTTACATAAAACTTTTCGCGTCGTATCGCGTAAGTTTTATTAAATTAAATAACAAATAAAAAATAAATCGAAGTTAATAGCAATCGGCGTGACGTCAAAACACTATGTATGTTTTTCGTAGCATTTTGGGGCTCTTTATGTTATGTTGCGTGGCGTGAACTTTTATTTTCTTTAAAAGGTCTGACATAAAAGTCTACCTAGGCGGTCGTGAAGAACTCGAAAACGTTTATAGCTTAAAATCTTGAAACAATCGCGGAAATTTTTTGATAAAAAAAGGAAAGAAAATACTAAAATTCCAGAAAGTTACTCTGCACGAAGGAACATAATAATAATAATAATAGTGGGGATAATAACGAAAGTACTTCAGCGTACTTACAAAAAAGCTGCAATAACAATAACGGACTAATGATAATTTAAAAAAGGCATAGTTGAAAAGAATAAAAAAATTACGATGATCTGCTAAATGTAGACACTGAAGTTGAAAGAGAAAGAGAACAATTTTTTTTGAAAAACAATTAGAAACGAAAAAAAAAATTATATTTACATTGCTATATTTATACGTTTACATCAGCTGTAAGTTTGGACTGAAATTAAAAGTAATCGCTAACGAGTAGAACAGAATATTAAAATCTCGTAGAAACATTCTGTTTATTAGTAGATATACGGCGTTTACGTTAAATTAAGAGATTATCGTGCAATTTACACCGCTGACACATAATCGCTCGAACTGTATCGAGTAACTTGATGATAGAAGATGTGGTAATAGAAACCAAATACACACACACACACACACACACACACACGCACGCGCGCGATAAATTTATTTTCGACCCCAAAAGGGTCGCGAATGAAAACTTTTACGAGGTAAAAAAGGAAGTTATTTTTTTTTTGCAGCAAAATTTAACCGACATGCTGTTTCGAATTACATCGAATCCTCTGTGATAACACTAACGGTCCCGCACCGTATAGAATCAGCTTTTCAGTTATTCGTAATAATCCGGTTCGCATCGTTCAGTCGAAACGATTGTCCGAGTATTTCCGATTATTCGTATAAAAGTGAGAGAGAAAAAGAACGGATCAATTTTTAATTCTCTCCCCATGAAGTCGCAAATTTTTCCAACTTTTTTTTTTGTTTTGTTTTTTGATTCGCAATGCAACGAGTCAATTTTTTTTGTTTTTTGCGTTTTTAACGTAACTTTTCACCTAAAAAAAGAAAGATATCCCGCCGAATGTTCCGGCCTTGACGTTATCCCATCCGGTTGATTTCGATAAATTGATGGCGGTTTGTCCAAGATCAGTTCGCTCCTGAATTTTATAAACATAGTGTGCACGCACACGTTAGAAAATTTCGAAACCTTTGTAGTAAGAAAGAAATTTAAGACTGTTTTTCATAAGGTGTTTTTTTGTTGTTTTTTTTTGTTTTTTTAGTAATGTTTCTTATTCTTTTTAGTGTGAAATGTGCATTTTTCTTGGCTGCAATTGGAACGAGTTCGTTGGACGGGGAAATTGTGGTTTGCGATTAACTGTCGAACTGTTTATTATTTTGTCGAATGTATTGTTTTAATTTATTTTCAAATATGTGCAAGTGTAATAAATGCAATTATCCATTTTGCGATATATCAAAATTCCGGTGTACTGCCAAATTTTACCGGTTTTTTTTCTTCTTTTGTTTTTAAATTTATTTTACACCAGAGTAGTAATAAAGGTCGCGCAAAATGGTCTTTTTATTACGTAAAAGTTCGTAATTTTTATCTTCATTTCTTCACCTTTCAGTAATTTTTAAATAAACGCTAATAACCGAAATAACAAAATAAATTAAAGAGCGATTTATTGAGCAAATGATATTTGACGTAAATCGCAACTAAATCTATAATAATTGTTAAACAAAATTACTGTGAAACATAAAGCGCATTGTTTAAAGCAGGATAGGAAAATTATGTCTCCTTCTCGCTTTCCCCTTTCGACTATATTTCGATATACTTATAGGCAGTATTACGTTGCATTTAAATGTACGGTAATCGATTTTCGGAAAAACACATTTCACGTTTTACTTTCCACATTACTTGTATAAGTAGAGGAAAAAGATAAAAAAAAAAAAAAACAAAAAAAAAAGTTGAGAAAAAAAAGCTGCCGACAAACATCCTATCCAAAATAATAAATTACAGGCGAACGGGGACAATTAATTTTTTTTTCATTTTTGTAAAAGTCTAATGAAAAATCTACAGACATCATTGAATGATCAAAGTTCGCGTGTACTTTAATTAAACAAAACTTAAAAAAAAAAAAGGCAAACGTTGAGTGTCATATGCGATTATCAGCAGATTTTCTCAGCTTTAATCGAGATTATTAACAAAGCCACACACACACACACACCAGCTCCGAATGCGAAACGTGTCGTAACGACACATTACGCACAAGTTTTGTAGTTCAAATGAACCGGTTGCAAAAAGTAACGTATCGAGAAAATGGCCGCAGCGACGGATCGCAATTGTCCGGTCAGAGGAGACTGCGTGGACTCGCTGAGAAAACGAAGGATTACGCAACGCAAAGTGGCGCATCTCGATTCCGCGTGATACACCATCTGCTGCTGGCTGATGTCGAGATGAGCACTGGTCAGGCGAATGTGTGTCTACGGGTGCAGTGCGGCACAGCGTCAGAACAACGGGCGATAGGAAGAGCTGCAGGAAGAGGAATGTGTGCCGCCGACTTAGACTTGAAAATATTGTATCGCACCGCGGCTGCACACATATATCGCAGAGCGGCAGATCGCATTCTGCCGCCGTATTTATATATGGCCTTATTTGCAAACAGATTGTGCGAGTCTTCATCACGAATTAGCTGCATACGGTGCTCTCGTGTAGTTCTTCGAAACGCCAAAGAACGGCTCGTCGTCGTAGCCAGCGCATGCGAGAGACTCTTTATTAACACTTTCACTAGGCCGCGAACGGATCAGCATCGCGCACATCTTACGCCGAACGGACCGTTACGCATAATTAAACGACGCTCCGAATGCGATCGTAATGATGTGTCGGTTTTCAGCGTTTGTTATTATTCACAAAAGGTTTCCTACTGAAAGCTATGTCTAAAAGCGAATCATAACACTCCAAAACAACAGCCAGACCGAGCTGCTGCAGCTATCGCTTCGGTTTTTGTTCCAGAAGAAGATCGCTGTTCGCCACTCTCCGCGATAATAGAGTCAGAAAAATTCGAATAAAGGGATGTGCTCTTTTTATATCCGCGATCACGACTCCGGCGATAATCTACATTCTCAGTAACCGCGCATCTTTCCCAAGCTTTTCTGAACATGCTCGATGGTCGCGCGGACCCGCTCTCTAAATCCGCACACACTGGCGCGCACACTCGTGCACGGTGCCGGTCGCCTCCCGGTTTTCTTTGCTGCCACGGATTTCACCAGCGCCAGCGTGCCAAGCACTTGTACGTCGTGCATAATCTTCTTTCCCGCCAATAATTAATTGTAAAATCCCCACCCCCCACCACCACACCGCTCGTCTTTTACCGTTTTCCGCTCTCATTCTGAAAGTTGGTTCCGAGCGAACTTTCGCATTCTCCTCTTCTCTCCGTACAAAAATGATGCTGTCCACAGAGTGATATTTCCTATCCTGTTTACATGTCCGGCAAAAAGCCTACAGACATAATCGGCGGCGAACAATTGGCTGATCGGAACGACCGCTGCAATGCCGGCGAATATTTTTGTCGAAGGCTGTTATACTGTCTCGTTTTGTTCTCAGTTGAATCCAAACAAACTGGAAATATAATTAACTCAGAAATGAAATACCTATTAAAACAACTAGTGTGATGAGCGTTGTTGCGGAAATTTACACGGGGGCAAGCTTAAAGGAGTATGCCGGAGAAGCAAAGGTTGCTAGAGTAAAATCTATTAGAGTCAGTGGCGGATTCACAGAGTAGGGAAATAGGGGACACCCCCCCCCCCCCCCAAAGAACCAAAGCTTCTATGACAAAAATTTGTTATAACAGAGAAACTTAATTTATGCTATAAAAGATTTGTATGAATTTTACAACATATGGATTTAATTATAACTAATATTTAATACTATTTTCTAGTGAAACTATTAATGTTCCGTTTTTATTCAAATGTCGTCGATCTTTTGCCATTTTTATTTATTTTTAATCTTTATTTTGTAATGTACAAGGAAATAAAGTTCAATGAGAAATATATACATTTAAACTTGCTCATGAATAAAGGGAAGTCGGATCGGATTACTTATCTTTCTCACTATATTTCTAAACTACCATACTTAAGGTATAATTTTATAATTTCGTTTTATTTTTCTCCCCTAAATATAAGACAAAAGTTAAATTAAAAATTGTAATAATTACGTATTTTTAAAACATTTTTAAATTTCTATAAAGGTCGCTATTTGATTTTCTTTATGAAACAAGGGGTATTTCTCAAATCTACTGCCTACCGTAGAATATTTTATGTAATTATATAATTTCACCCCCCAAATGTTCTTCTTGTACTCCCCCATAGCCTTCTTATAATTAACCCACCTCCAAATGTCTTTCTGGATCCACCCCTGACTAAAGTGTATATATACATATATATATATATATATATTAGAAGAAGCAAGTTGATTATTACGCAGTAGCTTACGTGATCAAACAATAAATACATTATTTATTATATATAATTTTTCTAGAATAATATTGTGTGTGTATGCGCGCGCAAGCATATACATATCATATATATATATATAATCGGCCATTTTGGCCTCCCAAGGGGCTGTGCCTTTTGACCCCTCTTGTTTACATTTCTATCACTTTCTCTTCTATACTTTGCATAAAATGATCAAAATTTACAACGTAATTCTAAATCGGTCCATATGAATATAATAACATAATCACAAAAATCCTATAAAATATAACAAACGTTACATAAAATTGGGACATATATTAATTACAACGTAATTCTTAGGCTACCCCGCATTAGAAAACATGTCCCAAAAAAAATGTCCCAATTTTATGTAACGTTTGTTATACTCTACAGGATTTCTGTGATTATGTTATTATATTCATATGGACCGATTTAGAATTAGGTTATAAATTTTGATCATTTTATGCAAAGTATAGAAGAGAAAGAGACAGAAATGTAAGCAAGAGGGGTCAAGGAGCACAGCCCCTTGCAAGGCCAAAGTGGCCGAGTTATATATATATTGGTGGCTCGAAACTTTAGCTAGGACTTTGGGGGGGGGGGGGGGGGTCGCCAGTCGAGACCCAACATGAGGTTGTGTTAGTGAGAGAGAGGGAGAAACGAATTAGAATCGAATATTATTGGAGACAGAAGCTTATAGACTATTACAAAGCTTTCGACAAATTACGGCACACAGAATTAATAAAAACATTAAAAGATATAGGTATCTATCAGTCGGATATTAAGATTATACAAACGCTTTATGAAAAACAACATGCAAGAATATTAATAGATGAGCAATTAACAGAGCAAATACCAATAAGACGAGGGGTTAGACAAGGATGCGTTTTGTCGCCGGTACTATTCAATCTGTATTATGAGGCAATTTTTGCCCAAGCTTCGTAGTGAATGGATAAAAATTGCAGGTGAAGGAATTTCAGTGAATCGCTTTGCTGACGATATTGTACTACTGGCGGAAAATGTAACAGACCTACAAAGACTACTAGACAGAGGAGTCAGTATAAATACCAAAAAAACAAAATTCATGGTAGTTGCAAGGCAGCCTAATCTAAATGAAAAAAATTATTTTTGGGTATCGAAGAAATTGAACGAACCGAAAAATATAAATATTTAGGTAGCTGAATAACACAAAGTAATGTGTTTCTGATATGGAAATACGTACTCGTATCAAGATGGTCAGAAATACATTTATGAAATTTAAAAAAAAACCTTTGTGATAGGAAGTTAAGCCTAAGGATCAAGAATAAAATATTACAATGTTACGTGTGGTCAGTGCTACTGTATGGAAGCGAGACATTAAAGGATAATATAAGGAAGCGTATATCATCATTCGAGATGTGGTGCTACAGAAGAATGTGGAAAATACCGTGGACGAAGAAGTTGAAAAATGAAAAAGTATTGGAACTAATGGGAACTGACCGAATATTAATGACAATAGTAAAAAGAAGGAAGATAAAATTTTTTTGGTCACTTCATAATAGGTGAAAAATACAAGTTACTGCGGACAATAATAATGGACATGATAGAAGGAAGAAGAAAGATTTCTTGGCTAGATAACATCAAAAAATGGACCGGAATTAAGAGAACAGAAGATTTAGTCAGAATAGCACAAGATCGTAATAAATTTCAGCAGATAATCCAATCCATATAAGATGATTAAGCAATACCCGAATCGGGTGGCACGAGAAAAAGAAGGAGATAGAAGCAATGAAGGGCGCTATAATAGGAATAATCGCCGGGGATGAACGAGAAAGAATAAAACTCTATGGAGTAGGCAAACCGAGTTTCAAGAGTTGTCGATAGAAGTGAGAACGTTCTATAGATATAGGCACGCATTCGAAGAGGATGTGATTTGTGTCGCAGAGTAAATCAGAATCATCCGGAGACTTCCAATTTTACAATAATTTCAGAAAATTGAATACCTAGAAAACATAATAATTATTAAAATCGAAGTAATATTAATTCTGGTTTGCAGATTCTGTATTTATCGCTCGACATTTTTTTATTTCTCTCTCTATATAACTATACCGTTGCGATAACATTTCTCTGCGTTTCTCTTTTACGCTCTCATTCGTTTTATCCGAACAACGCAAAACGGTGAGATTAAAAAATAAAAAATAGTTTTTCTCCATTATCCTGCACACGTTTATTCCCGCGGTAAAACGAAAATTCTTTTCGATAATTCTGTCGCAATCGAAAAAATTATTTTATATACTAGACAACTGGGCTCGCTGCTCACTTTACGGCCCAAACATTTGGATTTTTAATTTACTAAGAGTGCGGCGTTCACATAACGTTTATTTGTTTGTTTCTTTTTTTAAATTGATATCAATTTTAAAAAAGTGAAATTTGTATTAGAATAATTCAAAAACTAGAAACCGCTAGAGCATGGTAATATACCGGAGAGAAATGTGTTTAATTTAAAATGGGGAATTGACAGTACTTAGATCATTAAAATTTACATTGAAGTGGTAAAATTGCTACTCTTTCTTAAAATCGAAGCAAAAAACTGTAATTCTTCAAAATTAGTACTTTTAAATTTTACAATTTGGCGGTTTTGTATGTTTCCTTTATTCTGACGACGAAAAGATATCAATTGATAACAAATCCCTCAAGCTGCTATAAAACGGAGGCTCTAGACTTTTTTTCTCCGCCAATGTACCGGTTGATATGAAAGTAATGTTCTATTTTCTTTTTTTTTTCCTATATTTTATATGGTGGCGCATAAATGCTGAGGCGCTGGAGAGAACTTTGGACTTTTTTCAGCTTCCAGTCTACCGTTTTAAAAAAAAATTATTTTTGCAACTTGATTTTCACTTTTTTTTAAAATTTTTTGGACATTAATTTTAAAATTTTGGCTGTTTCATACTTTTGGTACTCGTATATTCCAACGATAAAAATGCGTCATTTAAAAACAAAATCGACTCCCTAGTGCCGATAGAAAAGGCTGTGGACTTTTTTCTAATTTTCGGCCTTACCGCCTTATCCTAAATTTCAGTCTCTAAATTCCGAAATTGTTTCCGATATTGTGTGCGTGTTTATCAATTGCGCGGTTAATTAAAAAAAAAACCTTCCTAAAAAACCGATTTTTAATTTGTTTAAAATTTGGGATGCGAAGAAAAGCATAAGTCGATTAAAATCGGTACTTTCGTAGAAATTATGGAATATCACGTCATGTCCATATGGGGATGCCCGCAGGATGATCGACTTCATCGTGCTTGTTTCAAGTCGAAGATTTTCTACATCTATATTATACGATATCTGGGGGGTACAATATGGTCTTCCTAAGATTTTTGCACGATAGGTTTTATAGTATGTTGATCATTTTTCTTTGATCGGTTTTTTTCTGTATTCTGTCTTGTACAATCGGCTCAAATACACTCCATTTTTTCGTATTTTACGCGCTGCTACATATTTCAATTTTCAGTTCTTACTATCTGCGGCTATGAGTTTTTCTATTTCTCCAATTCTTGTGAGTACTGCTTCTTCACGTGATCGGCTCATGATGTCTTCAGCAATCTTCGCTGATACACCTCATTTCAGATGCGGATATTCTCCGTTCGCAATCCGCGCTCGTGGTCCACGTTTCGCACAAATACTTCAGCATTGTTGGCGACATCGAATTTTCCGGAGGTTCAGAGTCATCTTTAAACGTTTGTTCAAATTATTGATTGTTTTCTTTGCTGTACCAATGTGTGCTTTTATTTCTCTTTCAGGTGTCTCTCTGCCACCGTTACTGATTAGAGTTCCTAAGTACCTCTATATTTATTTACCTCTAGCTTCTGTGCTTCGATATTTATGTTTACTTCTTTTTTTCGCTTTTCCGAAACTTCTTTGTTTTGCTAACGCTAATTTTAATAATCCGGCGCCATTTATTTAGTTTACCATATTCTGCATTTCAGTTTCCGCGATTAGCTTAGCTAATTTATACTATCGACATTTATGTTCAAACCCATCTTTTCAACTGAGGCTTCTTTCACGGATTTCTCCTCTGCGCGTATGTCGAATAATTTCGATAACAACATTCTTTTTCCAACACTGCATTTATGCGATTATTCCGTTCCGATTACCCACGCATTGGCTCCCCGCTGTTTAGTATTAAATCTTTACCGTCGACATTGTGTTTCTCTAGAATCTCGATTATTTTTCCGTAGTTAACACGATCGAACACTTTCTCGTCTTCGATAAAGTGCGCGATTGTATCTCAATTCACGTTTAAGCTCTTTGTTATTAAGACGGTTGCATCTTTGGCTCATTTTTTCAATGCGAAATCGCATTTTCGTTAAGATTTTCATCTAGGTTCTGTTTAATTTTGGTGTTAATTATCGTCGACAGTAATTCAAGCGTGTCGCTCATTAACGCCATAGTCCTATACTTGGAGAACATTTGCGAGCAGCCTTTTCTTCGGCACTGGTATGAAATTCACAACTCTGAAGTCTTCAAGCGGCGTGCTTTCATCGTATATTTTATTAATAATCTTCAACGGCTCTTGTTCGCACCTTGGCATAATATGTTTAATCAAGTCCGCGGTTACTTTCCCCTTGTCGCTTTGTGGTTTCTGTTTATAGAGCGTTTCTTAATTCCCACATTTCTATTTTTGACGCTATTTTCCATGTCGTTCCATCAGCTAATTTTAATTAATTTAGCCAGACTTTTTCCGCCTCTCGACTGTTTACTCAGTACTTTCCATCTTTCCCGCTACTGCACCACTCCGTTTCTTTTTATGAGCCAACATTGTTTGTTTTATTCTGACATGTAGAATTCCCTGTCGTATGCTTGGCTTCCAGGTCTTCGATGTCCTTACAAGTTTTTTCCTTCAAGATTTCCCTACTTAGTTTACGACACATTATTCCAGATCTTTCTTTAGTTCTTCTTCCCTCTATCACATCTAGTTTTTTAAATAAGAACAACAAAAATAATTATTCCCAAAATTTTGTGTACTGCTAACACTAAAGATCGTTCAAATCTCTACTAAACCGAAAAAAAGAAAAAAAAAGAAAATCGGTTAATAAAGCGAGGAGAAAAGGGTACTGAACTGTGTTTTGTCTTTGCTTATTTATATATGGATACTGTACTTCTATTTAACAAGTTGTTTAGTTTCCACCAGATTCATTCACCCGGGATATTCCCAAACGTGTTCTCAAAATATTTTTATATTTACATTAAATGCTAGTCCACGGCTTCGCATTTTTTTTCAAATTTGTTCTTTGCCCTTGTATTAATATCCGTTTTAAACCGGACTTGGAAATAAATACATTTTTTTTTATTTTATCTGAAATTCATATCTATATGTATATGTATATATATGTGGGCGGGGAGGAGGGGGGCTAACAAATCTTTTTTTAAATATTTAATTTTATTCCACTTTTTTCAATCTGTACATCCTTTGCAAAATATCCATTAGAGTCAACTCAGTGACAATCAAAGCTTACAAAACGATAAATTATACAAATGCATTAGTTATCGCGAGAATATTACCTTTATACTTCGAAATACAAAAACATATCACAGTTTTTGCAATCAAAAATGGATTAAAAGTAGAAAAAACTTTCGAAAATATCACATATACAAATAAAAGATATTACATAATAGAGAATAAAATTTTAGCAGCTAGACAATTCAAAAAATTTATCAGCGAACAATATATAGAAAAGTTTGAAACAGTGTAGATAGTGTCATGATGGAATAAAGAAAAGTTCTAACACGGAATATACTCAAAACTTTTACAATGTACAGTTTATATACGGGATATGGAAATTTCAAAATCTATCTCAAAAGATTTAATATAGCGGGGGAACTGAAAATTGCATTAGATGCAACGAACAGGACCGTGTACAGCACATATCCTGAGTGGATGCAACATTCTAAATATAGAGATAGCGGACGACTGTGGTGAATTGGTACGGGAAAAAATGAATATTTTCACAAAATTAGTCAAAAAGGAATTGGAATACACAGGAAGTACAATATTAATTTATATTAATATTATAGTATTTTAAGATAAGATTAATGATTGTACAATGTGGGGTGGAGGAATCCAAAACTTAATTGGATGGTTTCCACCGTTGACCACATTAAATTTTTATATGTAAAATAATAATAATAATAAAAAATAAATAAATAAAAAAAAAAACTCAGTGACATTTCTAAAGATCCCATAGCTTTCATCGTTGTAATCATCTGTTTTTTATTCCTCATTCACCATTTTATTTTATAAACGGCCCATTTACTTATCCGCTAGCTTTTTCTCGCAGCTTCACCAACAAATTAATATAAGTCTTTGATTTTTTCCCTTTTTTTATGCGATGAATTCTGTATTTTTATTAAGGATTTATTTTTTCTTTTTACTGTTTCTTTCTTTTGTGAATATTATTAATACAATAATTAAAATAAACTTTAAATATATTTTACAACAGCAAACTACGGTAGCAGGAACTCCGAAATTAAATAATATTTCCGGTATAGAAAATCTTTTTTTTTTTAAAATGAAAGTTGCGGGTCCCACAAGACATACGGCCTGTCTGTAAATTCCCAACACTATTATCGTTTATTCATAAATATAATTACAAAACTTCTTAATACCCACTTAACATTATATACATTATATACAGTACACGTATCATGCGATTACACTTGACGAACATCCGTCTTAATAATATACATGTGATCGATTCTCTACCATTATATACAATTAAAAACTAACTTATTGTCCCTCATTTATGTTCTTAACCAGCCACTGCTGAATTATTAGTTTCCAAAGTCCTATCTCTGTGTTCATTAAATCTTCTGCAATTCGTACCAGCAATTTAATTCATACTGCCTCATCCGTGTTGTCTATTATTGATACCTTTTGGTCGGGTATACTTTCCTATGGTTCCTAGTTGTTCTACCTCTTTTGATCGAAGATAATGGAGTATTATTAGTCTTATACTCGAGCAGTCGGTGATAATAATAAAACATTTTTGGGGACATTTTTTTTTCTCTCTCTTCACCAGCTAACGTTACTGCTAACCTGATCTTTTTGGGGGATTTCTATAACTTTAATATACTTTTTTGTAGTAATACGCTGCATAGTTATTAAATTGTATACCGCAATATTTGATAAAAATGAAAAGGTATTATTATAAAAAATTATTTATAATGTAACGTTAATTGATACTTGTAATTAGGCAGCAAATTCAATAATATGCCTACGTTACAAAGCTGCTTCCTGCATCTGTTTACTGAAATACTTATTAGGGTCAATTGAGTTCCATATCTGAAAATCGGGTTGCTTTCAATACTGCAATCATTTGGTTTTTACTCCTTCCTGACCACTCCATTTTTTTTACACCATATTCAATTATTTTATAATCTGTCCATCTACATTCCCTCTGGATCTTTGGAATGTGAAAAACTTTTTTTTGATTTTTACCTAATAACTTATGTAATGATTCTGTCTCTCTTTGGAAATTTATCAATGTCCAAAAAAAAAAAAAAGTCTTCACATATCATCTCAACCGAAGACAAAATTTATCTGTCGTGATCTAACAAAAAGTTTCGCTCAACTAAACAGCTCACACAGCCATTATTTTTAAGGGGGCGATGCACGGTGATCACCCATAATTACACATTTAAGGTAATATTTTCTTCACTCATATCTTCCGACTTCTTCGTCTAGACCATTTTATTAAAATTAATTTATTATCACAAGAGCAGAACTGATTTTCTATTTCTCTGTAAAAACTAATAGAAAACACTACCTCTTTTTTAAAATCTCCGCGCTGGCTAAGAGCGCGACTTGTATGTTTAAATTCTGTCATGGAGGTTTGATGATTTCAGTAACGTAAAGAAGAAGTAATGGAAAGCGGTGTACTTACTTACGCCAGAAATGAATGAAATGTAATCCAGAGCTTATTATTTGCCGTAAACTTGTGGAATCAATGGAATTTGGAATACGAAATTAAAACATGAATTGAACAGGCTCGAACTACTTTCATGAAAATGAAAAATCTGTTTATAAACAAATCACTGAACTGGGATGTTAAATGGAGAATGGGGAAATGCTATATCTGGTCAATATTACTGTACGGAATGGAAGCGTGGACCGTAAATAAATCCATAGAGAAAAAACTAGCAGCGTTTGAAATGTGGTTGTATCGGAGAATGTTGAAGATATCATGGATAGATAAAATTAGAAATCAGGAAATACTAAACAGATTATATAAAGAGATGGAATTAGTTAAGACAGTAAAAAGAAGAAAGATTGCATATCTAGGACACATTGTGAGAGACCAAAAATATGAAATTTTAAAATTGGCCATTGAAGGAAAAATAGAAGGAAAAAAAGCTCGAGGAAGAAGAAGAAGAACCTGGATGGAGGATGCGAGAGAATGGACGGGAATTCGGATACCGGAATTGCTACACAGCATGGCCGACAGAGAAAACGCCAGAAGAATAGTCGCTAACATCTAATGCAAATACAGTACCAACAAGAAGAAGTAATCATTTCATTTAAAATATTTACTATAATAATTTTTATATGTATATATATATATATATATATAACTCGGTCATTTTGGCATCGCAAGAGGCTGTGCCGCTTGACCCCTCTTGCTTACACTTCTGTCTCTTTCTCTTTTATACTTTGTATAAAATTATCAAAATTTACAACTTAATTCTAAAACGGTCCATATGAATATAATAACATAATCACAAAAATCCTATGAAATATAACAAACGTTACATAAAATTGAGACATTTTTTCTAATGGGGGGTAGCCTAATAATTACGTTATAATTAATATATATATATATATATATACTCGGCCTTTGGTGCCTCTTAAGAGGCTCTGCACCTTAACCCTACCTGGGGACAAGCCCGGACCCCCCATTCTGTCACTTTTATACTTCGTATAAAATGAGGACAATTGACAACGTCAAGCAATTAATTTTGTCGGTACTTCATCTTCTTAAATAAGAATGAGCTTGTCATTTCGTAGCAATCCATTTTTTCAATACTTTGTCTTCCTATATATACAATACGATTATATGTAACGTTTTGGGACAAAAAAAGTCATGAAGGTTGTACTATGACCACTAGTCATATCACATTCATTGTTTAACTATTTAAAACATCATATTTCGTGATGGTGAAGGGGTGGAGAACTCAGTCATACCTTAAAAACTTCGCTGGGACAACACGAATACACCTTGAAAATTTCAGCATGATCCGTCTAGCGGTACAGGAAAACATGCCGAATCAACAAACAAACAAATATTCATTTAGATATTTATATATATATATATATATATATATATATATATATATATATATATATAATAAATTGCTACTTATGTTTATAATTATTCGTTATTTTTTCCGACTTCCAAAAAAAAAAAAAGAAAGTTATATGTTCGTCGCGTATGCCTTTTTTTTTTTTTGTTTGTTCGCGCATAACTTATCTTTATATAGGCCAATTTTTCCGATTCGTTTTTCTATTCAACTTAAGTACCATGTAAGTATTGATGAAAACCGGCGAACATAAATTGAGTATTCATTAAAAAACGTAAAAAAATGTGGTCCTTTTGGATAATTTTTTTTCTTCTTATTTTTCATTAATATAACGGAAGCGATTAACTTAAAATACTATCAATTTGCCAAATTACCATGGAAATGTAGCTTCTGATGTTTTTCAGTGGAAAAGCATCAAAAGCTACATTTCCATGGTAATTTGGCAAATTTATAGTATTTTAAGTCCTCCGTTATACTAATATAAAATATGAAAAAATAAAATGATCCAAAGGGACTAATTTTTTTACATTATTTAACGCATACTCAAATTATGTTCGCCGGTTTTCATCAAAACTCACATATAAACTCGGCCATTTCGGCCTGTACAAAGGGCTCTGCACTTTGACCGCTCTTGTTTACACTTCTACCTTTTTCTCTTTTATACTTCGTAATAAAATATTTGGACTACATCTATTTCCATAATATACAATATATATATATATATATATATATATATATATATATATATATATATATATATATATACTTCTTGATTACATTTCTATTTAATTGTATGTAAGTGAATACATCCTGTTTGTTAAAATGGTATAATAAAATAAACTTTAATAACAAACAATATAGATCAATAAATTAGATAAATACCTATTTAGAAACGTTTTCGGGCATAACCCATCATCAGCTAACACTAACTTAAAGGAAACTTAAAACATACTGAAGTGAATATAGTGAATACATGTGTATATATAGTAGATGTAAAGAGGAATAAACATGGCAGGTATAAAAATCTATATGTTGAAAATGCTAATAATTAATATAAAATATAAAATAAAACAAGAAGACAAAAAGTTAAATTTTTATATTAAACAGTGGATTATTATTCCAAACACCTAATAATAATAATCCACTGTTTAATATAAAAATTTAACTTTTTGTCTTCTTGTTTTATTTTATATTTTATATTAATTATTAGCATTTTCAACATATAGATTTTTATACCTGCCATGTTTATTCCTCTTTACATCTACTATATATACACATGTATTCACTATATTCACTTCAGTATGTTTTAAGTTTCCTTTAAGTTAGTGTTAGCTGATGATGGGTTATGCCCGAAAACGTTTCTAAATAGGTATTTATCTAATTTATTGATCTATATTGTTTGTTATTAAAGTTTATTTTATTATACATTTCTATTTCTTTCTCTTCTACACTTTGTATAAAATGATCACAATTTATAACGTCATTCTTACCGGCATCGACACAAAAAAGAAAGTAACATTTGTTACACAAAATTAGGACATTTTTCGTTACAAAATCTAATGCAAGCCGGCCCCAATTAGATTTTGTAACGAAAAATGTCTGAATTTTATGCAACGAAAGTTAAATGTTAGAACAGGACTTTTGTGGTTATGTTATTTTTTTTTTGTGTCGATGCCGGTAAGAATGACGTTATAAATTGTGATCATTTTATATAAAGTGTAGAAGAGAAAGAAATAGAAATGTAATCAAGAAGTATATATATATATATATATTGTATATTATGGAAATAGATGTAGTCCAAATATTTTATACAATGTTTAGGGATTTTATATAGTACCGCATAGTTTTAGACGATATATAAAAGAAATCGATGATTTTCTGATTATTATTGTGTGTTTTGGCAACACGTGAAATTTGCGAATCTAATGCACAGTTGTCTCACATAATAAACCAATATTACACGCTGTTATGAAAGAAAATAACAATCATTATGTTGTCCAATAATTTTGTATAATATTAAATTTTAGTAAATGACCTGTGCCATTTTGATTTTTTTTAAATTTGCTTTTGATGTTATATGTAGCTAAAAATATTCTCAAATGAATGCATAAAACACGTCAGCGATGAAATTGAATTAAAAATGAAGACACTTCAGTTGCAACCGTGCTGTATGCATATAAGTTGTACGTAGCTGAGCTGAACTCTAAATTGGTTCAATGCCTACACTGAAAAAAAGGGGGAAAAACAACTTGAAAATTATTTTAAAAAGGAAATACTAAAGCGTCGTTATGGCTAAATAACAAATTCAATACGGGGAAATCGAGTGTTTAACTTTTGAGAAAAAGCGAGAGATTTTTCTCAAAGATTCGCCATTCACGACGAGGACTGCGTGCATTTTTGTGATACACTGAAAGCGCTTATCTTTGCAGTATGGTGTGCTAATCATAACACGATCGGTAGTGGAGCGCTTAATTTATGGCCGACGTTAACCAGTGTAATTAGCGCCCTTATGAGACATGAAGCATCTGCTATTATTCTGGCCAGGAGGCTGTGCGCCTGTGTCGATCGTGACCTTGTACTTTTTCCATTAATATTAAATAATAAGAATTCCCGGGATAGTTGCGGCTGGGCACGCGCTCATCGTGGCCGCCTTCATCTTGAGCCGGTGACATGTAGTCGCTGTATTAGATAACGCAGCGTTTGTTCATCTGCTCCAATTCGATTTTCGTATAAAACGCGAATAAAAAGTTAACTGGAAGATAGCCGAGATGACATAACGGGCGCGAGATGGAGGCAAACTGTGTGCAAGTGGCACAGAGGCTTAACGCCATGCGTCCAGATACATTTGTCGTAATAAAATGTTGCAGCAAACATCGCACACAACGAGATGATCATAGTCGGCCGGCTTAATAACCAGTTTTGGTACTATAGCGGACACTGGAGCGTAGTTGGAAATGTGTCTAGTTCAATAATAGCGGCGAATATGCAGGTACACGAAGAAGACCACTGACTAAAGAGTTATAATTACCCGCATTTTTATTTGATGTAATAAGTTTTTTCGATCGAGTTGTGTGTTTTCGGTTTAGTAGTTGTTTTTTCCCCGCCGATTGAGGATTTTTTTAGACTCGTAACTGGTCTTTGAACTAGTGGCCTAATGTCTGGCCATCGAGAGATAAAATAGTCACGGTGTGCTCCGAGCGCTATCGGGCACGATGCGACATGTGCGAGTCCGGATAATGTAAACTCATTCGCACATCTCTAAAAAACCAGCTGGACCGAATGTAATACAACGCTGCATAAATACGACTTGTTTATCGTCCAGATTACGGTACACAATTTTGCGTGTTGCGGTTGACCTTGAAACCGGCCAAAAACAAAGAGAAGAAAAAATCGGTTAAATTACCGAATTTCGCGAAACGGTCAACTAATGAAAAGGAAGACCGAGAGAAGATAATGAAATTGATCAGCGAGAAAAGTAGGACACGCTAGAGAAGAGGTTAAACGATTCCAAAAGAAAATGTTAAAAGGCTTTTTTTCAAATGCTTTTCGTAAAATTTATCGTAATCTTCATCGGAGCCATTGTCTGCTGGTAATAATAATAAGCCTGTTGAATACGCTTATTCGCAGTTATTAACGTTCTTTCAATAATGTTAAATATACGATAAACGCAAGGCCGTGTCCAACCCCATTAGAACTGAAATAGTTCTTATAAATACACAAAGATCTGAAAAAAATCAAAAATTTTAAATAAATATCGATGATTTTTTAAGGTGTTATTAAAAAAGGAAAAAATATGCTGCATATTTTTAGATACTTCATTAATATCTTAAAGAAAAATTTTTTATTACGAGTATAATCAATAACATCTGTGTAATTTTTTTTATTAATGATCATATACGGGGTAATTCATTTATGTAAATTATTAATACATATAAATAAAAATGATCGGAAATTATTAATAGTATGAATATTAGTGAAAAATGCATTGTCATTTATAAAATAAATATGCGAAAAAAATTCCCCGCTACCCGACCACCGATAAAAAATTCTGGACACGGCCCTGAACGAACGGTATTTCAAATAGAAGAAGATAACTTAAAGTGGAATTAAGAAACTTCCAGATGAAGTTTATATTAATGAGCTTCGGAAAATTTTCAATGTCCAATTTTCATAACGTGATAATATGTAAGTAAAGTGAGTCCCCCATATCCTTTTAACAGATGTATCAATGAAAAAATGTAAAAACTTCCGGTTTTGGAAACTACGTAATATGTAGTTTTAATAGGGCCGAGAAGTTTATACCGCGCGGATGCAATTATAATAGATTTCGTAATTATAAAACAACTAGTATAGACTTATTTTAATGAATTCAACAAATTATTATAGAAGAAATCAAATTTCGGATAAAATACATTTCTATCGAGAAATATGTAGAAACATAATTTATGTAGAGAATTGTCTTAATATAGTACCAACTCCTGAATATTTGATGGGACATGTATGTTGATAAATGTACCGCCCTATAAATGTACCACCCGATGCTAAAGGTTTGTGTTTTTTTGGGAACAGGGGATGTTTTTTTCCTTTTTTTTAAAAATGTAAATGGTGTATTTAGAAGAAATAATGCAGGCAACTAGTGCGCTTAAATCATGAGTGACGTGTTTAGTTAAAATAACGTATTAAACGTTTGAAACTTTCGCAGTGATTAATCATGGTGAAACAAATGTACGGACAACCGCGCCGCTCAGAAAATGCCACGTATTTAATCCAAGAACACAACGCCCAATTTTTGATGATGGCCAGTACAAGCCGACTGAAACGCCAAACGCTGCATGCTCGAATCAAATACACTGCACCCTCCTCTAAGCGCAGCCGTTCACAAATTTACTCCACCATAAAATAACGTATTAATAAACATAGAATCGTGTCTGTGTGTGGTAGTTTCCTGCAAAATGTACTTAAACTAAGGTGGTAAAAGGATGAAAAACATAGTCTACTCACCAAGCGTGCTTGTTGATAGATGAGTTTTTCCAAGTATAACTTAAAATAACTTAAAATTATTATGCGCAACGATTTAATACTTTTTGACCATTTACAGGAAGTGCTGAAGATAGAAAAACACCATGCTACACACATTTGCGGTTTCACGATTGAATGTTTAGGGAGTTAATAGTGTATTAGAGTTTCCGTTTATGAACTTCCTGTGAATCGCAGACTCCATATACATACAACAGCAGATTTGTAGAATTTTCCTCTAGCGATGATTAGAGATTGGGAGCTATTCATGTTATATTTGGATCTAAGATGCTCAAATCTGGAACAGTAAAAAAGATGTGTTCAATATTATCTTCAACACCAGAGATGCACATGGTGCATCCAGGGCCATCAGAAAGACGGAACCTATGTAAATAGGAGGAGCCAAACTTTCCGTGTCCCGAGAGCACCTGCGCATTGTAAAAATTAATGTTTAAGTTTTTTAATTTTGATCTGTGAAAAAACTGCCGGGAAGAACATGTATGCCTTCCTTCCAGTTCGACAACTGTCCCACCTCCGCTGCCGTGTTGCAAGGAGTGTGCCGTTACTATGGTTTTTAAGAGTTTTGAGACTTGGAAAAGGACCCAAACTGGAAAGATCGATATTTAAAAACTGAATATTCTCAACACCGGATACATCTCCAACAACCCCGTATTCAGAGATGATGGAACTGGGAACGGGGGATCAGAACTTTATTAAAGGAGAAGCTAGTCCCCGATAGAGAAAAAAAGTATCAACGGGAAAAACAATTAAACCGATACTGGAAATGTAAAAAAAAAAAAAACGACTGCACTGTAACGGACTCCTCTAATATTCTGGTGTGAGAGTATTGACATGGACCGTTTTAGGGCTATTTCGAAATTATCACTTGGTCATATTGCTTTCGAGTTTTTAATGGAATCTGTTTCAGTAATTTTTTTCTTACGCTGATCGCGCCATTAAAGGTCTCTGCAATTCTATTGGACTTTTCTGCCAGTCTAGAAAAAGTTAGCCCATATTAGGGGGGGGAAATAAGAGTAGCCTTTAGGTGGAATTTGTTTTATTATTATTATTATTATTATTATTATTATTATTATTATTATTATTATTATTATTATTATTATTATTATTATTATTATTATTATTATTATTATTATTATTATTATTATTATTATTATTATTATTATTATTATTATTATTATTATTATTATTATTATTATTATTATTATTATTATTATTATTATCGTAAAACAAAATTTCGTAAGGCCCAAAGATATGTTTTGTCTGAAGAAAGTGTATGAATGCGTCTAAATGCGAATACCGTCGAATTCTGTATTTTTGTGCCATTTAAGATACCGAACAGCGTGTCATATAGAACTGTCCGCGCTTTTTATCTTAGCACAATACGGGTAGTTTGCAAAGGAAATGAACCATAAGAATGCGCCGAACCAAATTGATTCCCCGTCCTAGGCATAAATCTTTTTTTTTTCATTTCAGCTAGCGCAGTTACAAGTAAATATTACGCTAAAGAGATCGTTAATAACCAATGTAAGTAAAATTCGTTTCATAAAGTGTGGACAAACGAATAAGTTTAATCCTGTAAAGTTTTTACGTTGCGAAAGTTGTAAGAAAAGCATAGTATTCTTTTTCGTAGAATAACGTTGTCAACATTTTTATGTAAGTGTAAAAGAACTGGGAGCTCGCTGCATTTTCCGTGGTCAGGTTCGAAGAGGATACCCGAATTACGAACTCCGAAGCTAAAGGAATTAAATTGAACCGAGGAAAATGGGTTCAATAGAACTCCCCTTTCAACCGAAAAAAGTTACTGGTCTCCTGTATATCATATGTATATAACGGATTCATTTTGAGCGAGATTCTCTGCAACAGGTTGAATTTAAGGAGCTAGAAGATCTTGCGATATATCCATGTATATAAAAATGTTAAGTTGGTTTGTGTACGCTTCATAAACTCAAAAATTTCTGCACTGATTGAGCTCAAACTTTGACATGATATACAACCCGCTCCAAAGATTGTTTTTATCTATTTCTCGTATATATACATATATATATATATATATATATATATATATATATATATATATATATATATATAAATATATATAAGGACGTCGCCAGCCGACGAGCCGGGGGGGGGGGGGCAATATGAGTTGCCAGCCGTCAGGGGGGAGGGGGAAGATGATAGAAAGAGGATATGAGTTATAGGAAAAATAAAATTTATAAGTTTTAAAGGTTTAATATTTTATTAAACAAGAATGAAATCTTAATTAAAACATAATTTCCGTGGGTTCTTGGCAAATTGTCCATGATTACGCGTCTATGAATACTCATTATGGCCAGTTGATTAAAAAGTTTCAAGGCTCCAGGAGGGCAGCTGCCCTTGGCGACGCCCATGTATATATATATATATGTATATGCGCGCCTAAATCACGTGCCAACGGATTCTTCGAAAAAAGTGTAATTCGAATTGTTAGCTGAATCCGCAATAGCAAATTAGCCGGGTAAACGTGAAGCGAAGCTATATACTTTTTTTTTCAAAAAAAAAAATAGCTCTCGCGAGACTTGAAAATAAAACGAAGTCAATTTCAATTTAAATGCTACACATTTTTCTTTTTTTTTTTTTTTTTTTAATTTATATTTTAAAGGTGAAGTGTTTGTACATTCTTAATTAACGGAATCGGGATATCAGCTAAAAGAAACAGCACAGTGTAACCAACTATGCCACAGGTGCTAGCAACTAAATTGTTTTTGTCGGTAAAACAGAAAAAAAAAAAGAAAAGAAACAAAGAAGAGGACTGCTTTTGCATTTCGATAATAACACAGAGTGGTAAATTAGTCCGTTTTTTAAAAAAAAAAATGAATCTGCGTTAATCGTAATTCTCGCCTTTTTACCGTATGTATGGTAGACTTAAAAATTTCGTAATAACCTGTTTGCGAAATTTAATAATAATATCATTCCAACTAATACACGTAATAAAATCTATACCGTAATTAAATGTAACTTTTTTAATCTCCGAGACTGTTTAATATCGCGATTAAGAAACAAAAAAACCAAATATTCAAATTTTGAATTTCACCGTACGTAGAACATAAAAAACGGTACTATGAGCATTTTAAAAATTACGAAACACTAAACACAGAAGTCTTTATTAAAAATTTAAAAAATTCAAAAAATCCAAAAAATCCAAAAAATCCAAAAAATCCAAAAAATCCAAAAAATCCAAAAAATTCGAAAAACTCAAAAAATTATTTGTTATTATGAATTCAAATCAAATCAAAATTTATTTTGTAATTTTTACAATGTAACTTAAAATATAATTTATAAAAAATATTCCGACATTTGGATTTTTTTAATTTTTTCAAATTTTTAATAAAGACTTCTGTATTCAGAATTTCATAATTTTTAGAATATTATTTAAAAAATTACCAGAAGATGTGTTAGAATTACGCTAAAATTGGAACTATAAATGTTTTAACCGGAACAATACGCTTTGATAGAATTTTTTAAATAGAAATAATAGAAATAAACACGAAGATCGTTTCTTCAGCTCCATAAACTAGAATGGGGAAAAAAATAAGCGCATTTGTTTTCTCCCGTTTTTATTAATTCGGTAAAATTAACAAATGATTTCAATTTTTTCTATACTGTTTATTTTCAAACATTCTAGTAGAAATTTTGTGGTATTATCATTTTGATTTTACTTTTTGAACAAACGAAAGTAGACAGAGATAATCGAAAATTTTTTTAAAAATTTCGAACATTTTCTTTATTTTTAATTACGATATATATATATATATATATGTATTTCGATACGCGTACGGCCGCAACGATATAATGAATTAGGTCTTTGGAAGCGGATCACAGAGCGGTTTAGAGAGGGTGGTTGAAAATAAATGATTATTTCCGTCGAACGTATTATCCGTTTATCGGATGTGAAGTCAGGTTTTGTAATCGATGTATTTATACACATAGCCACAACGTGAGGTGAACGGGCGAGCCTGCTTCTATTTTATAATAATGCCGGACTGGTTTGGTCGATTGGATCAGTCTAATATTACGAATAACGATTTGCCGATTTGCCGATTTGACGATCTGACGATTTGACGATTTAACGATCGGACGATTTGACGATTTAACGATCGGACGATTTGACGATTGCCGCTAGCAGGTATGGGGAAAATTTCTTAGGCATTTCGCAACAGTCACATTGTAATGCGGCTAGTATATTCGCAGTTCCAGAGGAATTGTGTATTACTTAAATAAATTCGTGAAAATTGCAAAGTTTCTTCAGAAATGTGCGGGAAAGCTGAACAAAGTACGTTCTTTTAATCTAATTTCATTATTTTTTTCAATTTATCTAGGCTGCTTTGAAACCAGTGATAATTTTCTCCATTCAGTTGCCAATCGAGTCAAACATCATTTTATAATCAACAGCAGTAGCTGAAAAGTTACTCTCATCGGAATTGGTAAATATTTGTTGCGGTTCTGATCACCTTGAAAACTGATTTTGATGGACCTAAGTATTTATTATTTTCTCTAAAAATTATCACAACTGCATCTTCGAAATTATGAAATTTCTTAACCGCGTGCGTAATTCCGAAGGAAATGTTTTATTTATTTCTTTCGATAGCCCTAAAAGTCAAATGATGGCCCCGTATGTTATTATGTGGTAGTGCATCGTCCGTAATCCTTGCTGTTGTTAGCCTTTTTTTTCTACTATCAACATCCGATCAAATCTACTTTTCTTTCGGTAGAAGGGGCTTAACGAGCTTGCTAAACAAAAAAAACAGAGAAAAACTCAGAAATCGATAAATAAGTTTCTTGCCTGAATTCTTATTTAAAATGTTCCACAGACTGTAATAATAAATGAGCCGGTATCTATTTGTACTAACTGAGAGCAAATGATAGGACACATACATCCGTTCGGTAAAAAACCCGCCGGGCTATAATCGGGTTTGTGGTTTTATCGACTCTATTTGCATTTGGACAGGGTGATTTCCTATTGCAAAATCTAAGAGTGAACGAAATATCATTCCACTACAATCGCGCATCTCGACAATTTCATAAAAAATAGAAAAATCAAAATTAAAAAAACAGCGCAATTGTTGTGTACAGCAGGGCCTGTGAACAAACACTGCGTGACGTATACTACTGCACTTCGTCAAGTAGAAAAAATGTTCATTTTTAACTGTAGCGAAATTTAACAAAATTACTTACATTACACATCTGTATTGGTGACGAGCATCTTCAACCAGCCCGGATTAAATTTCTATGTAAAAAGACGGTTTTTAGAGCCGCGGGAAACAATATTGCTCGCGTAAATTGACCAATGAAACAAAGCAATCCAACAGACAGACGCGCGCCTTAATGTGCCTATATAGCGATATGGCAAACCCCGCCGAAATAATATTATTAGCGCGATGATAATGTGACAACAATTATCCTTGTATTCCAGTATAAATGGCACCAAATCAAATCGAGATTATTTATTCTTATTAAGTGTTACAAAGAAAGAATGAATTAAAATTAGAATCAGCATCTTGGGGTCCATTTTATTCCTTATCCATATTAACGATTTGTACGGCTTAAACGTGGCCGGTAGAATTTCTAGCTATGCAGACGATACAGTACTCCTTGTAAGCTCTCGTTGCCCAAATATATTACAAACGTTAGTCCGGGACGATGTAGTAGGAATACACGTGAGTGGATGTCGAAATATATTGTATGAGTTTGAATGTTAAGAAAACAAAATACCTAATTTATAGTAATCTCTCCGGCGAATAGACGGGATAGGTTACAAGTACAATGGTATGACAACATTTTCCTCGAAAGAACGTATGAAATAAAATACTTTGGTATTTATCTAGAACACAGTTAATACATTTGTCAGTAAACTAAGAAAATTAAATTAACGTTAATTTTTTAATTAGAACCGACTTCGAAAATTACATAGTAATTTATGGAATAATTCATCGGGGTAATGGAGCTTCCTATCATTTTGCTCCTATCACTTGCAAAAGTATTTATCCAAAGAAATTTAATTCGAACGAAAAAGTAGTAACGCTATGAAATTATTAAGTGTTAGTTAATTTAAGCCATCCGCTGTCGTTATTTCTCTGCTATAACAAGGTTATTGTGTATAGCCCTATATATAGTTTTAGTTTATATCCATCGTTACTATAAGCTACTTTATTCTTGTGACTATTAATAGTCCTATCGTTAATTTATTTATTTATATTTGGAGCCTTGAAAAGATTTCAGAGGTTAAAGTAAATAGTTAATTTAATATTATTGTTATTATAATAATGTTATATTTAATAATAATTGTTTACGTTAATTAGCGTAATTGTAATATTAATTATATTTTAAGTGTACGAATGGGTTTAAGTCTGTGAACGTGTTTAAATACTGCTTTGGATGTTATGCTTTTGAGAATATATTTGTGAATAATTGTGCGAGTCTGTTTGAGATTATTTCATAAGTTGTTATAATATGTGTAAACATTTAGTTTTGCCGCAGTCCGTTATTTTGTTTTTATTATAATTTTAATTTTTTCTATTTATAAAAAATTTAAGACTTCTTGAATATTATAAGCGATGGCCATTAGTCAGATTCCATTTTTGTTACTTAACAATTCAATTGATAATGTTTTATTTTGATTATGGGATTTTGTCATCATTGCATGTACTTCACGTGTTTCAATAATAATCCTCATAGCTAGTGCAGCAATGTGCATATGTGGAGCAAAAAATTGATATAATTAAATTTAATAAATTGCAAATAATTCTTAATAAAACTGAACGTTAAGATTAAAATTAAGGTTAAAACTGAAATTAAAATCGAGACTAAATTTGAATTCAATACTACTGCTGAGCTTCAGCTAACGGAATTCAGAATTTTTACTTATTTATTTATGCTCTCAATAACGTCGCTATAGAAAAAACAATTTTTTTTTCTTCTTCTTCCGTGAGTGTACGACTAGCCTTGTGGGCTATCTAGCACTTGGCGTGTGAGTGACGATAATTCGTGGAAACTCCTATCCAACTCATATCGAATTTCATCTGGTATCCGGCTTAATATATTTGAATCCTACAGTAAGTCCGTTGGCTTTATCAAGCATCTGATTTCATTGGAATTATCTAGCAATGCAACGGCCAGGCTATTTCGACCGTACTACTGTTTTGCAACTTTTTTGATTTCTTCACTGATTGTACTCATATGCAGATCTGTATGTAATGTATGCTTGGTGATGTACCACGACGGGGCATCTGTAATTTCTCTCAGGATTTTATTTTGGAAACGCGTTGTATCTGCGCAATGTTGCTTAGCACATCCCCAGAGTTGACATTCGTAAGTCCAGATTGGTTTCAATATTTGTTGGCATAGTAGTACTTTCTGGGGACAGTTCTGATTTCCTCCGCAAAAGCCACAGTAGGTTTCTATATTTCAAGTTCATTTCATTCCTTTTTCTTTCCTATGCGTGTCTTCCAAGTTAATTTTTTATCTAAGTGAATTCCGAGGTATTTTACTGTTTCTTCATTAGGTATAATAACCTTACTGGTAATATAAATATCCGATATATTACAGTTCTTCTTATTTGCAAACGTTATATGCGCAGATTTATCCTCATTGATCACTATACGCTATCATTTGAACCATGTTGACAAACTATTGACAGCTGATTGAAGATTATTATTGATAGTTTCTACTGAAGTGCCTGTACATAAAATTGCAGTGTCATCTGCAAAAGTGGCTATTTCTGTTTCATCTGGAACAGGAATATCGGAAGGGTATATTAAGTATAGTACTGGTCCCAGTATACTGCCCTGCGGCACACCTGCTTAGATCTGGTGGAGCTCTGATTCTGCTTCGCTGTATTTAACAGAAAAATACCTTTCACTTAAGTAGGATTTTAATAATTCAAAGAGTTGATACGGGATGTTGCAATGTATTTTATGCAGTAATCCCTCATGCTATACTTTGTCGAACGCTTGTTTAATATCAAGGAATACAGCGTCACATATTTTTTTGGTTTCTAAGGATTCTTCTATTATGTTGACTGATGTACTTGCTCCATAGTACCGAGTCCCGTTCGAAATCCAAACTGGTGCTCTGGTATAAAATTTCTGTCGTTTAAGAATGGCTTCATTCTTTTTAGTAATAGTTTTTCATATAATTTTGAGAGAACAGGAAGTAGTGCTATTGGACGATACGATGCAACTGTTCTTCAGCAGGTTTCTGAGGTTTTTTGATCATAACAACTTCTGAAAATTTAAGCTGGAAAATATCTTATGCGAATTATAGCATTAAAAATGTAGGTCAACAGAATTAATCCTTTCCGTAGTAATTCTTTTAGTATTTTTGAGGTTATTAAGTCATACCCAGGAATTTTATTTGGGTTCATAGTTTCGATTATTGATTTGATTTCGCCGGGAGATGTAATTTTAATATTCTTGCTTTGATTTGTGTTACACAGGAGTGACGGTAAACAATCTGTTCCAGAACGGAGGTTGAAATACATTAGCTAAGCAGTCGTCAAATTCTTCTGCCCTTTCTTGATCACATCGAGCCCATTTTCCATTTGAGTTTCTTATTGGATGTGATATTGGTCTTTTTAATAGAGTAATTATTTTGTTGAAGAGGTGACGAATTTATCAAATAATCTTTAAATGATTTATTTTTTAAATTCTGTAATAAGTACTTAACGCGTTTTGTTTGATTATTTAGTCTGGTTTAGTGTATTGGGTTGCAATGTGTTTGCCACATTTTCCTTAGTTTTCGTTTTAAAGCTACTTCTTCCTTAATTTTTGCAGGATAGAATATAACGGGTTGATGTATACTGTTATTTGGCGTGGCTGTCCAAGCTGCTTCTTGTACTATTTTTGTGAAATATTCCACTGCTAGTTCTATATGATCCGTGGTCTTGAAAGGGATTTTTAAATTTATCCCATTTTCTAATATTTCACGAAACTGATCCCAATCCGTTTGTTTATTGTATAATTTCGGTCCGCATGTTTTGCTTATAATTTTTTCGCTTATGGGGAGTACCACTGGTGTGTGGTCGGATGATAGGCTACTAGCATTACAATGTAGTTTGTTGACAGTCCGTTAACCACAAAAAAATCTAGCAAGTCCGGAACCTTACGCGGATCGGTAGGCCAGTATGTTGGAGACCCCCCGTGGAGTATACCGTGACCTGTTTTCATCAAAGACCAGTTTTAACTGTTTACCTCGGGGGACAGTTAATCCTGATCCAAAATAAATGTTTTTTGCATTAAAGTCTCCTCCAATTATACACGTGTCACCCAGCGTCTTCAAGAATTCATTAAACCGCGCTTTAGTAATAATGTGTTTTGGAGGACAGATGATATTACTTTTTTCATTTCTGTCTATGACTACCGGTGTGGCTTGTAGGTAATTATATTCATATTTCCTTAGTACATGATGTTTGATACTTTTCTTTTATTATAACTCCTGTGCCACCGCGTGCAGTGCCATCAGGGTGGTTAGTGAAATATGAGTCATATGCCAGGAAATTAGCAAATCTAGAGCTTATTAAGTGTGTCTCTGAAATTAATAGTATATCTACATTGAATTACGTAATATACATTTGAATTTCATTTATACGGTTTAGAATACCATTGGCATTCCGTGTAACAATTTTTAAACTTTTCATTTCTGATTAGTTGCTACTGTTATGATGGTTTGGAGTACACCATTTAGTAAGTGAGATTGCTGATGCATTATGTCTTTAAGTAGATCTTTTATTTCTGTCATGAATGTTTTTGCAACATATTTGTAATTTGTAAATTAGTATCAAAATCAGATGAGTTTTAAATGTTCCGCTGTCTTGTTATTTGTGAATATGTTGGTTTTTGCGGTGCTTGGTCTGTGCGCATTATTTGACTCTGATTGCCTAAATTAGGCCAATATCCTGGAAATATTTGATAATTTAGATTTGAAATATTATTGGGTGCAAGTTTTTGCTGACTTCTTAAAACGTACTTGCCGAAGTTTCCTGTAGATTATGCACCCTTTATAATCGGAGGAGTGGTTTCCTTGGCAGTTAGCGCATACTGATGGTTCATCGCGTTTCTTTTTACAGTGAACAGTATCATGACATCCACCGCATTTAATATGCCCTTCCCGAATAAAATTTGAAGAAAATTTTTTTAAATTTTCGTTATTATTACAACAATTAACTGAAATGAATCGAGCGTTTTTATTTGAATACCTTTTTTTTTTATAAACAATCCATTGAAATTTTTCTTCTTCCATAAAGGAACGGTCTTATGATGGCCCTCCGAAAATCTGACGCTTTAAAAAATCAATAAAGAGTGCCATACAAATAACGATGCCACAACCTCGTTATATATTTATATATATACATAATACATATATACATATATATGTATGCATGTATATATATATCTATCTTATAAAGCGTTCTGTAGTAGCTAGAGAGTTAATTTTTTTTTTTTAATTGACGTATTTTCTTCGTGAGATCAAAAAAAAACAAAATATATAAAACCCTCAAAATTTTAAAGTGTTAAAGGGCCCAAATTTTGAAAAATGTGAAAATCAAGTTTTAAGAAAAAAATTTTTAAAAAATTCCACAGCCGGTTTTATATGAGTTACGGTATTAATAATATTTGTTTTTAGCCTACATAATATTCGGGAAAAATATAAAATTCGAAAAACTTTGATATTTGGGAACCGAAATTTGGCAAAATACACGCTTATTGCGGTAAGACTGGAAACTAAAGAAAGTCCGCACAGTTCGGTAACTGGAAGGTTACTTTTTTTTTTTTTTTTAAACGACGTATTTCAATCGCTGGAATATAGGAAAAATACGAGACTCCAAAAATTTTTAAATTAAAGAGACCTAATTTTAAAAAAAAAAAAATGTGAAAACCGAGTTTTAAGATAAAAAATGTTCAAAAAATTCCACAGCAGCGCTATAGCATACCGCGATGTTTAATATGCAAACCGTAAATTGAAAAAAATTACGCAGCCAATTAAAACCGTCTGTTCCATAAAATCGTAGAAGGCATTGTTATTTGCGAGATGATGGTGATACTAAACGCGGGTTCTCTGTATAATTCTTATAGATGGGTCAGTTTTAATGACTACTTCATTTTTTAATTTAATTTACAGTTAATTTTTAATTGTCTTTTCGCTCAGCGCAGCTTTTAATTTAATAAAGACAATTTTTCTTAACGCAGGCGACCAACAAGAATCCGGCTTTAACTGTGTTGTTTTTCGCAAAATAAAGTACGAATAAAAAAAACAAAAAAGCCTTACCGATTAAATGTTACATTACACTTAGTCGCCTAGTCATTAACACATCTAAAATAGTTTCTAGATAGATTACAGGGTCTGTTTACAGCTCAACAACTGCTAGTAGTTGGTGCATGTCTCATTCGTTCGTCGCCAAATATGCGGTCCACCATTTACGTACAGTTCTTTCACGCGCGCGTTTCTTGTAAGCAAATCGCTTTTCGCTTTTCGCTTTTCCCTGATATCCTCTCCACCATCCTGATAGTGCAGTTATTTGCGACGCTGATCACGTGTTCATCTCTTTTCGGCTTTGTATATTTGTCGAGGCTTGGGCTTCCTACTCCTTATTGCGCCTCCTATATCTTGTCTTTCACTAATTATTGCTGCTATTTGTTCCTTTTTATTAAAGATTTCTGAACGGATTAAAGTATGGCCGACTTCGTTCCTTTCTGCTTGCTGTTTCTAAGGTCATTAGTTGACAAGTCCAGAAGAAAAAAAAAACAATAATAATTCAGCACACGATGGTTCAATAGCATGGCGACCAGGCGAAAACCATTTTCACCGCTGCGAGTACGAAACTTAAAGTTTTAGTTTTTGCTTTCTATTCATTTTAGCCTGAATCCGGAAACGAACAGGTCCTGCAGAGGTTTTTGTACGTCGCAGTTTCAGCAGTTGGCCGATGATCGGGGGAATTGGGTCAGTTTCGTTAGTGACCCGATATGTAAGTAATAAGCGGTGGGCGAGCGGCGATCGGGGAGGCGGAGATCATGTTGAGCAGATAAAAATGTCTTCGATGACCAGGCGATGGGGAGGTCGGATGTGCCGCATGTTAAATATTTTTACATAAGTTACAATTCTGTCGCGATCTGTTTGTTCAGCTTTTGTTCTGGCGCAGCCTATCTTGTTTTACATAATAGCACGTTGAGCGGGACGCGCTGGTGCGAACCGTGCGTTGCTGCGGCGCGACCAGCCTCGAAGCGGCACAGTCACGGCTTGCGTTGGCGGTTCGCCGACCAGCGCGAACTATCGGACGTCGACGGCGATTTGGTTTTATTTCAACACCGCCATCGGTCGCGGAGACGATCGTAATTGATCGTCCTTTTCAGTTCCCGGTCGATCCTCCGAGCTCGGCTCTCTCAGTCCCGGCAACAATATTGCGATATTCTCCGGTCCACATTGTCTCCGTTACCTCTCGCCGCCGCTACACCACCTCTGGCCACTCTGCTTACCATCTTCTTTTGTCTTCCACTCACGTTTCTCGCATTATTCATATGTGCTCCCAGTAGACCGGGACACGCTGCTCCGGACCCGATCGCGCCTTTTCGCCGTACGTGTCATACTGTTACTATCCACCTACAACTTTTAATTCGTGTTTGTCGTCCGTTCTCGAAACTTTTTCATCTTCTCGTCGATAGCACCGCGTCCGTTTTCAGGAAATTCCGTTTCTCTCTATCAGCCTCGGACCCGACAGCTTTTCCCTGCCATTTCTTCCACTACTTCCTCTTTTAATCCACATATATACATGCATACATATATATTATGCCTGTGTACATCTATACATATATACATATATATATATATATATATATATATATATATATATATATACATGCACGTCTTAGGTCGATTTAGATGAACAACCGAAACTAGTTTCGTGTCGGTTACACACCCCGGGTTCTGCATAGAAATGCGGAAGATGAACGTGACCGGGAGGATAGACACACTGTCGCTCGAAGCGCTGGGTCTTGATTATGCCATTAGGATGACCACAAACTGACAGCCTGACAACATCCATTCTATTCAACGCGGCCGCGTCTTCATTTATCAAGTCAGACGTGTCCGTTGTCCTTTCGAATGTATACCATTCTCCTCTGGCCGACTTCTTATTAGTTTAATTTTAAGCAACATCGATAGCGCTGGATAGTGTCTAATTTTATAAATCGCTTTTCTCGAAATTATTTCATTAGCTGCGCGGAGAGAGAGGCAAATTTAGAAAAAATTCAGTGCGACTCCGAAGATCTTCGAGCACTTTTGATTTTTTGAAAATGAAAGACAGCTGTTTCGGTTCCAAAAATTTACGAAGTTCTAGGTTTTGTTTTTGTGATTTCTTTTTTCCTTTTACGGAATAGGCATCATAAAAAACGACCACCTATATTTAAATGAATAGAAAAAATTTCGTTCGAATTGGAACAAGAAACGATTTTTCCGCTTTCGAAGTGGGGTAATATTCACATGGATGCGATTATCTTAGACGCGTGCCTATTTCTTCTCTTCACTCCCCGGCTCTTCGCAGATGTGTTGATTTTGTGTTCCAGTAAAATTTGTTGAAGTGAAGTTTTTCTTTATAAATAAATAAAAAAATATATGGGGATTTGACAAAACGAGCGAGCGAGCATATGTTATGACTAATAGAGTTCTTAATACATCTAAATCTAAAAATTCGTAATAGACACGTAGCCAGTGATATATCGAATAAAAATTTACGCGCGCAGCTCTCTGCGTTGCGCCTATATCAGTAGCCTTTCTTACTCATTACAAGCGGCAGATCAAAGAATGGTAACGGACTGTTCCTTTTCTACATAATAGTTGCACAAAATCGTTAGTTATGCAGTAGCTTATTTATTAAATTTAAAAAATGTCATTAAGTGATGAAAACATGTCCATGATGAGTCTCCACGGAAAACAAAAATTCATTCAAAAATTATATCAACGGCCAGTTCTTCTGAACAGTTAGAGATATATGTATACTATTCAATGTAAGACGGAAGATGGAAAAGAAATATTTATTATCGCCATTTGTATTTTTCCAAATATCAAAGGGTCCGCGATATAGTTAAATTTGTACATAGAAGGGATTACTCCCTTTCACTCCCGATGGTTCACGGTTGTTAAAAGAAAATTTACATCCACTTCCCCAATGATATTAGCTGGAGACTTCAATGTCAATTTTGCATCAGACGATTCTTCGCCTTTAATAGAATTTCTTCAAACCCAACTTCAATTATTAATAATTATAATCCAAATGAATCAACGACAAAGTACGCAACTACCATTGATGCAATATTTTCATTGATAAAATTATATTAAAAACTCATATTTCATGTTTTAGTTACCATAAGCCTATTATTATATGTCTTTTATAGAATCCAAAAATCAATGAAAACATTAATAAAACAAATGCATTAATTTTGAATTTGTTTTTGTTCTTTGTTTAAAGTGAAACTTTATAGATATGTGCTTATGAGAACCAAAGATCTCCCCCCATTTGGTTCTTACTCTTGATAAATTTGGTACTAATACTTTTAAATCGAAGTTGGGGAAAACGGTTACCTGTTCATAGCGACCAAAAGATACCGCGAAGGTAATTTCCTGGAAATCTCTGATATTATAATGAACTGCGATCATATTCTGTTACGGTTCTCTTAGAAATTATGCAATATCTAAATTCATCATTATATACTTTAAACACTTGATATTTCTACATATTAACATTAACATGTAACGGTATACAATATTATAAAAACGTAATTTAATGGAAAATGTATATAATTTTTGTTAATGTAAAATTATTATAGATGAAAACGGAAACTCACATCTAGTTTAATTTTTTTAACAAAACGCACTGTTGTGTAAATGCTCAATAGTTTTAGTTAATAATGAAATATTAATGATTAAGCTGACTATCAGTACGCTTCTAATCGTGTATTATAATTTCTAGCAGTTTTAACAAAATAACTTGGCCGCTCTAGTTCGCATATATGTAATAATAGTAATAAAAATGTCTGCGGGTCGTTTTGAACATGCAAGTCAAATATAACAATAATAATAATAATAATAATAATAATAATAATAATAATAATAAAAAATCCGATGGTCGCTATGAATACCATTATCGGTGGATCACTACGACCACACGGTCGCTATGAACACAACACCGGGGAAAACACCTTCGAAGTTTCACTTCTGCCCTGCGCTTCAAGGCTCTTTATATTTTTTCCTTTCACGGTTTCGGCGCATGTGTTTATCCTTCTTTTTCGATGCGCCCCCCATCATGTTGTCCAAATTCTGAGCTCTCTTTTTCTGCCGTTCACTTTACCATCCTCGCTGACCGCTTCACAGGGCCAAATCTGTCTAATTTCTGCCCTGCCATCTCTGCCGAATTACAGGTGACTGTCCTCCTTAATCTTCTGCTAAATTTTCTACATGCTGAATTGACATTGTTGATTTCCCTACTCTTTTCTCTCTAGACAGCCTAGTGTATTAAAAATGTATTTATCGCATCTCTCCTTTCGATGGTTATGTAATACATTTCATGCGCTCTGTCATCTATGTTCCTCCCTCATTTTGTATGCAATTGAAAAATCTATGACCCGTGGACATTCCAGGCCATATTCCAGGAGTGATTTAGCGGATGTGCTCTACTTCTGATAGCGGAATCCTGATCACGTTTTCACTCTTCTTTCCTTAAATATGACGCATTCCAAATTATCACTCAACACCACGATTTCGGTTTATTTTCCAGCCTCGGTTACATTTTATCTTTCTATTCTTCAACTATCTTTTTTCTGCTCGTCTGCTGTTTTCCAGATACCAGAACGTTCCACAATTTTGGCTATTTGCCGACTTCATTTTGAGTCTCCTTTCTGCATCGTTTTCTCCTTTTTTCATCTATTCTGTCCTCTTCATTGCGTTCTTCTAATAATTTCCTTTACGATGACTCTAATAATATTTTATATGTTCGACTCTTTCCGCCGAAAACCTTTTATTTCTCCCTGCTATAAAATTCGGTATTCCGATCTTCTTATAAATGATTCTTTATTCCCTTTCATTTAATTCCACTTGCGATTTCCGGTAAACTACTTTTATTCTCTATCCTTATATTCTTAAAGAATTTAACATTTATCGTCTTTTCTTTTTTTTTCACCTCTGATGTTTTCATTGACGTGTAAAGGGGAAAAAGTTTTAATTTTACTTTTACTGCCCTAATGTCTAACTGTGAATTTCTTCTTATACACTTCGGAAGCTTCGTCCATATATATATAATATATATATGGTATATATGTAATATATCTGAGTAATGGAAAAACGTTATTACATGATTTTTTCATTTTATCGCCAGTGTAACGAAGTCGCAATATTAATAATTACGTTATTTTTATATCATTTAACGTTTTTTTATCGATTATGTGTAACTATGAAAATGACGTAGTTACAAATCTTCTCTAAGAATTACAGAAGGCTATCTTCAGGAGGCGTCCCGATAAAGCAACTAAGAATCGTATTTTAATATGTATGTGTGAGAGTTTATTACGAAAACTGCCTTCAAAGATTTCACACATCAGCAACCTGCGAAGCATCAATGATGCCACACTGTAGAGCAAGGGCGTGCCCAGAATTTTGAAAACAAGGGGGGTTTTGAAAATTTTCTTTGCATATATATTTTATAAGTAGCAATACATTTTTCACTGATATTCATACTATTAATTATTTCCATCATTTTGATTTATATGTATTAATAATTTACATAAATAAATTACCCCGTATATGAACATTAATAAAAATTACACATATGTTATTGATTACACTCGTAATAAATAAAATTTCCTTAAGATATTAATCAAGTATATAAAAACATGGAGCATACTTTTTCCTTTTTTCTTAATATAAGAACATCCTAAAAAATCATCAATATTTATTTTTTAAATTTTTGATTTTCTTCAAATTTTTATGTATTTATAATGACTATTTTAGTTCTAATGAGGGAGGTGATCCCCCCGTGGACACGGCCCTGTTGCATAGGAAGAAAACCCTTATGGAAAAGAGTAGGAAAAGAAAGCAACGTTTGCCAATTAACAAGCAGATCACTTAAATATGTTGCATAAATGTGGTCATTGAGGAATGCAGAAGAAATTAAAAATGAAGAATATAGCGAAGTATATTACACGACTAACTACAATTTTTGGAAAAATCGACTGTCAACTACTCTCATTCTCTTACTTTTAATATTCGCTCATGAGAGGGACAAACGAATAATTCTTGCGATTGTGAATACTGAAAATTCCGCGGACCGCATAAAGGACAAGTACACTTCGTTTTTAAAGCAATTACATTGCCTTATTGTTAATCCTGAAATATTACAGATCTGCCGTAAAGGAAAAGAATAGCATTGACATATATTTTAATTTTGGGTGAAATCCAAGGGAAATGATAGATATTGTAACGGCTGAATCAAATCAGTTGAAATAAAAATGTTGACTACGGAGAACCTAATTCTACATGTGTTAGCTAACATAAAATATTTAAAATCTTCTTATCAAGAGGTCGCGACCTCGATGCGATTTTTACGGAAATTGTTGCCACTGCTGCTTGTAGACCGTGCATGGGGAATATATTATCATCTATAATAACATAACATCAGAGTGATGTTAACATTTTGTGTATGCAGTGTGAAAATGGCTCGTTCTCCTTAATTATCAGCAAACTCTTCTTGCTAAATTTGATAGGCATAATAAAAGATCTTAGCTTACTATATATATGTGTGTGTACATATATATATATAGATAAATGTATATATTTTTTTTTTTGATGGAACTTAACGCCGAGATATGCCGTATCCATACTTTTATTACAAATTACATATATGTATATACAATTAATTATAACTTAACAGCTTGCTGGAGGAACTGAGGTTGTATATGTTTTAACTGCTTAGTTTTTCTTGTAACAATGCTTGCAGGCAGCTACGTAACATTGTCATTCTTGTAGGATGTACAGACACTTTTGGTATTGCAGTGATTACACTATCGAGCTGGCTTGTTGTTTGAGACTTGTATGGTCAATCCTTAACCTGTATATCACCGTCCCCTGATTTTACATAACAGGTATGTTGCGTATTGACTCGTGGAACACCTCGTCGTTTGGTTGGACGTTTCCCTTAAAATCCGTATGTGCAAAATACGGCTGGAATGCATCTGACGGCTGCCTCGCTAGTTAATAGCTCTGCTATGTTCATAAATACCTGTTTGAGCCGGAATCCGGAAGAACTACAGCTTAACGTTCCCTACATTTAAACTCAGTAAAAGGTGAACGACGTAAATGACTGTTGGGTCGAAGTAGCAGCGAGTTGAAGTGATGTGTTAGGAAACTAATAAAATGCAGAATCTCTTGATGATTTACCTTTACAAATAGTTTACAGACAGAGAATTATACATGATTAATACTATTCTTATAGGCTGCTGTTACACCGTTTTGAAGCGACAGCTACGCTTTATTAGAGCAAAATATATCACGCGCTATTTAATCGGCATATTTATTATTATTATTATTATTATTATTATTTCGAGCTAATGGTTTATTCTAATTTACGCGATTTTTAAAATTTTTAACGTTATTCAGCTTCACTGAGGGAACGGGGAGGGGGAGTCTGTTCTGAGCTAAAAAAAAACATAAAAGAAAAAATTCTTCACAATTGTGTCGATAACCGTTTTAATGTCGTCTCCCGGACGTTGATTCTTCAGAAAATTTTGATTGATGATTCAAACGAGATTGACGAGAGACGATTCTCGCAAATAATCTTTATAGATGAAAATGAAATTTGTTCTATTTCGGAGGAAAAAATAAAATTTACCGAACAAAAATTATTCGCCAACATTTTTCTGAGCTGCCTCCTCACGTCAAACTTATATTCTTGGTCGATGTTCAAATTTACATTTTCTGTTTTTTCTGAACATTCGATAGATTTTTCCGCATCTGTCGAAATGATGTAGAAAATAAAGATCGTTCCCGTCAAAAGAAAATCCATTCATAGGTATTTCTTTATATGAATTAAAAATACTTCTCGAATCGCTTTTACGTGGGCGTACATGATTAATTAGAAAACAGGGTTACAAGCTGCATCTTCACGACCGATTTCTACTAATTTTCTTAAATACACTTTTCAATCTATCGATGATAACGGAAGATTGATTTACCTACAGTAAAAGACCGACCGGGGTTATTGATTGATAATCAACACGCGACTATTTCGTCAGAAGGGCTTAGACAAAGCGATGAAACTGAGACTGGTTGCTGTTTAGGCAATATATAAAAAAAAAAAAAAAAAATCACAAATATGGAATGAATACTTTGAGTTAAAGTCATATTATTAAAAAATGTATGGGTTATCGAAATATTGTTTTAATAATTTTCGTCTTTGTTGCCGAACTATTGATTACTATGGATCGCGAATACAACCACCCGGAAGACATAGAAATCTGTTCGAGAAACAGTAAGCGGCTAGTGGGGTAGGTAATCATGATAGGTGAAAGATAAACTTCTCTGTTTATAAAACTGCCAACTCGAACAAAAAAATGGTACCTTCTTTGAAAAAGAAACCTATAAAATACACTTATAAAGACCTGACCCCAGCCTGTATTAAGTTTTACACATATACTACTCCATTTTCAAACACATCCTTTTTTTTTTTTTTTTTTTTTTTTTTTTTGATTAAAAGAAAAGCCGGGTTTTTGGCAAAAATGATGGACTCAGTGGCAAGTAAGATCTAAGAAAAACAAAAAAAAAGGTCGGAAAATGTGTAAAGTATGTTTAAAGGAAATTTCCGGTCAAATTGACACTCGTAGTTCTCGGATGATATTTTCTGTACACGTTACCAGAAAGAGGCCGTAGAAATTGTACGATAAACGAAGCATACAAAAGAAGAAATTAAGGATAAGCAGAGGATCGAGATGGGATTTTGTAGTAGACAGCGAAAAAGATGATTGAACAAAAATATTACAAAATGGTGTGACCAAAGCAGTACACGTTATTGAAGTGAGTTGCTTCTTTTTTTTTTTTTGTAATTATCTTACAGGGGGCAGGATTGAAACAGCGGCACATCACATACTTTAGGTGAACTTTTGGAAAAGTTCACAAAATTTAATTTAAATAAACTTTTCCCAATGTGAATAATACCACAATTAATAGCTGCGAAACGATAAAAATTTCAAAAAAAAAAAAAAAAAGAAGGTAAAATTGAAACATATTAAGGTACTGAACATAAGAATATTGGCTCATTTTTTTATTTAGGCAGCACAATTCGGAAAAAGGAAATTTTAATATGGTACAAATGGGAAAGAAATTATAATAGACAAACCAATAATAAATCGAGAAAAAAATGTTATGTAAAGCCGAAAAAAAAAAAAAACATGTTTCATAGCACTTTAATCTCTCTAAGCTCTTGCGTACCACCATGTTAGTTGTTTTTTTTTAGCCGTAAATAATAATATATTTCTGCTATATTATTGCGGTCTGTTTATTATAAAGCAATACGGAAATGTGTAAAACTATTAACAACTTAAGAAAGCAGTTCTTATTCGTTGATTACCCGAAATTTTAAACCCCGTATTCAAGTGACCGAAATTTAAACGGAAATTCCAACTGAAAACGGTGGTGGCGCGGATGGGTGGGGGGCATCAATAGGCGAACCGCTGCTAAAGTCGATGGTAACGGGATCATTTGTTAATTGGTTGTTGTTGATGCTGTTGGCGCGATGTAAACGTGAACTTTATCTTTTGAAACCTGAGATGATATTTCTAATGGTAAGTGAGGCCGATCGTATCAGTTCAACAAACAACTGGCGACGACGGAGTCGCTAAAGGTGAGGGAATATCTTGTCTTTTGACTGTTTCGGTCCGACATAGTGCGATGTCCAGCTCGCCATTGTCGTATCGTTCGAATACGTAATGAGACATTGTGCCACAGTTGAATTTCGGTAGGCCATAACCTCGACGTCGAATACGTTCTTCTTTGATAACCGGTCGCTGATAACGGAGCAGAGCCCAGAAGAATTCACAAGCCGTCTCTCGCTTCCTTGTTTTTCTCTTTCTTTCTTCTCTCCTATTTCGTAACACAGAACCCTCGACAGAACGGGTCAGTTCAGAGTGCGTTTAGTCACCGAGACAGTAGTATTCGGTCACACAATACGCTGATATTTGTCAGAAATATGAAACCCAACATCTAGGTTGTCCCACGCGGAAGCTATATGTCATTTTTCCGAAATATCGCTTCGACCGGCTAAATTACCTCGAGCGCTTTACCGAAGGAATAATTCCCATTTTATAGCGACAGTTGAAATGTCTGCCGCGAAATACGCTTGTAGGGAATTATTCAAAATGTCGCCATGCTAACCATCAACTCCACCACCACCACCTTTGTTGTTCGGAGAGCGCTGTCATTCTAGACGTGCTGGCTGAGAATCATCGCGAACAGTTCGTTTTTTCGAGTTTCGGACATGCATTCTTAAGACGGATATTATTTTCTGAAATTCGGAAAGCAATCGACTAAGGTGCATCGGGGTGTAATTTATTCGTCCTCCTAGACTCTTTGTCATTTCACACCCGCCTGCACCCACATATCGTACGGGCACATCTCTATGATGTGGATTTAGTTAGAGGATGTTTGAAAAGATAATAGTGGCGTGTGAACGCATTAACGCAGCGCTCGATCGATAAAAGCAGAAATTAACATCGAGTATAATGGACACTGAAAAATAATTGAACGGTTAATAGGTAAATTGCGTTTGATACTGGGACGACGAAAAAAAAAAAAAGGGGGAATTTAAATCTTTCAAGGTGTATTTTCCAATTCATTTTCCCTTAAAATTATTAAAAATAAAATTTTTGTTCTTTTCCAGTTTTTATCTTTTCTAGTTTAGTTTAATATATCCCTCCCCCCTAAAGTCAAATAAGGTAGAATGGTTATGCGTGTTTATTCTTTTACTTTCTAAACAAAGTTCCTTTTTTTTTTTTCTTTTATGTGTTGCGGCTTACAAAAAATATGGCATTGTTTTATATTACTTTTATGTTTAGTTGCAGAATAGGCGGTGGTAAATTCCTTAGCAATTCAAAGAAAAAAACCAAATACGATTGACTACTGACAATTCGAAATTACCTTTTGTTTTTTGTTTTTTTTATCTTTGATTATGTTTTATCAATGATAATTTCCTAATTCTTATGGTTTAAAAATCAGCTGTTCGAGGATCGTAGACCCCTATTTTTTAATAACATTTTCTTGCAAAGAATCACACTTCTACTCAACAATTCAGAAAATCCGGGAACTATACAAATTCTTCGCTGCGATGAGAGAATTAAAATTATCAGACAAAGAAATTTAGTTACAAATAAGGCAATAAAATGACATAAAAATTGCAACTAATTATAAGTTTACGTCATTGGGGTTTAGCCACATCAACTGATAGTATCGATGTTTAGGAGGGAAATTTATGAAAAGTGGAACGGTACGAATGAATGAAATTTTGGTAAGAATCCGGGACAGAACGGTGATAGAGTTGAAGATGAGAGTTAGACTCGGGGATAGGGTCGCATCGGAGTGGGTTTTAGAGAGCCAACACACAGTATTTTTCAATAAGGGAATGTACTAGAAGTCCTGGCGTATCGAATGATTGTACAGAATAAAGAGCTTTAAAAATATTAAGCTTTTGCCAGTTGAACTTTAAGTGTGTATTTAATATATTCACTTCTCCGGTAGAGGCCGAGATGAAAGAAACAATCTAGAAGGAGAATAGAATTATCTCAAAAGACATTGATGAAAGATCCGTTGAAAGAACATAAAAGCAAAACGTGATAATTTACGAGTAGAAGGGAGAGACGGATGTTGGACGGACTATAAAGCTCTTGTCTCTCCGCACATCTCGCGGATACATTTTTATGTACCTATTAGTAATGTTATTTTTGCTCAAGCGTTTTGCTGATTATAATCGCGTCTTCTTCAGATCGGAATTGTTTATTTTCAGCGTGTAGAGAAAAATGTTGGTTATCAAATCGCCGAAAAATAATCTACCACAATCGCAAATTCAACCGAAAAATCTGTCCTGTACAAAGTCTGTTCTCTAAAAAAGTCGGCGGCGTTAACATCTGTCGTGTTGGTCTTATTATAAGACGTGTGAGATAATGCAATATTACGTAAGTGCAGTTATTATTTAAGAGTCGAAATATTTTCAGTAAAAAATCGAATAATTTTTTCCCCCGTTTTTCGTTTTATTATCTCGAACGAAATATTTTAAATCTAGATTATTCTCAAACACTTCAGCTATCTGTACGAATCGTGAAGAAATTTTTAACTTTTCTTCACGACAATTCCCGAAATATCCCACTGAACTAATTAATTCTATTTTGAGAAAAATCCGAAAAAAACCAAAAGAAAAACAATTCAAAATGGTCCCCATTATTACTACTACTATTATTAATAACACCCGACAACAGTAAATAAATTATAACAAATAAAAATAATTTTCGCAAATATATAGCAGCGCAAAATAAAACAGTTTCAAAGAAAAATGGAAGGAAACCAAAACGGAACGAATTAAAACAAAAATCTGGCATAGATAATAAACCCTTACCGAGCATAAACAACACATATTAAAACGAAGTAAAATTAACAGAAGCATATTCATGAACAATCATAAATGCACACACGCACACTTATGTAATACGAGAGTCTTCTACAAAATATAACACACATATCCATTACATATGTACACACACACAGTAATATATAAATATACATAAATACATGCATATTACATACACTTAGTTGAAATATGATCTTGTATACTGCTCATAGCAATATATATATATATATATATATATATATATATATTTTATTTTATTTTTTTTTATTAATTAATATAGCCCCTGGTAAGTACAACTAGTTTAATTTTATTTCTTCAATCTTAAATCTAATTTAAATAAGCAGTACTCGTAATTAGCATAACACGTGCAGAGGTATAACGACTCGGTTTTGTTAATTGTATTACACTCGGTAACAAATCACGAGGTTTGAAGCGCTTATGTCAAGTCCAGATCTGTAGACAAAAGTACCAAGGCCTCCCCCCGGATTAGTGAAGCCGTTAGCATAATCATGTATTACTACATACTTCGTTGACCCATTTGATAAATTCGCACGGACTAGTGCATCATTTCGTTGAAACCAACGCGAGTAATTAGCCGAAGAAGAGCCATATTCGGAGCCGTTTGGATTATTTTCCGATTTGACAGCTCATCCCATGCCCCCATATTTTTGTATTTTCCCGTAAGTGTCCATACTACTGGGGACGTATAACGGATTTTTTTTTATATTTAAAATTTCGTTCTCTAACTTCATTTTAGAGTGGCACCCAATGAGTATGTTTTTTCTCGTATTTATGCAACTTTGTAATCGATATATGAATGTGTTCTCCGTGTCAATAAGTACTGTGTAGAATTTACAACTTGAACTTACCTGGTTGTTAAAATATCGACCATATAACACGGACCCCGGTATTAAGCAAAAATGACATGTACAGATTTCTGTTCATTTAACATAATTTTCCAATCCTCCATTAAGTTATCCGGAGCATGCTATGTAGATTGTTATTTGCTTTAGCCTGGGAATGACTGACTCCGATAATAGCAGCACCATTATTAGTAGTTGTCGTATCCTGTGACGATGGTATGCGATTATAATTGAGAAAATTACGGCTTGCTTCAAATGCGCATATGTAAAATGTATATGATGTAGAAATAAAAACAAAACAAGAAGCATAAATGTTTATAATAATGTGTCGAGAAAACTCATAAATTTTATCAGTAGAGGTATATTAACATTCGCAAATTCACCGAGACAGTCAAGAAACTATCTACAATGATTGTGTGGAAAATGAGAAAACAAAGATAACATTATGTCGTTTTAACATAAGGAGTCTCGCTCCCAGGTATATACTTGATCTAAAATTGAGTTGAGTACCAGAGAAAATTATCTGGTGGAAAGTAAAGGCGGATCCCAAGTAGAAAGCAACTGGCCCTCCTATCTCATTAGTGCTATTGAGTACATTTACGAAAAGCTTAATTACATTATGAAGGATATACTGTACTTACTTTACATATAGCTACAGTATGGTCGGAAATTTTTTGAAATACATACGGTACCTGAGCAAGTATCTTTTAGCCCCCGAAAGTGAAAACAAATTCGAAATAATGAAACATTAAATAGCTATACTAGGAGGGCAGTGTCGTTTAGCATTTGGACAACAGTGGCAAGTCGTATTTGGACAGTCTAAACTTGACCGCGCGCAATATTGCAGATTTCTAAATTAGTTGGCATCCGACCGATTGACGTGGAGCATCGAAACGATAAGTGAGGTAGTCAACGATACGGTCAAAGAACCGATACGTCAGCGGACGACGCTCGATAAAGATGTTTGTTTTCGGCGGCGATAGTTTGCGGTTTGCATCGAAACCTCATCCGGTTAATTGAAAAACGTTTCTTGACCACTAACATTATATAAATCCCGATGTCGGCGGACTGGCTGAGAAGCAGCCGAGCCAGACCACCGCATCGGATTTACGATTTTTTTAACGATATACTTTCGAGCTAACGAAACAACTGCCGTCTTCTCTCGGCCGAGCAGATGTTACTCTCGACCTGATGCTGCAGACGCAATCGATGATGACGGATAACGGTGTAGCGCGCCAATTGGCCACTAATTGCTCATTTGCTCTAGAGCGCAATAATGCTAGTGGAAAAAAATTCGCCAAACATGTAGCAGCGATAAAAAGTTCGCCATGGCCCCTTCATCACTCCACGTTGCACGGTGCTCTACCACCGGCTCGAGACTGAGCAACATTGTTCCACACCAAAGAGCCATTTTTAACGGTTAAAATGTCTTCAGCGAGAATGTTCGATGTTGTGTAGGGTATTCCTTCAAGGTAAATTGCCGTTTACCGATGACACGTTTGCTAATTAGCGGCCCTTTTTCCGCCTACAACGCGTTCGCATCGACAATATACATTTCCCCTATATTGCTTAAAGAGAGTAGATTTCTTTATTATTTCCAACACATAAGCTTCAGTTTTTTAACCGGTTTTTTCGATCAATACGCGCACTGACGTTTCGTTCCTAATAAAATTCCCATCTTAGCCCTTATAATATCTCGCCGTCTTAGTTATTTTTCGTCCCATACTAATAATCTCCCTTACTTTTCCTTTAATTATTTTGATCTCTCATATCTTCCCGAAGTATATTTTCTTTCTAATTCTTCCAAGTCTCTATGCCTCAGGCGATTAGATTATTAAGCGCTAGTCTAGAAATATGAAAAAATCGAAATTTCCCCCCCCCATATTTTGATAGTTTAGACATTTAAGAATAAAAGGATTTTTCAAAATTAAAATTATTTACGGAGCTATAGCTATTTTCGTGACGTAACTAACTCAGTCGGAATGGATCAAACAATATATGTGGTAGACATTCTTCGACTACCCGGAGATAATTCAAACTCTTTTATACATTATATATATATTTAAAAATCGATTAAAGGCCATTGTATAATGTATTTTGTTGATATCTTTTCTTGTTCAGTGTTCAATTCAGGTCAGTTTTCAATCTTCAAGCAACGCAAATATGCGTATAATCTGTGTACAGTCCAAAAATATAAAATTTTGAGTGAATATTTTATTTATTACGTGTAAAATGGATAAAAAAAAGTAACAAAAGAAGTGTTGTGCGTCCAGATGGACAAAAAAAAAGAACATTTAGACTGTCAGGCGGGACGCAACCCGGATTGAACGCTGTGAAATCCGAGCTTCTGATGCTTCAAAGGAAGCTAGAACTGCTCGTCTAGTGGAATGTACAAATTGAAATAGAAGAAGGTGTCCATAGTACGAAGCAAGAATCGCCGATTAAGAAAATCTAAGTATTACGTACCACCCCGTTCTATGAAAATTAGACCTTCTGAAACTTTACTTGAATCTTTCGAAACTTGAAACGCGTTTTTCTCGAAACTACTTCTTTCAACACGGTTGACACGATACCTCAAGTTCTAATAAACCGATTTACTTGAAATTAGGTATCGGGATCTTCTTTATATATCCCTCTGTAGTCCTTACCGGAATAAAGTCAAAATTTTGATTTTTACTATTTTTAAAAAATTCAGAAAGGTCAAAAAACAAGTAAAAAATCAACCTTTTTTTTTCCAAACAGTCTCCATTTTACGGGAAATTTTTTTTCTTTTTCTTCCCTGAGGTAGGGGCTCTAACTACATCCTTACCAATTAAGAATCTTTTCTTTTTTTTTTTGTTTCAGATGACTAGAAGGGTTGGAATCGTGTCAACCAGGACAAACCCTTTTTTTTACTCCTCCACTTCATTTGTGAATTTTGATTTTTTTTTTTTTTTTTCGATAATTTCTTTGTGTATTCTTAAAGCATGAATAAATAAATAGTAAAAATATATATATTTTTTTTTTATTGAGCTTAAAAAAGCTTCCTAAATTCATGCTTCTAGACTAGAGTACCCCCTTAAGCAGGAATTTCACAGTATTATCAGTTCCCTCTTTCCTTCTCATGTACTCATCTTCGCTGATGGTTCTAGCTAGTGGTGTTGTCGGGGCTTCCTTTATTCTCCCCGATTTTAAATCGTAACTTTTCCCACTATCTGATAATATCTGATTCCATGAGTGCCCTTCAGGCTATCACCTCTTTCCCCTCCCTCATTAGACTTCATCATTCTTCATATACGATCTCTAATACACGCAATCTTTCCTTTCATTACTCTATCCTCGTTCATCTGCTATGGGTTCCTGGTGTCATAAAGGCATACTCGATGGGTAACGAAATGGCGGATGCTTCAGGTTGCTGCCCGTTCCCGCTTTTACTTTAAAAAGATCCCTAAGGTGCTTGACTACCAAGTCGGAGGTCACGGGTTCGAGACTTGTCTCGTCCCGAATCCAACTCGCTCCCAAGCTTACCCAGCCTGAAATAATTGGGTACCAGAGAAATCTGGGGAAGTAAAGGCGGCCGGGAGAAAGGAACTGGCCCCCCTACTCTCATTAGTGCCGTTGGGCTTAGTACATTGTGAACCTTAACTTCACAATCCCGACGCCCTGTCAAGGGTATGGAACTCACTTTACTTTAGTTCTAATCCTTTAAGTGAGAAATTTCACTTTAAATTTTGGTCGGATATGTTCTTCCTTTACTAATGGTAGTTCCTTCTAACTCTCAATTCAACTTAACCTAGCTACTAATTCTTGGTTCGCAGAATTTCCTTCTTTTTCACGTTCTGTTATTGTCCTTATTATTCACCTACGTTTCAATCACACTCTATTGCCCGCTTCCCGTTATCGTCTCTCTTTGGTTTCCTACCCCCTTATTGTCATCTATATCCGAATGAGGAACTTATCTGTGATACTAATCACATTTTAATTGTTCCGCTGTTTCTGCGGAACGCTTTACCCTTTATTTACTTCTTTTAAAGGCTTTCTGCTCCCTACTGTGCTTCCTATGTCTTATCCATTCCGTCGCAGTCTGTTGTTCCTGCTATTGGTTCCTTTATTTCTGCCATTTCCGATCGAATTAAGTTTTAATTAGTTAACTCTTCTTCCTATTGTTAGAAGGTGAAGACCCCCTGGTTGACAAGTCCAAAAAAAAAAAAAGTTTCTCTCATATGATAGGTCTGCTGTTTTTTTAACGGGCCAGTTACCTAAAAAAAATAAGCCAAAAAAAAAAAAACATTATAAACCGGTCGCATAGGAGAAAAGCGTATTTACACTGACGGAAACTTATGCTGTGCCTTAGGAACCTCCAAACTATATTCTTTGATACTTCACAGTTCGGAGTACTTTTTATTAAAATTACCGCATAATGTCAGCTCAATCTGTTAAAATGTACTTTTGTATTAAACGTCGAAATCATTTAAAGTTGTGACGACTAGATGAGCTACCACAAAAAGTTCGCGCACAGAGACGGACGGAAAAAGATGGAAACGGAAGTAGTTTGAAAGAAGAAGTGAAACCGGTGCGTCCGCGCTAAGTTGGCGTAGCTGGAAAACTTTAAACCGGCTTCACTCTGGTTGCGTCAGAACCTCAGTGAACTTACTTAAATGGGGTCTGGCCGAAAACGATAAATGCAAGTGCGAGGAACAGCGAAGCCATGGACACTTGTTTCAGTGTAGCCTGGAGCCTGTAGCCATTACGAAGAGAGGCCTGTACGGAACTAACTGACGAAGCCATAAAAATGGTTGATGCATGGACTGATAGCGTATAAATCCGCTCTAAATCAGTTTATTTTATTATTAGTCCTCGAGCGTCTCGGACACGATAATAATAATAATAATAATAATAATAATAATTTAAAGTTGTCGATATTATTCTTCTTACGAGTATTTGAGATTACATCGGATAAAATTTAATACGTGTCAGTGACATATAAGTATAGGCATGCGCTGTTACATTATTGCAAAAAATAATGTTATATCGAAGAGCTAAATGACCCGTTCTAATTTTTTATTCTCCCACGCAACATAGTCAGTGTTAAATCAAAGCTTACGTGATATCTCGAATAGCCTCGTTTATTCCCGTTAATTTTTATAATTTCCGAATATTTAGGCAGACGGTAAAATTCTCTCCAGCAGTTCATACCCTGCTAGTTCGTTTGTAATATTATCGGATCTTATACTATCTTTCACTTTCGAATAAACTCATTTGAACGATAGTCGGAGCTCTGTGATAAGTTTTACTGATTGCCCAGCTTTGTTCTGGTATACTTAATTGTAATAGGAACTCACCTGAATTCACTATAAACCTACTCTTCCCTTTTTACGATTTCTAATAATGTTTTGTACAGCTCAGTTGATTATATATGGGTTTAGAGTTTGTCTTTTGTTTTTTTTTTATTAACACAATAATACAAGGCTGCTTTATGTTCTCAATAAACCCCCTCCATCTGTGTACAAAATTCCTTATATTCAGAGAAATCTTTGATATAGATTGTTATTACTAGGCGATCGATGTCTTTTATTTGATATTCAACTCGTAAATTAACCTCCAACTTGAATTCTGGCAAATATATTTATTAGTAATATTTAAATCTGGAACGTATAATAATAAGTCAACGAAAGATATTCTTCGCGGGCTTATTTTTCACACTTAATTTGATTCCCGTTGTCACTCCGATGCCATTAATTTTCGACAATAACCAGGGCTTGCATATTTCACCTTGGACGACGAGATTTCCGGATTTCAAATACACGCTCGACATTATACGCGTCACAAACTCTTTCCCCCGAGTTTTCTTAATGCGTCCGACTACTATACGCTCGCACTCTCTAGGGGAAATCTAATTATTATTAAAGCCATTTTCATTGATAGCCACTAGCATACATTGCAGCCGACAAATTCCAATATCACGGATAACCGTAAACGCTAGTTTCCTCTAGTAGTCTTGTAGTTTTGTTTATTTACATATTTGGAATTATTTTATTCATTTTCGGCGGCTTCGGAATTTTAAAAAATGCCAATTGTTCAAAAAAAATAAAAATATTTAAAAAAATTTTTTTGACTTCTAAAAGAAAAATTCCGCGCAAAAATTATTCATTTTTCTAAATTAATATTTTAATTAAAATTTTATCGGAAAATTAATAGTTAGCGTGTGAGAATACACGACCGAACAACAGCATTTATATCAGTATATTTCTTCTAATCGTATACAAACTGTAATTTAACAGTGACGTAATGAATACGATCGATGCAGACACGCAGTGCAGTGCGATTTTAGTTTCCTGAAAACAAAAAAACGGAACTTTTCGATATCGTTCCTTGAACGCCAAATTAAAATGGAACTGTTCAACGCCTAAAATTAAAACAAATCGCAGACTGGGGATTTTGAAAAATGATTTAAACCCAACATCTACAAAAATTTACGGTTGTGAAATAACCAAAAAAAAAAAAAAAAAAAACAATAATTTTAATTGCCCTGGCGAATAGGGATGATGTTTTAATGGCGTAAATGATTTATCACTTCTGACTCAAAAAAAAAAAAAAAAAAAAAGAATAACGAATACGAATTTTAAACTCTGTATTAATAAAAGTTGTTAACTTGTCTGGAAAGATTGATATCATTTTTTAGTATTTTGTTATTGCCAACAACCGCCACTGATTATAAGTGCGGCTTCCATTTTTTTTTTTTTTTCAGTGTGTGAAAACCATTTAGCCCGGCTTTTAATCAGTGTAGAAAAAAGGACTTTTGTTGTTCTTTTACACCCGAACAAATACAGTATAAAGAGGAAATAATCACACATATATTCTTCAAAAAAAATGATACTATAGAGAACTCGAAAATATAAGTTTTAAAAAAAAAAAGAAGTTTTTTTGTTTCTCGAATTTTCAAATATGGTTTCTCCTTAAGGCTTCTGGATTAGGGCATCTTTAATCATCATATAGAGGAATGCGTGAACATTTCCGGTGAAAATAAGTCTCAGACTTGTGCAAGTTCAAAAACGCGTATTGCAGGAGATAATAAACTGGCCACCCAGACTCCTTTCTTTCGTTTTTTTTTTGTTTTTTTTTTTTTTGCTCAAATATAGAATCGCCGCCCTTGTCATTTTCCTGACCCGCTTAAGTTATGTATTGTTATTTGTTAAAAAATTAAGCGCAAATATACGTTTCTTCTTCTTCTTCTTCTTCTTGTTTTATCTTTCATTTTTGTACACTTTTCGCTTTCCAACAGAAATTACCCAATATAGATTTATGTCTTTTCCACCTTACGTGGCATTACATGTGCTGTGGTGTCCGTGAGTTAATTCATCTTCTTAAAAATAGAGAGCATTATTATTTAAATTGTATTCCGAAGTAAAGTGTGAAGTATCGCATTTATTCGGTTTTACACTTTTACTTCCAAAAATAAGATGTTTTTTTGTTTCATGTTTGTTGGCGCATAACTTATATTCATGCAGACCGATTTTACCAATTCTTTGTCCATTAGAAAGTATACACCACTCAGCGATGGTACGATGTGAGTACTGATGAAAATCGGTGGATATAAACTGAATATTCGTGAAAAAATGTGAAAAACTGTGGTTCTCCTTTGGATAATTTTTTATTAGTATAGCCAGAGGCGATTGACTTAAAATACAATCAATTTGCCAAATTACCATAAAAATGTAGCTTTGGATAAGGAAAGCGATTATATAATTTGATGTTTTTACCGTGGAAATGCAGCTTAAAATAAAAAAAATCGTTCTTTTTTTTTTTTTTTTTTGATTTTTTTAAAGCATAAAATGTGGGAAATAATATGATGAAAAAGTTGATCTTTAGCAAGAAAAAAAACTGATGTTCTCTAGATATAAAAAGAAAAAAAATGGAAAAGAAATTGGGAAGAGGTTGCAAACTTCATAAAGTTATGTTAAAGTGAACATTCGCGATAATCGTATTTAAAGGAGGTAATGCAAAGTTGCTAAACGACTCTGGGACATAATCGGTTGTTGACATTTCTGCAAACAACCCGGATTTTTACGAATTATTCTAAATGTTAATTTTAAAATTTAATAAAATGCGCCTGCCGCGTAATATTAGCAGAAATTTTGTTGCCTTCATTGTCTCTAAAAGATGGCGTAGTTGTGACGGTGAAAAAATTTGCATTTATCGTGCAAAATTTCGGTTTTTACTTTAATTAGTTGCTGGCTAGAAAAAATCGGTTTTTAATTAAATAAACATAAACACGACATTTGTTATAAATATTTTATTTTTTTTTTTTTTTTTTTTCGAGAGAAATTTAAATAGAAATATACTATTTTGCTTAGCTTCTGTGTCGGTTTCTTCAGATCTAAGCGCGCAATCGAATTGGATTCATTAATTTCAGATCTTTCCTAAAGTAATTTCTTTACTCTTTGTCAACCTTATTTTCTGACAATGACGATTACTAGATTTTCTTGAAAGATGCAAAGCCGTCCTCTAGATTAAAAGCATAAACAGTTTAAATTTTCTGACACGCTTCGGTATTGTATCGGATCATGCCTGACATTGAAACATCATGAAACTAACGTAAGAAAATGGCATAGTTAAAATCGACTGCTCATAAGAATTACAGAAGACTATTCATCCGGAGGTCCAAGACGTGGCGAATCCAGGAGCATCTAAATGTACATATATATATTTCTGCAAAAATCAATTTTTAATATATACATATATCAAGGCATTTATCATGCATGTTTGCCTAATTTGCCGAACATAAAATAAAGAAGCTACACAATACATGAAATCAAGAGATTGCGTTAAACGATTAAATTCTTCATCTTACTCCGTACGAAAAGCTGACTACCCCTAAGGTTCCGCAATATTCAGATTATCCATCCACCGTGTCATTTCACGCTGAAGCACCTTCAACCATCAAATCTGTCCTCCCTGTTGCATGTTTTCTCGTTTTGCTTTTTCTGCATACAGCAATAGTGCTGACTGGTATGTCTTCCTTTCCGACAATATCTGAAAATTGAACCACTACTTTTTTAGATCAGTCAATTCGATTATTATTTAATAATCTTCGGGACTTCTATTAAGTGAAAGCCCCCCCCCCCCCATCATGTCCTTTTCGGTTCTCAAGTTCGCGTTTAATCGACACTATAATCAGTTATAAGTTCGCAGGATTCCTAATTTCCACACGCATCCTGCTGAAATGGTAATGTTTATTTCGGAATTTGTAAATGACCTAGAGTGCAGTCCTCAAAACATGTACACTTTGATCTGTGTTAAAAATGATTCGGAGATTCTGAAAGTTGGAAAAAATAACATTGATAATAAAACTTTTATTACTTTTATAATAAAATGTGCAAAGAAGTCTAGCTATCAGCTAATTTTTATATATATATATATTTTTATTTTTATTTTTATATATATGTATATCTTTTTTATATGTAGATATATGTATATATATATATATATATATATATATTATATATATATATCTTAAGAAATATAATAATCGATACAAGCTTATGTCGATTATTGATCGAAGTTACACGGAGTATTCGTCGCAGAATAATGATGACTTTTCCTGTTCAGTAAACGGAGAATGGGAAAAATAATATCGACCAAACAGATAATCGTCTGCGGCTGCTAATTTATCGCACGTGCCACATCGGAACACACGCTTCTCTGCTCACATCTCCTTGATGAAGTCAGCCCAATCGACGGCTTCGAGTAATCCTAACGCCGCTAATAATAATGATGAACCATCTAGTGTACACACTCATCGTCATCCTCCTATCTGCGTAACATTGAATAACCAGTCTTTTGAAGTGAACCATCTATCCCTATCTTACACCTCACGCACATGTCTTAGCTCGATCCGGTGATTATTATATCTGGATGTAGTGTACCAGCTTTTCTCCAGTAAAATCACCTGCTTATATTCCAAATATACACCGGACGTTTGCTGTTTAGATTTTATTAAATAAACATGTGGTAGATATATGGTCCACCCGGATAACTTCGAATAGTGTGCGCATAAAAATTCACTTCAATAGATCGGCGACAAGTTTAGTTGAGCTAAATTGAAATTAGAGTGAACTTGTCTAATCACAAACCGCTCGTCTTTCTTTAAATTATCCCCTATTTATTCCATACTTTTTTTTGTCTTTTTCAATTTGAATATTTTTTTATGGTATTCTTAAAATATCCACGCGGTTGATTGAACCATATTAGCGTACATGAAAAAAAAAAAAAAAAAAATAAAAGTTGTAGCAATACTAGATTGCTGTTTAATAAAATTAATGAATTTGAACCGATGGTATTTGGGCTTCGCCTATGATAACGTCGATGCGACACGCATTTACAAAGAAACGAAATATTACGTTTTTAAATACCTTCGTATTATTAATGAATAAGTGATCGTTTTGTTTGGCACCATTACCGACCAAATAGCAGCATTTTATTAACTTATTATCGTTATTTTCCTAATTGATAGTCTTTTGGCCAGTTACTGTGCAATTTGCTTCTCCGTGCAAAAAATGCCATTAAACGCCACTTCAATAATTATAACTACGTTACAATGAAAATATGAATGGTACACTTTCGTTGCACTGATTTTAATTACGTGCCATAATGGATTAAACAGAGATTACAAAGGTTTCTGTGAAAGCCATAGTATACTTTTAGAAAAAACAAAAATCAATCATTCTTTAAAATTAAACGTGTTAAATTTTCAATAATCAATTATAAACTAAAATTCCGCAATAACACTTTTTTTTTTTTTTTTAAAGGAAGGCGCAATCAAAAGAGGCTATATCACGTTTTTATCGGTGACCGGAAAAAAAAAAAAAGAAGGGATACAGAAATCTAATAAGGAAGTTACCGATAGAAATGGCAAGGAAAACGATAAATTACGAAGATCCAGAAATCGATAATAAAGAGGAGAGAATGTTAAAAGAGAATGGAGCATTCGAAGAAAACATGATTAAGGTCAGTGATAACCATAAAAAACGAAAACCTAATGTCGAAAAAGGAACAATAGGAGTAATAGTATGGAAAGGGGAAAATAGTTGAAACCGAAGATGTGGACTGGGAAGAGATTATTGGATTAGGAGGCAATAGGAGAAGCAATTTAAGAAAGAGTAACTGTAGTTAGGAGTGTCTAAGAATGAGAATCGAAGGTCTTAATTTACACACAGAAATAGGCGAACGAGCAAGAGACTTTAACGCTCTCAATATCAAAATGAGCGGGAACCGTGAGAAAGGTTCAAAACTAGGATGAAATCAAAAAAAAAGTAGATAGAGCGAAACGAATTAAAAAGAACTAAAAAAATTAATACTATCCGAGGAATGTGAAGGTGGAGAGAAAATGACAGGGTGACTACTCCTTTTTTCTAACTTTCGCCCACTTTTCCCTGTATCCCAGATTGTTTCGGGTTTTCGATGTGGGAAAAGCAATAGTCATACAGAAAAAAAAAGGTACACAACAAATCGGATATTTCGCGATAGATATTTTCTCCTACTTCGAGTGCAGTTTAATCACGATGATAATATTTCAAATTACTATTTCAAGTTTTTACTTCTCTTCAACACATTCGTTAAAAATTCGTTGTAAACAAAAATTCATGTAGCAGTGTAAGACTGATGAAGAGGCCGATCATTATAGGTCATCTGAATTCAGTACACAATTTTATGTAGGGCACGATTTTTGTGAAATACTATAAACGCGCATATGGGTTAAACAAGTGTTCCGGCCAAAATACATATAAATAGCCGTTCCTAGTATATATTTTGATACTAATACAAGCATGTTGGTTCTAATTTCATTCTAAAAGGGAATCATTTTTTTTTTTTTTTTTTTTTGGTTTTTAACTATTGCCCCTTATACGCACTCTTTAAGTATGATAAAATCGTGAGAAAACCTGCTATCCTAGGATTTTACTATAAAAATATTTAAAAACACACACATATAATACACAAGAATTTTTGTTTTTAATCGATTTTTTGTAACATTTTAAGATGATGATATTAAGTAATTTTTTTAATTTTAGAAGCTATAATAATCTAAAAAAGCAATAATCATACCAAACCCTCAAAAAGGAAACAAACAAAAACAATGCAATTGTATTCCATCGTAAATTGCGCCACATACTGTCCAGTATAGCACCACTTTAGTGCATTAAACCCGGTTTGTTAGAGGGGTTTTTGAGAATTTTTTTTTTTTTTTTTTTTTTTTTTTAAATATAAAATAATAATAATATTATTTTATATATTACCTTTTAGTCGCGCCAGCGGCTTTGACCCAACATGTGTTATAACCGAACCAAAAAAAAAAAAACAAAAAAAAATCGGAAAAAATAAAGAAATTAGATTGACAAACTGTAATAACATTGTTATAAGATTTTACGGTAAAATCAGTATCAGCCGGTATACATCCGAATACTATGGTATTGTGTAGAGATAAATAAATCCTTGTTTGGAATCTTCATTTTTACCAGAAAAAAAAAGAAAAAAAAATTAAAATTATTTATATCTATAAGAAATTTGTTAGACGCTGTATAAAATGTAAAGCGCAGTCCGTTGCAACAGTTAGAAATAGCAGATATCTTCTATATGTAGCTAACAACGTAGTGTTCATTAATATTTCATGATAGCCCGATACTTTTCTATCACTTATCAACCTGAATCCCTACGGACTGTGATAATTATATTAAAAAAAAAAAAAAAAAGGCAAAGTCACCGACTGATTATTCTCTTACAGTTGATAACGTCATGTCTGAATTCACAGTGAGCAGAAATATAATTTGAACTGGCGGCGATGAAAAAAACATCAGACACACGTTTTAGGAGGAAAAATATGAATAATTTAGTTCTCAAATTTTAGGAAAAAATTGGAAGGCAACGTTTATTAAAAATGCAAATGAACTACGGAAAAGTATTTCCCAGAGGGGAATAACATAAACGGGACTGTGGACTATAAGTAAAATAAAAGAATTTTAGGTTAAATAACGGGACACCGAAATCCAATAATAATCGATTTTTATACGACTAACCGCGGTGTTAAAATTTTAACCTATTTTCAAAATCTAAGCGAGAAGATTAGGCAAATTAATACGTTCGAATTTGGATCCAGATTATTTCGGTACGTCTGAAATTATTTGCTAAATTTTTATAGCTGGACTACACATAAGCAGCCGGTTTAAAATTTTTCTAATTATAATTTAAAGAGCTTAAAGAGAAGAAGCCGATTTAAACGGGAGATTTTTTAGCGTTTTCCAATCCACTACATCTCATTTCTCTCTGCTCAGCTGATCCTTCTAAATTATGGTGTAACAATTATATTCCGTTTTCCAATCCCCACTTATCTGTTCAGTCGAATATATCTTAACTTTCCTTCTTTGCAGCGTTCACCACCTCTCACTGCAGTCTGTATTGGACACAGTCTGCTTCTTGTATATCTTTTCCGCTTCATATTTATATTTTCTTCATTTTTGTCCTCTCCATTCTTCTACTTCTCTTTCGATACGTTCATTGTATCTTTTTTCAATGAACATTCCTCGTTCTATTCGTCTCTTTTTTATTCGTAGACCTGCTTCTTTATACGCTCCTTCCCTTCTCCTTCTGTTATAGCTGTTTCCTTTCTGTCTACCATATCTTTGATTGCGTAAAGATATCTAACTACGCTCTCCTTTCCTTTCTCAGTTCTTATAGAATGTCCCCATACTATCGAACCCGCCAAAAAAAAAAGAAAAAGCCGATTTGTGTATTTTTGTAATATTTCTTTAATTCAAAAAGAGAATAAATATGATTCAAAAAAGTATAATTCAAAATGATACTCGCTTCAGTATAATAAATTTACAATAAACACATCGGCAACCTAGATTTATTCCGATTGCGAAACACAATTTGACCGACTCTGTAATATTAATTTTAAATTTACCGATTTAAATTGCACAAATCCCGAACATCGAAAATATCAGGTAATTCGAAAGCGAGAAATAATGCATATTTCTTGGCAAGAAGACAGCTCGCGTCACGGAAGATCGATCAACTCTGGTTTTGTAATTGGGGCCGTAAATTTTTTTTCAGTAAAAATTTTATTTGAAAATTCACTTTTTCTATTCTTCTTTTTGTTCACATATTTTATAAATTCGTTTGCCGTTCTCCAATTATCGAGAAAAAAATGTTAACCGAGCGATTTTGCGATTATATTCATTAGTGGAAATTTGTTCTTAAGGTTCTTCAAGGCAATACTTTTAAATAAAACTCCAGATGACTGTCTGGTGACAAAATCAGGAGCGAACTTGGCGCAATTTATTATTTTTCGCTATAAGTAAAAATGAAATAAATACACAATTAAAAAGTAAAAAAGTAAAACGGCCTAAGGATTTTCACTTATTCTTTCGCTTTCCTTTCTTTCCTCAAAAGTATAATTTTGAAAAAAAAGAGGAAAAAGACTGCAAAGTTAAACACAGGTAATAAGAATATTTTTTTTAAAGGAATATATACTTTTTATCACCTTCGAAGTAAATAAATGCATTGTCGAATGGTGAGTGGAATTTGCGGGCGTCTGTTATAACTCTACCTCAATCGTACACATGTTCGAGGAGGTTAAATGGATTTCAAAGGAAATGTACTAATAAGCTTCGATCGATCAAGTAAATCAAAGGTATCATGTAGTCAGACTCCAATTGGCCATCATCCAAACATGACTTACCTATGAACATTTACTAAATGGAACTGAAGTTCCTCAATGCGCCGTGTGCAGTGCCACCCTCACCATTCGCCATTTCCTCACCGAATGCCCTTCATACTTCTTGGAAAAGCAATCTTTCCATCCTTAAAAACAACTCTTCTTCACCGTCCAATTTAATTGTTTTCCTTCACAAGTCCGGCCTCTACACACTAATCTAAACCACCTTCTCCTCCCGTTTCTCTAGCCATAGTTGTTGTATATGGCACGTAAATATAATATAATAATAATAATAATAATAATGTTAATAGTAATTTCTTTTTTTTATTTAAGATTATTTTAATGATTCTGGAGCATTTTATTTATTTATTTATTTAGTTATTTATTTATTTTTTAAGCTTCAAATGAGAACTGGTTTATTTGAAATTTTTTTTCAAAAAAATCATTCAAAAGTGTTCTAAAATCATTAGTAAAATTTTCATTAAGAAAACTTAGTACCATCGTTATTGTATCATATTCACTTCGAAAGTGATAAAACCCAAATATATCTTAACGAAAGTTTTTTCATTCAATCTTTTGATTTCTTTCCTTTTTTTAAGTATTAATAGTTAACAGATCAATTTATGAACTATCGATGTTAATATTACCGCTAATCATTTGATATATTTTTCCGAGGTTATGTTAGATTATAACATTAGTAATCCGTAAAATTTAAAAATCGAAATTATTAACTAAATTATTAATCCCGTGTATAGCTTAAAAAAAATCTAGCTTACATAATCTGCAATTTTACTGACTTTAGTAAGTAAAGTAGGTCCCATACCCTTAACAGGGCGTTGAGATTGTGAAGTTAAGGTTCATAATTACTGACTTTAGTCTTCCCTAAAACTTTTTTGACTACCCAACGGCAAACTCCCGCCTAGATGTACTACCAGGTAGCTAAGAGCCCCGGCAAGAAATTAATTGGTGTACGAATTGAGGAAGAAGCCCACGAAAATGAATTAGAAGGATGGAAAATTGTCGCGCGTCAATATAATCTTGTAATTAAAAGTGTAGAAATTTTAACGGGAAAAAAAATGTAACAGGATATAATGCTGAAACAAAAATATAGTGTACTCCGGGCTAAGAATGCATCTATACACACACACACACGCACGCATATATATATATATATATATATATAGGTATATATGTATAAATAATAATTTAATCCTTTAGATCTTGCTATGAGGATACCTATAAGTCTTATAAAGAGTTAGTATTAATTAACTATTATTTTAATTTACAGTTTATATACAAATTACTAATTGTTTAGCCCGTTTTGTACCGTAACTTCCAAATTTCATTAATAACTTACACCAATTTCCGTAACGCAAAAACGTTACAAAATTTTTATATTATCCTTGGTGTCAAAATTCCATAGTCGTTATTAAATAAAAAAAACTATTCATTTAATAATGAAAGATGTGCACATATATATATATACATATATATATATATACATATATATATATACATATATATATATATATATATATATATATATATATATATATATACATATATATATACATATATATATATATATATATATGTATACATTGTATATTAAGGTACTTCGCGCTTAGTACCGGCTGTAATTTCTTCCCATTTTACATTATCGTTATTGCTTGCACCCCTCGCTATTATTTTTCACTATTAAAATTTTTCGGTGGTTATATTGTTATTTTCTATTAAAATAATTCACGTAAATTCATCATTCGCAAAATATTCCAACAATTTGAATTGATGGACTCTTAATTGTTTAATTCTGCCTCCTCTAACGTGGCTGGTTGCTTAGATCGTTTTCTGCGGGCGCTGACATATTTGTATTCGAGTATAAAGTGAAATTTTTAATAAAATGTAGTATACCAAATTCGCTGTAGCTCCTGTAAATGAAAACTCCAATGGTATATGTACGTCTGTGGTCATCTGCTAGAAAAGCCGAAACATTCTTCCCACGTTGTCTCACATGCTTTGCGAATAATTTTTCAAAATTTACACGAGACCCAAACGGGCTGGACAAGATGACTCATTCTCCGCTGGAATAGTCCAGCAATGTGTCATTTCTAAAGTTAATCATTATTATTATTGTTATTACTATTATCGTGATTACTCTTCACTTTTTTTTTTTTCATTCAGCCTCAGTCACCGCTGCTATACCAGCATTTAATTGACTAACAGTCTTGTATATTTTATTAGCTGCGGACACCGAAGGTGGCAATTATCATTATCATCTTTTTTTTAGTCGACCCGTATTAACTCGTTTGTGACGATACACGCAACCTAAGTACTGCATGTGTCCAGTCCGGATGATTCGATCGTGCAACCACCGCTCATGCTGAGATACCGAATTGTTCAAAGCGTCTTCTACAACTTCAGCCCGTATTAAAAATGAGTATTTCTCTCTCGCGCCTCGATAATAAATTTAAATGTTCTCCCAGTTTCGCTTTAATCTGCATAATACTTTCCCATGTTTTTAGCCGGACGAAAAGCGATCCAAGTTAATGTGTTCCGTAGAGGTTCCGACATATCATCGATAAAGCGGCTCCCGAACTGAATCTCTTATCCAACATGGAATTTAAGCGAGTAAACGGAAAAATTAAAAATTTTAATTCTGGAAAATAAATGTGAAATATTTAATGTAATTTTTAAATGAGAAATACGCTGAAATGATTTGCGATTTAGCTTGCAGCGCTTTGTTTAATTAGTCAATTTTTTAAAGTAGATTCGGTTTACTTTTTATAAATGCGAGAAAAAATTTAGTTTGAATTACGTTGACTATTAAAAGGAATTTTTATTTTGTGGCTGGTGTATTTAAAATTTTCTTTTGACTGCATATGTAATAGCCAATTGTTGAAAGCGCAAAAAAAAAGAGGGAACGAAGCCTCGTCATAAAATTATTTTTTAAATATATATTAGAATTTTTCGATCAGTAATGAATAATTGTTTAGAAGTGAATATTTCAACACTTTCTCAGTAGGTGGTAAAATTTTTTTTTGTGCGAATAAACAGAATTTTAACGAACATATTTATGTAATATAATAGAATCATATATTTTATTAAAATGAAAAATTTACAAGAAAAAAATGTTTAGTAATATTCCCACTATAATTTGATAATTTATAAATATTATATTTTAAAACCCTTAAATTACGTTACAAATGTTATGTATTTTTATACATATATTGCACGGACACAGAGGACCTTTCAATTCATTAGAACATATAACTTTATTTATATTAAATTATTAATTAAATTAAAATACAAGTTTAAAAAACATAATTAATTCACAAAAATATATATTGAATATGTCAAGTAGACGAAACCGGTAGGACGAATTTTATATATATATTTTTGTGAATTAATTATGTTTTTTAAACTTGTATTTTAATTTAATTAATAATTTAATATAAATAAAGTTATATGTTTTAATGAATTGAAAGGTACTCTGTGTCCGTGCAATATATAAAAATATATAACATTTGTAACGTAATTTAATGGTTTTAAAATATAATATTTATAAATTATCATATTATTGAGACAAGCGATTACAGGAAGAAATAACATATAATATTCCCACTAGCTATGTATTCAACAGTCTTCGCAACGAAGAAATGGCGTTGATTTTTATTAAATGATCTATAACGAAAGCAACGTTCGAATTGTGTTATTAGTACAGCAAGTTAGATCCGCTTGAAACTCTTCATCACGAATATCGACCATTACTTTATTACCCTAGGGAATCTATGAATACTAACAGCTTTCCGAGCATGATGGGAAATTACGAAAAATGCCTTGTTTGTCTAATTAAATACGATCGGAACTGAATCACCGTATATAAAGTGTTGGTCCATTATATTTTACAAAATGAACGAGTATGCGTTTTCATTATAAACTTTAAAAATTAAACTGAACGATCACATATGATATAAGTAACTGTGGCTACTGATAATACTTCTTTCTGCCTAGAAATTCCTTTATAATTTTGCACCTTTACATAAACGTAATTCAGCACATAATTGAGCTTCACCCGGAAAGACACACTAGGAGCTTCTTATGTATAGCTTTGATTAGGGAATTTTTATATTTTCGAACTTTTTATAAATGAATTTATCATTGTGTTAAAAGACTTGTTTAGAATATTATTAACGTAAATCTGAAAAGATTAAAGTTGCAAATCGATACCGGTGTTAGTTCCAAATATTGTTCAGAGTTTCTTTGAACTTAAATGAATACAATGATATATTTCGGCAATTAATTCGACAACTGTACTTCCAAAAAAAAAAAACAAAAATACAAAAAAAACAATGGCGCAATCGGTTGTTTATTGAAATTAATATTTGATGGTATTCAATGAGTTCTTTTTTTTTTTTTTATCCCCCCATTGGGCACGTCAGCTAAAGACCTACACCCAAAAACAACAAGAAAGAAAAGATAGAGCCGTCAGTTAAATTTTGATTCGGTCAGATATGGACAATATAAAAGAACTACTAATGGATGAAATAATGGACGGCGAGGAGAAGGACAAAATATAAGATGCACAATAAGGAGTAGGTTGAGTTTCAGCAGACAAGAATACAAAATACAACGTGTTCGACAGAAAGGAATGAACATTCAAAAAAGATGTGATTGGCATCGCAAATCGCCGCTTCATTTGGGCTGCAGAGAACAATTAGAAGAGGAGGCGAGGAAAAGCGAAAACGAGAGGAAGGAAGAGCAGAATGGCCAAAACGCAAGCAAATCATCGAAATGACAACATTAACTCCAAGAACACCAGGTATTAGAAGGAAGATTAGGATTCAATGAGTTTGTTTTGACTTGTAACCCCATTTCTTTGAATCGTTCAATAAATCTTGTATTTTTTTTTTTTTTATTTTCACATCTTTTCAGTCATAAATTATGTTAAAATCACACATAACCTTGTCTATCAGTAGGCGTAACTGCAGAACCGTCCAATATCTGTCTCACTAAAAATTTCATGACTGAAAAGATCGTCTGAAGTGAAAAAATATTTAGCTGCTGTTGATTTCTTCCAAGTTTTCTTATTGAAATATCATTCGTTTCGCCATGGTTTATCTAACATCAAATGCAAATACTCCTTAGAAAAAAGTAATTTAGAAAATAATCTTCATTCATTGATATTTTTGTAAATTTTTTAAAATAAACTTCTATTTTTCCCGCACGCGATAACACTTCCAACTCCTTTAGTAATATTTCAGCATGGAACTTGCTTTAGCCGTGAGCTAACCGTCCGAAAACCTTAAGCGAAAGTGTTACGCGGGAGAAGGGTGACGAAAGTAGCGCGCTTATTTATAATAGGAATACCGCTGTAGTAGGACAAACGAGTTTATAGTGAGTCAGCGCATTATCATTTTCTTAGACGAGGTTAGCATGATTGGAGCCGAGTTGAATTCGTTAGAACTCAACAGAAGCGTGGCAGTAAGCGAAGAGTGTACGGTGATATCTGCGCTATCGAAAGCACTATCAATGGTCAGCGGACATTGATTGTAACGGTTTACGCCTGTGGCACTAGCATTGACGATGTTGAAGATTTCTTCGAATTGAATCTGATGGCTTACCTACCTAAGGGAGCGCAGAGATTTTCAAAGTTATCGGAAAAAGACAATACTCCATACTATATCCATCATTTTATCTGGCGATATGAACATCTAGATCTGAAGGAAAATCGCCCATAGGTTCAATTTATGGAAGAAACGTTTGGATTACAGCTCAAAGCAATATCGACTATTCGTGGTGGATCGTGTGCATTGATAATTGAAAGGATCAATTCGAAAAATTAGATCAGTTATTTTAGTTATCATAAACCCGTACTGTCACTATTACTTCTAACGACCGCGTAGAACAAACAGAAAAATACAACGATTATCCGTACTACGTTTTGTATTTCTTCATTCGTAATTTCCGAAAAGGACAACAGCAGTTACAAAGTCGGCATTCAGCAAATCAAGCTAAAGCGAACATGTTTCATAATTTTAGCCGTCGAAGCGACGATTTTTAATAAATCCTAATGAAGCGATCTTTTCCAATATTTTAATGTAGGATTCTGCAAACGACAAACATCTTCATTTTGCCGAATCGTTGTACAATTTCCGAACCGGCGGACTACGATTACCCGAAAAATGAAACAGTGGAATATTTAAAAGTAATTGACACATTTGGGCAAGCTCCGACATCTCGCTAACCTATGGTTGTTAAACTCGTGCACGCTTTGGAAGAATGTTCGTCTTATTATTTTTCGATCGAACGATTTCTTCAAACATTTCCAGTCAATTTTTAGAAGCAAGCTCTGATCCAGACTTCGATATAATATATACTCTACAACACACAGCAATGTAATGACCTGAAAATCTGTACTGTTTTTGTGTAATGAAAGCGTTTTTCTTAGCCTTTTTCTTAGCCTTTTTCTCGTTATTTCTTGCAGCAGTACACTAAACTTCACGTCCTTTATCATTTTTCAATAAAGTTCATTGCATTGCTTTACGAAATTGAAAAGGGCGGACACACGGGTTCATTGCAAATCCGATTCGAACGATATCGTTTGCATGTCGTTGCATTTCCACTTTAATAGTTCAAAAACACTTGGATCATCATAAGCCCCTTGCAGGATGTCGTAATCATCATTACGCCGACTTATCACGCAGTCTCTATTTCGAAACCAATAAAAATTTGACTCTCGAATTCTAGAACACCGACGACCACCGTACGGTCATTGGCCGATTATTTACAATATATACATATATATGCGATCTTTTAGTCACACTGCCATTAAATTTTGATATATCGCAAATCTCGCTTGACAGCATCGCGCGCCGTTAAACTGTAGTCAAATGAAATCTGGAATTATGGGAAAAACGTTGTTTTTATCCTTACATCGGAAATTATAATCTAGAATTGATTCATTAATCATTCAAACCGTATCGGAATATAATGCGTTGAAAAAGCCCTTATATGGTATTTAATAAATATTCATTAACGTCAGTGTAGAGACCGTGGTCGTGGAAATTAACGTCATCGTGAATACGAGAGATATCAAATTATTGAAATGTCACTTGGTACGTTATAAAATTTTCCGACTAGTTTTATTCGTTCGCTTTTGACAGTTCGAGCGATGGCGCGCATTAATGGGAAGTTGCGAAATACGCGCTCTTGATCACAATGATAACAATTAAGCTTCAGACAAAGGCAGGAACAATTTCGTTTAACGTGAAAATCTCTATGCTCATTCAAAGACTACTAGCACTTATCGCGCCCGAGGCACATCGATGGAATTAACCCCATCTCAGCGACATCTTGTGATTTCCCTTAATACATACTTGGATAATATTACACATACAGTTCGATCAGTACTAACCTATAAGAATGCTTAAAGCATTCGTATTATTTGCCTCTGTAAATTTTTGCGGATTTTTTCTCAACAGACTCCAAAGTGTGTTTCGTCGAATATCTTTATACCCTAACATTGTGTTTAATCATCCGATTTGATTTTTAAGTTACACATTTTCATTTAGCGTTTTCGCAAACAGTCTAAAGCTGCCGCAACATCGAGCGAACCGGTAACTATTATTATTATTATTATTATTATTATTATTATTATCTGTGAAAAATTCTGAAATTCGAGGAAAATGCCTCAATTTCGGATATGTGTCTCGGGTTCCTCGCGGAAATAAAACCTTCATTTAACACGCTGGGCTGAATTTCCGATCATGATCGGTTTCAGTTCACGCTAAACCCTGAAACACACGTAGTCGTATCAGTATGCGTACCGTCCAAAACCCCGGGTCACAATGTACTTTCATATCTCGAGTGTTCGGTGGTTCGGAACTTTTCGTTGAAAACTTAACAAGCCGATCCGGCGTATTAGCAAAAAGAAATAAACGAAAGTTGCGCTCGAAAGAAAAACGAACAATCAACGAATTCGGCGGTTCCGGCGCAATTTTGACGATAAACGCGTATAAATCTGTTTACATAATCGCAACGAGGCGACATTTTTTCTTCGACGGTTATTTTTAATTGTTATTTTTTTTCTCTTTTCGATTAAGTTTTGTTTCCAATTATCGCTCGCTTCGTTTTTATCCCGTTCCAATGCGGCTTTTGTACGCGTGCACGGGGAGTCGAGGCTATCGCAACGGCTACCACCGCGTCAGCCTTGAACATATTTTTACAACACGCACCGACACATGCATGACGCGCACTCACACACACACACATGGACACATGGACACCTGCCGCTGCCCTTCATTTTATGGGACACGATGAGAAGTGATTTTGCCGCGTTTTGCGTATACTCTCTGCTACGACAGCGGCGGTGGGAGCGGCAATGTATTTTCCACATTTTCACGAGTGTAGCGCAGCAGTTAAATGGCGGCCAAGACTCGATTTCCCGGATATCCAATTAACGACGTCGACCGCCGCCCGATTCAATTAGCCATTCGCGCCAGTTATGTCTTTCGCCGCTCGCTCCGAAGAAACCCGCTGTCGACTCTCGGCGACCAAGTCAGCTTCGGCGCACGGCTTTCTGGCTGCCGAATAATCGCAGGACTCGCGTCGCTCCTCTGGCCGAATGACTGTCGTGTAGGTGCAGTAGACCAGCGCAGCAGCAGCCGGTCTCGCACATGTGTTAGCTTTTTATGCGGCAATAATGATAGTAATAATGATCATAATAATGACGATAATAATGATCATGATGATGTATTACCGCGATAAGAAAGTCGCTACTGCCGATCGACAAAGCAATTAATAAAAGAGCCGGTGTAAAAATACTGCATATACGCCTGCAACCGGTTTCCAATCTGATACAGGACACCACTTGTCGTTTGTATTGGCATTTGATCGGTATTGTTAACCCCTATCACAACGGCGCATTTCCGTCAGCCGCTTTTTTCATCAAATTATTTAGCGTACACGCTGTAGTATACACACGCTTGTATCGCCGTATACACATGCATGCATGCGTATACGTACGTACGTGTGTAAAAACAAAACCGAGCCATTGATGATGGTCCGGCGTTATGCTGAGCAATACTGCCTAAGATGCCATTTGCTTGGAAGCCTAGCCCTACTAATAAGCGGCGGTGCGCTGAGTGTATGCCATTCGGGCTTAAACAATGCGGTTGCGTTGGAGCACTAGCTTCTATGCTTCCGACTACGTTTCGTACCCCTTCTTACGATAGGAATTCTATTAGGAAAGCTAAAATATTGATAGAAAAAAGTGATTACAAAGTCGAACTTGATTCTCAAACGACGAATCTTAATAACAACGGTTAATGCGATTCGGGATTTTCTGCCGTAAGCTGGTAAAACATGATTGAAAACGTTTCGGCCATTAAAAAGCATTTTAAAACTAACCGCAATGGGATCTCATCGCATTCTTTTCTCTTTTTTCCCGTCTGTTATGTGATTTCTGTTAGTAGTTTTTTCGGTTATTTTTGTAGATATCTATTAATTTACTGAATTTAGTATCAGAAATTCGTGTAATTGTAGAACTCTTTTAACGATGATTTCTCGCAATTTTGTGACAAAAATCGAAAATATTCTTCTAAAATTCACTTATGGCGTGGGATTTGAATCATACTATAATCCTAGGCATGGTGGTGTAACGTTCAGGTAAAAATACCCCGTCGACACACATTGAAACTTACGAAAATTTCACTTTCGCTGGGTTTCCATATCTGACGGGTCCAAAAATTAAAAAAGAAAAAACAAACTATAAGACATTTGTTTTCTTGTTAGTCTGTTCAACCTGTCTAACAACCATTATGCGTGTTTAGAATTTAATGTGTCAATAATATAAAATTATCATCCAGGGAAATAATTCGGGTAACAAGAAATCAAAGTAATACATATTATATTTATCCCCGCGGTGTAAAATTAAAAATTGGTAACACTGATTATTCAGTTTTAATTACAATTTAAATAAGTACAATCCCTAATGGTATACTACAGGAAAAACAAAACTAGTGTGTGGAAAAAGGAGGTGCAAGAATGGCTGAAGGAGTGGTGCAAAGATTGAAGATCAAGTTAATATCTCGCTACTCTTTAATGCTTCTTTATTTATGGATTTTGGTTTTGACTTTATCGGGTGTCCTTCCTGGTTTTTAAGTTTCTCTCAGAGGATCGTGTCATTCGATCTGGAAATATTAAGCTGTCTGCACGTACCGGTGTACAGATGCATATTACGCGATATGTTATGTATTGTAATATGTATATATACATATATTCTTAATTAAATATTGTGTTAGGTTTATTAGTATTGTTATTTATGGAATTTTGCCTATTTTTTAAATAAAAAAAAAAAAAATATTACAAAAAAGTGCCGTAACCTTTTAGGAACAAACCATTTTAATCTTTTTATGTTTTGTTTTTTTTTTATAAATAAATAAGTTGCGGGTCTGGACATTACGTGTTTGCCAGTTACGTGTTTGCCCGTTGCGTGTGTGCCCGACACTCTTATTATAGTTAATTCAACATTACAAACTTATTCAGGCTTATTATATAAATCGAAAAGAAATGAACTTAAATTAATGTAAATATATATAAAAACATGCGCATACATACATTCTAAGAAATTATGCAGATTACGAATATGACGGATCATTGGACTAGGCAAGAGGCATATATATTCGGCCCGATTTTACTACAATAATATACAGATTAACAGAATTTATAGACTCGCTGATATTATGATAATTCTTATACGACATTCATACCTTAATTACAGTCTCGGTACATCAAATTAAAATTGCAACATCCACAAAGAATTTGGTATAATCGTTTTCTATAATTCCGGTATCGGAAACTTAATGAATATACTATTGGAATTTGTGATATGCCGGCTCTAATTAAGGTATGAATGTTGTATGTATATATAAGGTATATTTCAATGTATAAGATTATTTTCTTACCGAATAAATACTTTTTAATTTTTATTACGTTTTTAATAACTTTTCATTATAGAATAGTTTTGCTCATTTTTATCAAATTTTTATTAGTATAAACCTTGAAGTCATTTTTTTTTTTTTTTAAAAAAAAAAAAAAACATTTTATTTCATAGTTGTTTAGCATAATACTTATAAACTTTTGGTCTTGTTAAAAATGAAAACCTTTTTTGAAAGTGGCCAGCTTTCCTATTCGCGGCATGGCAGCTTAAAATTTGATTTATTCATTCGAATCATCAATCAACATTAATCGAATTACGTAATATTGATATTTTAAGTTAATGATATTAATCAAAAAAAATTAACTAAAGGAAGCAGATTTTTTAACGTTTTTCGACGGCTACTACGTCTCTGTTGACCGATACCCAACGGTGCACTTACATGGTACCACCACACTGACCAGTACACTTTCAAATTAACAAAAACAATCATTAAAAATATTCCATCTGGGCAGGTGAGCAAAATAACTTGAAAAATAAATAAAAAAAAAGGAACATACGGAAGAACGTATAATTTTCTTTTCTGAAGTTGGAAGAAAGTCTAATGTAAATTTCATTCGTATTATATGCTTGAAATTGATGTAATACAAATTTTCTAATTACCCCTTGTAAAACTTTGTTAGCGCAGGCCCGCCGCTAGCAGTTTGTACGCAATACCAAATTTGCCGCCCTATGTACAACTCTACGCTGAGCTCGGAATCGGCGAATCAGTGGAACGTTCCGGAACAGGTTCGATAACGTCCAATTCGTTCGACTACTTCTCCGAATCCGAGTATCAAATCAAAGTCTAGCTGTTTTGAATAAGGATGTGCAGAAAGGCTATTTAATGTTGCCTTTTAAGAGTATGCAAAAATGATTAGACTTTACAAAGAAAAACTATATTTATATTTATAATAAGTAGGTACTTTTAGTAATTTTGTCTTATATTTACACGATTTTTAAACATTTAAATAATACAAAATATGTCCTATATAAAGAATATTCTACATAAATTGAACTCTTCTTCTCTTTATTTTCATAAAATCTGTTATCAATTTTTTCGTATCTAAGCTGTCTAAAATTTCATGTTCAATCGAAACTATAGCCAAATTATTTAGTCTTAGCCGGTGCATTGTTGATCTTAAGTAGTTTTTTATAATTTTTAACTTTGAATGCTTTTTTTTTTTTGTCATTAAATAAAATATATTTTTATCATATATTTCGATTGGTCAGTTTGTCGCCCACTAGACATTCCGCCCGCGTGCAGTGCACGCCTTGCATGCCCGCTTACGGCGGGCCTGTGTTAGCGGGTTAGTTTTTTTTTTTTTTTTTTTTTTAGTGTAATAAAATGCGCCATGCGGAATACATAATGCATTTACGTATGTGTTAATGACTGTATGGCATTTCTATACTGCGATTAATAAGAAAATCTATTATGCCTATTTTTTGTATACAACAAAGCGATAATATTCCGAATGTCAATTTTTAACATTAGCCAAGGTGATTGAAACAGTAGCAAGATCTAGCGGGAATCATTTAAAACAGAGGCCAGAATTTTAAAGCAATTTACATTTCCGAAGATTTATTTTTCCACGTTTGTTTCGCGCGTTACGACTGAGAACTGAGTAAGACACAAAATAACGCAGAATAAGTACGAATTACGAAATTTTATGACTTTCGCTGTTTCCATTTGTTCGTTTTTCCCGCGTTCCAATTTCGGCACTTTTATATAATGACTCCTTCTCGCGGCTGGCTTAAGAAACAATTACGCTAAAATATCTTTAAGATAGCTTCCGATGTGTGTACGAATTAGAGTCGCTTGCTTATCAAAGTTTTCATTATTAAAAAAAGTGGACCTAGTCTACGTAGCCTAATGATATAGACGGGAAGCTAATATGTGCGTGTCCGAATGTATAGCTGGAAAAATCAGAGCCCAGCAGCGGTGAATAAAAGTAATTCCAAATTAGTATAATAAGTAAAACCGGTTTTTACCGTGTGAGATTCCCTCTGAGTTTTTAAGGGCCAAATGTTGGCCTTTTTTTTTTTGTGTTCAACCTACTGTTGAAACATCCGACTTGCGAATTTTTTCTTATGTATAATTTGACGGAGAAGAAAAACAAAAATAAATGCTACCATAGCCTGGTAAGCAGGCCGGATCTGCCCGTACGATGTTTTCTATCGACACTACGAAAGGGTCATTTTGGTACGGAATAGAAAAAAATTCACGCCAACTTACAACTCTTAATCTCAAATATTTTTCGAGTTACTTAATGAAACCCGTATTTTTAGTTTTCATTTTTTTCTAATTGTAAAAATGGAAGTAAATGGTGATTTTTTTCCCCAAGTACTAGGAAGTAAAAAAAGTGAAAATAAGATATTTTTGAGGTTAAATACGTAACTTTTTTGCAGAACTAAAGTTTTTTTGTTTTTTCGTTTTTTTTTCGTGTCCTTCAGACATGCTATCGATAAATTATTTTAACACTAAATATCTTTTATTGTTAAAAAAATTTAAAAACCCGAATTTTTTGGGAAACCTTTAAACAATATTTATTCTATTAATACTGTTTTCTAGTAAAACCGTTAATGTGTTATGTTTTTATTTTAATCCGACTGTCGTCGAATCTTTTGCCTTTCTTATTTATTTTTAATTTTTATTTTGTAATTTTAATTAAAAATAGAGTTCAATGAGAAATATATATTTAAATTCGGATCGGATTACTGAACAAAATAAAAAAGAAGTAATATGTCTAATAAGGAATACTATCTTTCTTTTACTATTTCTAAACTACCATATTTAAGGTATAATTTTATAATTTTATTTTATTTTTCACCCCTAAATATAAGAGACAAAAGTTAAATTAAAACTTGTAATAATTATGTATTTCTAAAATATATTTTTAAATTTCTGAAGAGCTCGTTATTTGATCTTCTGTATGAAACAGGGGTATTTCTCGAATCTACGACTTTCTACGACTTTCTACGACTAAACCCGTTTTTGAGTTATGAGAAAATTTCACGAAACCCTCTGAAAGAAGTGCCTCTTTCACCCAACCGATTGTAACTAAAAACAATAATCGGAGGTATATGATAATACCGAGTATAAAATTTCGACTTTCTGCGACTATCCGTTTTTCAGTTATAAGAAAAAGTCCACAAAACTTTCCAAGAGAAGTTTTGGTCCGACCGTTGAAACCAAAAAACAGATGAAAAAAAAAAAAAAAAGGTGCACAACACTAGATACTAAAAGAGTCCTAAATTCAAAATTTCAACACTTACTGCGAGACTAGCCGGTTTTGAGTTATGCGTGACACATCTAAAAACGATTTAGAATTGGATCCAAGGGTGGTCAAAATGGATATTTCCGTTAAAATGTGAGATTCAAAATACTCCGCGAATACAATACACTTCCATTTATCAACCGTATAAGGAGAAATGTAATCAAGGATGGTCGAAATATCCGTTGAAATGTGAAATATTCCTTTCATGATCACGATACAAGAAAGTAACAGAAAAGAATTAAGTACTAAAAATAAGGTTTTCTTTTAAATAATTCTAGAGAAATATTTAAAATAAACAGCTGAAACTCGATGTAAACTTTTCGTTTTTATTTCATATGACACCAAGAAAACGTCGAGAGGACAGATACAGCATGCTTATCCGGCTAATCCTTTGGCATGATTTCGAAACCCTCGACCAGTGCAAAAATATTATGAAGAGTTAAAATCCGGGAATTGCAAGAAATTCCACTTGGAATTTCGACGATATTTCTGCTTTTTCTAATTGCTCGTTGTCAATCAAAATGGATATGTGTATATGAACTTTGTGCAATTTCGCGCCACAGTACTTACGAAGATAAAAAGCGGTGGTCGCTTATATCACATTTTTATCAAATGAAACGATATCAAACAGTCATAATGTATTGATGAAGGATTTTTTTTTCTTTTTAGCGAAGGGGCGTTAAGAATTTCTAAATGGAAACCTGATAGAATCAAGCGCTTCCTGTGTGACGCGAATTTGTCATTTTATTACATTTTCCAAAGGAATAACAATTACCAAGGGGGGATCTTTTTGTGGGCGCAGCCCAACAATCGCAGGCATGGATAAAAATACTTTTCTTTTTATGCTGGTCACACGTTTAAATATGTCTATAATATATTATAATCAGGTATAACGGCTAACAAGACATGAGAGCTTTCCTTTCCTTTAAGGTATCCTTTACATTTTTTCGTCTACACATTTATTTCCCTTCGGACTGCTAATTGCACGAGTTCTAGTACCGATCTTTTTTGACTCCCTTGCTATCTCTCCATAGTAGTTCTGGCAGTTTCCAACTTCCCCGAATAACTTTCTTAGTGTCCTCAGTTTCCTTTTGTCCTACGTTCTTCCTTCTTGATGGGTAATCGTCCGTAGCTGACAAGTCCAATAAAAAAGTAAAAAAAAAAAAAAAAAACAAGAGGGGAAGGGGAAACGATGCTTTGAAAATAGAGAGATTCAGCTCGTAACTGTTCGATTTATCGTTATCAGTTCGGACACGTGACACTCGGTTTTTCGGCCTTTTCTAAAATACAATTTAACGTTTACATAAAACATTCGGAAACGAATTTTCCATCGTTATTTACTTCAATTGATTCTCCTCGTAATATTATCTCTCCAAGTAACTATTTAGCACTTGTTATTATAATCTGTAATAATTTTAAGTCATATTACCGAATGAAAGTTTCGTCTTATCCTAACTTCGTTTACATTTTAACTTCGATGATGTCGCATTGAGAATTATATAGTAGAACCAATTACCGCCTTTAATCAAACTTCCACTTCCACGTTCAATACGAGCAGCATAAACTTTTGTCGCCCATGTTCACGGCATGCCTGACTTTGTGTGACGGTCGATCGAAATTTCTTTACATTGATACGTATATCACGATTTATTCTGTATTTATTGGAATTGGGGAATTTTTGTTTTTTTTAGCATGACGATTACTTCTCTCTGAACTCCTAATAAATCATCAGCCTTAAAATTGTCTTTTTTCCCGATTCCGATAAAGCTTTTGCACATCGACCGCGTACGATTAAAATTGGGGCGCTCTAGATTTTCCTGTTGGCCCTTTTGACTCACCTTATCTGTGGTAATACTTTTTTTCGGAACTCTGTGCCGCAATTTTAAATTTTACGTATCTGTAATAACCGAGCGCGCAGCGCGAAATTCAAATTTCTTTTTTCTGAATCCTGAGACGTCAAAAAAAAAAAAAAAAAAATCGCTCGCTTTTAATACAGAATACGAATTTCACAAATTTCAATCTGTTCGTTGAATTTTTAAAACTGAAGCTGATTCGATTTATATATCTCGTCTCTCTCTCTCTCTCTCTCTCTCTCTCTCTCTCTCTGCATCATTAGAAATGGACAATTACTCGAGTGCCCCTCTTAATCTGTAAATGATTTCACCAGATGTTCCTTCCTAGCCATAAAGCCTGTTACAAAAAATATTATCCTCATCGAGGTTAACTTTCAGCCGCAACCTAATTAACCGTGTTTAATGTGAAACGTGCAGTACTGCGATAGCTTCGGGAGCTTGATTTCACACGGTGCTCTACGGTTTCGTAGAGATAAAAACCGAAGAAAACTCATAAGCAAATTCGAAGAGTTCAGGAAGTGGCCACTTCATCACGAAAACTTCAGAATACGCCGGTACACACTTTCGCTAGTATCTTCCACCTTCTTTTTCCGGCTACTACCTTTTTTTTTATCTACTTTCGCGTCTTCGTGCGAAATATATAACTTGTCGGAAAATCTTTACAGCAACTTTCCCAATGTTCAAAAGTTTGGAAAAAAAGCAGCGAGAAAACGATTTAAACGGAACACAGAAGACAAACTTGCCTCATGCTGTGGCGACACGGCATACCGGATCGTCCATCGCAACTATTCGGGTTCGTTTATTCAATTCGAAAATAAAAATATGGAATTTAGGGGAAATATAGTGTCCCGCTATACAATTGCGCAAACTGCGCGAGTCAATACCTCAGAATTTGTGTTCACTACCCTCTGGCGCTAAAAAAACATCGACGCATTAATTTACGGCTACACGCGGAGATTGTCGTAAAAAAATAATAAAAACGTAATAATGAAAAAAGGTTGGTAAAAAGGCCTCATTTATTGAAATTTCTCTATAATATAGATATTCCCTAAATAGCCATAAAAGAAGTCTGTTATATACAGGCGTGATAGATAAGGTTCATTAAAAAAATCAGAACAAGTATTAATAATAAGAAATGCACGATTTTACAGAATTTTGATCGATCAAAAAGTAATTATAAATTTTTAACGGACAAATATTTATTATTATTATTATTATTATTATTATTATTATTATTATTATTATTTCGAGCGTTTAGGTCGTGACAGAAGATTTCATATAAAATTCGTTTTCATTTTCTCTGAATAAAATTTGCATGTAAACTTGCGGAGGAAACATTTTTTAATCTTGCGTGGTGACTCAGCTGCATATCTAATCCTTATTTATCAACAGATCCTTTTTTTTTTAGTAAAAGGTTTATTCATCTACTGCGCCATTGCGCAATTTCTACCTCACTTTATGTACTCTGATGATGGTATAAGTGTAAGCTTTCCGAAACGTTAAATTTTTAAGATTAAATTTCAAATTTTACGATTAATTTTTTAAACATGATGTCTACCGCAAATTATTTTCCCAATTATATCATGCACCATGTAAGTTTTAAATGTTTAATTACATTCCATTATTGTAAATTTTGAATTTCATTAATTAAGTCAAAAAATTCAGTTTTCGCGGTGATTGTATAACCCCACCTTTTCTGAAACACTCTTTTTTTAGAAGTGAATTCTGCTCACGATTTTTCCATTCATGTAATAGAAAGTCGAATTGTAAATAGCGAATGAGTGGAGAATATACATACCAAAAAGTTAATCCCTTCGCGGGGAGGAATAAAATTTATCGCGTTCATATTTCATATCAGGACTTTAAAAAGTTACCTGTTAGAAGAAGTGTCCGTTGGAAGAAGTTTTACTCTTATTTTTATTATAGAAGGTAACAAAGTGAGTAAATAAAAAATGAAATGTTAAACTAATTTTTGAAATAGCGACACTAATAGCAGAGTTTCACGACATTTTTCGAATTTGTAGGATGCGATAAAAGGTGTAAATATATGAATTCCGAACACTTTCGACGTCTACGTGTCTAGTATAGTACTGTGTATACCAGATTTTTTCTTAATTTTCTTCTTAATATAATACGGAGGGAAAAGAGTGTACACGAACATTTAATTAACGCGCAATTACGTGACACGATATTTTCTCCTAAATTCCATCTTGTGAGGCTCGGAAAATAATGAATATCCGGCCGTTCCATATTATCGTGAGTCGAGGAACTGAGAAACAGCATCAGCGATGCTTTGCAGGTTGGATGATTTGGAAAAAAAGGGTAAAAACAATACTCTCGTCAAAGTTGAAAAATTTCACTAACTTTGTCTGATACGTTTTTCTTGCGAACAATAGCGAAATGCAGTTTTGATTTTATCAGCAAGCGCGTATATCGTAAATACGTTGGGCGTGGTAGTTGACAGCCTTGTGTGTTGAGAAGATGGTAAAACCAAAGTGAACTGTTGATTTCTTAAAAATTCAGCGTTTAAAATTGGCGGATAATTCGAGTAATTCGTCAACGCGCTGTAAAATAAAATTACCAATCAGATTATTTCAAAAATGGCTTGTAATAGCGTTTAAACTACTTATTCTCCCCCTCCCTAATTGAAGTGTATCGTTTTTTTCTTTACTCGAACGTAAACATTAATCGCTTCGTTTTTGGTTTTTTTTCTTTTTCGAAAAAGTATTTTCTGGTAGTCGATTATTTTTTCTTTTTTTTTTTTGGCCCGGCGAAAAACCATCTGGCCACTAACAACTTCTACAAATAAGCTAGACTAACAGAATAGTGTGTATAAATAAGTAGATTGAATCCTAAAACGAAATGTAATAAGAGCAAACAGTATCGTTAGCAGTTATGGTGTTTTCTATGATTCTCACCAATTTTTCAATTTTGACGAGGGTATCAATCATTTCATTGTTTAACTGTAATAAATACGAGTACGCTAGAGGTCGCTTCTTTAATATGTTAATCTAAATAGGATGTTTTAACCCATATAATGTTTCTTACATATTATAGCGATGGTATTGTAGTGGTAGTCCCTTTTATTAAGCCCATCCTTCCGAACGTTATCATTGTTCCGCATACTAGTAATACGCTCGTTCGGCCTGCGTAGCTGGTCGGCAAAGTGCATCTACTCAGTTCGAGAAATTGAGATAGGAAAAGGAGATTACATTTAAAGACTGAAATATTTGTAGCTAACAGAGGAACAAAGGAGCTACGAGGAGGGGTAAGTGGCGATTCGAGAAAGGGGGGGGGGATATTCCAAAAGTCTTCCTGTAATATTGATTGATGACGAGGGAAAGAGTAAAGAATTTTTCAAGTGAGCAATCTACTGACAAAGCAACCATTTAGGGCAGTCGAACTTCAAATGGTTACTAAACATGCGGCAACTGTTGAAGATCAATCAGGAGCGAGCGAGATGCTAATAAATTAGAAATTAAGGAACGCCTATAGGAGACAAATTTTATGAAGGCTTTTCATTTTTTTTTTTTCTACTTGCTAATATTCATGTATCGCGCGTAGTTACAGAATTTCTGCATAAGACAGATCCGATTTATCGGGGACAACTGGGCTAACGCATCGGAGTTGACTAGAATTACCATGCGCCTACTTAGGCGAATCGCTACTGGACGAAGTGAAAGACAAAACGGGCAACATGAAAGCAACAAAGAACAATAGTACACGCTTGTTACGAAAGAAGGGATGCGTGCTCAGGATCAACCTTTTGCACCTGATTCGGTGATGACAATCAGCTCTACAGGTAATCAGCATTGCTCCTACTGTTCAGAGAGATGTACTAGAAATGTTGAATGTATGAAGAAACGTAAATTCGTAGAGATTAATTTAGTTTCACGGTTGTTTTTCGGAATTTCAACATACTCTGGAACCGCCGCAAAATAACCATAGGCCAGCGACCGTTGGTTACGAATTTTCGAACCTTTGACCGTTCTCGTTAAAGGCAAAATCTTTATCGATGTAAACGAGTTTGTACGTAATAAAAAAAGGCCTGTTTTAACGGCGAATTCACTTTTCGAAGCATAGGATGCCGTGTGATTCGGCATTATGTTTCGCTTAAAATATGAGGACGGATTGGGTTAAAATGAATTCTTCAAAATACATAGTTGAATTCATAGAAATATCGAGGACGTTAATAATTTTTTCTACATTTTCCCGGAATATACGTCATCGTCGTCGCCTAAAGATCACGAAGTGCCGATCGGTCTGAATAAGAACGGAAATACGATGCAAACCCCGGAACAAGATTCAGGATGTAGTACGGGGAATATTTGAATGGCACTGGTTTTCCCGCGAAAGTGATGCCGCAATTACACCAAGTCGAATATAAACGTCTGATTTTTTTTTAAATTTACGCAACAGATAAACGTGCAAAATGATTACTCCGGATGAGAAGGTTCATTTCTTTTCATTAAAATAGTTAAAATAACAAACAAAAAATACGTAATTTGCAATGCTTGAATAAACCGATCGACATGTTTCGCAATAACTTGGTCAGTGTAATGCTTTTCCATGGTTCCTCCTAGATAGACGTATATGTGATATGTGGTGGGAGTACGATTAAGTTAAGGTGTTCGTTTAGTAAACCAGATGTGTCATATTTTTGCTAGTTGCGTCTCATAGCATAAGTCAATACCAACGCCCTGTCAAGGGTATGGGACCTACTTTACTTAACTAAACCTAGGAGCGCCTTGGATCCGGAACGAGATAAGTCTTAAACCCGTGACTTCTGGTTTCGTAGCCAAGCCCCTTAACCACTAAGCTACCGCGCTGCTACATTACCATTATTTCACTATTAATTAATAAACGTTTTATTTTCCAACTTTATTTATTTATTTATTTATTTATTTATTTATTTATTTATTTTTCTATTTTTTTATCCAGTATAAATCTGGATCCCGCGTGTAACAACTACCTAGACTATTACGGCGTCTAGACGCGGTAGAGCCTACATTAAGCGATGTAATCCACTGGATGCTGCAAGATTCAAAACCGCTCGAACAAAGTCCAGATGGTTTGATAACGAACCTAGAGTGGAGTATGACTTGAAACACTGGAAATAGTATTATGCTGGCACCGTTTAAGCAGATGCTCTACAGTTGTCGCGAACCTGCAAAGAGAGCAGGAAGACGGAGGAAGAGCTTCCTCAAAGACGTAGTCGGAAGACAATGCGCTATGTTCCAGCCGCAATCTCGATAGAATTGACCTACGTGAGATAAGGAGCGGTGGGCACCACGGGTCTGTGCTCGACTTTATGGATATCTAAGCCTATCGATCCGACCATTGTTTACTTTGGGAAATTTGGAAGATTATGATAGTATCAATCGGAGTAAAATAACTTTGAACGGTAACGGGCTAGGTAGAGTTACCGGTAGCAGTCAAGTCAACTCACTCGTTGCCTGGAATCTCAACATGGCCGAGAACCCATAAGAATGTGACGTATACATTAGCGACAGTCGGTATATCACGTTTTGTTTGTTTTTTTTCCGGTAAAGAGTTGCTAACTAGCTGGGCCCTTTTGACAGATAGAGGCGAGTAATAAGAAAAGCATTTTGGGACATACGCTTCAAGACAAAGAAGGATCACAAACATTTCTGCCTCTCTGAAATGAAACACGTTCAGCCACTCGCTATACATTACACTTACAATTTTTCATAAGCGCAGTTGATGAAGGAGAATTTAACGGCGTCCGTATATATATGTACATGTGCCTGAAGAAGGAGGCGAATTTATTCAATACTATCTGAGACATGGATAGAGAAAGTTTAGGTGTTTTTTAAGGAATTTATTGAAGTTCACGGAAACTGGGGCGTAATCCCAGAGCGCTGCAGTGATTGAATCGACATGGTGAGCGCTCCAATTTATGCCTAATTTTCGTAATCGATCATCATTTAACCGGAGTTTTGTAGTTATATAAACTGTCTAATGGAATGCGTTATTACCATGTTGATATTTTTATTTATTTACCTTCTTTTTCACGCTCTTTCTAACCATTTAATTAAAAGTGACCTGTATATTTATTAATTGAAAATTAGCGGTAGATTAGGCAATGGAGAACTTCGGTCAGGACCCGATACTCTGTAAGTTAAGGATATAGAAAATTTCCTCTCGTGCTGGGCTAATGTCTATACTTTTTTTTTTCTTTTTGGGCGTCGAAAACTCAACCCATTGACAATATCTATTATACTTGACCGTCTCAGTCGGCTATTTCCATATCGCGCTAACTTTTATTTCCTCATTTTTGTTGCAATGAACTTTTTTTCCCCCATTCATTCGTTAATTCGTTCGAAAAAGACAATGATGTAACATGAAAAAAAAAGAAAAAAATCAAAAATTTCTTTTCATCCGATCGCCGCTTAGGAAATTGATTACAAGTCACGTTCACTTTCGATTCACGCTTATCAAGATAATTTATTACGCGTCGTTATTCGTTTTTGTTACTGGCTATAACGCAACACATTGTTTGACAAAAACCATTCAAACTGAGTAATTCTAATTACAGTCGCGAGCCTTTTTTCGCTAATTGCAAACTTTTAGCATAAAAGACAAAGCCGCGAAATTTTTTTGTCAGCCAATGAGACCTGATTTTAAGAAAATATATAGATATATATATATATATATATATATATATATATATATATATATATATATATAAAAGCTGTTTGATATCAATTAAGTCTCGTTAAATTTTTTTCTTATTAACGTTCCATTTCAGATCTTTATTATTAATTACGCGCCGCGTATAAATCTTTATTATTAATTACAGCGAGTCGAAAAACTCTTATGCCACTGTCTGAACAGATGCAACAGTTCGCTATGTTTTTCGTGACTGTCCCCCCCCCCCTTTATTCAACACGACATTTGCGAAAAAATTGCTCGCCGAAAAATCAAAAACTTGACCTTCTAATAACAACGAACGTAGTAGTAATGACTGCGCTGAAGACCGATAATATTTTTCATCTTCAGACGTTCTGTTCACTTTACCTTGATATCTTACGTTTAACGAAAGTGGGTCACCCGAAGTTGATTCAAAAACAAAAAGAATCTAAACACGTTCATATTGCCTAGGTGACTGTTGTTATTTTACAAGTACGAAAACGGTATTTGAACTAAACAATCTCGTTTTCGATAATGAATTCGATTTAACACGCATGCGCAAGAAAGGGGGAAATATGTTCGAAAAAAGTTTTCGCTAAGTTCATATTGAAAGTAATAAAAGAACAACCAAAAATCGAAAAATCACATTAGCATTCTCGAACGTTTTTCATGCTTACTCTGCTCGTGCGTGCCTTCGATCGAACGACGAAGCTCCCGGAGAACATCAATTCAGTCAAGATATTAATCTCGTGTAAATATCACTGTGGTAGAGTAAAGTAACCCATGGAGACTTTTGATATTGCAGCTCTGCTCATAATAGACTTTTAAGCGTCCAACGGGGGATCGGAAGGAAAACTGAAGCCTACTTTCTTTCTTCTTTTCGGATCATCCGTCTTTACCTATAAACATAACCCGAATCGATATTCCCTAGGAATAGCGACTTCATTCCGAAAGGAATATATGACACTTCTGGTCTGGTATGAGCTAATAGCGATTATTAATAACTCTAAATGTATATTGACCGACAAATAAGACGAATAGAGAAGGGATGTTGAATCAGTGTTGTGAGAGTTTACAGATCAATTCGAACTCGCATAAACCTAAACAACTTAATGGTGTGGACTTTTACAAACTTGACTGTTCTTCTTTTTTTTTTTTTCGATTTTTAACAACGTGATCGATATTTTGTCCGTTTGTTCTCCATCGCGCTTTACCAGTTGTTCCCAGTTGTTCCCAGTTGTTTCGTGTATCCGCTAATTTTATTAACTCCAACAGATGAAATCTGTTTCATGTGATCCGGCTTGCAGTCATTTTCCTATGAGCAATTCGCTCTGAGGTATTATTTTCAGAAAATTAGTGTCTCCTTCTGTATCGTCTAGTGGAGTTGAAGTTACCAGCGCTGAAATTTGAAAAGTTCACTTCCATAAAGGGATAGTTATGACAAAGTTGGAACTGAAGATGTACAACAGTATTAGCAAGCGCTAAGCGGAACACCAACTTTATTAGCGGTGTCTTGTGGAAAGTCAATAAAAAATTTACGCCGACGTACTGACACGTTTCGCAAAAAAATAGCTAGATGATGAGGGAAACTTTTTTGTTTTCAGTAGAAACTTTGAATGACGTAATTTGATAAATGGCGTTCAAAATGTTATTTTACGAAGTACGAAAAAAATGTAAAACAACGATAAAAATGTGAGAAAATGCGAATCTTTTTTAAATTGTTTCAAAAAATTCTGTTTTATGTAATATTGATTTATCGCACTTATGACGTTCTTTCGTGTTTAAAAATTTTTTATTTTCATTTATCCTATAGAAAAACAATTGTAAACGTTAACCCAGCAATTACGTTCATTATAAATTTATACCATTCTCCAACCTGGGGAAAAATTCCCTACATCACCTGAAGAGAGCTACTCTATCCGAAATATGTTGCCGTGAATCCTTTAGAATTTAAATTTACATAATATGAAATTTCACGTTATTTTTCGTGTAAAGTTGCAATCAAAATACTTTTTTTTTTTGTTTTTTTATTTTTTTGGGTTCTTCAACATCATGAAGGAGAAAGAGAATAAGATTTCTTTATGAAATGTGAGATAGCCAACAAAAATGTATCAAGCGCTTAGATGACAGAAGGAGAAGAAAGGGACAAATAAATGAAGCATTATAAGGAGCGGGAACACTACTTAATAAATGAAAGGAGTAGAAAGAAGATCGTTCCATTGAAAGCGAAGCGTGCCCAAACATTACGTGATCGGGGTCATATACAAAGTAACTGTTGGAGGGATGTAAAGGTCAATTCGGGAATGGCACCAAAGAGAACCGGAAAAGCGATGAAAGGAGAAAACTGCGCCCAAAACGTAATCATATGGCAGAGATATAATAGAGCGCTGAATGGACAAGTAAAAAGAATTCGAGTTAGAAAATGAGAAGGAGGAAGTGTTGAACTAAAATTTGTAATGCACAGCAGCAGACAAAATAATAATATTCATGAATGGAATTTCCTCCGATTCCGAAGCAACCAGAAATCCATAAGAAATCAATCTGGATTAAATGAGAAGGATCCATAATCAGTTAGTAAACCAAGCCAAAAAGAGAAATAATCTTTTTAACGTGGACATGTTTTTGGATAGAAAAGGATAGAGAAGAAAATAAAAAGAAAAAAGCGCGGATGAAAAATGAATTACGAGATGTCATCAATATTGCTTTAAATTGGCTAGAAAATTTACCGAAATTTTTACTTCATTTTGCATTTTTTTGACAATATTTTTTTCTTTTTTTTTTTCCTTTTATGTATTTGAAAATAATTACAACAAATATAGCATAATACTTCAAGTACAAAAAGGATTCAAAATTCAATCAGCACTAAATTTTTCATTTTTTTGGCTTGTCAGCTGTGATGATACTGCCGCGGGGCAAGTGAAATGTACCTACATTTTCAATGTGCAGCAGCAGAATTCGGATCAGGTTCTACTCGAATGAAACAATTACTCCTCTTCCTTAGCGTTTCAATCGCGGAACTACAAGTTCAGCTTGTCGGCATGCTGGTTGCCATTTCGAAATATATACTATATATATATGTATTAATGACTGTAATTTTTACACCTGGAGGGTAATATAAAAAATAATGCAAGGTTTTTTTTATGTTGTGTTTTGTATCATTTAGATCAGTGGTTCTTAACTTTTAAGTGATGTGGGACCATTTGACAAAATGTCTGTCTGCCATGGATCACCTACTGTTTGAAGATAATATACAGTAAATGTAAATAAATAAAGGGTTGTTCTATCTATCTATAAATAAGACACGCATAAAATTGTTCAAAGCCAACAGTATTTTAATTTTTTTTACAAAAATTTTACCGAATAGAGACAAATATATTATTTTAATGCTATTTCTGTAACTGCATCTTCTGAATCCTTGGTTCAGGGTTCTACTCAAAGCCAAACACATGTCAGCACTGGCATCCAACCGATTTCGGTGCTTGCTTTTAATTATCAAAAGCGCTGAGAACCCCTACTCGCCTAGATATGTCGATGATAACAAAGTTCAGTAACGTACAGCAATTTCTTGAATCTTTGGGAAAGAAATTTCCTTTTGGGTCCAAAAATTTTCAAAATTAATTCCTGCCACGAATATATCTTTCAAGTTACTATTGTGTTGCATTTCAATCACTTCTTCTTGAATTTTATCAGGCACCTCAGAAACGTTGATCACTTTCCGAACAGCTTCGTCCTCAGTAGTAGAGAAAATAGCGACTGTGTGAATTCACTTTTTAAATTTTTCAAATAAAATATCATGTCCTTTTGTATTTCTCCCCTTTAATAATCTCAGCACGCTGCCTGTCAATAATTCGATTCAGCGTATCAAACGCAGAAAACTTTTTTCTTCCAACCTTGTCGATTCACTAATTTTATCTTCATATGCAAATTTATTGCTTGCGCCTTGCAACTTAAAATTTCATGACCCTTGCAGTTGAAGGTTCAATTTATTTAATTGCGCGAAAAAATCAACCAAATAAGCAAAACAAATTTGAAATTTGGACTCGCAGAACTGATCCAGCAACTCTTTGTTCTCCTTGTTAGTTAATAATATTTGTACTTCCTCTTTCAGTTCGTACAACCCCGACAGCATATTTCCTTTGGAAAGCCGACGCACTTCCGTATGGAAAAGCCGAGTTTCGTGTTCAGAGTTCATATCAGAACACAATTGTTTGAAGAGACGAGTATTAAGTGCAGTCTTTTTAATGAAGTTAACTACTTTTATAGCTTTCATATTTTTAGGATGGCTTCGCGGACCACTTTGAGTGCTTCCAGGGACCACTAGTGGTCCGCGGACCATCGGTTAAAAACCACTGATTTAGATATAACGTTTCTGTAATGATTATTGTAACATTTTAAATAGTACAAGCAATTAAAACCAACTCTTCTGTAAGAATTATAAAAAAAATCATTACCTACGGCTTAAAAAGTCGATTCAATGAGTGATATGTAATATATATATGTATATATATGTATATATATATATATATATATATATATATATATATATACGTAGTAGTAGCATTAAATAAAACGAAAAAGGCGTATAGAACTGTATTAATGACGAAATTGATTAGTAGAAATTTGAACTCTTTTAGCCGTACAAAAACCAAAACTATAAATGGTATTCGGTAATGCATTTAAAAATAGAGAGTTTTAATAACATCTGGAATATATGTATTCTGAAATTAAATATCTAGTTACAGGTAGTGACGGTTTTGTTTAAAGCTTTACACAATACCACTTTAATTATATTGAAGATTGGCAAAACGTTTTAATGATAAACAAATTATGAGGTAACAACAAGAAAAATCGTACCAAATGTGTTGGCATCACTTAATATGACTAAAACTGAAATATTCCATAAAATAGCTGCAGTGATTATTGAATTTTTTGACGTTCTATTTATGAATAATAAATTAATACATAATAACTTGATGGCAATGAAATTGACTTTAGGATACTTTTACATATACCATCGGACTTTGTTTTTTGCTATAACGTTCTTCTCCTGATGATGGCTCGAGAACATTCTGCTAAGCGAAATAATAGTCATTTAAGTACTATATTTAAATTATAAAGGTTTTAAAATTAATTTTAGTCGTTTCGTATATAATTCTTATTGAAAATGCGTCACTATAAATAGCAGTGAACCGGTCGCGATCGACAAAATAGTGATTTGGTAGCGTACTTTTAGCCAGCTATCGCGTGCATCTGAACATACTAAATAGGAGATTCTACTTGATACTATCTTAGCATAGGGCGAAGCTATATACGGTTAATTAGCAATATTTATTCATTATATTGCTGAAATGTAAGTATCGAAAATTGAACATGGCAAATTCGTTCCTTTAAAGTTTAAACGGACACTAAGCAGGCAGAGATATCGATTAAATAACGAAGCTGGCCAACTTAATCGCGAGAAAACTCGTTAGCGCCGATATCTAGTTGCTGCTTTCATTTAATTTCTCTTTTAGCTTCTTTTTCGTCGATTCGGAAATTTTCGATTCGAACGGACCAGCGGTGCACACTCGGGCCCGGATTAAGATTATATTCCGGCTGCCTGGTTCGGTGCAAGTCACGAATTTTTAATATTTCCCGGAAAAATAGAGAAGAAAGCGAACGATGCGGAGAAATTTAAACTGGCTCTTATCGGGCGATTTCCGATGACCGTAAGTCGAATATCAGGCTTTTTGTTCCGAAACTAGTTGCCCGTGAGCCGTCCGCGGCACCTGGCACATGCGCTGGTTACCTGTAATAATTACCGACGCATATTGCCAGTCTGTACTTTTAAAAAAGTGATAAGAGAATATCTCGGCCGTTCTTTGCCGGTGCTGTGTCCTTTTACTACGTGTAAAATGCGCTTATATTATTATTCGCTGTTTCTTCAGAGCGAGAACAGATGACATCTGGGTGGTGATCATTAACAAACAAAGCGGATTCATCGTGCACTTACTGCCCTATGTCCGTTTATAACTAGGTGAATCGTGACTGATTCATCTTATGAGTTTAATCATATGCACGAATCAACGCAAACGTACACGTTCCAATAAATTACGCTCAAATCAGACCTAGCCAAACACATTAAGTGCATCGAAAATTTGTACCCCATCTTTATAACATATTTATATGCATGATACACGTACTGTGAGTGTGTGTGTGTGTACCTCTCTACGTGTACATAATAGAGAAGAGCACGAAAACATGGGCGAAAATTTCTGTCGATTTTACGTTTAATTGAAAATACATTTACACGCAGATATCAGTTTCGGACGGAAATATTCTCACCTTAAGATTTTCTTCACTGAGTTGGCGGGAAAAATATTTTTAATATTTTTTCTTGCTTCTTTAACATCTTACATTATTATACATCTCTAATTTCGTGATAGATAAGTTTGCTACATTTTGAGATGATATATGTCTCCAACCTAGATCCGCCGATGATTCATACACATATATATGTATGTATGTATATAAAATTAAAAATACCTTATTCAGTATCATTCAGAATGAACAAATAATATTAAATAACAGGTACAAACTGTATACATATAAGGTCGAGCTGAAAAATATTTGCCGATACCGCACGAGACAATTGGCCACTAATTATATATCGTTCAAATTGAAAATATAGAAAAATGCTTTTGACATATACCAAACTAGGTCATAATTATAAATTCAGATCATTCAGTTATGCAACTATTTAAATATATATATATATTTCTTCCGTGATTATTCCTTTTCCGATACTTTTCTGCTGTATTAGTACTCAAAGAAGAATAGTAAGTATGCGTATTGAATAAATAAAAGTTACCTTTGTGTTTGGTGAGTATGCCTATCTGGAGTGAAGGCGTATATTATTATAATATTTATTAGACATACATTAATTAAGGCTGTAACTATTTCGATTTTGTTCAACAAGCATGAATAATATTGTAATGTGTACAAATTGAATAAACGATAATAAGAATGTCGTCGGGCACTCACACAACGGACATACTTGTGAGACCCACAACTTATTTAAATACAAAAAAAAAAAAAAAAAGGAAAAGTACTATTTTTGTAAATGACGTTCTTGAATAAAATTGGAAAATTTAAAAGGAAAATAAAAAAAAAACAAAAAACTTCCACATATTTAAATACCATCGGAAAACTACATATAATAAAAAGCTTTCAAGATACAGTAAGTTTTTTAAGAATAAGGCAAAATACCGGTGGAAAACATTGATAAAACCAGAAAAACTTGAAACACGATAGAATATAGATTTAATTATATAAAATGAGAAAGAATTTACCGTCAATATAAGTATATACACAACGTGTTAAATACCTCGTAAGACCCGAGGATCAATTATTACAGGAAATATTTAACGAGGAATTTTGCATTTTAGAAAACCTAAAAAGAATTATGTACGTCTTTTTTAGTTGTTTTTTTTTTATGTAGCTCCTATTAAGGACGCTATTCGATCACTTCAATCTTAAAAAATAAAACACTGGTCTTCACTTACAAGTAAAATAAACGTGCGAAAGAGTACGTAAACAGCTACGCTCTATTAATTGTTGTATAACAAAAATATTAAGTAATGACCAAGCGTCGTCATTAAGCCGCTTAAATCTTCTCAGATTTTTCAAGTAAAAACGGATTTTTACAGATTTTTGTAAATAACTCTCATCGACTAAACATCGTGTTAGCCGACTATTAAATAATTGTATTTAGTAAAAAAAAAGAAAAAAAAAAAAGGTTATATAGGATGTATATTATATTCTTTTTTTTTTTTCAATTTAGCAATTTTTGCGTTTGGCCAACGTGTGTACAGGTTCTGGTTTACAATTTAGAAAGAGATCAAACGTGTTGGTAAAGAAATACGCCGAGGAGGAGAATGGCCAGCAGAGATAAGTTAAGACTTGAAGTCGAGACATTATGGAAAAAACGCAAGAGACGTTTCAACGAACAAGGATATTCACGTCATACTTGAGAGGAGAAAGGTGGGCGTTCGAAGAAGACCGGATCGGAGTTAAATGTTGCATCGGAATATACGGGAAGCAGTAGGGAGCTGAAGCGAGTTAAGGAATTAGCAAAGAGAGTGATTAAAACGTAGGTAACGGAACGACAACAAGACGCGATAGAGTAGTAATAGGAATTGGACTGCGCAGACAGGTGGAAAGAGTTAGGAAGGGGGATGGGAGATTGTGTCATTTTGACTGCGAGGTGATTAATTATTTACTAACGTCGCGAGTTATAGCCGGTTGCTAAAAGAATAGAACGAAAATTAGTCAAAACCTAAACGATATCCGAAAGAAAGTTTCAAAGTCGTCGTCATCGTCGATGAATTCTCGGATAAAACCAGAATTCGCGATAATATTTTAAAGAATTCTTTTCTCGCTTTGTTTAAAACAGGTAAAATTTGAAAAAAAGAGATATAAATAAAGTGTTTCCCATATATACATGTATAGAAGGAACTGAGGGTAGACAGGAGTTACATTCCGGAAGGAACTGATACAACGGATGAGATCACCTTTACACTACTCTTTATTATAGGCGTGTCGTAGTTGGGTAATGTCAACTTTTTTCTTTAAATTAATTTCCTAACAACGCTTAAAGTGATTTCGCATCTGTAACGATGAAATTATTAAGTTTATAATATTTACCAAAAAAAAAATTCTAATCAAAACGAAAACAATAAATAAATTAGGTGTAAAAGGGAAGAAACCTGTTTGAATCGCGCTCACTTAGTGTTTTTTTTTTTTTTGGGGGGGGCACGTCAACTATGCACATTCCAAGGCAAGTGAATTTTTTTTATTATATATTCTCAATTTACCGAAAATATGCTGCCCGAACAAAAGAGCACTGTCTAAGTACGGCACGGCAGCTGGCTAACTACATTTTTCGAGGTAAACTTTAGACGCCAATGTAAACGTTTTAACCGTTCATTGAACATAAACGTTTTCGGTTTGACGTAAAAGAATTTACCGCACCATACTAAGCAAATTGTTTTTGCTGAACATCAATTAATTGTATCATTTACTGTATCTTATTTTAATTAATTAAGCTGATTTAATGATTTACTTAATTATAATCTCGTTTCATATTTTCTACGAGAAAAAAAAAAGAAGCGTTGCGTAATCACGTAGGAAAAAGACAACGGAATTTGTGAATTTGTGAATTTGTGAATTTGTGAATTTGTGAATTTGTGAATTTGTGAATTTGTGAATTTATGAATTTGTGGGGCGGAAGCAGAACGCTCGGCTTTGCGTTACTTTAAGTTTCCACGTTTTCCTCAACAACGTGTCCCTGATTAAGTTTTTTTTTTAATCAGCTTTGTAAGATGATTTGTAGCCGGTAGGAAATACAAAAAATTGTTGGCGTACGTACCGTACAAAGTGAGTTTTCTCAGGTACCGGTGTTCACCTTATTCTAGAGTGCCGGAAGAGTTTGTGAGATGTTGTAGGCGACTTTTCCAACCACACAGTGCCTTGAAAAAAACAGTGTACAAATTCTTCGAATTAGAGCGGGCAGTGGTCTATTACGGTCACAATGGCGAAGTGCGAGATAATCGTACTTTACGTGTCATCTGTAATAATAAACGCTACTGTGCTCTTTAGATTTGTGTTTACATTCACAGCATTCATCGCAGTTAAGTCACTTGTATGACGTCCCTCGAAAAATAGGATACATAACACATTTTACCGGTTGAGCTAAATTTTCCGGGGCTTTGTTCGAATTTGATCGGTCACTACACCAAAAGTTCTAATTACAAAAATGTACTCGGCGAACCCGAATAAATTAATAATACATAAAAAACAATCCTTCCCTAAAACTAAAAAACTAAAACTTTTCCTTTCTTCGTACTGATGAAATTCTACGCCGTGACGATCGGTCGATTACGCGTGAAAAAAGAAAATTCTGAAAATTATGTCGCGTTTTTTTTGCTTTTTTTTTTTTCGCGGGAGGGCGTATGGCCTGATTTAAGGTTGACGAGCAATTCGGTAAACGTGGGCCATTAAAATGTAACATTCATATTGTTAGCTACACGGTAACAGCTTACAGGTATCATCGTTAAGGGCCGATTTTTTATTTCACGTTGAGTTCTCGGCTGTCGTCGACTTTATGAGATATCGTAACTGCAGTAGGCATCTTAATGTTTCCGGCTAATGCTGAAGAAAAAGTTAACCCGTTCCAGTTGTACACATTGTTAAACATCGTTCCGATATGCGTCGTATCTTTATTACCATTATCCTGCTTGGTTTATAGATTGTTTTAAGCAGGGCGGATGTGCCGGCGCTTCTGGAACAGACAAAGACGTCAAAGCGAAGGAAGAGAAGATGAAGATGTCGAAAAAGAAAAAGGAAGGGAAGAAAGCCTCGCTATAGAATTCGGAAGAACTGGGTCGATTTCAAGTGTAACGTATTCGCAAGTTCCGTATCGGATGGCGTCGTTTGGCACAATTATTAATTACGAAAAAGCATATTTATCGATTAATTACGGGCGCGCATGAGGTTATGTCGTTACGAAGATTATCAAAGTCGCAGCGCTATTGATTGTGTTACCTTAACAACGTCAGTGCGCGCAGACCTTTGAAGGCGATCTTACCGATGCGATAATGTTTTGACAACCGTTAAACAGGACATCGCACGGTGATCGTTTCCACCGCACGGCGTTCTCTTTTTGTCGTGCAGTACCCAATCAGCCATTCAATTTTTTCGTAATTAACCTCCTGCCGTGCGTATTAACCGAAAAAAATAAAACCCAATCAAAAAAACTTTAAAATCACCTTCCAACCAAAAGTTGCCCGATTCCGGAAAGAATTTGACGCGAATAAATCAATCATCGCTTCCCATTTTATTTTATTTCGTTCTCTTTCTTCTTCTTTTTCGTCTCGGTAAAAAAAAAACTCCCAATTGGTCTCAGGCGTACCGAGCGAATACATTTTTCGTATTTGCATCGTAGATGTGTGAAAAATTTGAGAAACGACGAACATGGCCGTTAAAAATCATCATCGTTTTCATAATTAACGCACCACCGTTCACCCGTCTATTAGTTCAAATAGTGACGGATGGAAACTAACCTGATACAATATGTTAATCTCGTTAATGTACTAATCACTACTGAAATGCAAAGAGCTGATCGTTGTGATTTTTGAATATTAATTGTTGTGATTTTTGGATACTGATTGTTGTTAATTTTTGGATACCGATTGTTGTGATTTTAGGATACTGATTATTGTGATTTTTGGATATTGATTGTTGTGATTTTTGGATACTGATTGTTGTTAATTTTTGGATACCGATCATTATGATTTTGGGATACTGATTGTTGTGATTTTGCGATACCGATTGTCGTGATTTTGGAATATTGTTTGTTGTGATTTTGTGATACCGATTGTAATGATTTTGGGATGCTGATTGTTGTTGATTTTTGGATAATGATCGTTGTGATTTTGGAGTACAGGTCGTAGTGATTTTATGATAGCGATCGTTGTGATTTTGGCATACCAACTGTTGTGATTTTAGAATATCTCGGGAGAAAAAAAAAAGCAAGAAACCTCTGTCTAAATTGGAATTTCAAAAAAATATCAAATTTTTTGATTTACTCATGCGTATTTCCGGGCAATAAGACTTGAGCCGTTTTTAAATGAAATAAAAAACACATAATTTACATTTATTCTAAAGGAACAATACGAAATGTATAAAATTCACTGTTCAAAACTTTGCTGCCAGTGATTATAAATCACTAATCCTCGGTTTAACTAATTTCGGCGAATCTTTTAGGTTTCGTACATATTCATAATGAATATAAACTGTGTGTTCTGATAGAAAGACTTGTTAAATGTTATTAACATTTTCAGATTCGTTCGGTAAACTGGCATAACGTTTTTGTTTTGTTTTTTTTCTTTTTATTTTTTGGAGAAAATATTTTTATTATAATCTTCAGGATTCTTTCCACATTTTTGCGATGATTACGCTGGGTGGATCCTTCAAATCATTCTGCTAGGCCGCTGTTAAAATTGTAAATACTGTTATTTCCTTTTTGAGGTCCGCAGTTAAAGACTTTCGAACGGAAACGGTGGCGAATACGAGAAGCGACAGGGAATCAGAAAATTCAACAGATTAGAATAAAAAAGTAGAGATTGTTCGGAAAATCGGAAGAAACATACGAGTTACAAATGGGGCTGCATCTCATTAAAAGATGCAAGGCGGTGGGAAAGTGGAAAACTAGAAGGCAATGCGGAAAGATTATAAAAGAAAACCAGGATAATGCATGAAATCGACGAAGTGTTTTTAAACACGGTACGACTAAGTCGAATGTGAAAATGAAACAGAAGAAATGAAGACGGCTGTTAAAATCGAAAAGAATAAAAGGATAAAGGAAGTTCGACAGATGCGGGCTTCTTTTAAATATCGGTGAAACTGATCGCACGAGGAAATTAAGAATTAATAGTTATACGGGGAATGTATCGTTGCAGCTTGAGAAAAAGATTTGGAATATAGAGGGCACAAAAAAGTACTATAGTAAGACGCAACAATTTAAAAGAAATATTGAACACATTATTCGTATGAAATTATACCGGACGAGACTAGTGGGCATAAAATTCGGCCTAAAATGGTGGCGATCTAAGGAAAAAGGAAAATATCGAAATGAAACATTTTAGCCAATGCGACTTGACAAAAGCAATTGATAACCGAAGTAGGGGATCTGTCAATAGATACTGTTGGAACAGATGATTTCAGAGCACCGAGACACGGAAGCGAAAAAAAGTAACTCTGGATTACGTCTAATTTAGAATAGAGATGTTTTGTGTGGCGTACACGAAAGAATATAGTAATTAAATTCCGAATACTTGCACAAGGAAATGCGAATGCACAATTCGCCCGACCATATTTCGGTGCCAAGGGCTAAATTAACAAGTCTTAATGGCAGTAAAGGTAACTCTGCTCGCAAATGGAAACTACTACACACTGAGATAACACACTGACATAGAGAATAGGCGTTTTGTTTAAAAGTAGATATTAACCCTATGTCTGAATTATTAGGATAAAGAGGCAAAACATTAGTAGATTTAAAAGGGAAAAAATGGAAAGGTGGACTGTCATCGTAGGGAGAGAGACATAAGCGCGTTTCTAGTTATATGAATATATTGCGAAAAGGGAAAAACACAGTATCTGGTCTCGGCAGAGAAGGAAAGAATTTCGAGGGAATGATGCGACATCGATAGTGTAAATACAGGAAATGAGTGTGAACCCCCTGAGTGAAAGCGGAAAAATTATTTCTTCTATCGTAGAGCAAAGGCGAGTGTTTATGAATAGAGAGTCATCGTTGGATCAAAAGCGAGTTAATCGGGATAGTTTGCTGTCCTGTTACGTCTAAGAAGCATATAGCAAGGGTACCGGGATAATATTGTAGCAAACTACAGTATTTCATCGGAGTGAAAGATTTGCGGAGGATTTGGAAACAAAAATCGAAAGCATTGACAGAAAATACGAGAATAAAATAATTAAGCAGTAACAATTTTATTTTCGATACAAATATCGGCTTTTCAATTTTTTTCTTTCACACTATAAATTTGAATATAAATAAATCAACTGATTAAAGTAATTTCAGTTTTTTACTTCAAATTACCGTACACACGTGTATTTTGCCAAGGAAACATTTAAATTACCCGGTAAAACATATAATAACCGATTCTTATTATTTGAAAACCGGAAATATTCAGTTTCGAAGTAGAAAAAAAACCAAAAAAAAACCGTAATTTCGAACCCGCAAAAATTTTCAGTATGCTCCCCCCGCTCAAACATTTACTAATATCGGAATTACGGTTAACCATAAAAATAGCCCCGTAAACGATTGAACTAAATGCAAATTTTAATAAGCTACTTTTTTTTTTCTATTCAAAAGCACAAAAAGAGAAACACATATTCCAAAAATTAATCTCAAAAACTGAAATTTAATTTTGCGCAAAATTTTACCATTTGACTAAAATGAATTTTGAGCGTCACTTTTTCACTTAAAATTTAAATGAAAATAAAGCGATAATCTCGGCTATAATGAGCGAGTAATGTGCGATCACGACCTGGACGGATGATCGTGCCATTTTCCAACATGAAATGTTATAATCGTAATAGCGAGTTACACGAAATAATGTTAATTTTCATTTTTATACCTGTTTCAAATTTTTCCTCTTGTTCCTTTGTCACCTTTTTGAAATGACCCGAATTGTTTCAAACCTTTTTTCACATAGTAAGGCACACTTATGCTACCGCGATGATTAAGTATGTAACGTCGAAGTATGAAGGTTAATTTTTTATTTAATCTCGTTAAGTAATGCTTTTCTCGTGCTTATTTATTTATATACTTAATGTCTGTACAGAAATGCACTGTGCTTTTTCATTAACGCTTATTCCGGTTTTGTTTTTTTTAAAAAAAAAAGGTTTAGCCATTACCGGCCAATATCGATAATTGGTGTTCGATAAGAGTTCCCTTTTTTTTTAAGGTTTTTACCAACAACCTTAAACTATTATCGAAAAACGAAAGTGTAATTATTCGAAGTAATTTTAAGGCAAATTCTAGAAAAAATATCCGGGTCCTACTTCTTTTCTTAATGTCTTCAACATTTCTTCTTATCTGCTTCATTAATATCGTATAAACGATGTTATAGTTTTCCTACTCGTAACTGACGATGGCTAGAAGCATCTAAAATGTAACAGCCGTTTTATTATCATTGAATTTAGTGAAATAAAGCAGTACTGAATAAGTTATAAAAATTGTAATATTATGAAACGGTATTTCTAAAAATGTAGACTTTTAAGTGTATTATTATTGAAAATAATTATTAGCGTGTAGAAAAAATTAGTTTTTACGTAAACTATTTTAAGAAATATATAAATGTATATAATAAAAAATGGTGTATATATAATTTTGATTACGAAAAAACAATTTAAAAAAAAAACCCTCCGAAATATCTGTAATATTTCGAAATGAACAGAATAATGCCTGATCGAATCTAATAAAAACCCCCAAAAATTAGATGATACTTTTCGAATAAAACGGTTCCTCATCTGTTACATTTTATCACGATTGTGACGGTGACTAGCAGCATTGCTCTCTCGTAGACATTTTTTATGTTGGCAAATAACGCCGAATAATCCGGCTATTATAGCAACCGGTTGTTCGAAGTACTATAATTTTTTCATGTAGAAAATTTACGCTGTTGTTGAATAGTTTTAACAGAACTATATATTTTGCGGTACAACTCCTTTCATCGGTCAAACAGTTATTCATAATCACAGCTCTGCACAAATTGTTTAGTAAAAGGACAAGCAGCAAAATTTTTCGCACGATGATGTTAATAAAACCTAAATCGGTTTAAAAATGGGGGGGAAAAAATGGAAAAAAAGACTTCTTTTTTTTTTGTTTTTGAAGTCAAATTTGTAATTTCTGATTTTCCACCGTAACCCGGTGAATAGCACGGTCTTCTCATAGTATTTTTTTCCATTTATCAACTTGCAATAAGCATTTCATTAACCGAAGATACATAAACACAACGTAGTATGTAACATAAACATGAGATTGCGAGTAAATCGTAATATTTAGAAATGTACGATAATAAGAGTCCGGGGGGGGGGCGGGGCCTGCATACGGGCAAAATTATACCTCGAAGTTATTATTTTAAAAAGTATTAAAAAAAAGAAAAATGATGGTCCGTTTGTATGAACTTAATTTTTTTAATGGAAAAGGAGGAGACGTTTTTGTTAAATTCACCTGCAAAAAAAAAAGCATCGTATCGCCGTGATAATTTATTTACGTTCCAAAAAACTTTTATGGTTTTTTTAACCGACAGAGATTTGCTCGCCTCTCTAACAACCAGGGTATGTGTAGCTACAGTCGAGGCGATTTTAACCGACTTTCACTGTATTCCAGTTGTGTCAAAAATAATACAAATAGAATTAAATCATATGAGAAAGTTACGATATAAATATCATAACCCCGGGCCGGCTTTTTTCTATTTTCTCAGGCGGTGGTGCGTAACCACCGAAGAAAGAAACCAAAAGTTCACGAAAGATCACTAAAAACTCGAGACGAAAGCAGTGGTGAATATTTTTTTGAATCCGAAAAACGAAAGTTCTGCCCTGCAAGTGACCCGTATAGCATGCCATCTCGGTGTTTAAAAAGGTACCCCGCCGACAGTTCTAAATTTAACCGGTATTGAATGATTCGTTAAATTTCTTCTTCTTTCTTTAAGGTGCCATGGCCGTTCTCGATCTTAGGCTCATCTGATGGCAAGCTTGATTAATTCTTTGTAGGCATATGCTATGTAGTTACTGTAGCCTGTCCATGTTTGTAGGTTCTTGAACCAAGATAATCTTGCTCTAATTCCGTTGTAACACTCGCGTAAGTTCAGTTCCCGATATAAATATCTTAAGATAAGTTCTGAAATGTCGGCATAACTTTGATGAGCATTAGTTCACCTTTCTGCTCCGAAGGGTCTGCGATGCAGCGCAGATATTGCTGATATCGGAGCTGTTGCAAATTCCGACACTGAATTTTATACAAATTTTTCCTTAAAAATAATACGAGCATCGTGAAGCAAATGTAATGTTTCTACATGTTATTAACCTTCTCTGTAGAATTTCATTTTATCCGTTATATGTACATCGGTAAAATTTTCAAATTTATTCAAGAGTGATGCAGCTTCCGACCCTCAGACTTGTAAACGTATCAGTGTGACATTAAAACTTGGTAGGGAGTGCGGAATAAGTTTGCGATCAAGAAAATATTGAGAAAGAGATGAGAAATATATGAAAAATGCGATGGTAAATAATGGGTGTAAGAAATTTGAAGCGTTGAAATTAATAAATAAGTTTCGGGAAGCGAAGTTAAATGAAGAAGCAAGTAATGGAAAGGAGGAGTTTATTGCGAATATTACTTTGCCGTATATATTAAAAAAAAAAAAATGTTACGAATAGGTCATGTTTTGAGAAAAAATAAAATTCGCCCGGTATTTTTGGAATTAAAAAATTTTTTAAGAAATAATAAAGACGACCTTACATGCAGCAGGTGTATATACAGAGGTTCGTGTTCATGTGGTCCAAGTTACAAATCGGAAAGACCATGTACGAATTAAAGAGAATAAAGTAGATTGTCGACACAAACGATTTGAAAAATCCCCGCGGTAGCCGAACATATAAGGACGAACGAAACATGCGGAAATACAGGCGAAAGTCGAAAACGCGAGTAAACGTTTAATTAGAGAAGCTATTGAAATCTAAAAATATAAAAATTTTAATAGAGATGACCTCGGTGTAAAAATCGATTCAAACTGGAGGACTGTTATCGGTCAAATAAAAAATGGAAGTGCTATTAGCCAATCAGAAGATCAATCGTTGATTGCTGGCGGATCTATTTAAGGACGCTTTAGCTGACAAGCCCAATAAAAAAGTAAAAAAAAAAAAAAAAGCAGGACTGGCTTTTGCTCCCGTGTTTGATTTGTGTGTCTGGTTCTGATGATAAACGTTAACGAAAATAAATTGTGACGTGACCGAAAAATGGTTATCAGAGTGACATGTTAATACTCTCAAAAATTTGTTGTCTGTAATTCTGCTGTTTTAAAATCATAAAGCGATGAATTACACTATTAAAACTTTTACGAGCTTTTTTAAATATTTTCGACACAAAAGGCACAGTAGCCATTCACACCATTCCGGAAAATTCTTAAGGAACGATTTACATATCCGGAAAGAATCTAATACCGTATTCGGACGTATGAATGCGACCTTCGAAGATGCGTTGTCTACAATGTTTAAATTCTCGCTGGAAAAAAGAATCAAACATCGCGAATGGAATAAAAAGTAAAACTTCTCGAGTTTACCGACACTTAATAAAAAAGGTAGCTGCGATGTATACATCAAAGTTTGAAGTAGCTCACCGCGTTTCTTTTTTTTTTTTTATTAAATACTTCGTTCTCTCTCTCGTGTTTTCCATTTTGCATACGCAATAGTTTTCAGCAAATAATTACATAGTCCCTGGAATTATAATGCACGTTAGCCGGCTTCAAATTAACCGAAGGATAATAAAACAACTCATTCTGGGATGTAGAGCTGAACGAAAAATCACTCGGACAAAGTAGGTCTTCCATCAGTTTTTATAATTTTTGTTACCCTTTTGTAATTTACTTTTTTTTAAATTACAAAATAACCAACCTTTTGAAAAATAATAATAGTAACAGTAATAATAATAATAATAATAATCATGGAAATAAACCGTCACAAATTTCTGGTAATAATTTTCCCCGAATTTAGTACGGTATAAAACTTGGGAAAGGTCGAATTGGCTCCCGGGTAAGATTTTGCTGGTCGAATTGGTTCCCCCGTTCCATGTTGTTGAAGTTTTATTATTATTATTATTATTATTATTATTATTATTATTATTATTATTATTATTATTATTATTATTATTATTATTATTATTACTATTATTATTACTATTATTATTACTATTATTTTAACTGCGCTGTACCTTGCGGCTTCTTAGCTAGAGTTTCTAATTGTTACTGCTATTATTGATTGTGTTTTCTTTTATTATTCATTACGTAGTCAACGAAATTAAGCAAATGAAAAAAGTCTTGTGGATATATTTAAAACCCTTTTCTCTCGATCTTTGCAAGCGATTTGCATATCTATGTTGCAAACTGTCATCCGTTTGTGTACTATTGTTAAATGGAAAATAAATGTTAGCTACATTTAGCACTCTTAACGTAGTTTTATAATACTTTACTAATGAATGAATGTTCATACAGCTCAACTCCTGTGTACTTATTCACGATTTATATTGTCTATATGTTAAAAAAAAAAAAAAAAAGAATCAAATGCAATCAGGGGTAAATTAAACTTAACGTTATTTCTTATGCGAAATTCACCACTACTACCAAAAATATATTTCTTTTCGGTTAAATATCACGTTTTAATAAAGTACATAAACCCACACTGGTTCATCAATTATTCTAGTTACAATGGGAACCAATTCGACCACCTAATGTAGTAATTCCAGTTTATTACGGGAACCGATTCGATCACATCCATAAAACTTTTTTGCTCTCAGTACATTCCGAAAAAGTTCCGTAGGTGAAGCAATAAACCGCATCCTTGGTTACGCGCCTGCCACCGATAGCTGACTGCAAGAGCATACATAATCTAAAATAACCTGGTGGATACGACAAGAAAGAGTAAAAAAACTTTGATCTTTATTCTAGACTAAGTGTTTGTCGAAATTTCCATTTTCCTTAAATGAAATTTCCCATTTGGTGAACGAGTTTTGCCGTTCCTAATCACAATTTTAACTTACAAAATCAAAATGTACAAAGGAATATCGAAGAATTCAGATTGTACGCAGAATGAGGAAACATATAGGATTATATTTTGAAAACACTTTTCAGATTTCAACTGGAAAAAGTAATTACGTTAAAAAGTTTACTTTATAATTAGATAATACTATCGAATATCTAGGGCATATTACGCGAGCGAATGAATGTTTCCAGTATATTAAAAAATTAAATAAAACGTTTATTTCTGAAATGAGATAATTATTATTTTCCTCGGTCGTTAACTCCATGCTAAAATTTCGTCTTCCCAAAACACTGCGTTCTATATTTACCGCTGAACTTTTCGCCATCCTAAAATGCTTCGAATTTTTAACTTGATCCTCGCTCTAGATATTTCATAAATTCTGACTCGCTCAGTAGTCTTCTAACACTGCAGAATCCACAAACTTCCCATCCTAGCGTACAACGCATTTTTCTTCTACTCAACTCCCTCTCAGACTTGCTAAGGTCCCCTGATCTCAATTTCATATGAATCCCTAGTCGAATCTCTGGCAATGAAATCATTGATCAAGCAGCCGAGGACGCTTCCTACCTTCCTGAAATTACCTCTCTGTCTACTTCTTTCGATATCAGATCCTACATGAAATAACTACCTCACTTCCCATTCCTGGCAACAATATTGGTCATCCTAACGATCTAATCAACTCTTAACGATTAAACCTAATGCCCCTTAGTCCCTGCTTCCAGTCCATTTCGATCCAAAAAGAAGAACATAATCCTCACCCGACTTAGAATCTTTCATACCGCCCTCACTCATTCTCACTTAAGCCAACGTCTTGATCCTTCCACTTGTTCCTTTCGTTAAAACCACCTTCTCAACATCTTATTATCGTGTCCTTCACTTCAACCTCAAAAATCCTCTCTTAATTTTCAGCACTCAATTTCCGAAATTCTTTCTGAAAACTTAATTCACCTTGACAACCTGTTCCTCTTTTTGAAAAACCATAAACTTCTACATCTAATATCTCTCGTAGTCTCCGGTTGCACATGGCCCGATGAGTAGCCGAAAGCGCCATTCTTTTTTTTTTTTTTTTTTAATAATAATAAATAATAAATAATAAATAATTATTTTCGAAAAAAAAAGCTATGCTACTTAGCACGAATCACATATAGAACTTTGCACGAACCTACAGAAAAATATAAGCCGAAGCTTGAGAAAATGATTGTAATTGTTCACCTATATTACTGATTATAGTTATGTTTTTACGCGCCCTTAATATTATGCCGGTGTTTCTCAAACATATAAAAGTAATCTTAAAAAAATAAAATAACGAAAGGTCGTCGTAATCTGTTAGAGAAATTATAATACATATATATATCGATTATTAGCGATGTGTTTACATCGAAAAACAGGTACGATTGATATTTCCAGAAATATACACCTATTAACCGTCCATCAATCCAGCTATTGTAAAGAGTACAAGTCGCTCCTACATTCAGTCACAATGGGTGACGACATCCGAACGCTCTTCCGGTATTCTTTTCTTACGTCGTTCTGTACGTGATTTCTGTAAATTGGGTAACTAACAACATTAGAGTGAATTATTTAACTCAAAATCGGGGTCGCGATCTGAGTATTGTACAAAACACAAACGGGCTGTTAAAATACGGTACTACGATTGTTAAGATTTCTTTAACATATTCATTTTATCTTATTGTTATATTTTCGCCCAGTAAAGGAAAATATTTGCAGTCGTTCTCTAGCGATCTCTACACCGGATGCGATGTTAGCTTTGTTTTTTTGTTGTTTTTTTTGTCTTTTTTCGCACAGGTCTTAGAAAAAAAAATTGGTTCACATGTGATTCTCTGAAAGTTTTGATAGAATTATAGGAAAAAGAAAAATATGTGTTACGAATAATAGTAAGAAATCTGAATACAATGAGATAGACAAGAGAGCTCGAATCTGAATACGATAAAAGGAAAAAAAATCGAACACGAATTTGTTCGGAGAATAATTTGCGCAGACAAAATTACAAAAAGTTATACCGAGTGAATTTGTAAAAAATACGAGATTTAAATGAAATTAATCGTGCGAATTGTAAAAAAGCCGCGATTTAATCGATAAAAAAAAGTCTCGTGAACTAAGCTTTTTATAATTAAACCTAGCGAACGGCAGCGATAAGAGTTCCGGGCATACATACATATGTGATGTGCGCATGTGTAAATTTTACTCATTCACAATGGCGCTACTATGATTTTTCACGCAGATAAACCATTTGTCTAGAGCTAATAACGGATAACAACGAAGCGACAGCCGAGCTATAAAAAGTTTAAAATGGCGTAGGGTTCTTTGTCTGATTAATTAACCTGTTAAATAACTTATAAAATGGTCACTCTTTTTTTCTTTTTTTTTTACGACGATTTACACATTTATACAACGACAGCTAAAACGTCTACAACGATCTGCTCCGGAAAAACTAATTCGTGCTATATACATATCGTATGTAACTTTTTAGGCTTATCTCAACGGCATTATGATCATAGCAATAATTTATAGTACGTAATACTGATTATTATTTTAAAAAATGTTGTAATTAAAAAAAAAAATTAATTTCAACAGAAATAACCGGAAAACAATATTAAATAACCGCGGCCAAAAACTGTAAAATATCTCGCGTTTATTATTGAAATATAATTACTAAATGGTCTGCACGAGGAAGAACACATTGTTAAGTGTACACTCACAAAAAAAAAAAACAAAAAAAAAAAAAAAAACGGTGAAAATTCACTTCTTAAGTGTTTTTATATCTTTAATGTTATAGCTTTCGTGTATATTAATGACTACGTCATTCTGCTAGCGAGTCCAGGTAAAAGTCCTTTTGCAAGGTTGTTATTAGGGTCACCACCATAACGGCGCACCCTTGTATAATTCTCAGTTTAGCGATTTTTGCGAAAAACTAAAATCACTGCCCCTATTTTTATAAAAAGGTAACTCTAATCGATACAAATCATCGATAAAAACATTATAAATGAACCGGTACGGAGTCCAAGCTGTGCCCTTTGACGAGGAAGAACCGGGTTATATACTTAGACTGGGGACAATATCTTGTAAGGTTTTTCTTCTATATATTTACGAAATCCCCTGTTGGTAAATTAAAAAGCGACGTAGTCAGTTGAGGATATTTATTGTTCTATAAGAATGTGATATAGAATATACACACATTTGAACGAAAATGGAAAGAAAAATTTCAAAGATGTATATTGTTTACGACGTTGCAAATTGTAACGAATCATCTTGACAATTAGAAAAATTCAGATGATTCTTCAATTTTTTAATACTTGTCTCTTGCCAAAATTTGTTTTTCTTTCAAAAAAATTTGAAACAAAACCTTATTCCAAAAAAGTCAGCAAGCGTCTGAGGATAACGTTGCCCAAAGCGATGTGCCGAGCGGAGTTCATTTCCAGCGCTGAATTTATTTAAATTCGATCTACCACCGTTTGTAGACACTTAGCAGCTGGAAGAACATGCGCGCGGACAGTACGTGACGCGGCGGAGGTTAATTAGACGATGATAAGCGAAAAATTGCTACACAGAAGGAAGAAAAAACGAACGAAACTCGCGGGAAAACGGTAAACGGGAATGGAACATTGGCTGTGTCGAAGGTACCATTCCGTTTGGGGGGCGGGGGCACAAGTCGATACTCGGATTTTCCGCCGAGGCAGGCGACTAGGACGGAGAGTTGGGGTTCTAGGACGCGGATGGTCAGCCGACGAACGAATCGACACATCTTTTCGATCGGCTGGAGTCTGTGCCGCAGTGTGTGTCGCAATCTGGCACCTGCTGTCGACAACGTGTCGAAGCGCTGAGCAGGATATACAGAATAACGTGTTAAACGAGGATTTTTCTTTCTCAATTGGAAATCTGTAAAATCCATTTCCGGTAACGTTCAGGGGCTGTAAGAGAAGAGGTTCCGAAGCGGTAGCGATACAGCGACTTCTAGGCAGCCAGAAGAGATGGTCGGTGCGAGAGAAACAAAGAAAGAAAGAAAGAAAAAAAACAGCATCAAAAAACAAAACAAAACAAATTCGAAAAAACCAGAATAACACAATAGTGTGCAACTGGCTACGTCTCGCGACTACTGGTTCGCGGTAGCGAAGCTAATTGAGTAGAAAAGTGTCGAGCGACCGGATCGAGGAGTGATCACGGTTCGTTCGAAGGAGTCAATCAACCGATGATACAGCTAATCGACTTTGATTTGCGACAGATCGGTCCGCGGCTGCTACATTTGGAGCTCGGTGATTATGCAGAAGGACATCGACATGCGGCATCCAGCGCGCCAGAAACGGTCTGTTTGAGATGTGCCCGGCGCCATTTTCTCCGACCCACTCCTTACCCGCCACTCTCTGTCACAGGTGCAAATTGGAAAAAAATGGTCTCTGGATATGATTTTCGTCGACGGTTTATTTGCTTAATTAGCCGTCTATGACCAGACTCTATTTCATTACGGTGATAATCTAAATCGCGGCTATGTTAAACCGTCAGAGAGCGTGAAATTTCCACGGACGTTGGTTGCGTTGGATCACGTATAGGCGGATGCCGAGAAACAAACATCGCGTTACCTAATCTGAAAAACCGTCATCGTCGACGTCAGCGGATCAACTCTGTATAATCACGCCGCGTAATTGGCGACAAACCGAAATCGTCGATTACGGTGCGAAGACGCGCTATAATTGTAAATCTTCCTAAGCCATGTGAAAATGATGCAAGTAAAACCTGCGAGGTTTTTTTTGCAAATGTTTGAAAAAATCTAAGAGATTTCTAAAATGTCTTTTTCGGGCGCGAGTTTCATCATTTGGCAACCGTCGAACCTCCTATCGAATCATGTTCACCTTTTTTAAGACGCGGAAATAAAATAACGTCCCCGAGTCAGACGATTGACGCAGTGTAGATTAAAGATGAAACAACCGAGATAACAGGGTAGAAGATCAAATGGAAGACAAACGATGAAAAGTTTTGTGGGGTGGCCAAGGGTAACGAATTTCAAAACTGGGGGAGAAGTGAAAATTCTTGAATGTGAAATACAATTTAAAAGCGAACCAAGTCAGTACCGGCGAATCAATTTGATTAATATACATACACGCATACAAACATACACTTCTAGTGCAACAGTGTGATTGAAAATCCACAAAAACAGAAATCAAACTAATCTATACACATATTATATATATATATATATACAGGAGATTGGCAGTCGATAGACAGAATAGTTCGAAATAGTACGGCAGTTGGAGAATTAACTGTGTAGATGATTAATTTTTTAAGTTAAAAGCTAATTATTGAAAATGAATTAACTACTCGTAAAGAATAACTGTGAGTTCTGCGGCGACATTTCAGAAAATTGTTCGGGGGACGGAACGTGGTCAATTGATGCTTCAAGGTTCATAGTGAGCCAACGAAATGAAAGTCGGGTAAGAAGAATTTGTGTAGAGAGTCTGAAGCGTAAAGAAAATCGATGTTATTAAGAATAAAGTAGAATAAGAAAAGATGGAAAAAATGAAACAAAGCGTAATAATGAACGAAAGAGAAAGGGCATGATGATTTTAGACGTCACCGATGAAAATAAAAAAAAAAAGGCACATAACAGTAATTGAAATTCGAAGAGGAAACGAGCAGCAAGAAGCGACAGGTGAGATATTAAAGAAACTGTTAGAATACAGCGAAATAGAGATACTTGCAAATAATGGTAAAATCACTATACCAACTGTATTTTCATTGGACGGCTACGGAGAACAGTCAAAAGTCAATAGTATCGTTGTGTTTTGATGGAAGAATTTAGCCAGAATGGAAGATTAAGTTTTTTTTTTTTATTCCGTTGCTACCAAATCAAGAGGTTGCAAGTTCGAGACTTGTCCCGTCTCGGATCCGAATCGCTCCCAAGTTTACCCAGTCTAAAATAATTGGATACCAAATAAATCTGGTGGAAAGTAAAGGCGGATAATCCAAAAATAGAAATGAACTGGCCCTAATGTTCTCATCAGATCCCCATTAGCGACCCTTAAGTACATTATGAAAAGCTTAACTTCACAATATCCGTTATACGCCTTATCAAGGGGATATGTATGGGACTTACTTTACTTACAACCTGCGAAAAGGATAAAATAGTTTTAACGGTTTAGGTTTAATGGGGTAGAATATAAACTACCATTAAGCAGTGGTGATTCCATTACCGCACGTCAAAAATACATAATTATTGCATTCGGTTGATATCCCCATAACTGGCAAGTCCGAATAGGGAAAAAAACAAAAGTACAATACTTTCTTACGAACACATTTTTTACTACGTTGTAATATTTTCCTCTTACCGACAAAAATTCATTTTGAATACTGCTGAATTGCGAGAAATGTTAAAGCGTAAGAACGACTGACAACATCTCTTCTACATACATATGTATGTATGTTCGAACAGATAACAATTAGAGCACCAAGTTGGTGTACTCAAATTTTAATTCGAAGCGGCAACAGGTAATATCATTAATTAAATAACATATACACACAAAAAAAAAAAAAAAAAAAAAAAAAAAAAAAAAAAAAAGATTAGGATAAAAGAGCTGCGAAATAGTCATTTTTAAAGGAATTACTTTTTTTCAATAGTATCTCTATTGTGCTCGGAAAAGATGTATTTTTTTTTTTTTTTTAAATGTTTACACAAATGTTTAATTACAGCTAAGGGAATTGTTAATTCCTGGGGGGAAAAATTACGCTCGGTATTGACCTAGACGGATGAATGAATTTCAAAAATTCTTTTAATTTTTTTCCTCCATTCGTGTGTTAGACGATAAGAGAAAATTTTGTAGGACAATTTTTACTCAATAACGAGTTTATAAGAACCTGTTCAAAATTAACTTTTTCAAACTCGTTTGTATTATACTATCATTCTAGCGATAAGTGTCTATGCTGTAATTTTAAATGTAATTAAAGTTCCGATCTACTAATTCAGAATATCGTCACAGAGTTACATCCGTTTGAAGTACATTCAATACTGTTATAGTGTTGCATTCTATAAACCCTGTTTCTGCTAATTTAAGACGCTACATATTAAATTATCTTCGTAGCAAAAATTAAAAAAAAAAAACTTATCCATTTTATTTTTGCCTTCAAAGTAAAATTCCGATTATAATTTAAAGTGAAAAAACTCATTTACTTGTAGACCGGGAGGGATTAGGAGCAAATCATTTGTAATAGATAAACCGCAAAAATATAGACTCAGAAACGATTAAAACTCCCCCGCATGCATCAGATAAGAAATGGCAAAATGGTTTACTATCCGTGATCGATAAGAGTTATAAGAATTTCCCGATGAGGTATTAAATTATAGAAAAGTTAATAAAACTCGACTAAAAATAAATTAACTAATGAAACTTAAAAATAAATCAATTAATATAAAACCAAAAATAATAATTAAATAAGTAAATAAATAAATAAATAAATAAAACGCATTCTCTACCACCTTATTCGAAATAAAATCAAAGAGTTCGGTAGAAAAGTAATAACCGGAAATGTTGATAAGAAGTAAATAATACGGCAAAATTATTCGGGTTTAGTAAATAAGAAAAAATTAGAGTGAGACAAATAACGTAAAATCGAACCGTTCAGCGCCGCTGACGAAATTCTAGTTGAACAGACCGAACACAGGCCGTAAAAAATAACCTGTTAAATTGTAATAAATCAAGTCGGCAGTTGCGGCTTACACACTAACTCGTCGGGAATTAATAACATTTCAAAACCAAAAATAAAATCCATAACCCGGGCCAAATATTCATTGTTTCTTTTGTCGATCGCAATATAAAAATTTCGATTATTCGATTATTCGATTATTATTATTATTCTCATTATCATTATTATTATTAACATTTTTATTATTATTTCTTTTTTTAATACTTTATTTTAATTATTTTTTGTTGCCGATAAATGACTCGCTCAATTTTTTTCATAAAAGGACCAGGCACTTGTGTGTTAAATATTTTTGCGCGTGTTGAAAATTTAGAAGAAACATTTTATATCCATCGCTTCATTTTCTATTTCTGTACACACTAGCGGTGTATTTTTTTTTATTTTTTTATTTTTTTTTATTTTTATTGGGACGCTTTTAATTGCCAGGATTATTGCGCCCATCGGATAGGTTTTAGATTAGGGAGTAAAGGTGGGTTTTTTTGAGAAAGGTGATCAATGAATTTAGTTGTTCTGGGTCATCAGATATTGACTGAGGGGTTATTTTATGTTGTAATCGTTGGGCAGAGAAGGAAGGACAGAAGAAAAGAAGGTGTTTTATTGTCATGATATCTGAGGAGCAGTAGGTACAAGTGGGGTTTTGTCGAATTCCTTGATATAGATGACCGTGGGTAATTTTGGTGTGACCAATACGGATTCTAGTAATAATAATTTTGTCGGTCCTATTGAGGCTTGATAAATGTTTCCAAGGGACAACTGATTTTTTGAAAGTATGAAGTTTGTTGGTATGTTGTTGGGACCATTCTAATTGCCATTTGTTTTGAGTTTGTACACATATGTATGACTGGGGAGGTCTTGTAGTATAAAGGGAAGGAGAGGAAAAGAACGGTGTGCGGTTTTTGCAAGATTATCAACATTTTCGTTACCGGAGATGCCAATGTGACTCGGGATATACATGAAGCTGATTTTTATTTGTGATTGGAATAAGATGTTGTATAAGTTGAGTATTTTCTGAATAAGGGGATTGTTTTTAGAAGTGATTTGGAAAGAAACTAAGGAACTTAAGGAATCGGTCATAATTAAAAATTTGCCAGACTGATAAGTTTCGCTGATATGAAATATACAATGGTAGATGGCCATTAATTCTGCTGTGTTGTTTGAAGAGAACGAGGGAAGAGAGAAGTGAAGTGATGATTGCTCTATGGAAAAGGCGTATCCTACGTGGTGTGTTTTTCTTTTTGAGCCGTCTGTGAAGCAGTGTATATGGCCACTGTATCTCGATAATTGATCAATGAAGTGATTTTTAATTATGAAAGGTGTGAAGTCTGATTTTGGGTAGGCTGTAAGCGAGATATTTATTGGAGGAATGGATATAAGCCATGGCTGATATTTTCACGTATCTTTTCGATAAATCGGCTTTTCGTGTCTTTAATCACATATAATAATATTTTTTCTTCCAATCTTAATCTTCTTAACACGTCTTCGTTCCGTATTTTTTCCTTTCAGCTTATACTATGCAGCATTCGGCGGTAACACCACATCTCGAAGGGGAAGGAAAGGAAAATGTAATTAGATTTTTGAGCAATCAATAGCGCACAGAAAGGAAATATAAACAGAAGAAGAAGAAACACACGATGCTCGCTATAGCAGTTAGTAAAAGTCACGAGTAGAAAGAGAAATGTTCAGCAACAGTGGAGGAGCATTCAAAAAAGATTTCGATCAGCGTGTCAAAAGAGGATGTAAGTGCGAAGCGAAAAAGGTATGTATAAGAAATACACTGCTCTCATAGACGACAGATCGCAGTGAATGACGAACGCCACAAAGAAGGGAAGTCGAGAAACCAAGAGTGAAGGTCCTCCGGTTGAATAAAAAGGTGCAATCGGGATTAATGATAGTTACTCCGTAATATTTAGAATGACCACAAGCATAGGTGAGATTTTGTGTTGCTAAAAAATCTATTAAACGAGGTAGCTGATCTGCCAAGTTCTTCGATCGCAGTTTGTATCCATAAGAAATCAATTTCGATCGAGTGACGAAAGAAAAAGAACGTATGAAAAGAATCATGTAGTTAGTAGAGTATGAGATGGCCCGCAGAACGCTCATTTAAAGAAGAAGAAAGAGATATAGCAGTAGACTCGGCGTGGAAAACCGAACAGAAGGAAGGGAAATTAAGGGGTTCAGAATTGCTTAAGAAGACAAAAAAAAAAAAGCCAAATAAACTCTATAGGATAGAGCTGTCAGTGAAGATTGTAAAACGGATTCGGGAAATAGAGTTTGATGAAGAATTCGAATTTAATAAAACTCGCCGAAGAATAATTTTCGATGGGATGATAGTTATAAAAAGCGCAATTAATCGTAGGAGAAGTATGGCAGCTTATCGTGAGTGAAAGTATTTTTTGGTGAAAACTGAAGGAGCCAGTCAAAGTGGTGGTACAACACCAGTATAGTTGTAGAAGTAAGAAGGAACAAGAATGGATATAAACATTTAATAAGAAAACAGTAGCAGGAAAAGTAGAGGATGTAGAGCATGGGGACCGGAAATCGTCCACTGCTGACAAGCTCAAAAAAAAAGGTGAGAAAAAAAAAGTAGTTTTTCGATTTCCGAGGTAGTATTTTGGATTTTAGCGGGTGCAAAATTTTTTATTTTTATTTTTTTTTTATTTTTTGGCTCAACTCTCGCCCTTCGGCTAGTCTACTAAATACGTCGTTTCCATGAGATTTCCGAAAAAAAATTTCGACAATACAATAAATGTAATTTCCCCGACAGAAAACTTGGAAAACTATAACTTCTTGTTTTCATTAGCGATAAACGAAATTATCTTGACGATAAATCGAATTCGAGAACTTGATGGCCAGTAATAAGAAAAAAACGCCGAGTCCTATATAACGGCTAGGACAATCGACCGCCATTAACGAGGACCGAATTAAAAGAATAATCGACACATACTTTTCAACTTTGTTCGAAAATGAACCTGAAACAAAAACAAACGGTCGAAAATGTGGTATTGCCTTCTGCAACGCCCGTGCGCATTTTTAAGATCTATATCATCGGATACTACTCTGTTATTTCATAATGACTCTTTATAAAAAAATCTTTATTATTATTAATCTTTAAATATGGCATTAAATATTAGTAAACATAAATTACAAAAAAAAAAAAAAACATAACATATAAAAAAACCAATTAATGATTAAATAGCCGACACTGGTTTCGGAAAGCTTGGTCCATATAATCGTCGCTTAATCATGAACCAAGTTGCCCAAAACCAGTGTTAGCTATTTAATGGGGACATTTTCCCTCTCCAAAGAACAAAACTTCGATGAAAAAATTTGTTATAACAGAGAAACTTAATTTACGCTATAAAAGTTTTGTATAAATGTGTTACACCTACGAATTTTGCTAACTAATATTTAATACTATTTTTTCTAGTATAGTTTTTATTCTATTTTAAACGCAATTGTCGTCTATCTTTTGCCTTTTTTATTTATTTTTAATTTTTATTTTGTAATTTTAATTAAAAATAGAGTTCAATGAGAAATATATATATATATATATTTAAACTTGCTCACGGCGCATTGGATTACTAACAAAAATAAAAAAGACGTAAAGTCTAATAAAAATACTCTATCGTTCTATTCTTTCTAGTGATTTACTATACAAATTCTAAACTACCATTTTTTAAATTTTTTTATTTTTCACCTAAAAATAAAACAAAATTTATAAAATTTTAAAGAGGTCGCAATTTGATTTTCTTTATGGAACAAGGTGTTTGTCAAATCTACTGCTTTATAAAATATTACGTAATTATATAATTTCGCTCGCCAAAAATGTCTCTTTGGATCCGTCCCTGTAATAATTAATTGTTCTTTTTTATACGCTACCAAAACGGATACTAGTTTAAGCAAATGATTTTTGCTTCTTCTTTAAAATCGAAATTGTTTCTTAAAAATTACCGCATTAAAACGACCGACCACCGCTTTGAAATTATCGATTATTATTTCTTAAGCAAAATCCAAATTGATTTTTGCTTCTTTTTTAAAATCGAAATTGTTTCTTAAAAATGACCGCATTAAAATGACCCACCATCGCCTTAAAATTAACCTATTATTATTTCTAAAACTGAATTTCGTGCAAAATCGAGCAAACCAAAAATGAACCAATCAGATAGCGTAGATGTGTTTAATTAAACCTGAGAAAAAGTACAATTATTAGGCACGTTTAAATAATCATTAGAACATCTCGCGCTGGAGGTGATAATAGCATAAAAGGAACCAGTATTTCAAATAGTCGCGAATCGCTTTTATAGCGACCGCGACGAATTGTAACCGGTCCGAAAAATGAGTTATTAATATCCTCCTGCGTGGCGCGCGTAAGAACGTCATCGATTATGTTAAATTTATTATTAAATTATAAATCGCACGGGGAGTCCCCCTCACCGCTTTATCTGATCTAGCAGTAGGCGAGGCAGGACGTTTAAGGCTGTGGGAACGGAAGTCACATGGCTCTAGCCCTAAGTGGGCTTCTTCTCATTCTCAGGTAAGAAATTGATAGATATTTCGAAAAAGAAAAAAAAAAAAAAAAAACAGAAAAAAAACAGACAACGCCACTGCCGGTATTATCCATCGGTAGCGAATAATTGACTCTCAGTCGGCTAGACCATACGTTGTGTGATACTTGGTTAATAATCTTAATAATAATCACTGGAGGTCGACCGGTCCAGCAGGACGATCACCGCCGCGACTAGCGAGATTATTTCTCACATGGTCTCCATCAGATTCGATCTGAAAACACATCCGACCCTTTCCTCTCCGTCGGCTACTTCCTTCCTGCGTGCTGACCGGATTAAAGAACCGAATCATCATCAGCTTTTCACCGTAATTACGCAATTAGAAAGAGTAACAAGTGACCCCTGTGCCAGTGGAAACATTTAACAAACGTGTTCGTTTTTACTTTTTTACAACAACCGCCACCCGTGTTACCTTTATTTTCAAGGTAAAAAGAAAGTATTCAGACAGAAATCACTCTCACAGGGGAAAATATTTCGTACACTTTCCGGAAGCGGAAACTTCTAAACATTAGCCAGAGAATCGTAATCGGTTCGTTTTTTATCTTGATCTACTGCAGAATAATCCGTGTCTTCCTACGACAAATTCATTCATAATTACCTTTGAACGAGCTTCTTTAATAGCGAGCTACTTCCAGCTTGTTTTTTTTTATCCTAAAAGCTCTGACACTGCAAGACACCGTCATCGGTGGCATTCCAAAGAAGAGTTGAGCTTTAATTTCTAATTACTTCGTAAGAAAATCAAAATATTGTTTTAACTCTGCCCGTTACTTTCTGTCTGTTTGCCTTTTTTTCTTTTTTGCAAGTTTATCGCTTAAAGGATTTTAACTTGCAAAATTCTTCTGCTCCTGATTATTACAAGTTTTGTTCTTCGACAGTGCGCAGCCTCAAAAAAAAAAAAAAAACTATTAAAAAAAAGGGACGAGAAAAAATCGATATGTTATTGATTCATTTATGTATAGTTTTGAGGTTTGACTTTCGTATCGATGTCACAAATGTTGACGAATGCCCAGGCGACTTTTAACCGCCCTCCTATTATGTGCTTACACGGCAAAGTGTAAAAAGAGTACCCCGTATTAGCACAAAGTGTGTGTGTGTGTGTGTGTGTATAATGATAGTTAGAAGCTCCTTTTCATACTCTAAGTGTGTCTTACACTGATGGCCAGTTTCATTCTTCTTTCGGGCTGACCCATCTTTATTTTCGCTCTGAGAGATAACAACTTCCCTATTATTATAACCAGTATATGTATATATATATATATATTAATTACAACGTAATTCTTAGGTTACCCCCCTTTAGAAAAAATGTCCCAATTTTAATTGAATTTCTGTGATTATGTTATTATATTCATACGGATCGATTTAGAATTACGTTGTAAATTTCGATCATTTTATACAAACTATAGAAGAAAAAGAGATAGAAATGTAAGTAAGTTGCAAGGCCAAAATGGCCGAGTTATTTATATATATATATATTCAGATTCAGATATTAGGTGTTATACTTTGAGAACTTGGCAATTCCGAAGCGGTAGCTAATCAATAGGTTAAATGCCGAAATAAAAGCTTGTTACGAAACACTACCTCCGTATACACACAGAAGTACATTTTGATGAGGATGGCTCTTGTCGATGGTGCATTTCAGCAGAAGAAACATGAACTCCAAAATGTCGATCGCAGTATTTATACCGCATTATAGTGTATATATTAATAAGACGCCGTTTCCCTTCGATTGGTTATGAGTGAAAATCGTTATAAGATTTCGCGCCATTTTAAAATTTCTTCCTGACACATCCATGTCGAAGAAAAATTTTACGCGGCGGGTTCGATTGTGCTTCGTACAGAGACGTGTTTTCGTATTCGTCATCTCTTTAAACCTGGATTATGATTCGTGGCTTTTTTAAAAAAAAACGTGAATATTATTTTCCAAAGCTACGAAGCTGGCGATTTTTAAGAAAGAAAATTAAAAATAAAATAATTTCAGCGCATTGCTGGTTCCTTCTTGTCTGCGCGTAATTAGGAAATTGAAATACTTTTAATTTTTATTCTCGATTTTACCTTTAAATATATATATATATATATATATATAGGTATATATATATAGAAACTGACGTTATTCCCCTCGAAAATTACGAAAAAAAAAAGAACAAAAACGGAATCAAAATCTATGAACACTACTTTCGACAAGTATGATAGACCGGAAATGGAAAGTTACATTCAGGAATTAATGTTTAAGACTCCGAATGACCCCTCTACATCCTTCCAAAAGTCACTTTGCATGTGACCCCGATCACACAATGTTTGGACACTCTTCGCTTTCAACGGAACGATCTCCTTTCTACTCCTTTCGTCTAATGTTTCCACTCCTTATAGTGTGCTTCGTTTATTCTTTCCCTGTGATATATGTTTGTTGGCTACCCGTCACATCTCGTAAATACCTGATTCCCCTTCTCTTCTTTTCCCTAGTTCTTGGGCTAATGTCCATGTTGACGAACCCAATTAGAAAAAAAAAAAAAGAGGAATATTTAATGGGGAAAAAGAAATGGATACCCCCGTGCTGCAATATGAGCGGAAGGAGGCAAGACACTCGAGTGTATAGCGGGGTTGAAGAGAATGAGTTATGTATGGCGATGTAAGTGGAACGCGCTGAAATTCAGCTCAAAGTCAAACAACTACGTAATACACACGCAGCACGTATGAAAATTATATTTCCGAAACGTTCCGAAGAAATACGGCTCAAATGTGAATGCGATAATTGTCGAACACGCGAACAGAGGACCACAATAATATCCGCACATGTTCGTTATCCGCTAGAGAAAGTCCATTAATTATACCCGGCATCTTATTTAAAAAATAACGGCTTCATCTGAAAAAAAGAACTGCTACCACAAGAACATCTCTCTAGATATGAGGACAGCTGCGGCGACGGGCGGAAAATGGACTGGTAGGCGAGCGATATATTGACCTCTTCCTCCGCGGAGATGAACAGAGATATGGTAATGCGAGCGGAATCTGCGGCATGATCGGCAACGCGCACTGCTTTTCGTATTACGCTCTATAGGCAGGTCATTAAAATCGCTGTCATCTGCGCAAATGGTCCTGTTCCGTTTGGAATCGTTCCGGACGACAATTCCCGTAACGAGCTGCAGCGGGTCGCGTCGTGCAGTTCAAATATATCCCCGATGATGACTTCGTTGTTGGTTTTCAGCGCGACGATGACGACAACGACAACGACGACAACAACGACATGTGTGCCACTGGTCTCCGCTTTTCAGCTCTCCTGAACGCATCGCCGATAAGACTGTCCGAACACTTAGGAAGTCCATTAATTTACCTGTACGCCGTGGCAGAGAGTTCTGTTCGTAATGATGGTCCGGAAATTGACAATAACAGCGGCTGACGAACGATTCCACAAGTCCACGACCGCCCCCCGCGCCCCGACACATACGTCTAGAGAACAATTACGACCGATGTTACTTCCCGGGACTTTGCAGCACTTGTTCCTTTTTCCCGACTTCCTAAAATTAGGCGTATGCGCTCCGCTAGAGCCCGGATAAGATCTTTCTCCTTTTGACCAGCGTCTCTAGAGGCGACGACGAAAAAGTTCCCGTCTAATTGACGGATATTTTCCCGAAAAATAGCGGTCCGTGTCTACACTAGCTTCGCGACATTCGGCCGCTTTGCACCTTTTTCGCATATTCGCAAGATCCATTAGCGCAAAACCTCAGTTTTCGGCAAGTGCCCCTAATAAAACACAAATATATGGCGTGTTCACGAATGTAAAACGTAGTCTTGCCTAATTGTGTTATTCTTTTCCTAAACCGTGTCGATAATTACTACCGGTGAAGTACGAAGAAATTTATTCAAAAGTTCCTTTTTTCAAAAAAAATTTAAATATCGGACACATTACATGTGTATTATAGATGTGTGCATTTTAGGAACTGAAACGAAAATATGACGTAGAAATGCGGCAAAGTTGAATACACGGTGTTTCAGAAGTATACGGAAGGGGAAAAACTGTCAAAAACTTTAGTTCGTCTTCTTATTTCGGCTTGACAAGTACGGAAACATTAATGGTTTTTCATGCGTTATCCAATTTAATGGCTGGGGGTCATTTCAATTTTTTTTTTTTAGATCAAGAAGTATACAAACTTTTTAACATCGAAAAAAAAGAAAACTTTATAAACAAATAATTTCAAAACTTATTCCCACCACGAGCATTTATTATTTGAATAGTACATTCGGAAGTAAAGAGTATCGCATTTATTTAGGTTTTTACTTTTTACCGACTTCGTGAAAGAAGGAGGTTGTATTATACGTTTTTTTTCCATGTTTTTCTTTTACATTTGTTCGCGCATAATTTCTATTCATGTGGACCGATTTTACCAATTCTTTATCCATTAGAAAACATACACCATTCAGCGATGGTACGATGTGAGTACTAATGAAATTCGGTGGATATAAACTGAGAGTATTCGTACAAAAAACGTGAAAAACTATGGTTCCCCTTTGGATAATTTCTTATTAGTACAACAGAGGCGATTGGCTAAAATACTATCAATTTTTGCCAAATTACCATGGAAATGTAGCTCTGAATAAGGAAAGCGATTATATATTTTGATGCTTTTACCGTGAAATTGCAGTTTAAAATAAAGAAATCGATTTTTTTTTTTTTTTTAAGGCGAAAATATGGAGAATAATGTGAACTAATTGATTTTTATGACAAGAAAAAAAATTAAAGTAAAACGCTAAAAATATTAAATTAAATTTTTTTGAAAAAAAGAAATACCATTATAAAAGTTTAATAAAAATTCACTCAAAAATAAAAAATAAATATTATTATTCGATAAAAAATAAGTTTCAGAGTGATATACCTTAAGTGGTGATATTATCGTAATTCATATAGAACATTAATACTTATTATTCGATAAAAAATTTATTTCAGAGTGATATACCTTAAGTGGTGATATTATCGTAATTCATATAGAACATTAATACTTATTATTCGATAAAAAATTTATTTCAGAGTGATATACCTTAAGTGGTGATATTATCGTAATTCATATAGAACATTAATACTTATTATTCGATAAAAAATTTATTTCAGAGTGATATACCTTAAGTGGTGATATTATCGTAATTCATATAGAACATTAATACTTATTATTCGATAAAAAATTTATTTCAGAGTGATATACCTTAAGTGGTGATATTATCGTAATTCATATAGAACATTAATACCTTAATTAGAGTAGGATTCATATTACATATTATAATAATAATTAAAAACTGCATTAAATATTCATTACATTATTTCTAGATATTGTAATTTTAATTTGGTGCCGACTCTAATGAACTGTTGTATAAGAATTGCAATAATATCATCGCTTAAGGTATATCACTCTGAAATATATTTTTTTTTATCGAAGTATTCTATAAGAATTTCAATAATATCACCACTTAAGTTATATCGCTACGACATATATAAGTATATATATTTTTTTAATAATAATTAATTTTTACTATAATAAATCTCGAAGTCGATATGTTTTTTAAGAATAAAATAAATATTTGAATAAGTTTTCTATAGATAGTAAATTATTTATAAGTAAAGTGAGTCGTTTACCTTTAGCAGGGCGTCACAATTAAGCTTTTCATAATGTACCAAGCCTAACGACACTAATGGGAATAGTAGGAGGTCCAGTTCCTTTCTCTATTTCATACAAATTAAATATATAGGAAAATTTCATAATCTTTTTTTCTAGTATCACCTTATGGCAAATTATTTCGCGAACTTGAAAATTCTCTCCATTTATCTCGCTCCGATCATATTAAATATCCGTAAATCAAATTAAGTAACATTATTGCGTTCGAACGGAGATTTCGAAATCGACACTCTGTTTTAACCCTACCTACCGGCAATCAAAAGCACGATACGTTCTGGCGTTAGAAGATAGACGGAAATAAAATTAAAAACAAAAAAAAAAATTGGTCATAAAATATTTATTATATGAGGAGGTGTCCCCGTTCGGTTGTCAAACCGTCGCTGGTACGTTCGAGAACATCAAATCGGCTGAGCTTAAGTGTAATAAGAACACAAATGGAATCAGTTTTGAAGAGAATTTTGATTTTTCGAATCAACAGAAAGTCGTTTCCGAAGCACCATTTGACTCCGCGGAGCTGATTTAAACGCCGACCTGGAAGAGCGGTTCCTGGTCAGTAATTTTCCGAGAAAATGTACGCGTGAAACGTTCAATTTAGACCTGAATAGCAACCCATTTCTGACTTAAGGGCTTCTTCATGGTTTACTTCGATAAATATTCGGTGAGTAAAATTTGATCAATTCTTTCAATCGCATTACTGTGATCTGTAGTTTTAAACAACGTTCACTGGCTGACGATACGAGAGGTTTATGAACGAAAAGACCGAGCCGTAAAACATATTTGTGATATTTCGAGATGTACCTTATCGAAAAAGAGGAGGCATTTTTAAGCTTTTTCATTAGTCCGACAGCGTCCGATCGAATTTTGTAGTTGAAATCTGCGACACATTTAAAAAGTTAAATCAAAAGAAGAAAACAATTTGAGGAAACGTTACTATTAAAAACAAGAATGAATGTTCGAAAACGATTTTTTAAAAAACTAATTTAAATCTTCATTATTGGTTTTAGGTTTCGATTAAAGTATGCAGTCGCCGATTTCTATCCGTGTCATCGATTTATCGATGGCAACGATTGCAACGCGTATTCTCTATCCCTTTTTCTTGATTGAGCTGCTCTGAAGCGACGCTATCTTTAAAAATACTAGCTCCTTTATAGGTCTTTCATAGCGTGCCGTCCATCTCGATATTTTTTGTACCTATTGGCCTTAATAACTGCGATATAACGACTATATTTAATAATGTTCTACCTTCTCAACTGCAGGGGATGCTTGCAGTCTTCTTCAGAATCTGTCAAAAACAAAGTGGAATCGTAAAAGAATATAAATATCACGGAAACCGGTTAAGAAGACTTGGCGGAATATTTTCCTTCTGTCTTTTCCTTCTACACTTATTATCCCCTCCATTGTTTCCTTCTTATTAGCGATAGCTGATCGCCTCACTGTATAACTTTCGTTTTCCCTTAATTGTTTCTGGGTGAAGGTCCTCGGTTGACGAGCCCAATTAAAAAAAAAAAAAAAAAAAAAAAAATATTTTCCTTCAAAATAAGATATCGAAAGGTGTACACATTATCTTTCTAGGAAAAAATTAAATAACGAATAAGTCGGAAAGAAAATAGAAACGTTACAGCATCCTAAATTACAAACTAGAAAGATAAACGCTATATATTGAAGGTATTTTGAAAACTTTGACTTTAGAGAAAAGAAAAATTTTGAACACTATCGAAAGAGTTTATATATATCCTAAAATATCCACTGAGAAAACCCAGACAGCTAAAATCAATTTTCTCGAACAAGAACAAGGAATTCTTTATTTTTTTTTCTTCCTTATAGTACAATTAACCAACAAAAGAGTTTTACGATTTGTAACGAGAGTAAAGCGAATTAATGTTACGTAGAGTACGATCTGGAAAACTGAAAAGGTATTTTTAGTCAATCGTAAGATCTATATAAGTGAAAAAGGAAGCTCCTTTAAAGGGAAACGTAAGAAAATGCAAATTAGAAATGAACTGGTGCGAAGTAGCAGCAGAACTAACAATACAAGTAAAGGTAAAGAAATTAAAGGCGTTTGAAGGTCCACTTTTTAGGTCTATATAGCGCACTAGGATTTAGAAAATTCCATCGGCGGCAGTTATTTCTCGGTATTTTTCTAAATGTATCTTTAGGTTTTGTTGTAACGGCGAAAATCGGGAAGTAAAGAAACGAAAAAAAACTTACAGGATAACATTATTTATGGATTAATACAGTTTCATCTGGTACGGATTTCTTGTATTCTTTGTCGTCTTTTTTCTAGCGAAGAATAAATAAAAAGAGCTTTAAAAAGATTGCAGAAGATCGGAATCGAATTAGAAAATCAATATCGCAAAGGAGAAGAAGCACGTAGAAGCTTAAAAGAGCGTGAAGGAAAAAAGCTGCGAAAACAATGAAAAAAAGGAAAGGTGTCGTCCGCAATTTTTTTCCGAGAGCATTCAAGCAAAGCAGTATTAGAAAAAGCAAAAAAGGGGTCGCGTAATTTTTCAGGTGTACATGAAGAGGAATGACCCCCCCCCCCCCCCCCCCCCCGGTTGTTAAAATGTGGAGAATTGTAAAATGGTCTTATTGGAGGGCGAGAATCAGAATCACCGTTAACGATAAGTGGAGCAGCAAAAATGGAATTGAACTTGAACGAAAAAACAAGCGATCACTTGATTCGATTCTTAATGAAAAATTCGCTACGGAAACGACATATTAATTGAATTAAACTACACTGTGCAGTAATCGATTAAATATTATCCAAAAACTTTCACACGCCATTTATGGTTCTGGCTGATCACATTTTGTCAACGATATGTATGTCACATGTCATCCTTCGTCGATTAAATCGAAAATCGATTACGGCCTCGCTACCGATAGCTCTGCTAGCACTAGTTTCTGACGATCTTTCAACGTCACTATCTGCTAGCTGTCAGACTTATAATTGGAGCTCGTCCAACTTTTCCAATTTCTACCATTCCTTTTTAAGTCGCCGAACTTTGCAGACATTATGCCTCCTTCTCTTCTTCATTTCACGTTAAACGCATCATTCTCTACTCTTCTACACTGCATAAACTCTTTTACGACGCTTATCCGATTTATCTTTTTTTTCCTTTTTTTAGCATCCATTATTTTTTCTCCGCAACTTTACGTCCACTGCTTCTGTCCCACCACGTACTTGTTTAATTTTAATATTTCTATAGACTTTTATTTATTCTATTAAATTACTTAATAATAATATTCTACGTGATTACGCATACACGCAGAGATTCTGCCGCGCTATACCGACTGAGTTGTACTGCAGAACGATGGTATTTCTCATTCCCATTCTATTATTTTTCTGTTCCGCCTCATTCATCAATTGTTCCGGCAGAGCCATTGTAATTTTCAATATGTTGCAAATCGTTGCCCGGTACTTCTTCTTAAAGCTCTCTTCCGTGTACGGTACCACCCACATTATCTAGATCATCCTGTCGTTTAAGGAAGTAGCGTTCGAGCTTTGTATTTCTAATAACTTCGAATCGTTTTCCCGTAATTAATTCACTTGCCGGCATTCCACTGAACTATTCAAAACACTCCCTATTACGTCATCGACCCTCACGGCACGATCAATGATCACACACAATGCGGTTTTGTATTTGTGAACATAAGCCCGGCGCAATATTTGAATGTCGTCGCAAACATCTAGACCGCAATTACCCATGGCCTCCTATATTATTATTAACCAGCGGCTCTCATTTCAATCTTTCTTACCCGTTATCACTGTTGAAGACTTATACGAACGCCCTCATTTCCATTCCACGAAAATATCCCCTCGGCTTAAAAATATTTTTTTTATGATTTTTTCACATTACTAAAGTCTTCTAACTTTCCTTAATACTACCCGCTTGTCTTGGTAAAACTCATCATCTTCCCCGTGGTACATATTTTTGCTCGAGCTCATGCATGATGATAACATCCGCTCTCGACATTGTTTAGGAATTTTTCGCGCTTTTGGTTTCAAATTGACGATATGATTTATTTAAAAGTAAGAGACAATGGGACTGCAGGAAAAAAAAGAAACGTATTCCCCCGTCTAAAGAGCTTCTAATGTGTGTTTTGTAAATATTTTTTTGAAACCATATTTATTCGTTTATCAAAGTTTTCCAGAAATTTTTCCATTCCAGCGTATAATATTGGTAAAGTATGGTAGCCTGATAGTTCAGAATCAAATCGAAAATTACCGGTACGGAGGTCTCGTTAACCCCAAAAAAGTATAATTCCAATAACTCGTAACAGAATGTGTTGGACATGATGAACGTGTTGGATATGATGAACGTGTTGGATATGATGAACGTGTTGGATATGATGAACGTGTTGGATATGATGAACGTGTTGGATATGATGAACGTGTTGGATATGATGAACGTGTTGGATATGATGAACGTGTTGGATATGATGAACGTGTTGGATATGATGAACGTGTTGGTCATGATGAAGATTAAGTAGCCTAAATCCAAACTTCTCTCCCGGTCGTGCAACCTTTCGTTCCCAAATATCTTATTTTAGGTAGGTTAGATAACTTCAGTGGGACACAGTTCGAGTCTCGCACCGGTGGAAAGAGGCGGAGTACCTTCGGTTTGATGGTTGGGCGTTTTGACTCCGCTCGGCTAGTTATTTTATTTTTGTAATATTTCGAAATTTCGGATTATTTTTCCCGAAAAATTTAAAATACATTTGCCATTTTTCTCTTTGCTTAGACGAACTATGTATGTTTAGGCAGCGGTACTTCGGATAAAACCCGGTTCAAATCCCCCGAGTCTGTAAATTAAAAATGTACAGAAATTTCGCTGGCGTCGGATCAGTGTTCATAGTTGATGCACGCGCACAAAAAAGAAAAAAAAAAAGGAAATAAAAAACTACGTACTTGAATACATCGGATAATAGCGCAGCAGTTACGATTTTAAACCTCTCTCTTAAATGCATACGATGCGTGGTATAATTTCCAAATGCAACCCCTTATTTTCGCGTCTTATATTCCATACGGTGAATAATAACCATGTCGAAAATGATCAAACTGCCCTACAAACATTAGCCAGTACGTTTGCGGAATCTGAGAAAGTCGTCTAGTGTTTTGGAAGAAAATCTTTCGAGAGGAACGACTTGCGAACACACTACTACCATATTTATTATCGGCGAAAATTCTTTTAAGCTGATAATTGGAAAATATTTGGAAGTCTCAGGTAATGCTTTCTAGTGCGAAAGGAAAGAAAAAAAATTAAGCTACCAAAATTTATATAAAAGCTAGCTCGTTGAAAGTTTGTTGTAATAACAGTTCGCGTCTTCGAGTCTGAAAGAAGCGAGAAGCAAGGTAGATCCGAAAAAAGGGAAAAATGCGAAACGTGTAAATGATGAAGAGAGAAAAAAGAAGATCACGTATGAGTGAGAAAAGGAAGAGGGAAATTGTGTCGACGAATGTAAAAATGAAGAATCCTACGATAATGAAACAAACTCGTATTCTTACAACGACGGACGCATCTGCACGTAAACATTGTAAACTTATAGGCGCGTAAAAATGGCAACCGACAGTCATTTCCGGTAAATGTTAAATTATTTTTTTAATCAGCGTCTTTAAATTTCGATTTTCACCGATTAAAAAAAATTAAACGAGTCAGTGTATTCGTAAACTAACTGCGTATCAACGAACAAAAATAAAAATCTACCGGGGAACATAACGATCAATTATTTAGAGTAATGCGCAAAAAAGGAAACATAAAAATCGAAAACCGTATTTTTCTACCTCTTAAACGGGGAAAAAAGTAGACATCAAACTGCTTCATAATAGGAAAGATGAGTACGATAGAAGATTAAACGTAAAACTGGAAGCATTAAAGAACTCAATAAAAAGAGTAACACTAGACGAATGGACGCAAGAACTTACAAAAATATTATAAAGAAGTATTAATGTTGAAAAAAAAATTTATAATTATTCTTGAAAAACTTTTTCAAATTAAGAATTTAAATGGAGAAAACCAGATTTTATAATTAATTTAAAATATCAGAACGATCAATTTTTATAACTGGAAATAAAATATTTGCGCCAAAAAATTAAATATATGTAACGAAAACAAAAATGTTAATAGAGAGAACTTACGAAATTAATTGACAATTATTTGAACAATCGCTAAACATGATTTTTTATTCAATCAATAATTGAATTAATTCTCTTCAAAAATATTTATTTATTAATCAAAAAATAATATCATTCAAAATTATGTTGAATAATTGATTGAACTTGCATTAAATTATCAATAATCAATTGAAGAATATTCGTGTTACCCGTTAATTGATATAAAATAAATAATTAAATGATAATATTTTTTCAGAAGTAACAAATCACCTGAAAAATTTTAATCTTATTCACACACCATTTTCTTTCATCTCAGTTTTTATGATTTGAGGAAAAAGCAAAGTTATAATTTAAAAAAAAGTTACACTCATTTCGGCATGACCTCCAAAGGATCCGCGCTTGATTAGAAGACATTTATTTCACCTTGTCAAAATAATCAATTAAAACCGTGTTACAGATTATTATAGGGAGGTTCAGGAAATATACATAAAACTCAGATTCTTCAAACCGATCTATAGGACCCCTCGAATGATAAAGTAAATTTCCGAAAACTATAAAATCACAGATTGCGTCGCAATTTCTATTTCAACAATAACATACCGGAGGTTAATTTCAAAAAAAATAAAATTAAAAACTGGTTCCCCTTTATTCTTAAAATCTGTTATTCCGAATGCGACCTGTTCGGTCGGCGTTTAGCCGCTTTTAGATCCGAAACAGTGCCAAAATGAAGTCAAGGAAATCTTTCGGTTATTTTCAGCGAGAAGGAGATTGCCATTGTATCAATTTCCCGAGAAGATTTGGTGCCGTTAATAAATATTTCGTTTCCGGCTATAACGTTTTATTTCTCGTCCGACCCTTTCTAATTTAATTAGAAAACAGCCCCGTTTCGTCAATGCGATCAGGTAATGAAGCTTTCCACGCGTGTACACTTTACAAAATTGATATCATCACTGACAGACATACGAATATCTCTGTATTCGCCTTCGAACAATAGCAACAGTTCTGATAGGATGGCCGTTGTTAAATTTAACATCAATCGATATTACACTGTGCGAGCGATGTGAAATGAATGCGGCCGTCGAAGGGACGATTGCAAAATTATCCGATTCGTGTCAAAACTATGTGTGCGTCCTCTTTCACATTTTCGAACGACACTGTTCGCCGTTAATTTAAATGACTTTTCACGGTATCTCCGCAGTCACACGGAATGTAGTAAGAGAATATGCGACGAGCAGTTCGGTAAGAGGAGCTTTTAGAAGACGATGCCTGTGCTGGCTGATGTATGTCGGTCGGGTTATAATTAGACGGCAGTTTTACACGGTAGGATGGAGGTCCGGTGTACATAAAAAGGCGTCTAGAAGTTTAAAACAGAAGCTCGAGCGCGCCGGGACGACAAGCACTAAAAATATATGAGCCTATAGGTGATAGACGATGTGGGATTTGTATGGTGTTCATTAGGAACGAGAGGGCGCTGTAGGAGTTGAGAAGCTAGTACGCGCAGCAGATATTTCTTCTTCTAGCAGTTCGTCACCGACCTAAGGGCAGTAATCCCATTTCGGATGGGTTTTTTGTTTCTCTCGTCTCGGCCGGATAACCGTCTAACAGACCAGTAGTACATTCGCCGTTCTCGGACAGATCCGTTCGCGCACTGGGTCGCTTTATATAAAAGCCCTCTTTTGTGCGCTATGTATAAATATAAATATCGGCGCAGGGATGCATGCGCGCCCACCAAGACACGCACGCCACATATCGGAGCTGCCTAAGACATTGTGTATTTATGTCTGTTAGCAAGCTGTCGACCAGAAACCATCTGCATCGTATTACATTTCACCTACTACTCCGGTAATGATTCACGCCAGAGTCGAGGAAGCAGAAATGTGTCTCGGTAGCTCACGGTCCTGCTCGCGCGCAACACACTAATGATGAAGATGTATTATAACCGGAGTGTGTAGAAATTGTCTTCTCTAATTCAGTGTCAGACGGTGCTGGACGGAAAATCGGACACTAGTCAGTTTCGCTTGTCTCGCCTAGGTGAAGTCTGCACAGCGAAAGCGTTAACCCCGCCGAATGTTAAAAATACACACTATCGACAAATTGCGACGACTATAGTGTTCGGCAATCATCGATAATGGTTGAACGCAATGTTTTTAATTTTACAAGAAGGACGATTAAAAATACGTACACACTCCGAAGAAGCACAAGATACATTCGGTGCGAACGTCTCTAGAAAAGAGATAACAGTGTGTCTTTACGAGTCCGCTCTCAAAGACTATACAGCGGCTGATTTGCACACTTTAGTTGGCGAGAATCGATAAGAATTTTGAGAATGTATCGATTAAGAAGAAACAATTTGTTTTTGTTTCTTTTTTGCTCGAATCACGTCATTAGCAGGCAGACGAAAATGCCCGATTACGAAATCATATAAAATAAAATAAAACATTATCGTAATGACAGTTTTCGGCTCGATTCGCAAAAATAATACAGACAATATTATTTACGTTTATCACCCGGAATGTTGATCTATATAAAAACGTAGCACTCTGTTTAAGCGGAAAATATATGTTATACGAGCAACAATCACCGAAAAAACATTCTCCACTTTCAATACCTTTTCTCGTGTTACTCGGTTTTCTGAAAAAACTCTTTCTTACGCTTAAATGACCTCACGAAATAGTTCAAAGACTAGCTCGGCTCCGAGTAGATGTCGCTAAATCTACAAAAAGGCTTATATTCTTTATAACGTTGTCAATCCTCCTCGTTCTATGCGAAATACAGAAGTGATAGAGCTGGGGTTCCTAGGGTGTCCCCAGGCGGAGTCACAGAGCCCCTTGCGACGTATAGAGGGCCGAGTTTTACATATATATATATATATATATACATTATCTGAATATAATAAGTTGCGATTAAGTTTCCTAAAAAGCGGTGACCATATATTTTATCCATTGAATCGTAACTTATTGCAAGAAACACTCTGTGTACGGTCGCGAAAAATATTAGTAAACATATAGAGTCGTACGATGTACTTTTATGCCGTACACTTCCGAATGAGAATCGTTAAAATGATCGAAACGTAACGAAAAAAAAAAAAAAAAAGAGAGAGAGAGAAATTTTTATTAATAATATTTTACAAAAAATCGGCAACGTTGTCGGAGTCAATTTCACAAATGGTAATAGTTCTGATGAGGCTAAACATTTATGTAATTACTGAAGTTTTAAAAAGCGGAGATACGGTTAAAGAGGAAGGACGGAACAAGTGTTGAATGATAAACGGGTAGATCGGCCAAATGGTGAAAACTGGAGCCCCGCAAAAAAAACCAAAAAAAACAAACGAACGAACGAAAGAAAACATTTTGCAACGAACAGTCTCGATCTGATTTGAAATTCACGCTACTGTTCAAAGCAGAGAAAATTAGTTATTGAATAATTTTCGAAACTGATGATCCAAGCTCGACCGAAGTAAAAACTCTACCGTTGCTTCTCGTTGGATTTTTCAATGCGCTCATCGAACTGAGCGGTTTAAAAACCTTTACAAAATTCACGAGAGACTTTCCTGTAGCAGGAGAAAGAATAACAATATCGATAAGTGGTCGGTTTTCTCCTTTGCTCTTGTCCTCCTACAACGTCGTATAGGGCATTTTAATTAATGAATTAATAAAAAATAGTACACAATGCTCTTAATTAACATCTTGTTTCTCTCTGTCTCTCTCTCTATCGTGCACACTGGCAACCGATACTGATGACTGGCCATGTAACGATCGATAAACCGGTTTCGAGAAGTAGCAGTAGCGGCAACTGAAGATGGTAATTATCGTTAAATCGCGATACTGCTGACTGACTATATGGTTGGCAAACGTTCATATTTGGCGGAGGTCTGTATAATAAAAAAGTCTTTAAAAAATTAAACCCAAAAAGGATTCAGCCTGCACTGTTTGCGGCCGCGGTGTCGTTATTAAAAGAGTTAATAAACGTGAGAACGCGCATCATTACGGTTCGCGGCGGCGGTGAAGACGATACGTAACGATAAAACGAGAAAAACGGACAATACCGGATTCGGCGCAGCATTCCGATTGACGTTAACATTCAAAAAAACGCTAATTAGCACTTGCCAAATCTGCCGTCATCTCTGACTTCTATGTTGGCTCGTCGCTCTTGTTCGACGACGGTGCCAATCGGGTCGTGCCTCGCGTCAATGTTTTCCATGCACCGTCTAGGTCAACACGCTCACCGGCAATAAAACCGGCAGAAAGATGGTGCAATTAAGCACCGGCAATAATTCAGCGTGGAAACGATAGAAATTTACACAATCGCCTCTTCGCCATCGTCGCCATCGTCGGATATTGTAAAACCCGGCGGCGAGTTTTCGGATGACACGTGAAATTCCCGATAGCCCCTCGGAAAGGTTTGAAGAGAACGTCATCTGTAAAAATTGCGATGGCATTTGAATGGTGGTATAATTCTTTTTCCTGCCTCCTTCGTCTTTTTCGTTTACATAATCCGGATCGCGTTTTTCATATTGATCATAAAATGCGACAATTGTTCGGCGGAGAGTTTCAAAGCATGACGACTGATTAAATAATTTTGATATTTGCGCGAATTATTGAAATTGATTAAAATTACTTCTTCCGCTCCTTCACCGTACTTTACTGCTTATCTTTCCTTTCGCTGTGTTCGTAATTCCAGCAGTTGATTTCTTTCTTATTGTCCTCTTTTTTTTTCGTTATCATTATCATCGGTGGAATAGAAACGGAACAAAGCTACGACTGAATCGAAATTTAATTCATTACCTTTCAGGATATTTCTGGGAATATGAACGAAAAAAAAAAAAAAAAATTAAATGAAAATAGAAAATATTCCAGATGATACGTAAAATTATCTAAATTCGGTCTTGAATTTACATAATTTTTGTTCCTTGTTAATAGAATTGATTTCCCCATTAAGACTGAAATGGGATATTACAAATGTATTAATTTAGAAAAAAATCGCATACAACACTGGGATATTAATGTCGGTTTAAATTTTTTCTTAATTATTATAAAAGTCTAGTAAAGCCTGATGGTAATTAATTGAGTGATAACGGTCAACATGTTATTAAATTTTATAAAATGGAGCGTGTAAAAAAAGTAATATAAATAAAAAACAAAAAATTAATATAGCAAATCGGAAATCAATAATACGCTAAGAACAACTTGGCAACTATCAGATACTTTGAACTTGGCTGTACCGTTTACGAGTTCTCGATATTTAATAAATATTTAATAAATATTCAATAAATATTCAATAAATATTCAATAAATATTCAATAAATATTCAATAAATATTTAATAAATATGTAATAGATATTTAATAAATATGTAATAGATATTTAATAAATATGTAATAGATATTAAAGAAAAATGATAATAACAATAATTTCCGTGCTTTCAACACTTTGTCACCAAATGCGAGTTAGACAATTTGCTCCATAACTAGAAGCTACAACTATTTAGCTTTCGGTATTCATTCGAGACTGCCTTCTGTTACGTGTTTTTCATTTTCTACTCTGCTAAATTATCGCCCTATAGAGATTGCGTGCATAATACTGTTCAAGCAAGATTCCCATGATTCGGCGGATACTAAAGAAGCTGCTACTAATCGACGTCTCTCTTCCCGTACTTGTAAAAACTAAAACTGATTAAATGCGATCCTCAGAATTAATCATCTTGGAACAGCGATGATTCGGTTCCTACAGACTTATTTTTTTAACAGGTGCGCTGTTTATTGACGACACTCATATTTACTTCGAATGTTTACCAAAAATAGCGTAAAGAAATAAAAACGATTAACAGAAATGTATCCTCGAAAATATGTAACGTATCTTACTGAAGTATGTCATGAAAGTTGAAAAAGAAATTCCTAGTCGAATCATAAATAAAATTTATGGGTTGTGAAAAGAAAAAAAACCTTATTATTTTTCGAAGAACGGTTTAGTCAATTGAAACTATTCCCTGGAGATCCCCGGGGTGGTATGTCCCCTAAATCGAGTTTTAGGGATGTACATGTATTCAGACATACATCCATAAAACTCGATCACTGCGCTATGAGGACATACCATCGTATGTATTCATCGTATGTATTCAGACTGACTAAAAGACGAAAGCTAAGCCAAAAAAAAAAAAAAATATATATATATATATTGAAACTGGCTACGTTTTTATTCGCGCTGATACGCAAATTTAACCTCTAAACAAATCGCCGAGATTTCGATGGAGACTACATTTCTAGCTGACGTTGAATTTCACAATAGCGTTATCATTACGAATCTGGTCATTTTATCTCGAACGTAAGCATTTTAATGAGAATAACATATTATTATATCGATACGTATCAGTCATTGTTTCACCTAGGAAATATTAAATAAAGAACTACTCTATATTCGTAATTATTTAAAATCGAAACACCGACACGTTTCGAAATCAAAGCATAATCATCGAGAATGTGTTTATAAATTAAAACTGGAATAATTACAACGGCGACATAAATGCATGAAAATCAATTAAAATAAACTCTATTATAAAAGTCGATTATGACGTTGATTATAAGCGTCTATTACAAGTGTCTATTACAAGCATCGATTATAAACGTCGATTATAAGCGTCGATTATAAGCGTCGATTATAAGCGTCGATTATAAGCGTCGATTATAAGCGTCGATTATAAACGTCGATTATAAACGTCGATTATTGGAAGTTTAATTTAAAACATTTAATAATTTAAAGTATGAACAACGAATAAATATAAATTAAAGAAATTAATGAACGATCAAAAATATTATGTTAAATTATAATATATAAATAAATTCGAATAATTTAAACCAAGCAGAGTTATTACTTATATTAATTATAATATTTGTGTTTTTTCATTAACTTGAATATTAAATGGTGAATTATTCGGAATTGGGAAATTACGATTAATACAATTATTGTTATATTTATCAGTAACTTTCAAGGAAATTTATTAATTTATAATTTTCACAAGTACTATTAAATTAATACAATTAATAACTTTGCTCGGTTTAATTATCCAAATTTATTTATATATTATGGTTTAACGTAATATTTGCTTCAATTTATAAATATTTATCCGTCGTTGTTCGGACTTTGAATTATTAAATTTTTAAATTAAGTTTCCAATAATCGACTTTATTTTAATTATTTGATATTTATATTGCCGTTATAACTAATTTTAATTTATAAACATTCCTCTATCATGCTTTGATTTCGAAATGCTTCAGTGTTTTAATTTTAAATAATTGTAACTGTTTTATATACAGAGTAGCTCTTTATTTAATATTTCATAAGAAATAAATTAACACACCCTGTTTTAAAACAAATAAAAAAAGAAAGTTTTATTTTTTTTAATTTGAAATTTAAGTATTATCGGGTTATTTGGAAAAAGAATGAAAAAAAAAGGGAAAAAAATGGGTCGAACATATCAGATTTAACCTAAACGATAAAAAGCTACGGCCAGCTTCTTTTATAGTGTGTAGAAACATCTATCGCAGTACGCGCAGCGCTAAAGTGGGAGTCGCGGAATCTTCTCAGCTGAAAGGGAAGGCTAGATTGGAAGTCGTGCAAGTGCAGAAACATTTCAAGAAACAGAACGCAATTGTGAAAGACACTTATCGAAACACGCCATCGCAAACATGCCCCGCTCAATTAAAAATAATAGAGGAAAACGCAATTAATATGTTTATAAATAAAAAAAGGTCGCACTACCAGATCGAAGTTATGACAAAACTAATTAAGGACAAGTAAAGAAGTTGATAGTTTCGCATGGAAGGCAGTGGCAAACACTCGTACCACCTCATTTGTATACGGACGATATCGGTCTAAAGCTATACGAGCACACGGACTCTTGTATTATGTTCAAAAATGTAATCTGTCGTAAGCATTGCGTACGGAATATTGCCATCAGTGCGCTTCTGTATAAGAAGAATATACGAATAGGCATTTTCCACCAACCCCATTTTCGCTGGCGGGGATAACGAAGAAGAAATAAAAAAGATGAGAAAAAATCGTAATCGGTTCTAGTCCGGCACAAACTGATAAGTTCATCAGCTACAGTGGCAACGAGGGGGGGGGGGCAGCTGGCGAAAACCAGTCAGGTCTGTAACGTAATAATCCAAATTAAATAATCCCAGAGAGAGGATTGGCTGGAAGCAAAACTTGACTGTAGTTTAGTCAGCTCAAGCTAAGCATTATACATATTTTTGAGTTTTGCATAAATATGCGTGTTTAACAATTCGTAAAATAATGCGAATAATTGATTTAATTTGTAACTTTTATAAAGTATCTTCATTTTATCGATGTTCATTATCGTTTCAGAAACCGTAGGCGACCATTATTATCGATGTGATTCTGATTCTGGTTGTAGCCATAGACCAGATTTATAACTAGTGTGCTGGCAAATTCGGTAATGTCAATATTTATAAGACCGAACTTTGTGTACTGTCGGAAAAATACCTGCGTGTATGTACACACCTTTTTCACTGCTACGCATAAAAATACTGAAATTTACCGAACTTAAAATTAACCCCAAAACTGAGTGCGCGTCAAGATGAATTCGATTTTTAATGTAAGAACTGCAACGTACAGAAAAAATTAAATCAAATCGCACAGAATAATGTTTTCAAATACCGTGTGCGCTGTGCATAAATTACGGGTCTCCTTCTTCAACGTTCGCAGATATGTAAATTGTAATTGCCGACGCCAATATTGAAAAAACTTAAATTAATTTCGAGTAACCGACGAAATTTCGACAGGCGCGCATGCGTAGAACCGCGAACATCTTAGTATAGTTTTTTGTAATTGGCCGATGCGCGCAGTCCATATTTTTAAATTTACCGCACGCGCCGAACATAAACACGAGCAAATTGTTAATTAGTAGGGTAAAAGACAGGGCGAACAAGAGGTTAGTGAACCTCTAATAATAATTAACGCTCGCCTACCTTCTTTGCTACTAGTAATGGTAGCTGTTTTTGCGCTCGAGACAAATTACTGTTTTTCGGGACACGTATAAACAGTCGGGGCTAGACAGATCGGGAAGCGAATAAAACGGAGGATAACGGTCGATGAAGTGCGTGTTAACGAAAGTCAAATAAAAAGATGCGGTGTGGTCATCGTAGAGTGACGACTTCATTATCAGCCGCTTTAATAGATTCGAGCAATTAACTCGGATGATCGGAACATAACGATCTCGAGTACACAACATTCTAAGATCCTAACTAACTGCTGTCAGAAGCATGTGTAGGAATTATTGCCGAGGTAACATGCATGCCGGTCAATATGTCAGCTTCTTGTCGGCAGCGCAATCGAACCCCTTGTTCGCTGTTCCCGAAGTATTTGGCGCGTTATAGGCCGGCAACGAGATGTGCTGAACTACTCGAAATCACGTTGACCTGTATCGGTCGCCTGTCCGTACGCAGGTGGATGACTAGCTTGTGAAGTATCAAGATGGACATGCGAAAGTCTGCCCGAACGACGCTATCAAAGGCACTCGTCGAACGTATTCAACGGAAGATGACAGTCCGATGAATTACTGAAAGACATCCTGATACTCGCCGATAATGACAACGACGAAAATAACAATGTACTGATAATGATGATAACGAGTACGAGGCGGCGCTGGTTAGAAAAATAATATCGTTGATAGCTGAGGGGTACGCCTTTATTGATAGATCAAAGTGTAACTCTGATTTAATCGTTATAGTACGTGAAAGCGTACGCACACACATCTCCGTGCCGCTGAGTTTTGGCCAGGTCGACCGTCATATTCGCACGTCTTAGCAGTTCCAGGCAAAACTGAAACTTGTAATATTTCGGCTGGCATAGAATATCTAATAAGATTGGCGCATATTCATTGAATTATCAATAAATCCTCCCCAGAGTGATATTATTCCCTAAAAGCCAATAGTCGAGAGAAATAAGAAGTTAATATAAAACGGTAGATTTCCTTTTTTTCTGTGTCCGCTTATTAAATTGATGTTTGTTCGTTTTAATTGAATTATTCGCGGCTTGTCTGCTGTTAAAGTCGTTGCAACCCACGACGAATCACTTACGATTACAGGGAGTTCTTAAGGAAGATTCAGAGTTGATCCGGGGAAGAATGATTAGTATGCGTGCTGGCTGTTAGAATTTTCATCGGAAATTGAAGGGAAAGTGGGGAGATAAATTACCAGGGGACAAAAGGATATCTTTAAAAAGCAAAAAGAGGAACCCCTTCGTGTTATTTGTAACGACTGCGAAAAGTTCACGCGATAGAAAGTGGAAGCCCGACCATGTCAATTTTTTTTAACGGTGTTTATCGTACTCGACAAAAAGTGGAATCAATCTTGTACTATGACCGCCTCTCTACGATAGCATTGCCTAAAATTCTCCTTGGGGAAAGAAAGTACGAAAATCCATTACGATCCCCGTGCCAGCGTGCTGACAATGCGTGATTAAGAACTGAAGAAACGTTGTCAAGCCTCGCGGATGCGACTACTCGAACGGAGCGTATTAGTTAGAGTACTCGGAAAGGATTGTTGCGAATTAGCAAGTAGGATATAATATGTAGTAATAGAGATCAGTCATTAGATAAGACTTGAGGCAACGTTTAAAAAGTCAATCCTGATAAAAGGAAGAGGTGGTTAGAGGCGCAGCAATCTATTTATAGCGTCAAAAATTTTTCGAGTTTCAGTGGAAGCTTTTTCAAATTTAACCCTGTTCGGGGAAGTCCTAGACCGGACAACATCCCATTTTTGGTGAATAATAATCGAAAGTGAGATATTGTTTCTCGGCTTGTGATAGTAAAGTGCAGGTTTTTGTCCGCCTTACTTATCACCAGAAATTCCTGCAGGTGTCACAATGTAACGTAGCAGACGGTAACTTGATGAACGACACCACGTTTGATCTTTAGAGCTAACCCGGTTTTTGATGTTTGCAGAGGCCAAGGCCGCTACACGGAAAAAAAGGTTTCTTTCTATTATTTATTTTAAGAAGAAATTTTACGATTTATAATATGTTTTTCGCGACGTGACTTTTAATTTTATCCCAACATTCGCTACAGGAGCCAAGTATGAGACTATATTATGTATGAAACCGTATGAAAGAATAAGTTTCTATAAAAAGAGAGTAGGAAAAAAGTAATTTAATTTTAAGCGAACTCACTTTTAAGCAGCTTCCATATCAACCCCTAATCGACGAGCGAATTGGATCGTCGGGCTTGCAATTTCCATGATACGTTCGATTATTAATGGAAATTAAACTTAATTAAAAACATTTGAAGAATTGTTTTTACTCTAACGAAACTTACAATCCAACTCGCTCTCGTACTAGTTTAATATTCCATTAGCTCTCGTGACTTCTTTTTTACTACACAACTCAGATCGCACAAATTATAAAGAAAACGAACAAATCTTTATTCATCTCCCGAAAATAACTCGAGCCATCAAAATATTTATCCGCTTCGAATTTGCTTCCACTATGTAAAAAGTTTCACACCAGATTCTAGATATTTATGCCTCTTTCTTTTCCAGCTAACCTTCTACCTATTTATTTTAGTCTTCGCACCCGGCCTCTCGGATTTACGATTTTCCTTCGCTTCGTTCCGCTACCGTCTCTACGTCTTAATCATATTCTCTGCTTCCTTCCTCACGTTTTCCTTTTCTTTCCGCATTTTCCCCTGACAATCCTTTTCTAACAACAAAGACGTCAGCAATCCTAACCCGATATCTTCTTTGAATGATCGTCGCTCATGAATGAGCGTGCCACTCTATATTCTGATGTCCATTATACTCTCCGATCCTTGTTTTGCCTCCTGTATCTTACCATTCCATTGTTCCTATGCTTAGTAGTTCTTTTATTCTATCAATATCTGCCCGAGTCGAATATCTAATTGATTCTTCTCCTTCATAAAAGACCCGCTGCTGCTGTGCCTGCAATAATAATGAAAAATAAATAAGTAAATAATAAATAATATCCAACAACTGCTAATAATTCCAATTATCCTCAAGAACCTACGAAAACCCACTTGACCGGTATAAAAGAATGGGAGCTCGGTGTTAATGCGGCGGAATTTTAATTATTCGACATTAGGGCCGTATTAAAGTTTCAACAAAAGTAAATATAAATAAAATTACCGTCTACCCCGCTAACTTCTGCGTATGTATAGAATTTTTCGCCTTGTAGCTTTCTAAGATAGATCTTACGTTTCCTATTTGTACATTCTAGTTGTGTAAATGTGTACGTAGTGTTCATGGCAATTATGCACTGCTGGTGTACACACGCAAGACTGCACTTACAACTGATCGTAAATGATTTATCGATATCTCCGGTGCTACGTGTCTCTGCTTACTATTCACCAACTAGCGCGCGCATATGATGTGGTATATATGTGTGTGGTGGTTTGCTATTGCCTTCCATATGACTCTCTATTAGCGATTATTTAATTATTTTTTTATAACAATTTCGGTTGTGGCCTGAAGTGGACATCTCTGTGACGGAAATCAAGTGCTCTATAGCGATGACCAAAACAGACGTTAGCTATCGAAGTATCGGTCAACTAGCTCTATTGCATATTATTTTCCAGATTTAATTATAATTATTATTTATCATATGAATATCGTATACCGTAATCTACGTACATATATATGTGTGTGTGCGCGCTCACGCAGATATATATATATATATATATATGTAATCGGACTTTTAGAAACGACGCCAAAGATTTTGTTTTCATGAAATTAACGAATTTTTGTGATCTAGGAATTGATTGGTCGAGATATTTTTGTCACGAAAATTCTACGAAACGAGTAATTTTAAAAGGGGGGCGAAACCAATGGGGTCGCTTTATTGACTATCGTATTTTCAGAGTTTACTAAAAAATACACAAAATGCTTATTTACCGTAATAAAAAATAATCTACCATAATAATTATAGAAAGATCTTCCCCACACAAACCAACTCCGATCCATATTCGAAGTCTCATCTCAATTCGGCATATCCACCGGCTGTCGGCAAACTGACGTCCTACTCCTTTACAAGACATAGCTCACTTACCCACCGACACTTATTATCTAAGGAACCTCCCCCTTATGTTCCCTTTGCTACTATCCTTGCACTATTTCGCACACTCTTCATGAATGTTCCTTATCTCTTCCGCTCCAAAATCGTTTGCCTTTTCCACCAACACTACGATCCATTCTCCGCTGCACTTCTCATCATATCCTTTTTGAATTCTTAATGGACATATCGATATAGCATCGAAATTATAACTGTGCTATTATATATATACATATATATATATATACATATATATATATATATATATATATATATATATATATATATATATATATATATATATGATATATGTAAATTAAGCTATGCCCATACTGCTGACCTTTGTAGCAGTTTATAGTACGGATTGTTGTAATTGAAATAAATAAATAAATAAAAAGAATTACCACGGTAGCTCTAAAAATAAGTACTTCGTTTCATGATGAAATATATTTATTAACGCTTTACATGGCGTATTTAAATATTCCGCCGATTCAGAGTTGTACAGATAAAATTTGTAATAATATCTCTAACTTGCGAATTTCGAGTTTGTTTTTATTTTTTGCACCGCAAGAATACTTCAGCATAAAAACGAATAATGCAATGTATGCGAAAATGTAACGTTCGTGTCCTGCGCCTATAAATGTTGAATGTTTGACTGCTTATAAAGTTTCTTAATTAGTTGATTGATTTTATCTCAACGAAGATCGAGTATATTATTAAACGACTTCGATCAAGTTGCCGGATATTACGTATGTATTAGTACTTTTAAATGTTTATGAAACAATTTATTTAATCTGCGCAAGTTCGGGATAAAAAAGCTCGATCACTAGGTCTTATAATGTGAATAATAATTATGTATATATATATGTAAGTAACTGGATTCTCGGAAACGGCTCCGATGAAATTCGCGAATTGGGGGTTTGTTTAGGTAAATCGATTGGTCGTCGAGGTTTCATCTTATCGATTCTACGAAATGATCAATTTTAAAAGGTTGGCGATCATTGATATTTAAATGATCATCTGATTTTTAGCGTTCGTTTATAAGCAAAACGTTTACTTACCATGTTTTAAACCAGATATCTCTAAAAATAGATATCAAATTTCTTTGTTTCGTAACAACGGATTTTTATGTCAATTCCAAATATACCGGACGTCGCCTTGTCTCTAGTTATGCAAATGATAATTTGTAATAATACTTCTAAATGTTAGTGGTAACGAAAGTAATAACCGCTTCGCACCTAACTCGCCTACCCGTATAGATGTTATATTAAATGCATTTTTAAACGAATTTAAAAATATGTTTCAACAATTAATGATTCACAGAACATTATGATATTAAATTTATTGTCCTCAGTCGTGAATAAAACTATAGTAAAAATAATGGCTAGCTCATTAAGAATTGCACTACTTTGGAACGCTAATGGCGTTTTACAACGGAAGTTAGAAATAGAGCTCTTTCTAAAATCTTACTTCATTAATATACTGCTCATTTCAGAAACACATTTCACAAATAAAACAGTTTTCAATATTGCCAACTACGATCGGTGGTAACGCAATTATTATTCAAAGAAAAAAAAACATCAAACACTACGAGGAGAAACGTTTTTCTGAAAACTCCGAATACAGGCTTGTACGGCAAAATTATGCTCATTTAACGGAACTGTCGCTGTTTCCACCATACACTGCTCTCCAAATGAACGACTAGATGAAAACCTATTCGTTAAATACATTATACTATTGGGAGAAAAATTCATATCCGGTAAAGACTGGAATTCAAAAAGTCGCAAATAGGGCTCTCGTTTGGATAATCCCAGGGGAAAAATTCCCGGAGAAAGTAATTTCTATCCAGAATCTAGGTTACTTCTCGGGGGGCGAGCCTACCTACTGGCCTCAGGATCGCAGGAAAAAACCTGATCTACTCGATGTTTTTTGTAACAAAAGGAATCCCATCTTTATATATGAGAGCGGACTCTTGTTTCGATCTACAGTCAGACCACTCGTCAGTTATAATATTAACGATGAGCATTTTGCGAATAGCAAAAACACCGCCCGACTTAGCATTCATATGAATCCACCTGCTACCAATTTGCTGAATAATTAATTCCAACGAGACACGCAGACTATGGCGAAATAAACCTTTAGACCTTGTCCAACCATTATAAAGTTCAGAGGGATTACTACTGAGTACTACCCCTCCACACAAAACATTCTTCATCGTATTAAATTAATCGCTAAATGACCACTAAAGTTGGTCAGTTGTGATGAAATAATATATGAAAAAAATACTTCCGGTTTATGAGTGTAATGCCCGAGAGAGAATAGTTCAACGTAAAAAAAACGAGCTTTTTTTTTTGTGTGAAAAGTTAGTGTTAAATGTTGTAACCAGCGCTGCTTATGAAACTTACTAATGACCAATTTGCAAGTGGGCAAGGCTCGGTCGTTAATATATGTATTATTATTAAATGAGAACAATTCTCTCGCATATATTTCGGAAATGAGCGATTTCGATCAAATTCACGAATTAGTAGGAAACAACGTTAAGATCTCTAGAAGTTAATTGTTCTAGGAAAAGAAGGAATTCTCGTGTTAATGACGGAAAAAAAAACAAAAACAAAAAAGAAAAAAAAACTTTCTATTTAGGCTTTAATGAAAAGTTTAACAACTGCCGTATTATTACACCAGGTGGTCGAATAGAAAATTGATATTCCACCAATATTTCGAAATTTAAATATATGAAATATATCATGAGGGGTGTAAAATAGATTTTCAAAACTGAAAACTGCGGTAACGCGATATTTAAACTGGCGTATACTAGACGCGTGGCACTATTGTTTTTATGCCGAGCTGAATCCGCAGGTGTTCGAAATATCCGCAGAACGAAGCTAGCAGATAGTCGATTATTATTATTTAAGCGTGTTACTTCGGTATGCAGTTATTTAGTTTTTCTGAAAAGCTGTTCTCATTTTCGCTTCGAATTACTATGATGCTGGTTGTTGGCGGAGGATTTCGCGTTAAAAAATTTTTGCCCATCATTGCGCCATATACGCGTCCCGCTGAGAGCGAATATGGCAGTGGCGCGGCTAAATCGTGGTCAAATGGGGCGTCCGATAGCCGAGTCGAAGATAATAGCGGTCGTCGAGAAGTCGGAGAGAGTCAATCTGTTTAGAAGTCTGAACTGACGAACGGTTACCGAATTCGCAGTTGTACACTCTCGGACACATTTGAAATATGACACTGATTAAAGGAGTACGGCTGACACCGGTGGTAATTGGACATCTATAGCGATTGTCCGACCGCTTGTTCGACTACGGATCTCCATCTGCGGCCATCCTAATAGCTATTTCTCATCGGATAAATCGTCCGCGGTCGAACGATAAGCGGGCGCACATTCTACACATCATCAACGCGTCTCCTCATTATCCGGCACTCGGATCGCTCGCGGTTTATCTCACGGCCTCCAACAACAAACGCGTCTCGAACTTCCACCTCAGGTGCTCAATTTCACTTATGTCTTTGCAGCTCATTCAGTTGCTGCGGCGAGTTGAACTCCTAAGCGTCCGCCTGTAAAAGGTTCGTCATCGAAATTAGTTGGCTCGCTCGGTACCGTTATGCACTCTTCTCCGCTATGACCATTATAAATGACCATCGGACTTTGCCCCTGCAGCCACGTCCACCGCACTGTCGACTTTTCCCGCGTCTCGTTGTTACGGTCGCTTTTTGCGTCGTCGCATCGAAACGACGCTCGCTCTTAATGATGTTGTCTTAAACTGTGAACCGCATTAATAAATTACCGAATCGGTGAAATCTCTCCGACCTCCTATCGAAAGTTGACAACAATCCGGATATAACCGCCCCCGAAGCAAGCGGTCGCGCGCCTGCAGCCGACCAACTAGGACATTTTCCCTAGGACAGGCTTTTTTCTTTCGAAATTCCTCGGCCTTCTATGGCCCGAGCTAGAACTTTGCCTCGTTCGACGAACGAAAATTCTTCCGGGGTAATCCGTTTTTTTTCTTTCGACGCAACACCGACAGTGTCCGGATCCGAGAAAAATGTCGCCAACTAGCAAGAGCGCCTTTTTTAATGAAGATCTCAGCATAAAAAAATAATACATACATATATATATATACATATATTATCGCTGGAGTAGTACTAGGACGGAAAAAGTGTAATCGTGTTGACGTGAATAATCGAAGTAATTAATCTCGCGACTTTTTAGCAAATCGCTGTTGGAACAATGAAAAGCTATGATGCAAAGTGTTTCTGAGAATTTTTTTTCGAATGAAACACAAAATTCATGCCGTTACACTGAAAATGTTGGTTTTTCTATAATTGTTTTATACTCTTTTTTACTTTTTAAAGCTTCTTCAAAAAACAAATTCTTTATAGCAATAGAAATATGAAAGTGGTCAATACCTTATCACTATCGTTTCTTCGAGCTGTAGATGACTTCTCGATTAGTCGGCCCATTGATTAGCCCCTTCCTCCTCGGAGAATACCACACCACATCAATTAGGCGGTTTCTAAGATTGTAATTGACGTGCTAAAGTAAGAAAGCAGAAGAAAAAGAAGCAAAAAAAGGGTCCTGGAACAAAACATAGCGGCATCTGAATGCTCAGGTCCGCCGGCTTTGTCACCCCCCCGCCCCGTCTTCTGCGGTTCGTATATGACGAGAGACCATTTCTACGGCGTTATTAATGCAAAAGCGAGCATAAAGTCTTCGTAATCATGGTTAATAAAATTCAACATATAATCTTGATGGAAGATTTTGCTTAAATCTCTATCATCGCTGAACTTTGAGTAAACTTTGGATGCGATATTAATGTTGAGAAATTTTACTTATTTTTTTAATAACACTAATTAGAAAAAATAATAAATAAAAAAGGGCTAAAGAATAAATATCGAATTATTCCTTTCGAGGAGGAAATTCCTTCCTACCTTCAGCGTTAAAAAAAAAAAGGGGAATATAGTACGTTGACATAAGTGTGTACGCTGTATTAACTGAAAATAATTTTTTATCTTTAACGTCTTTCATACACCGTCGCAGATTTTAGAAAAATATTATCAGAATGTCTGCACTTTTAAAATATTCGCTACTTTTGACTTTTCGCTATTTTTATTAACCAATTAACGAACGGCAAAAAGAGCACACACTAATATGTTTTGTTTCTCATTTCTAGCCGAAAATTCTCGAAAAAATACTTTTAAAATACATTTATCGACCTCTCCAATCCATCATTATCATCGCCACTGTTATCGTCTTCATGGTCAAAGGGCGTATAATGTTGGATGCCAATGTGACCAATAAATTATACTATTTTCTAAAAATATTGTTATAGAAAATTAGTAAACAATAATGTAAACATTTCTCTCGTAATTTTTTGTATTATTTTTTTATCGATGTAACTTTTATTTAAAACTTATCAAACAAGCTCGGAAGCTATTCCATCCAGAACGAAGAGAATCCGCCTGTTTTTATTCGTTTATTTTGCGCGCTTGCGTAAATCCATTTTAAGGTAAAAATGTTGACCTTTGCCTCGGTCGCAGCAATGCGTTGTAAATTTTCCGAGTGCGGAGGTATTCCGGAACATCTCTCTGTACGCGTCTTTTGGGGTTTGCACAGATAGATCCTAATAATTTGTAGGTAATACTCAATTACATCAAATCTTAAGTGGCGGCTCTTAATGCACAAAGCCGTGAAAAAATAACAAACTAAATTAATTTAATATTTACATTTTTCTCTTGTTTTTATGTGTGTATGTGTGTGTTTTTAAGAAATAAAAATAACTTTGGCAGATCGGACGACGACCATCTGTCCGGGATCTGTTCGATTAAAAAGTAAGGCCCACTTTTGTACAGGGGCGCGCTAAAGGAAGCGAGAGAAAAAAAGGAGACCGAAAGATTATTCGGAGATGGTCGAGTAATCATAGTGGAGAAGACGAGTAAGGGCTTATTAATGGGGAGCATAGATGGATAACCGTATCAACACATTTGCATAGCGTGCCTGAAGACGCTATTTAAATGAAGCTCTGCAAGTTAACATGTAGGTCAGCCGAAGCACGCGCCTTAACTTTAGACCACGGCAATTGCCGTCTTTTTCCCGGATCTGGAGACGTTCTTGACTACCGACAGTCGACACCGCGGAATACTAGATTACCCGTATCATTATGTTGATCGCTGCACATCTGCAGAAAAGGGTTGAAAAGCGGCATGTGCAGTCGGGCATTGGTCTATTATCTGTGCGAGATACCGTCGTGCGGTTGGGGTTGCGAGATCAACAAGGTACGATAAAAGAGCGAGCGGAAATCCAAAAAAAAAAAAAAAAAGAAAAAAAAGAGAGACAAAAATGGATCGTTCGAATACCGCTTCACGAATAGAGTAGTTGGGCGGCACCTGGTTATCTCGAATTACTTATCCACGTTTGCATTCTCGAGCCGCGATTTGACCGGGTTGCGGCAGGTTAAAATTCGTAGAATTAGTCAATATTTTCGGATAAGCGCACGAACCTGTCGAATATTAAATTTCGGCGCTTATTGCGCAATTTACGAACCGCGTCGAATCCATTGATTATGTGGTCCTACGGCTGGTAGCAATCGGAGTTCCGATAGAGGCTCCATAAAGCCTCAAGTTTTGAGTATTTCAAAAGCTTTCCAGTTGCTTCGAAGAATATATATATATATAAACTACATCCTTTTCGAAACTTTCCTTCTCCGATCAGCTTTCTAATATGTACCATTTATAAATGAGTTTAAAAGTGTTTTTTTTATTTTCTTTTCAATTTATTTTATATAAATTTTTTCCAATTTACTTTATATATTTTTTCCAATTTAATTTATATATTTTTTTCAATTTATTTTATATATTTTTTCCAATTTAATTTATATATTTTTTTCAATTTATTTTATATATTTTTTCCAATTTACTTTATATATTTTTTCCAATTTATTTTATTTATTTTTTTCCGTCTGACCTGTTACAATTGAACTTCGCCCATGTTAATATTCTAAATTAGAACTAATCCTTTTCTACACTAGAGAACGAGAATACGCTTTTCTTTTTTTTTTTTTTTTTATTTTATCAAACCGTCATCGAAAAATCAAGAATGCAAATTTACGCGGGTAGCTTTTAGCAGATTGACATACGACACAACCATCGGTCGGGATAGTATTAATAATACCTTTATTTCGGATAAACGCCTTACTTCAATCTTTACTTAAAGGATGCCAAGAAACGGAGATTGACGTTTGTCTGGTACTAATCTTCATTCGAATACCCCCCGGTCGTATTTCGAAACTTTTCATCTTAGCTCTTGATATTTTCTTAATTTTACTGAACCAGCGGCAGTGACTTTTTATTTTTAACGGTTATTTCATTTAAACCACTGCGACGTTCTCCCTACGATATTATATTCCGTAAAACGGCAGGAAACCGCAAATGGAGCAACTCGTCGTAGTTGTCTTAAATCACCGCTGACATCATTACCGTCATTATTAAAAAGTTCCGGCCGCTATTATTATCAATATTGTGGGCAATGTAAAACTCCGAATTTAATTTTTAATTAGTATCATTTAATTTTTCGATATTTTTATAGTCTTCGTTAATACCCGATAATTTTGGGAGATGCGTTTATCGTGGGAAACGCTTTTTAAATGTCTCTTCAAATGATAACCTGGAAAAAATACGAAGAAATGCGTGAAATATTATTCAAATAAAAGTACATTTTTTCCACATTTACTTTGAATGATATTTAAACACTTTTTTTTTATTTATTTATTTTTATTTATTTATTTTTACTTATTTATTTTTATTTATTTATTTTTACTTATTTATTTTTATTTATTTATTTTTATTTATTTATTTAATTTTTTATCTCGAGTTGTTGCTTCCTTACCCACCTTCTTCTCTATAATTCCAGGATCAAATCTCCTATCTCTGTTTTCAAAAAACTTCATTCCAAATGCTGGTCTGACATCTACGCTTCGTAATAATCTATCTCAAAGTCAGGCTGTTCATTCCAACCCATAGTTCCTTGATTTCTTCTGCGTTTAGCCATCGTTTCCATTATTCGCTTACTCTAACCATATTCACTGTTGCCGTCTTCTTCTCATTTTCGTTTTTTTTCTTAACATCTTCTCTGTTTTACTTCACCCGAACAATGAGGTTTTCTGTGATTTTAATCGTTTACTTTTGTCCCTTTCAAATAAACAATCTATTTTTTTACTCTCAACTCTTAGCACAATTGAGCCAGTTTTCTCAGTCAGAATAATTTAAAGTTCATACGGAGAATTGAATATCTACATATCGGTGTACTGATGAAAAAATTAATACAATTGCATACTCCTGACGTCCGACTAAATTTTCCCGATACCGAACTCGGTTTTTCACTTCTTGCATTTCCTCCTTACAGCCTTCTCCCCGATATGTATTTTTCCTATTCTTCAAACACTAATGATATACGCATAAAAAACTGTATTATTCAGACCAGGCCATGGCGCCAACTCCTGCATCGCAGATAATGAAGGGTCCTACGTCAGTTTTTAATTTACGGTATATATGGAAATGTCTAATTGCCGTTATTTCATAAAAAACATTACATCTAATCGATATACAAAAAAACGTTACAGAATTTACATTTAAAAGTGACGGGTTCTTTAAATATATTTTATGGCCGGAAATCGCTGCGAAAAATGTTGCGCTTATGTTTATATTTTTTTCTTTTTAGTTGTTCCTCAGTCCGGCTATAGCCGATGAAGGAAATTTGTTAGTCAATTCTGTGTACAAACATGTTTAGTGTACTTAATATAGCACGGCTGATTATACAATCTTAAATTTTGTGTGTTGAATGTGTGAGTATTTGAATTTAACACAGAATTATGAGTAAAAAAGGAGTCAAGAATAATTGAAAGTTTAACAGTGATGCAATATTTAGTCACCTTCACACATAGTAGCATTATTGTATATTATGAATTATTACAATACTTAATCTAACTTAGTAAGAATATATGATATGTACATTGGTAATTAATGTTATGTATATGTATATGTATATATTTATGAATTGCTAATTTCGGTAATAAAATTAACAATAGAAATAACATTAAAACGAAGTAATAGTAATAAAGAACTGTTTGGGATGACATTTGTATATCTGCGTAATATAATGTTATATATCGGTTGGAGAGGATTGATCAATCGGTTTAAGAATGAATTTGGTCTTCATTACATTGTGGAAGAATTGCAGTGGTGGTTCAGAGTTTGTTCTGTCAATAGGTGCTGATGCGTTGCATTTTATTTTGGACATTTGTACTTGGCCTTTTAATGCATCGTGTGCTATACATTGTCAATTACCAGTGCAGTGTTGGCAAAGGGGTGTATTGGTTAATTTGAAACGAGATAAGTATTCCCCAAAGTTACCATGCCCAGTGAGGATCTGAGCATTGTGAAATGTTACTTTTAGGTTTTTTAGCTTTAGTTTGTTTATTATATTGGGGAAGAGCAAGTAGGATTTGCGATCCGTTATGTCTCCGTTCCACTGCGTTTGCCAGATACTGATGAGAATGTTATCAATCAGTCTTTTAAATGTTTTGATGGCATGTGGTCACTGACACTATGGTCAAAGTTACTGAGAACTTTTATGGATGTTACCAAATTTAGATTCCTGGTAATTCTGTATTCAGTTACTATTGCTCGTTTTATAAGAAATAGATCCATAGACATGATGTTAACTATAACGCATGCCGCGGAAGTTGGGGCAGTTCTATAAAGAGTAGATATATATTTAATACAAATTTTCTCTGTTGTTTATTTACAGGCTTTAGGGTTTTTTTTATTAATATATACGCACGAGCCATATCCATATATAGATTGAATTAGACCCTTATATAGGATATATCTTTCCTTATGCCTTAGTCCAAAGTTAATTTCTTGTAAATGAGCAGTGAATCTTAACCTGCTGTCGATAAGAATACCTAGGTATTTTATTTTTTCAACTGACTGCACTGGGCGGCCAGAGATTATTTTTAAGTTTTTAATTTCGTTAGATATTGCTGTTTTACCGAAGAGAATCGATCTACCTTTTTTCAGCTGAAAAGGTAAGTTCCTTTACCGTATCTTTTAATTTTTTACATGCTAGCTCGACCTGAAGTAAGTTAGTAGATTTCTTGATATTAAAAAGAATGCACAAATCGTCAGCGTATGAAATTAGCTGAGCGTTTAGGTTTATTAGTTCACAGAAATGCTCCATTTCACTGTGAACCCTGGAGTATAGGACGTTTCAGAGGGCAGGGCCAAGAACCGAGCCCTGTGGAACGCCACAGCTGATTTTCTTTGAACTAGAGGCATTGTTTATCTGCAGGTGTGCAGTCCTATTTTCAAATAAATCGATAATTATATTTACAAGTGAGAGGTTAATCTGATTAGTTTGCAAGATTTTAATTATTGCAGACCATTTACAGTTATCAAATCTTGAGGTTGTCTATTTCGTTGAAAAGCTTGCTTGTATTAATTTTATATAAAGGGTTACAATTAGTATTATCTATTTTGTCATTGAAATATATGCGGAAACATTTATGAGCACACAGATTAGCCTGTTGCATCGTAAATTTAATTCGGGAATAAATTGAGTAGGAGGCTATTAGGTAGTCGATTATTCTGCTACCATTATGGTTTTCAAAGGTAGGACTTTTGTCATTCCGAATTTTTAGATTGTTGTTAAATAAATAAGTCGTTCATCGCAAGTGAGTATTTATTGGGCTTAATTTTGTGTTCAAAGGAGGAGATCCTGATATTAAAGTCACCTGTAATAATGAAATCAGAATTATTATGGTTTTTCTTTATTATATGTTCAACTTTTTTGAATGTAGAGTTCCCTGTCCTCATTGGGAGATAGATAGCAGCCAATGAGTGTATATCTGTTGCAAGAAAGAGCAATGACATTTTCAAAGGAATTAATTAAGTTGTATGTAATATTACTGGATTACAAGAAATCGTTAACCGTGTTTGTGACATCAGTCTCCAGTATGGGTTGGAAATAAATGCCACCAAAACGAAGTGGATGGTTATACACAAGAAAAGAACTAATGCTAATGCAACAGCTGGTCAAATTTATATTGGAGCTGAGAAGGTGGAAAGAGTCAGTAAGTTTCTATACCTGGGTGCATGGCTTCATGAGGAAGTAGATTGGAGCATTGAAATAAGAACTAGGATTGAGAAAGCCAGAAGTATATTCAATACTATGAAGAGCCTGATAACTAGAAAGGATGTAACAGTCGTATTGCTCGAATTCGAGCGTCGTGACTACCTATTCGTACATTCTAGTTGTACAGAATAGGCAGCGCTCATAGCAATTGTTATATGCAACGCAGGTGTACACATGCAAGAAGACTACATTCGGAACTGATAGTAACCGCTTGTTTGCAGTCCCGTTTGTGTCTGCTGTGTACTGACCTAGCGCGCATATGATGTTGAACGTGGTGGTTTGCCATTGCCTGCCACGTGATTACCGATTATTTATTTAATTCTTGTAATAAGTTTGTCGTCGCTCGGGATCGAACCCGTGACCGCCATATCGGAAGTCAAGCGCTCTAGCAACTAGGCTATCGCGACGACAACTAGAAAGAAAGGATATAAGTTTAAATTTACGTATGCGATTAGTCCGATGCTATGTCTTCTCAGTACTTTTATATGGTGCTGAGAGTAGGACGCTGTCAAAACAGCTTGAAAAAAGATTACAAGCGTTTGAAATGTACATTTACCGACGTATGTTAAAGATATCATGGACAGAACGCATAACTAACAAAGAAGTATTGAATAGAATGGCCAAGAAAAGAGAATTATTATTAACTGTGCAAGAAAGAAAAATCAAATACTACGGCCACATTAATCGCAATGAAAATTATAGAAACCTGCAAACTGTGCTTAGAGGAAAAATTGCTGGAAAAAGAAGCAGAGGTAGAAGAAAATTATCGTGGGAGGATGACATGCAGCGATGGTGCAAATGCACATCATCGGAGTTACTCCAAGCAGCGGCCGATAAAGTGAAGCTAGCCACATTGATCGCCAAACTTCGACCGGAGATGGCATAAAGAAGAAGAAGAAGAGTCTATCGTTTACATAAGTTGTGTAGTTACACTGGTGTCAAAGGAAATGTTTCTTTTAAGGTAAGTAGAGTTCGCAGATCACTGTTATGTCACACTGTGATCAGTAAAAGTGTCTTAGAAAGAGTTCGAGACTCTCCTACTTAACTCTGATTTTTTTGTCACAAGGAAGGGCAGCGTTTTGAGCTTGGCTTAGTCGAACATAAATCCGGCTTATTAGCTGTTACTTTGCTTACTGAAATTGGTACTGAGCCAGTTTTGATGTTAAAGTATTCCTTAATGTCAGATTCATTAATATTATTATTTCGAAAAATTAGGAAACACGGATTCAATAATTTATGTGTAGTGGCATCCTTAATATTGGTTTTTATAGCTTCACTAATGGTATTTTGCTCGGTTTTGGTTTCAGTGACGATTATAGCTACGTTGTTTGTTTTCTTATAGAAAGTAATATTAACTTTTAGTTTGTCGGGGAATATCTTTTGCTTCAGTTCCTTACCGAATTCATTAATATTTTCCGGTTTAATAATTGGCTTATTGATTGGTTTAGATTTTGTTTTTCCAATGAGTTTTTCTTTGTATGTGACGGTTGGTTTTAATTTTCTTTTATTGGTCGTATTTTCGTTATGTGTTAAAAGTTGTAAACAGTTAGTAAAATGTGAAGAGCAGAATGAAACTCACCTTTTTATTAAAAAAACTAACAAAAAAAATGTCCGTCAACACATCTTAATAATATCGCTTTAAACACAGAGTAAATTCACAAACAAGGGAAAAGTGAAACTGAGAAAAATACAGAATAGAGAATTGTTAAAACGGAAGCGAATAATAAAAATAATGACAGAACGAGAGAAGAAAATGAAAAGAACCAGAGGAATTATTGAATAGGTACATAAAAGGAACGATGTTTACGAAAGGAAGTAAATTTCCTATCCTGGAATCTAGGATGGAATTTTCTTTAAAGAAGGATCAAGAAGAAGCAGCAACTTAAGCTAAAGAATCCACAACCTCAAATGTGGCTAGAAAGCCACAGCAAAACAGATGGAGTAGCGAGAAGGAAGAGAATAGATAAAACGGCGTATGCGAAGAACGATAAAATCGGGATTAGTAATCCTTCTTCTTTTACACCTTAAGAAAGGCTGTTGTTAATGCAAATCAACACACGGTGCCGGCGAAACACAAGAGAATTCACAATTAAGTAATTTGATTAAACAACGATAGTGGATGATAAACTTTTAAAGAAGTTTCAAAATTACATGTGGTCCATTTCCGTTTTTGAAGTTTTGATGATTCGTCAAATTTAATTTTTAGTTATAAATCTGCGTAATATTACCTCCGTACGTACAAAGCGCTTCTGATTAATTTTTTTAACTCTTTTATTTTTTCAAAACTCGATAAATTTTTTAAGTTTTAGAAATATTTCAAAGTTTTGCTTCTAGCGTTAGGTGAACTTTAATTCCGTTGCCGCGTAGCACAAATGGTATAACGGCTACCAGAGTGCCGCTTAATCTGCCAAAGGTCGCTGACTGATGGTTAAGAGGGTGTCTTTGATTTTCTGGACTTGGCTGATGAAATTCATATCCTTTTTTTCTTAATATTACACGTAATATAAATGTAAAATCATGAATCCTAAAACTGCTGAATTCTAAATAATGTACAAGAGAAACAGCAGTACATACCGCGGTTACAGATATTTTCGAATAAGTTTACCAAAGTTATACACAATATTGCTGTACCAAAATAAGTAAGCAAACAAATCCTTTTTAATCAAAATAATATGTAAACTCAATTCTTCGGATGGACTATCAGTACGTATTGCTAATTTCGTCATCGGCGTTATACAACAGAGCAACTGTTTATTTTTAAAGTCGACGTAACCGTCGATTAGGCTCAGATGAATTTAGGAAAATTTCATGGTGAAATTATTACTAAAAGCCGGATTTATTTATTCTTAATAGTTTGGACCATTTAAGGGATAAACCTGATGACGATAATATCTGGTACCTCAATTTTTATCGAAATATCACATAGGTGCAATAATACACAGAGGTTAATGATCGGTATATTATTAAGTGTAACGTTATTAAAACCATTTGTTGTAGTTTGTCTTCATGTTTATTAGCGTGTCTTCTACGTTGAATTTAGTATTGTCTAACATTATGCAAACTCATTTATTTCTTCATGTTACACTGACTTCTTATGTATTTAATCAGTAAATTGTATTAAAGTATAATTTTCATGGTAAGTATTAAATGTCTTTTTCTAATATTCGAAGAATTTACATTTGTGAGAGTTCCATATTTTTTTCCAACACAGACTTCCAAACATTTATCCTACGAATGATTTAATTGCTTTAGTTTCGTATTATTCGCGTGTCCCCATGCCATAATACTCTATGGTACAAGTGAATTTGACATAATGCATTGAAAACCATTATTTTTGTTGACGTATTTATAACAAAGTTCTTCATTTATTTGCAACACTATCTATATGTTCATTCCATCTAAACATGTTGTCAACAGTGACACCCAAATATTAATATTTTTACACTTCCTCTAAATTATTACAATTACATATATTTTGTGTATGTAAATGCTGACATTGTGATATTTCATCTATATTATATTTAGTACTTGGTTTTATCCAGATTACTTTTGATTTGTTTGGGTTAATATTCTACATCATGTGTCTGTTTTGTTAGCTCATCTAAATGTCTTTTTTTGCAGTAAGTTTTCTGTCGTTTTATAATTTTTATGGGACATTATAATTGATACATCATCAGCACATGCGAATATTTTTGCAGATTTTAATATTTTATTAATATTCCTAATAATGTAGGTTATAAATAGTATTGGAGCTATTATAGATCATCCTTGTGGTGGCACTCCATATATTACTATTTTAAGTTTTTCACTAGCCATTCTATTTATTTGTACAACGCTGTTTCTACCTGTTCAGTAATTACTGAACCAATTTAAATATCTTCCAAAGATTCATATTCCTTCTAATTCTTTTAACATAATGCCTAATCGTGTCAAAGGCTTTTATAAAGTCTGTAAAAATTATTAAACGCTATTTTTGTGTACTGCTATTTAATTGTGTATAAATGATTTTTCATATTACCCCCGCGCCAAAGTAACATGTAATTAATAGTATAGAGTTCCCAATAATTTCAATACGCAGACAAAAAGCTGTTTCTTATTTATCGTTTCGAACACGATTTCTTTTTTTGTCTGACTACTTATTTGCTTGTTTTTTTTTACTTTTTTATTGGGCTTGTCAGCTACGGACGATTAGCCATCAAGAAGGAAGAACGTAGGACAAAGGGAAACTGAGGACATTAAGAAAGTTATTCGGGGAAGAAGAAGACGGCCAGAACTACTATCGAGAGATAGCAAGGGAATCAAAAAAAAAAAATCGGTACTAGAACCCGTGCAATTAGCAATCCGAAGGGAAATAAATGTGTAGACGAAAAAATGTAAAGGATACCTTGAAGGAAAGGAAAGCTCTCATGTCTTGTTAACCGTTATACCTGATTATAATATATTTGCTTGTTGAAGAACACTCGTCTCCAGATCACTGTCAAAAAAACCTCAACCAGTGAAGCAGTCGATCTTAAGGAGTAGAGAAAACACAGGCCTAATATTCCCTTCTCATGAGTTGGACTTTGCGCATATAATCCATGTACATGCACATATAATGAGGACGTTCTTCTTACGCCATGAATTTGCATAATTGAAATAAATTTAAAACTAAAAACTGTCTTTATTTTTTCTTTTCTCGACAGAACTCGAAATAAAAAAGCTAAACGTGCCCATCGAAGCAACTCTTCTATAAGCACTATTCTTTGGGCCAAGAGGTTTGCCGCTTGGCTGGATGTACCTTTCAGATCTCGCCACTGAGACACCCTCCGGATTCCGAGCGTCTTTTATAATTCTTATAATTCTTACAGATGAATCTCGCTTTTAGTCGACTATTTTCATTTTAAACGTCAATCCAAATTAACATGATTTTTCCCCGGTCTAAAACTTAATTCCATTTACTTCAAAATGTAAAAACGGAAATAATGCGCCATGTCTCCATATATCAGCCTAAAAAAAAAAGAAAGAACAAATATGTATCCTGCGGTGAAAAAAAACATACGATAATGAGATGCATTTTTATTTTTTTTGCGATTTTTCGAGCATTAAACGCGCTTATAGAAAGAGGAAAATACCAAATATTTTTGAAAACGACATAATTATGAATCGCACGGCGGCTGTGATGGATTATAATCGTAAAATGTGAAATGTTACATCGAGTTAGTTGAAGTTTTTTTTCTCGTTCGAATTTTACAATGTAGGTTTTCTCAAAGATTGCGGCCTAAAGGCAGCTTCTTCGGATGGCTTTAATAACGATGGCAGATGTTGTCGGGCGAAGGAGCCGTGTTGCGGAAAGATAAGGAACGGTTATGACCAGATTTTGCGAGTTATACAATATCGCTATATCGGTTCCGGGTCGAAGTAGAACATGACGTTTGCAGATTTTCATTACGTATGTGTTTTACATAAAAGACGCGGTCCGAGCGTCCCTATAGACGCGCCGTGACTTGGCGCAATTTCGCTGCCCCTTCGCTGGAAAGGCTACTTTTTCGGAACCTTTGGTCAATTGCAATGCTGCAAGGAAGTTGTCCTTTTTTTCCCTTTTTTCCTTACTGAAGAAAATGTCTGCATACACACACACGATGGACCTTGTCAGATGGGATGATCGATCGATTAATGATTTAGATCTTCTCTCAATTCCTTCCCGGCAGAGGTACAGACCGATTATTGGAAACCCCCCTCTACCGAACAAAATAAAATAAAATAACGGTCTTTAATAGATTTTACAGTGCTACGTATGCGCCTCTACGCCAGTTCCGGTAGATGACAGACCGATTTCTGAATCTTGATTAATTACACATCGTTCAACGATCGCTCTTTTTTTTTCCCGTTCTTTTCGACGTTGACTTTGCAGGCTACATTTTTCGCCATTCTTCTTACTTTTTTTCCTTGTCGCCCTAAGTCGACTTTTTGCATCTCCACAAAAAAAGCGAGCCGAATTTTTTTATAAAATGTAACGGACCAAGAGCGCCTCGTACGAAGAAAGCGAAAACGGTTCTAGGACAGCCCGGACTGTTTCAGCGTGTCTTCGAACTAGCAATGAGCAAAGCGTGCGTTATTTTTGCGGCGTGCCACATCGAGTCGGGTTTCTAATAGCCCGGGAAAAATTCGAAATTGTTCGCCAAAATTTACGTTACTAATCAGCCGAGAAAAGGAAATCATCAAACAAAAATGGCGGTACATCGGAGAAAGCGAAAAAGAACAAAAAAGCGATACGTATTTTCTCGTTCTCAAATATAAATTTCAGTTCCAGGGAACTCGATCAAAATTACCATAGCGCACTCTCACCGGTCTAGTCTCGATCGTTAATTTACATCAAAGGTCTAATGCTGTCCTAGTCTGTAGGAATCCAAGATAGCTCTCTGAGGATATTCCGTTTCATATTAATTCCCTCTCACCACTAGCCGAATATATCTGCGTGCACGCCGAAACTGTTTAAAAAACATTTAACCTACGATCGATACTCAGTTTTTGTATGGCATACACATCTAAATAGCTTCAGAAACTGTTAGTGGAGCGAATAGATTTGTCCTTCTCTCAGTGGTAGCATTCAGATAACACAAAATAACGTGACAATTGAAAGTCAAAGTACTCGGTATTTGCTTGATTTTTATTAACCCCGCACACCCGTCTAAAAATCGGATATTATGCCAACAGAACTTCCAGCCGAGAACTTTGTTGTGCATATCCATTTCCCGTTATTCTGCTGTTGAAGTGATTGTGTTGAGTAAGATAGGAAGAATTAAAAAAGGGGGGAGGGGGGCAAAAAGAGAGGATAATCGTATTAAAAACAAAACCCACGTGCAACAAGAATTCATAGGGTACCAACAGCACGTTGTTAAAATTCGTAAATCGATGCTCTTCCGGGAATTAGCGTTTTGCCAGACTGTTTTATTCACGAGATAAATATATTTTCGTAATTTATTAGATAAAATTAAAGTTATCCACTGGCAAATTGTCTTCGCCGGAAAGGAGTATTACGTTCTCACGACGAACGAAGAAAAAGTAATTCTAAAAGTTTTGCGGCTCAAAAACTAAAAAGACGACGACTTCCTAGTTGAGAACATTTTTTTTTTTTTTTCGGTTTTTGCCGTAGAATCCTATTTATCAAATTATATTGTACTTCATATGGCTTTCAAATGGTATATTAACCTTTTCAATTTAACCGGCTACCGCGGTTTAATTGGTTAGAACTGTTTCATCTAGGTAGTAGAGTGCCGGGTTTGAATTCCGATTCCGTAAATAAAAAATTTAGAAAACGTTCTCTATGGCTGGATTAATTAAAGATAAAAAATTCAATGAAAAAAAACAAAAAACAACAACAAAACAAAATTGTACTTTATTATCATTTTCTTGGAAAGTAGATTTATTAAATTAAATTGTACTTTATTATAATTTTTCATTAGTATATATACGTACTTGATAAATTGATTGCATTTTATTATATTCTTCTGCGAAGGAATTGCATTAAATTAGACTGCTGTGTTTTATATAACTGTGGTGCTTGGTGACTCTAACTGCTTTTTAAACATCCCGTGTTTCTTCTTCTTCCTTAATTATTTGTGGCCTGATTCCTTTGTCCGTTGGTACTGTGGGCTCTGTAATTGCAGATGCGGCCACAGGGAAAAACCCAAACAAGAAAAAAAAAATAGATTGCGTTTTATTACGTGTTTTTGGAATCGTATTTCATTTTTTGCATTGTTTTCTTACCGAGTATCTCTCAAGTGAAAGAATGAAAAATCGAAGCAAAGAAAATCTACTTTTTGGAGGGAGTGCATTTAAAAATTGTGTCTGAAAAAGAGGCCTAAAAACTGCGAGAAAATCGTTAACCGAATGGTGATCGGAGAGGTGGTGAAGATTTCGAAGTAATACAACGATCCAGTTTCGTTATGTAAACGTAAACGTAAAGGTAATCGTAAACGGATGATGATTATGTAGGGAAGTTTGAACAACAGTCGGCAACAATATTGCTTTTTATGGCACCTTCTGCATCGGTCGGCTCAAGTGTTAATAACTGATAATATTATTCACACGGACGCGAACGCTTATCGTCCTTCAGTCATCTCCGGGGCGTAAGCTAGGGACCAGCAATATACGGGGATTCTTAAACGCTTCTCTCTTCGAAACATCGCTGCTCTCATAATCCATCAATATAGATTATTTTCCATTTCAGGTGTCGTGAGGATCATCCTCGTAACCTAGTTTCGAAGGTTAAACAAATCGGCCGCTACCTATAGATAGTAGCCGAAAGCAAATCAATCTAGGTCATCGCCGATTTAGGTAGGAAAAAATGAAAGAAGAAAAGCCCGAGATAGGTGTATATGCTCTCTCTATTATTTTCTTCTTATTTATACAAGTTATCTGCGGCAATTGTCGTACGCAGTTGCGCCTAGATTGCCTACTTATCATATCAATTCAGTTCGGAGTATGAATTATTTTGAATTTTAACACATGTACGCTCTCAGAAAAGAACTCACCACCGCCTTGACGGCTTTTTCCCTATTCCTCATTTTTCACACTATCCGCGATGTTATAGCCTCCGGATTTTTAAAAATACTTCTCCAAACTGAAATTTCAATTTTCTTTATAAAAAGTCAATGCACCGCCGACGTTGAAAAATTCCTGTCGAGGAGTTACACACCCTGATTTGCATACATCAAACTCGAATGCTGCGTAAACATTTCACATAGAACGAGAATTGAATCAAACGAGTTCTAGTTGATTATGTTTAAAAATAAATTGTTTGCAAATGGAAAAGTGCATTTTATTTTTTTAAATACGATACCTTTTTTCTTTTGTTATTTTCTCTTTAGCTTGTTAACTACTATACACGGTAAGTCAGCGCGCAAATGAAATTTTTTGTATATTCTTTATTTGCAAAATCGGGATATCTTACCTGAACGAAACACCGCTACCTAACTAAATTAGGCCATGTCAGCAAACTTTCAATCTGATCTAGATATTCCAGGGGAAAAATCCGTTTCTTCTTCTTCCCTAGGCGACTCAATATTGTGAAGTTGGGCAAAACATACAGAAAGTGGAAACTGATGAGTATTAAATATTTTTAATTAGCAGAATCGGGATATCTTAACTGGACGAAACATCGCTGCTTAACTTAGGCCATATCGGCGGGTTTCAATCTGATCTAGATTTTCCAGAGGAAAACCCCGTTTCTTCTTCTTCTCTAGGTGACTTAATGTTGTGAAGTCGGGCTAAACATACAGAAAGTAGAAACAGATGAGTACATCCGCGTGAACTATTATATAAATGGAGAGAAACTACACCGTTCCCGGTTAAACTGAGGGAGCAATATTTACGCGGAAGGTTCGAATTTTCAAATTGGAAAGAAGGTAACGCGATGCGTCGATGCAGATAATATGATCGAAAATAAAAAATATTAATTTTCCTTCATGCTAATTAAATTATAAAAACCTACCGGCATCAACACCGCTGTGCAGCCAATGCGTTTCATAATAGAACCTCTTCTTGAATTTCAAAATACACGGTCTGTAATTGTCCTATGAATCCCCTTAATCTTCGCCTAAATTTTTGAATCTTACCACGGTTTTCGAGTGTCTTTTTACTTCTCGAGGATACTACTTTGGTGCATAATTTTTGTTTTCCATCTCGAGTTTTTGTTCTTCTCGCTACATCACCGTCGTCATGTTTTACTAATGTGTTTGTCATGAATCCATCACTCTCTCTCTCTCTCTCTCTCTCTGAAAATTACACATACCTTTCCAATGATCCCTCTACTACACTTGTAACCTATGCTTGTAATTCTTAATTTTAGCAGACCACTAGGAGATACATCGATCAAATACTTTCTTTTGAATATACATCAATCGCTGGCGTGCGCACTTCTTATTAGCTACGACTTTTTAACATAACTATTTCAACCACCTTAAGACCTTATTCAATTTAATCTGGGTTTATCGCTGATAGATTCCGAAGTACTTTTTTTGTTCTTTTTCAACTTACAATCTACCTTCGACAAGTTGTCGCCGAATCCGAAAAACAATCTTTTGCAAAAACAATCTTTTTAAACGATTAAAGAGATTTTTAATTCTTTTTTTTTCTTTTTCTACACACATCGCTTTAACACCTTTTCACAATAAACTGGAAATGCTTCATCATGACTTTACCATAATTTTTTTTAAAGAAAAATTAGCCAATCCAGGGGTTTATCATATTTTCGATAATTGTACCCCCATAAAATGATGTGCTATAATTTCAATAGAGCAAAAATTTAATAATCGTGAATTTTTTTTCTTTGACTTGTATCTTTTTTTATATTACACGAGCACAGTCGAACACCTCCACCAAGTAGTATCGGCGAAGGGAAAGCTAATTAAAATTCTAATGCCGCACAAGTATGAAGCCCGAAAGATTTAAAAGATGAGAATACACTTAAGGAACGGTAGGGAATATATCATTCAGATCCGAATGGTCAAAGTTGCAGAAGAAGACAGTGTGGCGACACTGCAAATGACGAAGGAAATTCCGAGCAGTATGGAAGTAGGTAACATAACGCAAACAATGAAGAGATAAGTTATGGTGAATTGAACGGAAAGCCCGAGAATGAGACAAAGTCGAAGAAACGAAACGTAGACGGTACGATATCGAGACGTTTGAAAAAAAAACAACAAGTGAACAGGTATCAAAGACTGAAACAAAATTTTCCGCATAGAGCTGAAATATTACGCAGGTTCCCAAACTTTCTTAACGTCGCGTTCATCAAAAGAAATAACACCGCAGACGGGATCAAAGAATCTGTTTTCTCCTAAAAAATTAAATTAAGCCGGTGTACACTTTAAATTAACCAAAATTAATTGCGATTTTGAGTTTCCTTTGCAATTTCTAGTCTCTATGGTAGCGGTAAATGTTGCTTATATTTCGGACGATCTTTGTAAAAAAATGCAAAAAAGCGATCAATTAAGAACAGCTTTACGTGATGATTGCGAAGCATTTAAATTATTTCTTTTCCTGAAATATTATTTTGAAACTCTGCCTAAATTTCGACCAATTATTATTTTTGAGGGAAAACGAAACTACCCTATTTTTATACGAATAAGATAAAAAAAAAAAAAGGAAGAAAAAAACTTTTTAATCTGCTTACAATAAAATATTGTATGAAATTATTTTTTTCAAAAGACACCGCTACCAACGCTGCTAAAACGTCTAAATGGTCAGTCTGAAACGTTAAAAGCTCTCATCAAGTCGGCCTTCGTCATACAGAACCCTCTTCAACATGCAGATAATTAATCTTTTGTAATTCTTACAGAAGACTTCAAACGGCTATATGTGTCATTTATAAACGTCATACACTCATAATTGATTCAAAAACGTTGCTCAAAAATGTTACGTGATTTGTAATATTGGTATCCGACATAAACGAGTGCATAGCCATTAATGAATAATTAAAAATTTTAAATTAATCACTTGTGATATTTCAATAACAGTTTCCGATCAGCGAATATCATATAAAATAAAAATACAAAGTATTGAACAGTTCCATATAATGCAAGACGAAATATCGGAGAATTCCTGGAGTTCAGAGAAAATAATGCTTTCAATACGGATCATACATTAAAAACAAATATATATATATATACACACACACACACATATATATATATATATATATATATATATATATATATATTGTACAAAAGATCAAATTAGATTAATAAAATGATTATAAAAATTAAAAACATACTCGTATATATATATATATACATATTAATTACAACGTAATTCTTAGGCTACCCCCCATTAGAAAAAATCTCTCAAAAAAATGTCCCAATTTATGTAACGAAAAATGTCCCAATTTTATGTAACGTTTGTTATATTTTATAGGATTTTTGTGATTATATTATTATATTCATATGGAGCGATTTCGAATTAAGTTGTATATTTTGATCATTTTATACAAAGTATAGAAGAGAACGAGACAGAAATATAAGCAAGAGGGGTCAAGGAGCAGAGCTCCTTGCGTGGCCAAAATGGCCTTATATACATATTAGCTGACCCAGGGAAATTCGTACCGCCTTAGAAAGTAAATGTTGTGTTAACTTATTAGCTGAATTATATTCAGTTTTTTTTTTAAAGATAAAATTAAAACTCAAAATTAATTAAGTTCAATAAATGTACAAAGATCAAAATGAAGAATATTTTAATTACGTTGAAATGTAATTCACGTGACAGCGAGGCATTATTATTCGCCTTAATAACAAAGATCAGTATAACCCAATAAGATGGTTCACGAACGACAAAAATATTCACCTATACAATAGAGCTCGGAAACGGTTTGACTTATCAGAATTGGATCATAAATTACAATTAAACTTCTATCTATGATAATTTACAACTTTAGGCAGAGCGATTACCCTGGACGGCAAGAAATCGTCTAGAATATACAATATGGAATTTAGAACGCCCTCAAAAATCACTCTTAAAAAATTCATAGCTCATCGCTAGATAACCCATTAAAAGCGAAATTCCAAATATAAAACAAAACACGGAAACCCGTTCATAAAATTCAAAAATTACATTTAAAAAATTATTTAAATCCCCCTTTTGAGCCAAAAACAGGAGAAAGAAAATTTTCTTCATAATTCGTATTGTGCTATTCGGAGCGGAGACAAATCCAACAAATCAAAAAGATCATAAAAATCGGTAAAGCCATTCTTGAGTTATAAATGATGTAGACTTTGTTTTATACATATATATATAGATATATAACTATTCAGAGATCATTCGTTTTTATTTTTCAATTTCATTAATTCAATTATTTTTTTAGCATTTAAATTGTATAATCTTTATGTCACGTTTTTTTTAATGGTTTTAATTTTTAAATTCATTTCATTAATCTTTTCATTCGTGCTATGTAATATATTTCTTAATAACTGATCATATAGTAGAAATTAACAAATTATTTAATATTTAAAGAGCGATTAGATGAACTGTTCGGTCAGCCACATCTAGAATACTAGAGTAAAAGGTACGCTTAATATTCAGCAAAAAAAGAAAAAAATTTAATTTGGACATATCGCCATGTTTGGAATTCTGTAAAATGTAACAGAAGGAAAAAGACAAGTTATTTTTACATAGGTTTGAATACATGTCTGAACTGTATCAAATTTATCGTTCGGAATGAAAATTTAAATATAGAATACGAAAAACTGGCTGAAATTCAGTCCGAAAGAAGCGGTCAATCTGAAATGACGTTTTCAACCAAGAAAGAATCAAACAATTTAAAAAGTCTATTAAGTAATACAGCGCAAAAATTTTAAATCGAAATAAACGCGAGAGAGCTAGAGAACGTTTCTATCGCGTCCGGATGATTGATCGATTTTAATTTATTCCCATTTGGCAAATCGCTAGAATTGGCGTGTAAAATTTTAAAAACGATCGCTTTTAATGATTTCACTCGGTACGTCATTTACGTGATTTCAAATTAATCGCAATTCGCGATTTCAGAATAATCTTGAAAATTTCTAAGCAAATTGTTGTTTAAAAGTTATTTACCCAACACCGCCGAAAGATGAGAGAATATGACGACCGGACTGCACAGGACAGAAGCAAATCAAATCAAATCACGTCGAGGATTTTCTGGTTGGAAGACGAGGTCACTACTCACGGTGCCGGTTTGTGCGAAATGTTCGGAGGAATTCACTAACTAAATAAATAACTTAATAAATAAATAATGGCGGTCGGACGAGCAGAAGAATGATGTAAAGCTTGCAGCGGGAAAGCCGACATTCTGGACCTACGTGGAATTCGTATTTACCCAATGTGTTAAAAGATGCGAACATGCACACGCACAATGTGGCGAATAGGAGAGATCCGGGATAGCCAGGATTACGGCCAGTTATCGCGTTTCAATTTGCATTCTTCTTTTCGTAATCGTTCAGCTAAATTGGTCACCGTTCGATGTGCGCTCGATAAATTCGGCGAGCCGGCCTTTGTGCTCTATTATCGAGCTGGAACTGAACAAACATCGCATCAAAGGCTGCCTGAACGCAGTCCGATGTACGCCGTCTGCTTCGTCAGAAATCCAATAAGGCTAATCCCCGTGACAGAGCCTTGCTACGGATCTGCCGTGAACCGTGCTAAATTTCTTCAGACGAATTCTTCGCCGCAGCTAACTCTCACAGTTCACATACGGCTATGGCCGGCAATTGTTTGTTTTCCGTTGCGCCACGGCCGTCTCCGCGGTGAAAAAGCAAATGCCCACCGAAAAAAACACAACAAAAAATGCCAACGAGCCTTTCATTTTTTATCGGCCAACTTTTACGATATCTTGTTGCAGACTTTTTTCTTTTCCACATCTGACGGAAAATATTACGCAATTATATGACTCCCGCGCTGCGACCACCGGTATTATAACTCTGTTCGTTCGTTCGGGGTGCCTGCTTGTGTCTCATTTTCTCCGAATCCGTTGTAATTAATTTTTCCTTAATCTTTTTTACCGCTAATTTTCGTTGGTCTACCTCCTATTTTCCGCCAAACTAAAAATCAGAGGTTACACTTCTCTTTGCTCTGGCAACGATTAACTATTTGAAACGTTGGTAACTTTGACAGGCGGCTTACACATCAGAATGGACCAAAAAACTTAACCCCGTAGTCGCAGTCATCGTGCTTGCTCACGCAGTATAATATACGTATATGGTGATAAAAATTCGAGAGCATTGGGATTTTCGATGATGCAACTTTTCGAACAGATATAATTAAATGAAAAGGATTTTGTACACACATCCAACGGGTCGAAAATAGTGTCAATTAAAGCTCCGTATGCAGAAGTATACATTATAACATGGAATTTTAGGACGGAAATAGGACTACTTCGTTTTATCGGAAATATGAATTCAAACAGTTGTTCGCAATAAAATATATTCACCGCAGAGAGAATATATAAATAATGTACTAGCCCTGTTTCTGCTGGAACGCTAATTATTTGAAATAATGGCTATACCTTAACAAACTTTACACTAAAATCGTTGCACTCTGAATATGTTCGGATTATTATTAATACATATATAAAGAAAGAATAATCTTATACAAAAGCTATTGTTGAATGTCAGTAACAGAATATCGCTCTACGGTTTATTGGGTAAAAAGAAATTAAAAAATTTTAATAGGGATTATAGAACAATTTCTTATGTTTCGGCCGACGTAATAGCAGGCATAATGCCAACTGATTTAAAACATTGTAACTTTTAAAAATCTAAACCAAGGAAAAAAACTGACAACATATTATGGTACAAAAAGAGGTTATCAGAAGAAATTACTAAAATTAGACAGTATCCAATTTTGACATGTAAGATATGATCACTCATTACGAGGGTAGAATAATAACGTATAAAATAATTCCGTCCGTAGGAAAGAGGTTAGCGATGAAATACGATTTCAAATGTAGCTTTCATTTTACGCAATATTTAACGGGTCACGGAAACTACTGCTCTTATTTCAAAAGGTTCTAGAATCATAGACTCAGAAATATGTCAGGATTGTAATAAAGACAGATGATTACTTCCGTGTGCAGTTCACGAATGTACAAAATTTCGAGAAGAAACCAGCTTAAACAAAAATTATAAATCTTTTAGTGAATTTAATAAACAGGATTTTTATAAAATAATAAATTTTGTAGGCTTTGCAATGAAAAATAAAATTGAAATTAAGCGTATATATATCAACTATTATTAAATATATAATATGAAAATATTATTTCAATCATAATTAAATAGAACACACAGAAGGATGAGGGAAGCCAGCTGGAAAATCATAAATTGGTAAAGCGGGTTCTTTTTTGTTTTTTTTTTTTAAAAAGATTTTGAAAGTAAAAAAACAGCAAACAAGCCGATAACAAAAAATTCCATTCATCTTCAGAAAAACGTTTCCCGGTAAATTCTTCAGCTGAAAACTTAGAAATTAGAGCACGAACACAAAGCGAATAAATGTTATTTTACCAACGAACGTTATAAAAATTTAAAACATAGAATCGAAGTGTTGCCTGCGCGGCGAAGGAAAAACAAAATCATACTGAAAATTAATAGACGGACTGGACGATATTTTTAAAGGAAAAATTTGTAAATTTCGGAAAAAATTTTGAGAGATTTGAAAAAATTTGACACATCATGTTTGTTAAAAACAGCTGGCGAAAACCAAAGAATACTGTGATAAAAACGGGGGGAAATATGTAAAAAGGCGCTATTAAGAAAAACTAATAAAAATCGTCCGTGCAACACTTCGGTACGACGTTCGCATCTCAAATTTTTATAATATTTGTTGGTAACAACATTTATTCGCTTCGTGTTCGCGTTATAATTTCCAGTTTTCCAGCTGAAAATTTTGTCCCCGAAAACGTTCCCGAAAATAAATATATTTCTACTTATCGGTTTGTTTGATACGTTATTTCAAATAATGAATAAGAGACTTTACTCCGTAGCTATCGATATTAAGTGAAAATCATTATAACAAAATTCATTATTTTCTGATTTTTTCCCCTTTGTTGTATACACGCAATTACCCAATTGAACGCATAATTTCAACTTTCTAGGTCAGCTGGAAGCGGGTTAGGTTTTTGATCTACATATGTCAGCCAGTGATAAAAATGCCGATTTTTAGACGTTAATATCATCTCAATATACGTTTGAGTTGTATTTATGAACTTTTGGGGGATTCTAGTTAATCTAAGGGGGGTTTTAATAATTAAACCAAATTTCGTGTTTATGTTTAATTAAATATTAAAAGGGAGATTAAAAATGGCTCCAAATGGTTCGTGTAATATAACACACACGGCTGCTACGTCGTCGCCAGATCCTTTTTCTTGGCTTGAACTTGGCTTGACATGCCGGTCTAGATTAACGCAAAAATGTACCATGCAAATAGAGAGCGAATCATACCATTGTAAAATTTAAATATCGTTTAATCGCACGTCGATTATTCTTTTTTAAAATTTTCTCCGAATTTTGATTTTAAACTCGTTCGGAACCTGTTGTTGTGATTACTCTTCTTCGTAAAATATCTACTTCAGACGACTTTCGCCGGATAATGAATCAACACAAAAATATACCATGCTCTGTAAAACACTTAAATATCGTTTGATCCCCTGTGTTACGCCGAATATTCTTTCTTAAATTTTCTCCGAATTTCGATTTTGAATTCGTTCGGAACCTGTTAGATTAGGTCCCTGCTCGTCGTAAAAGATCTGTCTTCTTCAGCCGACTGTCGCTGCAGACGATAATGCATTAACACGAAAATATACCATGCAGAGATAGCGCCGCGCATTCCGCTATAAAACTTAACTATCATTTGTGTACCATTTTTTGACTGTGCGTCTCTAGCAGTTATAAAATATTTTTTCATCCGTTCGCCGACATACTGCACACCGATCGGGCTCATCGCGACAGAGTTGCAAGCACGAAATTAACGGCGGATATTAACCGCTCGTGCCGCAGCATTTTCCCGCTTAATTGACTAAGCGCTATATAATTACAGGCTCGAAATTTATTCCGCAAAGAGACTGTTTTCCTACCTATTTGTTAACCTAGAAAGTGAGCTGTCTAACACGTACTAGTGTGTACCTTTTTATTTTGATAAATATAAATACATAGACACACACACACACACACACACACACACATTATACGCATATGTATATATGTATTTTCGATAACTCGTTAAACGATTTTTTGACTTAATGTACTGCTAACGAGATAACAGACGAGATGACAGTCGAGCAGCGACTATGGATTATTATTACATTTCACTCTATTGTCGCCTAGGTATGTATTCATGAACGCGCAACACTATTGTTGCCATTCGTCTGCTTTTAATGTACTCGACACCCGACTAATTCAATTTACCAACTCGGAACGGAATAATTTATAGCACTGATACGCCGGCAGCCGCTTGCCCCAATCAAATACGTCCGCGCATGTACGTGTCCAAATAATAATTTATATGTAAAAATTTAAAGGCATTGTGTTATTATTTTCAAAAATAACCTGACGCGATATCGTCAACGGGCGAGCGAAGAACTGTCTTCTCCGTGCTACCATTTTATGGTACTATTTTACAGCCTGCTCTGTTGGTTTTGAGCAGATAGCGTACTGTTGGTAATTGTCCTAAAGCGGGTAATTTCCGACAATTAGAGTACACACGCACAGTTTTTCCGTGCTGTAACATTTTGTCGTTTCCAGGTATAGATTAGATTCTGTCTGGAATAGCGTAGATGTAATTTATAGGCCGGAACGATAACATCTACTACGAAAAATATCCCCGTCATATTCCAAAAGATAACTTCGGCGAAGGAATGATTTATTCCTTTTTTTTTTTTAACCCGGACTTAAAGTCCTTTAATAAATACTTTTTTAAGGAGCTGGTTTGATTTACCGGAATATTTCGTACCAGGTTTTTGATGGTTTTAACTACCTTTTTTTTCTTTTAGGAAACGTACTGAAATTTCCCGTATTGTTTTTCTTTGACTACTGTAAGGGTCAGTTTAAATCTTCCAACGTTTCTTCCAAAATTCTTATTCGGAATACTCGGTAAGATTGCACAAAACGGAGCTAGAACTGATTCAAATGTAAATATTATCGCTTAAAGTGTCACGGGGGGCTTTTACACAGTTTTCGCGACACTTAAACCGAAAAAGAAAAAAAAAAAACAAAACAGAATAAGTAAGTTCCTCGCTCGAAGATTTTCTAACCAATGCTAAAGTACATTTTTTCGTGATAGAGTAACAAGCTCCGTCGCTTTGAAGTCGAACCTCGCAACTTTATCTACCGGCGTCCTCCGTAATTACAAGGGTTCGGTAAATACTCTAAAATCGCGCGAAGCTCTAACACTTGACCGTCAAACGGCCGCTGTGTTGAGAGCCTCACAATTTCAAAAGCCGGAATGAGAAATCGTCGACTGCGCGGATTAAAATCTTCCACTAGCGATGCCGGTGAAAAGATCACGACAGTCGAAATCGAGTATAGCTTGTATTTTTAGATCATAACGACTCGGTGATATTTTGGGAATTCATGGCGTATTCTAAAGTTGTGCAGATTATTAACCACGCGGAAAATTATGGTAATGTGTCCGAAGACTACCGAAGATGTAATCGTTCAAGTTCGAGTGTCTTTACTCTCCGACTTTTTGAATACGATAATTTCGACCACCGGAGATAATACATTCATTCATCCTTCACACGACGGACCATTTTTAATAAGATTAACAAAGTATATTTACACACTGTGACATAAGCTCATAATTAGGATGCACATTTCTCGATGATCAAAATTGATTCCTTTTCGTATTTTGGCTCGAGTGTTTATAAATTTTCAAAAATACTTTACGGCCTAAAAGAAAAATTTCTGTCGAGGTTTTTTCCTTTTCTTTTTCTCTCAAAAAAAAAAAGGATGAGCATTTGAAAATCGTACAACAGCCCTTGGTAACAATCGATTCTAGCTCTCACACAATTCCAGAAGCGGATCCAGAGAGATTTTTTTTTTTTTTTTTTTTTTTTTTTTTAGAATTATAATATCTTCTACGTGTTTCATAAAGATAATCAAATAGCGACCTTCCTAGAATTTTAAAAAAAAGTTTTAAATATATATAATTGCTACAATTTTTAATTTAACTTTTGTCTCTTATATTTAGGGGTGAAAAATAAAACGAAATTATAAAATTATACCTTAAATATGGTAGTTTAGAAATATAGTAAGAAAGATAGTATTTCTTATTAGACACCATACTTCTTTTTTATTTTTGTTAGTAATCCGATCCGTAATTCTCTTTGTTCAGGAGCAAGTTTAAATATATATATATATTTCTCATTGAATAATTTTTAATTAAAATTACAAAGTAAAAATTAAAAATAAATGAAAATGGCAAAAAATCGACGACATTTAAAATAGAATAAAAAAGGAACATTAATAGTTTTACTAGGAAAAACGGTATTAAATATTAATTATTAAAATCCGTAGGTGTAACATTTATACAAATCTTTTATAGTTTAAGTTTCTCTGTTAAAAAAGAAATTTTTTCACAGATGCTTTGGTTCTTTCGGGCGGGGGAGCCTGTGGATCCGCCACTCTGTGCGGGTCGTTTCTGTTTAAAGTTTTACCATCGGTCTCGCACCCATTATGAATAACTATCATTAACTTGTTCTTTCTTCTTTAACGCCGATTTCCGTGAAATTTGGGATAATTGTCCGGAACGAATGAAATTACCGGGGGGCCTGTCTTTAGACTCAATAACCTAATGAGCTAATTTCCAGTTATGAAATGACCTTGATTATTACACACACACAACTGGAAATTATATAAATTTAAAGAGAAAGAAAAAAAACATAAAATTATTAAAGATACACTTAAGATGTGTATACTTATTCCCCATTTTCAAATTTTACACGACCAAGCCCAGTTGAGACCAAAATATAAAATTACGTGACAATCAATTTTTATTTTATACCAAGCTTTTCTATTTTTTATTTTAGTTTATGAAAAAAAAAGAAAGAAAAAAAATGGCTGCGGAAATGTTTTTAGAAATTTAAAAAAAAAACAACAAAAGCTAGTTTCATCTTTTTTCAAAATGTTTTTTATTTCTTTTTAGTGTAAAAGCAGATTTACTATTTTATTTTACACGAATGAGTTTTTACACACTCCTACTAACGAGAGACAAACTGAATATGCAATGCCAATTTTACTGAAATTCGTTTTTAACGGGCACACCGAAATAATTGCGCACTTTTGTAAAGGTCCACTAATGTCCCCGCCCAGGAATTGTGCATCATTACAGGTATAAAATACGAAAAAAAAAAAAAACCGTCACGAAAACAGCGCTCGAATAATCGCCGTATGGATGCAGTGTGCTTCTAAAACTACTGATGGTCGGTTCGTTACACTACATTTTCCAACGGCTTTTAAAATTTTTACCGATCAAAGATCACTGAAGAAAAGAATTCTAGTAATAATAATGTCGAGGAGAAATAATGTAGTAGGAAAGTTTTTAGATGTACAAATAAGCATTAAGGAAAAATGGAGGATTGCAAACACGGATCCGAGTAGAGCGAGGGAAAAATATTCAGTATTTTAAAAACTCTCTAGCATAATCGCGAAAATTATAATTTTTTTTAACTTAAGCAAATGACAGCACGCTGAAAAAAGTGTTGATGACGCGTATCATATAGAAACGGAAATAATAGAAAAAAAAAAACAAAAAAACCCTACATCTTTAGCCAGTTCTAAATTACGTAAAATCTTCTACGGTAGGCAATAGATTTGAGAAATACCACCTTGTATTTCATAAAGGAAATCTAATATATAGAAATTCATAAAGATGTTCTAAAAATACATAAAATTATTACAATTTCGTCTTATATTTAGAGGGGTGAAAAATAAAACGAAATTATAAAATTATACCTTAAATATGGTAGTTTAGAAATATAGTGAGAAAGATAGTATTTCTTATTAGACACTTTACTTCTTTTTTAAATTTTTGTTAGTAATCCGATCCGAATTCTTTCTTCATGAGCAAGTTTAAATATATGCATATATTTTTCACGGTGAACTCTATTTTTAATTAAAATTGCAAAATAAAAATTAAAAATAAATAAAAATTGCAAAAGATCGACGACAATTACGTTAATAAAAACGTGACATTAATAAGTCTTACTAGAGAAAACAGTATTAAATGTTGGTTACTTTATTAAAAATGTATTATTAAAACACGTATTACAGAAAAAATTATAGTTAAAAATATTAATATAAAGCCGGCATGTTTCGGTATGACGTGACTCCGAAAAGCATGTCGGATTATTTTAATATTTTTAACCATATTTTTTTTAATACATTTTTAATAAAGTGACAATACAGAAAATGGATATAAACATTTTTAATTAAAATATAAAGAAGTACGTATATAAATATTAGTTATTAAAATCCCTAGGTGTGTGTAACATTTATACAAATCTTTTATAGCATAAATTTGGTTTCTTTGTTATAACAAATTTTTGTTCTTTCAGGGGGTACAATGTCCCCTGTGGATGCACCACTAATATCTCTGGGATAGATGACGATATTCTGATTAATCGATATTCTGTTTAATCGATATTCTGATTAATCGATGTTCTGATTAATCGATATTCTAATTAATCGATATTCTGAATAATCGATATTCTGAATAATCGATAAACTGAAGAGTCGGAACGATGAGAACCATGATCACTAGCTGTATCTAGAGCACATAGATTTTCAATTTATCAAGTTGAATTTATTATAAAATTAAACTGGTTTCCGTTTTTTTCACCTTATTTATTTATTATTTGAATTAGCGTGCCGTGTTCAGCAACTATTGGCTAGAGGCACGGATAATTACAAGCGAATATAATAAGTTAACGAGGAGTGAGGTTATATTGTATGATATAGATTTGCTTGATGTAGGAAACGGATTAAGTTCGAAAGGATTATGGGGTCATCAGAGAGAATGGTAGATAAGGAGGAGAGAAGGTTATGTGAAAATCTGAGGGAGGAGAACTGAGGACATTCTATGAGGACATGGAGAGCAGTTAGATTAGTGTTACAAATATTGCAGATTGGAGCCGGAGTCCTTTGCAGCAGATGGCCATGTGTGCTTTGTGTGTGTCCCAGCCGGAGTCTGGTGACAATTACATCGTCCTTTCGTCGGGTTCCTTAAGTCGTTGGGTTAATTTAATTTATTTTTATTAAAAATTCTTTTGAAACGTTTCGAATAGCTGGAAATTTTTTTTCTTTTTCTTTTTTCTTCTCACCACTCCAGTCCTAAGACCACAACTGGCGCTGATGTTTAGTTACCTAAATCTCGACTTATTCTACGCTAAGTTAATACTTCCTCATGTCTCTTCCCATTATAGCAAGACTTGAAACTACTACACTATAATAACTTTCTTTTGACAAAATCAAATTACGTTACGCGTAACAAAAAAACATTAATCACCAGTAGAAAAAAGAGAAAAAAAAAACAATTTTCACGAATTAAACCAGTTTTATCGCATTGTTCAATTCAGATTAGGTTTGATATTAATTTCCGTAGAATGCTGTTGTAATTTTCTCAGGGTTATAATTCATCTCTACACTCTTAAGTTTTCCCCGCGGATTCGCAGGGAGAGACGAAGAGAACGTGCCGGACGCTTCGATATTTTCACTGAGTTGTTCTAGTTTGCTAAAGAACATACCATATCGAAATCAGTGATACTAATAAGGTCTTTAAACCGTGATGGAGTGTTCTGTTGGGCACGAAATAAGGGGCGTTGGAGATTTGCCTAAGTGTATTTTAGACTGAAGCTGTTGAATTCTGTTGATGTTGCTCTTGGACGTTGCGCCATATACTTCGATGTCTTATCTCCATACTGGTGCCAGTACAGATAGGTAGATTTTAGTCTTTTGCAAGATATGCTCACAGCGGACTTCCTTCCCATAAGGCAATTTAAGATATTTTAAGTCTTGAGCAAATTATTTGCCTCGTGTGCGCGACATGGGTCCTCCATGATGTTAGTAAACTTTACAGGGAAAGTTATTTTTTGTAAAATTTTACGATTCCTTCTCATATTGCCCGACTAGAATACTACCCGGGAGAGGGCTCTTGTAGCTAGTGCAGACGTAACAAAAAGAATATGTTCGCCCGAAAAAATCGAATAACACAACTCTCTTCTAAATATATGTTGATAAATAAACACGCGCAGTTTTTAGGAAATATAATTAAAGTTTAAATAAACTTCGATAAAATGCCGTTATTTATTACTATTTCTGTTGACGATTTTTTTTCTTTTGATCTTTTCATTACTATTATTATAATCATAATAATAATAATTATTATTATTATTATTATTATTAATTTATTAATATGACATACGCCACCCACATAGCTGCGATAGTCAATCATTTATTAATTTATAGCATATACAGAGTTCTTTTTTTAATATTTTGAGTTTTTCTCGATTTTGACATGTATCATGCCATACATTCCGATACTTCAATGCTTTCAATAGACCGCGCAGATTTTTAAGCGGGATAAAAATACGAAGGTCGCGCATCTCATTGCCATAACATAATTTTCGAAAAAAAAAAAACTTTTCAATACGACAAGTGTCTACACCTGCAAACGCCTGGCTGAAATATTTTTAAAATATGTCCTGACGAATTAACACGCGAGAATCCGAAAACAGTACTGTAAAGTTTAAATAGTCCGAAGTAATATGAAGAAAAACACACGAAAAAAAAAAAAAAATATTCGAAAAAAAAATTATTTTAAAAAAAAAAGTTGTTTAATCCAATGTCTCTCTGGTCATCGAACGATTCTCGAAAAAGATTAATGAATAATAATGGGCATCGGTTTTTTTTGTGTTTTTTTTTTTTGGTTTATTTTTTTCTTCTTTATCTATACGCAAACAAAAGAACGAAAAACATCGCGATGTTGGCCGAACACTGATGAAAATCGTTCCTCAAAAGAGGGTGAAAATTAAAAAAAGCCGATGGGAAAAATTCTTTCTCAGAAAACGCGTATTAGATTTTTAAAAGGTAGGAGACTAAAAGAAGAAATATTCGCAGATTAAATTACACAAAAGCAGAATATCGCCGCGGCTAAAGCGAAAAAGGTGTTAGTTTCTGCTAAAAGATTTCGATCGAAAGCTAAGGTGTCATCATGCGCGATACCCGGCCGAACCTCGGGCATAGAAAAAAAAACAAAAAAAAAAAACGAAATGAAACCAAACCAAACGGAACGGAACGAAAAAAAAGAGCAGATAAAAAAAAAGTAACGCCATCTCCGGGTACGGAAAAATCTTGGTCGTCGATTTCGCCGTTGCGAAGAATAGCCTCCTCGGAAAAGGAGTGGTACCTTTGTCTTTATGTGTGTCCGTGTGTGCGTCTAGAGAAATTACATTGGTACGACGCGGTGGCTGGGAGACGGAGACAAATGTTCTCTCACGCAACCGGGTCGGTCGGGGCACGGAACGGTGCGAGCGCCAGGGTAAAAAAACGCCGTAGACCAGCAGAAGAAGGGACCGAGCAAATTAAAGGCGGTCAGAGGGAGCGGGCCGCCGCATCATCGGAATCGGGGTATTTAAAAAAATAGCCCAAAGGACGAGCGATCAGCAGACAGCCGATGAAAATCCCTCCGGTGCGCACGATCGGAGGCAGAGGCCACGACTGCAGCATCCGCCGCTGTAAAAAAAACAGATGGCTACCAGCCAGAACGCGATCGGCAAAGCCCCGACACAGCACCCGTTATATCATACGACGGCGGCATCGCTGTGTCGAGTAGAGCTACGCGCAGTCTAGGTCACCAGCTCTTTCGCAAGAAGTGCAGGTTTACACACAATCGCCCGTCTGCCAGCAGCAGCAGCAGCGTGAAGAAAAAAATCTGTTCCCGCGTAAAAAAACGAGAAGGAAGACGCGAAGCGCGCAGGCAGTTCGCGAAGGATGGAGGCTGCGAGCCCGGTCGTTTCCTTTCGATCTTTAGCCGTAGAAAGAGTCTCATCATGTTTCGGCGATCGCGCGGCCCCAGCTCCCTGCATCATCGTCTGTTATCCGCGTACTTCCTCTCGCCGGTGAACGCTTCAAGTAAAAATTATCGACCGTGTAAGATCGCCCCGAAGAAGAAGGGGTTGTTGCCAGATGAAAAGGTTTCTTCGCCGTACGTGCGTCTGTGTGTTACCGGCGAAGAAAGTACTCCTGCGGATTAATAAGAGCACGGAATAATGAAGATGGGCAGCATAATCGTGATCGCACGATTCAAAGTATACATTCGATACAAAGGCCATTGTTTGCTTGTCTGTGTGTGTGTGTGTGTATTGTCATCGAATCAGATGGTTTTTTAAGCTTTTAAAATTTCGGTATATCAACACATAAGTATAGGAATTTTTCCAATTCTCTGTAGAGTTCATTTACAAGTCAACGAGTGTGTATATAAATTTAAATTTTAAAAGGTTCCGAACACCTTTCTTATTCGTTCTTAAGTATTTCACGGTTCGTTCAGTCCCGACATCCGAATCTCTTTTTTTTTTTTTTTTCTTCTTTTGGTATTATTTAAAATAGTTTTTCAGAGTTGATTATCTCTTTTTTTTTTTTTTTTTCTAATTAAATCCGATATATGGAAGTACAGAAAACTTTCGTAATGGCATTTCGTTCACTTTCCGCAATTCGCTTTCGGCAATTATCTCGGTCATTTGAGCTGCCACAATTTTTTTAAATTAACGCACCGCTTCTGTCCCTCCACCCGTAAAGGCTGTCTTCCTGATCGTTGCGCTGTTAACGGCGGCGACCTGTAACCTTTATGTACTAACGAGACGGCTAAACTTTTCATTGTTCAGTATTTAATATTATTACGAGACGAATATTTTAAAAATCATCATCCAGTTTATCATCAATTCTTCGGCCAATCTTAAGTACTTTCGTAAGAAAATCTTCTAAGACAGCTAACTTGCGTTTTTTTCGTCTTAACTTCAATTTTCTAATCTCTTCGCGCGCAATCAAAATATTAAAAATAAAACCGAAAATGTCGTACCTTTTTTGCAGATCGAAGGAAGACGGCTCGGACTCATTCTCGAAACATTGGCCTATTTATCCAAAAATATCCCCTTTTAATTTAGCGATACGACCGCAGTAAAGTTTCTGACTACGTTAATGATATTAATCATCATCCGCTTTTAAAAAATTAAATTTGTTTAAATCTCTTTCGCCGAAAGAAGCTGTTCGGCATTACATTTTACCAAGTTGTTATCTATTACCCTTTCTTATTATTATACGGCGCTGCATTTAAAATTATCGTCTCCAGAATTCTCTCACCTACGTCTTTGTCACGGCAAAATTCTCTTCTATTCCGGTAATCTATGCCGAATCTTCTTCTATATATTAGTATTCCTAGATTCCACCTTGGCTATCGAATAAACGTTTTCCCCGGGGTTCTCTTATTCTAAATTCATCAATTCATATCACATTTTATAATTACCGATTACCGATTTTCTTCTAGAAATATTCTCCGCTTCACTCGTAGAAACGACACACGTATCTTCTAAAACAGACTTTTCCAGTTTTCTCGTGACTTCTTCAACCCTTTTCGCTCATTTAATGCTAACCTACTTTCTTCGAGCGTCATAAATTTAATATTATCAATTCCTTCTCATCCCCCGCCCGGTATTTTGATAGCGTCGAAGTTCCATACCTATTTTCTATAAAATATAAATATGTATTTATAGCATTTTATTGGGTTGTGTTAAACAGAGAGAGAGCAAAGGACGAGATTTCACACATAGGTAATAAGGATTTGTTCAGGAGGAATGAGTAATTTCTGTGTGGCCAATGCGCAGTCGGCACTTTTTCCTCTTTTCTACTTGACCGAAACGACGATTACTACAAGTTAGTATCCTCTTTGATGAAAGTTTATTTGACGGTGGGGTACCATGGATTCGAATCCAATTTGATAAGTTGCGAGTTACTTCATGAACAACATCGCTAGCGTTTACTATTCGATACGGGAAAGTACAACATTGTTTCTTTCGTGTCTCTCTCGGTCGATTCGTTTTACGAGATGCCTTTAGGTCCGGCTATCCGACCGAGTAATTCGATCTTATAGCCCGCGGCAGCTATTACAGATATTATGTCTCTTTAACTATCGGATATTAGAACGTATCGTGAAACTTTTGTAAGCAAATTAAAGCATCAGTGGGTACAAGCAATTCTTCGATTTCTACGGTACGCCAATTTCAACTGATACGTTTGACTACAAATAATGAAAAGTATGGAAGAATGTAGCCTGACAGAATCCGTATGTTTGGACACAATTACAAGAAAGTTTGATCTGACAACCCAGCGGTAAACAACTTCATCGAGAAATTTCAGGAAAAGTCTTTGAAAAGCGCTCAGGATGGTATTAGCGGGAGAATATTTGTGAGAGGGAAAGATCTATATTTCAAAAAGTGGTTTTCTGTGGCGGGAGTGATAGAGGAAGTTGATTTGAAGATTTTTTTTTTTTTTTTTTAGTAAATTATAAACATCTGGTATCTTCATTACTTGAACATTATTATATTAGTAAATAAGGAAGGAATATTTGGAGTAAACTGTGAGGTATTGTCTTCTAGTGTCCAGGAATCATTTCGGGCATTCGTACAACATATGTGTTAATGCGATGTCCATGTCAGCCTTCGTTGATTAAACTGTTGCGCCATAATCACGATATCTAATTAGACTTTTATAAATATTAAAAATATCTGTTCTATATGAAGCGTAGTTTTTGTAAAACATTTAATTGGGTCAGGCATGTTTACCACCTTTTGAGGAGCTCGTTTATGTGAGCTCGCCCCGTGTGCTGAGTTATTGGTCAAATATAAGGCGCGAGTATTTTATTCGCCCGATTGAATTAGTTGAATATATTGCGATTACAGCTTCTAATTCTATCAAAGTGAACAGTTGTTACTAATAAACGTGACCACTTCATTTGAAATAGGCCATTTCTGTATAACGCATTAATAAAATTTTGTAGAATTCGCGCTGGTCTGATAGTAATAAAATCAGACATGTATAAGAAGCATTCCAGTGGGAGCTTTATATTTCATTAGATACGTCATTAATGGCTAAGTTAAATAGTGTTAAGCTTAGGCCGGAGCATTCAGGTAAGCCGTTTCTCGCAGACCTGCAAAAATCTTGCCTAATACGTACGGTTAAGCCGTTAATTAGAAAATTCCGAATGAGAATACGGACGATAGTCGTGCACGGAAACCAATTTGTGTAATGTTATGAAAACTTTATAAAGATGACACGGAATGTTTCAGAACAGTCAAAAGAGACCGCTGAAATAGCGCGTTTAGTAGTGAAATAGTCGCAGATGGAGTTTTTGTTAAAATAGCGATCGACGTAGAACGCGTCCTGGTGGCCGGAAACCGTATTGCTATAGTTTCCTAAAAGTGTATTGTTTTCAATTTCCACATTATGATAATTACTCTTTCGAAAATCAAAGGAAACGGAGAAATCTATACGAATCGAGTTTTTCTTCGGTTTTAGGGAAGCAACAATCATTGCAATTGTCCAGGACGACACGAAAATTTTCCATATATTCAAATTTGGTTCAAAGTATAGAATAAAGTATTTCAGATTTCATCCGGGGTGCCTTATGAAAAAAAAAAAAAAGACACATGGAAATTGTCCGGTCCCACCGCGACTAGAGTTTACTGGTTTTACCACAGATTTTAGTTCATAAAGTGAGATATTTGAGTTGTACCTTTTTTGTTTTATTTTGCAATTTTCCGTGTAAATATTCCTGAAATTCGGATAGGTCAACCTTTCTCTACTAAGGCGAACATACTGGCTTAAAAATATAATGTTAAAATCCCGTCAGCGATATTTATTATCTCTATTCGAGCTTACATTTCAATAGCTAACGTTGCTAATACTTCAATTTAAAAAAATCATATTTTTTCTCCTATATTTGAAAATTTCGTGACTAATTTTTGTTCGGTTATACATTAAGTAACGTATTTAGGGAGACCTGTTTTTTTAACACCACTGGTTAGTAAATAATCGCCAGGTACAGTGAACCACCCGACGTTCGCGTTATCAAAAGTTCTACATAGTAATATTAAGATAATACGCGCCCGTTGGTAATAGCCGGATTGTAAAAAACGTTATAGACTTTCGGTTTTCTTTATTCGGATCTACAATTAATATTGATGGTTTTTTTCAGGTTTTGTCAAGCTACATGAAATATTACTAAGAATTTCTGTAAGGCTCCCTTTTCCTCGACGTTTATTTTAATGAGACTACTACTGCTCAGTGTTCACCGATGGTCAACGGTATACTTTTCGGATGCCACCAGTATAATACCATGAACTTTTCAATGGACACAGAATCATCGAAATCCGTCTAAATTAAACGGTTATAAAAGAAAGAACAAAAAATAAATATATATATATATATACGTTTAAGATTTTTCTTTTATAGTCGGTTATTACCGTAAATGTATTGTTCACTGTACGCTGTTTGGCGATGGAACACAAAAAAACAAAAAGTAATTTTCAAAAAATTCAAATAATTTACGAAATTTCAATTTTTCCTTTTTCTTAGAAAAAATTCATAAAGTCTATTGTGAATCTGAAATCGAAAAATAGTCTTACAGTAGTCATTTTCCCCGCACGCTTAAATTTAAAAACTAATTAAGGAACCAGATTTATTGAGGAGAAATTAATTCGTAACTAATCGGATAAAAAACTTATTTGTGACGATAAAAAAATTCTAAAACGGCGTTATGCGAACACATTAAGTAGACCGGAAATTGGTGTCTCTGTAAATCACAGAAAGAAAAAAATTATATTTAACTGTGTACTACCACTGCAGGAAAATATTACCAAACCATTGCCATTCGCAGTCAAGTCGTGCAAAAATCGTCCGTACAATTATTCCGGAACGATACAAGAAATGAAACGAATGGAGGTGAGAAAATTTTAGTTAAGTCTGAAATCAGTGTATGTATGTGTGTGTGTGTGTGAGTACACTGACGGTTAGAACTCCGGGACTTGTGTAATTATGTTCTTTTCTTCTCTCAGCTCGTTGTACAGGAAAAATAAATTGTTGTTTAACGCATGCGCCGAAAAATCTCATTATAGTATTAAATTCAAAAAATTGCGAAAAATTGTGAAAAATTGCGAAAAATTTCATTCCGAGACCCGAGCAAATCAGCGGCACTAAAACAAACAACGCTTTTACAAAATCAATCGTTACAAATTTCCGCAGAATGATATATATGGAACATTACGCGACAAAAAAATTTTTTTTTTCAAATTCTTCAGCATTATGTAATTTTACCATTTTTAACCATGCTATCTGCCGCATTCAATTGAAAACTTATTGAAATTTAAGCGAAATTTTGAACGACTTCCAAAAGCACGCTCGTTTGTTTTTCCAAAAAACAAATTTATCCGCCATCTAATTAATGCGGACGCTGCAATTTGAGTAAAATGTACCGGCGAACATTAAGAAATCTAGCAAGTGGGGCGAATAAAATAATTGTAAGCGGATTATAAATAGCAACGGTCTCTGTTTCACTGGAGTGAACCGGTTTGTATGATTCATCGTGTGTTGTAAAAAAGTTGAGATGTATGTATTATTCAAAGAGAAGACGACGACAAGTGACATTTTTTTAACTTTCCAAAAGTGAAAGTTGCCACAGACCCTTCCCGAAAATAATTGAAATTGAAAATTTGATATTTTGTTGAAGATTATTTTCGCATGTGTATATTTTTTTTTTATTTTTCTTTTCCATATGCGGGCCACATTAAGCCAACGCGAGCAGCAATTTTCAATATTTTCTACGATACGATTCGAACCCAGTTTAACTCAAAGCCAACGTCGTTGCCTAAGCAACTATATGCTACCGTGTTTTATATGTGTGTTTATATATGTGTGTTTATATATATGTGTTTATATATGTAGGCTGTAGATAGAATTTTGTTACACCTTTGTGCTTGAACAAATTGAGCTTTTCACTTCCAATTCTTCTCGTTCAGTGTCTCGAAATTTGTAACCAATAAATTTTTATGGGACGGGGTTTTTTTTAGAAATTGCAGAAAACGTTGAATGGAATAATTTCGTTATTTCGTGAAAGCCTTCATCGTGGTATTAAATATAAAATCAATCGACTCATTTCGACATCGAGTACTGTGATGAAATATTTTGAAAAAAAATTGAGCAACAGGTTTGATTTAAAGAAAAGACTTTTTTGATAAAACTGCTCGTAAATTGTTAAAGTCATTCCTGGTCCGGACGGAATTTTGTGGCAAATGTCGGAAGTATGTTTTTCTGGATTTTCGGAAATTTTTTTTATTAATTAATATTTTTAAAACGTATCATTTTCTGAAACAATTATATACTACATGTTAACCGTAGGTCAACATGGAATTCACAACATTTTTTGCCTTCTTCATTCTGCAAATAATAATAAAGTTAATTAAAAACCACTCTCTAAACTTCGGTGGTGAGTCCTCCGCGTGACCAAGTCCGAACAATTGTGTTTACATACATATATAATTTTTTTTATATATATATATGTTTATACATATGTATATAAAATGCTCTTACGAAGGCTGAAACATGGTTTAAAAAATGGAAAATCGGGATAAACGAAAGCAAATCGGTGAATATCCATTTTACTAACCGAAAAGTTGAAGTCCCACCCGTTAAGATCAATAACATAGATCTTCCTGTACGAGCAACGGTCAGGTATTTAGGTTTGCACTTAGACAGCCGATTGACATGGAAACACCATATACAGGTTAAAAAGAAAGAATTAGATATCCGGGTTTAAAAAATGTACTGGCTGATAGGGAGAAACAGTGTACTGACAACGGACAACAAACGTCTAATATACACAACTATTTTGAAACCCATCTGGACATACGGGGTTCAACTTTGGGGTTGCGCTAAACCGTCAAACCTGAAGGTAATACAGACTTCCCAGAATAAGATCCTTCGGTTGTTAACCAAGGCACCCTGGTATGTTACTAATCTAACCTTACATCGAGATTTGTGTGTAGATTATGTGGCTGATGTCATCAAAGTTCATGCTAAAAGACACGCAGACAGACTCGATTCTCATCCGAACACTCTTGCTAGAGGATTGCTCGATGTTACTGATAATGTAAGAAGACTGAAACGCCAGAAACCGCAGGACCTTGTTTAAGGTAGGGGTAATCGGGTAGGTGCCATTGGGTACTCCTCCCTTCATGTTTAAGTTCATTCACACGTATTACTAAATGTCCTTGATGGACAGCTCGTAATAGTGTATAAATATAAAAAAAAAAAAAAATACATATGTATATGAGCTATATATATATATAATTCTATATGTTATATATAAAAGTCACTTCATTTTTCGATAACCTATTTTTTTTTATTTCTTTTTCTGCGACCCATAGAAATGTTATAAAATATTTTAATATTAATCAAATAGACAGAAATAATTAAAATGTGAACACTCGAATAATAGTTTAACAAGTGGGGTGCAATTGAAGCGAGCATGAGTTAAACGTAACGTGAATATTGAAATTTTTAACATGTTCAGAATCGTTTGCATTTATAGACGTGAAATGTAATATCGGCTTAACCTTTAATTATGAACCGTACAGAATTTAATATATTCCTTGTTTTGGGAAGAATCAATAATGACGGTTTACATCAAAGCCGTAGCCAGTAACCCTGATGTCGTAAATTTAAATATGTAGCAAAATATCTTCTTTACGAATTGCAAATTTCTCGGTGTATATATGTCGGCAATTTTTAATTCAAAAATACCAACGACCAAAAAAGAAAAAGATAATGAAAATAAGCGTAAACAAAGAAGAAAGAATAACTGAAAAAAATTACTTATAGGAAAGAAACAAAAATCGCTACTCACCGGAAACCAATGGCTCATACGATGCTAAAGAGATGTTGAACCATTTGAAAAAAATATAAGCGATTGGATAAGAGCGTAAAAATTACACGGAACATTAAATCTCGACTAGTAAACTGGTACCCAGAGGATTTCTTTCAGACCATCATTAGCGTACTATTTCTCACTGAAAGTCCGATAAATGGAGAGAAGGGAAGAAAAATTAAGAATTAATAAAATTATAAACGCGTCTTAATTAATGAACTTTAGTTAGCTCGTCCCCTCCCCCCAACACCATCATTGCGTTTAAAACACCGAATATAATGATTTTACACAGAAATAAGTTAGTAGGGTTCGCATTTTGCATATAATATGCTTTGTTTGCTCTTAGCTAACGCTTTGATATTTTGTATGCATGAATTATAGATTCAAAATACGCTAATTTAATAGTCCATGTAAGTGCATATTTTGGCCGTTAATGCATATAAATGCATAATTTGGACGTTTCGTGCATATTTCAAAGATTTTTACATATTTTTCATAATTACGTATGAAGAAAACACACACATAAATGATACACACACACAATTATATATTCAAAACAATAAAAAGATTGGAGCAAATTCATGAAATTTTTAACTTACTTAAAAAAACGAAGATATTGTTTTTTATTCTTTAACAAGTCTATTGTTCGGTAATAAGCCCTTGTCATGTTATTTATGAAACTAAAAAAGAAAAAAAAGAAGCAACTTATTTCTCCTTGCCGGTCGTTGTATCTCTATAAAGATCTTTTCGCAAATTTAAAAAAAATATTATTTTTGTCTCCTTTATAAATAAATTGAATTTAAATAGAGTATTTATTTACCACCTTTTAGCACTTTTAAAATTTATATTGTCAATTGCCTGTGCTGAACGATTGTGTCGGCAAACAAAAACAAAGATTATTGACCGACCGAACCAGAAATGATTGACCGCTAGTTAGCAGTTTTATTTTCAACCTAGTAATGCGGGTGCTTTAAGAATTAAATGTTAGACTTCATCGTAATCCTGGATGAAATTTGTTACAAGCAATAGTGAACAATTTAGATGAAGTGCCCGATGAAATCTCTAGAAGAGCTGAAGCTAAAAACCAGGCTCCTGCAGGAAATAAATCGGAATATGATCAGATACTTCGGTCATATAGCCAGGAATTCCATGGAAAGAAACATTATACAGGGCACGGTGCAAGAAAAACGTCCCAGAGGAAGATATGGGCTGATCAAGTAAATACACTAACTGGGTACAAGTTGTCGGGAGCATTTAGCAATGGGTCGAAATAAATGGGGAAGGAAACGGTAAAAGGAATATGATGCCACCACGTCCTTACGTAGGACAATGGACTTGATCGATGAAAACGAAATCACACTGCATTCGAAGTGGCCGCAATTAAATATTTACCAGAGTTGCGTCTTGCGATGTAGGCAGGTTGTTATCTGCACTGAAAGCTAACGGACAAAAGACAATAATTTTCGTGTAGAAAATTTAGAAAAAATTTTCATTGCTAAATGTACCTAATAATTTTTAAATATAAATTTATAATTTAATGTGTTTTTTTAAATATAAATTTAATAAGAGTATAACATGTTAATAAAAATTTAAATTATATTTTATTTTTTCAACATACATTGTCTATTATGAAATTTTTAATACATATTTCAATGCATATTTCGAAGTTTTTTAGGACATACATATATTGTATTTTTTTTTTTTTTTAGGGTATATAAATCCGAACTCTAGTAATAAGCGAAAACTTTTTAATAAATTCTCTAAACGAAATTCCATCCTCTTTGAGCACAGCCTGGATTTAAATCACTGCAACCTTAATTGAATAAGTGTTTAATTAGCAATCATTTTCATTGTAATCATTATTTATTAGACTTTCCAAGTTTTTCAAATCTTAACTACCATGGCGAAGGTGTAACCCCGCAGTTGCTGGCAAAAGAAAAAAAAAGAAAAAACGTAGCCGAAATATTTTCTTTTGTTCTAGTTTTTCTGCGGAACTGTCTAATAATTTTTTCAGCAGCGTTAATTACTTTGTACTCAAATTCTAAGTTAATAATTTTCCTGTTCCACGCTGGCTTCTTGATTATGAAAACTAGGAAAAATACACGGTAACCGTTACGAACACTTGACGCACAATTTCTATTTACCGTTTTTTTTTCTAACAATAATAATAATAATAATAATAATAATAATAATAATAATAAATAAATAAAAAAAAAAACGAGTGATCGATTCCAGTTGATAAAATTCTCTCGACGGCCGATCAACTAACGGGAACAACAGCTGTGTAATTCTATAACATGGTTGGTGCTGGAGTGCTCAGAACGAACCCCACACAGATGCGCTTGATGGTCATTGTCGATAGAAGTGGTCTCCTCGGTGTTGTAGAAGAAAAAATCCGCGCGAGACTGACGCACTTGAACGTTTTAGCTCAGGTAATTCCCACGGCCAACGGAGGCTGCACAATAGGTATTAACGGGAGTTTGGTTAAAAAAATCCGCGTCATATGCGGCCACTCGCCTTCGGCTGCTGCAAATTAAAAGGCCTCTGCCGGCGAAAGAATGGAAACAGCGAAAGGAACAATAATTCCAATCTAACGGACAAAAGGCCGCGGCGCACATGTAAGGAGCTCGTCTTTCAGACGAGCGGCCTTTAATTTCTTCGGCTGCCTAGAGAGGCCGGATCGAGGTAAAAAATCGGCAATGATTCAACGATGATTTTTAATAACAGCCGTGCATCGACTCCTGGAACTAATTCCGTTGTGCAGGGGCCTGAACACGACGTCGTCCCGGTCGAATTCATTAGGCCGTCAGCGCTCGTTGTTAGAGCAGAAGATCGATCGAAAATAGCTATAACGAACGAGCCGTTCTAAAACTCGTTTCTAACGATAAGCCTGTATAGACGTTTTTCTCCTCGTTCTTCCTTTTCATTCTTCCAGCATTTGGTTAGCTGGCCAAAGGCCGATCTTGCCGATATTTTTAAATCAAAATTACCCTCCCCACTCGACGAATTCCTTAAGAATAAGACTTCTCTTCTTCTCTCGTGTAACTGTTATAACGCTCGTGCAACAGAATAATAAGCTGTCCAAACAAAATTGTTTTTCCATTAAAAGTTTAATAAAAATGCATTAAGAAAAAAATAATCTCGTATATAATAAAAGATAATTCAGCATTTAAACAAGATTAATACAAGACTAGAGTTGCTGCCAGTGTCAATTCAAATTACAACAATCGAAACACATCAAAAGAGCACATACAATTGAGTTCGTTAATTCTATAAGAGCCAAGTATCGAAATGTCAAGAATATTTAATGCGTTTTTGTTTTTTTTTTAATTAAATTTACTACCGAGTGAGCGACTACCTTTAAGAATGATTAATCTTGCTTAAAGTATCCGTTGTAATTGTATTACTCCGAATTATCTTTTATCGAATACAATTATTTTTTACTTTTTGGCGTTTTTTTTTTTTTAAAAAAGTAAATCTTAAATTCGGTATTTTTTAGAGGAAAAACAATTTTGTTTCACAATTTTCATCGCGAATATTTCCCCGAGTGATATTAGACCCCGACCGAACATTATCTTCCAAAAACACCGGATAAAAAATGTGTAACGATTGAACGTGTTGACGAGCTTCCGCGCGCTATCTCCAATCATCTTAATTCGAAACTACATTTGTACTAACGTTGATAATAATTTGCAATTCGCGTTCTTCGCCTTATTAATTCCAAACTTTTGACCCTTAAATTTTAAATTCATTTTCTCCGTATTCTAGTGGACATTTTTTAGTTATTAATGGAAATGTACTTCCATCGCGCTTATTTTATGACACACCGCACCAGGGGTGGCCAACCCAAATGATCTTGTGGGCCATTTTGAAAATGCATCACAACTCCGCGGGTCGCATATAAAATCCTATATAGCCATATTAGAGACCCATTATAGACTTCTTTTTTTACAGTGAAAAATTGAAACATAACGAGTTGTTATTATTGCGGTTACCATTATTCTTACGTGTAAACATAGATAATATAATAATAATGATACTAAACGCACATTATGGCAAAAAAATATTATATATAACACTAAAAATGAAATATCATTAAAAGGTATTTATTTTACTAGTACTACTTTGGCCATCTCACGGGCCGCATGAGGGCCACAGGTCGCGGGTTGGCCACCCCTGCTCTATCAGACATCGATACACTCATTTCAGACCATCATTGACCGATATAATATTTTTCTGATAAGTGTAAAGAATATCTTTGTTGTAATAAAACCTTAATATTACCGGCATGGATAGAGCTTATAAGTTGCGTTACGGAGGTTTCAATTTTTTTCATTCGAATCTCCTCATTCCAATGGTACTTAAAATTCATTCGCGTTTCTATTTAATTTCAAAATTTTGGCCATTCATATTTTTTCTTTCTATATTCTAATGACACGAAAAAACATCGATTAAAAAAAAACAACCTAAAAACAATAATACCCCAGCCGCTATGAAAGTAGACTTAAAACTTTTCCGGCTATTTTCTTTTTTTTTTATTATTATTTTACGGGTTTGTCAACGAGTAGCCCAAGAAATGGGAAGGAGAAAAAAATAAAGTTATTATTTTTAAACATTTAAAGATACAGGGAATAAAAACAATTCAACGGCAGGTGAATAACGGAAGTAGAAGGAAATGAGAGAATGTAAGATAAGCTGGCTAAGTTAAAAATTCGCTTCTTCTTTCCCATGTTTCATGGTCTACATTTGCACGGTAAATAACATTTTCGTATTAAAAATCTCTCTGAAGTGACCGACCCCGTTTTTTTAAAGTTCATTTTAATAATTCGAATACACTCTTATCGGTAGGACCACCGATGGGGTATACTTTTCAGTAAAAAAAGGGTATCATTTAAAAGCTGGTCTAAATAATCAAAAGTTATGCGCAAACAAACCTTAAAAAAAAAAAAAAGAAAAAAACATACGTGAATAATACGTAACCTTTTTTTAGTAACACTTACTTTTTTTTCAAATCGATCCGGCAGGTAGAAAACCGTAGTGATTTAGCTTATTGTAAACCTACCTGCCAACCTGTGGTTCTCTTTGTTTCCTTCACTTCGTCGTTCTGTTGTTGTCTCTCCGTTATTCATTTGCGTTCTTAAACCATAGTATATTTTCGTTTTCCGTTAGTTGCCTCTCCACATTGTCCACTCAAACAGAGAACGTATTTTTACGATGCTGATCATGTGTTTATTAAGTGTTTATCCCTTTCTATTAAGCGTTCCGCTTACTATTCCGGTTTGCTGCGACTTGGTCTTTCTACTCTCCATCATATTGCTCCGCTTATATCCTATCTTTTTCTTCCCATTATATTAATTACTTCCTACTAACAACATTTGATATCGTATAAAGATGACTGCTTCCTTTTCTAATTATTTCTGGGTAAAAGTCCCCCCGGTTGACGAGCCCAAAAAATTAAAAAAAAAAAAAAATAAAATAATTTACCATAATTGAAATTTCTACAGAATGTAAAGGAAATTTAGTATAAAAATTTGGGTTTTGCTTCTTCCGTTCCTATCGATGTATGAAATTCGGTTCAATCGAGTTCAATCGACAAAAATATGGACCAAGAAAGTCTTTTGGCGGTTGTGAGACACCCCCATCATGATCAATCCCCCTTGTCAGCACGCACCTGTCAACTTTTTTAATAAATGTTACTTAAAACAATTTAAAACTACTCGTTGCCTACGTGTAAATTAAAATTTTAAAGCAAGAGATTTTTAGGCTTTTTTTTTTTTTTGTTTCGACGAATTTGTTAAATTTCCATTACTTTATTACTGTCGATTATACGCACTTCATTAGATCAACGTATTATTCGAGATACTACTTTAATCGCAAATGTAACCAACCCGGCTTTATACGCGATGTTATTTTACCTAATTTTAATATAATTTTTAAGTTTATAGCGCGTGTATGCATTCCTTGCTCTCTGTCGAATTTCGCCCCTTCGTATTTATGTATGCTCACGTATAATGTCGGTGCTGTTTTGATTTTATTTCGTTCACTTGCACTGTTATATTGTGAATAAGAACGAATCATCATCTGAAGTGAAAGCGACAGTAAATTGAGCAAACTGAAAACGCGATAAAAATGAAATACGGTGGCTCAGCCAGCTACAATCCCCCCTCCCCTTCTCGTTGGTTAGACAATGAGATTAATCTCTATTCTGTAAATTAAGAATACAAAAAATTTCCCACTTGCGTTGAGCTAGTGTCCATAACACTGATAACCCCCCGCAAAAAAAAAAAAAAAAAAAAAATTAGAAAGGTGTTGTTAGCGGATATGAAAGCTTATTTGTCAACGAAATCCTTTACAATAACACCCCGGTGTTAAATACTTTATTTGATAACTTAAGGAGATGCGCCGCGCAAGGTAACAACCGTAGCTCTAAGAATGCAAGCCGATGGCTGGCGGCTTCTCACAATTGGCGCTTGCACGTACTGATAAAAAAAAAAAAAATACAAAATTAACAAAATAAAGAAAAACGTTAACAACTGAAATTTTTCGCTGCCATTTTTATGAATTTTTGGTTATACGTGCCCCCAACGATTGAAAGTCGTCACATTTTAATAGCGTATAACGATTGCGGAAAAAGGGGTTAATTTTATTCTAGCAGCGCCCTTTCGAGAGTATTAGGTGAACTTTTATTTTTCGCAATGCCTTTGTTTCTTCCCACAATTCAACCCATAAAATCATTGTTTAAACGTGTTAAAATTAATGATTTTTACAATTTTTTTTTTCTTTTTTTTTTTTACTTAAACTTTATTAAAATTTATCAAAATTATCGCGACAACTTGCTAAAATTTTTCAAAAAATTAACGAAACGATTTTTAAAAAAATTTGTTTTTAATTTTTCTTTTATCCATTTATTAAACGCTGTTTATAACCCCATTCCTACTTGATTATTTTTTTTCTTTTTTGAAAATCGTGATGAGAAGTTCCGATTTCAAATTTCGTAACGATCAATAAGAAATAATAATAATAATAAAAATGAAAATAAGGGGAATTGAAAGTATTTCTTTGTCCGATAGAGTAAAACGTGTGTTAAACTTTTAACAAAACAGTGTATCATTTTTAGGTGTTAACCTTTTTTGTTGAAATGATTTTTGCGCGCGGAACAGTCGTAACCCTGCAGCACTTCAATCAATGTCGAGCGAGAAATATTTTTAAAAAATTACCGACGGTAAAGTTGCACGAAGAGACCCCTGGACCTTCCTATTTTAATTTAATGTACACCTATTACTTAGTTTATCAGAGGTTGCTAATAAAGATTTCGAATGCCCTCTGTAAACGCATAAGAATATAAATTTATTTCTCCTCTTTCCCATTTCTTGGGCTAATTAGTTCTTGCGCTGACAAACTCAGTTTAAAAAAAAAAACAAAAAAAACAGAAGATTTCAGAATGTTTTAAAATAGTTTCCATGATCTTTTTTTGTATAATGCACCGTTATAAAGAATTTTTCCGATTCGAACTCTTTATATTCGCTAGTTGCGATAGAATTTAATTGTCTGGCGAAATTAGCGAGGAGCACGTTTCGATTTCTTCATTCTTATCGCTTGTTCTCATTGTAATAGCGTTCTCATCTTCCAACGACTATTCTTGGCATACTGTGGTCACCACGTTTATTATTCGTTCGCATTTTTTACCACTTATTATCCGTAAGGATCATTTTTACTTCTTGATAATAATTTAACCTAATGATTCGCTCGACTGAAGAAGTGAGCCGAAATAACGCGAGCTGATAGCAACGCCGCGTAATCTCTGAACCGAAAACAAGTAGCAGTGTCCAAGTTCGCTCCGGATAAAAAATTAAAGAAAATTGAATCGCATCGGTATATGTCCTTCCTAACTACGTTAATCTGTGAAAATTCTAACTAAAAATTCACCGAACAAAAAAAGCAGTTCCTCTTCAGTGTCCTAATGTATTTTCTTGAGAAGCGGAAAAAAATTATTAACGGTATATCCTCAAAAGTCACATTGTTCAGAGGTTAATTTACGTAGACAGCGATTGATCGTAAACAGCTTGAAATCACACGGCACCCGATCGCTTTTTCCTTTTTGACCTAGTTCGACGGGAAAAGTGGCTTTTGCTCGTGTCAAGAGGCTTTTATCAAACTACCGCTCCCCGCATGTGGTATCTCGACTAATCGAACGTTGCGAAAACGTGCATCAACGACGAAATTGTTTTAGGCCGATTCGATTCTTCGTTCGTAGTTGGAAAGGCTCTCTATTCTTTCTGGACTTTTTTTTTTTTGTCAATTTATTTCCACGATGCCCAAAGTCGAGCCAATATGATTACACTTCTTTCTACTTTTCGTTCAAGGTTAATCCCCCCCCCATGCGAAATTCCGGTCGTCCCTTTAATATTTACTCTAAGCTCCCTGCCCTTTTATCGCATTACAGTAAATTCTTTCATTGGCACTTTTTTAATTTCATAAAAAACCCGATCATCATTATTCCCCATTCGTAGCGATTTTTGTTTCCGGTGCTGCTTTTGTTCTTTTAAACCGACTTCAGTTAAACTTTCTTTTATAAACTACTTTCGACACTAATTGTTTATGACCTATGTTTATTCAATTGAGATAACTGTTGTTTTTTGCACGGTAGCTTTTTCACATTTTTTTCTTCAAAAAACCTAGATCGCATTCATAGGTACCTATCACGGCGTCTCCCTCTATCCAGGTATTCAATCTGAACCATTTATTTTCTTCATATCCAATTATCGATTTAAGATCAAACGTCGCCTAGGGTACGCCTAGGGGAATTTCACACAATTACTCTATTTCTTCTATCGCTAATTTTATCAGTCTCCATCTGAATCTCTTCCTACTGTTTGGTTTCATTCAACTTTTTAGTTTGCTTCGTTCTACTTCGATTTCTTCTAAACCTGCCTTTTTCAATTATGTCGCTGTAATCAAATTTTCCAGTGCTTCAAGCTCTTTTCTACTCATTTCATTATCTTTATTAAAACGACTTCCCATCGAATGAAGTTTTGGTTTGGCCTTTTCTCTTCTTTCCGTTCAATTTTCTACGATGAATCTGCACCGCTAGCCTAAACTCTGTTCCCTTTCTTTCCTCCTTTCTAGCGTTCCGCAAAGTCTTAAATTTCCCAGGTATAAGTTTATCCCATCTTCCACGATTACGTAATAGTTCTCATACGCTCTCTGATCGATCTGACCTTTTTTCTTTAATCGATCTCCTTCGAGCACTGAGAGTAAAATGAATTAGCCGATATAATTTCTCCGCTTATAATTTCGCAGGTTTGTTTTCTACGGTTTAACAACTCTTATTCCTCTTTAGTTTCCAGCTCTGATTATATTTAACATATTCAACCAATCTCTTTATTCTCATACATGGTTTTTTCCACTTTTCATTTTTGTATTAATTTTTTATTTAAATAAGCAAAATAAAAATAATTGTTTCCAAAAATTCTTTGCTGATAACACTAAAGATCGTCAACAGCTACTAAACGGGAAAAAAATAAAAATAAACAGAAGATCGGTTAATAAACAGAGGAGAAAAAGGTACTGTCTTTGACTATTTATATAGGGGGAAGTCCCCTCATGGGGTTTACAGAAAATTAAAAAAAAAAACCTACTTGGAGAAATGTAATTTTATTTATTGATTAATTAAGTCAACAAAGTTCAAAATCTAAATAAATTAACGAAAATGCTGCATAAACATATTTATAAACTCGAATCAAACTTTGATAAAGAAAAATGCAATCACTATAAGTGGCACCTAGTCCCAGGCAGATTTAATTTCGAACGCTAATCACTGGACTTTTTCAAAACATCCTGCATTGATCGCATATGTAGGCAAATCTGGACATTCAGGAACGTCTGCGCATACTTCATAAGCCCATCTATTGCAGGTGAAATACTGCATCCAATCTTCGATGCTTTTCTAAGTACACTACGCAAGTAGAGTTCTTCTTATGTCAAATATTTGAATTAACGGTTCCTTTTCCTTAGTTTTATTTCCACTTTTTCCTTTAGTCTTCATGCCTTTAGTTTGTTTCCTTTTCTCTTCTATTGCTGTTTTGAACTTAGCTTTCATTCTTTTCTTTTTCTTCTTAACGTCCTTTTTATCCTCTTTTTCTTCTTAACGTCCTTTTTATCCTCTTTTTCTTTAACAGCACAATTTTCTGCATGGTAATGATGCTAGAATTTCACTTCTTTCACATTTTCTCTTCCGAGTCACCGATTACTTTTTGGCAGCATCTGGTAATGACGACAATTTATGGACAATTTGGACAACATCCGGATGAAACTGCGTCGATAGTTTGGGACCACTAATTCTTGGTTTGTTGGTGAATTCTTTAGGAAAGTCCAAGGATTATTCTGAAACCAAATGTTTTGACAGTTCTACATCGCAGGTTGTAGATGAGAGCTATCTGCAAAGACGAAATCTGTGAAAGACACGGAAACTTCTCCATTGTAACCCGGTACGTTTAAGGAAGTTCTTTGCTCTTCCATTGGAATATTAGTCATGTCGGCAACCAAATAATCCAGATCAGAAAATAAATGCCTATCGAATGGATTAATTCCTGCGCATTTAAATCATCCAGCCAAGTTATTTTTGTGAATGCTTCATTGACCAGACAGTTATCCGAGATCCAGCATTTGCTCTCATCCACATGTCGCGTTGGTTATAGACATCTTTAAGTGGCTTCCTGAAAGTTTTGTCCAACGATTGAAGTTTGCGGGTCGTGCGTAGTGGCGAGCTTGTCAAATGAACGTTGTTTCCTCAGCAAAAATTGATGACAGCCAGTGTCTTGTGGCTACAATGACCATCCAGTAGAAGCAGCACAGAACTCTCTTGTGTTAAGTGTGAGTGTTTCACGAATAGCTGTAATCATTGCAGAAAAATATCACCGTTCATCCAGCCTTTTGGCTGGGCTACGCCTACGCTTTCAGCTGGAGCAATAATCATGAGCTGAGATTATTCATCCTTTGTTTCGGAAAGACAAAAAATGGACAGAACAAAACTGTTATATTTTTACTCCTCCCAACAGAAGTGAGCTTTCGAGCAAAAATTTTTTGATGTTTGTGTACGCAACTGACTCCAGTTTCGTTGCAGTTATAAATGTTGGAGGGTGGAAATTTGTACTGTGTCTTCAGTTTTTCATGGTTGCTATAAAAGAGATTCACTTGTCTGATTAGTTAAACCCTACGGCCCGCATCATGCTTGTCGACTCTGGTGCTCCAGCGAAATTTCAGGATGTCTCTGTATAAAATCGTAGTAAAAATGCTTCCCAGCAGTACCTTTCTCTTTGTTAAAGCGATAATGAGGGATCTTCATAGTTTCAGCCAAGTCGAAAGCTAACTTCGGGAATTCTTTTTTCATCAGCGGCAGACATCTTTTGGGCAATTCTTTTACGTGGTCCACTAAAATTTGTTCGAACTCGGCTGAAAAGGTGTTAGTGAATCTACCAATCTTTTGCAAACGTCATTTCCTCTCCGCCGTTCAATGCTGATGTCTTATCATGTAAAGTGCTTTCTGGAATGTTGCTCGCAACGAAGCTTCTCTCAAACTCGTTTCTTTGACAGAACCTTATCTATCGCAATCTGTAAACTTTGTCGGTCCCATTTTCCTTTCTTTCATATCTCTTCCATTTTGATTTATCTCCGTTTTTCTATCTTTTGAAACAACGTACAAGAATTATTATAATAAGTATACTTACAAGAAAAAACAACTTGTTCACCGTCCGGTGTTAAGGGACAACTTTGTGTCGGATACTCCACAACGGGGAATCACCACAATTTCGTGTTGTGCAACAAAACTGTTTTGGAAATCAAAAAAAACCTTTAACAGTAAATGAATAATAACGGAACACTACCTTTATTAATAATTACCGCGAACACTTCAACAGAAAAACTTAGTAATACTCAAATGTAATGTGATACAGTGTTTTCCCATCAAAGACAGCAATCGACCGCTCCCGTCGTGGTCTTTAGCGTCACCAGCAAACCGTGTCCCGTGACCCTGTATTGTTACGCTCCCCCGCGCCCCTTTAACCCGTTTTTGAATCGAACGTGATGCAACTTACCGAGATAGTATCAGTGTCCTGCGTTAGGTGCAATCCGGCGTTACGGGACTTCCCTCTATAGATTATAGATTTTTCGTTTGACTATTGGTAAATTCGTTTCACTGAGAAGCGCAACTATCTTTTCCAGAGTTCAGTTATCGTAAACTCAGTCAGGAGCGATTTTAAATTGCGAACAACAGATCAAAACTCCCATTCTGCGATACTTTTTGTTGTGAAATATGAAATACAGTAGGTTCAATAAAATATCCTGGCAGTTTTTTTAGATGGGCACGCGTTAATGAGATACAAAAATGTAATCTAGTTGAAAACGAATAATGTTGTTCTTTTATCTGTTATTATAGTAAATCTTAATATTCATTTTCTTAACCAAAAAAATTATTTCAAAGCTTTAACTAACCCCAACTTCGTACAGTAGGGTGACATACGAGAAGCTTTTACAACCGGAAAAAAACTATGTCGAAACTAATAATATAAATGTAAACAATTTAAATTGACCGTCAACATTCGGTAACTAATGTTTATATGTTTTATACTACACGAGGCATATGACATTCACAATTCACAAAAATATATAAAGTTATCTATACTGTAGAACGCATTAAAAAATGAAATAAAAACAATAAATATAATAAAACTGTCCGACCGGTTTCTTCATTTGTTCGACATATTCATGGAAGTAATAATAATAATAATAATAATAATAATAATAATGCGTATATATTATAAACACGATTATTATTTATTAGGAAATATTAAAAAAAAAGGTTGAAAACCTCGTAACCGATATTGGTTATCGAATTAATAATTGAAACTATCAGCCTATTTTTAATATTTCAGAACATTAATTGTGCTTTAGTACATATGTACATATATGTGCGATCGAAAAACAAGCTGATTTTGCATGTTACTTGTTGTTTTAACACCGAGCACCTACTACACCCGAAGAAATTCGCTTCTATAATTTCGAGATACTCTTTTCAGTAACGAACTGCCCGCGGCCACTGTGTTCAGAAGATTTACGAGGTTCTCTTAAGACTTTGTTTGGAGAACCCATGTACCATTTTTGTAGCAGTACATCCGACACGCGTACAGAAACAATTAAAAAAGTACTATTTTAAAAATTATGAAACACTAAACGCGTAAGTCTTTATTAAAAATCGAAAAATTCAAAAAATGTCACGAATATGTCTTGATATTTTTTGAATTTTTTTTTTTGATTTTTAATAAAGACTTTTGCGTTTGGCGTTTCATAATTTTTGAAGTATTATTTAAAGAATTACCCCAGGGGATGTGTTACGGTTATATTACAAAAATTACTTGATGGGTATGTGTATTCCAAGCGACGAAATGGATCAATATACAGCTGTGGATTCAGAGGGAGGGGAAGACAGGGTACTCCCTTTCTCACCAAAGAACCGAAACCTCGATGAAAAAGAATTTGTTACAACAGAGAAACTTAATTTATACACTATAAAAGATTTGTATAAACACTTAGGGATTGTTAATAACTAATATTTAATACGGTTTTCTCTAGTAAGACTTATTAATGTCAGGTTTTTATTCTGTTTTAAACGTAAAATTGTCGTCGATCTTTTCACAATTTTTATTTATTTTTAATTATTATTTTGCAATTTTAATTAAAGAAATGTATACCTCTATATTTAAACTTGCTTACAGACAAAGAATTCTAATCGAATTACTAACAAAAATAAAAAAGAAGTATAAAGTCTAATAGAAAAATATACTATCTTTCTAATTCTTTCTAGTAATTTACTATGCAAATTCTAAACTACCATTTTTAGGTATAATTTTATAATTTAATTAATTCTTCACTCCTAAAAATAAAACAATCTTAAAATTAAAAATTGTAATAATTATGTATTTTTAAAACATTTTTAAATTTCTAAAATTTTCGGTTTTCTTTATGAAACAAGTGGTATTTCTCAAATCGGACGCATAACTAGGTAATTGTATAATTTCTCTCGCCAAAATACCGAGTTTTATCCGCAAAAGTCTTCTATAATAGAAGGCGCAAAAAGTAATTTCTTTCTTTTCAATATCGATTTACAAGAACTACTCGGAATTAAGATCAAAAATTAGGCCAGAAAAACAAAACAAAGAAAAAAACCATCTAAAAATGTGTGATATAATTGTTTTTACAAAATTTTTAATTGTCCTGTTACAAAAAATATATTCCGCTAAACATGCCAACAACTGTAATACAAGCACGTTAGTTTTAATACGAATGATTAATTAACTAAAATGAAAATAGTACATTTAAAATAACCGCATTCATTATTCAGGGAAATACGCTGGTAGACATTTAAAACAGTCTCATATCCGTCGTATTTAGGGAAAAACAACAGGCCATAGCCGCATTTTTATGTCGCTGTTTAAGTAAATATTTCATGATAAATTGCGAATTGCAAATAATTAATTTAGCCGCCGCTGTGCAAATCTGTTAAATTTCAACATCGGATTTTATTACTGAACGGAGTATAAAAGTCGTGTTCGCAATTTTACACCCGACCGATACTAAGCCGTCACGAATCTTATAACTACTGGTCATTTTCGTAGAAACCGCAAAAATATTTCAAAACGATTTTTTAAATTTCTATTCGAGTGGCAAACATTTAAGCAGCTTTTAGAAACTGATCTTTCGACAGACCGACCGAATCATCGTATGTGAACAGTGGCAAATATGTCCAAGTAAAAGCCGTCGGCGTTTGTCGGGGGAATGATAATTAAATCGAAGCGTATAGTCTAGGATTGATGCGACACATAGAGTTAATGATGAAAAGGACGCGCAGATCGAAGTGATGATGTTTCTGGAATAAGGAATGCATCGTTCGACAAGTGGAGAATGTAGGGAAAAGGACATCTTGAAATATTATCGCTTCTGTGCGTCGTCGATAGCTGATAACAACACAGTTCGGGGGCAAAAATAGACACTAAAACAAAAGAATAAGAAGAAACGCATTACAACATTGACGACGCGTTCAGGTCACACATTTTAAAGCGAAAAAGAGTCTAGCCTGTCTGAAAATATGTACGTATGTTTGCGTGTGTGTTAAGGCCGCGTAGTAAATTGTGCGGACGCGTATGCGTGTGTATCATCTAAACAGGCGTACGCGTATATAAATATATTATGTATATGACCGCGGACGTGCATTATAAGTAGACACTGGAATTATGCGTGTTATAGCGCTGGGCCGTACGCGGAGCAACAGCAAGGGGTTCGTTACAAAGAATTGACAAGGGTTGGTCACTGTCTAGACAGACGTAGGCAGCAGTAGCTCTTCTCCAACGCTGGAGCGACAGTACATCGCTATACTATGCTAGACGATCCTTCTTCCTTTATCCCTTATCTTTTCCAAATCCAGATCTACCACCCTCTTTCGTATGCACGGCAGGTTGTTAGGTCATCTTCGGTCATTTATTTTCTTTTACCATTCCGGCGAAAGAACAACGCTCCAGACGGAAAGATCGCCCCGTCTTCGTTGCTCCAGCGACCAGCGGAAAGGTACGCGGAATACGAGAAATAGCTATTCCTGGATTTCGGCAGATACGCATTTCGTGTTATCGGCATCATCACGTATATATATTCTCTGACCCTTCGTTACGTCGCTAGCGGTTGCAGAGCGATGCAACTCTCTACAGGATACTGGTCGAAGAAGTGCCTGGATATCTAGGCTAGATAACTGTATCTGCTCCGCCACTAGCTTAGACACAGTCTTCGTCTACCTTGCCACCTGACCAACGATGATCAGGCCGTGTCCTGAGCAGCGGCATTGCCGGTGGTTTATTATTTCTTTTTCCTATACGTGTATTATCCGTCCCCTTCATCCCTTCGGCAGAAAGACCCCTAACCTACATATATCTATATAAGATTATATTGCATGTGGTCAACCAACCTTGTAAGGCTTATCGAGCAGGTAGTTTCGAAAATAAAAAAGGCCGTTGCACACCTCTCGCATCTGATGTCTTCGATAATTTCTTCTACTTCATAATGATTTCCTTTGTGTATTACGTAAAAAGGCCATTATATATTATTACATTCGACTGTCTATATACACGCACACACAAGCACAACCTTATACTTCTTCATGTATACACACATACATACATATATATATATATATATATATATATATATATATATATATATATATATATACATATATACATACGTGAATTTTATCGCATTCCTTGTTCGAGCAGGTAGTAATCCAAAAAATCCGCTAGACCGTCTCTAGACTGGTTCAGTTTCTTAAAAAAACGAGGATTAAAAGAATGGTCATCGAAGGAGGACCGGTGATTAGTTTCCAAAATTCTTTTTATTCTTCTCTATTCTTTCGATTTCGTGTAACGGTTTTCGATTTTACGCACACTCATCCGCCAGCGGCATGTGTACTGCACACAGTGGATGCTGCTATTATCCATCTTGTTATTATTACTATTCGTTTGTGTTTGGTGTTTCGCATGAATGTTGTTTAACCGATCGGAAAGATGATTTTCGTATACATATTTCTAAGTGAACCTCTGTCTCCGGAAATTTTCTTCCCGCTTGAATTTTCAAAGTATTATTTACAAAACGTAGGATTAATTACCACGAGTTTTTATTCGCAAAAATTTACTTAACCCAACTGAAGTATACATGTCGATGTAAAATAGCGCTTAAACATTAAAATAAATTCAATAATTTTAACTGCAGTTTCCTTACTCCGAAACAGGTTGCTTGATCCGTTATTTAATATAAACTTCTATTATGGCGAAATTATTTTCCTTCAATAATGTACACGATCAAAAACACATCATGCGTTTACTACTGAAATCAAATTCCCCGTCATAATTTTACCGAAAACAAAAAAAAACCTGAAACGCAAATAGTTGTTCGCTCGTGTGCCTGTGTATCATTATTACAATTGAATCAATTGGGTTTTTTTATCGGAAAACAAATTGGAACTATTTCTAATTAAAAAGAACACCCAAATGATCGGGTTCGAAGTAGCGGCTTTCGTATGATCAAAGAAAAATCACAAATTGCCTAGTTCAGAAAGATGTTAAAAAATTCCAAAACTTTTTCTTCAAAAAACATCAACACGTTACCAGCGAATATGTAGTAACCTCGGCTTCGAAATCACAAATCCGTCTAATTCAGAAAGATGTTAAAAAAGTTTCAAAACTTTTTCTTGAATAATATCAACACGATACGCCAGTAAATGTGTAGTAACCTCGACTCCAAGGTCACAAATTGTGTAGTTTCAGAAAAATGTTAAGAGAACCCAAAACTTTTTCTTGAAAAACCCCAACGCGATATCAGTAAATATGTAACCGCGACTTCACCCTTTTACTTTGTTGGATTTATGCAGAAATTGTTCCGTATGCCTAACGAAATAATTCGCTAGTAAAGGAAAATTACTTTATCATGTATCTGCGATTTTTCCGCGTGTAAGACAAAATCTTATTATAACATATAGGTTTTTCTTTTTCTTTTTTTCGGGGGGGGGGGGCTCAACTATGAAGATATTAACCCGGTGCAAGTGAAATTTTTAGATGTTTCAAAGTGCGGCAAATACGAATCCGGCTTTAGCCCAACAAAACGCCACTACCTAACCAATACTTGATTCACCATAAAATTTGGTCAGTAACGACTAAGTCAGCAGAGGTGCTAAAAAAATCATTTGTTTTCACATTGTTCTTTTTTAATTTCAATATTAATCAGATAGCCAAAAATAACTGAGACCACTCGAATAATATTTTGAAATCGCTGTTCGCTTCTTTTGCGTTACGCCTTTGCGACATATCCGCTGACACATTAGGAGGAATTTGTTTTATAAAGAAATAATTGTACCCAAAGTATCGGCATATTTTTATCACATAATTACAATTTACAGGAGCACTCCCCCTTATGGTGTACAGCAGTGTAAACACTTAATGTTCCAATATTTTAACAATTAACAGTGCTGCGTGTTGCAATCGAAGTGATTAAGAGGACAAACCATCTTTTCGGTTTTTTGTACGTATAGGTAGGTACATGTATATTATAAAAAAGTTCGGTTATAGCTTCATTCGTGCTTTGATTGATCAAGAAAAAAACTGAGGTGAATACAGTAGTCAATTGATAAATTAAGAAAATTACTATTTTTAATTATTTCTGGTTATTTGATTGTACGATTACAATTATAGTGGTATACTTTTTCTTCATAATTATTATTTGGCGAGTTTTCACGCCGTCACATTTACGTATAGCGCTATCTTGACCGTTAAAAACATCAAATACCAGCTTTAGTTTCTCTAATATACTGAAAAAGCCTCTTTAATTATAATATTTCGTAATCCACATTTATTAGACGATAATAGAATAGTTTCTTTAAAATAAATACCGACTTTGTAAAAAGTTAATAAAAATGCACTAAAAAGTAAAAAATAATTATTTTGATAAAAAATAATTTGAGTATAATGTACCTTCAGATATTATGATAGTTCTTAATTTAAGAATTATGTCTATTTAATTAAAGCTATATTACCCATAAATATATTATTTTTTATCGAATAATTAATTTTTACTTTTGGGTGCATTTTTACGATATTTTTATACCAAACTTGAAGTCAGAACTTTTATTATTTTTAAAAACTATTTTTAATTATTTCTAGCTTTTTAATTAACATTTAGGTAATTTTTAAATCAATCATATCATGAATAAACAAATAACAAAAAAATTTTACAGAGGGATATCGTTAGACCACATACCTATTTAAACAGAAAATTAAATTAGTATGGTTCAATAAAAAACAGATGCGCGAGCGAGTACGGTTAGCTAGCGATGTGAACACGGGGTAAAACTCCTTAAATATATATATATATATATATAGTTGTACCCCACGGCTTCGCCCGTGTATTAATGCCCGTTTAAATCTGTACTTGGAAATTTATTAAAAAATTTTTGTTTTATCGGGAATTGTATTTACGTAAAGATTCTTTCTCTCTCTTTTGGGTGAAAGATGTTTACCACCGTCTAACAAAAAATAGTCTTCATGTTTCACGTTTAGCTGAAGATTGTCGATTTTTTTATAACCTGTCCGTCGTAATCTAATAAAAAGTTTTGCTCAACTAAACGACACACACAGCCATCGTTTTGAAGAGGCCGAGTTATTCACACGATGATCTCCTATAAGTACACATTTAAGAGAACATCTTCACTCATATCTTTCAACCACTCTGTCTCGAGCGTTTTATTATAATTAATTTATTATCATAAAATCAAAATAACAGTGGTTGAGTAAAGATTTTAACATTTCTGGTAGAAAATTATTTAAAAAAAAGTTGAACGGTTAATTTAAAAAATTTATACGGCGGTTTTGGGTTAAAAGTTCGAATATTTGACATATCAGTTAAATACTCTATTTTATTTTTATATGTTCCCCATTAAGTCCAATAGAGTATATTGCTTAAATCTCTTCCAGTTTTTACAAACATATTGTACAATACATTTTTTTCTACTCCTAATAATTCATTATTATATAATAAATAAGATAGAGACGAAAACAAAGATGCACCATCCCTATCTATGTATTTTACATAATGGGCAACTATTGCATCATCAACACATATTAATTCTACATTCATAATTCCGTAATAACGCGAACTTTTTTGTAAACAACAGCGAAAAAACGTTTATTTTATCATTCATCGATAATAACGCCATGCGCCAGCGATAAACATGGTTGCATTTCGATTAACATCGCACGATACGCAAAAGTCGCCAAGAAAAGTAGTTTGTGCTCAAAAAATAATAAAATTGTCAAATTTGTTTTTTTTAATTGATTGATTAAATTATTTAATATAACAAATACTTATGTAAATAATTAAAACAAAAAGTATTCCATCTGTTAAGAGTTGGATTAAATTGCATGTACTTTCAAAATTTTATAAAAATCGCTTAAGTAAATTCCGAGTTTATCCTGCACAAACATAAAGACACGGGATTTTTATATATATAACTCGGCCATTTTGGCCTCGCAAGGAGCTGCGCCCCTTGACCTCCTTGCTTATATGTCTGTCTCTTTCTCTTCTATACTTTGTATAAAATGATCAAAATATCTAACGTAATTCTAAATCGGTCAATATGAATGTAAGTTGTGCGCGAAGAAACGTAAAAAAAAAAGAAAAAAAAAAAACGGGATGAACGTGTAACCTCCTTGTTTTTTGAAGTCGGTAACAAAGCTACATTTCTATGGTAATTTTGAAAATTGATAGCATTTTAAGTCAACCGCCTCTGTTATACACTAATAAAAAATATGAAGAAAAAAAAATTATCCAAAGGGGATCATATTTTTTCACCTTTTTTTGACGAATACTCAATTTATGTTCACCGATTTTCACACTCACATGATACCTAAGTTGAATGGTACTCTTTTTAATGGAAAAAGAATCAGTAAAATCGGTCTGTATAAATATGAGTTTCAAAAAAAAAAAAAAATGCGGGATAAACATATAACCTTTTTTTCTTTTCGAAGTCGCTAAAAATTAAAATATTACAAACGTTTCATAAAATTGGGACATGTTTTGGAATATTTTTTTTAATGAGAGCCGGCCTAAGAATTACATTGTAATTAATATATATATATAAAATTAATCGGCGGCGAAGCATCTAATAAACCGATTTTTCATAACTACTCTTTTAAAATATAAATATAAGACACCGTTATATGTGTTTTGGTTCAAATTTTGACTTCGGTCATATTTTACCCGAACCTTCGACCTTGATATTTTATTTTGCTCAGTATGTGTTTTTTACTATTTAAACATCCATTTTATTTGGGTTCATTAACCAAGGAAATCGAACAAGAGTTTGTTTCAACTATTAGTTAGTGGCCAAATGGTATTTAAAGCCAGGTGAATAAAAAAAAACATATAGCCAAATTATGAAGCAAAGTTTTGAAAACGAAATTTGATTTGATTTTCGTTGAAAAACGCAGGTAATAATAGGTCAGATGGGAAATTAAAAAGCTACGGCAATATTGTTGTAATGGTACAACGAAGTTAACGGTAACACGCTTGCGAAAGTGGCTCTCGATCAAATATATCGCGTCTGGTCTCTCGCTCCAGAGACCGCGTGTGTTAATGGAGAATGTGTTTATTAACCATATCTAGGCTGAGTAATAGGCTACACAATTCTACAGCTTTCCGAAATTGAACGGATTGTTCGAGAATACGGGGGGATATTTTTTTTACGTTAAGAAATTTTCTCTGTTTCGGTCAAACGTAAGTCAGTCTAGAACGGCTTATCTCGCAAGGAAAAACAACATTGTCTTCAAACGAATGGGGATGATTTTTTGAATAGCAACAGGACGGAAATAGACCGATCTTTCGCTTTGGTACGTCAGAATGAATAAAAACAATTAAATATAAATTAAATTATAACAATTATAACAGACGCAATATATTGAAATAATAAAAAATATAATAACGGCACTGTTTTAGAACTTTTCGCTTTTATTAAGAGAAATAGTGAACAACGTGTTTATTTATTTTTTTTTTTTTGTTTTTTTTATTGTTTTATTCTACGTAATTATTGTAAATTTAATATAACTGCAGCTTATAACTTATTTTTTTCTGTAGGTTTTGGACCACCGGCTGCTTCTCCTCCCATTTCACGGGTTTTTCATCCTTACTAATGTACACGTGTACATTCTATATAACATGCGTCTATTCTAAATGAAAGAATAATTCTTTTCCCCGCATTTTAGAAGTTTTGGCATGTAAATTCGTTTTTTTTTTTTTTGTTAAACTGCCGTTCTAAGAAGCGCTCCAGTTATTCAACACGTAATCACCTTCCTCGCATCATTATAGATATTTGAAAAAGTCGGTAAAATGTTTGAATTTCACTATCTCCGTGCGTTGGTGAAATTAAAAATGAATGGAGGATAAAAATCTTTCGTCAAAAACGGGAGAAAATATTTTATTAACTAAAATGAAGAAAAAAAAAAAAAAAATTAAAAAATGTCATTTTACCGTCATTTTTTAACAACCGCGAGTATTAATAGGTCACAGGGTTGTATGTTGGAAAGGTCGTCAGACTAAACTTTTTTTAATGTTAACGCAGTACGTGTATTGGGCAAATTATAATGTGGGCTCATTAATCGTGTTCAATCAGGGTATCGATTGCGAGCTGTATGCAATATCGGGTTCGATGTTAATTGCTCTTTTATTTTGTTCCGGTTGAAATTTGTATTTCATAATATGTTTAATGGAGAATAATTGGAACCAGCGAGCCTTCTCTACGTACTTATCGAGGTTTGTCATGAGACTGGATAGCGGGGCAGTGAATTCATTTATTCAGCTTTCAAACTCGATTATTGAACTTTTTTTTTTTTTTATTATTATTTCTTCAACGATTGTCCAGCGGTAAGTTTTTTAAAAAGACACCCCCCCCCCAGCGGTTGAGCTTTAAAAACGCTCTTTAGCCACAGCCTCCCGGCATAACCTAAGAAAAAATCGGGTTTCGCATCCTCTGAATCGGAATTATTTCGGGAACCCATTACACAGAACACCGCACATTGTGATCGAGACCAGCGTTTCTGAAGTTTTACCGATGCCATTCCATCTGCGAAGCTTCTTATTGCCTTTCTGAAATCCGCTTTCGCTCTTCCCCAGATTTTAATAACGATCTGCTAAGTTACTTTCCTCCGTCGATGTTTGGGCTCGATCAGAGTAACTCCTTCGTTTGTAGCGGGACTTAATAAAGCATCAGAGTGTACCAGCCGATTATCTGGTAGTATCGCGATGATCCCGTTCGACACTGACGGGGGGAACGAGAGTAACTCCCTCTTCAAACACATCTGCGCAAGTGGACAATACCGTCTGTATGTCTCTTGGTTGTCCAAAACAGATTTTATCCTTGCCAGTTCATTCGGGATAATGGACTCGTTTGTTGCCAGACAAGTAAACAAAATTTTTACAGGCGCGTTGCGACTGGTCGCGATGGGCCCCGAGTCGCAATGCCTGATAGTACGCTGACGCAACTGCTATATGAAATGCGGCGCGCAATGACTTACACGGAGCCGAAAATAACCGTCAAGAAGTCCGTCCGGCGTCGTGGTGGCTCCCTTATGTATTACTGCAAGTCGGCGATTACCCAACCGTTTACTCGTTCCATTGAACCCAGGTATCCCCATCTGCCGATCTTACGTAATGCCGGAACAACGTTTGCGATTTTTTCAATCCGAAATCTCTCCAATTCAGAGTGTGGAATTATAACGGTTCTGCTTTTTTAATTCTTAAATTGCTCCTCCCGATAGGTAATAATCTAATTATTGCTGACAAAAAAAAACAATAAATGTGCCTCGGGTCACAGACCAAAAGTAAAACTTCAAAGGCACTTTCTTCAACTTCGATTTAAAGTTATAGTATTAGTACCAAATTTCCCCAGAATAAGAACCGAATGAAGAGGGTTCTTATTAACATATCTATAAAGTTTCACTTTAAAAAGAGAACAAAAACAAACAAAAAAAATGAATGCATTTTTTTTATTAATGTTTTCATTGATTGTTGGATTCTATAAAATATATACGTATAATAATAGGCTTATGGTAACTAAAATATGAAATATATAAGTTTTCGATGTAATTTTTAATCAATATATAATATCTAGAAAATACTGCATCAATGGGAGTTCCGTATTTTCTCGTTGATTTATTTCGCTTATTATTAATAATTGAAGTTCGGCTTGAAGAAATTCTAATAAAGGCGAAGGGAATCGTCTGATACAAAATTGACGTTGAAGTCTCCAGCTAATATCATTGGGGAAGTGTATGTAAATTTTCTTTTAATAACCTTGAACCATCGTGAGTGAAAGAAAGAGTAATCTTATATGTATAAATTTAATTGTATCATGGACAACCCTTTAATATTTGCAGAAATATAAATGACGATAAATAATTATTTCTTTTCCATCTCATTTTCCGTGTTACATTGAAAAGTATATATATATATATATGATCCCCAACATCTGCTTGACTAAAATCGAATTGCATAACATTATGTATTAACATATCAATATTAGAAGTAACATCTACTATGATAAACTGCAGCCTGTCCTGTTTTCTGTCGTTTAAATTTCACGATGCAATCAAAATTTAATAATGTCAATATTATCGTTATTATTCATCTACGTTTCAAGATTAAAATGCAGCTTGCTTCAGTTTTCCTTTGAGATCATTAACATTCTCCGTCTATATGCTCGATACCTTTCTTTTTCCGATTCTTTATAGCCGCTTTGAGGATCTTCATTTTCGTTTTCATCTTTTTTTGTCTCTCTCTATATGTTCGATGCCTTTTTTTTCCAATTCTTTATATCCATTTTTAATGTTTGATTAATTTTTGATACTTTAAGTTCTAATAAATTTATTTTCTTATTTTTATATATACATATATACATATATATATATATATATATATATATATACCTCTCAAAGTGGTATAAAATGCAATAACATGCAACGTAAATTTTAATTCAATATATTACTGGCCACGTGTCTATTACGAATTTTTAGATGTATTAAGAACTCTATTAGAGTTATTCATAAGGTACGCTCTTTCGCTTTTCGTGTTAACTCCGCATATATGTATGTATTTATTTATATAAAAGGCGCGCTTAAAGAAGTTTCAATTCAAAAAAAAAAAAAAAAAGAAAAAGTAAATTGACGGAGGCTGCGCAAAATCTGCTTATTCCAATTAGACCTTTACATTTTTTCGATTCTTTTTCGCTCTTTCTCGCATTATTAACTTTGCGTTATTAACGGATCTGATAAATTGCGTTCGTCGCTCATGGTTCCCCTATTGACACGTTCCATGTGCGGCTTTATTAGATTGCAGCTTTATGAATCAAAAACAAAAAAAAAAAAGAAAGAAAATATTTCCTACGGAATATTTGGCGATTCTTTTTCAAAAGCTGTTCTTCCAGAACAAAAACAGTGTTCAACCTGCCTTGACTGGAAAAGCAAAAAAGGACAGGAAACGAAGTCTTGCGTAATTGTCAAAAAAAGAAAAAAGAAAGAAAAAACGAAAGAAGAACGATCAGAAATGAGAAGATCTCCGGCGAGGAAAATTACGACCGTTTTAATTATAAAAAGACTGCCATATCAGAACGCCTCCTACGTCGTTGAAAGCTGATGATATTAAAAAAATAAATAAATTCGAGAAGCAAACGGAAGAAAGGCGCGCGCACATTCAACATTTGGTGTCCAGCGTGTTCGATAGCGTCTCAGTGGCAGCGCGGCAGATAAGGTCGGTTGAAACATAAACCAGGGGACCGACCGGGATACTTGGGGAATAATCGAATGACAAGAATGGTTTGCATCTTTGGAACATATGCTTTCAGATAAAATACATTTCGCCCGGAGACGCGCTAACTCTTTTCTTTACTATAATTACGCATGTAGACACACACATAGTGCTCTGTTCTAAGGGAGCAGATAAGATTAACTGTAAATAGCCCGTTCTTTTTTTCCTTTGGGATATTCTCGTTCGCCTCTTCAATGACGACACGCACACACATGCCGTCCGCTGTGTGTTTTCTTTAGACACACGTTCTCAGCAGCGCGAGCCTGGCTGCGAAGAAATTTATACGATTCTCAAAAAATAATAATAAGAAGAACGAAAATAATAAAAGACGAGGCGCGGACCAGCGCCTCTGCGACTGTGTGAACTGTGTGACTGTGTGATTGTGTGCACGCACGCATAAGCGCACGGACGACGAACTTGGGCAAATCATTTGTCCGTCATTCTAAAAATAAAACACCCTTTGCTGGACTTATCCGGACCGATCGTCTCAGAATTCCCTTGATTGTTGCCACGGCCGTTGCGCGACGACTGCAGAGAAGCTGAAGACATATCGGCACGGTCTCCTGCAACCAGAAGCGAACTGGTAACACTCGCCACATGTTTTAGCCGAAAGACACATGTGCTGTGCTCGCTAGCTCATCTTCTTCCCAAGAGTGTCTCTAGATTTCTACTATCGCTCCATCGCCCTAGTAATTTTTAAGACCGGAGCTCTGACGCGTTCCACTGCCTTGATAGGATTTCGAAATAAAACCGGGTCGCAGGTATGCCTACGAAACAGATCGCTGCTTCTGTCTGCGGCACGACTATTGCGCGCCTATTGCTAAAGTTACTATTCCCGTTAGTATTATTAGCGGCGAGTAATACATAGTATTTCCTGCTGTTCGCGCTCGCATGTTATTTCTCTTGGATTGCGGGCTGTCAGTATTCCGAAAATTAACTAAATCATATGTAGAAAATGAAGTGTAGAGAGCTTCACTTCAGGTTGTATCATTAATGCGCAAAACCAAGCTCTATACCATTAATTAAAACGCGTTAACGATTTCGAGTCTGCATTCGTAATAGGTCGCGTTTATAAATGTTTTTACGCTGAAATTATTCCTTCCACAGGCATATGTAGACATGGGTGGACGAAGTTGAAATGTTTATAAATAATTTTTGCGGGCAACTGCATTTAGAAAATGAAATATATTTCTTTCCAAAAATATTAACGTTTCAGATAGCTTACAGAGTTCGATTCTGATGATGGTCAGTATAAGCTATCTAATATTTTTCGAAAGAAATATATTTCATTTTCTAAATGCAGTTGCCCGCAAAAATTATTTATATGGTTAATCACTGTGAAAGTTTTAAACGTATCGAAATTAAAACAATTTAGTTCTTTATTGCCAGCTTTTGTTTCATTTTCTTCGGCGACTTGCGTTTTATTTAGTGCCGAATTTGCTTTTATAGGGCCCATACATTCACGAATAAAATACAAATATTCACTTCACAACCGACTTCACAGTAATCATCCGAAAATTCTATGCACAATTATTAAGTTAAACTGCCACTCGGTACGTAATTCTCAGTTTACTCGGGGCTAAAAAGAAGTTTATTCCAAACCCAAACCACACACTGTTGTTAAGAAACCCGGCACTGCTGGTTTCGTTTTTTAATTTTAACCCATAATATACTTACTTTTTTTTTTAATAGACACCCCCTCCACCCAAAAAAAGAACGAAAAAAAAAACCAACGAAAAACCTTTGTTGCACAGCATTTATAACTTTCAAAGTTGATACGTAAAGTGTGTTATACGATTATTTCATTTTAGTAAAAGCCAAACAAAATTTTTTTTACACAACGGTGTTAAAAATTTAAATAAAATTTCGCAAAAACGTGAACTGAACAACATACTTTTCCCTTACGTACGTATTTTACGAAATGACCCCGAACCGAAAGACATATATATATATCAGTGTCGAAATGAAATTGCTGGGCAAGCAAAAATGTCTCGTGTCTGATGATGAGCTTTCCAACAAGTGGCAAACGATTTTCGTCGGCTATAAAAAGGTTCTTTAGCTAAAGTGAAAATCATTATAAAATTTCTTGACATTTTTTTTTTCGGAATTTTATGACAGACAAAATTCTAGAGTGAGCCCTCAACGTTAGAGACATATGTCAAAAAAAACGGGGGGGGGGACAAAAAAGTAAAAAAAAATCTACCGTTTTTCGTAATTGTACAGTTTCTTTCGATACATGATCCGGCGAACATTCAATTCAATCATCTCCAATCATACGAAACAACCAAATTAGATTTGTAGATATTTTTAGATATTGCCGGTAACCGGGATTTGATAACTCAACTGCAATAAAGTTTTTACCGAGTTCGTTTGAACATAGAAAACGCGATACAAATTTCGACCGGATGATTCGCCATTGACACGAAGCTTGGGGTTAATGAAGTTACGTATTTCCCACGAATCGGAATTAACTGTAAACAAGCCTATTTTCGAGGTCGTTGCGCGATAGGTAGAAAGACGTAGACTATCTCGGAAAATGATGCGGTGAGGCCGAACTCCTAAAAACCACCAGTTTAAATTCCCCCTGCACTAACAATTCTACATAACGGATCGAATAGCGGGGCAACTTTTGAAAAATGTTGATATTGTAGTGCGGCGTTTCTCGATATTGAGCAGGCCTTCGATCGGGTATAGCATGGGGGGGGGGGCTGTTGTTCAAACATAAACAAGGAAAGAATACCAAACGATATCTTCCAGAGGCACTTTCACATATCCTTCCAATAGAGTAGTTTTTCTTTCGTGTTAAAATAGGCTTCTAACGAATTCGCCATCAGAGCCTCCATTCCGCAAGGCAGTAAGACCGTTGCTATACTTAATGATATACCTGTTTTAACAAGAACAATAACATTTGCAGACGACACATGTTTACATCCCGATTGCGTAACGACATTAGTTCAAGCACATCTGAACGAAATTCAGGATTAGATGTTCAAATGCAAAGTTAAAATAAATCATCCAAAAAGCAAACAGGGGGGTTAACTTCGACTTCGCGTTAAATCGTAGGAGTTACCCTCGCCTACATTTAAATGGACAAGCCCCCTCATCCCGGGTATTTAGGAATAGTTTTCGATTGTGCTATCTTACAGAGCTTATGTGGCTTATTGTAGACAAAAAATCATGTCCAGAATTAAAGCATTAGAATGCATTTTTAACAGAACCTCTAAGCTTAAACTGCAAAAGGCCCGTTTTCATGACGTTCATAGCCCCAATTTGGAGATACGGCCTCGAAGTTTATGGATCAAGCCGCAGCAAGCAGTATCAAAACAACCATAATCAAAAATATTACGACAAATGGTTAACGCAAATAGAACCGTTCATGCCAATTTACACAATTTTCTATACGCGTTAAAGAAGTTCATCAATACGCCAAGATTTATGACATAAATTAAACTGCAGCGATAATCCGAATTCATACTAGTACGAGCCAGACATTCACACATCGAAGGTTAAGAAGAAGATGGTGTAGAGATGCGACAAAGAATGATTAAAGAAATTATACAACAGCATATATATATATTATATGTTGTGCCATATTTCGTTGGATTATAATAAGTAACCTGTACCTACTGACGTTCCGTCGGTGTAATCGTTTTACTTGATTTTATTCAGTCGCTATTCTTTAAGCAACTTTATACTGATTTTTCGAGTTCAATTTTTAATTAACTACTTGTAAAATGTTAAGTTATCCTTAATTTCCAACTTACATGGGGTAAATTTAATATTGTTTGAAGAGGAGACTGTATTGTGTTATCTTCAACTACATTATTCCTTTTTATTCGCATGTATTATTTATCTTCAGATAAGATATAAACAAAGAAACACTTTGTTAATTATTGTCTCCAATCCAATAGGAGAAGAGACAATATCTAAAATGTTGTTCGTTTTGTTTTTATAATGACTCTTGATTTGAATCAGAGTAAATAATACCAATGGCGGTCACCTTTAATCGATGTGGTATATTAAACATAAAAAAAAATATAGGTATATATATATATATATATATATATATATATATATATATATATATATACGAGTACGATAGAAGATTAACGGACAAATTTAGGCTGTTCACCGTGTAAGAGTGTCCAGAACTAATTGCAATCAACCTTGAAAGTTACGTTGGAATAGTAGGAATTAATATCGCTGAACCTGTAAGAACGCAATTCCAGGTGAAGATTATATTTTGGCGCGCGGAAAGCGAACACAACCCCCTTTTTCGATTGACCATTATTAATGTGACAAAATTAACATAGTTTAATTTCCTTTTACGCACACTTGGAAAAACCTTCAAACTGGGCTCGTTAAACGCAATTTTACTCTCGGCAAAAAAAGTTGGAAAGGTCGACAACCATGTATTCGCAGCCCCGACGAGATGACGAAACCGATAAAATTCCAATAAAGCGTATTTTTCGATTTTTCCAGATTGTCGATCGTGTTTTTATGTTTCAAAAATAGCTCGTTTACAATGAAGCGACTAACTGTTCGTTGCGAGCATAATAGCCGACAAGCAGTGAGCATGAGAATCGCGCCGGGTATTTTAAAATATTCACAGAACCGCGCACTGAATGAACCTGTCTAATTCGAAGACACGACTCAGCCGGTCGCACGCGGTCCAACCTTCGAACTGCCTCTGCCCAGCCAGTTATTATGTCACTTGTCACTTCACTACACGCTGACGCTGTTTACGTTCGACTTTATCGGCTGAAACAACTGTGACGCGTGATTATTACTTCGCATATCACAGCTTAATTATTTCACCTGTGTAATAGTTTCACGGGGAATTTATTATTATTTAGAACACGTTCTCTAACCGATCCATCGAAATGACGATTACACCAGCCTCGACGACATCCAGTTGTACTTCACGGTCCGCCAGCTTTACACGAGCCTTTTACCGTCGCTTCAATCGGGTTCGTACCATTTCCACCTAAGCGGCCACTCCTCCGCGTTTCGTCACTAGCCGGCCGTGTTTGATTTAGTCTGGCGACAATCTGTTGTCGCTACATAATGACGAAGATACTACATCAACACCGGGTTATCGTCGAAATTGATACTGAGCAAAGTAAAGTTTGAGATGACCGACCGGGGAATCATAATCAGTTGTTGGACAAATTACTGAGGCCTAACTTCTTGCGTTCCGTATTAATGTGTGTGTATGTGTGCATGTGTGTTGGAGAAGTCTGACACTGGTAGCCAGTCTTTCTGTCTAGTGCAAAAAAAATCGCATATTTAGCTCCGCCTCTCTGTGGAATCATCCGTATGTCCTTTCGAATTAATCTACATGAATAATAGGTCAACAGCGACGATAAACTTTTCGGTATTCTCGATGTGCTGCAACGGAAACTCGAACGAAACTCCGCTGTGCCTGATCTATCCTGTTTGTTTTCAACCGATTGCGCTCGATAGCTGACGCGAGCATTGAAGCGTTGCGGCTTCTCGAATTAGTTTATAGCGAACGAAGAAAATGAAAAAAATTTCGCTAATAATAATAATAATAATAATAATAATAATAATAATAATAATATAGGTCTTTATCTGAAATATTCCAACGGAAATCTGGAAAGGAGGTGGAATCGATAGTAATTTTCAGTAGGACATTGTTCCGGGAATAATAGCGCGCATGCGCTAGTACGTCTGCGACTAGGACGTACATTTTTCGGGCATTTATTATTAACCTTCTTTTTGGATTTTCTTTTGTCGAGACGTAATCAATCGAAATCGACTCTTCTGTAAGTATTATAGAAGAACTATTTCGCCTATTACAGTCAGCACAGAAATTTACTCTTCTACAAATATTACAGAAAAACTATATCATTCGCGGGATAGGTTTTTTTTTCGTTTTTTTTTTCGTTTTTTTTTTTGTTTGAAAGCACTTCAATTCGTCAAGAACCAGTAGAAGAAAGAGAAAGTCAATTAAACAGAGATAGGGAAGGATGCAAAGGATATAGGGAAAATACAATAAGAAGCAAACGAGCTGCAGCAAATGTTAATAAAGAGCAAAACATTCAGCTGAAAGAGAATACAAAGGAAACGAGACGTTAGAATGTCGTAAATAATTATATCATTAGGGTGGACGAGAAGGGGAGAATAGGGGGTAGAGCGCGACGGAAAATGATAGAGACACCAACGGAACGATGAAGAGAAGAAAATTATTAGGAAGTAAGGATTAGAGAGACAGAGATCTTGGGTTAAATAAAAAAAAAGAAAGGAACAAATTACTTATATAAAGTAGGGTAAATAAATATCGGACCTTAACTGATTTCAAAATTTTTTTTTTTGCGCAAACGTATCTAGAGACATTTCTTTGAAAATAGAAGCGCAAACTCGCAACAGCCTTCAAATCATCAGACATGTTGCGATTTTAGCAAAAACTACTTGAAGCGGACGAGAAGAAGCATCCAGCTGATTTCCGATAGCAGTACACACAACAGTGCCCAGCTACGGCGAACTTAGACAGGGAGAGAGACTCTAAAGAGGAGAAAAAGACACCGAAATTACGCGAAAAATATCATCGGGAAGCTACGACGACGGATTAGTCCACCGTTCCGGGAAATAATACGTACAGACTTGCTGAAATGGTCAATAATGATGCGAGTTTTTTTGTTCGAGAACTGCATAATGTAACAAATCGAGACCGGTTGTGAAGTTGACACCTGTTGAGAGAAGCACGCTAGCTAGATGTTGAGCTGGGAAAATTCATCTGCTGGTTCATTAATCAAATGAGGCGGTCGCCTAAACGGCAGGCGGCAAAATACGGGAAAACGTTGAATAGTTGAATGGGAAAAGCGACCGTAGACGAACGATTAAGCCTCGCACAAGTCGCTGGCCGCGCTGAAAAATCAGACTTCGACGCAGATAAGAGACTTGCGCAGAGACGAGCGAGAGAAGCGCGGAAGATACGGGAAAAGCGTGAGAAAATGACGGGAAAACCGTCTTAAAAATTCAGCCCGGATGATTTTTCTGTAATTTTTCGACGGAGCGCGCGGCGGCGGAGGGGCATTTAAAATTGCGGCAACAGCGGCAACGCTAAAAGTCAATTTGAATAATTTTTCAGCGGCAGAGTCTCGCCGTCAATTACCGCCGCCACCTCTGGTAGTAGTATATTGTTCGCGGCTGCAACAGGTCAGCACTCCGACCCGCGCTCAACGACGGACGGTTTTTTCGCGCCATTATCACGCCGCAAGGAAAACCAACAATTTTTCCGTCGCGCACTCGCCTTAAGAAAGACTAGACGATTTCGCAGTGCCGCGTTGTTCGCGGAATTTATTACCGGATGGAGCGGAGGTGGAAAATTGCTAAGCGGAAGTGCGAAAAGTTTTCTCGAAAAGCAGATCGCCCGTGCAGCCCCCGCGCTAAATAGCTGGAAACGAGAATTGGCCGACAACGACGACGACGACGACAACGACGACGACGACCGTTTCTGCACTAAGCCGAATCGGAATCCAAAGCGATTTCGCTTTCTCCACTGCTTACCCCTTCCCCCCAAAGCAAAGGGGGGGTTTTCGCGAGTCTAGCCCGGATACTGTCCCCCGATAAAATGGCTACTACTACTTTTCGGGAAAATATTTTATTCGCTTTGCAGTTGAAATATTTCGACGTCTGAAGGACCCGCGCTGCGAAATATTTTCATTTCGAAATATTCGCCGGAGTATTTTTCTCGTTGAATTAATATATTTTGCTTTTGAATCTTCTTTAAAATATTTTTTCCGAAACGGCCCCCGCTTTAAAATATATCTACGCTGAACGTGGAATATTCTGCAATGACGACCTCCCTCCCTTTCTCTTGAAATGTTCTTGAAAATATTTCGCTTTTCTGTGAAACATCTGGCCGCTTCAGAAACGGCATTGTCCCCCCCCCACCCACCACCGTTCTCTCTATTAACCAGAAAACCAATATAATGGAACAAATAATAAAGTGTAAAGTTTTCAAAAAATTCGTTTTATCATGTTAAAAATCTTCATATCCGGAAAATCGACTACATCTGTAGTCTAGTACTATTTTGTAAACTTACATTGGTCATTTGTGCAATATATGTATATTATGCCGGAATAATTCGAGCGGAATTGGCGCAAAGTTTTTTAACAGTGGCAGGACCTTTGAAATGCAGATTTCAAAGAAATTAGTAATTACAGTGTACACGTGTAATCAAAAATTTAAATAATCTATATATATATATGTTTTCTAATGACTACAGATATGGCGAAGTAATTAACGATAAAAATTTACAAGTACACTACACTTTATTCATATTTCTCACGCACGCGTTGAAAAAATATATTTGGGACAAAACAAGAGGGGGGGGGGGTGAGGCATTTATTAATAATATTGGAAAACTATCGAGAAAACGTGTGGACACTTGGCGCGCAATTAAATCTATTTAACGAATATAGATCGCATAAAAAACGAATTTTTTAAAAAATGGTACCTTTCGTACGCGTAAATTAATCTTGTAGGAAGAGCTTTTCATGTGAATTATTTAATTTATTATCCAATAGAAATTTTTAAATGTTGATAACGCTAAAAACTATTCGATATTCACATATTTACGCGGTGCCGAAACCTTTTTTTTTTTTTTTTTTTTTTTAATAAAAAAACACTGTTTACTTGCAACGATCTCAGTGGCGGACTTACAGACATTGCACACTCGTGTGTACGGCCTTCGTAGCTTCGACGGCATCAATAATTTATTGACTAGTCCTCAGATTTTTTGCTTTTTCAAGATTGAATAAACCAAAATGCCGAGCGAAACGGGTTTTATTTAAATTATAGTATTATACATTACGTAATGAAAATCCATGAAAAATATACTAGGTGGTATACTTTTTTATGAAATCATATAACTTCAAACACTGACTCAAAGGTGTGACATAATTTCTTGATGGTTAATAGAAATAACGCGTTCGACGAATTTTTAGCGATAATAATAATAACGATGTTTTCAATATATATCTCGCTCATTGTTTTCTTTTATGTACCTATATATTGTACAGTAATTAATTTTAAATTCCAGTTTAAAACAATTATTTAATTTTATTAAATAATTGTTTGAAATAATTGGTGTTTAAAATTACTGTACAATAAACAATGATGTTTTCGATGAGTGATTATAATCCGGCAAAATTTCACCGTGTTTTGACAAATCCGTACTAGCTAGCGCTTTATATAACTGTAAAAAATAATTTACGCTACGAACACGTCTTTAATTAATAGATATATAGGTCGAATTGTAATTCGCGCAATTTGCAGAATGCTCAAAACATGAATATTATTTTCCTGCCAATTAAGAGTTAGTCGACAGAATTTCTTTTTTTTTTTAATTTTTTTCTCGATGTTTATTATTATTATTATTATTATTATTATTGTTATTATTATTAAAATAAAACCACATCGACAATGTCTAGCAAAAATCGGATTTTTAAGCACGAAGGTACGTAAAAATCATGCGTAGAGGCTGTACCAAAATTGGTTGATAATAATTTTCATCAACTCCATTCGGTGTACATCAGCGTGGCTTTAATCGGCTGTTCTTTAGATTTCCGTTCTGGAGAAGCGGCTTAATTTACATATATATATATATATATATATATATATATATATATATAATACACGTACAACACACACATGGGGATGAGAGTGTTTCGCATCTAGAAAATATTCTACTTTTAGGTGATTTCCAAACTGGCCACATTATTCGACCGTTTGGTTTGTCCGATAATTTTTATTATTCCGGTCCGATAATAATGTTGGAATTTCCTTTTACGTTAAATCATTTAATAACGTGAAGCGACAACCCCCCCGGGCAAGGGGAGTGTCTGAAAATCGATGTCGGCGATTAGAACGACCGAAAGGTTTGTTTGGAGAGACAGTCCTGATGATTATGAAGCTCGGCATCTCCATCTTTGCGCACAGATCTATAAACTAGGGCAATTTCGATAATTTCCCGGAATCGATATCGAAATAAAAACTCTCTCGATAAAAGAAAAAAAATTTAACGTCGGTATAAAGAGAATTTTGCCCTTAAAGTACTATTAAAGTTCATGGCGTGGATCTTACCTCTCGCTACACTAGTAACCTAGAACGTTCCGAACTACGCTAACAACATTAGTGTGCGTAGGGCTTAGAAAATTTATGCGCATCAGGCTTTATCGATTATTTTAACCGGAGATGTGTCGCGATAAATAGCTTTCGCTAAACGGCCGTTTTAGAATGTATTAAATTTGCGACGACCACGGGTAATAGTGGGCTACATAAACGGAGGGCACTTTTGCTATATCGTAATCAGTCTCGGAGACTTTTTAAATACTATTTTCACCTTAACTTTTTCTTCTGACGCTATTATCAAATAGAAAAAAAAAAAAAAATGTTCGATGAAAATGCTGGCTGCGCGGAACGCACATATTTAGACGCAGTATATTTCGAATGCTATTTAGAACATTTTCGATCGTATAAGCGGCAGCTGATAATGTTTGGCCGGATTGTTTACAAACAGGCCTCGTGTGTTGCGAAATCTCTGTTTTCCGATAGAGCAGCAAGGCACAATGTGTTTTTTGGCGTGTACATTGTTTTATTATTTCGTATTTCGTATTTGCGGGGCGGAAAGAAGATAACTGTGTTTGTTTCAATAGCGCGATGGTATAAACACGCGCGCATATTCTTCGCCATCGACCGAAACTATCCACGTAATAATACCTGCGCGTAACTTTTATCGGCGCAGTTATTCGTCGAGTAATTTTTCTCGTAAACATTCTGTATTTTAACGGTGCTTATTGTAATTCGACCATCGGTAATGGCCCGAAACGAGCATTTTCGAGTGTAGCGACGACAATAACGAATTTGTAAAATAGTTTTTTATCGATAAAAAATATTTTCATAATAATCTCGATATTTACCGTGCTCGATGGAACGGAAAATGCTTAAACGGTGCACCTCGTGACATTTTCCCGATTCCGTCCGACTCTCTCTCTCTCTCTCTCTCTCTCGCACGAATAGTTCTACTACATAGCTACACACCTCTACTAGCTACTGCCGGTGTTTTTTAGTCTGTAAAAGCACAACGTTATTTCTCATCCTCGCCGAACAGTTGATCCCAGTTTAGAAAATATTCTCGGGAGTATCGATATCCCCCTCCCCAAAATAACCAAAAAAATTATTATACTCGCCTTTTTGTAAATTACCCTAATGGAGCTCCTCATTCGTTCAAGTTCACTTTCGTCGATGGCACCGCGAACGGAGCACACCGTGTCCAGAGCCTCGAGGCCCCGTTTTCTTTTTTTCCGTAATCGCGTAAAAAACAAAAAACCAAAACACATTTTTATTAACCCTTTCGGACATTCGATATATATATTTTTCAGTATTTTGTAGTAGGAAATTGAAACACTGATGCCAGTAAATTTGAATAGACAACGAGAGTGCCGTAAAATTAAGTCGATTTTGTAATACAACCCCAGCGAAATTTGTCTAAAAGTAACTCTCTATATAAATCTTTGCGACTTTCTGAATTAACTCCGTCGGCCTGTGTTATTGCTTACAAACGTCACGGTTATCTAATTAAAATTAGTAGCAAATGTGACTGAAAATTTAAGTTTGATAAGTACCATTTTCCAAAAACCATCAGTAGTTCCGGATGTTTTTTTTAATAAATTCATTTGTTTTCTCAATCCGCGGCGATTTAAATTATAGCAGCAACAGTTCGATGGAAATATTCCCCCTCTAGACTACGTTAGATAATATCGAGGTTGAATCTGCTAATATCGGGGTTGAATCTGCTAATATCGGAGAATCTGCTAATATCGGAGAATCTGCTAATATCGGAGAATCTGCTAACATCGAAGAATCTGCTAATATCGAAGAATCTGCTAATATCAGACAAGCTTCTTAAAATCGGTAAACGATTACAACATCAAATATGAATAGGGGGCAGTCGTTGTTGGCATGAACCGGGGCGTATGGAGTAATTACGATTAAAAAGTTTGTACCCCGGTCGTTTTCCGGTGGAGGGGTATTAGCCGGCTTCCGAAGAACGACGAGTCAACCTAGTTTTAGTTTGTAGCGTGACCTTTTTCAGTTCAATGTCAATTCTTTGTCGACGATGCGAAATCAAAGATCGGTAGAGTTGTCAATGCTTGAGAAATTCTGAAAGAGGTGCGGAATTTCCGGACAATAAATGCGAGTGTCGGTGCCTATTTGGATGTGTTTTTTTAGTCAAATGACACTCTTTTTAGACCGGTTCGAATGATAAAAAAATTATCGAAAACTATTCAGTTAGCAAATGCGCTTTCGATGAAATTGCATAACAAGAGACTAGAATAGGTTTTCGGAAGTTTTAGTCGCTTGTGTAGAGTAGGGGCTCGCTCTATGTGCAACTTTTGAAATTGAAGAAAACCGATAGTAATCACGAAATTAACTTAATTTCACAATGAGGGGAAACAGATTTACCGCCAAAAAAAAATTGTAGTTATGTCGCCTTTTCGACGGAAACAAAATAATAGTCTACTTGTAAAATTATTAACTCTCTATATTAATAGGAAAAAATAATTTCGCGTCGAGTAAAAAACTGGGGAAAGGACTTTTTATTTTAAAAGTTGAACAATTAACAGGAAGAGAGGAGTCTCCTTGATCGACGCGGCTCGAAAGAAAAGTCCCCCTATTCCCGGTAAATATTCCAGTATAAAAGTTTCCCGCTACTTTGGTAAACTTTCGAAATCATTTTGAAACACATTCTGAAATAAAACGTAGAAAAGAAAAACACGAATGAACTAAAGACTAAAGAAATCTATTTATTATACTAACGGGAAAAGAAGTTTTTCATACTTCGTGTACATATTACTTGATAGCCGCTCTCGGATATTTCTTTTGACCGATTAACTGGCAACTTGATTTTACACAGTTTTTCACACAATATTTCGACAGACTTTCGCGATATTGGATTTACCTCACGAAAAACGAGGGCAACCGTTTCCCCGGGTATTTTCAAAAACATAAACAGCAAACTCTATGGTTCTAATTGTTTTTCCGGATTCGTCAACTGATCGAATCAAAATCTAATTCGGCCGGATGACGTTTTGCAAACAGGACGCTAATTTGAAATTTTTAAGAATTTCGATATACCGTTATACAGCGATGTGGTTTTTTTTTTTAAATTAAATTGTTTCATATGGTAGAAAATTAGCGGGCCTAACAAGAAAAAGTGATATCGTACATTTTCAGCTTAAAAGAGATTTTAAAAACACTCTCTTTGTTAAAAAATGAACACTCATAGTAATGAAAATTTTTTAAACCCTAAAATAAAAAAAATTACAACGAGTGTGTTTATTAATAATTTTTACACCCCGCTCCGATAAAAATAACATTGAAAACTAATTCGCTCTTTTTTTTTTCGAGTTTTTTTGAATTGTTCGACGTTTTTAATGTTTTCGCAAAGATGCTCAGGAGTGTAGGTCTCGCGGAATTCTTCAATCAAGCTGATAATTCGGATTTTCGACCGTCTAACCGCGTGTGTGGCAATATGTGCGCCTTGGACGTTTTACTACTCACATGTGTGTGCCCTTCAAATCCGGTCCTGAACTCTCGCTATATACGTATCGGCGCGGCGGTGATAATTTAAGCGGTGTGGAAAATAATAATTTTCCGGATTATCCGGTACTGCCCAATCGACGAGCATGGCGAATTTCCCCGGGGGGAACGCGGCGAGCGGCCAATTAGAAAAAGAGCGTAGTGGCGACCGTGGTCAAGTAGGCGTCGAATTCCGGTACGCGTTGACCAATGCCCAGCCGGACACGTGCCGCGACGCTAGCGCTCCTGCCGGACCGCGGCGTAAATCGTCGCACGCCGACGACGTGTGCGAGTGAGCGTAACACGCGCGCCTCACTGGCACGTCTCAGAAGCGCCGTTTACACGCACGGCCGTACGAAGGCGCACGCACTGGTCGGCGAGTAGCCTTTAGCGCGATGGAGCGGCGGCGGCCGGCTACGCGCTCGCACACGCGGTCGTCTCACTCGCTCCCGAGCAGCCGGCGAGTGCGACTGACAGTATGTTAGATGTGTGGCGGTCGACTGTTTCGTCTAATGCTTCGAAGGGCTATCCTTTCGCGAGCCGAACGCTGCCGATGTTGGTCGATCGGAGCCGAAGTGTCGACGTCCGCTGGTGACTAGCCGACGGCCAGGAACGGTTTAGTTTCCGCATTGGCAGGACTGTTCGCGGTGCGTTTTCGTTTTTGCATTCTGTAAGCGAATTTTCAAATATTCGTTTTCGTCGTCCGCGACTGCTGGCTGCCACTATCTTTTTTTTTTTTCTTTTTTTCGTTTTTCCTTTTTCGCATTCTCCTTCACGTAAATCTCGGGGCCACATCGCGATTAACCATGATTATTATTTTTTTTTTCGTTCACGAACGACCCGGACACAAATCGGCCCGCGCCGAATTAATGTGAATTATTTATTAATTAATTAATTAATTAATTTTTAATTATTTTTTATTTTATTTTATTTTATTTCATTTTATTTCATTTATTTATCTCTTTATCTATTATTAAAAGTAAGAGGTATACGCTATGTCGTAAAAGCAGTTTTTTTTCGCGAACGCGTCAGTTTCTCCAGGATTCTTCTTGGTTATTTTTATCAACCAACCCCTATTTTCCGATCCTCGGCGAAATCGTAGAGTTCTCTCGGAAGCGGCTTGATCCTGGCCACTTTCGCATGGAAAAGGCCAGACGTTTCGTTTTCGGCGCTTAAAAGATAAGGATCGCAGCAGTAGCGGGGTCAAGGAATCCTACGCAAACTGATCAAAATGAGAAGTAAGATGCGGGCTTGCAGAATTGTTCAGGGTAAGTGTAAAAATTTTCCCTATTATCATTATTATTATTATTATTATTATTATTATTATTATTATTATTATTATTATTATTATTCGGGGGGAAAAAACAATAGTATTTTTATTAAAATGAATCGCGCGCGCATTAGGCTAAATGAGAACATTGAAATATTGAAAATACTTAATTTTTGTATACGTATTTCGCCCGTTGACGCACACACACATTTTGGCGGGTCCCCACACAAGTCAAGTATGTGTATATGGTAGGAACGTGTAGTTAAAAGTATAAATTTTTTCTTCCCTTGAACGATTTATATTATATTATTTTTTTTTATTGTCGGTGATTCGACGGATCTCTTGACTCGGAATAAAATTTGTCGTCAGTATTGAAAGAAATTTAAAAAAATATTCATCCTATCCGTTAACGCTTGTTTTTTTTTTTTTTTTCTTTCTAAATACTTGTTTCGAGCACCAGAACTAATAAATTATTTTGATGCCACTGAAAAGCACATTTCGGAAATGATTGGAAGACTGCTTAGCGTTACATGGCGCAATATTCGCGAGCGCCTCAAAACGTACTTCGTGTTAAACTCTAGTTAAAATCGAGAATTTATAAATATCGTTTATACCGGCATCCGCGCTGACTTCCATGCCCCGTCGTCTTTTGTTTATTTGCATCTCGCTTGTTGTTTCATGTTTCATATTTTTTTTTTTTTTTTTTTTGTCTTTTTTCTTTAAACATTCCCCGTTCGTTATTAAAATTACCGCTTCGTTCAACCGATATTTGGTGTTTAGAAATTTCTTTTTGATTATCGGAAATTATTACTGAATACTGTGTGAATTTTTTTTCCTTTCAGTTTCCGACTTGGAAATCTTCGTTCCGTCAAGAGCTCTTGATCTGTATTTTTCCAACCCCTCTTTCACTCGGTTTAAATTTTAACCTTTCGTCACTTTTTCACTTTTCAATGATCGCTGATCGAATTAAAACCCCCCTTTTATTGATCTTAAATTTTATCATCGGGCTAATGTTACAAGCAGTCCGATTAACGCAATACAATCGTGTCAATAATACAGTGTGTGTCTTATCTCGGTAGAAAATATCTCGTCGTCTATATTTCCTTTACGAATACGAGCGAACAATTATTTTTTGTTTAATTATTTTCGATGTCCCACCAATGGGAATAAAATTAGAATTTTCTCAAAGTAATTAAATTTACAAAAAAAAAAAAAGGGGTTTCCTTTTTTTGTCGTGTAAAACTTAAGAGGTTCATCGAGTGGGAGAAATATTCATTTTCAGAAATTAAAACCGCTAAAAGAACAAATACGGATGGGTACGCTCTATATCTTTTAGTAAGGAAAAATACAAGTGTCGAATAAAAAATATATACACATATAGTACCTGTATATAATGTAATATATATAAAATTGTCGCCGCATTCAGTGAAACATGAGCTACGTAACAAGGTATTTACGAGCAAAACAAAAAAAAACATTAAGTGTAGATTTAAGGTTGCTGACTTGACGTCCGATGAGGGATAAAATTTATCTCGAAAATATCGGGTACAGCCGCTATATTTTGCCAATAAGAAGTGCACGATTCTTCTTCTGAGCGTTAAACACATCGTAAAAATCACAAACCGCACTAGTAATTAATGATGTAATTCGTGTGTTTTAGAGGTATACATATGTATATTAAAAGTGGGTCCGCATTGACAGGGTGCCCCCCTATGAGGTGTATTTTTTTGGTTCCCGCAGTCTCCCTATCACAAAGCGCTACGGTCTGTCTAGCTGGACTGCACAGAAGAAGGCTATTACGGGGAAGATATAGCGGAGGAGGCGAGTTCCTTTTTGAAGTGATTTTCGAAACACCGTTGAAGAAGTATTACGATAAAAAGAAAAAGAAAAAGGAAAAAGAAATTTACCCTTGATTACTATTATTCGATTCGGTCTTATACTTGGGCAATTACGAATTCGCTCAATGAAAATTGGCAGTCAAATCGTGCTTTGTTATGCTGATGACGTCGTCTCTGTAATGTCGCCAAACTGTTAACGTTAAAAATCTTGTACGTACCATCGATCGATATAATCCTGTCGCGATCTCTTTCGGCCTATCGGTATGGCGGTAAGAGGAAGCCGCGCGATCCTTAACATTTATATTTTTATAATGAAATAACCGCGAATATTGCTTCACCAGCAGATGCGCTATTTGTTTTTGTTTATTAGCCATCATTATTATCGTTATCGTCTTACTAATACCATTTTTAAAATCCATTTGCAAAAGTTTCAGCGTCCGACAGACTAGTCGACGAAGAGGTAATTTTACCGCATTGCTCGGATGACTGTAGAGAGTGTGTCCCCGGATTAATTGATCGATGGTTATTGCGAGTCGCATGCGTAACACCACCTTTAAAATTAAACCAGAAAAGCTTTTGACCGGGAGAGTATATTAGCGGAGCTTTTTTTTGAAGTATCTCCAGAGTGATGTGTGTGAAGTGTTTCGACTACCGATTGGGAAAGAAGAGAGCAAATGTCTTAATTTTCAAAAACAGAAATAGTTGAAAGGATTATTTGTTATTTCCGATCAAAGAAAAGTACCTGCGATTTGCGAAACTTCTCCAATCTACTGCGGCTTGTTTCTTCTTTGTCGATGCGTTCGAATATTCGCGAGAATTGAATAGGTTCGCGTGAATTTCTCGAAAGTCAAAAATCAATAAAGTGACGAAGTTACGAAAATTCTTCCTTCAGGAGAGCAGTGTTTCTCAACCAGTTTTGCTGGAATTTTGTGACATTAGCGAATACTCGGAATTCGCATTAAAATGGAGAAGTATGAAATAATACGAGCCATTTCCGCAGATAATTTCTTCTTCTTCATCGTCGCTGGCTTGTTTCGAGCGTCGTGACACTATGCACCATCGTAAACGTGTCTGTCCAGCCACCATGAGGCGTCCTATCTATTGCCTGATCGATCATCTTATGCACAGGTAACGCGTTACGATAAAGAAAATTTTCCGGAGGAAAAATCGTGCCTAATTCAACGAAATTTGAAGTAATAACTACAATTGCGCGTTGACTCTATATTCGGCAATCGTATATATTTCGTTAAACGTCGATAAACCAATCGCGCTTTCTTACAATTTAAAATCGTTAGAAAACACAAAAATCGGAAAATATCGCATACTTTTTAGTTTTCGGTTTTACACCGCGAATACGCTTAAAAATAATACAATCGTATTACGATAGTGCAATCATATTACGATCGTGAAATCGTACAATCGTACAATCGTACGCGCCGAATTGATATCACGGTAGCTCCAACGCGTAGATAATAGATACGACTTGTACGCGGCTAAAAACACCGTAAAGGATTTTATCGTTCTTGGAATGTTGGAGCTGTAAGAGGGAATGTATTTTTTTCAAGATTTACTCAAAAACTACCGGACTGATTTTAAAAATTCTTTTTCCACTTATATAGTGTCTATACGTTCAAAACAAATAGTGATTTCGTAGATAAATTTGATTATATACACGTGGCCATCTGATATGTACGATTCTTGGATAACAAAATAATTCATTTTTTGAATTTTGAAATTAATAAGATAGTGATTATTATTTAAAAAAACAAAAAAAAATATTATTATTATTAATGGTTTAAACATACTCGAGTAAAGCCTAAGTTTTCAGCCGAGTATATTAAGGGGGGGAATAGATCTGCAACCCGTTCTATAAGCTGGAGGCGCCCGATATTCCATATGCCTCCCCACACACGTTCGATATAACAAGACCGCGTAGCATTTTATTTTTTTGAAATATAAACTCGTAAGCTAATATCTAAGAGCAATCAAATGCGCATTCCGGTGTTTATGGATTCGGTTTTTGTTATTTTACGGTGAAAGGCTTTCGAATTATAGCGGAGGGAGTGAACATTTTTAATTTTACCATTTTAATTAAGCGTTACGTATTCTAATGAGAAAATGGTATTTTCTAGCTTTACAATAAATTTTATGCCTAATATGAGGACCTTTTTTTTTTTTTCTTTCTATCGACTTTGTAATTTTAATGCAATTTCCAGAAGTAAACTAAATTTGAACTTTGAAGCTATTAAATTAGTTGTTACACGTGCTAATCCGCATACAGGGGAACTATTTTCAAATATCACGCAATAACGACAGAGAAAACAAAAAACCGGTGCAATGAAAATGCACATATTTTGTTAGTGCGGAATGCTTCTTTCTGCGCGTTCTATAAAAGAAGTTTAATCAGTTTCTTAAACGATGTTGTTGCCTCATTAGAATACAGGCCAAATGCGAAACTTACAAAATTGTAAAATTTAAGCGTCGTCCAAATTTCGGAATTAAAGGGGCGGCGACGAATGCGAGTCGCTTAAATTTATTATCAATGTTTGCTTACCATTGAAGAGAATAGATTCGAAAAAGTAAGTACGGTTAAAGTTCCGTAATATTTCTTTTGACCGGGTCCGTTTATGGCTTTTTATTTTTCGAAATATTTTAAATCAACCTATTCGTGTATTCCTTTTTCGTAAAAAATACGTTGGGGGGGGGGGCTGCAGTTATTTTAAAAATATTCCAAAATTAGTAAAACAGTTGAAAATCGAAAGGAGGCTTGGCCCGCGAATACACTTGAAAATACACGCACAATCTACTAATAGAATCGATTTGTGTTTTATATTTAAATTATAGGCTATTTAAATGTTATACGAATTTACCGGTAATATAAAAGAACTTAGGTTTTTTTGTTTAAAATTTAATGTTTTTTCTCGTATGTAAAAATAAAAAGCAATCATTGACAGGCGCAAATTGCTACAGTTTAAAGGTAAACAAAATGCGGTGTTCGTATTTTAATTCTGAGCATCACCCATCATTTCTTTATGACCGTAATCGATGTTTGAATTTAAATTGCGAAGGTTTATAAGTACCTTTTGTATTGTGCTTTCATTTTATTTTTGTTGTTTTTAAGTTTTCCTCAAGATTTACTAATACTCGTAACTCCGGTCACGGCCGTGTCCCCCCACCGTTAGAACTGAAATAGTTATTATAAATACACAAAAATCTGAAAAAAATCGAAAATTTTAAATAAATATTGATGATTTTTTAGGGCGTTCGTACAATTTAAAAAAAAAAAAGAAAGAAAAGATGAAAAATATGCTTCATATTTTTAGGTACTTTATTAATATCTTAAGGAAAAATTGTTTATTACAAGTGTAATGAATAACGTACGTAAGTTTTATTAATGTTTTTATACGGGGTAATTCATTTATGTAAATTATTAATATATAAATAAAAATGTTTGACATTATTAATAGTATGAATATTAACGTATTATTATTTATAAAATAAATATGCGAAGAATATTTTCAACCCCCACTTCTTTTCAAAATTCTGGGCACGGCCCTGACTATAATAGTATATTATATGAATAAATATGTGACCCCCCCTGTTTGATATTTGCCGATTATTTTTCTGCTTTGTTCAAATATTGTTTACATTAGTAGCTTTTTTTTTCAATCATAAAAGTTTTATAGTGATGTTTCCAATTCTCACTTTTACTTTATTGGTCGCTTTATAAATTTCTATTAATGTTTATTACTAGCAAGTATGATAAATGCGAAAGCGTTATTGAACATGTTTTTGTATTCGCTTCTGTTATCTTCCGCGTAACACGGTTAAAATTGTTTTAAAGTTTTGCTAAGATCTTAGTGTTCTCGTTTATTTACTCCGCTATTTTCCACTCTCAAAATGTGGGGATATAAATGAACGAACTAACACCGAAATAGGAACAAAACATACACGAGAATACGCTAATTAGTGACAACATAACGTAAATAAGACGACGCCATTTTAGAAATGACCAAAAAAATCGAAATTCAAGATTTTTATCGATTATCGTTATATAATCGACTACGAATCAGGTAGTTTTTACATGAGAGAATATATTTTTAATTGTCTTCATTTTTTTTTAACGAACGTACAAGGTTGGAAGTATATGAAAATCTAGTTCATTTTTTAAATTGAAAATATAGAAGGAGGGCTGAAACGAACAAAAATCATCATTCCCGTCACCAAACTCCTTTTCCCGTGTGAACTGGTCAGACCAAAGTGCCTTCTATAAACTCACAGACAGTCATAGTTTTTTTTCTCTTTTCGGAAATTAGGAGTATAAAAACAACGGGAAGGTAAATCGTCGAAAGGAATGGGCAAATAACGCCGGCCTCGCTGCGACGTTTTCTTGTCCAGATCAGCCAAAAAAAAAGAAAAAACAAGTATCGTTCAATCTTACATCTGAATATCTCCCGAATTACGCTGAAACAGCATTAATCTTTTTTTTTTAATACCTTTTCACGCGAAAAACGAAGTTGATCAGGGGAATTATTTCCTCGATACGATGAAATATATTTCTTTTACATTACGAACGTAGTGGAATTGTTCCGTTTTTAATAGTCAAAACGGACTCATGCCGTTTAGTGTTTGAGTAAGCGGAAATATGATAAGTTTCTGACTTTTCAAAAGGAAGAACTGCCTAATGTTGTAAAAAAATGGCTGTAAAGCCTCATTTTCAAGCTAACCAGGTTCATGCTGCGCGATCTCCCTTAGATGGTTGGCCGCTAGGCTTTTTTTCTAATACAGTAATGACCTTTACTTAAAGATATTAATTATATTCCAACGTGGAAAGCAAAAAAAAAAAAAATAGCATAGTTCTCACGCACGCGAACTGGTCAAAAATTTCCCAATTCGATCTCTATTTCTTCTATTTAAATTACTGGCTGGAGGAGTGAGGTTTGTTGCTCCGCACACAAACGTCGTGAAATGGATAATTTGGTAATTGAAGAGTAATTTGAAAAGAAAAAACAAAATTACGCCGGCCAATTAAACAAACGTATACGTATGTGTGTCCATACATAGTATTCATCTCTTGCGTTATTCATTCGTAAATATTCTTATTCTGGTCTGTTTAATCGAATTTTTTGAATTAACAATTTCGTAATCGTAATGATCGAGATCTTACGTGTAGATTTATACACTACTATCATCTGCAGAATGGTTTCTTTTTGAGAGTTTTCGATCAGTAATGTTTTTTTTTTTTTTTTTTTTTTTTTGTAATTGGCTCAAATAAAATTTATCGCTAGCGGAAGGAAGTATACGCTTGTCTCAGTTATTTCAACTCTATAGATTTTCTTCCGCGAGAGAATTTAGGTCCTCGTCTTTTATTACATTTTAAATTCATTCGAATAAATAATTAACTCGGTTTTCTCCTAAATTTAATTTCTATTTAATTTTTTTTTTCAATACTCCATTTTTTCTAGTAAGCCTTTCAGCAGACCCCGCGCGGGTTAAGCTTTGTTTATACCGCGCATTTTAGGCCTAGGGCCGCAGCTCTCATGAGAATCACGTTGGCATTATGTCAGTTTTATCTCGCTTCCCCGTAATATCGTTGATAACGTTTTAATCAAGAATAACAACACTGTTAAATAGTTACGGGGCCAGTTGTGTAATGACGTCGTAATTTTAAAATCAAAAAAAGACACCTCCACTTGACGTTTTTAATTACAACGTGATAAAAAAGGAAAAATCATTTTTAGAAATCAAAATGTACCGTTACGCTATTGTCATTTAAATTCGGTGAAATAATAACGATTTTTAAATTCAAACGTTCGCCAATTATTCGCCGCGGTTGTTTTTTGTTTTTTCTTCTACAATTCCGACTGATTTTTCGCAACCAAACTATATTTGAATCTCGTATCAGTAAACAGAATACTTTTGTAGACTATTCCAGTTGGACTGTATCTGTGCCGATTCCTCTAAGAGGGTAGAGAGGTACATGTGTTTAAGGAATACATTATAGTTTGGAAGTCGTAACTTTATAAAAACCACATCAGGTATTAACATAGTGCGCGTACCTAAAATTCAAGCCTTTTATTTTTAACATGCTTGCAAACGATATACTACGATCGAAATTCCTGAAAAAGATACACAGGCGGCACACACATTGCAGAGAGTTCGAAGGTGTGCTTAACATTTATAGTGTTATACGTGGAGGGGTAAAATTTTCGATTACTTCTGTATGTGTGTTTTTGGATGCGCCTGGAAAACGAAAAAGTGTTTTTTTTTGAATATTTCTACGGACTGCTTGATTTTTAATGACGATAGTTTACTCATTTTTTCATACCGTTTATAGCAGATGTCACTGAGAAGGCACATGGACTGGAATTTATCAACGTATTGAAATTACAAACTGCGAATGTATCTAAAATAATTTAAATCGTATAAATCGACATTTTTTCAAAATTTTGTGTATGCAAAATATTGACGAATGCATTTTTTTTTTTTTTTGCCAGTATGTTATTTTGAATTGCTAGCAAAACTATTTTTTACGCTATATCCCCGGTTGTTTGTCTTTCGCTTGGGTTACTAAACAGTAAAAACCTTTGATTACGATGACTCCGAAGACTGGAGCGTGAGAATCTCGCAAAAAGTCAACATACGAAACATGCATGTTTCTCTGTACTTTTGCGCAGAGGACGTGTTTCTGTTTTTATTTATTTTTTTTGACTCTTAATGGTAAATATACGGTACCCCGCACTGCCGCAAGTAAACCGATCGACGGTATTTGTTTTCTAATTCCGAGGATAATCATCTATTTAAAGGAGATTAGAATGGGTATTGGAGATTTTTCGCGATTCAAACGGTCTCTAAAAGTTTTTAATGATTCTTTTTTTTATTTTTTCTCCTTTCTTATGTTTACCTGAACTATATTTAAATATTATAAATTACAACAGATCTTTTTCTACATGTAATATCGCCACAACAAAAGTCTGTTCGGCCGAAATTTTTAAAACATGTACAAGTTGAATCATTTTAAATCGATAGAATACGTTGAATTACGAACTATAGAGAGAGAAAAAAGTGATACCGCGACATGATTAGTCTTTATAGTTTTATTTCAATTATCAGCGGACTCTTCCACTTTTTTCGGTTAACTTGCATGGCTTGTCGAAAGTTTATACCGACATTAGCGGAAGGAGTTATCAGTAAAAATAACAATCATCCTGATTTTTCAGCATAATTTTTTTGAGTAATTAGGAAATTACATGTCGAAGTTGTTGTCTAACATTATATAACTGTAAGAGTTGAAATAATTTACAATAGGAGTGTGTTGATTCATCTTTCCCTGAGACTGGTGATCATCGTCCATCGGATCCGCATTTGTAAAATACGAAGATGCATTTAAAAGACAAACAATTAAAAAAAAAACAAAAATACAACGCGCCATCCCGTTTTTGGCGAGTAGCGAATTTTGAACACGCTGGTCTCTTTGGATTATTTCTGATATGTCCAACGATTCATCTTCCGTAATCGTAATATTCCTAATGAAAAACCTCTCTATTAAAGCGGGGCAATTTAATAATCGTAACTCGGGGCCGACAAATTTGATCAATAGTTCGGTGCGAGTGTAATTCGACGGCTATGCGTGAAGAATTTGAAGGAACGACGAATAAAAATGGCTTTGTCCGCCGAGAACTCTTTGACCAGCAACAATTATAAAACCTTTCGACCAACTGTGTATAGTCTTTTGTTGTTTTTGGGATCCTCTTGTTTTTTCTAGTAATTAGCCCCCGCCCATCAGTAGAAGTTCACGGAGCATTAAGAAGACGACTGTGCCGACAAAGGAGTCTCTCGTATTTAATTGATTTTAATCGGGATTTCGTGGGAACTGTTGCACACACATTAGTACAGCCAGCGCGCAAAGCGATATTTTTGATTCCGAAAAAATTATCATCGGAAGGGGTAAAAAACAAAACAAACAGAGTACTGCGTTTTTTTTGTTTTTAAATTAACAGCCATTTCCGAAAGAAAGAGAACATTATCGAAATTGAAAATTCCCAGGTGTAGATCGCGGTACAGATTGTGACGGTAATTCCGAAGAATTTTACAAGAACCAAAAAAAAACAAAAAAAAACGGTGTTTATAATTTTTCCGGTCCGATTAAAGTGGCGTGTTTAGAATCGGCAAAAGCCGGAAAGAGAGCTATCGAAAAGCCGAAACCGATTTGCTGAAAATTGATGTTCCGAAAATAGCCACAACTCTACCTGACGCGCGCGCCCGCGCGGCGTTTTACAATTTATCGGGGGTGATAGAGTTAATTGTCTGACGGAAGAGCGAGAAAAAGAAGGAGATGAATTTTTTTCTCCGCGGCAATTAGGAGAACACGTTGGACACTGCGCGATAGGCGAAACCATTCGGAATCGGAATCGGGAATCGGTCGCGGCCGTCTCACAGTCGGAGTCACGGCAGAAGTGATTTAAAGGCTCGCCTTAATTAAAACGATTACTTCGGTCGAATGTGCCGACGGTGGTCCGCTCGAACGTGTGGACATTTAATGGTTGCCCGGCGCGGTTTTGGAATGGCGCCGATCTTATCTGGCTATTCGGAATTTTCCTGTCCCGCATTTCTGATAATTTCAGCCGAACAGCGGCTAGATTAAAAACGAGAACGTTGGCCGCCTATCATCGTTCTCGGCTCGGAGAAGTCGCGAGAGGGTCTTGGCTCTGTCCGCAGTTGCTGCCGATAGATAGACGGACAGCGACCGAACGAGCGGGGGAGCAGGATGCGCGGTAATCGTGTGTGTCGTACGCGGTGGCAATTATCTTTTTGCCAGAGGAGACGAGCGGAGCGATGCCGCAGTCCGACCAACTCCTTAGGCTCGGCGCTCGCAGACTGCCCGAATTTTCCGGCCTTAAATGCCCGGTTTTGGTTTTTACCCGTTTCCGCGCTCAGTTCCCACCTCTCCGACACTGCGTGCTTTATGTGTGCTCGCCGAGCGGCCCGCTGCTATTAGTTTAAGTTCATTACTTTATTGCCGGCGAACATCTCGAATTTTATCTGAGGCTGTCATCATTCGGCGCCAAGAATTTGCCCAAATTTCGACGACGACACGGCCGGAAATTTAACGAGGACGCGCGAGTTTCCATCGACGATAATCGCTTGTAAAGTTCGTTTTATTGGAAAAATCCAAATTTATAGCCCCCCCCCCCACTCGTCTTCGGTTCGGCCGCCTCGTCGCGCGTACACCTATTCTTTCCCTTTTAACGATCCTCCTTCCGCGCTACTAGTCCTCTATTAAAAAATTAAGCAGATCGCGCTAATCTCTTAGCAAATCTCCTCCTCCTCTCATGTTTTCCCCAATAAATATGGTCCCCCCATTTCTGAGGATAACGCTGAAGACTTCGCAAAAGGCTCTCTATTCATCAACCGGTGAAGTAAAATAAAATTCCGACCATAGCTTCTTGGCTTCCCCATTCTTCTAACGTTCTCTAGCACGATTTACCGATAGTCCCGTTGTTTCGCCTTTAAGTTCTGCGGCCCAGCTTAAAGTCGCCGCCGTAACCGAGTCAAGGATAGTGAGCCCTTAAAGTTTTTCGAGGGGAGGGGGGGGGGGCAAAAAGCGGCGGGCGGACATATCGAAGCGGCGCGTTAATTTATCACAGCATGCGCTTGTGTCGCGGCGACAATGGCGAATGGCCGTCATCGTCTCGAAAATTACGATCAATCAGATTATTTATTATTCGATTTACATTCCGATTCCCGTACCGCGCCGCTGTGTCGGCTCGGCACTTGTGAATTTTATTTGGGTCATCGATGATATCTTCTCGACGTGTTCTTCCCCCTTCCCGTTAAAGCGTGTGTCTGTCCAAGTTGCGCGCCGGTCATACCAGTGAAATCAGCCGGGCGCGCAGAATTAAGCCGTGTCCTCCTTGCGGAGTTGACCGAACTGCTGACTGATTGTTGCCCGGCTCTCTGCTTCGCGTGTTCCGGTACTGGGAACTGCGTGCCGAGCATTAGCCGCACACGACAATCGCCGTTTATTAATAAGCCCGGCTAATTCAATAGGGGCCGGCCAACGCGTCGTCTTCGATTTCGTCGCTGCTACGGCCAAAAATAAAGATGACCTTTGTCCGTGCAATTTCACACACACACACGCGCGGCGTCCATCGCCTCTCTCGATGACATCCGCCACTGAACTGATTAAAGTGGGAATCGAAGTGAATGAATTAATTGTAGTACGGAGAACAATTATTTGGCACCTCTTCGAGCCGTTCCTATTAACGACTGTTTACATTATTATTCGAAACCTAAATTGTTGTTGTCCCGCGAAATCAGCTTCTTAGGTATGGTGCGCACAAGCTTGTCTGGAAAAAAAGATAACCTCATCGGAAATTTTCAAAGTAAGGGATTAGATTATCAAAAGAGACGGCCGAGCCCCCCCCGCACTTCCGTCTATAGGACTCACCAGACTTTCGTTCTTCTCCCGCCTTTTTTGAAAACATCTAATGTTCAAATGCAATGAAAATAAAATCGAAAAGCAGAAATTCCAAAGTATGAAATAATTAGATAATAAATAACAGCGGCAGACTTTAGCGATAAACGTTTAAATGGTATATTTAACATGTTTGTCACATTTTAGGCACTGACTCTCTATCGTTATTGTGTATGAAGCATTTAGTATAATTATTAAAAGCCATTTCTTTATTTAAACATTTTTTCCTCTCTGTCTCTTACATATTTAGCGTTGTTACTACGTTCGGGGTATTATTTAATGCAAAATTTAGTTACCTTTTCAGTTTTGTGCAAATTTTAGTGGGTCGTCATTCGAAGCTAAGCTTATATAGTATAAGTGCCTAATCTACAAAGTGATCATCAAGCCAATCTGGACATACGGTATTGAATTATGGGGATGTGTGCAAAAACGAGCAACCGCACTATCATACAGCGGGTTCAAAATAAAATTATACGGATGATAGCAAAAGCTGCATGGTTTCAAAGGAATGCGGACTTGCACAGAGATTTAGATCTGAAGTGTGTGGATGAGGTTATTCCAGAAATCGTGAGTGCGTACTATGAACGACTTTGGGTTCATAGAAATCCAGTAATTCAACAGTTGCTGACGGAGGAACTCAAATTATGTAGGCTTAAACGCTGTAAACAACCTGTAAACCTCGTGTGAACTGTCCGTTGTATCCTTAAAAACTAGTCGCTGGACTAAGTTTTTATTTCTCGTTCCTTTCTCAGTTGATATATTTATTATTTATTTTAAGATTGTAATAATTGCTCAAATAAAATAAAACAAAAAAAAATGCAAATCCCGACAGAATCTCCCCGTTTCCCTCTAGCTTAGGAAATGTTTTGGAAAAAAGTATATTACATACCTATATATATATATGTATATATATATATACATATACATATACATATACATATGATATTTGTTGCGTGCAGTACTTTTTAAAATGAAATGCGCTTTTTTAAGCTAAGGTGAAAAATGAGAAAATTTATCTGGAAGCGAAAGTAGTGTTTCAGAATCGAAGAATAACGACGATAACGCAAAAAAATTTTCAGTCATTATTAAAGTTTAATAAGTGGCAATAGTCGTACTGATTTTTGCGAATTATTGTCGGTACTTGATGCAGTGTGTCGTATTTAAAAGGAAAATAGGTTTTCAGACACACAACAGTCCGACGAAACTAATTTTCGAATGTTACTAACTAAAATGAATCTCATCGGCCATTACATTCCTGATGCGACATATTTCTTCCGAGTCGTATCGGTTACGTGTGTGCTTAGATATGTGGTTGTTAAATTTCGGCGAACAGGTTACGCTCCATTAGCCGCCAAGCAGAAGGAGGTGGCACCATTCTTAGGATACAGAGCCTTGCCCGAAAAAACGCTTTCCCGGATTAGAGGTTGGTCAAGCGTGGTGGGCCGCAGAGAAAGTTCGGCTTTTGACGACACGATAAAAAGTAACACGCTGGTCGAGATATTTCCGTCGGAAAATTATCGATCGGAAATGGCGGCCAGTCGCTGTCGAATTATTTCATCGTGCATTGATAAGAAAAATTGTCGAAGTCGGCCTGGCGAGCGCCTGAGCGCGGGAGAAGCGATGCAGAACCCGAGGTCGCATTTGGGCGAGTTGATCGTCAGTTTTCGATGCACGAGCTCCATTGTTCGCGGCGATGTGTGTAATCATTAAATTCGATTGTTCGGAGTGGTCATAAGGCGTTGTCTTGCGCATTTCTTTTCAGTCAGAAGGAATTCCTCGCTGGTGCCGACTAAATTTCGTACACACACGCAGAGAAAGAGAGATGGCGCGCTATTATCATTACGATCGCGATTATCATAATATGTTGTCGCTGCCGCCGCCGCCGCCGTCGCTATTATTACTTTATCATCTCATTGTCTTTAGAGGCTAGACCCCGTACACATCGTAGCCTATATAGGTAGAGTAGATTATTATGATGGTTCGCGGCTCGTGCAGCTCACTCGGAGCGGCCGATTCGATTCTTTCCGTTCGCTATTGTTTCTGGACATCGTTTGAATGTCCCGTCAATGGTGCCGGACCTTTACCGATCTTCGGGCGTCTCGTGCGTCTAGGCCGGATGGCGAGAGTTGATCGGCGACCAGACACACGGATATAATTCGGATATACTCTTGACACGCGTAAAATCACAAGAGCGTGCATGCTACACATCGGCGCCGATCATCTTATCTCGATACAAGTTCGTTATCAAGCTTAGTTATCGCGCGCGCGAACGAAAACCTCATTAAGGTGGCGCAAAGTGCCGAACTAGTGAAAAGGCCCGAGATATAATAGACTATCCGGCTCGCAGTCGAAGTATACGTACAGAGTTTTAAAAGATTCATCATCAGTCGGCTGGAAAATCGGCCACTCTCTCGCGTTCACTACTAGCTAATTGCTAACGATAGTGTGTATGTTCGACAGTTGAAAGTGCATACGACACATCACATAATGTTCATGACGTACGTGGCGGCCCCATTTGCTATCATCAGCCCGCATTGCCGAGAGGTGACACTTTATTCTGGATGCCGAATAACGCGAGAGAAAATGCCCGATTACAATGTATCGCTTTCTTTCTGTTTGTTTTTCTCGGTTATGCCGTTATTTTCGTTTATGAAATGTCTATGGCGAACGTTTTTCACTTCTTCCAACTTTTACAATTCGCATACTACTTCGAATATAGGCAAAAAATCGTTGTCTTGAGCGGAGTAAAAGCCAAACCGTGCCAATACAAAGCTGCGCTACAAATATCACAATTTATTAATCCGATTTTTGTGTATATTGAGTTTGTCGGAAATTTAAGCGCTGACTTAGTCTTTTTTCTCGGATTTATCAAAACTCGTTAAAAGTGTTTTTCAGATTATTTTACTGTTTTTGATGGCCATTTATTTTTATTCAATTTTTTTTTTTTTCAGCCGTAAATAAAGGGAGGAGACCCTTCTAAAACACCTTCCTCAGTAAAAAGGTCAGGGTCAACCTTTTCACAGCCGATCGCGATAAAATAAAGGTATTTCGATAAGAATGACAAGTAGACATATATATGTGTGTGTATACGCGCGCGCGCGTTGTGTATTGTATAATCTTGGGAAACAAACTGGATATTTATCACTTAATATTACGGTCAAAATTCCATTAAAGCGGATTACGTTATTCTCACTTTATATGTTTAATTTTATTATTTTTTTTTTTTTTCATGAAAAAAAATACTAAAGTAATATTACGTTCGAAAAATTACCATTTTTTTATGTAGCTCAGTAAAATTAAATTCCTAATTAAAACACGACCAAGTTTTCCCCATATTATCACTCGGAATTCTAAATCTCGAACGGAATTTTATCTGGTAGCGGAAATTAATGCTTCGGATCCGAGCTCGACCGATAGGCCGATCGTTTAGAAATGAGTTATAGCGGCGCACTGGATAGACCAAAAGCCGTGCGCTTATTAATATACGGCTGAAAGAACGGCTAGGGAGACAAGACACAAGACAAGATGATAATAGCTCGCGTTTGGCGCGCGTCTTCACCTGGATCGAAACCTGTTCCGAGTCTTCGTGCGCGCAATATTCTCATCTGGTTCGTGGTTGTAGTGGCTCGCGTCCGTATCATCGGCTGGTTTTTTGTTATTATTTTTCGTCCGCGTTCTAGTCGGAATGCCGGCGCGAATTACACAAGGGGAATAATGGGTTGTTGTCGAGGATGAGCCTCTTCCTTGTTTTCGTATATAGATTAAAAAAAAAACGAAAAAAACGAAAAAAAAAAGTAATCGTCGCAATTGCCCTCTCCGGAATATGGTAGTAGGTCAGATAAATGGTATCGCGTGCCTTCGTCCCTCGAAGTAATAATAGTTGACGAAGCACCCTCCGAGAATCACGCGGGGAACACGTTCTCGTGCATCCCACATGCTTTTAATGAAATGTAGGCTCTGCCAGCTGTTGATTGCAGTGATAAATTCGTCGACCGTGATTATCGGTGGGCGGTGAAATTTTCAAGGAACAATCAATTGAGAACGACACACGGGCTGTAGCAATCGCTTTGAATTTTCCAAACCATCGTCATCGTCCCGGCGAATTAATACAAATCTCGAGTCGTAAAATTTCGTTCGTTTTCTGTCATAGCCGCTAGCACCCCGTATTTGGAAAGTATGCTTAAAAAAATTTAAAAAAAAAAAGACACGAAAAATTGCTGAGAAAAAGCGTTTTGTCCGACAATACCAGAACCCTTTTAATATATCTACGATAAACCGAGTTTAAAAAAAAAAAAACAAAATTATTTACACTTGTAGCAGAGAATTTTTTGCATTGGCGGAGAACTATCAAGAATTGCGCGGGATATGACAATTTTTTGATTGCCTATCAATTTTGGTAGACATTGTAAATGGTGTAAAGGAAAGACAACGTCAGTTTAACCCCGAAAGTCTGAAAAGAAACTCACACTGGCCAGACTTGTTCCCCAATATTATTATTTTCGCTTAATCGTTACCAACTGAAATTTTTCATATTTCCGCGCTCGTTTCATACTCTGATGGTCAACGGGTTTTTATTGTATACCTGAACTGGAGTCGGAGGCAAAAAAATTTTCCTGACAACAGAATGACGACGTCCTTATAAAAAACACATACACGGGGGGGGGGGGGGGAGCGAAATATGTCGCTGCCATTCGGATTTCGGTCAAAGAGGTCAACGGGACGACTTCGCCATCGAAAAGATTATTCGCCATTTTTGCGCGAACGGCGAAGAACTGTGATTGGCAACATTCGACTAAGAGGTGAATCGAATCGGATCGGAAGGAGGCGCTGCCGCTGGAGCGCGATAAACAAAAGAATAGCGAACGGGAAAAAAAAAACAAAAAAGAAAAAAGTCGGCCAGAGCAGCTTTATTATGTATAGACATAGAGTGGAACCGGGTGGTAGTAATAGTATTAGTAGTAGTAGCCAGATCGTGGAAATTCTCGGCGGCACGGCAATCGCAGAGGGTCATCTCAGGACAATGGCGAGAGAGAGAGCGCTTGAGCAGTCAGCAGCCAGGGAGAGAGTAAATCGGGCGTGTCAAAGGTCTTCGACGGCGAACGAGCGGATTTTTTTACGCGGATGAGGAAGGAGTTTCCAGGATTGAAAGGTGCGCTGCTGCTGCTGCTGCTGCTTCTGATGCTGTTGCGATACACTGCGATGCATGATTCCTGTCGGTGACTCTTGGCACTCTGCGACGACGACGACGATCGGTCTAATCGTCGGTTCCGTGGAAGAACTCTGCGTGCCCGCTAGTACGTCGGAGATCGGTGTGGCCAACGATCGCCCGGGAACTCAATCAAGCATAGGTGCTGACTGGCGAACGACAGTTGCTCATTAGGTCTGCTTCATTATCGCGTCGGCTACTAATCAGCCGAAAATAAAATCTACACAACAATAAAAACCAGATCATTTCGAGAATGCTGAAGTCGGACGGTTTTTTTTTCACGATTTTTCCAGATTTTTCACTCCATTTTTCCGCCTCTTTCTTCATACCGCTCTGCGCTGGCCACAACCTCATCTTCCGTCATCCGTTAATTCCTTCTGTCACTTCCTTTTCCTGTGCTTGTCGTTCGTCTCCTTCACCTCGTTGCCGTCCGTTTTTTCGTTTTCTTATTTTTTATTTATTATGGTATGTGTGTCGCGGTCGGAGAGGGTCGTTCGATTCCCACGCGAACATGTGTCCAGAGCATCTATATTGACGTCATCTGTGCAATTGTCCCCATCCGCTTCCTCCGGGATGCCGTTTAAATTGACGCCGCGATTCCTCGAAATCCAACGATCGATTTTTAGTTTCTAAATGGTATTCGAGTTCAATCTTTCTGTGTCGTTTTATTTCAAACGTATCCGTTTATTAGTCATTAGGTTACGAAAAATTTTTCGGGAAATATCCTGTAAAACGACGACGGTAGCGCGACATCTAAGCACGCGATCAGATGTGTCCGACCCGCGTCCCGATTATAGTGATTAACCCGGCTTGCATTAGCTTCACAGTTCTTTGACGAGAGAATGAGACCTTATTTTTACTGTTTTCATTTGATCGCATCTCTTTTACAAATTAGTTCAATTCGATCAGTTCAATTTCTAGCATCACGATGGAGAAAATTTCGAATTTTCGTACTTTTTCTTTATTTGATCGGGGAACTCTATTGTTAAAAAATTTTTATAAAAATTAAAAAACTTTTAATTGCAGCGCGCTGGTTTTTTTTATCATGAACGTTTTGAGTGCACTTCACGCGCCTAAACACCGAGCTGCTAAAATATTTCTACTTTTAATCACAATACCCGTAGAGGAAAAAAATTTGCAAATCGCAAACGTGTCAGTCATCGAAATAGTCTAGAGATAGGTCACGTAATAGCGCATTAATTAGATCTCGAAAAGTCAGTAAGAAATAAAAAAATTAATTTCGCAAAGTTATTTCGAAACCTAGATTATTTCGGACATCCGACTAGCTTAAAAGCTTGAAATTTATGGAAACATTTTTAGAACTTGATGGTATTTAATTTTTTTAATACGTTTGTCAATAAATAAATATTTTCTTTTGAAAGTATTCTCTATCCATTCATTTCTGCTGCTCAAGACTAACGCTAATTTCGTTTTATCTTTTTTTTTTTTTTTTGTTTTTTGCAATGCGAGGATTAACTTTAAAAAAGTCCTCCCTATGTGAATCTACGTCATAATGATCTTAATAAGAGCGATATATATATATATATATTATATATGAGATCCAGCCTTCCAGATGTACCGATTTTCTGGATTTTTAAGAATATGCTAATTTTTGCAAAATGAAGTTTTATTAACCGAAGATCGAAACGTTATCATAAGATATAGTCTAGTTTTTATTATATATACATTTAAAATTCCATCCATCTTACTTCGCCACGTAAAAATATTACTAGTTATGACAGTTGTGTTCTGTATAATATTTATCGAAGAGAGTAAATATTAATTGACTACATAATTTTCAAATGAGGATGACGTAATAATTTTTTTCTTATTAATCATTAATGTATGCACGCGCGTATAATCAAACCTGAAATTCTAAAGGCCAATCGATAATCTTTTGCAAAGGGAGAGCATGACTGAGTGGATATCTCGAAATTTTCGATGGATGAGAAGGGGAGCAGCGCCACACAAATTGTTAAATTTAGTGCCAACTTCATTTTTAATTTTTAAGATCTATAGGATAGATAACGAAAATCACACATATTTTTCTAATCGATTAGTTTTTCATATTCGAACCGTACAGTTTTCAATATCTTAACACCCGATCTAGTAAAGTCTGGGAGGGGGGGATAAAACTGAAAAGCTCGCGTATCGGGGAAGAAAAACATTGCAATCTTCATCGCGCCACAACCAAGCATGGAACAATTTCTCCGAGTTTCGTTGCGCATACGATGATGGATGATTTTTTTTCAGTGTAAATATTTCAAATGATCAAATAGTTCTCCCCTACTATTATTAAAACTGCACACAAGGTATACTTGAAGATATAATCGTAGCGCGGTTTCTGCGAAAAAGTTCCCATCAGAGCGGACCGAGCAGACGTTGTAAATTCAGTATATGAAAGAATATCATTTTTTCGCTAATCGACCGAGCCGAAGTGTGACGTATGTAAACTCCCGAAGTTCCTCTGTAGACGACGGTTTGGAGGAATGAAAGCTAGGCCTAATGAATGTGTTACGCTACTCACGTGTGCTAACGCGTAAGAGTATCCGTATCGGCCAGTCTATTCTCACAGGTGAGAGTTTGGCACGCTAGCAGATATAAAATAAGAGTACGTCAAACGCTTTACACACTACGCTAAATTGGCGCCTTTGCCGCAACTCCTCGTCCGGCCTTTGTACTGCCGCCGAGTTTAATTCGGCCCTCTCCGCCGGCTGTCCCGCGGTTCGCTTGCTCCGTTCGAGTAATGTGTTCTCGCTAAAGGAGGAGAAGAAGACGACGGCGACGAAGGAGATGGAAAAAAATAAGAAAAAAAAGCAAACAAAGAAGATACACAGTGAAGCTGAAGACTGCCCAGCTGTTTGTTTGTATACACGGACCGGCCAAGTCCTCGCGCGGATATAATGTGTATATTATGCACATTATAGAGCTTCGGCAGATGAAGCTGAGTCAATATAAAAATAGTAGCAAACCGAGTTCGACGACCGCATTTTGGCCCGGTTCCTCTGACCAGACCATCATTATTTTCGGAAACCGCTTCCCCTGCCATTCGGTGTCGCGATGATTTACGAATTTCCCATCGCGCCGCAAATGCGCTGATCAATTTTTCGTCAGCAGCGAAACAAACTGACGGTCGTCGATGCGCGCTGGTCAAGGCTATGGACGCCACCGGCACGTCGTCCCAGTTTACTCTGTCGCGCTGGTCAAGGCACCGAGCAGCAGGTGTCGCTGCTGGGTTTATTTCCGAGTTTCAGTCGCAGATTGCCGCTAAATCTAGGATGCAACGGCGATTTGGTCGTGACCAACGCGCGACCGGCCAATTTCGCCGCTCGCCGATAATTAACGCAACTATGTAAACGAACGAGAATCTCGCACATTCTCCGAGAAGGACGATTTTTCCCGCCTTTTTTTCAAACGTGTTCATAGATCCGTCGTGCGCGCATACATATAATGTGGCTGTAATTCTCCCTCGCGAACCACCGCGGTTTGTTTATTCATCAACTAGTCGGAATAGAGTTATAGTGTGTGGACGACATCAAGTCTGTCAGAAATGTGTTTCGCAAAGTTTTCGCCGATTACTGACTGCTATCACCCCCCGGTTGTTTCGTTAGAAACCTCGCGGCGAGGCCTATATACACTGGATTGATTTTCCGCGTAAGTTAAACTTCGAGATTAGGCTGATTGGCTGGTGTTGTTAAGTTCGTTTCCTCTGTCACTGATTTTTTGTTATTTTACATGATTTCCGTACCGATTACATCGAAACGTGTTTACAAATAAACGACATTCGATCGATCTCAATCAAATATGCTTCGCTCCGAGGCTTGCTCTACGTGTTCTTTCTTACGGAAGTTTCGCAATACTGGCGAGTAGAAAAAAAAACAAAAAAAAAACAAAAAAAAACAAAAAAAACATTTTTTCTTTTTCTTATAATTTCCAACAAATCGTTATGACGCGAAAAAATGGAAAAAAAAAAGGTCAGTCTCGATTTAAAGAGATTGTATTTACTTTTCCTGGTCACTTTTTTACTAAATGTTGCGCGATTTTTAGAGAAAGTGAACATGTGAGTGTCTATCGAGCCGCCGTCTAATAAAAAGGCGAAAAAGACACAAAGAATAACCCCGTGTGTTGTATACTTAGTGAACAAGAAAAGAATTTTGACCCCGGGATAAGCGACAAAACAGGTCTCCATTGTAACGCTGCTTTAGCTTCGAATAATAGACCGTGCGTAATCTTTGAAATACGTCCGCCGTGTCGGTCATTGCGCAAAAGGTTGTTTTTGTCGGCGTGTAACTTATTTAAAAAAGGTTTTATTGCCGATAGCGGTGCGATTTTATTAGGCTCTCTCGTGTCTTCGAGCCGCGGAGAGGGGTTGCTCCTAAAACCTTAGAAGCGACCCGAAAATTGGAAATTCGCAAAGAACTTCCGAAATTGCTATATAAATTTATAGCTTTGGCATTTGGCGGGAAATGTTGCCTTCGATGTTGAATCATTCTGCTGATGGAATATGATGAATAAACCGCGACGACGTCGACCAAGACGACAACGTCGATGACATGGAATAAGCCGAGTCTCAACTGTTGGAGTCGGTGCGTCTCGAACGAAGAAGTAAAAGCGAAAGCAGCCATCATTTTATTAACGCAGCAGTAAAATTGTTAATGTTGCTTTTAAATAATCATCATCCGATAAGACAGAAATAAATAGTTATTAGCGTACATTGGCACAATATCAACTCTCTTACAATATACTTGCCGATTTATTACAGCTCACCTATGCTGCCCGATTTCTTCGTAGGCGCATAGATTTTAGTATGGGAAAATGCCGTTATTTTCTCTGAGGAATGTATGTGTGTGTCGACTTTTTGTTGCCGAAAATGCCGCTAAAATCTCTGGAAAATATGAAACTTATCGGTAAATTTGATTACGTATTTATTTTTAAAAGAGGGGGGAAAAAAAAGACATTAATAATTTACGCGAATTCTGATGGTGCACAGTAAGTGTAAGTTTTCCGAAACGTTAAGTTTTTTTGAAGTTTTAAGACTGATTTTTTTTCACACGATGCCTTCTAAATTGTTTTTCTAATTATATGTAAGTTTTAAATGATTAATTTAGGCGCATAGTCGAAACTGATTAGAGTTAATCGTGTTTTGTTCGGCTAGAATATCTCGGCACATTGACACTCAAGATAATTGCGCTGGTTTAAAGCTCTATATAATTGACGCGTCCAAAAATATATATATATATATATATATATATATATATATATATATATACAGGTATAATAAAAAAAAAAACCGAAATGAAAAATGTGTAGTATAATTTGAAAATTTTTAAGAGTAACGAGTTTATTTTTTTTCCCCCCGATTAGGCTTTTGCAAAACTTATATAGTAGGTTGTTTTATTATAATAAAAAATTCCAGACGGTTTCTAAAAGTTACTTTTAAAACTTTTGCCCTACTAAACATTTCTCTGGTTTTACTTTTAATTACAAGTACTTTTATTGTTATTTATTATTTGTAATTATTATCGTAATTTTTTTAATTTTTCTGATATTCGCGTGAGAATTATCTTTTATGGAATGATAATGAAATCGAAAAAATCACACCGATAACTAAATCGTAATTAAGAAAGTACAAAAGAGTGAAGTATCGATTAAAAATCTGCGCTTTGTCGATTAATTCCGGATGCACGTTGAAATTAATCTTTTAAGAATTCGGTTCCTATACTTGCTAATTTCCGCTCGTTCGTGGTAATTTTGTTCACAACGGGCGCGCGTAGAGATTCAAAACGGGATTATTACATATAACATTTATACAAAAAGAGAAAGTATGTGTATAATAAGATCCTAATCATTCTCGCGGAGCCATTTAAAAAAAAAAAAAAAAAAAAAAATGAAAAAAACCTTCAAATAATTTTTTCGTAAAAATCTTGTGAAGGAAACCGAGAGAGTTTGAGCGTTTTATAAAGATGGTGGTGATAGGGAAAATTTTTGCGGATGATGATTAGGCGTGGAAAGCTAAAAGCGGTGATTAAAGTTTGGGGAATGTGCGGGATTGAAGCGGGAATCGCGAAACGCTGCGACGACACAGCTAAAGTTTGAATTTTTTTCTTTGATTTTGCGATGATTTTCTCAAACTGTCTATTTCCCGGGTTTTTTTTTTCCTTCAGAAGATAACATGACTGCTCGATTCCCAAATCAATGAGTCACTGTAAAAATATAAGTTTGCCGCTTGTCCGGACCCCCCCGCCGAGTTGTAGTAGTAGTAGCGTGGTAACGGCTATTCTCTCGTACGACGTTATTTTGCGATCACGGAAGCATCTGACGAGCGCCGGAATTGTCCGAATTTTATCCGGACTAACCGACTGCGGCGTTACGAGACGACCAAATAACTTTAGAAAAAAGACGCGCGGAATTGATCGATGGAGCGCGGTCGGTCGGTCGGCGCTGAGAATGAGATTTGACCGATCATCTGTGTCGGTAGGAGCTGGCGTTATTATTAATCGTGGTCGACTCATAATCGTAAAATCGTTCAGAATGTGTCCATCAGAAGTTCTTCCCAGTGACTCATCGTCGTTTCGAATGGTAAGAGTCGCCGCGAAAGTATCGCGGGAAAATTCTTGCAATTCCGCGTTATCGAGCTGATTTCCGATTTATCGCTACTTTCGTCGCGTAGCATTGATCGTGTTCGGCTACTACTGCAGAAGCGGTACTATCGAAATATGTGAACGCACTCTGGCATATTTCGTCTGCGCTTTTCGGTGAAATTTTAACATCGACATATTATGTTATAAAATTAATGGTCGTCCGCTCAGCTGTCTCGGCGGTTTTAATTTCTTTGCAAATTTCTCTCGAGAAAGTAAGTGATGGCTTTTTAAAAGGCACCCCCCCCCCCACGGCATACGGAATTGTTTGGGGGGTTAAAAAAACTAAATTGGACTACGCAGTTCTGCAAGATACTTAGGTGCCGTTTGAGACACAGCTTTACAAGTGTGCGACCGGAAAAGGGTAATTGTTTTCAGCCGAAAAATACGACCAGAAATCATCACAACAACAACGTCTTCTTTAAAAGAAGGAGTCTCTCTTTATGATGGGGATTGTTCTTATTTCCGCTAAACCGGAACAGCACTGTGTTGGACTGTTTTTGCCGGCGCTCTCTTTATGTTGCTGAAATGTCTGACTTGGCCGTATTTTTAAGAATCTCGGTCAACGGTAAGAAAAACGAACGTGTTATATCATTATTACCAAGTGGCACTTTTGGACCGCGACGCTTTTCGGAGGCGCCTATGTGCTGGTAGCGCTTAAATTCGCCTTGCCTGGCAGTTTTGCAGCTTACGTTTCAAAACGAATTAATTATAGCGCGTAATTGCCATTGTGAGGTCAGAGCGGGTGATGGTGGCGGCGCCCTTTCGAGTGCTCGGGCCGAAAATGGTTCTGCTAGTGTGTAGCATAATTCAGCGATTACAGCGATTATACGACGCGAAGCTTTTGGAATCGGGACGATAATAAAAACTTTTCCATGTATAAATCAGCCGCGAACAGAACCGTTAGCAGTGCTCTTCTTCTATGCTTTTTCTCGAGTGCGCCGATTTATGTCTTGTTACTTTTCCTACCGTCTTCATCTTTAATCGTAACGCCGCGTCAAATTTTCCCGACAAAGACACTACTCCGCACCCTCCTAATATCAGCTGAATAAAGCAGGCCATTTCGATGATAATAAATCGATTTTCACTTCGGGGCTAAATAATTACATAGAAAAGAAAAAGGAAAAAATTCAACCGAATGAAGGTATATTTTATCATCGGGGTAATTAAAAAATGTTTCTTATGTGACGGCGTCCAATTTCTAATTATGACGCGAGCGATTCATTATCATAAATAGGCCAGCAATCATTGATTGGTTACTTAAGCTCGCCTATATAATTGCACCACTACACCTCTCGGTTATAAAATTTTTCGATTTTCATCGCTTTTCCGATAGTCTGGCTAATATTTTTACGGCTAGTCGAAAAAACCGCGAAAATCGTATTTATTTTACTATCATTTCGTCAACCTCTATGATACTACTCAGTCTCGGCTTTAATAAAATTAAAAATTAAGAAAAACCGCGTAACGTTGAAGAGTAGGCCAAAAAAAAAAATAAATAAATAAAAACACCGCGGAATAATATCATTTTTTCAACTAGTAATTACAGAAATGTCGTAATTTTATCAAAATTTCAATCAACAATCCTATTATTACGGCGACGGGGAAAATACTGTGTGTGTGTGTTTGTCGTTTGCGATTTTCTTAATTACCTCCGTCTTCGACTCGATTAAATGAAAATCACCGGAGGATATAAACGGCTGCCGATCTATACCAAACACGCATATTCACTCTCTCCACACGGTGTCCGTACTTCCGCTACGCCGGCGATAGCGCGACATTCACTTCCGACGATTCGTACAAATCGTGCCTCTAGTGTGGGCCGTGGTAGGAGGGGGACATGTGGCTTGGGCAGAGGCAAAGGCGCGCACACGTCGAAGAAGCGGAAAAGGTGACTGCTTTCAACAATGGACCGGATAGTGTAGGTCTGGCCGAGGCGAACAGCAGCGCCGGCAGTAGCGGAAGAAATCAAAGCCTTTGAACGAAGGAAGTAAAAAACACACACGGCCAGTCTGAACAATGTCTCCGGCGTGTTCGGCGGTTATGCCATGGCCTATGAGATATCGGCGGAGCGGCGGACCTGTTCTTCGGAGCGCGGGAAAGCGCTGTGCTCGGAATCTGCCAAATGTTGTTATTATCTTATACGTGAGATGACGATCAAAACTAATTCGTTAGAACGGCGCGCGAGATGTTGTAATCTCCGCCGAAGAGAACATTATCGCAGGAAGCCGTACACGCCAACTGAAATTGACCCACCACCAAAACCTCCACCGACGCTTGGATAATTCCGTAATCGTTTCTACACCACAACACACGCAACAGCCAAAATCGAACCCTTTACTCGTGAAATCGGCCGTCTAGAATCGAATCGCATTTCGTCCGCTTCGTTTCATGCGAACGAACGAACGATAGCGGAATTTAGGATGATCGCGCGTATACGTTTCTGATGCCTTCCCACCTTCCTTTCAGATTTCTGGGCACGTAGTGCGAACACGCGGATTTAATTTCCGAATTATCTCGCCACTTTCCGCCGACCACAGTGACCGCCAGTTCTCGTAAGCGTCGATCTGTCGTACAGAACCCGATCGATGTGTACCAGACTGTTGATTAGTTCCCGAGCGTAGAGGAAAAATACTCCCGCCGTCGCCGGAATATTCGCGCTGGACTTTGCGTTTCGAGTAACTTTTGCGGAGCGCTCGTTAATACTATATATTTCGGTTGCGTATGCTAACCAAATGAATGTGTGTCTTTAATAGGACCGATAAAATCTCAATCCGTTTGAGGACCGGAAAGCATGAAAGATGGCGAAAAATCTTCAAACTCTGTCTGGTCAAGGATTGCGTGATACTAAGTTCTACCAAGTCCGCATGGTATAGGACTTATTAAAGCGGCCACATCTTAATTTTCAGTCGCTCGAACATCCTCCGGTATATCGTGCGTGTCCGCAACTTTCTCGATTTCTAGTCATCGTTCGAAATGTAATATTTTAGTTGTTCATTCGGGGTGGAATTCGCAAACGTCTTAATTTCTAATCCTCCAATTGATGAAAATATGTTATCAAAATGACACTGAAACTAAACATCCCCCCAAACCGCGTTTGCACACACTAAATTCTAACTTTGAAAATTGTTTTAGGTACGGATTTCGTAATTGCGCGTAAATGAAATTTTTCCCGCAATACGGGAAAGTAAATTTTAAAACTATACAACCGAAAGGAGATCATTTTATCAGTAAGAAGAAAGACGATCAAGAATTTGCAATATTTTCTTTCTTAATTGTTAAAGAATACCCCCTAAATATCGATGAAACTATAATAACAAACAAGCATTTTTAACGAAACATTCGTTGTTGCTCGCGATTTAAATTGAAAAAATCACCCGAGCGCGTATATTATTACTCAACTGAAGACTTATTTATTTGATATTATGATATAGAATAATATATATGTCAACATTTTTCTCTGTTACAGGTATGAACAAAATAAAAAGGGTTCAAATGTGGAAGTTTACTACTGTTTGTTATAAACTATATAATAATAATAATAAAATCCAACTTCAATAAATATAAGAGTAAAAATAATTTATAACAATAAATTAAATAAATACCCCTTATTTTTAGGAACGTCTTCGGGTATCATCGGCTGAAACTAACTTGTTAATACGCTATAGAAAAATCTTTTGTAAAATGAAAATTTTGCTTCATTTTAATCCGATTAAACGGGAGAGGGGAAAAAGAAATTATCTGCTGAGTAATTCAGAAATATTCCGTCGTCTTGATATACTACGCATATCATTTTATAATTGCTGATACCGGTAAAAAATATGGACCGATAACTCTCGCTTCTAACTTTTATAAAATTTCTTCCACATCTCTCCTGTACATAGACACACATTAGTACCAAAAAAAAAATTCATATAATATGGTACGTGAATATCACACCGCATGTTTTAAAATAATGTCAACAGTGTGCGATTATTTTTTTTTTTTTTTTTTTCTAAAAAAGGGATGCACTGAATTAACCGTAACAATTTGATTCGGTAACAGTGATTCTTTTACGGACAATGGTAATATAAAATCAGCCAAACTTGATAGAAAATTGTAATTTCTTACGAGCAAAAACAATCAAAGGTCGTCAAATTTACGTAGTACAGTTAAAATTTTCTGGCATGTATAGTCGTGCATTTAAAACGGAAAAATATTAACTTAAAAATACGTCTTCAAACTGTTGTTGAAGTTGAATATAGACTTCCCTCGTGGCTTGTGTACAGCAGAAAATGTTGGATATTTTTGTATTTTAAAAAGTATTCGATTGTTTTGGCGGGATAGATCTGTTTGCATCGTATTTATTGAAACGAGGGCGAAATAAACAGCGAAAAAGCTCTCCCATCTGTCTTTTACTTTTGTGTTTATTCGTCGAGCAAAAAAAGGAGAAAAAAAAACAGCTCTGCAGAAATTCAAAAGTTCTTCTTCCGAAAAGGGTTTTCTATTTATTGTAACAGTCTGGAGGAGAGAAGTGGCGGGAAATAGGCTGCTACGAAGAAGAGATATTTCCTATAATTTGTTCTATGCTAATTATGCCGCTCAACAGATATAATCGCATTTTAAGTTAAACGTCATTTATAAAAGACCGTTTGATGGTACAGATTACGAAATGTAAATTAGGCTCAAACGGTGGAAATGGGGAAAAAACGAAAAAGCGCTAACTGTTACATTGATTCGAAAGTTTACGGGAGGTTTTACGTTGTTTAAAACACGACCATTCGCCGGATAGATAAGTCACAATCATCGTTAGCTACAGCGAAATTCTGCACACATCGAAGAAAAACAAAAATCGTGTTAAAATTTCCTACCGGAAGGAATTATTGCAAACAAAGCCGCTCTGACGTATCAAAACCGATCATCGAAGTTAATGAAATTTCGCCGGCTGGCACGATAATTCAGATGCGGAAAAGCCGTATCAGTAATCGCGGAAATTGGAATTATGTTTACACCATCGTCGTGGAAATAATAACGCTGAACACTTTTGCAAAATAATAATGCGTTTAAATTAGCAGCCGCGCTTAACTACTGGAAATTGAAGTCGGCGGATGTGTTGTCGATCAGTCAGTCAGTCAGTCAGTCAGTCAGTTAGCAGAAGATGGACGACTTTCGATTGCGCTCTTTCTGTATATCAACGGAGTCGTCCGAGCTTTCGATTAATCTCCTCTCGACGGAGCAGCGTTCGTTCCGGATGAACAATCGGCTCGATTATTTCTGCAGATCTCGCCGAAATATTTCTCACGCTACCGAATCCGACATTCTGCAGAGCACATGCTACGACATCCCTTCGCGATACACAGGTGATTCTTGTGAGTTCAGATGCGCGCGAATGTGTAAACTATCGATCGCCGCTATATAGGACAGCCCATTCGATGACCAGCAGCCGATATTCTATTCTGCGCGGATATTCTTTCAATAGCCCGTTCGGAGACGGTCGCCTTTCTTCGATTCGCGAAAAACTCACCGTCAACCGGAAAAGGGTTACCCCGGTTATTATTGACCATCGCGAATAATGAAAAGATGACAACTGCCGTAGCCTCTTCATAAACACCTTCAAGCCCTTTCGTTGCGTCTGTCCTTGTGATTCTTTCACGCCGACTTCGTTCGAAATGCTACATATTCCCACGATGAGAGCAGGTGTCTGATAAACACCTAGTGACCTACATACGTTTTCGCTACTTTTCTTCTGGTTAATACTCCGACAACGATTTATAGAATTACCCCGAAATTAGAATTCCGCTGTCGTTCTCACGATTACTGTAAACGAAACTCTCTCTCCTCTGTGTTTACATTGTTATTCTCATCCCAGATCGGCAATCGGTCAACCCTCTTTACATCGCTTTACAAATCCTCAGCCAAGGAACGGCCTTTTCCGCTTCCCTATTGAAAACGGTTTAATCCTTTCTCGCGACCTTATCTTCAGAGTCCTATCTCTACTACTACTACTAATAATACTCGCTGTTTTTGGCGGAAATCGTATTTCGTCCGGAATGCCTCTAAGTTTTTTTTAATATGTTGCTACACAATTAGCATTATATGAGATGTGAAATATTGCAATTGCGGAGATTCTGTCGTTGTCACGGTATTGCGTGAATTAAAAGATGCGCGTGGCCTTCGTGTCAATTAATTATGGTTATATACACTTAACTGAAATCGAGACATTTTCCTCGACCAGTCTTATAACATATGTAATTCTTAAAGAAAGGTCGGTTTTGAAATGAAACAAACGTCTCTGTGATTAAAAATTAAAATATGCCTTTACACATTCTTCACCTTCTACTCAGCATAAATGTGACACAGTGTGTCGTTTTTATATATTGTCAGTGCTTTTTTTTTTTTTTTTTTTTTTTTTGTATATTTTTCATAGAAAATAGTTCATTTTAATTTACTATAATCTATGGTTTGCCTAGTCATTTTTAATTGTCCGTTGGTGACGTCTTGGATATAACTCACGGGTTACATTACTAGCTTTCCCGGCCACTTCCTTTACCCCTTTTCTAGTGACGATTTTTTGTTTGTGCTTATTTGCTCATATATACTAAGAAAGAAAAAAAATAGTTTAGTACGTGAAACAGTTTATTTAAAATTTTTTGATTTCATTTTATCGAGTGCATTTTACACCCGCCTTTTTTATGGTTTTTGACGAAACACATTTATTTACGCTTTACACAGCGAATTAGTATTATGTCAATTCAAACGTGCAGGACATTATGAAATTGTTATACAGATGATTTGTCTTTGACGCTTATGAATTTTTATTTTTCAACATGAAAAAACGAATAATGTAAGGGTACAGCTTTCTTCAGGTCGCATACATCAGTGTCATGTGAAACTTATCGATCTATCGACTGATTTAAATAAACTATTCTCGAATTACGTAACACTTCAGATGATTTCGATAAATTAGTAGGCGCTAGAAATCGACTCTGGGGTCTAGGAAATGAGCTTACTCGAACCTACGGGGTTTAATGAAACGTTTAACAATATATATATATATATATATATTTAGGCCGTAGAAAATTGAAAGTTTCGCAATGTGAAACAGAATTTTTCGCGATATTGCGCAATTTCGAATATTACATAAATAGAAGTACACACTTTTGGAACACACACATGCGCCATTATTGTGTTGCCCCAATCTTAAATCTTTGCACAGTTCAAGAATATAGTCGAATCCGAGCGAAGCTCGGCCATTAGGTAGAGTACTAAAAATTTAAAAAATTCAACATGTGTATGTGCTTACCGAAAACGATAATGATAACTTTCGGAGTACTCTAGGCACAGGAACTTGGCGTAGTAGCAGCGGGTACATGAAACTGCTGGCACTGTCGTTAGGGGGGGTGGGGCGACGTAATGAATGTGATAGATGGGCCAACGCCATTCGCTCGAAATGTCAATTTACAGGTTCGCTTTTGACGCTAGGCGTCGATTGTTTTCTAATTTCCCAGGCGAGCGGCACATTGTCACGGTAATTTTTTGTCTGTTCCGATAATTTATCCAGGAGCTGCTGGCGCAAGTGTTCGCGCTGGGCATCTGTGTCGGCAATGGCCTACGAGCTACGCTGCTGGCGTGGCAGTCGGCGCGATCGAAGGCGACGGAGGTGGAAAACAAATGTGCAGCAGCTTACAGCTTTTACATTGTTGTTTTCGAGGCTCGCCGAATTTTCATCATTAGCAGCATCGAGCAGGTTACACAAATAAAATACGATGCTACAACTGCTATCTTGACAAGCGCCTCTCGACCAACTGTGCTATAGCATGAGCGTAGCCGGGCGCGCATCTAGCTGCGGCAACGATCGGTTTCGCCCGTGTGCGCGCATATGTGGACACCGAACGATAGGCGCTCGTCGCGGTGGACACCTGTGCGCAATGCGTGATACTCTCGGAGGGCGAACCGGGAATCTAAATAAATACGTGATAGGTACAATAAAAAGTGTTGGCGCGCACATGAACCAGGCACTTCTGGTCCCGCGCTCTCCTGTCCAGGTCTCGGTCATGCGCCCGGAGCTAGAGGTTGAACGTTTATTTGCGCAGTTTGGCCCTGCAGCTTAACTCGACGAAAAATAAACAGCGTCGCCAAAGTGTAAAGGAGAAAAAACGCGCGCGCGCGCGCGCGCCTACCTCTGTGCCCGAGCCGCGACTGCTTACCCACACGGAGACGAATTGTACATGTGTAGGGATGGTGAGCGTGTGATGATGGCGGCTCGGCAGTGTGCGCAGATAGAGATAAGGCGGCGTGCACATGTTGGAAATGTGGAACAGGTTCGGCGAACAACTGTGCACCAGATAAGGGGACACACGGTGATAATAATAACGTTGTAGCGAAAGCGCTGGTAATCAGAAGATGCGAAGGTAAACACAGGTAGAGGACGACAAAAATAAAACAAATACGACGCCGCTGATAACGGACGAAACTAGAGAGCTAGATTTTAACGCGGAGAAGATAATGTAAATATGGACACGCTATCGCTGATAACAGATTTTACGGCGACGTTCCCAAGTTTACTTAGCCCGACTTTTTGTCCCGCTTCAAGAGTAACCCAAGTCAGCTTCGGTTTCGACGAAAAGTCCGTTACTTTCGCTCCTAGCTTTCCGGCTGTCCGTCCGTCCGCGTTCTATAGGGGGGTTATATTTGTGTATCAGTTTTGAAATCAAGACTCTTCCGAATTCCCCGACCAGTCCATTTGGTTTTTTCTTCTTAAAACGCTCTGATAAATATCCTACTTCTCATATATAATTGTATTCGGTTTTTATTTTGCATCTCTACCACTATCAGATCAACTCCAATGGTTGATTTTTTGTTGTTTTTTTTTCGAATTCTGCAAAAAAAAAAAAAAAGCTCATTATCGTCGAGGAGTTTTATTTTATTTTTTTTTTTTCTGTTTTCGAAACTTTGAACTATTCGGCGTGAGAAGTGCATAGTGTTTGCTGATTTTGCCGGGTGATGATCCCCAGAGGCCGAATGGAATTTTATAGACGTTCCACCTTTTATTGTTAATACGTTTAAAAAGTTTTAAACGATTAATGCCAGGGAAAGATATTGAAAGTTTTCTTTTTTCTTTTTGTGTTTGGACTCATCATCAACTATAGAGTAATAATTTTTTTTGCAAATTCTTTTGTAATAGGCAGTAACTCGAACGAAATTACCTCACCAAGTGGGTCACCAACTTAACGTACGTTTGATAATAAAAAATGGATTTTAGTAGGGAGATTTTTGAAATTAGAATAAAATACTTGATCTCTGAAGAATGTTGCAGTTTCTACGAAAACTTCAATAGGGACACAAACAGGCGGTTTTCTTTCTTAAAAAATACGAAAGCGTATGGTGCTGCCATCTTTACGAAGTTTTGCGTAATAACATCTCTAAAATATTCCGGTGATAACTTATTTTGCTTTCTTCAGAAGTGATAAAAAAAAAAAAAAAAAAAAAAAGAAAATAACGATAAAAATTTACACGCAAAATTTTTTTTTCAATATTTACCCACAATTTCGGCATTTATATACATAATTTTAATGAAGCATGAGACAGTATCAGAACAAAGTTTTTATAGTGACACAAATCTGAGCGGTAAACAACAAATATTATATATATATATACCTATATATTTGTATTAGTAAATATTGTATTTTATTACAGCCTTAATAAAATTAATTTAAAGTGTTTTACCAAATTTTTCACATTACTAGCACTAATGCTACTGTTTTTCAATATCCTAAAGCTCTAATTCTCTTCTTTAGTGTGTTACATTTTTTTTGTTCAATTACAATCTCGTATTAATAAATATTTTTTTAATAATAAAATAAAGAAGCTCTGTTAATTACGAACGTTTACATGAATGAAACCATAATATCCATAATACTATAATTTTAATATTGCATATCACTTTTCACGAGGTTGTAATTAATATCATTTTTTTTCTCATGACCTTCTTTCGTGTACCTACATATCTATTATATACATATACACATATATACATATACACATATATACATATATTCATATACATATATATATATGTATATATCAAGCCCGTGCTCAGGATTTTGGAAGGGGGGGTTAAAAATTTTCTTCGCATATTTATTTTATAAATAACAATACATTTTTCATTAATATTCGTATTATTAATAATTTACATAAATGAATTACCCCGTATAAACATTAATAAAAATTCCGTATGTTATTAATTACACTCGTAATAAAAAATTTTATATTAATGTAGTACCTGAAAATATGAAGCATAATTTTTCTTTTTTCTCTTAAGGGTAGGAAAGAACACCCTAAAAAATCAACAATATTTATTTAAAATTTTCGATTTTTTTCAGATTTTTGTGTATTTATAATAACTATTTCAGTTCTCATGCGGGAGGTTAACTCTCCCCCTACCGTGACACGGCCTTGTATATATATATATATGGGATCACTGCATTTTGAAGCGGGTACATTTCGCCGCCAGCAACATTGCACCAAAAGTTACAGTTCGCCGCCAATAATAAACAGGTATTGTTAGGTTTTTTTTTTTATATAAAGTCGAGGGAAAATTTTTAATTTGGTATGTTAAACTTTTATCTGTTCATTCGATTTTGTTGAATGAACCTATTATGGAATTAAAACAAATCATAAAAGAACACTTTACGATAAAATCATTATTAAAAGTCGAATTGCAAATATTTTTAAGCAGAAAAGATTGTTCCAGAAATAAAATTTTGTTTAAAATAATTTTTGTTGCTTTAAAATATTAAGGAATAATTGTGTATCATAAAATGTTCTTATAATTGTTGTAATTCCATATAAGTGTCCAGCATCAGTCGAAATTTTGTAGAGAGCGAAATTGAAAATTTTTCCTCGACTTTAAAAACAAACACCTCTTTAACATAACGCTGGCGACGAAATGGTTTTTCGAGTAATGTTGCTGACGACAAAACGTGCCAGCGCGAAACAAACATTTGTAAAATATAAATTCCGTCCTTTGAAACTTCGCGTCGAGGGGGAGAAAGGTTTTTTTTATAATTTTCGTAGAAGAGAAGTCAATCTTTGACTAAATATGTGTGTGTGTGTGTGTGTGTTGTCAACTAAATAAGTCGAAAATAATTTACGCTAATATGCCGATTTACAATATAAATGTATTAAAATATATGAAAAGTATTTAAAACGTCGGCTAGTTTCGTAAATCTTTCAGTATATATACTTAGGTGAGGTAAAGTAGTTTTCTACTGACTGTTATTTTTCAAACGTTGCGGGATGTTTGTGGTACCGGAACATCGATGAATGAAAGAATGAAACGAAAGTTTATCGACAAATTTTATGTAAACAAACGATGAAAATAAAAGGTTCACAAAAATACACGCATCTAAATAATATATAGTGCAAATAAGAAAGATTTAATATAAATTGAAACATCGCGAAATAAATTCGTTTGTAAATTCATTGAAACATTTATAAACAAATCTTTTTCGGAAATACTTCCACGCTTAATATAGAAAGCATATTATTCACCATGATTATGGAGCAGTGTTTCCGAAACATGTCCGGTGTAATCATCGTTTAATAAATATTGAAAATCGGTTTCTATAATTGCTTATATAGTTTTTAAGATTTAATTATTTTAAATGTTTTCTTTTTCTGTTTTGTGATTTTAGAAGAAAAAAAAAAAAAAAAAAGTAAAGTAAATCTTCGCTCCAAACTGATACCGGTTAGATGTATATGTATTACACACCGTGATTTTACATTTACTGGTCTTCTAATTTATATAGGCTATAATATCTGAATGTACACACTGCGTCGTTGATGTAAAAATAATCGATTTATTAGTATTAATTATGAGGGTGGCTAAGGTGATTCGAGTAAAACTAAAAGAGACATCGAGATGAAAAACGAATGTTAGAAAGTCGGATAGAAAACATTATCCTCCACCAGGTGAAAAAGTTCGCAAAAAAATTCATAAAAGCACACTACTATTCGTGATTAGTTTTTGGATTATCGGTTCGATTATTTTTCCGCGTGCGCGTTAGAAGAAACACTTACCTAATGAATGCACCTCGGCTAATACAATGCTAACAATTAATTTTGCACTATGTCTGTAATGTCGGTAATTACAACATTTTTAATAGCTTGCTAGAATTCCATATTCGCGCAGCTTCCAGCATCGCATCTTGTTTTATTTGCGGCAATATTATAATTCGGGTTAAAAAAGGAAGGGAGACATATCTACATGTATAGGAAATGCGCATACGAAAATTTGATGCGTCAACATCAAAAAAAAAAAGTAAATAGATATGACGCATTACTACGAGATAAGATCAGCGGCGGACAGCGGTGCCGTGTTTTAAAACGGAAGTACTCAGATGTTCATTCATGTTACTACATACTACTACAACACGACCTCTATACCGGGCCAGTTCTGTTTTTTATCACGATTATATCATTCCTTCGCCCTGCGTACTTTTGTAAAAAGGTGCTGGTGTGCTGCAACCTTTTCTACTACGAGACTCAACATGTGATGGATGATATCTTTTTGATTTCCCTAATAGGCAAAGCCGGAAAAATACTACAGGAATTAATTGTGATATTCGTTACAAATATGATGATACATTCCGTTATAAATGTAAAGAATTTTATTTTCGACTGAAGATTCGTCTTTTTTTCGCTTCGTAGTAAAAATCGCTGAGAATACTTTTATGCACGGCTGTGTAGAGTGCTGCGACGGACCGATCCTTTGAAAAAGAAAAAAAAAGCGACCTTTTTTTTAGTTTAGGCGAGTGAAAACCAAGGCCGAAACACACTTTTCGTCATTAGAGAAAAAAGCCCCTTTTTTAAAAAAATATATAGGTAATTCGGCAAAAAATAATCATTAATCGGTTCCAAAAATGTTATGCGCCGTGCGAGACAGTAGTTAAGGAGGATTTTTTTGACCGAGCTGAAGAAGGAATATTCCCGGCAGGCGGGCGGCTGCAACTGGCGAAGCCGCTGCAAACACTTCTTTTTAATTTCGCGGCAATTAACACGGAGCAGGAGGATAAAGTTGTTGGTTTATTTGCCGTTGGCACTTGGGCAGCAGTACGCCGAATTTTTACCGGCGAACGAGCATGTTTTTCTCGCTGTGCTGGAAAAACAGAGGCAATTTCCCAGCGACGAGCCGACAGTGCGAGAAAAGACACGATGCGAATGGTGGTGAGAAAGAAAAGGGAAAAAAACCGCCAAACATCTCTCGTATTCGCCGGGGAATTAGCGAATTTGCGCTAATAATCTAATACATTATGGTCGATAGGATGTGCTCGGAGTCGGAGAGCACAACACACCGTGCCTACAATTGAATTAACAAAACGTCGCTCTGGAGCTCGCGGGACGACGAGAGTGCGAAAAAAGGAAAGAGATCGCAGTTCTTTTTTCCGTTGGACGGCGCGACGAGTAGAGTGGCCTTCGGACGCAAAGCTGCAAGACGGTTGTGTACGGGAGAGCGTGGCCCTGCTCTGCGCGCTAGTGTTGTGCCGTCTCCGTCGTGGGCCCGACGACGACGACGACACGTCTTAGCCGAATGGCTAGCAGGCTGACTAGTAATTTGATTTGAGGATTAGGCCGAGGCCGAAACTTTCTTCTTAATAGTTTCACGCCTAGCCGCCAGTCGTCCGATTGATCGCAGCCGGGAAGTGCGAAACATTTCCATTGGAAAATCGTCGCTGGCGATAAACTCGGCAAAGACCAAACGGAGGAGCAGCCCATCTTCGATACCCTTCGGCGGTCTAGCCGCGGCTCGGCGCTCTGCCAGCGACTTGCCGACTTGCTGTTTACCGTCATCGCCGATCGGATCTCCTCTGACCAGAATTCCGTCTTGCGCGGGCTCGACGTCCACATCCGCTTATTGACACGTTGACGCGACACTCGCTGCTAGCAGGGCACTAGTTTTTCCGCGTTCGCACACTGTTTGTTGCTGCTGGACGAATTAATTTTTCAAAATAATCCAATTCCGTTCGGTCGGTGGCGAGACCGAAACGGCGTGCGAGAACGAGCGCCGTTCCCGTTTATTAGTTGAATAATTTACAGCAGCGCTTGACTCTGCTACGAACTCGGCACGTCAAGTGTTCTTTTGTTCTTTCCGATAATTTTAACGTCATTTTCCCTTTTCCGTCTTTTTCTTTTGTTTCTTTTTTCTTGCCTTTTTTTTTCCTTTTCCATTTTTTTGTTGGATTCCTAAAATTAGCTTTTTTTCTTTTTGAAATTTATCGAAAGGAAATTAGGACGCACTTTGTGGTGCGCTCTTATCGAACAAGATTTTAACCGAAACAACGTTCTTCTTCGGTTTTAAACTTATTAATTGCACGTCATCTTCACAAACGGCGGAATCATGAGTGGTCTCGTCAACGAAATAGTGACGTTAAATACGTCACAGAAACTAGGCCGACCGGACTAATTGTTTCGTGGAGATTAATATAAACGCGAAATTTACGACTGCCGGAAATGATTAAAAACCATTTTGAGAGTAAAAATTTCACTTCCTCGGGCATATTTGTTTTTGTTTCTTTTTGATAAAATTTGCCCCTGCTTATATATTGAACGACGTTATTAATTAAAATAAGCTTCTTGTTCTCAAGTTTCAAAACAGTCAAACAATTTTTTTCCGTTTTATCTCTTTCACGTAACCAGTCCATATAAGAAAATAAAAATTACAAAGTATTATTCTCAATCTTTTTTTTATCTGATGTACAGCAATGAACCAATCTACAAGAGAACTTTAATTACACATCTCATATATACATTATATATATATATATATATATGAGGGGTGGTTGTAATTAATATGCACGTACTGTATACAGGGTGGCCATCCAACCGGAAAATGGGGGGAAAAGCCGTGAATTTTGTCCTAAAACCAGGAAAAATAAAAATAAAAACAGTCAAAAATCATATTTTTAATAAGAAAAAAATCATTTGAAACGTTGAAAAGTGAGCGCATTTTTTAATGTACTTTACTCGATAATAAATTACCGAGTTGTGTTTTATCGATAAAAAATATCTGCGGCGGTCAAATATTATCAATAGTAACAAAATAATTTCACTCTTCTTTTCGTACAATTCTGGTAATCAGGAAATCGGTAGGATTTGAACTGGGAAAACTAGGAGGAATTAGATTAGGAAAACCGGGAGTTTAAAAATTATATTTGAGTCGTCCCTCCATATTATGTATCTACGGATATATAATATAAAAACCAAAAAAAAAAAAAAAAAAAAAAATAGAAATAGAAATCTTAAATCGAAAATTTAGTACCATTTGAACAAAAAAAAAAAAAAATAGGCTGTTTACTTCAATCATACACTCAAACAGCACTGTTACTTGTTAGGATTTCAGATATGCCGTTATTTGAATATTAGCATTTTAATTAATTCCGAGCATTTGGATTAATACTGAAATATTTTCCATCTTCTAAAAATAAAGCAAACAATAATCCGAAAAAAGTGGAACCTTTTTATGTATTTATGGAAAAGTAGATAAACATACTGTACAGCTTATTCAAAAATTTAGTCGTGTTTCATCGTAAGGCAAATATCGTTTTTTAAACATATGTTCCATAAACATCGAATTGCTATTTTCATCGGTAATTGCGAATTTTTCGATTTTGTTCTGAAGAATAGTCATCATTTGAATTTCTCCGGCTAATTCGAAATGAATCTCATCAAATGCGAATGAACAAATTAAAAGGAAACAATAATAACAATTTACAAAACAACGAAGTAACGGATAAACAAAATAACGAGTATCGCAGGGTGTGCAAGCGGAATCGCGTTAAAACCTAACGTATTATATTACGTGATCATTCACCGCAAAATAATTATACCGGATAATAAACTTTTTCCCGTTTAAAGTTCTACAAATAAGCGATTTTTCAAAAAAAAAAAAACAAAAAAACAATTCAACTAGTCATCGGTCAGTTTGAAAAAGCAATCGGGGCTAATATTTTGTAATATTGCAATAATTTTCAAGTTGCTTGCATTGGCGCAGCTAATGTGAAAAGCTTTGATCCTTACCGAAGGAAGAAAAAAAAACTAAACATTTTGGAATTTTTATGTTCGCATGATATCGGTACTTAAGTAATCATCGATGTTACTTTAGCCCGCGAATCCAATGCGGCAACTGCGACGAGCTCGATTTCAGACTAAATAATTCGATGTCGGTGTACATAAATCGGTTTCTTTTTTTCCCCTTCAATTCTAAATGCGCGCGAAGCGTAATTATCAATATTATTGCACGAAAATAATTGTTTTCTCTTCCGAAAATTCCACTTACGACTGGCCGAAATTATCATATAAACGGGAAATTACCGTTAGCGGTGAGCGCGCGCGGAGATTCGAACGCATTCCTGGAATTGTACGGAGGAGCCGAGGGAAACGTATTATAATGTTGGTCCGGATGGCGAAGTAAAACAAGATGCCAATTTCCTTTACGAACAGTTTGCGGCTTTATTGGCAACTTATTACGATACTCTAATCTTCAATCTATCCGCTATAAATCATCGTTCGGGATTCTGTCAATTACCCCTCGGCAATGCAATTTCAATAAAATAAAAATAGGGAAACGTAGCTTAGTCGAGTAGTGACGACTAGGACCTATTTCCGGAGACTATAGGCACACAGTAATAAATGGGAACAGACCTACGCGAATCGCGTCAATCCGCACTTATTTAACAAACGAAAAGATTTCACCATTTCCAACTTGTACATATCTCGTTCGAGCCTAGTTGTAGGGGCGTACGAGTCTCGCTCTAACATATATATATATATATATATCACTCCCCCTTGAAGTTATGATGAAATTCTCGTTCGGATTTATTGTAAACTTCGGAATTAGATGAAAAAGGAAATGGAAAACAAAAAAAAAAAAGGAAATAGATAAAAGAGGCCTAGCAAATTAACAGCGAATGAAATAACATGTACAAGAATTAAAATAAAATACGGGGTATACTACGCGATAATTCGCTCCTTTATACTTTTATTTTATTACATTTTCGAAAATCGCAAAATTACAATTCGATATATTCGATATTCGTTATATATATTTTTTATATTTATATATATATATATATATTTTTTTTATATTTATATATATATATTTTTTTTTTATATTTATATATATATATATTTTTTTTATATTTATATATATATATATATTTTATAATAGAAAGAAAGCGAGAGAGAGATAAATATAGATAGACAGATGCAAAAGTCAGAAAATCGAAAAATGAAGAAAAAAAAAGTTACAATCAGATACGTTTATTGAATATAAACGCCAAATCGGAAGAAAATTATAGTAAATGTCCAAAATGATGTTTATGAACATCGATACAGCTTCTGAACTGCCATGTGCGCACAAGTAAGGTTTGTTGGCGAATTACTCGGGGAATACGAATTCGTAACATGTTTCATAGTTTTCATATTTTTCGTAGATGTGTGTATATTGCACAAAGTGTGGCCATTTTTCCCTGTGTATACAACAGCTACGGTGCGTTATTTGGTCTGAAATCATTTTCTTCGCTGTTCATCGATAAAAATTTCCGAATTCGAATCTTAATTACTTCATTGCGATATAATCAGATTCATCAGAACAATCACTAGCAGCGCACATTCCAGGTTCTCATCGACACAATAACTAACAATCTTAAAATTTTTTTCTCTCTGTTCCGTTTAAGAAAAAATAGAATAAACGGAACTAGACGGATACGAACTGATTGATCTTTTCTCGAAATTTTACTGTGCATAATACCAACAACTCTGTGTGTGCTGCTGATCGACAACTCCACTTTCCGTGCAACGCGCAACAGACAGAGATCAGCCGTGCGCCGTGTCACAGGCCTGGTAGCCTGAAAGGATTTTTCGGAAAACGCAGCCAAATCGAGATATTTTTACACTTGGGGTCTGTAAAAACAAAAAAAGCGAGAACGACAAGTGAAGATGTGGCCGTTTATGATGGACCCCGTTCTCGCATCATGTGTCCATTTCAATTCCGTAGCCTGATCACTGAGGCGATCCGTAAAATAGCATCAGCAGGGGGCGCGAAGGAAGACGCGCAGGAAATGGAAAATTATGTATTCGTTTTTGTGATAAAGTGTTTTTTGTTTGTTTTTTATGTGTGTGTATACGCGTGTCGCTTTACACAATCGGTTGTTCCCCGTCGTCGTCGTCGTCGTCGGATAGGCTCGTTTTTCATCAACAATAAGGCAGAAATGCGCGCTATATCGTGGCAACGAACTAGTGTCGGCAGCGACAATTACTCCGCTGTCGGACTTTGGCCAGCAACCGTTACACGTTCACTTCAGGTAGAGCGAAGATGAAGACTTTAATGTAGAGCACACCACCGGCGTAAGAGGTAGGAGAGCGATCGGCGAAGGAAGTCGCCTCTCATCCGTCAAAAAATCTTATTAAAAACAAATCACCGTGAATCTGAATGGACGAATAATTGCCGCCTATTTTTATGCTTTCCATCCTAATCCCGTTCATTCCCTCCCCGCCTGTCGCCTATTTGTTCAATTCGTCGCCTTTTCCTATTCTCAGTGTACTATACTATTATTGTTTTTCCTATTTCCAGCCCTAATCTTTTTTCATCGACGTTCGACTGTTCTCTGTGCCTAGTCATGTCATTTTCGATAAGTAATCACGAGCCGGTTAGAAATTTACTAGTAAGGTGCCCTTCTTCCACCTGCTCTCGGGGGGCTGAAGGCGGCTAGTAAAAATGACTTTCACCGTTAGTGTACGTGATTTGTATGGGTTTTTGTCATCGTCGCTACTACTAGCGTAGAAGGGGTCGCGAGATCACTTTTCTGTCGAGCAGTCGAATTTTCCGAATTCCCGTACAGCCCTGAAAACGACTGGAAAGCCGATGCGCATCATTTGCAGACTCTTAATCGGAATCGTATGAATTTCGGAAACTCGTGAAAATTTTATGCGTCCGTTGAGCGCACCGGTTTTCGAGTGTCGGTTCTCCGAATTGTACGTCACCATCAGCGAAACATTGTAGTAATACGCTCGAGTCATGAAACGCGATTTTTCACTTTGATATATCGCGTTTGAAAATTCCGAATTGATGTTTACTATATATATATCCCGTGTGTCACTTTGAATGTAGTAACGGGAAAATGTGTGGTTTTATCAACGCGACGCAGAAAGAAACCCTGGGGCGAGTTGGTTTTAAATGCGCTGTATTCTCGCGTATAGTGGTTTTCTTTATTAATTCACATTACTAAAATTCATTTGCATTTTACATATCGAGCTAATAATTTTTAATGATCGCTATTACTACGGTTATCGAAATTGTCTAAACCCTAACTGAACGAAAAGAAAAAAACCAATAAGCAAATTTATTCCCGAATATACATATATATATATGTATATGTATTCGATACACAAGTATAGGTGATATTCTAATTCTTATGGGGGAGTTGGTTTTCACTGCTTCGAAAAACGTAGTAATGTTACACGATTTTTTTATATTAGCGTTACATTAGTGAAATTATTTATTTATATTAAAATTTCGGAAACTACATATATTACACGGAAATTGGCGCGCAATCGTCTTCAGAGTATGATTCTTCTAAATAATCGGATTCAGAATATTATGCTGTGTCGTTCTAATTCCTTTAGAGAATATTTTCCGATGTAGGTAGATAATTTAAATTCGTAACAAGACCGACTTCGGATTTTACGAACACAAGAAACAGCTAAAATCACTGTGAAATAGAATTACTGAACGTTTGAAAAATATTATTATATCACTTTATGCACAACGTAGGTATTTTTTACCCGATTGCTAGACAATACTGCGAACAAATAGGATTTTTTTGGTAAACAAAGCGATTTTTTCCGGATGTGAGGTGATTAATGTCACAACATAAAGAATGTCACGAAAGACTCTTAAACGGCCAAGGCCAAATTCCAGCGCAATGCCGCGTAGTAATTAATAATGCGAAGATTGATCGGGTCATTTTTACCACCCGGACCTTGTGTATGAAGGGTTAAGATTCAATTTTTTAAACGCGGTGTCTAAATTGTTTTCAGGCATGTAGTCTAGTTTTTAATTAGGTTCAAGTAAAGCAGTATCGCGATATCATACTACTAATTTAAAAAATAATCACAAAAAAAGGTACGTGAGATTTTCCGCGGTGAATTCACTAGAAACAACGCGAATTCTTCAGCTGAACTGGTAAAATCATCTGGTTTTCTAATAATATGGTTGCGTAGATTTTGATGTACGCATACATTTAAAAATATATATATATTCGTATACACACATATTTATTAGGTGAAATTAATTTACGTATAGAGAGAGCTTTAAAACTGTAGTAATATTTAATAATGAAGAAAATCAAACATGCATTTTTAAATGATGACAAAAGATGGAAACAAATTTATACTCGAAAATTTCAAAATCCGGTTTTACATTATATTACCCTTAATTGAAATGAAAGCGATCGATGAAAGCTTTGCATTAGAAATTCTGCAGGAACATGAATCTTTCCGAAATTCCGGCACAGAAAGGAATATAGAGGATCGGGAATTCGTCTGCAACTTGCATAATTTTATAGCGTAACTTTTGAATTATTCGATTTTGGTCGAGAAATTCTTGGCACCACCGTACACAAAAGAGAAGAGGCACGTTCTAGTCCGCGTAATAAACCCGTTTTATTTTAAACAAAAGTCGCGAGCTTCGAAAATCCCGCTAAAATTGATTTAATATATAAGCTTGGACTATATAACAAAATTGTATTCTAATGATAGTTCCTAATTTCAACATTACCTATAATCCGGACTTTCTTCTCTCCATAATCTTCTTGATGAGAACCTTCAACGACACATCGATGGAAAATTTTAAAAAGTTCTTCCCCGCGCTAATTAGTTCGCTTTTAATTTTTCACGACATCGGGAGGTTTTTTGAAATGACGCTTTTTGATTGCTGATCAGAGGAGGCGAGTCAACACTCTGGGATAATAAAAACGTATATCATCATCGAGATGTAAACGAGACGACCCTGAATTCCGAAAAAAAAAAAAAAACTTTATGCCTTCACTTTGGAAAAATCTGCTTATTCCGTGTGTGTGTGTGTGAAGAAGTAATTGCTGCGTAAGCAAAACTGTCGACATTTCCTTACTACCATCATTATTCGCAGTGGTGGTTATATTTTTTCAAGCCCTACAAATATTACGCCGAATCAGTTCCGTGACCAAGCCATCATCACATTTTTCTGTGAATTTGGTGATTTTCTTTTTTCGTTAATAAAATGTGTCGCCTATATGTCGGCGTACGCAGATGTGTTTTGTTGACGACTGAGGGAGAAAAAAAAAACGTAACATGTCCGTTGGAATGTCCGTATTATTAGCGGCGAGCGGTAAGGTTTCCGGCTCTGCATGCTGGAGTCACTAATTTTATTTTTAACTGTTGACAGTAATTGAAAACTACTCAACTCTCCTCCGGAGTTCAACTCGAAGCTATTTGACGCTGCTGTGGCGTCTCCCCATGCACTACAAGAGTTAGTTATCGGTAAATCTTCGTCAGTATCTTTTGTTTCAAGTGAAAACAATCTTTTTCTCGCTGAAACAACTCTGCTTCCTGGTTTATCCGGGACCTGTTTAATAATACGGACGTACAAAAACCCAGAGCGTAACAACTATGTATCTTCCTTTGAAGATAAAGTTAAAAGATATTTCGAATCATCTGTTTTCAATAATTAGTGTCGTCGAGAAAGCGCTATCTAATATATTAGGTGAAATTAACCCACCCGCTGTGGGTAATGACTTTTTTTCTTTCAGAGACTATTAATTGTTAGTGTATTTTAATATATAGCGAACATCGTAGTTTTTTACCTAATTATTTGAACCAGCGTCGTTGTTATCTGATCTATATTTACCAATGGGCATCGGTTAGTTTTAAAAATAGGAGAAGAATATTTTTTCAAATTTTTAATATCTTTTAATATTCATTTGAGTTTCCGGTAATTTTCCATCTTCTAAAATATCGCATTCCCTTTGTTATTTATGTTGCCCGGATTATCGACCACACTCGAGGAGGCTTTGATAAAAAGAATAACAAGAACTCAATATTGCTTTAGTAACATTTCGAAAATTATCGCGATTCCTCGGAAATGATCGATAGCGTAATTGCAGGTCTTACATGATTAAGACATGTAAAAATAAGCTTATCGGGCTGAGCTACATATATATCGATTAAATACCACTTCTGGATGTTTACAACTTCCCTTTTCTCTTGCAGATTATTACGATAGTAGAAGTTGTTCGTACAACGGATGATCGCGCTTCGCTAATTAAAAACACAATTTGAAAAACATATCTAGCGGTCGCCGATATGTCGCCGATATGAACATATCTGCATCCGTGCGTGTGTATTTTAGCCATTAAATAAAGCATAAACAAAGTTAGTTATAAAAATCGTAAACGATATAATGACACACACACGACACACATTAAACTCAGTATAGGGGAAAGTGTACGTAAGAATTTCTCAGAGTCGATAAAAACGGTTGTGTATCGTTCCTAATTAGTATCCTGTCAGAATGTGTATTCATGTAGATGATAACATACGTTTTTTATTTTTGTTTAGTTGTTTTTTAAATAATTTAATTCGTGTCTGGAAAATGTAAATGTTTTTTTAATTAATTGTTTCCACTCGTCTCTATCGCTGGTCGAAAAATTAACGTGTCTGCGAGGTACACAGAGTAGTATAGTATCGTGCAATAGCCGCTATTAACCCGTACGATTTCGGTAATCTCCCTAATAGACGCGCATACAATTTATTAATTAATTATTAGGCAATAAACCCCTGTTCTCGTATTTTTCGACCCCTTTTTATTTTTGAGGACTAACTTCATCCGATGATACCCAGCAATTATTATCGGAAGAGAATAAAAAGTAGCGGCAAAACCGCCATGTCTACTATTAAAAGTGGAAGGAAAACAGCAAGTGTGTAAGAAAAGCTACTCCATTCAGAGAGTAGAAAAAAAAGAAAAGTTGAAAGTAAGTCTGTATGTCGCCTGTGCCAAATAAATTTTCTTTTAATGAAAGAAGCAACTGCGGATGGGTAAACGAAAATTAATTGAATATTTCATTTCTGTTGTAAACGGTTTCCGATGATAAGCATCAGTCACATAAATCTGCGCCCATGAAAAGCGTAAAAAACAGTGTTTGAAAATTGTCCCCCTCTTATTTAGCTTCGAGAGAAGGGCAAATTTTAATTTTTTGCAGACATTGTTTACGGCGATAAATTCGTTTAAGAAAATTTTCAAAAAAAAAAAAAAACAATAATTTTCACAATTTCAACAATTTTTACAATTTTCACAATTTCAACAATTTTTACAATTTTCACAATTTCAACAATTTTTACAATTTTCACAATTTCAACAATTTTTACAATTTTCACAATTTCAACAATTTTTACAATTTTTTGTCTTGTAATGCTTGTCTGTGTGACCGATTATGTTACTCATTAGCTGACTAGAAAACGCATCTGTGAAAATACCGCTTTGATACGACTATTATCCAATATGCGATATTGGAAAAGTGTACGTACATACACATTTCAACCTTTCGACAGGGAGAGAGAAGGTGTTAGATCAGTTTTAAATTCTGCTCGCCCGATGAAAGTCAAATTTCGGGTTCAGATTTAGGCGTGTCCGTTGATTGTTGGTCTTCAACTGAACAACAACCGACAACTCGCACATAATAAGACAACACTTTGTAATAACCCAGAAAAGCCTCTCTATGTGTGTATATATGTATATAACATATACACATATATGTAATATAAATGTGGTGCGTAGGGGATGGATATTGTTCATCGACTATTATTCGTCGGAGGGTTCCTTTAGTGTTGTAGGGGTGATATTGTGAATGGAAAACGATTAAAACAATTGATAGGGACTCGGTCAAAATGGGAATAAAAAAAAACAAAACAACTTAAGCTTTGACAACAGGATGGTCTCGGAGAAAATTGATCAACTACGAAAAAACCAAGCGATGATTATTTATCTCTCTTGACGAATATGAATATGAATTGTGCCGATACACACCTATTTTTCGTGTGTTTATGCGACGATAATTATTCACCTTTTTTTTTTTTCTTCCATCAGACACCGCGGCGGCGATCTCCCGTTAAACAACCGCTTTTTATATTGGTATCTCTCTATTATACATTTTTTTAGTACTCCTACCTGAAGGTTCTTCCATAATTAGGTCGGATATAGGCTTTATTATTAGCATAAATCCGGTAAATAACAAAAACCCCGACGGATGATAATACACCGTCGCCGATAATGAAAAATGTGGTACCGGGCTTTAAAAGACGGTAGAGCAGCTGTAACCGACCGCTGTTGTTAACCCTTTCAATCGTTTACCATCTCGCGGGTATCCAGGGGCTATTGTTATGTAGGACAAAAATAAAATTCGGAGTTAGCTTTTTCTTCGGCGAGTCAAAAAATATGTATTTCCAAATTTGCCTTAGGTCAATCTTGAACACTAAGCAAATTCGAAAGTGTGTGTTTCCCTCGTACTACTTTTTTATTAATATATATTATTTAAAAAATCTGTAATGATGATAATATTCTTCGTAATATTTAATAATTAATTAATAATAACGATCAAAGTAGCCAAATAAGCCGGTCACCGTGTTTAGGCAGCGTTGTTCAGAGTTCGGATGGTCGTTGCTGCAAAAGTACGAGGATGTTAAGGAGCCTAAATAAATTTGGCCAAAAAAAAAAAAAAATGCAGCCAAATATGAAATTTTCTATTTTTTTTTTTTTTTGGTTTCAATTTTGCGTAAAGGAACTACTTGAACTTTTTATGCGGCGGATGCTTCAAGATTAATAATTTCAGGAATTTTCGGGGGTTAATCAGTTGTTTTTTTTTTTTTATTTTTCTTGTATTATTCGGTATCGCCAAAATGCAAAAAATTTCTACTACACGCGATATAATACTATTTAAATAAAACGAATTATATTAAAAAGAAAAAAAATGTAATTTCCAAATACAGCGAGCGACAGTGTCGTCCCGAAAAGTAAAAGCGGAGAAAATATTTTCTGAAAAATAGATACATAGCTTTTAGTAGAAAATTACTTTAATCCGGGGGGCGGGAGGGCGAAATTTCTCAAGTCACATATTTTGACACGGAGTATCATCGGATATTATTACATATATAAACGGTAGCCGATAGTGAAAAGGTCACCTATAATAATTATATCCACCTACTGGCAAATGTAACTCCGCAGTTTAGTATCTTGGTAATAATTAAAATAATTACGTTTTTTAAACACAAAAGTGTTTGTTTTCGAAATGAAAAATGTTTTAGAACCACACACTGTTATTAGTTAACGCGTGTTACAACTGCCAGAGCCAGCTGTTAAATATTGATTATGTCAACCTAACGGCCAGACTCGGCAGACATATTTCAGGTTGTATTTCTGAATGCGCAGGTAAGACGTGTACCCTAAAAAATATGAGTGTAAAAAGCCTTCGCTCTTTTTATTCTAGGTGTTTTGCCCCCCAAACACAAGAATAAATTAAAAATAAAATAACCAACAATAAAATTCCGCTTTACTTATTTATTTAAGAATACGCGACGGCAAAATACCTTCTATATTATTATTATTATTATTATTATTATTATTATTATTATTATTATTATTATTATTATATTCTTTATTTTCTGTTCCAATCAAATAAACACTAATTCCGAGTAAAACTTTGCAAGTCCAAGCTCAAGGATGGACTTTGGATTCGATATTTGAGCATCTATCGTAGAATTTCCGTTGAAAAACGCAATTGTGTGCGGTATTTAAAGTTGGTACCGGCGAAAAAAATTAATTTTAGCAGATTATATAGGTGAAATAATTGCCGTATACACACAATTATTATCTGAACACATTTTCACTCGACACAGATTATAATTATATATGTAGATAAAATTAATGTTTTGTCCGTAATTTATTTATAATCACTATGAAAGCTTTAAACATTAATTAATTATCAACGACTATTCTTCTTTTTGAGTAAAAACGTGACTTTTCTCAAATTGAATAAAATATTTACTTTTTGTAAATTAAGACGCGCTTCCGGAGCTCTACCGATTGCCCCGTTGCAAGTGAAATCCATTATAAAATTTCGCGATATTTCTTCGTGCCGAACGTAGTTTCAGACTGCGTCAGCCGCAACGTCTACGCGTCATAATTACCGTAGAGGATGACGATTATTATGATAATACGCCAATTAAATAAAAATCGTTACACCGAGAAATGGTGCATTTCAAATTCGCAAAGAACTTATTTGTCGTAAATTTTTGTGGGCTCCCTTAAAAATCGATTTACTCTGCCATCTAAAGCTTTTAACTTATAGGCGGCCATACTAGTTTGTTCATTATAAGAATTTTAAAATTGCGGTTTCCAGAATTTTTTCTATACCGACGAATAAGAACCCCCCCCCCCCACGCGCTTAATATTTATTACAAAAAAAAAACAACAAAAAAACATGAAATTAATCTTCGAAATCGGTTTAACAAACTGATGTCGTAGACTCGAGAGAAGTTGTTACTAAGAGGGACTGGGTTCAAAACTCGTCCATGTTAAGGGACCACATCTGCAAACGCAAATATTTTTGACAATCATCGCGAAAAAGTAACCAGTAATATTTTAAAGTGACGCAATTGATGATTTTAAACAGGATCGACCGGAGATTTTTAGATAACCGCAAAAGAGCTCTATTTTCTGATGTGTAAAAGTTGGTCTGCGTGTTAGAAATTGCTACCGTGTTGCATAATGTGTAGGATACGTATTATTCGGTTTTTGAGAAAATCGAAATTGGTCGCTTTCTCGATACTATTTTTGAATAGTACCGATAAATCAGCGTCGATACGCACGGATGTGGTTACCGAGCTTTCGCGGCAAATATGCACACTCGAAAGTCATTTGGGCGAACAACGACTTATTATTATAAAAGTAGTCTCTCTAACCGACGCGAGCTGTGGTACCAACGGGCGATTCGTAAATAATTTAGTATCCTAAATTACATAATTATGTAACACGCTTCCTAACACAACAGTGTAATTATTACTAGCTGGTTCGACAAAATACGCGGCGCTTAGTGTCTTAATTTAATAAAAAAGTGGAATAAGGAATCAATGTGTTTTTTTGTTGTTTTTTTTTCTTTTTGATAACTAGAACGCGCTAATGAATGCGATTTTAAAAATGGTTCATTGAGAGTATACTGTGCAAAATAATCTCTTTTTTTGGGCTGGGGGGGGGGGGCAAAATAATTTTTACTTCTGTTAGTTGAACATTACGGGGCGAAGCTTGGCACGTGCAAAAAATATCCGGTTGGATATGCAAGGAAGCAATTTCGTGCATGTTCAAAGTTATTTTTCTTCGCCAGCCGTGAATACTTCATTAATATACGGTCGCTTCGTTTTTGTCAAAGAAATTCGGTAGTCGCTACCGAACTAATATCGACGCACAAATGCGCTGTAGGATAACTTGCAGTATATATTACTAATTTTTATCCCTACTCTTGCTTCTATTTCTCAGTTTAAATACTACCCCGACGCAGAAAGTAGTTTGTATAAAATTGTTTAGATATCTTTCAAAATGGAATGAATTGGTGCTCCGTATTGTGACGGAGATGGTAAGATCTTTTCCAGAGTTTAAAGCTGTATTCCCCCCCCCCCCTTTTTTTTTAAACGAGAAAACAAACAAAAAATTGAATATCCTATACTTAAAAAAAAAAAGTCTCGAGTGTCTTAACGAAAAATTTGATATTCTATAGTAAAAAAAAAACAAAAAAACAAAAGAGGTTAAAAGTATTTTCTAATATGGAATAATGTAATAAAATTGTTGCTTATTAATGAATAAAATTACTTCGGAAAGGCGCTTAATTTATAATTGCCGAATAAATTTGAACCACAATCAATCGCGGCGACTAAAATTAAACGTTTTTAAGCTTTCGTAGTGTCTAAATCGTTATTCATTTCTATTTTAGAACTTAATTCATTGTTTTATAATTTTTCGTTGGAGATTTTCCTCGCACTAATGACACACTGAAGGTAAAACGCAAAAAACCATATCAGGATAGACACTGTGGTGTTAATTTAAGCCGTTACGCACGAATGTTACGTGATTTTTTTCGTAGCGTAAAAGTGACTCTGTCGTAGTGCGCAGTATATTATTTTATTAAGCCTTTTACTCGATGGTTTCTCGGGAAGCGCGGGAAAATTTTAAATACCAATTAGCGCGTTTCTTTGCTTTTTCGCTTAGTCTCGTGACGAGGATTTCGCGCATAATCGAAAACAGTGTTGTATGCGGGGGGCGAATACCTGCTAATTCTGATTTGGTCCAAAAAATGGATACCGGCGACTGCGAGCTAGCCATCGCGAACCAGGAAATACTCGCGATACGTAGTAACGAGGTGGGAGGGACTTAATGCGCGTTCTGGAGAAGTGACCAATGTCCAGCGAAACGGACATCGGCGCGGCCAATAAATAGTGGATGAGAAGATAAATTGGCCCTATTGTTGTTGCGTGCAGACCGCATATGCGTCGGCGGCCTGGTTGTGGAAATGGCGCGGTGGAACAGCGAGGGTGGCAGAGGGTGACTGGCACAGAGGGGCCGATATCGTCGTTTATTGATAAAATAACGGAACGGCCGATCGTCGTTCGCTGTGACGCACAGGCCCGCGCATTTGTCGTCGATTTTAGGGTAACTTCTGGGAAAATATGGTCACGTAGCCGATGCACAATGGTAAGGCCAATTGTTCGTATTTTGTTTACCGAAAGACCTTTGCGTCGGGCCATCGCCGGAGACGGACCTTCCTTTTTTCCGTTCTTATCCTTTCTCCGATAGGAACAAAAGTGCGCGTCCGATCGCTGCAGCAGTTGCGATTATCGCCTCGCGTACACACAAGCGCACACGGTGTCGCCGTGCCCGGCATACGCGTTATCTGGACCAGATATATTTCCCGGTAACTGCGCCGATATTGCCGCGAAAGCCCTTTACAATAATCACCGTTCTCCGTAATAATAATCTTCGTACGTCAATGCGTTGAAGGGCTAGAGCATCTGACCTGAAACATGTCAGCTGTTATATCGGATATATCTTTCCTCCGATACGTCCACTACTCCACCAGAGCAGCGAGCACCCTTTAATATATATATATATATATATATATATATCATATATATCTGTCGACCTACACAGATGCGCTGTTACCCAAATTTCGTATCTGTCGCGACCTTTACAACGGTATCGGTCTTTTTAGAACGCTTTCTCTACACCTACATAATGTTGCGTATATGTGAAATATTTGGATTCGCTGTGTATACAAACACACGCGACACTGAGTATGCACACAACGTTCGTTCGTTCGTTGTTGGTCAAACATAAATCTTTCTAAGTGGTTTTTAACAACAGTCGACTTTTATTACCGTCGCTGCGCACATATTTATAGAGTCGTCATCTTTACAGCGCGCCGAGTAGTAAGTCTCTTAATCTTAAGTCAACACGGAGAAAATGCTCGATTCACCGGCGGGGTAGTTTATTGGGAGAGACATTTTTAACTAGAATTTCTCGAAAAATATCATTAATCCGCCTGAAGCTTTGAGAAGACGATGATGGTCATTTGTCATCGCGTATTATTCGCGTCCGTGTAAACATTGCATTCATTTTAAGAACCCGAGATGGGGGATGCTCATTTTCGAATGTATTCGGGGAAGAACGAATAATTACTCTCAAAATCCAAACTACATAATTGGAAAATTCGCGTGAAATACGCGCTTTTATTAACTATTGATTATGAACGTTCCCCCCAAAGCGTTTTGAGTTACTTTAAGTGATCGATAATTAAATTTTACGAAAGGTACATTTTATGTGAATTGTGCCCGAACGATGAGAACAAGCCTTTTACTCGCGCTGTTCATCACGGTCACTCTGCTTTAATACGAACCAGTTTTTTAGTCTTTACACATGTACGGGTTTTCTCCTGAATGGGCGTAATATCCTTTTTCCTAAAATTTTGAAAATCGGGTGCGCTTACAATTAGATGAAACTAAACTACACTAATGGTATTTATAGCAGAGAAAAATTTTCGCAATTGCGTCAGACATTTTTTTTTTCTTTTTGGCGTGAAAAAATTCTTTTCTAAAATATGCAAAATGGCGATCGATTGTTAAAAGATTTTAGATTTTTCTTAATTTTTTCATCGCCCCTGTACCAGAGTATATATTTGCGATTTGGTTTCCATAATTTTCTGTAAATTCCGTCAGACACGGGGCCGATTTTGTTTAAGAAAATTCTAAATTAAATTAAGGCGAAGTAATAAAGGTCTCTGTCTCTCTTCGTGAAAATGTTGACCACTTGATTAGCAGAGAGAGAGAGAGAGAGAAACATTTAAATGTAACTGAAAAACGACCATCGGTAAAAATGGCGTGTTTCGGTTTCTCGCTGAGCCGCTTAATTCGGTCAAATTATCATCGGCTCGTTTTTATTCGTCTTTTTATTGGACGGCCGAATAATTAATCAGCGTGTAATAAACGCGTTGATCAGACAATTGGCTGTATAATTTCAAAAACGAAGACGGACACTTGTTCGCCACAGCGGCCATTTTGAATCAGCATTAATTTTTTCCGTCGGACTTTGTTCGGCTTTTCGCTGACGAAGCAGGCAGTTTTTCTGCTGCTCGCAGATTCCCATTTTTCGTGTCTTTTATGCTGCTCGCTCATTTGTTCATTGTCGTGTCAGAGAGAGAGAGAGTCGATAATGTCCCGTGTATCAGGAAAGTTTATTTAACGTTCTTATCGCGGCGAGCGAATGAATAGAAAAATGAGTCGCCACAAACGATTTGGACACTAGCCCGCGTTTTCAGGCGGGCGCTTGTCGGCTGGATGTCGTCGGCGTCGTCCTCGTCCTCGTCCTGCATAAGCGGGCCACGCTTGGCCGTTGGATTGTTATCTGAGAAATGTCTCCTTTGAAGTGGCCTCTCTCTTCATTTCAAAGACCACGATGACAGTCTCTGATACCGTCATCGCGCCATACTCCGAAACGAGGCTAAGAGCTTTTTTCCCGGAAAGATGTACACGCTCCGGGCATTATATAATAAGTGCACTCGGCGAGCCCGCTAGAGTGTTCGCTGGCTAAATTTCTGCAAAAATAACCTTAACACTACATATCGTCCGTATTATCATGTCATGTCGCCTGATTCTTCGCCCCGGATTAGCTGGCCTCATTCTGCTGGGATCTTATCGCGATCGGACTTTTTTGATTTTTAGGCCCTTGAACGGGCAAAAAAATAATAATAATAGTAACAATAATAATAATAATAATAATAATGATGGTAATCATAATGAACAAAATTCGGAATTTTAAGGAAAAAAATTGAATTAGATTCGAGACATTATGTTTTTGGGGTTTCGGGGGGAAGGTGCTAGACGAAAGAATATTTTTGAATATTTCACCCAAGTCGGCGTTTGCGCCCATAGAACTTTCCAAGTTACAGCAGCTAATTAGTTCTTCTTAAGTTTACCAGATTCTTGATTAAACTGGGGTTCACATTTTCGGACGCAGGAAAAAATATATATGTTCCCATTAGAAAAACAGATGCGCTGTATATAGATAGATAGTCGCTGGGGTGTTTAAGCTGCACCCAATCATAAGTGGTGCTTCTTTTTCTTTTTTTTTATCTCATCTTACGAAGGAGAAGAATGCGCCAATTAAAACTGAAAGAGAGAGAGAGATCTCTTTTACAAAAAAAAGAAAGAAAAGTGTATCTGAAAGCTTCGGAGGGATGTCGTCTAATTTTAGTTGTAAGCGTATGCGCGAAACGTGTTCGTTATAATATGTATCTATTAAGAAATTGCGCGAATTTTCTGCGGCCATCGTCGCTTACTAATTGTGTGACATTTTTAACTTTCAGCCGACTCCGATTGCAGTCAAGTGGAGCAGGACATGCTGACGTGCGGCGTATGCCAAAAGTCGTTCCTGCTGGGCGACATCAATAAGTTCATCCAGCACAAAGTGCACGCGTGCAATAAGGAAAATTACGCGTTGATCGATCATAACAACAGCAACGAGCCGCCGGACGAGGACGAAGCTCCTTCGCTGTCCATAGTCAATTCTCGGAGACCGAGCATATCGGCTCCGATCAAGAAAGGATTCCTGTTCGGCTCCGGTTCCAGCAGACCGAGCTCGGCATCGTGCACGTCGCCGGTCTTGTCCTCGTCCTCGCATCAGCAGCCGATTAACGACGCGACCAGCAACCGATGCAGCACACCCAAGCACCACTCGTCTTCTCGCCGATGCAGCGACAGCGAAAGCCCGACCACACCGATCAAAGATGAGAACTGTTGCACGGACGAAGACGACAAGTCAGCCAGCGGCGCCGTCAACGCCCGGATTAAGCTCGAATCTTCGGCCGATTCGTCCTCCCCGGAGGACGGTCTCACCATAAAGAAGCCCAGGCTATCCGTCGACGCCCAGTCCAACACAACGCATTCCGGTAAGTGGCAATTGACCGATATTTCGCGCGTCTCTTTTACTATTTTCGATTATCCGGAACTTTTTTCAGCCTATACGAGGAATTTGCTAAAATATGTACCATCCGCTGCTAGGTGGAAATAACTATAACCCCACTCCACCCCACCGCCATTAGACTTTCTCTGAATAGCGTGGAATTCGTTGCGCTTGTCATCCTATCGTGAGCGAAATCTTCTGAGATAAGTAGACGACGAGAACTTCGGGAAAACGGTGGACCGAGATGCGCTTGTCTCGGATGATGTAACAACAACCTTCCGTCGAACAACGGCAGATAGACACTTGTTCGTCACTCGACAGCATTGACGTGTTCGCGACCGAAATAATTAGCTACATCAACGAAAACCGAATCCTCTTCTTAATCACGACAGTTATTATCATTGTTATTATTATTGTTATTATTATTGCTATTATTATTATTATTATTATTATTATTACTGGTCAACAATGACAAGGTTAAACAGGTTGCGTAATTTTTTGGACAAGAATTAATTACGGTACTTTGTAGACTTTTCTGCTGTCAACGGATTCCGTCGCTACCCCGGTCCGACAGTCGCTGTACGCACTGCACGAAAAACAAAAGGCTAAACGTTCGACATTACGGTGCGGTATAGTGCGGCGGCAGGCGCGAATTATCGCTACTCATTAATACCGATACGCTCGTCTCGAGGTATTGATTTTTCTCTCATCGGCTCCGGTCGATCTACTGCTGCTGAATAGATTTATGTATTTCCTAAGCAATTCCATCGCCGCCTATGCATGCACTCACGGACACGTACCTGTTTAAATATCGCACGGTATCGGTAGACGCGCGTAAAAGACTAGATCCTTCATCATCAACATCTTTGTCATCGGGCGCTGTATTTCATTTTAATGAGCCCGATCATCGGAACAAAATGAATGACTGCACCGCGGCCACTTCTTTTCGTACGTCTGGTCGCTGCTAACGGTAATAATACTAATAAAAGCCAGTACGTGTGTGTGTATATCTGTCTCTAGATTAGCCCGCTTGTCGTCGTTTTGTTTTTTTTCATTTCATTCCCATCTACTCTTTTCGGATATTTATATAGACACGCACACACACATCTGCCGACTAACTGGCCAAGATTGATAGCGTCGTTCTTCAAAAAACGGCGGTCGGTCGGTCGGTCGGTCGGTCGGTCGTCGCCGAGACTGTAGGTGTACTCGTCCGGGCGGGGGTGAGCGCTGGGCAAGTAGCCTTCAATGAAGCGATGACGATAAAATCATTACGGATATTGTGCTGAGTGCAGTAAAAGTAAAAGCTGACGATATTTTCGCTGTTTGTAAATGTCATGAGATTCGTCGACAATAACAATAAAGATGTAAAGGATAACTCTGGACGTGGACAAAATAATATTCCCCCCGTCCTCTGTCGCGCGGTAATGACATAATAGACCGGCTCGCTCCATGGCAGGACGGTTTGCTTCGGAGAAAAAACCACCGATGCCCCTTTTTCCCCTTGCATGTTTCACTATATTCTCTGTGCTCGGCGGCGTGTCGTTCACAATTTCTCGTTAAAGTTGTACACGATTTCCCAGTTCATTTTACAGCCGTGTGCGCCTCTCGTCGTATAATTTCGAAATGTCCGACACAATCTCCTCTCGGTCTGGTCGGTCGAGCGGTGTTTGCTCGAGGCTGTTGAACGGGAAGAAAAAGAAAAATCTCAAATTCGCCGGTCTAACGGTTTTTCCATGACGAAAAATGAATCTCGAAGAAAAATAATACACTACTACGAAAACAAAAAATAGAAAATAATTGCTCGACGGAAGATAATTCAGAATGATGATAGTTTAAAATATCGCTACCGAATTAAAAATAACAATTCACCGCTCTGCTCTTTTTGAAGTTTTGGAAGAATAATTAAGGAATTATTAAAAACAAAACAATATTCTCGATATTTTCAGTAGTTGGCTCGTGGAATTTCCATTTTGTTTAAGAATTATCTTAAACTCTGGATATTTCTTATTTTAAGTGCGTTTTTTTTTGTTTTTTTATAATTTCTCAATGAAAATTTTAAAATTGGTATGTTTAAAGAAAAAGTATATATTCTAAAATAAATTGACCGCTTGATATTAATTTATTTTTCCATTTACTCTGTTTTAGTGTAAAACATGAAATAATTTGAATTTAACCGAATTAAAAACAAAAAGAACAAAATAATTTTCTCATTGTTATAACAAGAAATGAAAACAATGTTTACTTCGATATTTCCGCTTTATTAAATAAAGCCGATTTCTTTTTTTCTGCATTTTATTTATTTAATTTTTTTTATTTTTGTTTTTTTTTGTATAGAGGCATTCTATATACCAGCACACTCTGACGATCTAAAAAAAATTAATTAAATACCCCGGGGTAAAACGCTGATTTGTAAAAACTTCATTTGCTCTTTTTTGAGTTTAATAAACTTGAACAAAAACTTGTAATTTAAATGTTTTTAAAATTTTGCAAAAAAAAATTCTTGAAAAGAGCAATTTTATTCAGCGTGACTTTTCCGCCCCTCAACTTGTCTTGCGTCTCGATTTTCGGGTCGTGCCCCGTTTTCTTATATTTCGGGTTTTGCCCCGTGTTTTGAGGGGGCTCGACAACACTATTTCCTCCATTTTGGGAACTCCTCCGGCGATTTAAGTATCTCAAAGCGTTACCAGAAATAACAGTGTTTCAACTTTGACATATTTCCCGCTGATTGTTGTCAAGTCCCTAGTTTCAATGAGAATAAAATATGAAGGACGAACCATATAACTTTTTGCCCTCTTAATACGGTTAGAACCTTTTGCGCGCAAAATTACTTTTAATTTAATTTACCCGCGGTGGTAAATTATAGTTTTGCGGGTTTCCCTCTGGCTGTAGGAATGAAGTTTTATTATTACATACACATGTTGTAATAAGCCTTATAGAAATTTCCCCCATTGGAAAAGATATGATTAAAACGTTTGGTCTTTATCCTCTCCCTTTAATAAATTCTTCGGTCAATCCGAAATATCGGCTTCGACATTGCACAAAAATTAATAAAAAACCATTAGTATTGGTCCTTAATTTTGAGGTGATGATTTTTCGCGAAAGAAATATCGTACTAGAAAAGTTTTACACAGTCTAAATGTGTTATTCTAACGCGCGCTTTAATGCCTCCGTATTATAAATCGGTTGGTGATCTCTCAAAAAAATCACTTGCACGGTATAGTCAAGAGATGTATAAAAATTAAGATCTGGGAAATAGATGGTGTGTGGTAGCTTTTTCAAGCAGTCTTTGCTCCGTCGCTGTTTGATTTTGCATTTCGAAAGTTTAAGCAAGCCCTGCGGAAACCGATGGCCACCATTTTTCAGAAATTGTCGTCTATAATGGATAAATTTACCAGCTTACGTTGTTTGCGCCACTCAGCATGATACAGAAGGATACTCGATTGACCGTCTTCTTGGAAAATAAGTATTTTATCAGGCAAATATTGGCCCGTTTAAGTGTTTTTTTTTTTTTTCTTTTTTCAGACACGTATAGAACTCCTCGAAATAAGTGTATGTACAAAAAAGAAAAAGAAAAAGAAAAACAAACGAATCGTGAGAGACAGGCACAAGTTTTGGTGTGTCAGTTAAATCTCACCTTCTAGGGTCGAAAAGTTTTCCAGTTTTTTTACAAAGTCAACTTTTGACAAAGTTCCTGGAGAAGAAAATTAAAATCTTCGCTGCAGATAATAAAATAATAATGGCAGTGATGCTGCAAACGAGCATAGCGATTTGGCCGAGACAGCGTGGCGCAGAAAAATTCCACCCTTCTGATGAACGGGCTTTTATCTTCGGTCATCTCTCGGACGTAATTTAATTTGGCTGCCACACGCTCGTCTTCAAAGTCTTTCAATTAAGAATTAAAGTGTCCCGACTAGCCCGGAAAAGGCCAACTGACGCGAGTGCCTGACGACGTGGACACTTTAGAAGCGAGCCACCGACAAATTCTGGCTAGTGAAAAAACGGTTCGTTTTTTTTTTTTTGGACCGTTTACTATTTGGCCCGTATTTTTGATTTTATTCTTTTAAAATTTTATCAGCTTTTAAACACAACATGTAGTTATTTTTTGTTGTTTTTTTTTTTTTTTTTTTTTTCATTACAGACTTAAACTTTTAGCAATAACTATAATAATAATGTTGATCCAATAAAGTAAGGATATGCTACTTTTACGAGCCAAGAAAATACAGAACAAGCGAATGAGCATGCGGTAGCAAAATTGTTTTTGTTCTTTGTTGAATTCCAACTTCAAGATTTATGCTAAAAGGTGGATTTCGATGAAATATACAAAATAATGATAGTTTTAAACAGTAATCGATAATAATGATGTTGCCTTTAGTTTCGATAGCGAAGCATATTGTCGAGGATACTCCCCCTCTTTTATAGGCTTAATTGATGGGTTCGCAAATTTTAAACCCATAACGCGAAAACTTCCATCGCTTAATTTACAACAGGTCCCACCGATGATCTCCATCAATCACTTATCGTCGCAGAAAAAAATCGCCAACGAGGAAACAACTCCACAAACGCTCTAACCCCGACTTCTTCTGTACGTCATCTGTGTCTATTCCAGGCAATTCCCAGAATGAGGCAACACAGGTAGAAATCGGGTTTTTCAATATTTCGACCTATTCAGGGATTCGTAATTTTCGATATTGGTGAGGCCAAAGGTTGACTTGCCTCCCCGTCAACATTTTCCACTACGATGTTGTTTAAGCTGCTTAGAGCAAGATCTTGGCGCGCATATTTTTCAGTGCTGAATTTGAAACTATTTTTTCTAGTCAAACAATTTACAAAAAAAAAAAAAACCCTTATTAATGATTCAGCGTCTATCGTGAAGGGCGATGAGTGACTTTTCTTATCTCAAGTCCGACCTCGCATATTAAAATATTAACGCAAAAGTCGAAAACGAGTTTTACTGTTTTCGCATTTGAAGCACTGATTCAGTTTTGACATGGCTCACGATCATTTCCCAAAATTCGTAATACTTACGGGATTTATATTTACACTGTATTTATTCAATTTCTGATTAATCGTCCTTCAGTTCATGTACGAAATACTTAGTGTCGTATTTTAACCGATAAAACCCGTATCACAATGTACACTTCCGTACAAAAGGTAGTACACACGGACGAGATACTGTTTTAAAAGAACTTTTAGAACAATTATATGAAGTGGTTCTAAATGCATGGTAGAAGAGTTGTTTTAGTTTAGTTATTCTTATGGTAAATGACTCTTTACCAAAACAATTTCTTTAACCAGTCAATAATTCATTACCATAGAAACGTAAAATACAGAGTCTTTTTACTACGCAGCAAAAAAATAATAAGGTTTTTTTTTTGTTTTTTTTTTTTTTCATATTCATGTTTCAAGAATGATGTTACCATTTACATAAATTCTTTAGTTATTTATTATTTTTTTTCAGTGAAATTTCAACATAAAAATGTAAACACATAATTCCGCATACATACACAAATGTATGATATATAATGGTCACCATGATCTTTGGAAACTCTATTCTTTTTTTCTTTTCATTATCGGAAAGCTTTTTTATAAATTCTACTTAATCTGTCACGCATGCGCTGATTATTCAGTGCAATCTCCACCAGTAGTGTAGACCACTGGTCTTTCTAATCCCTTCGGGCCGATAATCGCCTGCTGTCGCATTTCTTCTTTTTAGACTTTCCGGCAACTCCCTACTTTTATAACGTTTTTTTTTTTTTTTTTTTGTTCCTGTTTGTCCAGACCGCTCCTATGTTCTTTTTTTTTTTCGCCCGAATCACAAGTGAGGACAGAACATCGCTTAAATTAGTACGCCGACAATACATTTTAGTTCTCCTACATATCTCATTGTCCGTTCGCGCAACTACGATTATTATTATTATTATTATTATTGTTATTAACTCTTTACCCCATCGAAGCTGGAATCTGGAACGCGTGTTGTCCAGTTCGATGAATAAAAAACGGAGAGAATATATAAAGAACGGCTTATGGGGCCGAACTGTGTGACCTATTCTAGTTTTTTAGCGTTGTTCCGTTTTGCCGCTATTATTATCGCTATTCATTTCATTGTTAACCCTTTAATCGCGCAGATTATCGAGTAAGCAAAGTCGGGAGCTGTGTGACACAGAGGAGCCGAGAGTGGCGCATAGGAACTGTTCTTTGTTCGTCACTTCATTATTGACAATTTCCGCTCTAACAAGCACGCATTACAATCGTACTCGAAGCAGCATGCTCCAGACCGGGTAATGATCATTGCATCATCCACCCTCAGTCATCTGCATTAATTCTGCACTGACCGTCGCTCTGACGATTACGATTTTTACGCTTCCGCGAATTACTTCAATTAATTCGCTCGCAACGGAAGGAAGTGGAACGGGTTTTCTATGTCGCGAACGGTCATCTCCGCAGCTGGACGCAATCAGAAAAGGGCTGCGTTTCTTTGCAAGTCAGCGATAGCTTTTGAATTTTTCCGTTAACTGTCGCATCGGTGTGGTTTTGCGCACGACGAACGGATAAATTGTCGTTTTTTAATTGGCCGAGAATTTTGTCGCATTTTTGTTTTTTGCGAGAAATAAAAAACTGTCCATCATCTCTAGACGGACCGAGTAAAAAACGAAAAACGAAATTTTGGTATTTTGTTAAGTTTCAAAAAAGTATGTTAATCTAATCGCGGATAGTTCGGCCACCGATCAACAACGTGAACAGAATGAAGCAAAGATCTCCTATGGATGTTCATCTGAGTTGATAGAGACATAGACGATGTGTGTACGTTTAGACGCGATAGCCACTTTACTCTGGGTACGAAAGAAAATCGTTATCGATCTTACGAAATTAGTCCTACGTAATGGGGTACATCATACGACGCGTAAAAATTAAAATTAATTTATATTTAATACTTAATACGCCGGGAACGCTTGATATTTAACCTAGTTTTTCTCAAAATTACGTTAATTTAAGTTCTCTTCTGTGCAGTCTACGCGTCAAAAAAAAAGGAACATTCCGAAATATTTTCGTAACAATTGTTCTTTTAGAAAAATAATTTACGTTACGAACCAGATTCTGTTAATACAAAGTATCAATTAAAACTCATAAATGAAATACTGGTATATTCGTTATCTTTGGTGTTTGAGAGTGTGTCGCGTTCGTTCGTTTGGCGTAATGTTACATCCACGACTTTAAACAACTGCTTCATGCGTTTGCAACCTTTCAAGTGATCTATTTAGGACGAAAGAATTTAGAAGGTGGGCTGAAAATTCGAAACAATTGATATCATATGAAAGCGTATTAGAAATAGGCTGAAGCTTTTTTTCAGAAATATCCCAACTAGAAACAAGAAGGCTGATAATATTAATTTTTAAATTGTTCTCGCTTACATTTATAATTTCATTCATTTGACCACGAGAAATGTAACTACGCTGTTGTGTGTAGAGTAGAGTTTTGTATTTTCGAGGGCTTCATCGCTCTATATTTTTTGTTTTATGTTGCCCCGTTATTTTGATATTCTAGTTAGAAATATAGAATTTCCCGAAATCGAGGGGTGGTCAGGCTCAAATGTCATTCGAGTTCCGTCTCTGTTATTCTCCTGTTTTACTCGGACTTCCGCAACTTGAGGGAAACTTGCAAAAAAATCATTTTCCCGGGGCTGATTTTAAAAAAGCAAGAAAATACGAAAACAGAAATCCCTAAAAAACAACAAAGTCATAGAACATGTTAAAATATTTTTACGACGCATTTCCGTAAATAAACGATATAATATTCGGACGAGATCTTTTACTTTCTTAATTATCAAAATGAGAACGAACGTTTGAGCAAAACAAAAGCCGCAAGATTCTGGCTATAATAGAGGCAGCCACTCCCTGATCGCAGATTGTTATCACCTTTCCTTTTTTTTTTTTTTTTTTCAGGTGTTTAGCAAACCGTTATTACGTCATGTCCGAACTCACTGATGGATGAAAATGATCCGAACGGTCGAAATTTATTGTTCATCAATTCGGAAACTATATAATACGTTTATATATATATATATGTATATGTAGAAAGAGCCCTCTAGTTCTCTTTCTCCGTCCACCGAAATCTATTGTCGCTTTATTAACCAACATTCGAAGTATCCGCTCAGCGTACATCCTCTTCTAGTCGCACATCAGATTAAAACCGTATATATTGTGAGTGGCGAAAATAACCCGTTGCGCATTTGCCAGCTGACACGAACTTTCTTCTATTACCGGCTTGGACTGGTCCGCTACACTCTCGTACTCGTCCAGCAGCGTCGCTCCTGAAGGGGGTGCACTATTATGGAAAAATAATATCGCGCGCCAGAACCGATTATAATCACCCCAATTAGATACGTTAACCAACCCTTTATGTTCTTTCCTTGTTCTCATGCTTCGCCGTAGCCTGCATATATCTCGCTACATCCTAAGTGGCCACCACATCCTCTCGGCACCTAATAACCCCAGCCGCTGCTAGGCTTCTAATCTAAGCGATCCGGCGATTTTCGATATTAACACAAATTCACGGCGGAGGTGACGAGAAGACCTGCCGGTGAAAAAATACCGAAACATTTGAAGTGTTTTCAGTTCCACGCTGGCTTGATGGCCATTTTCGGAAAATTGCTTAATAACTTTTTTGGGAAAGGCTCCAAAAGGGCGCATACTTTCCTCGGTAGGACTGTTGGATTTCCTTTAATAAGAAATTATGTATCTTGGATAATTTTAAACGTGAAAAAGAAAAAATACAAAGGTAGTGACGACGAAAAAACGAGCGGTGTTGGTAGCGTGCAGATGCACCAAATATACGGAGCGACCACATCGTGTTTAAGTATCATAATATCGAAATAAAAATGTATCAGAGTAAAAGACAGGTGTGACATCGAAAGCTATTATTAATAATAGTTTTACCTGATTAATGCAAATATACACTTTTTTCTTTAGTCTTTACTAACTCGTGACATAATTCTCATAAATATCAAAAACTTCCTCGGTTCGTCGATGTCAATATTTTTGGGAACCCCGCGTCGGACATATTACCCGGTTTCAGATATAAGCGCTATCCCCATCATCAGAACAACGCCTCTGTTCCGATGAAGATGTACAGTGCTTAACTGTTGGAAATCGCGTAATATATCTGTCGCGGATTTTACCGAAAATATTAATTGTACTACGGTCTAAAATGCGCATTTAAGGAATAGGCGAGGATACCCAGAAATTTTTTCGACTTTCTAGCAATTTTTTTTTCCATCTATGATCGAAATCTCATATGGCTGTTGTGTTATATGTGCAATTGTATCGTTGAATAATTATCAAAAATTAGTCATAAAAGTCGAAAAACGATTTTCAAAATCTGTAAAAATAAAAAAAAATAAATAAAAAACGTATTGCTTCAAATTTTAAGTTTTGCTGGCGTGTTTTTCTCTTTGGGTTGGATTAAAACAATCGGGTAAGCTTTGAAACTAAATCACTCTTCGGTTCGGTCACACTAGTTAACGATTTCTTCTAGGGTTTTCACATTTCCGAAACTTTTTTAAAGTTATTGATTTCGGAAAGTTTTACTCTATGACTGTTTTACCAATCTTCGAGTTTAACCTGTACGTATACACACACACATACACACACACACACACACACACACACACACATATATATATATATATATATATATATATATATATATATATATGTACATGTACATGTATATATATCATGCCAGTTTTCTTATAGCAATCTCTATAAACGCGCTGAACAAATCAGCAAAACAATAACGAAGATTAAAGAATATTTTTAATAGGGTTGTTACTGGAACGATTCGCAGACGGGGTTGGGAGAATATCTTTAAGAATTTCGATTGTTAGCGATCACATTTTGCAACCTCTGGTGGAGACGATCTTTCGATATTATTCACGAGACGTAAAGAGCGAGAATTCGAATAGTTATCGAGAAAACATTAGTATCGATTATTATTCGGGATATTATGGAGAATTCGGAGCGGCGAATTTCTTAACGTGATAATGCGGCAGGTAGTTAAAATCGTAAAAAATAAAATAAATAACGAGAAAATAAAAACATGCACGAAAAAGGAAATAACAAAAAAAAACAAAAAAAAACAGCAAAACAAATAAATAGCGTTGCTAACCAACCGATAACAAATTTAAGTTGTTATTCGGTTTTCCGTTGCTAGACTTTGGTACGGAACAATTAAGGTCAGTTTGACGGTGGATAAATTCTTAGAAAAGGTCAAAGTGATTTGTTACATATATTCGGCGGCGGTTATATTTGACTCTTTATTAATTATTGTTCCGCGTTTAGTCCCCTCCGGGAAATTAACGTATTGTATCGCTTCAAATTTTAATTACCCTTTTCGGAAAAGTTAAAATACCAAAAAATAATTGTTAATTTCGGTGTTTTTTATGGTTTTTTTTTTTTTTTTTTTGGAAATGGCCGAGTGGTTTCAAGTCTAGAATAATAATAAAAAAAAAAAAAAAACAATTGTTTTTACCGATATTTTCCCTTTTCCCGGGGGATACATAAATTAATCGGCCCGTCAGTCGCCTATTGTTTTAACGGCAACTTACAGTGCAGATTAAGCGATGAAACCGGCTGCTCTCCGTTAAACCGTTGTGTAATTTCAATTGATTCTCTGCCATCGTAATAATCGCATTTAATAATTAAATTGAAATTGATGCGATTCGATTAGTATTGTTATTGTTACACTGGTGAGAGAGAGAGAAAGAAAGAAAGAAAAGCGTGGCTCCCTGCCATGTCGTCTCAGGGCAGCTAGAAATGCAACGAAAACGCGTAACTTTGAATAAACGGAAATAAGGGGAAAGCCCGGGAAAACGGACCAAGACGTTATTTCATTATTTCGGGAAATTATTAATACGCGCGCGCACACAAAAACAAAAATCTCGCACCGACGCACCTATACAATTCGGAAAATAGGCACATTGTATAGAGTGTAACGCATACATCACTCTGGCTGCGTGCTGGAAAAACTATTGGAAAAATTCTTCTTGAGCACTCGAAGAGAAAAGTGCCGCCGCGTCGAACGGACCAATCCCCGCCTGTTCGCAGACGACGGAGAGATACGCACTATGCGGAAAAGAGATGGAAAACTTTCTGACATGTTTTTCTCGGGGATTCGTCATATTTCGCCGGGGCCCAGAGAGAACAACCGGGTTCGTAGCGTGCACAGAGAGGGAACTTGTTGTGTCGGGGAATAAATGATTTTCTCCTATTGCTTCCGTTTTCGCTCATTCCACTTTCCCACTTTTGTACTCAACGCGGCTCCTCGCATATTTCCATCATCGGGAAAATCAATCGTAGTTAGTGGAAATTTAGAGTTTTCCGATTTCCTCTCGTAACTCCTTTCTCGCGCACTTACCGTTTCCCGAAATATACCTACATTTTTTCCCTCGGCTCCTTCCGACCACTGCGAACTTCTTTTCCGAGCGGAATTGCGCCCGTGTCAAATTTGAAACACGACGGAAATTCGCTCTTTTATCTCGTTCTCTTTCGTCCGTTTATCCGGTTTCAGCGCCTCTCGCTCATCATTCGCCGCCGCCGCAACTACTATTCCCTTTTTCGCAATTCCCCGTTTCTACAACTTGACCGAAATTCGTTATTATTTCAATTGTGACACGGCAAGAACGTACCTACCACCGTGTCCGTCCATCTGGCCAACAGGAGCAGGAGGAGCGTACTTTGACAGGGAAAACTACTTCGACAAGTTGCGTTCGTATCGCCTAGGGCAGCACTTGCCAATAATACACGGCGGCAGCGTGCACGTTTATACGAACAGACTTTTTCATCGATTTAAGCAAATGAATAATTTAAAAAGCAAAACACGATCATTCTTTCCCCGCCCGAATAATGATATTGCCCAGTCTATGGCGCGTTGTTTTTATCATCCCCCCTAACCCACCTTCTTCTGTGAGTGTATACAGTAGTGTCCCCTCCCCCTCGTATTAATGGTTCCGAGCCATACCGCGGATTTAACATACTAAATATATGCCGAGATATACTACACCTAAATTGCATAAAGCCCCCCTCTTACTCTCATTAGTGCCATTGGGCTTAGTACATTACTTTTACTTTACTTACAGTATGTAAATATGTGTTAAAAATCATTACAGTAAATCGTTACATTATTATGAGTGTTCACCATAACGTGTGTTCTGTACACTCTATTTGTTCATGTTGTCCAACCTGATATACGTATAATGTGATTGTGGAACGATGAGAATATTTTTATGATTTTTTAAAAGTTATTTAATTTAATTTTTTTTTCTATGTACTATCAACAGTTTTCGGCAAAAGTGTTATAAACCACTGCTTTTTATTGGTTTTTTTTTAGTCGCGCCCCGACAAACGCGGGCACCACTGAATTATTGTTTTGTTTTTTTGTTTTTTTTTTTTTTTGTAATTCATTACAAATAGATCGGTGAGTTTTTCGAAATTATTTTTATTGGGTAAATTAAGTTAATACTATGAAATTAGCGATTTCTGAAGGAAAGCTCAAGTAAACTAAATCCCAGACGGTGAATGGGGGGGGGGGGGGTACGCATTACTTTTTAACTAACTCGATGATAAAAACATCAAACTTTTTCTTCTCTGGATGATGATGATGATGATGGGTAGGATTGTGTTCCGCTTCAGCTGCTGGGGACAGTATCGGTTTTTGGAGGCTTACTTTTAATCGATCTTCGCCGTGTGTCATCGTTGGTGCTGGTTGATATAAAATATAAACAGGAAAACCCCTGGAGGAAAACGGTTGTTCACGTTAATTAGACGAAAATATGAAAATCTACACGAGATGATCTTGGGAAGTGAGTTGGACAAAAAAAAGAACTTTTTTTTACACTGTTTAAACGGTGAATAATAAAAGTTTCCCGTTGAATGAAAAACAGCCGAAAATAGTCTCGGCGAACAAACTTTTTCTCGGCACTGCTTACTCGCTTTTGCACTGGAAAGCCTCTTACTTAATTACTTAACGAGTTAAAAAATGTCGATTGAAAAAGCCGGGGAAACGTGTTGCATTTGGTAGTATAAAACCACCCGATGTTTCCATTTTCGATAGGTCATCATGCGATATGGTGGAGCGCGGAAATTCGATCACCGGAAAAGCGACCGTAACAAGATGCGCAAGGCGAATGTTTCCGGAATGCATTGTCGTCCCCGATGTCAAAGCGACACGGTGAAATATCAAGAGCGACATCAAAAGTGACATCATCGACCGACGATACCGTGGAGGGGGGGGGGGCTGTTCGCGGAAAGGTGAGCGGTTACACATTCGCGCAGCGCCTATTTGAACGTTCTTATCGCGGAAGTCGCAGATAACCTAGCGCTCGCGGTATTAATGTGTTTGCTGCTGGAGGAGGTGTACTTCCTTAAATCGCGCTTCAGCCAGATATAACGCTGGGCGCAGCTTTCGGAAAAAACACCGAAATTTATCGCTTCTCCTATATTTACCGGGGAAATAAATAAATAAGTACACCTATATATAATCTGCCGCTGGTGGTACGGACAAACTGGCGAGCTGATATAAGTCGCGAATCGGGAATGAGTCATCTCGGCTTGGCTGACAGTCCGACGACGGTTTGAATATATAGGTCGCCGCCACTTATACTATCTATCTACACACCGCCTGGTTTATCCGCGCAAGTATCGCGATCTGTACGATATGCACGGTAAATATTTGTCGCTCGTCGAACTGCGGTGCCCCCTGCGAATTACACTTTTTTTTTCACGGAAAAAACCGAACAATATTCCGCGATAAAAACGTTTCCAATCACCACCCGTCATCGCAGGTTAATAATTCCGCCCCTCTCCCTTTTTTATTTTTCTGAACAATAATTTTTTTCCTACTCAAAAAATGATGGCTATATAATAATAGGAACATAAATCATCATCGAGTAGATGTGATTTATTATTATTATAGTTTTCTTTTTTGATTTTTTAAAAAAAGACGCGAGTTTATTGCATTAAAAAAAGAGCAAGCTTAAAAATAATGGAATGGTGTAAATCCTTCAAAAGACAAGAAGTAATTAATTTTTATATTACACTTTGTTATTATTAAGAAAAATGTGCAAAATAAGTAATGCGGGCTAGAGTAAGACCAGCTGCATAATTACTTATTTTTATGCGTATAATAATTTTACTATTCCCATTTACACACTTAATTTTCGGTTATCTTCTAATCCACTTTTAGGTTGAAACGCGACAGACTGCCGAAATTTGAAGACGTCTATTAATCTCTTCAAAGCCTCTTAAAAGTTGCGGTCCTAACGTCAATGTTGTTTCAAAGTTTGGTTTTTTTTCTTCTTTTACTCATTAACTTCCCCGAAGATTAATTTTCGTTATTATTACTGATGGCACGATCGTCCAACCGACTACATCATGGTGCACTAATGTTTGAAAAGCATTCTGGTGCATTACGAAAAAAAAACAAAATAACATACATACATATATTATTATACCTACACATGTATGTAAAAAAAAAAGTCAAAGTCCAGCGATAGGTGGTTTTCGCAAAAAAGAATATTATTATGTTTCTGATATTCAACGGATCGTTGAAAATAAAGTACACCAAACTGATTACGTAGCAGTATTTCGTTTAATTCGGGTCGAATAATTAAGAGGGGAAAAAATGAAAAAAAAAAACAAAAAAAAAATACAATTAAAAAAGTGTAAATCCAAAAAGCTCTTCTGCGTATTAAGGCAGAAATCTTTAATTGTTTCATTGTTAATTTAAAAAAAAAAAAAAAAACGAAAGCCTAATTCGTATTTAATAATTTTTTAAAAAACGTAATAATTGGACGTTGCCTGTGCGCTCAATGTGTCACGCAAGAATGACACGGTACGCGAAAACGCATCAGTTTTTTTCCAAGTTATTTTCTTCGCTTTTTTTATATTTTCCTGGGCGCGGCCAACTATGAACATTTTATAATCCAGTGTGTGCGGGATGATACTCTTAACCATAGTTATAACTAACGAACTAGGCCACGCTGCCCACCGCTCTTAGAGGTGAAAAATCGGTCCGTAATTAATCGGATTTCCCTCGGAGTTTCGCAGATACCGAACATCGGGCTCGACGATTTTGCCGCCGTCCGAATTTTCTCCGTACACATCCTGTTTCGTATGCAAATTTAAGCGTTTTCTCCGAGCACTCCCAATTTCGATCGTCGCAACTGTCGGACAGAACGCTTAGTGACGGAGGAGAAAAGCTCGAAAGTGCATCATCCGAAGAGGAGGAGGAGGAGGAGGATGAACAATGGAGAGAACAGCGCGTTGCGTAATCATTTATTTCGATTTTGCGTCATGATAATAATGACGTCGGCGCTGCTTCGACGGTTCGTGTTTTCATAATCAATTCGTCCGAGACGACTACAAACTTGCAAACAGCTAGCGCGGCGGAACCCCACGCGCACTTTGCACTCTTTCCGATCTTACGAAAAAGCGGCCGAGCCGAAAGCGGGCCGAAGGGAGTAAGAAACGCGAGGGTATCGGGCAGATGTGTGACGGGTTGTGACGGTCATCAATTGTTTTTCCTCTGATCTCTTTGTGTATGCATAACGATAATAATGAGGACGTTTGACCGGCGACAACAATGCAAAGAGACAAGCGGATGATGAAGCGCACGCTTTGTGTGGGCGACGAGTGGCGTTGCTCGCAGCAAGAATGTGGAAAGTGGAAACCCACATCGAGAGCCGAGAGCTGAAAATCACGATGGTCATTGAAGGTTTGGTCTGTTAGCTTGCCCGCGGATTGCCTTCGCCCGATCGTGCCTAGATACCGCGCGCCTGTGCATATATTCGCCTTCTTCGCATTGACGGTGCGCCTATTGTACGTCGAGTAATTGACGACAAAGTGCGCCACCAATTTCACAACCGACAACCTCGACGACACCACATCGTCTTTCCAATTTTTCTCGTTGCACTTTCCGAAGATACACTACTTCCGCCTTGTAGGTTTTCGGCGACATTTTGAAAATGCTTCTTTTGCTCGCTTTTTTAGCCTTTTCGTCCAGCCGATGAAGATTTTATCGGCCAACAAGCGTTTCTGTCGATTTTTTAATTAGCCAACGAATGAGGTTCGTTTTTGTTTTTCTGTTGTTTTTTTTCTCGTTTGTGTGTGCGTGCTTTTGTGTCTTGTACGAGCGTAGATCGTTTAAATATTGCGACATCTGAATTTTAATCGAACATCGGAGGTGTGTTAACTTTGCAATACCGATTTATTTATTTCAGCAACTTTTACATAAAATTAAAACCATCTCGCAGCACCTCTACGGCACACATTGTGTTTCGCGATTAGTTGATTTCGTTAAAGTTCCAACTTCGCAATTCCAGTTGCTGAATAAAGCGCCAAAAAACCTTCGATGAAGCTGCTCATCCTGCATCGGACGGCGGCGATAATTTATTCAAATATTCGTTGAAATATTCGCGCACTCAGAATGTGTCGATAACTGTGAGATCTCTGACCTTTTACCGGTCGAAGCACACAGCGAAATAAGTGAAAGGCAGAAAACACAGTCACGGCTATCAATCAGCGTGTACGCGTTCACTCAGAAAGGTTATTATCTCATTTTTTAGTGTGTAGCTCTCTGCAGTTATTTTTATCAATGGCCGCATCGGTAGTGTTATTAGCAGCGACTTTATCGCCTATCATAAAATATCGATACTATTATCATATGTGTGAGACTGACTGCCCTATTATTATTATTAAGTATTATTAAGTATTATTATTATTATTTTTATTAGCTGCTTATTTATTTAGCTCGTATAATCACAGGTTAATCGCGATAAAAGCGTCATGTCCACATTCAATACATCTGCATCGATGGTATTATCAAAAAATCGAAGTATGAAGAAATATTTTATTTTTTTTCCGTTTTTTCTCCCCTTTTATGCCCACATTCTAGAACGGATGAGTAAGGTGGAAAAATTATATAAATTGACACAAATCGATGGAAACAGTGGTGAGGGGAGACCCGCAAATTGCGAGCGAGTCAGTAGTTCGCCTTTGTAAAATCAAAATTTCGCACTGGACAAGGAGATTAAAATCACCGGTGGAACGTTATTTATTTTGTTTTATTTATTTAATTTTATTTATTTTTTGATAAATTTAATTGTCGAGCTGGATTATAGATATCTCCGAAGGCGTTGTTTATTTATTTATTTATTTATTTATTTATTTTGTTTCATTTATTTTTTAATAAATAATTAGCAATTTCTTTAGCTGTCAGTTGCTAACGGCTCGATTCGGTAATTAATGGGAGCGCCATTTAAGATTTCTATAGCGATGAGTTGTTTAAAGGGCGCGATAGTCGATAGAGTAAGCGACTGAAAACGTACGCGAGGACTTATTTCGGCGTTGTTGTGGTGATGATCCGAGCCATCGGACAATAATGGTTAAAAAAAAAAAACAGTGCCTTTGTTGGTTATAATAAAAGCGTTAATTCTAAGAAAAAGAAAAGCGTTTCGAACCCCCGTACATATTGATGGCCGTACTACTACGCGATGGAAAAGGTGAAATTACTACTGACAAGACCGGTAATTAAATAAAAATATTTCAGAAAAGGAGACAAAACCCGGGGGAAAAACACGAAATTTACGTGTCGTCGCAATTTTTTTTATTATTATTATTATTATTATTATTATTATTATTATTATTATGATTATATGATATATAAATCTGTCCGGATGATATTTATTTATTTCTTTAAGATAACTCCCCTGTGACGATTTTCGATAATTTCATTGATGTCGAACCGAGTCTATTAAATATAGTTTCGGTTGATCTTCCTATCGATAATATCACACGATAATAACGGTCGGAATAAAATTACATTTGTGTTTCTCTCTGAAAGCACCGAAAACCCCCAAAACACTACTCTACTATATTTTGTAAAATTCCAGCCTGACAAATGAGGAAAGTAATTAATCGTTTCCTGTTTATTTTTTACACGGTTGCGTATGTCCCGGAACTTACTCTTAATAATAATATTAACCGAGAAAAATTATATGGCGACCAATAATTTTTCTTCTCCATTAGAAAATTTCGAAAATTCGACCGGGATAAAGGAGCGATGCCGTTGACGGCGGTACGTATTAATCATGGGAGGGGTGCCGCTTATCCGGGGCAAGTTGAAAGGTGAGAAACCGCAGTGTACGCGTGCGTGTCTTGCGTTGATCACCAGAGGCGGCGGTAAAAGATGAAATAAAGAAAAAAAGTAAAGGAAAAGGTCGAGAAAATAGAGAAACACAGGCCTAGTACACAATAATAAATGATATATATGTGGTTAGGGGGCGCGGTGGAGCTGGCGGTGTTGTAGTTTCGACAGCGCGCAAGAGCTGCAAGAAGGGCAATTGTCTGTCCACGCGAGGAAGATAAATATTAAAATGAGAAGATAAGGCACACGACGACGCGCCGTTAAGAGTTCACGCGGCTCCGACTACGGAGGATGTTGCGAGCAGGACCGGAGTGGTCGTCCATTTTTCGGGTTTTTGAATTCGGAGGATGATTAAACGAAGAAAAGCCCGCTCGACATTTCGACGCGAGAAACAAGGATACGATGAAGATAATGACGCGATAAAGGTAAAAATGAAAGAATAACGGGGAGCCGCAGAAAGGATAGAGTTAAAAGCTGAAGAGTTATTTGCATTTGAAAAGGCCGCCGATGATGAAGAATAGGAGCCCCCGAAAGACTATCTCCGGGGGCAGGGGGCAACCAGAGGCTGCTGGTGCAGCGCTGTTCATCGTCGCCTCTTTTTTTCCTTTTTTGCTTACTGCACTACGACGTATTATCTTCAAACGAGACTAAGTGGTGGACGTGGCAAGCGCACGATCCAAGTGTGCTGCCTGCCCCTCTGTAATTATAGGTCCCCTGCACCTTGCCTGACTCAGGCATCATGCTTTTTCGAAATTCGCTAATTACCAAATCAAGTTTTGCCGAGCGATACGCGTTTATTATTATTATTATTATTATTATATGCTCCCCTTCCGTTTTTCAAATTAAACTTTACTTTTGCTCGTCATCGCTGACCGAATAACCCCCCCCCCCCCCCCCCCCCCCCGAAAAAAATAAAATAAATCCCGCACAAAATATTAGACGTCCACTATACTATACATGTGTGTATAACTTTTGGTCTTTCTTTTTTTCTTTTAGTTAAAAAACCGTGACTATATTAAAACTTTTTCGCGGGGATCTGCCGATAATTCGGAAAGGGCAACGGACAGCCGCGGCGCAGCCAGTCTCATTTGGCAAACGGTCGTTCGTAAGAGAACAAGTGCGCGTCCTGCAGTCGACGAATATTTATGCTGATGACAATTGCGGTCGGCCGTATTATTAAACGGAGAAAAAGATGAACGAGGGAAATCGTTGTCGGCGAGCTGAGTTATGGCCGTAAAGCAGGCCGCATTATGAACAGGCTGCCGGAATGCTGTTTTGGCGTGCAGCGGGCCACGTTGTCCGATACGTATAACGAGATGGAAAATTCGGGCGCCAGATTTTCCTAATATGTTCAAACGGCCACGCCGGCTTTCCCGAGAACGTGTGAATGGGTAGTTTCGCGGGTTTTCGACACGCCAAGCGCGACCGTGAGATCTTTGCTAAAATGAAATAAAATCCGTTCGCTCGCCCCGCGAGGCCTTCTCCTTATTAGCTATTCAAAGAGCGTAAGGTCCAGCGGTGTTTCGTACTTGTTTCGCTTTTTCATATTCGCCAACCGATTGCTCCGTGAATCTCTCCACACTCCCCTATATGTCATAATATTATTATACTTTCTGCTTTCTCTTCTTCTACTTCTTCTTCTTCTTCTTTTTCTTCCAGTTTTATTAACAAACGCGAAGAGTGTCCGTTGATAAACTTTTTAGCCGAGCACAGCAGTGCGTTTTGTTTACTCGGTTCGAAAGCTTCACATTTTCGAAAAATTTTCGGTAAGCCCCCGGATAAATTAAAAGAATTACACGAATTCGATATTAATTAAAAGAAAAAGAAGAGACCCCCCACCACTCATTGCATTTATTTTCGATATCGCGAATTTCAACCGCTGGTCTAGAGATCGACTATTATTTTAAAATAATGATGTTTTCGAAATTTTTGAATATTTTCAGAAAAAATATAACCGTAAAAATACTTATTTCTATTTAACGCCTTCCGAAATGACAATTCGAAGTAACTTTCAATTCTCCTTATAGCGTTTTCTTTGGTCGCGTCATCCGCTCTGTTTTAGTATTCCGATTAGTGGACACATCTTTTTAAAGATACATTTTCCGCCAAATGACCGTCCTGATGTCGCAGTTTTGACCAGAAACTCTAAAAGGGAGATTCCAAAATATGTATACATATATGCGTGTGTGTGTATACATTAAATAAAAATCGAGCGACATAACAAGGTTCTAGCACACATAGAAAATCGCATTACGATTAAAGTAGGGGTCCATTATACGTCGATCTGTATAAAGAAGCCGGAACGGTGGTGTCATAGGTGTTTTTTTTTTTGGCATTTCAGTCATTACCGACCAATGATGTTCAGACTCGAACGTTTAATTATATCTGCATTTGTTTTCTGAAACTGCTAAATGTAACATCTCTACTTTCATCCGAATAAGAATATATATATATATATGTGTATTCTTATTCATATATATATATATATATACATATTTTTGTTTCTTTTTAAATCTATATAATAAAGTGAAAATTTATTGTTATATTTTATCATTTAAGATTTTTTTTTTTAATAATACTGACCTACAATTAATGAGGTTCGGAATAACTTTGCGTCCCCATAGTGTACGGAGTTTCTATTTGAACACCGAACGCATGTAGCTGGAGTCTCGTTTTAGAAACATACTTCTGAGATCATCGCAGATCATCATCTCGGTTTATGCATTTACACGCGTTTGAAAGTAATATTTCATTTAAAAAAGGAAAATCCGTTCAATAGCGTTACGCCCAAAATCGAAATATTCAACAAAATTCTTATTCGAGGAATATCCTTGAAACTGTCATCAAAGTGTTATTCCGATTATTAGACAATGAAAATCTTAAAACCCGTTTTTTTGTCATTTAATTTAATTTTTTCTTCCAGTAAAAGTAAATCCTGTAATCTTTCTCTTTTTTCTATACGTCACACTCTGGTCATATTGCTTTCGATAGTCGACGAGGAGTCGCAGATGTTTCGCGAGAGCCCGGTGAACAGCGCGAAATTAGCTTGTTCCGAATATCAACCTAGTAGTAGTCGGCTCTGCAGAGAACAGTTAACCCCTTCACGAGTACGGGCTCTGCTATACACAGGCAGTCTCTGTTCGGAGCTTCTGAGATGTCGCATCTTCGTTCGTCTCACCGATTACAGCCGTTGCCGTCGAAGCTGCCGAACTCAAAAAAAAAAAACAAACAAACAAAAAAACACGCAAATACAACAAAAAAAAAACGGGAAAAAAGTAGATTTTGTACCAGAAGGTGACGGCGACACATATGAGTGTGACATATTTTTAATGTCTGAAAATCGTCCATGTCGTTTTTATGTATTCGCAACTGTCGAGTGTTGTTGTTCGCATACATACGAGTCGCATTGGTGGTATATATGTATATGAGCGTTGTTCAACTGTAGCTGTTCGCGTCCTGTGAATTCTTCAAAAACTGAACTGTTCGAGAGAGTGTCTCATATTTGAATATGAAAACCCGGATCACGCGTAATGTGTGTTCTGATTATTCTTATCTGACAGAAATATTGTATTCTAACAATTTTCAGGGATTTTTTTGAAAACCGGGAAGGAGAAAGGCCGATATTATTAATTAATCAAACTTCTTATTGCGTCTTACACGATAAAAAAAAAAAAACAAAACAAAAAACAATCTATTATACATACGCTGAAAACTATATCGAATAGAAGGGGGGCACTTTCAATGGAAAATTCAAAAAACAAAAAAAGCACGTGAACAACGCGGCAAATTGGGAATATGGTAATGGAACAATTTTTCGACAAATGCCTACAAAAGAATTTGTCGCTGATGATAGGGCGGAAAAGAGAAATTCCAAAAAAAGAAAAAAGAAAGTCGGAGCTGAGAAACCATTATGAATTACACGGTTGTTTAGAGTTGACTGTAAAAAGAGGATTATTTCGGAAAACTAACTACCACTAGTCGATCGATTTCTTCCGACGGCTACTAATAAACAAAAGGCAAGGGCGCTGTAAGAAGAGAGTTATAATAATAACTGTTCGCAGTTCCGCGAGCGGCACTTACGAACGCAAGTCAGAGAGCCGATTCGGAATTATGTTCTTATCACCGCGAACCGTTCTTTTTACCGAGAAATATTCTTGCGCCATTCTTGGCCACTCGAAACTGCCCATCATAATCGCTCGTTAACGCGACTTTAATCTTCGAAGCGCGTTGACGTCATCAGACGATACGCGTCAAATTTATATCCGCTCGTCTGAAGTATCAGCCAGAGTGATAACCGTTATTAGCTGATGCCGTTATCAGCGGAATAGCGCATTTAATTTTGGACACTGCCAGCATGTGTCGCGGACTTTTTTTTTTTTCATGTGTACGTGTGTGTGTAAATAAATAAAGCGCTCTTTAGCGTCGAGCACCTTGTTGCTCGTCTCTCGCCTGGTCCGTAACGAAAACACTGTGCTTTTAAGTATCTGTCGGTCGCGAATCCCGCGCAACAAGTAGAAATTGCGATAAACGATATTCGGTGATGCTCCGACGGTCGAAAGAAGAAAAAAAAACGAAAACGAAAACGAAAACGAAATGAAAGTAATTAAAGTTTCGATTGAATTCACGATTTCAGCATGACGGAAAGCCTTGAATATTGAATTTTCGATTATCCAGGAAGCAGCCAAAGTGTCCACTGAAATATTTAAATGCACGTAGTGGTAACGACCGCCCGAGGAGCTGTTTTTTGCAACTCAAATTCGAAAATGCAATTCTCGGTAAAACTCTTCGCTAGACGAGCAAATTCAATATCGGAATATCATAAAAATTATAATTATTTCGAATTGGCTTTCCAATTAGTTCTCCTCTTTACCCCGGCCGATGGTTTTTCTAATTAATTTCTGTCAATATTCCAAAACGAGAAGAAAAAATAAAATACAATAATTTTGATTGTAATTAGGCTCTGTAGTGATTCCGCGATTTTGTATTGCGAATCGATCACGCGCAACTCGTGGTACGGTCAGTTTACTCTATTTCGGTCTTTTTTTAGTTTTTTTTGGGGGGGGGGGGTAGTATGATTTTCGATTAAGTTTGACAGTTTTCAAGGCCGAATGAAATCTTTGAGATACGCCGTATAACTGCAGACCGGAAAGATAAGTATGCTACAGAGAGCTTTTAGAGGAGGATCTGTAAGAACTGTGTCAGTCTTACGCAATATATATATATATATATATATATATATATATATATATATACGTATTAAATGTTAACAAGGGCGATTTGTTTTTAGGATGCGATTGGTATATTTCGAATAAAAGTTTCGGCTGGTTGACGAAAGCCCCGGATCTTTCTCGGAGCTCGTCGAAAGGTCGACAATTATTTCAGACTTTTTTGTGATCCGGTGCACAGGCGAACAATTAAAAAGAAGCTCTTCTGCATTCAGACGGCGCATTTGTTGACCGGATGAATAAGTAACCGGTTAGCGTTGAAAGGGGGCACATTTAAAAATAAGCCAATTTTTTCCGCTGCCTCCGCACACGCGCGCGCGCATACGCGCACGCGCGGTTGGCTCGTTGTTTATTAAAGCAGACGGATCTGCAAGGCTCACGTCAGTGGTCGTCGATGTCGCTGTCGCCCCGGCAAAGGCTACTCTTCGCTGTCTAATTGTAACCCACTATATATACTAAGTGCGTGTGTAATGCTGACAAAAGAGTGTTCTAAAGGCTCTCCACAGCCTGTGCTGTCCCCGGCGCATTGTTTTTAACGGACGGCTGTACTCGTCTTTTGAAAAATGTCCGTTCACTGACCCAGCTGCTACGCTGCCAAGTCTTCGCCACATCTTCTCAACTCTGCGTTTGCATTTTTATTATACTTTTTTATCGGGCATTTCTTTTTTCCTAGCCCCCCCCCTCCCGTGCCTCTTCTCTCGCTCTTTTGCGCGCGTCGTTGTCGTCGTCGTCGTCTTTTGTTTTAAATCTCGTCTGGTGCAGAGTTGGCTGTGCATAATGCGTCGTGCCCTTTGTTTAAACGTCGCTCTCTGCTTGTCGCTCTCACCGGCTCTAAATCAACCTTTAGCACTTTAATCCGAAACGCGCTATTTCCGTCCGGCGATCCGCGCTATTCCGTGTTCCCTCGCAGAGGAGTCGTCGAGCGAAGATATTTCTGCTTTGCCATTAAAATAGCCCGGCCACTATACTGGGCACTGCGCTGCCGGTTCGCCGAGCGCGATTTTCAGCTGCTGTCTGCGCGCGACAGATATAAGGGTCATCGGAAATCTAAAGACTACACACATTCGTATCTCTCGGTCATTCGCGAAGACACATTAAACGATCTGGGCCGCAAGTTACTACTCCGTATGTTCCCGGATTTTCGACGATTTTGTCGAACAAACACCGTCTATCTGTTTTCGGTAATTAATTGAAAGACGTGGCCGACAGAACAACAATAGATTCTCTCTATACGTGGAGGCGCTGTTGCCGATAAGCAGCCTGATTTTATCGGGTGATTAATGAATTTGACGCGTACAGTCAGTCATTTTTTCTGAACGGTGGCAGGGTAGAGCGAGATATGGGCTGCAAAGGCTGGAAAATGTCGGAAACTTCGTGAAATTACGCGACCGTCCGTCATTATTGCGTGTCGTCCCCATCTATACTATATATATATATACATATATAATCTTTTTTTCCTCCTAATAACAAATGACAATTCTGTCTTGGCCGCCTCCTATTTATTATTACACCTATTTTCAGAAAAATTCGCGTCGTTTCCGATTTCGAAAATTATTAATAGTTTCGTTTGTTGTTTGTTTTCCCTTTTTACAGAACCGAGCTATTACGTATGTTCGACGTGCAAGGAGAGATTGCACAGCGCCTGGCGTCTAGTACAGCACGCCGAGAGCAGTCACGGCATCAAAATTTGTTCGGAGACGTCGTCCTCAACTGCCGGTGCAAGTTCCTCAGCCGCGGCCTCCGGTCATGCGGCAGCAGCTCTGGCTGGCGGGCATGCCTCGCTGCCGACCAGCAATAGCAGCACTAACAACATCAAGACGTCGAACAACAACAATAACAACAATAACCACTCTTCGTCTTCTTCGTGTTCAGCTTTGTCCGGCTGCTCGATAGGGTCATCGTCGGTGCCAGCTCCGTTCGGCGGCGGAATATCGCCGAACCCCTCGTTACCATTACCACCGACTCCGACGGCTGTACCGTCCAGCAGACTACCGTTACTGCCGGTCAGCTGCTCGTCGTCGTCCTCGTCCGCTGCCGCCGCCGTTGGATTGCCAGCGGACGCGCCGAACCCGTTCGCCGTTGGCGGACTGCTTCGCATGCCGATGACGGAACCGGCCAGGCATCATTCGCCGTTCCCGTCGATGTCGGTTCTGCACCATAGTAACGGTCCGACGAACGGTACACCGTCAGCGACTTCCGTGTTCGGCGGCAGATCGTCGTCGTCTAGTCACCACGACAGCGGCAATCCGTTCCGAGTAGATCAGCTGATATCGGAACAATTCCGTTTTAGTCAACATCACAGTTTAGGCTTGGCCGCTGCCGCTGCGGCTGTCGCCGCCGCGACCGGAGCTATGCCGACGGCTGCCCATTCGTCTTTTTTAGCTTCCGCGATGGATCCTCGCAACGCGGCCGCAAGCCTTCATCACGGCGGCCTGTCGACCGCTCCGCGAAGCATGATTCCGACGCCGTCTCCGTTACCGCCGTCCAGCCTACCGCTTCCGGTCGAGCCGCAGCTGGATTTTTACTCGCAACGATTGCGTCAACTGGCCGGCACCACGAGTCCCGGTAGCGGGGCGTCGCTGGTGAGCAGTACGTCTCCGCGAAAACTAACCAGTCCGGCTAACGGTACGCAAGTTCTGCCGGCTAGTAATAAACCGAATTTGTCGCCCAGACTATCATCATCCGCTAATCATCACGCTGGTAATATGATCGGATTTAATAATAACAACAACAATAACAATAGTAACGCTATCAACAATAATAATAACAGCAATACCGTTAACCACAATAACGTGCATACGGATAGTGAAAATGACGGCGACGACCGAACGCGCAGTAAAAACCATTCTCGCGGCAGTTCGCTGAATTACGATTTGAGCAACGGTAGCAGCGCCGATGTGGTCGCGAGTGCGAACGCGGACGAGGAGACGAAGCAGCAGCTGATCGAAGAGGAAACGATCGATCTGTCGAATAGCGGCAAATCATCGGTGGCCGGGCGACTGCCGGACGATGATAAAAAGGAAGAGAACAGCTCGGCCGAATTAAGTCAAGCGAGCGAGTCGGTCGACCCGAGCGAAGAGAAGACGCGCGGCTGCGAGTACTGCGGCAAAAAGTTTCGCTTCCAAAGCAATCTGATCGTTCACCGACGAACACATACCGGCGAGAAACCGTACAAGTGTTCGGTGTGCGATCACGCGTGCACGCAAAGCTCGAAACTGAAACGGCACATGAAAGTGCACAAAAGACGCTCGCTGAACCAGGGAAACGGGCGAGCCGGTGGCGAAACGGGAACAACCTCATCGACGAATGGAGAAGAAAGTACCGTTTCGACACCGGATGGACCTTACAATAATAATGTCGCGTCAGAAGAAGAAGAGGCTCGTGTGAACGGAGCCGTCGAAGGCTCGGACACGGACGAGGAAAACGCCGCCGAAGACGTCGAAGAAGACGACGAGGAAATCGAAGAGGAGGAAGACGAAGAAGAAGAAGAGGAAGAGGAGGAAGGCGACGGCGAAGAGGAGGAGGAAGAGGAGGAAGAAGGCGAACAGGCGGAAGACGAAGAGGAGGAAGAAGAAGAGCAGGACGAGGAGGAAGAGGAAGACGCCGCCGACGAAGACGACGACATGGACCTGGACGAGGAGGAGGACGAGGTGACCGGCAGCGGCGACGCGCCGGAAGACCTGACCACCAAGTCGGCCGCCTCCAGTTCGCCAAACGACGGCGACACCGAATACTCCATCAACAGTTACGGCCGCTCGTCCGGCTCCTCGTTGACCGCCAAGGAGAAAAACGCGGCTGCGGCTGCCGCCGCCGCTTTCGCCGCTACCGGCGCCAACGCTTCCTCCGCTTCGCTAGTCGGCGAACTGATGGACAAATTCGGCCTGAACAACATCCAGCAGTACAGCGAAGCGTACAAGCAAGCGCTGCAAGAGTCGGGAGCCGCGGTCGCGCGTAATCACTATCGCCATCACAAAGACGACCATCATCAGCACCACCACCGGCGCTCCTCGACTCTGACCGTTCCGGAGCACAATAACAACAAGAAGGACAACAGCGAAAACGGTCTGAAATTCAAGTCGGCCGCCGCGCTGAAATTCCGCGAGGAGTTCACCAAGAACATGATGACCGGGCAGCCGCCGCTCGACCTGATCGGAGCTCATCACGGCCTATTCGGGCCCGGCGTGCCGTTCGAAACTTTTCTCGACGCGGCCAACAAGCGAATGAAGATCGACATGGACGGCCGGCGGAATCCGCTCATTTCCAAAACCGGCGGCGCGCCGCCGGAAGCCTCCGAAGCCTTGTATCCGGGCCTCTGGCTGCCGGCGATGGCCGCGGCCCAACAGCACCGCGAACTATTCGCCAGAAACGATCTCGCTCCCTCTATCGACATTCTGAGAACACGATCGGCCACCAAAGCCAACTCCGAGAATAATCATCATCGGCACAATAAGTCGTCTTCGTCGTCCGGCGGCGGACCGTCGCACCTAGCGGCCGCGGCGGTCGCCGCCATGAATCTAGGCCTGCCGACCGGCGCCACGCATCACATGAAGAAGGAGAGCCGGCGAAACGACACGTGCGAATTCTGCGGCAAAGTGTTCAAGAACTGCAGCAATCTGACCGTCCATCGAAGATCTCATACCGGCGAGAAGCCGTACAAGTGCGAACTGTGCTCGTACGCATGCGCGCAAAGTTCCAAACTGACCAGACACATGAAGACTCACGGTCGCATGGGCAAGGACGTCTACCGGTGCAGATTCTGCGAGATGCCGTTCTCGGTGCCGTCCACGCTTGAGAAGCATATGCGAAAGTGCGTCGTGAACCAGAACATGAAAGCCGGTCCGGACGGAACTCACCTGCTGCCGGCCTCCATGCTGATCAAGTGCGACGACGACTCCAGCATATCATCCTCCAAAGATAATACATGACTCTTTCCATGGGGAGGATACACGGCTACGTTTCCTCCTCCGCTGCAGAGCATCTACTGACGCGCCGTTAAATACATCCCTCCTCCGATATACTGTTCTGCAGAAGCGAGTGTCGCATGAGGTTGCGAGCCTCCTCCCCACTGCAATCCCCCCCCGTTTTTTCTTTTAATCTTTTTTTTCTCTTTTTTTTTTTTATATCGTTAATTTTTTACGTACTCTAATTATTATTATTTTTAAACGTCATATTCTCGGTAGATCTCTTTTTATTTAATAATATAGCGATAAATATTGTTCTCCTTCGTTTCCATTCCTCGTTCGTTTTCATTTTTTTCGTGTTTTTTCTTTCGTTTGTCCCCCTTTAATCTTCGGCTCGATAGACATTTTCCCCTCCTTTTATAAATTCGGTCGTTGTTGGAGAATGCTATTAAAATGTGCACAACTGTGTGTCGCTGGTGCTTTTTCTACGCCTAAAAGTATTCAAAATTACGGACCGTTTTACTTTTGCCCTATCAATGTGTGCCCCAAAATTAACGAGCCTTTCTTCGTCGAGAATATATTATTTTAAGCCGCACTTAACAACGAAACATTATTTCGACATGTTTTCAGAAATATAATCAAAACACCCCGAGACACGATGCAAGAAACTTGACTTCGTAATTATGCAAAAAGATTACAATCTCCAATGTGTGTTACAAAGGTAGCTTTTTTTTTTCTTTCACTTTTTTCAGACACAACGTTGCATTTTACGTGTAAACAAAATTATAATTAAAGAAACATCGAAATCGTGTAACACACACACGTTATTAAACTACCAAGGTATCTGACTTTTCATGATTAGGCACTCGTAAATATGATACATAAAAGAAACATCAGTCGCTTTCACCGGCACCAGTTAGTGATGAAACTATCGCCACATAATTAGCTTTTCTCTTTACTATTGACCAAAAATTCTAGACACGAATCAATAGAATATCAGTGCAAATTTTTAACGCGTCCCCGAAGATAGATAAAATGTGTCAACTTATCGTTTTTGTTGAATCAACTTAACTTGTTGAACGTTACGAAAAAAAATTGAATACCATGAATCTATCGATACGTTCGATGTTTTTTGTTTTTTTTTCAAATGACGTATCAAAAACTGAGATCAATATGCTAATTTCCAAAAACAATAACAAAAAAGAAAAGAAAAAAAAACGTTAAAATCATCGATCGAGCTTATTAAATTTTGACCGATAAAATTTATTTATGTTATCCAATTAAAAACATCTTCCGAAATCGTTTTAGTTGCAAAGTCGACGTCTGATAGAAGTCGAATGAGCATTTTTATGTTTAACTATTAAGCGTGTATGTGAGAAGAGTATTCTCCTTTATTTTGCAGCGTCTACCACTTTTGCCAACCTTATATTCCATTGTTACTCTCCTTTATCATTATTTCCTCAGTTTTACATTTCCTTTATTTTATAAGTCGCCCCCCCCCCCCAACTATGTAACGTGTTACTACGAATTAATTCCCGTTATTTAGTTTATTCGTTGTTGTTTATTGTGTCACCTTTCTTATGTATATCATCGATTTAATTATTGTCCACATCAAATTTGTATATTTTGTATTATTATTATTTATACATTTTTTCTTCTTTTTCTTTTTCTTATTATTATTATTATTATTAGACGCAGTGTAATTTTAATACGTAATTAGTTTAGCGTTTACATCCTATATTGTTTACATTTAATTTTTTAATATTTTAACCGCTACATGTGACTTTACAGATTATTATGCGTGTGCGGCTTTTAAAATATTCGAAAAAGAAGAGAAAACTAAAAATGAGAAATTATTACGTTCTTGTTTTAAATTGATTTTCTCCGATAATCGTTGTGTACCAGTGTTATTTTACTCTCTCTTTATTTTTTTTTTATTCACTGTCCGTATTCGGACTCTCTAAAGTTACTTTACACACTTTTATTATATTATTTTACCATCACCTCCTGCGGTTAATATATATATATATATATATATATATATGTATGTACTATTTTACAGTTGTAAATAGAATACGTATGAAACTATTTGTCATGTGCGGAGTTACACACGTGTAAATCTTTAATTATATTCATTATTAACTGTTAAATATTCGTTTTATTTATTTTTGTATCAATACATACATCATGCATACCCGTCATTTACATACATGTATGTACGAATATGTGTATGTATAAGTTTATTACGTATATATGCATTATTTTGTTAGTCTTCGTGTGGTTGTATGTATGTTATCGATGATGTTTCACGAATTCTGTTTTAGAATAATATAGGGAGTATATTATATCCTTTGGGGCTAGTCTGATAATGTAATGTTATATATATATTTTATATATATATATAGATATATTTTATTTTATTTTTTTTCAGTAAATAGTTAAATATGATTATTACTATTACTATAGGTTTACGAATATTATATAATTATGTATATGTAATATCAATAAAATTTATCGAGGTTTTCGTTTATTTTTGACTTTCTTTTTCTAGATTTTTTTTTCTTTTAAATTGTGTGAATATGGGTAAACGAAACAATTCATGTTTATAAGATGTGAATACGACAACCTGTGAAATTAAAATATTAATATAATAATTAATAAATGGATCGGTTGCAAATGTACCGTGTTGTTCTTCTAAATTGTTCGTATATCCTTCAATTTTTTCTACCTTCCTCCATTCTATTATTAAATGTCTCCCTTTTTATCGATTCATTTTAAATCTATTCATCGTCAGAATTGAATTTTCTTCATTGACCAGCGACTACAAAGGGTCAACAATTGCAGCTAGACATTCACAATTTTTCATCACGCGCTGTTCCCCTGTTTTTTTTTCCTTTCAATTTTTCGTAAAATCCTTCATAATTTTACCGTAAGCTATTTCAAATGCTCTATAAGGCCGCCGCGATAGCCTAGTGGCGTGAACTCTTGGTTATTCATGAGTTCGATTCCCAGCGGCGGCCAAAAAAGTACAGACTGATTTATTGAAATGGTTAATTTAATGATTAGTTAGTGGCCAAATGATATTTAAAGCCATGCCAAAAAAATAAATAAAAATACGAAAAAAAATGCCCTATACTTTTCTTAAACTCTGATGAACAAAACTTTTTCCTTTCCCACTCGATCGAGATCGATCGTAGATTCCTGCCCATTCAGGCATTGAGAATAATGCGTTCCTCCGGTAGATTCATTAGCGCGGTTTTCTATTTCTAGCGGCAGATTTTTAAACACACTTTCAGCTCACAATATTGCTCTTCTCGTTCCTCAGTTTCCAGAGTATGATTCAGCTCCTGTTCTTTATTAATCTCAGTGTGTATTTAACCCCTCTCTCTCTATTCGTGATTTTTTCGACACCTTCTTTCTCTAAGATGTTCCGCAATTTTCGCTATTTGTCGTCTTCGATTTAATCGCCGTCTCTTTCCGGTATCAACATCTCACTTTTCACCTGTATTTACTCCTCTTCCACTCACTTTCTTTACGAATCTACTTGCCCTTGAACTATTTCCTAACCATAAACAGAATTGAAAACAAAACTTACTTTTTCCACCTTTCCAGTTCCTAGACTATTAAAATAGTATTAAAATCTGACACTTGCACTTTGTTTTAAATTTTAAACTAATAACGTGTATTAGTCACTTCTTTTTTCTTTAGAAAAGTCGATAAATTTGCACAGTCACAAACTCGTCAAAATCCTTTTTCATAATAGCCGAAAAAATTGTTCCAGCTGGCCTTCGTGTCGGCTGAGATATGTTGTTGCTTTTAAAAAAAAAAAAAAAAATGATACCATGCAATCATCATAATGTCATCCGTTTATTTGCAGTCACCGGGGAATATCTTTCCCAACATTTATACACAATAGTTAGCAACATAATACTGGCAACAAAGTCGCAGCTTCACAATTCACATTTGCCACGAAATTCTGCGTGCGCTGAGAATAATGTATATACATATGGTATACAAAAGACAGTGTAAATAGCTTATAAACAATTTTTAATTCTTATCATTTATTTTTTTTGAAGAAAAAACACCTAGTTTTGTTTTCACAACTGAATATTCTGCTTTAGCCATATTCAGTTTCATATTATAATTAATTTTACATTTTCTCAAGATCCTCAAAAGTCTACGAACCGAATTTTAATAAAATTTAATAGATTAATCAATATGTCTCGAATGATGTAATCCGGAAGTAAATAGCACCTTTTACGTTCAAGCACAATGGTGTCGCAAAATTCTGTTCACAGCTTTAATATACAAAGCACATATATAATTAATGAGTACGTCATTCTATCGCCGCGAGTAATTAGAACAGTTACGAAATTGCTGTTGTTCCTTTGTAACGTTCTTTTATAACGATGTCATCTGACATGTTAGATCATCGTCATAATGATATTTTTGTAAATGGTTTTCAATTTAACAGGTTTTTCAAAAAAGTAATTACTAACTATTATTAGTTTTAAAAAAGCTAAGAATGACGCAGTCAATGGAAACAACTTATCTACCGATAATGTAGATGAATTTGTACGAAGGAATCCAAAGAGCTTGCCTTTTGAATAGGTCTGAAGGACCTATCTATCTATCTATCTATCTATAAGCATAATGAAAATCGGTTATAGCGGGATACCAATTGCAGAAATGAATTTTCATAAAACTATATATCGGTTATAGCGACACCGCTATAGCGGAAAATCAATTATTACGACCAAAATTTTGGTACGTAGATAAACAATTATCGCTTATAACGACCTGGCGAAATCAAAATTTAACTTCGAAAAGTTTTTGCAAATAAATTTAACAAAAAAAAAAAAAAAAAAGTTTCCTAATCTTTCTTTTGGGAAAGAATAAAGTTTGTTTAGAATGGAATAAATATAATGCGATTTTTCATGGCGTTAACATGTTAAATGCTTATGGTAAATTTAACGAAATTGATGAAAACCTCTGGCATAGGTCACCTCAAAAAAAAAAAAAACTAGAAAATGGCTACACTAATCTTTTCGTTATAACAAAAAGTTGAAAATTATATAAATTTCTTCAAAAACAAAAAATAATTTATATATAATTTTTTTTCTCTCTTTCATATTTGTTTGATATTGATTAAGATTTTATTTTTTCGTGTACTTTGCTGTTTAAAGAAAAAATTGGCGTTTATGTTTTAGAATTTATTAAAAAAACATGTATAATAATGACTATAAATAAAAAATTATTTGTTTAATCAGTCAAAAAAGTTGTTCCACAAAATTATATCGGAGCTATTGTTCTGTAACACTAAATCTTGAGCATTAAAAAATCAAAATATTTTAGTATGGAATATGTACATACCGATAGCCCGGTTATAATAACTAGGTTATTCACTCCTTTTAAAGTCGTTTTAACCGATTTCCACCGTAAATATATATATATATATATATACATATGTATGTATATATATATTATTTATTTATTTATTTATTTGCAATAATTCGTACATGTTTTGAACTGGCATTAGCCTTATTATTCAAAACATGTCACTCGCTATAAAATTACATTAACGAGCAATAAAACGTGATATAAAAAATTAAAAAGAAAAGAATATATGCATATATATATATATATATATATATATATATATATATATATATATATATATATATGTGTGTGTATATGTGTATATGTATATATATATATATATATATATATATATATACATGATGATGGCTGTTATTTTTAAGCTGGGGTTAAATCCTATAACACTTTTGTTTAAATTTGATCACGCTTTTCCGTTGTAGAAGTGCGTTTTAGATGTTGGTGAAAGTTATTAATGAAATTCGTGAATTGTGGTATAAAGTGTCATACAATTCGAATTTTCTATGCAAACTGTAAATTAAATAGTGACATAAGCAATTAAAACCGAATCTTCTGTAACACTTTGCGTCGTAGCAATTTGTGATAAAAACGTTACATACGTCACAACGGTTTTTATAGCGTTTATTATATTACCTGGCTCCAGAATGATGTGTTATATATATTAATATATATACAGGGGTGGATCCAGGGGGGATTATATAATTACGTAAAATCTACGGTAGGCAGTAAATTTGAGAAATAACGGTTGTTTCATAAAGAAAATCAAATAGCGACCTTCATAGAAATTTAAAAATGTTTCAAAAATACATAATTATTACAATTTTTAATTTAACTTTTGTTTTATATTTATAGGTGAAAAATAAAAGGAAATTATAAAAATTATACCTTAAATATGGTAGTTTAGAAATAGTAAGAAGGATAGTATTTTTATTCGACACTTTACTTTTTTTTTTATTTTTGTTTGTTATCCGATCGGAATTCTGTTTGTTCGTGAGCAAGTTTAAATATATATATTTCTCATTGAACCCTATTTTAATTAAAATTAGAAAATAAAAATTGCAAAAGATCGACGACAGTTATGTTTAAAATAGAATAAAAAAGGAACATATTAATAGTTTTACTAGGAAATAGTATTAAATATTAATTATTAAAATCCATGGGTAAAATTCGTACAAATCTTTTATAGAATAAATTAAGTTTCTCTGTTGTAACAAATTTTTTCATAGATACTTTGGTTCTTTGGGGAGGTCCCCTATCCCTTCGTGAATCCGCCACTGATATATATATATATATATATATATATATATATATGTATATATATATGTATATAGTACCTAGTGATTTATTTTGAACTTGCAGATCAATCAACTCATATTGATAAGTTTCACCAACATTTAAAAATAAGATAATAATACGCTCGTAATACGAAATTTAGCATCGCTCTGTTTTTCACCTTTGAACATTTATTTTAGTTTACGTAATATCTAAAATCGCGCGAAGTAAATATCGTGAAAAAATTTATTTCATCGCGGAATTCCAATTTTCTGACATGGAAGAGATAGCAAATTATTGCTTATTTATTTTCAATTAGATCCTAAGTACAGGTTTGATCTGTTAAACACGAAAACCGTTTACCCCCATTTCCTAGACCAATCGGCTTCTAGGCCTTAAAGCCGCTTTTACTAATTCGAAAATTTTATCAAAACCTTTAGAGCCATTTACAAGTATCCAGTTACATTGGTATGCATAAGAATTGCTCGTTTAATAATACGCATATTAATCTAGCTTTGCTGGGATCTTAACTTGCAAATCAATCTTAATGGGGATTAACAAGTCCCACAAACAAGCATTTCGCAGCAAAACATAAAATGCATATACCACAAAAGCTACATATGTACATTTTTTTGTATACATTCCTTTTTCTGTAGAAATATTCCCCGCTTTGCAATGAATAAATATAAAATATTCATGAACCAGAAAAAGGTATTACAAATTATATCACCTATGTATATAACATTCTGCAATGACGTCCTATATGTTTAGGAATTAAGGCAATATTTAAATCAGTTGCATGCAGAGCATAAATAAATATCTCATCACGAAACAAAGACACTATTACGCCTTTGTCTATTCTCAATGTAAATGTATGTATATTAGGTGTGAAAAAGCGTTTTGCTTTTTTTTTTTTTTAATCAATCGTAAATGATCATTAAAACGAACATTGGTCGCTTCCAACAAAAACGGTAAACGGAAATATCTGCAAATCCAAAATTAAAGAAAAAAAGAAAATCATCTCCTCCCCCCCGTTTTAGTTTGCTATTCAGATAATTATTTCTAGCAAAAACAGGTGCGAATAAGAATATCGCCTTCAATCATGCCGATCCGGCAATTTATGTACTTTTTGGATTTTCCCACCTTTTTTTATATTACAATCATTGTAAAAAACTGCTGCATTTGTTTATAATTGTTCCGTATTTAATTTGATTTTACTTAATGTTACATTATTGAACGGATGAACGGCATTGGCATTATTTTCGATTGCTAGTAAGCAAATATTCACTTCAAAATTTCGAAATGGCTTATAATATATCAATGGGTAAATAACTTCCCGTTCTCTGCGGTATGGCAAAAAGCTTTGGAAAACTTCATCTGTCGGAACCTTGTAATTTTTGAATATTCTGAAATATACATATAATTGTTAAACAATATATAAACTACAACATTATACAACGAAATACAACGAAATACAGTGGACGCCGGTTATTCTGATCACGTCGGGATTTCAGGTCTTGATCGAAATAAGCGGCGATCATATTATCCGAAAATCGCATAGTCAATAGACTGAATCATCACTTAGGCTTTACATAATGGACGTACGTCAGTATGCCTGCGTATTTTACTGCATTAATGAAATACACAGTATGTAGGCAATGGGTTAGTACGTAATATGCATCAATAATTCTTTTTTTATCACGTATTTTTGTTTATTTTTTATTTTTATTATAAGATAGAGCATTGAACTATTGAATTTCCTGTAAAAAATGATCTCAAAACACAAAAAAATTACAAATAACAAAATTACGCGAAAACGTATTTAACAATGTTTAGTCACATTTTTCGTTTACAGTACACAATAAGCCATTTAAGTAGCATTTTTTTTTAAAAATTAAAGGTGAAAGTTACAAACACATTCCGTAATAATTTTCCTAATTTTAAAAGTTATGGAAAAAGTCATTTATTTTGATTTGCTTAGCCGTGTCTGTTGTTTTATTAAAAAATGTCTCTATATTGCACAATCTTCTACATTCCTCTTTTTCACCACCATATTCCTCCAAAGCTCTTCAGATAGTTGTCAAGGATTCGCGAACCTTCTTTTTACTTATTAGCTCTTTGTCTGGTTCTTCCTCTGCGTCACCTTCGTTATTTTCATCGCCAGTGTCTTGTGTATTCTGCATAACTGATTGCGCGATGTCCACATCATTCATGATTTCTGCAACTGGTAATTCACTGTCAATTTCTACCCATTCACTAAATTGTTCTTCCATATCTGCAGGCCTTTCACGTTCGACTGGTTTTTCCGCTATCTTGTGGAGCAGATTTTTCCAACCTCTTTTGAGACACAATTTAAAATGCATTTTTCGGAAACCATACTCCCCAACTTGCAATAATTATTTTTGTAAATATGTGTGTCCAACCTTGATCGTAATAAACGGCGAAATTGAATTACCCGTGATCATAAAAACCGACTAAAAACGCATATATTTTTGTGATTGGAATTCGTTTTTTCTTGATTTGATCCTATTAAGCGGCTGATCAGATAAACCAGTGAACGCAATAACCGGCGGCCACTGTACTTGGAAAGGAGCATTTTGCTGCAATGATTATGGAGTGTGTAACTCCGAAACACGTCGGCTGTACTCGATATTTTCTAAATAATAATTATTTTCTGTAATAGGTGTATTTTTATGCGTGTTATTAATACCATGATTTCGTTACGTCGGGTTCTATATTAGGCAGTAAGACAGAATGGGGCCTAATTATCCCTTAGGTCTCCTCAGTCAACCGTTCACTTTTTTCATATTGATATTTTTTAATTTTTGGCCCCACGAATATTGCGGTTCGAAAACGTTTAGGAAAGTAAGAGGTAATTAAAATACAGTTTAATAGGATGAAACTGGAATGAAAGAACGAGTGTCGGTGAAGAAAGCGAGCGATCAACAGAGGCGAAAGAAAACGATCAGAATAATACTTTCAGATATTACAATGAAGAGGACACGGTGTGCAAAAGGAGCGAAGAAGCGAATTATGATAAAATCCATGCGCGATTGACTGGTTACTTTGAAAAGTTCAAATCGGTAATTTTTTCGGATCGGTTGAAAAAAGTTATGAGTAGACGGAACAGATTTGAAAGTGAAAAATTACATTAGGGCACCCATGAAAAAAATACGCTCCTAATTAGACGTACAGACATAGTCAGAATGAAAGCAGATAGAAAAGTGCTGTGTTTCGGAAGATTAGTAATCAAAAGGATTTGAAAAATATGGATTTGATTTAAACTAGAAGATAGAACATTCGGTAAAGATCTTTTTAGATCTTAAAGAAACCTGCAATTAACATACGCCACTTCATTCAGTCAAAAGTTTTTAGGTTTACCGCTTAGATGATAAGTGAAATTTAAGAGCGAAAATGTTGGAAATAATTAGGTGCCGGAGAAATCTAAGGAAATAGAGGCGGTCAAGAAAAAAGAACTGGTCGCAGTATTCCCATCAGGTCCGTGTTAGGCTTAGTATATTGCGAACCTTATCTTCATACTCTGTCAAGGGTATGGGATTTACTTTACTTACTTTACTTGAGGTAAAAACAACGCGGAGCCCCCTTCGATATCATTTAATTGTATGTTAAGCAATAAAGACAAAAACTTGTACGAGAACTTGATTAAGAATTGACCTTCGGATTAAAGCGTTTTCATATCCTAGAAATTTTGCAAACTTAATAATCGGAGCTGACCCGAAACGGCAACAAAGCGAGTATCTCTGAAATGGCAAAATTTGAAAAGCCGCATTGTGTACACGTCATTTCTACATGCCCGGCACCTTTATTAGATTTTTGTTTAATTAAAAGATCCATAATCAGTATTACCGCTAAAGTATAATAATGTAACTGAAATATACTATTCCGTTTAATGATGTAGAATGTCGCGAGGTATTAGCAAAATAGGGGCCGTACTATTGTGGCCAATAAATAAGACTAGTTTTTATTTTTTTCAAAAAATTTTTAATTATTCTTGCAAATCTATTTTATCGCCTTCAAATTAACCCCCACCCCACCCCGGGCACAATACACCTATGACAACTTTTTTTCCAATTCTCCAAGCGTGCCAAATAGAGTCACCTTCTGGTATGACCTTCAGAACGCGCTACGATTCACGTTGAATCTCTTCAATCGACTAAAAATGGTGTCCCCGGAGCGACCTTTTTAGTTTAGGAAATAGCCAGAAGTCACGCGGTGCTAAATCAGGCGAATACAGTTGGTTGTGGAGCGATATTAGTTGATTTTTTGTGGTGAAAAACTCCGAAGAACCAATTAGCGCATTATCGTGGTGTAGTTGACTGTTCATAAATCCGGCGTCTTTTTGCGAATAGCTTCACGTAAAGCATATAACACACTCAAATAACATTCTTTGTCGACAGTTTGACCCAGCGAAAGGAACGTATAATGCACAACACCACAATAATCGAAAAAAACCGTTAGCATCACCTTGATTTTTGAGCAACTTTAGCGCGATCATTTCAGTTCTGCTTCATCCTTGACACGATATTCGCACTCGGTCGGTTGTTTCCGGATCGCAAGCATTAGTGACGCGGACCCACGAGGGGGTTAAGGGACACCCCCTTCCCAAAAAAAAAAGAACCAAAACCTCGATGAAAAAACTTTTTATAACAGAGAAATTTAATTTATACTATAAAAGATTTACATAAATATTTTACTACCTATGGATTTTAATAACTAATATTTAATACGGTTTTCTAGTGAAACTATTATTAATGTCACGTTTTTATTCTGTTTTAAACGTAATTGTCGTCGATCTTTTGTTATTTTTTATTTATTTTGCAATTTTAATTAAAAATAGAGTTCAATGAGATATGTATTTAAACTTGCCCACGGGAACAGAGAGAATTCGGATCGGATTACTAACAAAAATAAAAAAGAAGTAAAGTGTCTAATAAGAAATATTATCTATCTGGCAATTTATTGTTAAAATTCTGAACTACCATATTTTAGCTAGAATTGTATAATTTCGTTTTATTTTTCACCCCTAAAAATAAAACATAAGTTAAATTAAAAATTGTAATAATTAAGGAATTTTTAAAACATTTTTAAATTTCTAAAGAGCTGGTCGTTATTTTCGGTTTTCTTTATGAGACAAGGGGTATTTCTTAAATATCTACCGTCTACCGTATAAGATAGTATGTAATTTTATACAATTTCCTTCTTCAAGATGTGTAAGCATAGATCTAAGTCTTATCTTTCGTAATAGCGCTTTTTATAACGTGCTGGTAATCGGAAATCACGTCTTCACTGATTTTAACGTGACCATCTTTCTCGAAAAAATGGAGTGTTTTTGGACCAAGACGCGTCTGAGGCCCAAAATATCTCTTAAAATGTGGTTCGGAAAGGTCCCTTCTAATTGTCAGTCGACAGTTTACGAGCACCAAATCTCGGATTCGTGGGACGTGACTTTCATCGGTAGCGGTTGACGGCCGTCCGGAGGGGGGAGGGACTCTTCGTCTTCAACTCATTGTTGGCCTTTTTTTTCGAACTGTTTACGCCACTTGTAAAAATTTCTTTCCGACAAAGTTTGTTCACCAAAGGCCTTCTGAAACATTCCAGATGCTTGCGCAGTATAAATTCCATTTCGTAAACAAAATTTAATGCAACTTTTTCGCCGAACAAAATCGGACATCGTAAAAATCGCCGAACTCACTTTTTGCGTCGTACAAAACCAAGTGTAGCTCAGACACTAATAACGTTTATGATGTGAAATTGTCACAGTGTTGCCAACTTGGAAAAAAAATATTTTTGGGAGTCGATTAACCCGCGCAATTTAAATTGGCAAGACTGGTCTTACTTTTTGGACACAGTAGCACATCGTAGAGCAGCGCGACGCTTTCACAAGCGTAAACATGTTCGAATACGAGAAAGATTTTCTACTTAATCGTTGACAAACTTGGAATTGTTAATATTTAAAATGCTTTTTTACAAAAAATAAATCCCGATACTTGAAGGTTTATTATAAAAATTTAAAAATGCACTAAAAAGTAAAAAATAATTACTCCCAATAAAAAATACATATCAGAGTGATATAACTCTTAAGTGGTGATATCGTAATTCTTATACAACATTAATACTTTAATTAGAGTCGGCATCAAGTTCATGTTACAATATCTAGAAACAATTTAATGAACATTTAATGCAGTTTTTAATTATTACTTTAATACGTAATATGAATCCTACTCTAATTAAGGTTTTAATGTTGTATAAGAATTACGATATCACCTTTAAGGGTATACCAATCTGAAATACATTTTCTCATCGGGGGTAATTATTTTTTACTTTTTAGTGCGTTTTTATTAAATTTTTATAATAAACCTTGAAGTCGGTATTTACTATTTTGTAAAAAAACATTTTATTTTACAATTTTTAGCGTTATACTTGAATTTTCTTCTTGTTAAAAATCAATTTTTTTTCACATTATTCTCAATACTTTATACTTAATGACAATCGATTTCTTTATTTTGAACAGCATTTCCACGGTAAAAACATCAAAAGCTACATTTCCATGGTAATTTGGCAAATTTATAGTATTTTTAACCGACTTCAAAAAAGGAGGAGGTATTCAATTCGACTGTTTTTTTTTTTTTTTTCATGTGTGTTATAAGTCAATAAATCTAACCCGACCGTGAAAACAATCACGAATGAAAAGCATCCAAGAAGCTTCAATCCCCCGCATTATTAAGGATAACTCAAAAACTACCGGTCAGATCTTGATCAAATTTAAATGAGACCACGTGAGAAACACCACCTTTCAAATAAAAGAAGAATCATCAAAATCGGTACATCTAGAAGAAAGTTCTGAAGTAACACACATAAAAAAAAAAAATACAGCCGAAATAAATACCTCCTTCTTTTTTGAAGTCGGTTAATAAATATGCAATATAAATAAATGCCCGCTATTAACAAACAGAAACAAGTATAAAATTATTTAGTTATTTCCGGCACCAGAGAATTATCTGATGGAAAGTGTAAAGGCGGATAGTCCAAAAGTAGAAAGGAACTGGCCCCAGTATTCTCATCAGATCCTCATTAGGGATCCTTAAGTACATTATGAAAAGCTTAACTTCACAATATCCGTTATACCCCTTATATCAAGAGTATATGAGACTTGCTTTATTTTACTTTACAATCCTCGTTTTTTAGTTCTATTCGAGTGAACTCTTTAGCCGATGATGGGCTATGCCCGAGAACATAATTTTTTTTTTTTTTTTTTTTTTTTTTTTTCATTGCGCCGAGAGGTATCATAAGCAATGAGGATCTCTGGTGTACTTAAAGGTGGAAAAGAAGGGAGGAGGAAATAGGGAAGGGAGAGGAGTGAGGAAGGCGTGTGGATAAGGCAAGGTAGGACAGTGAATAATGTGGTGGCCTCAGTAGGACAACAGATTAGGATTGAGGAAAAGCGGACGCTTCGTCACAGAGAGGTTACATTAAACGACGAAATCTACATAAGAGCGATAGTCAATAGTTCGAGTTTACTAGGTGATCGGAAGCGCATCCCGACACCACTTTCTTCGTTTGAGCCGTCTGGGAGGATTTCCAGGAATATTTAACTGGTACATTCGGCTGATATACGGATTTGAGCTCCATTGCAGCTTCTCGAAGAATTTTTTGTACTGCTCATCATAGGTGTTCCTGACGAAGGATACCTGTAGATCCGTGTGCAGCGTTAAATTTGAGACATATCTAGGCGCGGAAGCAATGATCCGAAGTATCTTCGACTGCTCCCTTTGGATTTTGGCTAAGTTGGATTTTGCTGTTGTACCGTACAGTTCAAGTCCATACTTCCAAATGGGCACTATCATCGTTAGATAAAGTTGTCGCTTGATATTTAATTTTAAAGTTGATTTATGACCTAATAGAGGATATAATAATCTACAACGACTGGAGACGGTCTTCTTCGTTTGAAGGACATGATGACGCCAAGTGAGTCGCCTATCCATATGTAATCCCAGGTAACGGACTGAGTCGACTTGAGGAATTTTTGTATTATAAATTTTTAAGGCAGGACAAGTGACGTGTCGGTTCGTATATGTGACATGTTGGCACTTTGCTGGGTTGAAGTGTATACCCCAAAGCTGTGCCCAGTCTGCTATTTGGTTTAAGTGGCTCTGTACTGCAGCATTACATAAATTTAAATTGAGCTATTTAAAATAATTCGAGTAAATTTTTCTGTTTGGAATTTATTTACTCTATTCGCTTTTTTTTTTCCTTTTTCAACAGCGTGCGCGAAACCAAAAGGCCTTGAAATTTCGAAATGCCCAATCCGCATAAAATTCCATTTAAAAGTATGCGAAAGCAGAATTATGGCAGGGCTAACCGAACTGCAGAAACAAATTTTAACTTTAAATGAAGAAGATGATATACAATTTTGAAGCGATTCAACTGGTTTATAATTATTTCGATGCACGGGCTATATTTAAAAAAACTTTACCATTTAGCGCAACTCGGAAACCGGAAAACCAAACTAAAGCAGTGATAAATACTTGGGCCTTACATATGACCAAAATCTTACATGGAAATCTCACATAAACGGGCTCAAAAGGTCATGCCTAAACAAATTAAATGTTCTGCGAAAACTGTCGCACACTTCATATGGAGCAGACCGTAGATCCTTAGTACACATCTACAGAAGTTTAATCCGAACAAAGTGTGATTACGGCGCAGCAATTTACGCATCAGCGAAGCCCGTCATCCTGAGCAAACTGAACGTCATACACCACACCGCAATAAGATTGGCGCTAGGAGCTTTCAGAACTTCTCCAATAATTAGCATATTATACGAATGTCCAGAATGGCCCCTAGATGTCAGAAGACGATACCTTAGCGCAAGACTATTAATACGTATTTTATCCTCTCCAAATACTCCAGCTTTTCTGTTGCTTTCCAATAAAAATCCCAAAACATATCACTTCCTATCCTATGCGACGAAATCTTTAATGTCAGATATCATGAATTTACCAAAAATCTATGAGTTAACCCCCACCATACTCCAAACTACAGCTTTGAATATAGACCTCTCACTCTTAGAGCTGAACAAACATTCCCCTACTAATACTATTCTGAGCGCTTTCCATGGACTTCTCTTGAAATACCCGTCCCCGTTAATTCTGTTTACTGACGGTGCCAAATCAAACTCTCTCGTAGGATGTGCCGTAATCTCTGAACAGATAGGTACTATCCGTTACGTCCTTCCACATCTTTACTCCGTGCTCTCTGCCGAATTATTCGCAATTAAACTGGCAGTTGAAATCTGCTTACAGTCCAAACAAAACTGCCTCATCTGCACTGACTCTTTAAATTCTTTAACATGTCTGTTAAAGTCTCACGATAAGTCGCAGCACCCGATAGCTAAAGAAATACTATCTACGATAGCTAATGTGGACATCAAGATCATATTTGCTTGGATACCAGGACACAAAGGTATTCCACAGAACGAATCAGCAGACCGCGCCGCGAAAGAAGCAACGTCATGCTTTCCTGTAGCAAACAACCGAATACCTGCCATCGACGCTGTTCAAGAAATAACCAGTAGCCTATCAAAGGAATGGCTCGACTCGTGGCTCAACAAACCAACGTCGAATAAGCTTCGTTCCATCAAAGAGGACACTAACTTGTGGCAATCGTCGTTCCGGCCAAGCAGAAAGGAGGAAGTAGCACTGTGTCGACTGCGCATTGGCCATACACGGATTACTCACCAATTCCTCTTGAACAAATCCTTACCACCTCTATGTGAAACCTGTTCCTCAGTTCTCTCCGTCCAACACATTCTATTAGACTGCAACAAATATAATCACACTCGCACCACGTTTTTCCTTCCGTCTACCTTGAAAGAACTCCTAAGTAACAATGAAGTAAATATAAAAAAATTATTCGCTTATCTCAACTCCACTAACCTCCTATCACAACTATAGAATCCTAACTTTCCGTGCCTCTGGCCTTTGTTGCAGTTCATGGCACGTAAATGAAGAAGAAGAAGAAGAAGAAGTACCCCTCACCCCTACTCCGGGCACTACATTTTCCGAAATGTTCGGAAAATACGAGACTTCACGCCGCTTTCCCGATTGAGGCAAAATCATCGGGGCCGAAAAAGTTCAGTTTTAGTTTCGTTTGCAATGCCGTGATTTGGCGTCCTCGGCAGTCAGTGAAACAAGACGTACGAGTCCGTCCAACGAAAAACCCAAAAGAAGAAAAAAAAAACTATATCGAAATAGATGCGTTTCAGAACGTTTAACAGAAGAAACTAAAGTAGATTATCACACAATTAAAAACATATACAAATCTTTTATCCAAAAACATTTCACCCTACCTTCCTTTATTGATGTTTCCTCTGCTTTTGATAATGTTCATCTTCCCACTCTAAGAGATAAAATGACGGCAATTAATATCCCAATTAAATTCTCTTCCCTTATTATTAATCTCATGTCAAATCGTTCTATCCACTTCTCCTCTCCATCCCTTAATGCTCCAAGAAAGGTTTTCCGAGATCTTCCTCAGGGTTCCTCCCTCAGTCCTACTCTTTTTAACATCTATACTATTAGTATAGCTTCTCTTCGTTTAAATTCCTATTCTTTATTCTTTGCGGACGACATTCTCCTGTTCTCCTCGTCTGAGGATGTTTTAGCAGCCTATGAAGCACTCAGTTCGTCGCTCATTGTGCTGGAACATTCTCTCTCCTTAATTAATCTTTCAATTTCTCCCTCTAAGTCTTCTTATACTATTTTTACCCTCCGTCCCTATAACCCTGCTTTGGTCAACCTATCCTTAAACAATGTATCTCTTTCCCGTGTTAATTGCTTTTGTTATCTCGGTGTCTTTCTTGATAGTCGTTTGTCCTTCTCTGAACACATCAAATATCTTTCTGCTTCCACTATTAAAAGGCTAAACTTGCTGAAAGCCCTGTCGCCAACTAAATGGGGTGGCGATCCCTATATTCTTATTTCTCTTTACAAATCTATTATCCGTTCCAAATTTGATTATTGTTCTTTTATTTATGGTAGTGCGTCCAAGACACGTCTTTCCAAACTAGATGTAATTCAAAATTCTTGCCTTCGTCTCTGCCTTGGCGCTCTTAAATCCTCTCCAACCCCTGCTATTCTTGCTGAATCCAATTCGTCACCCCTATCCATTCGTAGATCTTATTTAGGCTATCGTTTCCTTGTTAAACGTCTTCCTCTCGCATCCTCTACCCTTGTTCAGTCTTACCTTTCGATTTATAACAGCTGGCGCTTCACTCCCAGCAAAACCCCTATTCTGGCTTTTATTTCACATCGTCTCGGTTCATTTTGGCCGTATATTATCTCGTTCAATAATCTCCCTTATTTTTCCTTCGACTTCGCTGACATCTGTCATCCTCCTAAGGTATTTATCCTCCCCTCATTTGCAAAAAATCTCCCCCAAGCCGTAATTAAACAGGTATTTCACAGCACTATCAATTCCCTATTTCCCTCTCATGTTACCATTTACACGGATGGTTCGAGGGGGCCTCTGGTGGTGTTGGTGCTTCCTTCATCCTTCCTGATCTTAACCTCTCAGAATCTTTTCGCCTTCCTTATTTCTGTTCCATATTCACAGCCGAGTTGTTGGCTATCCTTCGCTCTATTATTTTCATTTCCTCGAATCAATTTTCCTCTAAATTTTTAATTATCTCTGACTCTTTGAGCGCCCTTCAGGCCATATCCTCTCCTCTTCCTGATCATTCGTGTGACTTTGTTATCCTCCGTATACGTTCACTCATTCACAATCTTTCCTATCACCATTCAGTCAATATTGATCTGCTGTGGGTAACTGGCCACTCGGGCATATTTGGCAATGAAGCGGCTGATTCCTTGGCTCGGGCTGCTGCTGCTTCTTCTCGTCTTTTTTTTTTAAAAATTCCATCCGATAACCTGCTATCAATTTGTAAATGCTTTCATATCCGATTTTGGTCGGATACTTATGTTTCTTCTTTTTCCAACAGTTGTTCCTTTTACCTGTCAGTCCAGCCTACTCTTCCTTCATATTCGTGGTTTCTTTTGCATCCCTCCCTTCGTCGTTCTGATGTTGTTTCCATTGTTCGCATGCGCTTTGGCCATTCTTTGCTGCCTTCATCCAGATTTCGTTTCTCCTTGATTTCTTCTCCACACTGTCCTCTCCATCCGGATGATGCAATTATTTGCGACGCCGATCATGTTTTCTTCCAGTGTTCATCCCTCTCCGTGGAGCGTTCTGCCTTATATTCTTATTTGCTTAAGCTTGGACTTCCTACCCCTTATTGTGCTTCCTATATCCTGTCCTTTCCTTCCCCACTAATTATTCCTGCTGTCTGTTCCTTTTTAGTTAAAATTTCTGATCGGATCAAAATATAACCGACCTCTTTCCTTACCTTTTGTTTCTGGGTAAAGGTCCTTGGTTGACGAGCCCGAAAAAAAATAAAAAAAATAAAAAAAAAAAAAATATCTTCAAATTCTTCAAAAAGTATAATTAAAATTTTTTTTCTAGTGAAAAAATTTCATGACATTTTTTTTGCGATTTCGAAAATCGCCATATGTACTTCTGATTACTTTAAACTTCAAATTCATTGAAAAATATTACACAAATAAAAGTAAGAAGAGAGTTTACTTACAAATAACATAATTTCGTGGTGGATCAAGAGGAATAGATCAAATTAGAATTCTCAATGACGTATTCTGATTGAATCAAAGGTGCAATTTTGACGTGTTGTAGTAGGAAATGTTTCAGAGCGATGAAAAGATGTTGGGCCAGCGGTCCTGATAATTATATATACATATATATATATAATGACAACGTTAATTCTATACCAAGGGTAATATAAAAACAACGAACGTTCTGAAAAACCGTTACGAAGGATGTAACTAAAGTTGTAAACGAAACGGAGTAAATTATTTTTTTTTTTTTAACAACGAATCGGTCAAATTATGCAAGAAATAATTCACCTGGAATTAACAAAAAAACGTCGCCATAACGAGGTACAAGATTACGCTTTATCTCGAGCTAGCTGCTAGCGGTGGCTTTGTTCACGCATTTCTCGTCCTTTTGGGATTCTTTTTAAATATCAATCTCGTACTCTCTATTCAATGAACTCTTACTCATTCGATTCCTTCACCTTGAAATATATAAATTACTTTTCCGTTTCCGATCAGAATTTGTACTTAAACAAAATTACGTTAATTTGTTTTAATAACGGCCGTTTTTCTAAGATTTTTATTTTGTATTTATAAGTTCTTCGTTTTCTTTTTTTCGGCACAGAAAAAAATCTAACAACTACTTTTGATAATTATTGGTTAATTTGTATCACAGATGTTATCTTGTTATGCTGTAATGCCCATCGGTCATACACGATGGGACGCGATCGATCACTATTACAGGCGCTATATCAGGTGGCGAAGTTTTGATATCTTATCTTGCGGTCAGTAGAACAGCAAGTAGGATTAATATATGAGCTAGCTCCGAAGTTTGTTCAGCAGTCTGTAATTGTTCTGAAATATGGTCAACCGTAAAAACTCGAAGCAACAGTTCTTTAAGTATCTAAAAGGTACAATCTCAGCCCATCGCAAATAGCCGACATTTTTATAACAGATGGATTCTTAAACACCGGCAATATATTAAATTTCCTTCTCGACTATTTGAATTAGAACCGACTATTTTTTAAATGTCTTTTTAACGAAGCGAAAAAAACGGCTAAAATACCATATCCCTATCACGAATTACCGATAGAAACTAATCAGTGTTTAGTTTTGACGTACGAATTAAATCGGTTTCTATCAGAAACCTTTCCTTGTACACGGAAAACATTTACGGTGCTCTATTAAAATTGCTGACAGAACAGAAAAATTCGTTCTTACACTCTTACCCCGACTATTCGTATAAGTATTAAAATGGTTTTAAAAGTCTCGCCTGGGAACAGACTCCTATTCGCCTTCAATTACCATACCGGCTACATGGGAAGATAGCGCGGTTAGGAAACAAGGAATGACATCTAATCGATAAAGAACAGTTTTAATTTTTTATTTTGGGCTTACCTTCACCCCGAGAGATGATTAGAGAAAAGGAACGAATCAGAGTTATATCGTAATAAAAATATTGCGCTAATAGAAAGTAATCAATTGATGATACCGGAAATAGAATGTGTATGGGGAAGGAAAAGGCAGAAATAAGTAGCGTAATTAGGAATAGGAAGGATTGGGCAAGATGTTAAAATAGGTAAAAAAATAGGAGAGCGGATTTACAAACCGCGTCTACAAAGGCTTTTAATCCGAAAAAAGCGCCGGTTGATGATGATCCCTGCATTATTCGCAAACTATATAAAAGTGTACGTAGTAAATTTGAAGCAGAATTTCGGGCCAGCGAGGCACTTTTACAAAGTACACTAATAGTTTTGATCAATTTTCTTACAAGTTCAGTTTGTCCAGCTTAAGTTTCAGGTAATTAGAAACGTTCACTCACTCCAGTCCCACTGGTGAACAGTTTGCACGTATCACATGTATCCAGAAATTCAGTCAACCTGCTTACGAATTTGTTTAAACATGTGCAGATAGGTTAGGAAATATGGCGTTATTTGTTTCTGATGGAATATTTCATAACTTTCCGGCTACGTTTATTTATACGGATATTGAATTTATTGAAACAACCGGTTAGCTGGTCGACAATTACCACATAACCGGTCAAATGAATGACGAGTTATGTAATAAATACTATCCTAAAATTTACAAATTTTTATATCGTGGCCGCCAATTATCACTAAACCAGTCAATTGAATGACGAGATACGTAATAAATAATTTATTATATTTACAAATTTTTAAATCCCTGTTGAATAAATCAAAATTGCACTCAAAGGAAAATTCTCAGAATAATCACAAATTCCTATTTATCTTTCAAATTATTCTACAATTAAAATTTATTATTATCGATATTATTATTAATTATATAAAACTACAAGATTTGAAAATATTTTGGAAGCTGCTCAAGAAAACGAATTTCACAATTTATATACAAATTACAATTAAAATTCAATTTATCGTACACACATACACCGATACATAAAAAAAAATAATTATATTTATTTTCTAGCCTGTTTTATTTCACTATCCAAATTCTGTATCCCTTGCTGATTATTTCTGGTTATACTAACTGATATTATTGAATAGCTTCTAATTTTTTTTTTTTTTTTTTTAGTTTCTCAAACCTTGGTTAGACCCCAGGCCGTGTATAATATCTAGACTATTACGGCCCGAGAGTCTCCGGTTACAGGAGTGTCCCTAATCCACTGTCCTTGACGAACTGGAAGACTGCACTTTGGTTAGCTTCTGAGTTTGAGATAACATGGCTGAGGTTATCAAATCCGTGTCTCGTTCTGGAGGATTGGAATGTAGGGCAATTTATAAGAATGTGCTCAACCGCTGGTGGCTCTTGTGTGCGACAGAAAGGACACGTGGTTGGAGGATGAGCGCCTTCCAACAGGTAGTCGTGGGATAGTCGCGTGTGGCCTAGGCGTAAACGGTTGAGCGCGCAATAATAAACTCGTAAGGTCCCCTGGGGGGGCCACCATGGCTCTACGGATTTTTTTATATTCTGGAGGTGGAACGGGGTGGAGATGTGTTCTTGTTTCCACTGTTCCATTATTTGTCTTTTTACTGCTTCTGATATTTGAGGGGGCCCAAGTATGCTTTGCGGACTGGGAGCTGTAATGGTTAAGTAAGCTGCTATGTTCACCCTTTCATTTCCTGGGATTCCCGCGTGACTTGGGACCCACAACACTATTAGATTATATCCTTTCGATTGTAGCTCCATGATGAGTGCCAGGACGTGGTTTGTTAACCCCCTCCCCGGGGCTCCCCCCTCTAACATCTTAGCTGCCACTAATGAGTCTGTTATCAATAGGATGTCACGGATTGGCTCTGTGGACGCCAGGATCATTTCTAGACATAAGCGTATTGCATATAATTCGGCATCTAGGATTGAGCAGTAATCGTTCAGACGGATGGTTGTTATTGCTCCCTTTACTTCGAAGGCGCACGCAATTGGTGACGTCCCCTCGACGGGTGCTGCTTTTGCTCCATCTGTATAACATTGGATAGCGTTGCCATACTGTCTTATTGTTTCACACGCGTCTTGGGTAAGTTGCTCTGACATGCCGTAGGACTTATACTTTTGCAGAACCGATAGGTTAACTGCTACAGGCTCAAGTTGCCACAGATGTAACGAGCCGATGGCTGCTGTCTGGCATTCTGTGGAGTCGTTGACATTGACATTCTGAAGTAGCTTGGTGAGAATTGGTAGTGGGTCGTTAGTGAACGCTGCGAGTAAGGGGGTTTCGGGATGGATATAAGGCAGCTTTAGGAATGGAATATTGCACCGCAGGGTATGCAGGGAATGATAGAATTTCAGTGGGGGAATGCCCGTTAATGCACAGATACTCGTACACGGTGTTGTATGATCGGCTCCGGCGATGATTCGTAGTGCAGAGTGGTGAATTGCGTCCAGTTTTTTCAGGTTACTTAGAGATGCTGAGGAGTACACCTGGCACCCATAATTTATTTTACTTAGGATCAAGTTCTAATGATATGTTGTATTACGAATATCTTCACTGAGGCCAAATCGTTAATTTTTTGAAGTATTAATCTGAATTATTTACCACCGTCGTGAACCATTGATGAAAAGATAACAAATATAATTTTCTTCCTTTTTATTTAACATCGCGATTGAAGTTATATGTAAACTAAATTCTTTTTAATATAACAAATTCTTGTAAAAAATAATACCGAATTTGTAACATAAATGAATGATTGAATGAATAGAATAGAATGAATGCTTTTAAAAAAACTTATTCTACGTACTATTACAGACTAGCCAGAAATTATTAAAATTATTCGTATATTTCGCGTATACGAACTTTCATTTTATTATTATTATTACTACTACATATTATCGTCGACAAATTGGTTATTACTGCCCTACCAGACCCGCTCTTGTCTCACATTCCGAGAATTTTCCCTAGCTTCTAAGATATTCGTACTATCTAACAACACTTATAATTTCCTATTATGCCCTGTTATGGCTAAAACGCCATAATATATATATATATATATATATATATATATATATATATATATATATATATATATTAATTACAACGTAATTCTTAGGCTACCCCAATTAGAAAAAATGTCCCAATTTTATGTAACATTTGTTATATTTTATAGAATTTTTGTAATTGTTATTTTACAAATGTCACAATTTTATGTAACGAAATATGTAACGAAAATGTAATGAAATATGTAAAGAAAAAATGTCTTAATTTTATATAATGAAAGTTAAATGTTAGGATAGGATTTTTGTGATTATGTTATTTTTTTTGTGTTGATGCCAGTAAGAATTACGTTGTAAATTTTGATCATTTTATACAAAGTATAGAAGAGAAAGAGACAGAAATGAAAGTAAAAGGGGTCAAGGGGCACAGCCCCTTTCGAGGCCAAAATGGCCGAGTTATATATATATATATGTGTGTGAGTGTGTGTGAGTGTGCATGAGTGTATAGCCAGATCCTTCGAAATTAATCAGGGGCCATGTTTTTTGAACGCCTTTTTGTTTATAGTGGTTATAAATGAGTTGTTTGCGTTGACAACATTATCGTTACTCTTTTTTAAACTGATAATAGACGCTAATTGCTCTTTTGCAAAGCTCGCTAAACTGATACTATTTCCATGACAGAAGATAAACAGTGTTACAAAAAACCGTTGCAAAAGAACTAGGCGATTTCGTGTTCACATTATTCCTCACGGAAGGGAGATGCAGTTACTACTATATTGCTTGTATACCTTAATTAAAACATGAGCGTAAGTGTACGTCTCATTTAACTGTTCTTGCTCGGAAATGCTGTAAGGATGTTAACAAAATTTACGACTAAGGTGTTTTTAGGGAGTTTTAGGGAGTTTTAGGGGGTTTCGGAGTTTTTAGGGGTTTAGATAAAAAGGTTGGTGAAAGTCTTATTACTGAGCAACCTCTATTAAACAGAAAATTATAAAAAGCCAGTGACGATTTCAGTGATCATTGGGTTTTTAGAGTTTATTAAGAGTAGGACGCTTGCTACTTACCATGATAAAAAGTAATATGTTTATGTATCACGGAAAATATCGACAAAAAGGTATCTGTTGCGTGCTGAAAAATATTTATTTACAATTTACGCGACAATTGTGATACAAAGATCCTCGCTGAAGAGTTATGGGGCTAATTTCAGGCTTATAAATTTTCAGAATTTGGTCGTCTATAACGTGGGAAAAAAATGATGCAGTGCATATAATATAAATGGAGCTTTCATGTAGAGCACATATTACTGCTAAGTATTTGGGAAATTCATTAATATAAATTTTCAAGTTCAGAATGGATTTGAGTAAAGCTCAAACATATATTGATATATGCGTGTATATCTGGATTTTTCGGACCACGCCACAGAGACCCGCTCTGGACCGTCAGGCTCGGTTATAATTGACCACGTTATGTTTCAGTTTACACTAGGTTTAGCAAATAGACATCTTTTAAAAGCCGGTTTTAAATAAACTTATCAAAAAATTTCGCGAAATATATAAAAAACCGGCATGCTTCCGGGAGTAGACACATATTACATGTATGGAACTGCAAAACATGTCTCTTCTTAAAATATATTTATCAAACCGTTAAATTTTCTGTTCAAGTCTTATAAAAAAACAACTTTCACAAAACACTTCCGTTGCGCTGTAATACATCAGTGTTTATATGATTGGGGACCCTTAGGATCCTCCGATAGCACCACATTTCAGAAGCTGCCATTCGATTCATATTGCTTTTCTTTAAAGTCCAGCATTGGATGCGAATAGTGGACTTTAAAGAAAAGCAATATGAATGACTTGGCAGCTTTCGAAGTGTGGTGTGCTATTGGAGGATCCTAGGGTATCATGGACAGCGAACAAGACAAATCAGGAAGTGCTGCAGATGATAAAGGATGTGGAACTAATAAGCGCCATAAAGGACAGGACGAGGAAATATTTTGGCCACTTCATATGTAGACCGAGATACTCACTATTGCAAATAATTTGATTAGGAAAAATCGGGCAGGAGGAAGGTCGGTTGGAAGGAGGCACTCGTGTATGTTCGACATCAAGACGTGGTCGGGGATGAATATCGAACAAATAGTCCGCCTTGCTTACGAAAGGGAAAGGTTTGAAACATCTTGAAATATATTAAAATGGTCAGCAACGGTCGAGAACGGTCGCGACTCGAAGAAGAAAAAGTAGATGATTGTTCGTATTACTTCCAGCGTGCAGTATTTCTAATATAATATACCGTGTATATTATGATATAGTAATTAGACATAAATGGTGAAAATGTACGATCTACGAATTCGCGCTAGGACGGTTATTTCGCAGTAATAACTGTTATGACAATGCTGAAATAATAAAATAATGCCGACTGGTTTAAAACTGTATCCGTGGCAGAGTGGCGATATTCGTGGTTATATCGATATTAGTCGGAAAATGTTTACTGTGAATGTAATCTCTTCCCCGTTCGCTAATTAGTTAATATGAGGTATAATTATGAATAATCATGAATAACTAAAAATCTTAAGGATAAATATTAGTAATATTTTTTTGGAAAAATGGAAAGAGATAGAAGTAATATATACTTATAGATTTTCTGATCTTCATTTTATGTTTCTGCTTCTTAATCAGAAGTTGGGCAATAATTCAGGGCTCGCGCAGATATTAGAATAATATATATTTCATTTATTTCTTTATTCTAGAACTGATGATGGGATATACTATCCCCGTAAAGAAATATTACTAGCATATTTTAATTTTTACTTAAAATGATGCCTACATCCGCAGTAGGCGGGTTTTGACCATTTATTTTTTAACATCTTCCTTTTGATACGTAAATATGCAATCAAGCAACCACATCTTTTCCTACTGGGTTATAAGTCTGGTTATAAGCATTTGTTTCACGTGTTTATTTTTTATTTATTGATCACAAGGGATATTGAAAATTTCCAAATGAATCGGGGGGGGGGGGTTATTATTCAAGCGCGAAATTCCTATGGTAAATGTATGAATATCCCCATAAGACATTCGATTTCCCCCCATCAAGGGAGAAATTTAATTGTTTTTCATTCTTTTATAGTTCTTTCTTCGTTCTTTCTTCTTTTCTTCTTATTCTGGCCCAGCGTCAGCTATTTCACTATTTCTTTCTAATTGATTATAAGTTTCTATTATCGCGACCTTAATGAAATTCTACAAGCATTCACAATCATACGAATCCGGCAGATCTACAATTTGCTGAACTGTCAGAAGTAAGATATATATATATAGCTTCGGTAATATAAGTTTAATGAACTTCCTCCCTTCCCGCTCATTTTCTACACACTAACACTCCCAATTTCCCCGCAATTATTACAATTCTTTAAAATACCTAATCGGTATAGTTTATCCGAGAATGCCCCCACCCTTAATCGACTTATATATGCTATGTAATCTCTCTCTCTACCCGATCGTCAGAGAACCACCGTGGTCGTTGAATAGTGTTATTTATCGTATAGTATTTAGTTTCGGCGAAATGTTATTAAGACTTCATAGGGGGGTGCGATGTGCAAGTTACTCTACGAACGGTCTTTAGGTAACTTTTTGTTTCTATTAATAGCGCTAAGCCGGTAACTATGTATATGGTGATGTTGAAAATTTCATTCTTAGTTAGATATACGAATTCAGCTCTAACGGAAGAGGGAAAATTAAGGCGCTGTTATGTTATTTTACAATTATTACACGACCATCGTTTTCGCATATATCCCCCCCAGCCTAAAATAATTATCGCGGGTATCTATCCCGAGCGAAAAAGAAACTGGCTCCAATATCGGACTCTTGCAAAACATTTAAAATTCCACCGTATTAAAGGTATCCGTATGACTTTTCATTTCGACGGAGTGTTACCGAAAATTTTTAATCAAAATATCAAAAAAATCGCCAAAATTAAAAATTTTTAACATCAAATTTCGGAATTTAGTATCCGGTCTTTTTCTTCTTTTATGCAAAAATTTCCGCTTCTATTTGCCCGGTGACCCATTTTCTGTAAAACTAAACGGAATCGAAAATATAGTTCGCAAATGATTCGTCCGGTTACATCAAGCATTGACGAACCTGCTCGCCGACACTATAAACCTTTTAAGGGCCCCCCGGGTTGTTTTCTTCCTTGCTTTACCACTTCCTCAATTGCTCTAACGAACCATACCATTTCCGTGGTTCTCTAAACGGGACGAAGCTTTTATTATTAATTTACAGTTCTTCAGAAGTATTTTTTTTTTTTTCATTCGTCCATAGGGCATTCCGAGCGTCTCTTGTCATCATATCACTTAAAAGATCTTTCGATGCTTTGCGCATTTTTAGCCAGTTAAACCGTGACTGAGTTTGTGACCTTTTTTCTTTTCTTTTTTGTATAACTTTTTGCATTATTCGTACTCGCATATATATATATATATATATATGTGTGATAATGTTGTTTCGGTTTAACTTTTATAAAACCATCCATATTAAAAATGAATCGCTCAAAGAATTATTTTTTATGTACAACTATCGCGTAATTGTTTTAGTTTAAATTAATAAATTTTTCTAATAACGTAACGACACGCGTGCAATTATGTTTCTAGAAATTCTCTACGGCCATTGTGCGCACTAACCGATAATGCGCACACCGCGATTAGTCATTTCGTATAATAAAAACAGAGTTTTAGGTAAATATGGAATACCAAAATTTTTTGTTTTCGATTACATAGCTAAGCCGTTTAAAAATTGTAAAATCAGTCGGCTATGAATTTAAAATGCTGCTGGAATTACCATAAAAGAAAAAAGAAAAAAAAACAGCGTACAGAAATTTATTTCTTTTTTTAGTTTTTTGATTTTTTGCTTACAACATAAAAATACACGGACATTACAACTCCTCGGTAGTATATATAATCGAAGCAACAATATAAACTTTTTTCATACTTAAATTTATCTGGTATTTAAACAGAATTCCCCGGGCCATTTCATAGAAACTTTGCATTTCTCACACATTAACGATGTGTGTTACGTGTAAAAACTTGCAAAGTAAGCGCCATTTATCTACATATACACATATAGTTTAGGTTATCGATACAAATAAACTCGTCTTATGAAATATTTACGTAAATATTTCACTTACACATGTTGTACATTAAAAATATTAAATCTAAAGCGAATCCTAATTATGTAGAAATCATTAATAAAAGTGATCGCGAACATTAACTAAGAAGACCAGAGATCGCGTTAGTCGTTATTATTATAATATAGTCTAACGTCTTTTCAGGTTGTTTCCGCGAGATTTACAAATGATCTTCCTTTTTTTTTCTTTTCATCTGACAATCGAGATATCCTGTAATAAGATTTACACTAGGTAGGTGTGGCAGCGCGCCGATCGATTAAAGAAATCAACCTGAGTAGTAGCTAAAGTAGTTTGGGTGTTTCTTCTTTAGATAGCGCTGCTGTTGTCGGATCATCCGCGTAACAACGTTTGAAATTCTAAATCTCTCTTTAAAAATAGGCGCCCGATAATTTCATCGAACACACTGTCCTCTTTTAATATCTAGTTTTTGCTATAGTTTTACACAGTTTTATTCGTTTGGAATTTTTCGATTTTAATAGGCTTTTTGTTAGAACTTCGTCGAAGCAAAGCCCCGGAGTCTCTGGGAAACTTTTTTTTTTGGTTTATTTATTTTTTTATTTTCTTTGAGAAAATTGGCAAATACTCGGCCTAAGAAGAATTATATAGCTATATAAAGGAAGAGAGGGATTAGATTTTAATACAAGTGGAAAGAAAAGGAATGAAATTAACATCGAATGAAAGTACGTGAAAGACACAGTGTATAGGGGAATAGGTTAAGATCTAGAAAGTGGAACTATGCTCCTAAGAACATTCCAATGAAATGTAATATCACGACGATACCTTAAGAACGTAATAAGAAATCGGTACAAAATCGAAACGGAGGTTAAGGAAGATTGATCCCCGTAGCTCTAGTGCATGGATTTTTCTTAGCAAGATAATACCGACGTTTGGTTTGTAAAAAATACCTCTCCACGTTTTAGTTATACAGCACAAGTGAAAAAGGATAAACGGAAATTATCTATGGCATGCTAAGTGCGTCTAATGGGTCTGAACAGAATAGCGGACAATCATTTCCTTTTTTCCTCGGGTGTACTTTCTCATATTTCTCTCCCTACGGGGCGACTTGAATCTTAGGTCTTATGTAAAGACACATAATTTTCACTCTAGCGGTCTTCACCCATGGCATGCAGAGATGGTCGTCAGGTGAGAAAGACACACATATATATATATATAAATATAACTCGGGCATTTTGGCCTCGCAAGGGGCCGTGCCCCTCGACCCCTCTTGCTTTCATTTCTGTCTCTTTCTCTTCTATACTTTGTATAAAATGATCAAAATTTACAACGTAATTCTTACTGGCATCAACACACACAAAAAATAACATAACCACAAAAATCCTATTCTAACATTTAACTTCCGTTATATAAAATTAAGACATTTTTTCGTTACATTTTTCGTTACATATTTCATTACATAAAATTGGGACATTTTTTCGAATGGGGGGTAGCCTAAGAATTACGTTGTAATTAATATATATATAATTAGATTTTCACTAATGAAGAATTTTCAAAAGATACGCAGAATAAAAAAGATATACATAGTGTATTTCGGAGCAGGAAGGTCGAGAAATGATTGAGGTAAGCAGTATATATGTAGGACGATAATCTCTTCTTTGCACACTGCTCGGTATGAGTCTAGACCGTTTGTTGAGAAATTATAATGCGTATGAAAGAAATTGTTTAAATTATTTAAAATTATTTGAAATTATTTTTCTACGTGCGTATAGTTCGAATTACTTCAATCTGACCATACATCTCGATGCTTTTTGCCTAGCTCGAATAGCAAGAAAAATGTTCAAAAAGCGCATTTTTTTGGGATACATATTACTTATAACTGAATGCGAAGCATTAACTATAGTTTAGAATAAGTTTGTTACTATAATTTGATTTTTGATTACAATTTATTAACCGCTTAGGGGATAGCCCGTTTTTTTTTTTTTTTTTTTATTACAATATATTAATTGCAATAGATTCTTTAATTTTGATTAAAATTCAGATCGTTTTCATCTGTTTTTTTGTACGGGTGGGAATATGTCGAGTTTTATTTTAAACTTCGTATTCAGAATAACCTTTTTGATTACGACTATTAAATATCTTTTACTATTTAGTACGTGTAGATTCACTGATGTCTTTCACCCGGAAATGCCGGCTCTATTTCTCTTGAAGTACGCAGTTCGACAATTCGCGTTTTTCTACGAGTTCATCCAATATTGGATATACAGCTAAATTAGCCGCGAGTCGGCATTTAAAATTTAATACGAATTCTGGTTTGTGGCGCTATCTTTCGGCGTTGGTGAACGATAGCTGAAATATCCGTAATTTCGATAAACAATAATTTTGTTATTATACGCGCAAAGGTAAGTCGGCTCGACTATTTCGGTTACTTTTAATCATCGTCACCTTATTGCTCGAAAATGATTTCGATTCGGTGATGATGAGAACCGAAATTTTATTCCTTTTTATTTTTCCTAAAGCCTGTTCGGTATAATGCACGAATCAAGTTACTAATTTCTCCCTATATAAATTAAATTAATGGATCGCTGGTTTCCCGGATTTGAATCTTTTTTCCTTTTCACATCATCGCTTGCTTCGAACGCCTTAAGAAAAAGTGAAATACCGTAATTATGGGCTCTTCAAAAAGAAGGGATTACATGTTCGACGCACATGTATTTTTTTTTTGTTCTCTGTTTTTTTGTCTGTGTTTTGTGCCCGTGTGAACCGATTTTCTGGTTTGAAAGCGTACCAGTCAGTAGTGGTACCGTACAAGTATGCGAATGCTCAGTAGTCACCAAATAATGTGAAAAAGAAGGTCGGCTTTTTAATGCTATAACTAATTCGCCGCATTGACTTAAAACATTATAATCGTGCAAGTGGAATTAAAAAAAAAAAAAAAAATAATTTTCAATAAGAGAAAAAATTAAAATATTATTTAATTAGAACCAATATTAAGTTTTAATAAAGAAAATTGAAATGACGCTATTTAATATTACGAATCTTAACGTGACTTGGCGGTCCCGTATATCGGTAAGTATCGTTGAACCGTTCACGCTCATTAAAATAAACGTTAAAAACCGCGGTCTCTTTAGAGATATACTTTTATTAATTAATATAACCGGATAAAAATTAGTCCAAACATTTTCATTAGAATATAGGCTAAATGGGTGATAAACGCAATCTACTCTTACGGAAATGTAGATTCGAATAAAGATAATTGAAGCCCTATGAAGCACGATTTAAAAAAGATACTCATTGATCAATTTTTTCAACGTTACATTCTTTTAAACCGGGGTATCCAGAGCTTTATAGGTATAGACGGTAACATTACATTTTATGTATGGAACCATTCTTATTATCATTTAAAAATTTTTACGCTAAAAATCGGGAAATAAAATTAAAAAATACCGATACTTAAAGTACTATTTTAAGAATTTAATAAAAACTCGCTAAAAGGTAAAGAATAATTTTACTCAATAAGAAGATAATATATCTTATCGAGTAAAATATACACCGTAGAAAAAAGGTTATTGTGATTAAACAACGTCATTACTTTTCTATTGAAGTATATGTAAAATTCCAATTACGACAATTAAAAAATCTTATTAAATTAATCTAACAATGTAATCCACCTAGTTTTCTATCAAATATTGGAATCACTGAGAATATTTAATTCAGTTTTCAATTTTAATTTACGAATTAGCTATACAGTGACACTTTAATCAAAGTATGAATTTTGTTTAAGAAAAATCGTAATTTTTCTTGAGAATTTTTAACCGCATTATTGTCGAGAAACTGATTTTTTACTTTTTAGTGCATTCTTATTAAATTTTCAGAGTAAATCTTAAGTCGGTGTTTGTTTTTTTTAAACTATTTTATTTTAATAATGAATTTTTCAGAAAAATAACCCAATTTGATAATTAATTTCTCATTATAATTTCAGAAAAAAAAAAAAAAAAAAAAGAAGTTATACCCGCTTATAACAACAGATCTGTATGTAAAGTCATTAATAAGGACAAAAAAAATCTAATTGACATTACTTCAGTTAATCGGAAAATTTCGGATTTTCTCAGAAACTTTTCTTTTGATAGAGCTTGAGGAAAGTCGTGTTTTGCTCGAATTTAAGAAGACAATTTCTATGCATTTATTTTCAACATGTATATAAAGTTGATATTATAAGTCTTAAGCAGATTAATGCAAAAGTCACTCTTTAATAAATACGCCTCGATGTTGTCCTGCAATTTGCCGAAAGTTAAGGAAAATATAATAATCTACATTGTCTATTGACGTCATTCAATTGGGATGTCAATAAGAGTTGCACCTCCATGTCGAAGACATCCAAGTGACCCTTCATGCCAACTCGCATTCTTTAAAACCAAAACTTTTCTGCACGGTGCGGTGACGTCCTGATTAAACAATGTAAGGGAAACTCCTACTCCACCGAGCTTCCTAGTCGGATCAGCATCAAAAGTAAGATATTCAGTAGCACGGAAATTCCAAATTATTACCACTTTACCGTCGTTCCGTTTTAATAGTACACCCGTTCGTTCTGTATCTCTCTTCCTTGCACGCTCGCTGTTCTTGTTACTAATCGACAACAATCTTTAATTTGCATTCATGACTTCTGATAGAGTTTGTTAAGTTTTTAGTCAATATTCGCAAAAATATACTTCTATATTTCCAAGTAGGTTTAATTTTATGGAAAATATCTCTTCGTAAAATAATAATAATTTAGTGGAGATCGAAATAAAATTTAGACACCGATACACATTAGCTTTCGACCCTGATTAGAGAACCGGTTAATTTTGGGTGTAGTTCAAAACGTTGTCTTTAGCGGTTTCCCTTATGAAAGGCGATAATTTTAACTATACCATTAGTTGTTAATTTTTGTTCGACATTTTCAATGTAAATATAGCGCCTTATTTTACCTTTCAGAATTACCTGGCGAAAAGGTGTCGTGTAGTTGTAGTTGCCGCCATTCACACATTGCAGGTGCTATAAGGTATTTCGCATTCTTCCGGCTAACTGTTGTCGCGTGCAGCATTCCGGAAAGAATTCATTTTTAAATTGCGAAATTACCGGTAACGTTATTTTTTTCTTTAATATATATATTAATTACAACGTAATTCTTAGGCTACCCCCATTAGAAAAAATGTCCCAATTTTATATAACGTTTGTTATATTTTATAGGATTTTTGTTATTGTTATTTAAAAAATGTCACAATTTTATGTAATGAAATGTGTAACGAAAAAATGTCTTAATTTTATATAATGCAAGTTAAATGTTAGGATAGGATTTTTGTGATTATATTATTTTTTTTGCGTTGATGCCAGTAAGAATTACGTTATAAATTTTGATCATTTTATACAAAGTATAGAAGAGAAAGAGACAGAAATGAAAGTAAGAGGGGTCAAGGGGCACAGCCCCTTGCGAGGCCAAAATGGCCGAATTATATACATATATATATATATACACATATATATACATAGCAAACACAAGTAGAAACACTTGAAATCCATGAGACCTATCTTTTGAAATTGAAATTGAAATTCTGTAAATGTGCAAAAATCTGTATCGGTAGTTTTTCGAATAAATTTATAGTGCGATTTCGCCAAGCTATGATGCGGGTTTTTGTCGAAAAAATATGGAAAACAAAAAGGGAAAATACACTCAATAAACAAAAAAAAAAAAAAACAAAGAAACTTGGATGAAATATTTACTATATCTCTATATAAAAAAGAAAGTCGTGTTAGTTACACCACTTATAAGTCAAGAACGGTTAGACCGGTTTTCGTGATCTTTGATTTGTTGGATTTGTTTCCACACCGAATAGCAGAATACGCAATTTAAAATCAAATTTTCGATAATTTTTTTTTTTTTTCCTGTATAAATAAAACAAAGTCTGGTTAGTTACACCATTTCTAACACAAGGACCGATTTTTATGATCTTTGATTTGTTGCATTTGTCTTCGTAACGAATAGCAGAAAACAAAATTTAAAAAAAAAATGTCGATGATTTTTTTTTCTATTATAAGTTGGGTGTGTTACATCATACATATAATTCAAGAACGGCTGTACCGCGATTTCTATGATCTTTGATTTGTTGGATTTGCCTCCACTCCGAATAGCGGAATAACAAATTTAAAACAAAATTTATGAAGATAATTCATTTTTTTTTGCTGTTTTGGCTCAGGGGGGGGGGTGCACAATTTTTTAACCGTAATTTTTGGATTTTATGAAAGGGCTTCTGTGTTTTGTTTTATATTTTGAAGTTCGCTTTTAAGGGGTTACCTGGTGGTGAGTTATGTACTTTTTAAGGGTGATTTTTCAGGTCATTCCATATCTATATCTTCTAGACGACTTCTTGCCGTTCAGGGTAATCGCTCAGCTTAAAGTTGTAAATTATCAAAGATGGAAGTTTAATTATAATTTATGATCCAATTCTGATAAGTCAAACCGTTCCCGAGCTATTGTATAATTGAATATTTTTGTCGTTTGTGAACAATCTTATTGGGTTATACTGATCTTTGTTATTAAGGCGAATAATGCCTCGCTGCCACGTGAATTACATTTCAATGTAATTAAAATATTCTTCATTTTGATTTTTGTACATTTATTGAACTTAATTCATTTTGAGTATTAATTTTATCTTAACAAAAAAAAACAAAAAACTCAATATAATTCAGCTAATAAGTTAACACAACATTTACTTTCTAAGGCGGTACGTAGTATCTCTATATAAAAAAAAATTAAACGCAGTTCGTGGGTAAGTGCATCACTTGAGACAGAATAATTGGACCGATTTGGCTATTTTTTTTTTTTAAACACTAACGATAGTCGGAATAAGGTTTTTAACGAAAAAAAAATTGGAAAAGTTTCTCGAAAAATTGGAAAATTCTGGAAAAATTAAAAGCGCTTTTTTCTATGGTAAAAGTCAAGACGGCAACTCATGATTCGAACGATGGATATGCGTAATTTTTTTTTTTTTAATCCGTTATGGTTTTGAAAAAGTTTTAAAGGGAAACATTCGAGACAATTACGAGGAAAAATCAGAAAATTCGGGCAAACTGTAAAAATCATCGTTTTTGTACGTACTCTCAATCATAACTGACGATAGGAACGACATATTTGGTTGATTCCTTTTTCGTTTTCCTCGCGGATGGAAATAACTCGATTGAATGTTTTCAATTGAGAAAAAAAGTACCGAAGATCTGGAGAAAGATCTGCAGAAAAATCTGGAAAAACGCATTCCAACCTAAATTACATTTGTTTTTACTTTTTTCCGTTGTTTCGCGACCTGTCCGATGAATGTAGTTATTTTACTTCTATTCCAATTTATTTTGCTATGTGCGTAAATGCCGTTTGCGATTGTCAAATTGTGAATGAAACTAATCGTGTATCATAAAGCATGACACAATAAACGAAATGGTATTGTCACAGCAAACCAATCGAAACAGAGCATTTCTTTGTTTCAATTGTGTTTAATTGAACATACATGCAATCGAAATCGAAATGTGTACATAAAACACGCTGAGATTTATTGCGATTTCAAACTTAATAGAAGACAATAAATCATTCGACTGACGTGAAATTCTGACTTAATTCATTGCGACTTAAATTTTGAAACAAAACCGCATGGTTCCACGTCGATCATAGTCCAGGTACACCGCATAATATTTACGGCATTTCAGCAGTGCACTACTGCTGATAGAATTCACCATTTCCCATTGGCGTACTTCCCCGAATGTACTCCTCCTCGGACTGAGAGTGTTGGACATTGCGATAACCTGAAATGCGCTTATAAGAGGAGGGGGACAGTTTCTTTCTCTCGGCTGCCTTTAATTTCCTAGATTTCTCTGGTACCAAATCATTTCAGGCCGGTTATTTGCCCTATTCAAATCATTACATCTCCGTAACAAGATCTGAATGTACCATGGGAAATCAGCAGCTATGGTTTTCACTTATCGTCAGTCGTTCCTCAGTCAATCTATCCGTGTGCCATCTTCCTATTCCTTTAGATAGTTCTGTCTCCTACCTTGGCATTGTTCTTAACAGTAACTTGTCCTTTCACGATCACATCAATTATCTTTATACGTCGGCTCTCAAGAGGGTTAATTAGTTGAAGGCTTTTTCCTCCCGTAATTGGGGTGGGGATCCTTATATCCTTCTGATGCTATATAACCTTTCTAAATTTGATTATTGCTCATTCCCTTACGCTAGTGCTCCTAAATATCTTCTCCTCAAGCTTGATAAAATTCTTAATATGTGTCTCCGCTTTTGTATCGGTGCCTTGAACTCCTCTCCTATTGCAGCCATTTTGGCGGAAACTGGTTCCTGTCCTTTATTCCTCCGAAGACTTTATCTAGGTGAACGATTTCTCTAATCAAACGTCTTCATATTTCCAATTTGTACTTGCTTAATTCCTCTACTGGATTATATTCAACAACTGGCATTTCTTTCCCCGTAAAACCCCAATCCTTTCCTTGATTTCTTCACATCTCAGGGCCTCCTGTTCTATCCTACACCAAATGCCCTTCTTTAACCTACATAATTTTCCAGATTTTATTTACTCACCCAGTTTACTTTTTCTCCCTTCGTATGTCAAGTCTCTTCCCTCTCCCGCTGCTCATAACGAATTTAACTATGTTTTATCCTCGCTCTTTCCTTCTTATGCTTTAATTTTTACCGATGGCTCAAAGTCAGCTTTGGGGGTTGGAGCGGCTTTTACTCTGCCGGATTTCGGCTATTCTGAGTCGTTCAAACTCCTCTCGTTCTCCTCCATATTCCTAGCCGAATCTATTGCGACCTTACAGGCAATCCTTTTTATAGCTTCCACTAAAAATATATCGAGAGTTCTCTTATCTTCTGATTCAAAAGGCGTTTTACAAGCCATTACTACTCCCTTTCCTAAACCATCCGCTGATCCTATCGTGCTTTACATACGTTCCTTAATTTCACATTTATTTCATTCCCGCTCTGTCCGTATTGATCTATTGTGGATTCCTAGTCATTGTGGAATTTCGGGCAACGAGTTAGTTGACTCGTTGGCACGTTCGGCTACTTTTGACGGTCGCTTTGCTAGTCACTTCCCAGCTCAAAGTCTTCTTCCTCTCTTCTTTCGTTGCCACCGCGACTGTGTTGGTCTGATCTCTATCCTTCTTCTTTTTTGTAATCCTGCTTCTTTTTACTTATCCATACAACCCATTCATCCTCTTTTTCTGTGGTTTCTTAATTTCCCGAACATGAGGCGGTCAACTATTCCATCCATAATTCGACTTCGGTTAAACCACAGCTTGCTTTCTGCCTCGCTCTTCCGTTTCTCCATTGCTCAGTCTCTCCTCTTTGTCTGTTTGATCCGTCAGAAGCAAACTTCGTTTGTGATGCGAACAACATTTTGCTTGAATGTCCATCCATTTCTTCAGAACGCGCGATACTGTATTCCGGTCTTTTGCGTCTTATCCTACGCCCTACAATGCTCACAGCATCCTCTCTTTTCCATCTCCCTTGGTTATTCCTTTGTTAGCTTCATTCGTATGTTCCATTTCTAATATTTTTCCTTTATCATCATTAATGCTGCGATACCTTTGGATTGAGTAACGCGTCCTTAGCTGACATGCTCAAAAATATATAAAAAAAAAAAGAAATGTACAAGCTGCAGTCCTAGGCTGTATACGACACGGAGATTTTAAAGCAATGATAAAGCGTTTACTATTAACTGAGTTTTTAATAGTTGCCAGGGGATAGATTATTTATAATAATACGAAATTCGAGATTTAGGGGTAATTTTTGATTCCAAACTCACTTGCAATGCCCATTTATTACATACGATTATTAATAAGGCAAGAAGGGGATGTGTTGAGTTTTTTATTCGGAAATTGTAAAAACTATGTTGTTGAAGATACATATTAGTCATATTATAGTGTATACCAGTTTAGTCCGCTCGCTCGATATTAGAGTTTGGAGTTATTATTTTGAATCCCGCTTTTAAAATAATGAGGATCAAAGAAATGGAAGAAGTCCCCAGATGTGCAGTTTTTAAAGTGTTTACTTTTTAAACGTGTCATTTTCCGAGTAATGCAGTGATTTATTGGATGCGTTTAATTTTAAGACTTTTACGAGTCGCAGACGTGTTGCCGCTGCGGTCTGTTTCTTGTATAAAGTACATTTCATGCAGAGATAGTTACTCCATCTTTATTGGAAAGACTCGGTATTAAAGTTAACTGCCGGAAAAATGCACATACGGGGAAAGCTAAGTTTCATGTTCAGTAATGCTTTCATTACTGAGTAATTACAATAATATTGTAGATAAATGACATGCTGGGTTTGTATTATTTTTAAAGATCTTAACTTGTCGGTTCACATATCCACTGAGATTATACTATATTGCTGAGACTGTACCGTTCGTTTAGACTACATTTAATACTCCTGTCTTTTCAAATTTTATGTAACTACTTGTCAGCTGAAGTTTTTGGGCAACTGAAATGTGCTAGTGTGTGTATTATGTGGGTTTTTAAGTAGGTGTGTATGACTGAGTTCGAATGTAGATGCAATTGTAAGTTTTGAGGGATATATGTCGGCATATTATAATACTTCCCGCTAGAAGTTTGTTCGGTCATATTGTCCAATGTAGGTTTATGTGAGTTTGTTTCAGCTAGATTAATAATTTATTATATATATATACCGTTGTTTAGCTCTCTATAAGTGCAAACTGTAACTGGCCGAAAGGCTGTTGTTTGTACATTGTTGCGAATAAATTAATAAATAATCAAATTTTAAAGCCATGTCTAATTCTAGTAGTTTGTTGTCGTGGTAATAAATTCATTTTTATAAAATGCTGGAGAACAGGACGAATACGCGGGCGAAAAACATGTTCCCTTAAATGTGTAATTACAAGAGGTTACCATCAACTCGCGACCGATTTATGACGGAGTATTCTATGCAAATAAGATAAATAGGAGATCAGTTTATGCGTGCGGTTTTTAGTTTTGAGCGAATTTTTGTTTCACCGTGTGACAGACGCAGGTGTTCCAGAAATACCAAGCATTTTCAGTGAAGACCGTTTTTTACTATTGAGGTGATAAATATCTTTCTTGGGGGAAGAAAGAATTAGTATACGTAGTCCTATGTTCTTCTTCCTTGATGAGCAATCATTCGGCTGCTGACAAGTCCAACAAATTTAATAATAATAATAAAAAAATCTGGACATAAATTTATTAATTAGAAATCATTTTTAAAAAATTGAACTGTTACGATCTTGTTTCGTTATTTTAAAACAAATATTAAACGCAATGAACCGGCCTGTTGATAGATTGTTTATTAAAATGCGAAATTCGAACCCCTGAAAAGGACCGTTTCCGAAGAAATTTAAAAGTAACAAGTATTACTGAAAGAGTAACAACTAAATTAAAGAAAACGTGAATTATCGAAACGAAAATAATAGCGATATCGAAGCGCCCGTCATCGCTGAGAAAGTTCACGAAGCCGCAACTTTATTCCGTGCAACTTTTAATTTCCTTTTGCCTTAGAAGAAACTTATAATCATCGTTTGGAATGCACTGATTTTCTAAAAAGTTATACTTCTCTTTGTCACTACATTTTCCGGTTAATGTGCACACACCGTTATGAAACTGAAAAGAGCAAGTACTAGCTGACAATTCTTCCTTCTTATCCGTGAAAAATCTTAGAAATAATAATTCACGATGTCGTGTCGCTCATCTTCCGAAATTTTACATTGATCGTCATCATTTGACGCTAGACGTAAACGTTATTTAGTATTAATTGTTTAAAATTGAAAAACTACGATCATGTTGTAGCCGATCAGCTCTTAAGAAGAAGACAAGAGGGAAAAATTTCTTTTTAAGAATCACATGTTAATTTTATTTACGTTATTTTTTTTACTTTAAGACTTTAAAATGATCAATTGCAATTACAAAAAAAAAAATATTTTTAAAAGAAAATATCGGAAACTGCGTTAAACGTATTTTATTCCAGGCTATTTGCTCGTCTCTTTCTTACTACTCTAATAGTATATTAATCTTCCTATTCGTGCTTCTATTTCCGAAAAGGCGGTTGAATCGCGTTCTATTCTTATTTATCTTTTTACGGATTCCTAGTCACTGCGGCTTCCAAGGAAACGAAACGGTAGACTTGCTGGCCCGTGCTCAGCTTTCTTTAATGGTCACTTTCTCCAAAATTTTCCTGCCTCAGACATCCTATTTCTTTCCTTAAATAACACCATTCCAGACTAATGGGTGGACATCTGCCCTTCTCTCTTCTCCAATTACCATTACCTCCTTCTACAGCCCTTTCCAAATTCTCAGTCTTGGTTTCAATCTTTTCCCTCTTCTCATCGTTTATTGTCTCCTTAATTAGACTAAGACACTTGGTTACCCCCTTCTCCCTTTTGTCCTCTATACGTTTCAGATCCTCCTATTATTTGCGACTCCAAAATCACGTCCTGTCTGAATGCTGTACTCTTTCTACAGATTGCCCTGTACTCTCCACTCCTGGTGCAGAGCCTTCCTGCACCTTTCAGTGCTTTCTTTCTCCTTCCCTTCCCAATTCCTGCTGCTGTTATTCCTCCCCCTTGTTACTTTCCTTTGTGTCTTCCATTTCTGATCGCATAGCATTTTAACCTTCTAGGTAGTTGCTCTTGCTTCTTTCCGTTCTATTTGTTTCCGGGTTAAGATCCTTGGTTGACGGGCCCAAGGGGGGCATAATGTGCGCAGAAGGAAAAGGCAAGATATAAGAACCTCAATAAGGAGAAGGAAGATCGAATCTCAGTAAATTTAAATACAAAATAGAACGATCAATAGAAATGAGCACTTAATATAAACGCATAATCGACGTCGCACAAAAATTATTAGAATGAAGAGGACAATGCGAGGAACAGAAACCATGAAAATGAAAAAAGGAATAAGCGAATAATGGAGACAACAGTAGTAGAACAGCGAAGTAAGGAAAACAAAAGAATTCGCGGTTTAGCAGAAGGGTTGAAATAGTAAAAACTGCGTGTATCTCAAGATCATTTTCAGCGCGCGTTAATTTCAATCTTTTTTCGTAATCGTTCGGTAAATTTAGTCGATAAGATTAGTAAGATGGAAAACGATGTCGAATCAGTTTGTGAAAGGAAACGGTATCGAAACTGTTGTTAGCGGAGCAGTTATACGGGAATTCGAGGCGGCAAAAAGATTTACAGAGATGATAAAAAGTAACCAGCGTACAGAATTTTCCGATTTGTAGTTTCCGAATATTCGCAATATTCCGAATAGGTGTCAGTATGCCGCTCTGCCAGCTCAGTTCGATGCTAATGACGAAAAGAAACTTTCTCGAAGTTTACTAATTCGTTTTTATCCCTTTTTCATCTTCCTCACTTGTCCGTCCTTCGTAATTTCAATTTCTCATTCAGCGTTAAAATTTGTAACATTTTCGTTCTAATCTTTAAGTGTGGTTAATAAAAACGCCTGTCAAAGCGGACAAATCCTTGCCGGTTAAATTCTCCTACATTCAAACTTTGGAACTTTACGCCAACGAGAAAGATCTTTTTATTATAATCCGTTGAAAGGACCCCCCCCCCCCCCAAAAAAACAAAAACAAATTAAATCCGTCCTTTTAATAGGAAGAAGAATTCAAACATAAAGATGATTTTAAAGAAACTTGGACGAGCGATTCTAGGTTAATATTTTTTTTCTTTTTTAGTGGGGAAATAAACAGATCAACTAATAAAACTCTGCAGCATCCTATATGTCCACCACTATCCGTACCTGTGGCCGGAATTTTTTGCAATTTTATAAAATAAATAAGAATCACACGAATATATACTTATTTTAATTTTCCACAATATTACTAGTTAGTGAAAAAAGCGATTCCGTAATTTAGACCACGAATACTTTTAAATTATCAAATCTGTTTCAGTATATAATTTGTTTACATCTAGCGTTTTTTTTTTTTTTTTTTTATTTATTTATTTATTTATTTATTTATTTATTTGAAAGATGCTCGACTGCATGGTCATTTGCATCTTTTATGTAATTACATATACTAATTATTATAAAGTATTATAAAGATTTGTTAATTTTAAAAAGGAAAATAAATGATTAATATTGTTGATATCGTTACTTGAGATAATGTCCAAAGTTGCATTTCCAAAGCATGTTTGTCGCTGTGTAGTATACCTCGCGCATTCGGACAATATGTGGGTTATGGATAGCTGACACTGGCAAACAGTACATACTGGTGGTTCGTCCTTTTCAAAGATATAAGCGTACGTTAACCGACTTAAGCGTGCCAATGTAACTTCTTCCCGGCGATTTCGGCGCTAACATGTATGCCATTCGGAAATGATCGGTTTTATTGTATATAGTTTGTTTCCGTTAAAACGCTGTTCCCATTCGGACTGCCACGATAACTTTATGATTTCATATAATTTAGCAGCTGTGTTTTTTAATGCCGATTTCATATTGGTCGCATGTTGTTCTTCATGAGTAAAGCCCCGAATTTCGATATCAAATTTGCTGCAGAGCAATCTGCAGTGCACTGCTAGTGGTCTAGGTAAACGTACTCTTGATTTATAAAGCGAGGTATAAGTTGTTGAGTTTATAATTTTACCGTAGACAGGATTATGAGGAAGATGCCAGATTTTAAAAAAGTACTTCAGTGAAAGTAGATTTCTCCGATCGCTGAGTCGGAATAAGTCTGTTTCCACTAGTAGGCTAACTGTGGGGCTGGTTCTTAAAGCTCCTGTAACGAGTCGCATCGCGATGTTTTGAATTAAGTCCAGCTTTTTGAGCGCGTTGGAATTTGCACTATTATATAATATGCATCCGTAGTCCATTTTTGAAAGTACCAGTGTTTTATAAAGAAGTAGTAGGGATTTCCTGTCTGCAGCCCAATTTGTGTGCGCTACCATCTTTAGGACGTTTAGCGCTTTGTGGCACTTGATCTGTAAAGCTTGTATGTGATCTACCCACGACAATTTTCTATCGAATGTTATTCCTAGTATCTTCAACGACGTTGACGTCTTCACACGTTCATTGTATAGCGAAATATTGCATGTAGGTGGAAGAGGCCGTTGTATACCAAATGTGATACATACCGTTTTTGCTGTCGAGAAGGTTGGATTATTTTTGATATTCGTGCCGGATAGGTAAATGATCAGATCATCCGCGAATAAGCTATACTGAACAGGTGCTTTAATAACTTTTGAAAGGGTTCTTACAAATAAATAGTAATTGAATTTTTATCTTTTGATTAATGCGTAATAAACATTTTGTACGAAAAAACATTTAAAAATCAAATACAGTTCCGTATTTGCGTGAATATATGTGTGCATTACGAAAGGGGAAACCGAAAAAGTCCGAAACACCGAGAAAAGCTGCAAATATTAATTTTGAAAAATGAAAAAAAAAAAAAAGAAAAAAAGATGGTCACTATGTATTATTTTTTTAATTATTCTTAATATTACTTCACTTAAACGAAATCGAATTGCTACATAAATGTATAGAGATGTAATAAATTAATTACAAACACGATGACATTTAATGTTTTGTCTGAAATTTAAAAAAGCGTTAATGTAACAACACGATCGATTAATCGTGGAGAACTTTTCCTTATATAAAATCTCTCGACTGTAATGATAATTTTCATGTTATATTTTAGGAAAATTTTTCTAATTTAATTTTCTTAGAATGTACTGAGAGGAGCTGAGGGCTGAGCAGTGTTATTTCGTTTACGATGAAAGCTTTAAAATTTAGAAGCTTCGGACGAGTAATCGAATAATTAAGAGTAATTTTAGATAATTGACTTCTAAGTTAGAAATACACAAGATTAGTTTTGACAACCTAATAATCGCGGAGAAGATAGATGATTATTCAGAATGACTCTTTTAAATGAAAGGATATTTAATCTTCGCCCGACGTTTATTTTTGAGCAAAAAAAGTTAATAACATCGTTTCGGAGCAATTTCTGAAATGAACATCGTTTCCTAAAGAATAGGTCGGCTTATTTATGGATGAAAAAAAGTACTTAGGTGAGGTCAATGAAGAGCCGAACAATCACTGGTAGTTGAACACATTTAGCAGTAAGAACATATTACGCTCGAATAATTACTACGGGAGAATTTCGAATTTTAATTGACGACATTTTATTCTGGATGAACTTTATTCGTATCAGGTCTTGTCGTTGAAGATCATAAGCTTTTCTAGACGCAAGAAAGTGGTTATACTAGGTGGTAGCGCGCTAGCCTTGTGGTTAAGTGCTTCACTACCAAATCAGAGGTGTCATAGGTTATCGAGAGTTGTCTCGTTCCACATCCGAATCGCCCCTAGGTGTATACCTAATCTGAAATTGAATATTGTTTGTTCCAGAGAATTATCTAGTGGAAAGAAAAAGGCGAATCCCAAGTAGAAAGAAACTACTGATCCCAGCAGTATTCTCATCAGATCCATTAAGCTTAGTATCATTATGAAAAGTTTAATTACACAATCCACGATACCTTATCAAGGATACATGGGACTTACCTTACTTTCTTGGAGCGCTGATATGAAGGCTAACTGCATACTATGTAGATTTAGTCTGACGGCCGCCGGTTTATACGAGGGAAGAAATATTTTATTGGAGAAACGCGTCTTCCAGGCTGCGATGTTGGCATGAAAGTAAATAATTGCTCGGAAATTAGCCAGCTCTACCGTAGAGCGCATTAGGCAAAAGTGCTAGCCGTACTTTTATTTTTTCGCCCTTATAGAAATGAACATCGAGGAATTAATAGTCCGTTTGATGAAGTATTTTCTAACAAAAAGTTCTTTCTGATAATTACGGTCCTTCTCAATAACGATAAACGAAATGTACGTTATTTTACGGAGTTGTTCGAAATGAACGTGTATTTGTAAGTTTTTCCGTAGAGCATAATTACGAAATTCACCACTACACTGTCCCGAAGGTTATTACACAATTGTCCAAACGCGTAATGACCGATTTTGTTTGGCAGATCAAGAAGAAAACGTTCTTCAACGTCCGGTCACTGTGCATTCGGAATATTATTCAAATAAGATCAATTAGGTTCATGTTTCCAGAGTTGGCGGGCCAATCGAATTGTATACGTTCCAGATAGTCATCGAAAGGTACATCCGATATGATAGTGTCTTATTTATTTAATTAAAGTGAAGTAAAAAAGAGGCTTGAAATAACAACCTCCTAGTTATACACCAAATTAGTTTGCATTTGTCTCATGAGCTGTAATAGCCTCCTCAGTACGTGCTCCGCGAATGGGGAATATTACAAAGTTAACACTGCGCGCCGGGATGATGCCCAAAGTTGACGATCTCTCAGGGAGCTGGTGAAAAGGGAAAAGACAGAAAATATCGCGGTTAACATTATCGGCAGGTTGGGTTGATTTTATTTTTAATTAATCGCCGAAATATCAATTTGAAAAAAATAAAACGAGTATTATTAAAATTCAATGAACTTTTTCTTCTTCTTCTTCTTCTTGAGCCGTCTTCGCTATCGAAGGTTAGCGTCCACATCTTTCACCAATTTGATCCATGCGTTCCGGTCTCGTGCCAGATGAAAAAGTCTTGCTGTCTCGGTAACAGCCATCCATTTTTGGATGTTGGAAATCCATGTCGTCCTTCTGCGGCCAACACCACGAACACCTTCTACTGCACCCATCAGTATTGTTTATAATAACTCGTACTTCGGCCCCCGCATTAAGTGACCCAGATAATTCATTTTTCTTAATTTTATTAATCTCATTAGTTCACTATCCTTATTCATCCGTTTCATAATTTGTTTATTTGTAATTTTTGCTGTCCACGGTATTGCAAGTAATCGTCTATACAGCCATGTCTCGAACGCTTCTAATCGTTTGATTTCTTCTGCCTATTAATTTCTGCCAGCGTAGAATAAACATAGCATTTAACTATTCTCTTCACCGTAGTTCAAGTTTTATATCATGACTTCCCAGAAAGTTGTTTAGCTTATGTTAATCGCGCCATTTCAATTCTAGATTTTATCTCTAATTCTGAGGAGCCTGTAATCCAGCAACCGAGATACTTAAATTTGTTCACTTGTTCTAGTACTTCATCTTCAATTTGAACGCTTTATTTAAATTACAAATGAATCAATAGATATACACTTTTATAAAATAATAATAATATATTTAAAATTAAACATTGACGCGTTCCAAAGCTCTAATAGCTTCATGATCACATATCATTTCCCTAACGTTAATTTTAAAATGAAAATATAGTAAAAAATACTTAGCTATTTTTGAAAAGATCGATTATTACTATTTTAAGATATATAAAAAAATAGGACAAAATGATTATTAATAATAATTAAACTTGAATTGTAAAAATTGGTAAAATGATGTTAACAAATTTTGCTAATATAAAATATAATTTAATTAAGAATATTAAGTAGGAAAATTAAATATTTTGAATTTTTATATTATTACATTGTAACATACATATATTCAATATTGAATAATGGAGATTGTCTTGTGTAGGTAAGTTAGGATTAAAACTAATATCCTTATATTTATTAATGTAATAGTTTTCGACGAAATTTAAAATTTTGTAATTTTTATAAAAGTGTACTAGTGTGATTCATTTAATGAGAAAAAGGAGTAGTCTAGCGAATGTCGCTTGATAATTATAAACAGTTCCGCTTGGGAAATCTCGATGATTTGAATTAGCCTGAAATTAAACTGCAAAAAGTCGCCCGGGGAAAGATTCAAAGGTTCTCGCGTAATTTTAATTTTTTATGATGTAAACTTTCTAACTCGGTGTAAATAAATCAATAGAGGATTGAGCATTAGTATACTATTGCACCTGACAGAACGACTTTAAACGCTTAGAGAACAACTGTGACCGTTATCGGAAATGCCATTAATTCAGCGGATGATATATTTACCATAAGATAATAACGAAATTAAGCGAGACGTAAGCAGCTGTAATTGTGGTACAAAAGTCAGATCATTGCAAGGTAAACTGGTGGCGCTATCTAACGGCATCCGTCTGAACATTGTTAAATTTCTCGCAAGAACAACTTTGGAGTAGTTCTGCGAACAACAAAATTTTCAATCGAAACTCATTAAATACAACGATGTTATTTAAATGCGCGACTATTTCTTATTGTGGAAAATCCTAATGATCGTCCGACTTTTTTCAATTGTTTCTGATCGCTTTTTTTTTTTTTTTTTTCTAATTACAAATAAATTACAAATATAAGTCAGGGGGCTAATTGTTTCCAAATGGAAAATAATTGTGTATGTCCGACTGAAATTACTAAGCAGCCATTTCCGAATGAAACGCACTAAATCTCAGTTTCTGTACCGATTTATGTATGTTTTTTTTTAATTTTTCTCAAAAAAAAAAAAAAACAAAAAAAACGACCATAGACTTAATTATTTATTAATCGACTAATAAGAAATTCTGCCGTCTCCATTTTTTCTTTTGTTTTTTATTATTATTTTTCATCTTAGAGATTCGGCGCTTGAAATATAATTCAAAAATCGTGTGATAATTAGAACGAAGTTACCGGCGAGAGTACACGGAAGTAGATGTCAATATGCTTGTTGTCCGAGAATACTCGCGAGAGAGCTTGTCGTGTGTGGATATCTCCCCAATTACAAAAATAACTCGGTTTTCTCTTTAAAACAGTTGTGCCAAGACAAAATCAAGGGGAAGCGAGGTTAATCACTCAAAGAACAGTGAAATTGCGATTTATGTGCTCAATTTTATTTTTAAAAGTATATCGCTCTCGTCGCTATTATTTTTTTCTCATAATAAACGTGAGGAGCTTAAATGTTTTTGTTTTTTTTTTTTTTTTTTATTTTTGGTCCAGCTCTCGCCGCCCTTTGGTCGGTTTACATTCATTTCATTATTAACCATAAAAGACAAATAGAAGTTGCATAACAGTCATTTCATAACGTCTCTTCGTAAAATTTACACAGCGGTATTGAAATTTTTTAAAAATGTTTATTCTTATTTTTGAAGTAATCATCAACACGGACAGTAACGTTTAATAGATGAAAATGAAAAATTTTTGCTAAGAAAAATTAACTTATGAGATTAAACAAAAGCTTTAATTATTATTTTAAATCGGAATTGTACTTTGAAAATACAATGGAAGGACGATAAATATAAATAAAAAAATTAGCGTATTAAATAGCTGGAAAAGTTGCAGCAGCAAAACCAATTTTAGAAAAAAATAATGTATATTTTATAATAAAATCGATCGTTTAAGCCAGTGGTCGGCAAACTTATTAGCCAAAGAGCCAAATATGAACATTACAACAATTTAAAAAAAAATTGGGAGCCAAATCTGCTTGTTTAGTAAAAATTGATTACACTAAATAAGTAGTATACTAAATAAAACTAAATTTCATACTTAATAAATATTTATTAATGCGAACAATGTGCTTGCATTTCCTTGGAAAGTTTGAGTAAGTCAGGTTTGTATGTTGTTGTTTTTAATTCTAGACATGATTCCAAGTTCTCATCAATAAGACGACTTCTCAATTTACTCTTGATAATGTTCATGCTTGAAAAAGATTGTTCGCATATATATGTAGAACCGAAAAGGGAAAGAACAGCAAACGCGAGCTTTTTCAGCTGATCGTAAGAGTCAGGAATACTATTCCAAGCGTTGAAAATGATCATGTCTTCCTTCTCCAGGTCATTCAAAGCAGACCACTTGTGTTGTGAACCAAGATCACATTTTTTCTTCTCCAATATTTCCAATTCAACACAAAGACGTTCGAATTTAAAGCGCCATATCTCCTTGTTTTCTAAATTCAGCAATTGCATTTCAAAGCTACCAATGTCAATTTCAAAAGGAGAAAATTTCAACTCGGTTATCGTAGCATTAAGAGGATTTTTGACAAATGCTAAAGTTGCTCTGCTGTTTTTAAATTCCTGAAACCTGCTGAGAAATGCTTCCCTCATATTTAAAATTATTGTGTTAAAATGGTGTTCATCAATAGAGGAATTATTTTCTTGGCGATGCCTCAGCAGGCTCGGAAAGTGAAACAATGTTTCCCTTTCAAAATCCCGAGCAAAAATGGATAATTTGTTTTCAAATGTTATTATCTTCTAACATCGAAAAAATTAAGTTTCCTTTCCCTTGTAGTTTACGATTAAGCTGATTTAGATGAGACGTAACGTCTACCATGAAATAAAAGTTTTGGATCCACTGATCGTCTGTTAGTTCTGGATAGTGAATGCCCTTCTCAAGGAGAAATGCTTTAATTTCCGGAAAAAGGGACGCGAAACATTTTAAAACGTTTCCTCTTGATAACCAACGTATCTTGTTGCGAAGCAGAAGATCAGCGTACTTACTCTCCATTTTAAATAAAAATATGATTAAGAGCTTTAGTTAAAATGGAGTTGATAATGGTAATCACTAATTCCATAATTTTACAAATTTCATCCGGAAATGTTTGCGCACAAAGCACTTCTTGGTGAATGATACAATGGTAAACAAGTATCTCGTGATTAATTTTTTCTTTCAAAATAGCAACAAACCCTTTTCTTACGCCGGTCATACTTTTGGCCCCATCTGTTGAAATCGACACAATTTTATCGAGGGGAATATGATGTTTATCCATACATTCAATTACAGCATTTGCGATATCTTCTCCACGCGTCTGACCTTTGAATGGCAATAATCCTAAAAGTTCTTCTTTAGGGCCTGCAAAAAGTGAAACTTTCGCTGTATCATTTATGCCATGAGACTCGTCAACTGCTATTGATAAAGCCGAAACCAATTTCAGATCTTCGATATGCTGGGTGGTTATATTCGAAAACATTTTTAATGGTTTTGGCAGACAATGGTAACTCTTTAATTCTTTTCAGAATATCTGCTTTGTTCTTAAAATCCCGAAATAGCTCTTCGGATGCATTTATAAAACGATTTTTTATGTATTCGCCGTCTGTGTACGGTTTCCCTCTCTTAGCAATCTCTTGGCTAAAAACAAAACTTACCATATTAATATTGCTGGAAGATTACATCCAGTTATTAAACACAGAAGTTGACGACTCTTGACTCTTCTGAAGTTCCTCAACTGCTTTCTTCCTTGCATCACCGGTAGGATATTCAGTGCTAAATGACGCGTGCTTTCTTGTAAAGTGTCTCTCTAAATTTGACTTCTTATTATGTGCGAATTTCTCCTTACAAATAAGACATGTCGGAAGTCCATTCAAGTTTTGAATAAACGCAAAATTCTCGATCCACTCAATTTTAAATTCGCCGTTTTCATCTTCCGTTTTTGTTTGCTTTTTTTTGGTAGTCATGTTAATTGGGGTGCCTATAAAAATATTCCAAAAATATATCTTTTTCTAAAGCCACCAGTACAAAATTATTATCATTATTAAATTGATGAAAATAAAAATTAAAAAAAAATCTTTTAAAAAATACAATTTTATTAATAGATATATGTAACTGCGCTAAAAAAAAAAAATATATTTTTTTCCATCATCAGAATAACAAAACTTTTAATATGACCAAAAATGGAAGAAAACTTCCAACATTTGGACAAATAGAAGTTATCGAAAAATCGATTACAAATTTCGTACCGGAACCACAAACATACATATCAGGTGTAATAAAATCGTATAAAAATGCCTGTAAGATGTGCAGCTAGATTGAAAAATACAACTTTTTAATAAGACAGGACAACGGCAGACACGGTAGATAAAACGAAACTGTTCACACTGCAACTGCTGGTCTGTGATGCCAATTTGTACCCCCACTACTTTAGAAAAAGAATTTCAGCCGGTAGCTTGTACATGGTTTGTGTTTACGTTTACGAAAACTAATAAAATTAAACTCGATGTTCGTTACGTATTTTTACAATAATATAGAATTTTAATTACCTACCTATCTGCTAACTTAAACAAAAAATTATACATGTTCTCGATTTATAGAAGAATTTTAATTTATCAAAATAAGATGTAATTTTTTTCTTACCAATTTTTTTTTAAATGAAAATATTATTGCGCCTCCCGTGGATATTTGTGCCAGAGCCGCACTTAAGGAGCCAAAGAGCCACATGCGGCTCTGGAGCCGCACTTTGCCGACCACTGGTTTAAGCAATTATCTTTTTTTTTTTTTTTGAGATTTTTGACGTACAATACTACAGCTAATATTTGAAATCGAATATTATACTCCCTCCACCTCCAAGAGAAGCCAATATCTGCGTGGAAAAGAAATACGAATCATCCGAAAAGGAAGAAAGAGCTATCAGTTCTCTTCAGTGTGCTAATCGCTTTAACTCCACAGTCTTCGATAACCTGGTGAGAGTATGAGATTCGGTTTAACCAAAGCCATAGGTAATTCGGTTTAACCAAAGCCATAGGTAATTCGGTTTAACCAAAGCCATAGGTAATTCGGTTTAACCAAAGCCATAGGTAATTCGGTTTAACCAAAGCCATAGGTAATTCGGTTTAACCAAAGCCATAGGTAATTCGGTTTAACCAAAGCCATAGGTAATTCAGTTTAACCAAAGCCATAGGTAATTCGGTTTAGCCAAAGCCATAGGTAATTCGGTTTAACCAAAACCATAGATAAGGTAGTTTATACCATTGTACTAATTATTTCTATTTTTCTTCTATGTATGTTCTGTATCGTTTTTCTTTTATTTTATGACCGGTTCGTTACTTCTTTGGCCATGAGATCTATTCTATCCATTCTCCATAACCACATTCCCGTAGCTTCTAGTTTTTGCAGATCTTGTTACTCAATACACTCCGTATTAGTTTTTCAATGTATCAATTTCCACGTTTCGATATTGATTTTTTCGCGTGTAGTAATTGTTTTTTAATCATGAAAGTGTATTATAAAGTAATCTTCCATTATATAACGGCGGTTTCCGAGTATATTCAAAACGTTCTATTTTGATTTTATTACACCGATTTCCGTCAGTTTTGTTTTTTTCCTAACGATCTTTATTTTCTTTTATGTTTGTTGTTAGTTTTTATTTTTATTTAGCATCCCCGCTTCTATTTTATAAGTCCTCATCGTTGAATTATACATATATAATACGCTTTAATTTTTTACTTTCTATTCCTACCGTTCATTGCTTGTTATTTATTAATTCGTATGTCTACGGGTATCAAAAATGGGTTAAAAATCAGCGAAAAACACTAAACGCTTTAACCGATAATTAAACAGAGATCAGTATCGCATGTGAATTTTCACGTTTACGTCGTCACCAACTATATATATTCTTATACGTGTTATACTGTAACGTCAAGATTTTGTAGCCACTCTATCGCTAGGCCCGTCAATTTGATAATCTCTTCCCAGCCACCCACCAAAGCTCGCTTCCGACATTCCTTCAGGATATGATGCATTGTCTGTTCCATCTCGCTACAGTCACATGTCGCTTCATTTTCAAATCCATATCTCTTCATAATTTTCCCGCACCTTCCATGTTCCGTTCGGAAGCGGTTCAACCTTGTCCAGATGCTTCTTGGTAATTCAAAGCCTAGTAGTGGCTTGTCATCTGGATTAGGAAAGATGATCCTTCTTCTGTCTGGATTGTTCTGACTCCATTTCTTTCTCCACTCCTGAATCCCACTAAAATTCTCGGCGATTAGTTTTGCTGTAGTTTTATGCACAGGCTTTCTGGATTTTAAGCGCTCCGTTGCGTCCGTGTCCTGATGTATTGGCAGGTCTATATTTTCCTTATATTTAATCCATTCTTTAACCGCAGCTTCTTTTCGCCGTAACTCTGAAGGCATGATGTTGCTCAGTACTGGTAACCATGCTACTGGAGTGGATCTCAAGGTGCCTGTTATTATTCTCATGGCTGAGTTTAGTTCAACGTCGATTTTGTTGACGTGAGCACTATTCAGCCATACTGGGGCTGCGTATTCGGCAGCTGAGAAAACCAAAGCCAAAGCGGAAGTTCGTAATGTTGTTGTAGGTGCTCCCCAAGTTGTTCCTGCTATTTTATGAATTATGTTTACTCTTGTGCGTACTTTGGCAGCTGTATTTTCGATATGTTTTCGATACGTTAACTGCCGATCCAAAGTGACACCCAAGTACTTCGGGGTGTCCTCATGCTTTAATTTATGTTCATCGACTGTTACGTTAATTTTGTTTTTCGCCATTCGGTTATTTAAGTGAAAGCATGATACCACAGTTTTCTCTTTATTTAGTTGCAATCGCCATTGTTTAAAGTACTTACATAATGTATGTAGGTCTTCCATAAGTGTAGCTTCTGTGATATTTATTTTATTGTTCTGTGTGGCTAATGCTAAGTCGTCTGCATATATGAATTTCCGAGATGCAGTTGTTGGTAAATCTGCTGATATATATATAAATTAAAAAGTAACGCGGATAACACTGACCCCTACAGGGGGGGGGGGCGTTATTTAATATTCTCTGATTGCTTTCTTTTCCCGCTACAATGACACTAAATCTTCGATTGTTTAGCATCTCGTTAATTAGTCTATACAGGCTTTTGCACGGAATTATTTCGAGCAACTTTGTCAGTAATCCAGTATAATGTATCGTAGGCGGCCGACAGGTCTATGAATGCTACCGATGTTTTCTTATTTTGTTGGAAGCCGTGTTCTATATGCGTTGTCAACGCGTTTATTTGATCCGCGCAGTCTCTGGCCTGCTTCAATCCTGCTTGTTCTATTGGTATGCTATCATCTATAATGAATTTTATACGATTATAGATTATTCTTTCAAAGGTCTTATATATGACACTTAACAATGATATTGGGCGATAATTTTCCGCCATAGAGAGATCTTTTCCTGGTTTCGGGATGGCAATTATTTTACATGTCTTAAAAAGTGGTGGGAGTTTCGCAGTTTCAAGGATCAACGTTAAAAAGTTTGAGAATTCATCTTACAGTGTTTTTGCCGAAGTGTTTCACAAATTCTGGGTATATTTCATCTTTACCGGCTGCTTTCCCCATTTTCAGGCTTCCGATGGCTGTATTTATTTCTTGTTCGTTTATGGGTGCGGCATGTAGTGATCTTTCTGCCGCCTTCCTTTTGAGTGCATTCTTTCTTTCTCTTACTTTTCTGCTGAAATTCTTGTCTATATTAGTAGGGTTTGATATTTTTATAATACGACTAGCAATTTCGTGAGGGCTGATTTCAACTTTTTGTTTCACTGCTGCTTCTTCTCCATTTAATTTTCGTAGGAGATTCCATGCTTTTCGGCTTGTTTTCCTAAAGTCAAGTTTTTCCATCAGTTGTATCCACCTGTTTCGTCGGTTTTCATCTAAGGCCTTTATGAGTTTATTTGCTGTTTCAGTGTCTCCTGTCCCTTCGTATTTTATATACAGCTTATTGCAGGTTTCATTCCAACCTGGAACATATGTTTTTCGGTAACCTCTAGGTAAGCACTTTTTCGCTGTGCTTATAACCAGCTTTTGGAAGCGTTCATAGTTGTTAGTTGTTGGCGGTATCCATCTGACGCTATCTTCTAAAGTACTGGTGAAGTTGTCCCAGTCCGCTTTCGTAAAATTCCAGCGAGGTTTCGGTGTTGATTTCACCTGTGGTAGTTTAAAACCGGTTTCGATTAAGGCTGGTCTGTGTTGGCTTTTCGGCAAGTTTGTTAGAACCCTACGAGAAATTTGAATTACTGGCCTGCATTCCTGGTTAGTGGTGATAAAACATAGATCTGGGTTAGTGTCCCGCTTCCATCTTGCTGAGTGAAATGTTCCTCGTTGTTTCGGATCAAAAACCAAGTATAAATTTTCTGTTTCCATCCACTCAACCAGATCGTCACCATCTTTGTTTATTTCTGCAGAGCCCCACAATGTGTGACGGCTATTGAAATCCCCAGTAATGATAGTCCTTAAAGTCCCTATGGAGTGTGTCTGTGGAGACGTACCAAGGAGGTGATACAATAAGTTTAGTGGCCTTATTTTGAAAACATTGTATCTTATTGATACGTGGATTTTTAGCACAACCCCATAAAGTGTCAGGCCGTATATCCATACTGGTTTTAAAATTATTTTATATATTAATAATTTGTTTTCGATCGACAAGCTAGAATGCTTACCAAGAAGCCAGTAGAGTTTCCTCAGCTTTATATCCAAATGCTTTCTTTTTAATGAGACGTGCTTATTATTTACCTGAAAAAGTAAATCGGTAAACGGGGGGGGGGGGATATTTTATCTCGATCGTTTTACACATTGGGTACAGAGATTACTTTGAAATTCTTCGAAAAATAAAAAATACGCTATACCGGAACACACAAAACGCTTGTAAACTATGCTCCTGGAAATGTTGTAGCATACCTGCGCGTATTTAAGGTTGCTCGTCACACATTTACAGGTGTGCTCCTCGCTTCTTTGCAAGCAACGCAGACACAAGAGTCAAATCGACACAACGCCTGATAATGGCGCGCCCTAAGAGTTATTACAATTACTCGTATTTTCAGAGAGACAGAGAGAGTAAAAGAAACTGGTAAACAACATTTTACCGTTTAGACTTAATTTTCTACAAAGCGATTTAATCAATTGCGAAAGCAACGTCAAAATGTCCTACTCTTGATATGACATTAATGTGTATTGTTTGTGCGGTAAACCATTTTGAAATCTGAACTTCAAACATTTAAAGTTGCAAAATAATACGATCGATTAATTACCGTTTACGCCGAGGATTGCACGGTTATCCATCATTAATAAAAAAAAAAAAAGGTCCACACACTCTTCCCTTTTTAATTGCTGATTCAAAAATTAAAAATATAGCCACTTAAAATCATTGTTCGAATATTTTAATGTGATAAAAAACTCGCAAAATATTTGAAATAATACCCGTTAAAATTTCAGCTATTATTATTCGTCCGGCTAAAAATACACCATTTTTCTTATCATTTGTAGATTTCATAACGATGGGGAAAAAAAAAAAGGCTTCCAACCCATCAAACTATCAATACGAATACATATGAAACATTAAATTATAAATCTAACAATACGCGATTGTAAATGGTTAGCTCTGTAAACAGCCATTCAAAATGTCCATAATATTCTCGTATCACCGTTCTAACCTAATTTAACCTAATTTAACCTAATTTAACCTGATTTAACATAATTTTTTGTTTTCCGCTTTTATTATTATTCTAACATTCAAGCCGTTATTTCCGAATCGGTCCATCTTTCATCATTCAACATATGTTACTTCAGCCTCTTTAATACAAAGTTTTGGTTGGATTTAATTTTTCATTAAGTCTTAGTAATTTTAATATCTTTGTTTTAAAATTTTCATTTCGAGTTATTTTAATTATATTTATTAATTCTCCCGCCAGCGTCCCAGTATCATATACAAGAGTGTACGAAACACTATATTTTTTCGGCTTGGCTGTTAATGATTGGATCATTATTGAGATTACAGAACAAAACCGGATTGTTTTTTTTTTTTGTTTTATTTATTTATTTATATGCTTTTTTTGTTTGTTTTTTTTCTATAAAGATAACAATCATGCGAGGACAGGACACCAATCTGGCTCTACTCGTTTATCGAAAAACATAAAAATCTCAAACAAACACGACGTCATAAATGTCTGTTTCAAATAATTAGAAGGAGCAAATTGGCCGTAAGCTATTTCGAACTCGATGAGCAGCAAAATTATGGAATACAAATCAATATTACGATCGATAATGTTTTCGGCACATTAAGGCAGCCAATCTTGTATAATAGCCTTAACTTTAATGAAATAATCGATCACATTAGCCGATCTCTGTCCAAAGTACAACGGCGACAATGAGTGCAATGTTTTGTAATCAATGTCAAATTACAAAAAAAAAGGAATTAGACTAACAAGAGAAAAAAAATTACGCGTAATTTTTAAAAAATATACTGAGAGAAGTGCAATTGAGATTTAAATGGAAAAAAATAAATTCAAACAAAATTAATAAAGATAACTGAACTTGCAAGACTCTCATATTGTAGCGGCTGATGATAGTATTTTTCACGACGAGAATTATAATAAAAATTAAAGTCATTAAAAATAAATAAAAAAAACGAAAATTTAAATGCGTGAAATTAAAATGTTCTTCTACAACTACCGCAATATATTTATATAACAGTATTGTGTATAACCGGTAGCTTAAACAATATGGTGCAAACCCCTAAGTGGTCTTGAAAAATGCAGCGCTGAATATGGGGGTTGATAATTAATAAAGATAAGACGAAAATTACGATTATAGACAGGAAAAACGACAATCGTTCAGAATTTTGCATGATATTAACGGCGTGGAAATTGTGAAACAGTATCGAGGTTCGATAGTAGAAAATCGAGGGGGATCTGAAGCGGAAACACAGAACAAACATAACAAAAAGTGTTATGTGTCGGCTAAAACGTGTATATCCCGCGGTATCAAAGTGAAAATAAAACTAGTGAGAATAGTCTGGTGTTCTCAGTATTTCTATATGGCGTAGAAACTTGGACTCTACGTAAATCCGAGATCGATGAAAGATAGATGCGTTAGTAATATTATACTGTTGGAGATGTATATTATGAATAACATGGATGGACAAAAGAACAACAGCTCGGTGATACGAGAAATAGATGTAACGAAAAGATCATCGCGTCGGAAGTAATCAGAATAGAATACTGTAAAATAACCTTTAGCCATGTGATAGGAGAAAATGGAGATTATTGGAGACGAGAATTCTGGAAGGAAAAGTAGAAGGAAAAAGAAGAAGACGTGGTCGTGTTCCAACCAGATAGGGTCAGACATGATCCGGACAACTGTAGGGAAAAGTTTCGTAGATTGTGTTCGACTGGTTCACAATAGAGATCAGCGGCGACATCTTATACATCACATGGACAGTTCATAATCACGATATCTCCACGAGGGATTCAAGACTCATTGATGATGATTAATAAAAAATTAAAATTCAGACGTTAAAGATAAAAAACTTTTTCCTTGCAACGCAACGAATACGGTGGATAAATATATACTAAAAAGATTCTCCCTATTATAAGTTGTTCACAGAAGAAACGACTGCCATCCTCTGAAACTATTTAACATTATACTTCCTAAGCTATTTTAACGATATTTTAATGATCAAAACTGATGCCGATGCAATTCGGCGGCGATATTTATCTTTTTTCTTTGTCCGCTTACGTTATCAGCGGGGAAAGCAGTTTCCTCCGGACCTTTTCAGTTTTTACTTCATGGAACAGAATCATCCATATATAAAATTGAGACAGGTGTACCTCAGGGATGTGTACTTGGTCCTCTCTTGTATTTATTGTTTACTTATGATATGCCAGAGACAGATGACGCACTACTAGCAACATTCGCTGACGACATGGCAATTATGGCAACGCACGAGAACCCTGAAAAGTCCACAGAAAATTTACAAGATGTGCTAAATAAAATCATTGATTGGCTGAATAAATGGAAATAAAAGTAACCACATTATTTTTACAAAGAGAAAAATTGTACGCAACAAATATCATATATCTATAAATAACAAACAATTACAAACGTATTCATCCGTAAAATATCTTGGAGTACACCTAGATGAAACACTTACGTGGCTTTATCATATCAAGACAAAAATAACAGAACTAAATTTGAAAACAAGACAACATCATTGGTTGCTTGGACCGCGTTCCCAATTACATATTGCAAATAAAATATTGCTATATCACATGGTAGTAAAACCAATATAGGGTTGTACGCAGCTGAATTATGGGGATGGACTTCTAAAAATATAGTGCGAACAGAATACGACGCTATCAAAATAAGGTGCCACAATCCAATGATCAGGAGCACCATGGTGTATGTGTCCAACCAAAAACTACATCAAGATTTACAAGTATGTTACGGAAGAAATAAAGCTGGCGGTTAAAAATCACTTGTCGAGGTTGAAATGAAAACGCTCTTGCAACGAATTTACTACAACGACCAGAAAGTTGTAACAGATTGAAAAGAAGGAACGTTATTGACCCCTAGCGTGATTGATTATTCGATAAATAAATTCGGGATCGGCTGATGGGCAGATCTTGAAATTTACGATCTTATTAACATTTAATAATCTAGTAGATGACTACATAGTCAGTTCTAGATGTGAAGAAAAGAAAAACAAAATCATCAATTAATTAATTAATTTATTTATTTATTTGTATAGGCGAGCCGACTACTCTAACGGAGACAAATGTTTTTCAAAACACGTTTACAAATTTCGAATGTTCTTCAAAACGCTAATTTTATAAATAAATTTGTCCGTTTCAACATTTACAAAGAATCTAAAAGTATTTTCAATATCCGGATGTTTGAAAAAATACACTATTAGAGTGTTTTTTTAGTTTTAGTTGAACAGTTGATGATGGGCTATAAAACGTCTCCTTAAATTCAGATATTTATTTTAATTTCTTAAATTATTTTATATTTATTTTTATTTAGTTATCGAGGTATTTATTTACTTTGTATTTTTAAAAAAGTTTCACGCAACATTTACACTTAATGTTTTTTTGTTTTTTTTAGGGGGGGGGGGGCAGAGAAAATTTTACCAGTAGTCGATATATTATAGATTTACACGTAAAGAAACTTAGAAAGAAACCGCGGACAACTGTAATATTTTAACTATTGTTATAAGTTTGGCTTAATTCGGCTCAGTTTTGGGTATTTGATACGATCGAGCGTTAGAATTCGTTTTTCTTTCCTCTAGCCAGAATGAAGAAATTTCTTCTTGTCAGAGGTAGTCACTGGGTAACGATCACAATGACTATTAATTGTCTGTCGAAATTCTCTCCCGAAATAAACAAAACGGTTTTTTGATCGCATGATTTTAAATGATACTTCTTTAGAACTGTACATATATGTATATTCGGTATATTATCGCAAAAAAAAACAGCATGAGCAAAACTCTCCAGATGCAGTGGACAAATGGTTTAAATGCCGGGCCAAAAAAAAAAAAAAAAAAAACTTCAGATCTCGACTTTTGACTAGAGGTAAAAAAAGAACAAAAAAAACATTGCGATGCGGTACGAAATTATAAATTACAAGAATAACATCGACGTAACAATCATCTACAACAGCAACGGACAAGGAAGACATAGATGTGCAGATAAAAAATCTCTTATCGCCGATTTGCTGGCTATTTGGCGTAGCTTCCTCCGTTACAAATCGGATAGGTACCCATTGGGTACTTCTGACTTCACGCTCAATATTGCCCCTATTAAGTGTATTACTTTGGCCAAATGGCTTGATAGTTAACTAAAGCCGAGCCATAAAAAAAAAAAAAAAAAAAAAAAAAAAGTGTGTTACTTAATGGCCTAGATGGCACTTGGATGGCCCCTAAATAACACCCAGATGGCCCCTAGATGACCCCTAGATGGCTAGTTTGTAATACAATAAATAAGTAAAAAATTTAAAAAAATCAATTACTAATGTACTGCCCACTGGCCACTGTTACCCTGTTAAATTAAATAATAAAAGCAAATTAATCACCGTTTGTAATGCGCGCTCGTCACACTATATGTAATTAAATAACTTACAAATTGCACTAACACCAAAAGAGGGTTAACAATGAAAGGAGAATCTGAAAAGGTAATTGAGTTATGTAAATTAATTCTTCGCAGTATATTACATTTGGGGGGGGGGTGATTCGGACGCACCATTTTATCTTAGCGCAAAAGCGAGATGAAAACGTAGGCATAGAAGAGATATTGGTTGTGGTGATAATGTTTGAAATTTCTTTTTTCAACCGGCATTATTTATCAAATTGGTGCGTTAATACATATAAGCGAGAAGACGCCTCCCATTTGGCAAATTTGTATTTCATTTAAGAGGAATTTTTACGGTGACTATGCCTGGTTCATTAAGCGTACAAATTGAAACAATCAATATAATTCGAGTTATTTTAAAACACATATTTTTTATAATTTTTTGTAATTTCGTCAAGCTGATGAATTATGTTACGCTCTCCGTACTAATAAATTATACCTTTAAATTTAATCAATCGATCGATCATTGAATCGTTTAGTTCGTTTTCCCTATTCGATCCTAATCCATGCTGTTGCTTTTAATGTGTTGTATATATGTATGTTGTACTACACTTCGTATCTTTAATTATTTGCGATATGTAGCCCCGTTGTCATATGTTCCAACTGTGATCCACAGCCGGAAATTCTTCGCATCCCTGTTCTATTTAAGGCACGCCGAAGACTCGGGGCCATGTATTATTTTGTGTACTCGTAGTTAGGAACAAATGGAGATTTTAGGATAACCCCCTTTTTTTCTGCATCGCAGATATTCAGCTATTTCAGAAACACGTTTTTCACGCCTGAGAATATTTTCCCTACAGCCACTTCTGCACTATAAATGTACCATGCCTGTACTGGATAGTGTCCACTCTGCTGCCGACGAACATTCCGGAGGTATTCTTAGGCCCGCCTCCCCCATACGGACAACAGGATACAGCGCTGGACACTCGCTCTCCTTGTAAGTCACCTCTACAACGGGCAGGAAATACCGTGGGGGTATTCTGCTGACCGGCCCCCAAACAGATTTATACATCTCGTAATGTAAATAGGGTACACACTGCATCTTAAAATATGTTAATAATTTTTCCGTTATCCTATTTTGTTCTTCTTCCTGAAGCCGTTCCTTTAATTTCCCTTTTTTTTTTTGTTGTCCTACTTTTTCCTTTTCTATAGTTTTCTTTTAGATCTTCTTACGTATTTCTCTATTCTTTCGTTTCGGTTAACTGGTGTATATCATCATTTATATTCCCTTAGTGTTCATATTTCCGATTTTTGCCTTTGTAACTTTAATGAAATATTCTGAAGCATGCGTCTTCGGTCGTAATTGCATTAATTCCTTCGCGACAAATTTGTACAGAGTAAAGAGATTTTATAATACACAAATTAAAAAATAATCTATATAGTTAACATATCGCGAAGAAGAATCACGTTTATTCTGATCACAATTTCGATACAGTTTTTATATGTGCTATTCAATACGCTAGATAAGCATACACGTGAAACTTTTAGTATATCTCTTAACTAATTAAAATGCATATTTGTCGGTTTACTTTAACGTATTACAATATTTTCCAAGTTTTCTTTCAGTATTAATTATTTTTTCTTAGCTGTTTTCGCTAAAAACCACGCCCAGGGATTTTTATATGTGACAATGGAAGGGGGGAAAAAAAGAGAAATAAAACAAAGGTCTCGGACCAAAAAAGGGGCTACAGATACAAGCATATTTTGGTGGCACAATTTTCAGCCTTTATTACTATGTCGATTATTACACCGAGAAGGTATAAAAACGAAAAATACTTATAAATACGGTACAACTAATGGAAAGAGACAAACAACGCGACATTTAGATTTATTAATATGGCTTTGTTTAAAAATTTAAACGAATTCTGAACACTAAATATACAAAATGAAACAATTTGTATATTCGACAAATTCCAGCTAGTTAAGACATCGATGTAATCGTGACGATGGATATTTTTGAAATAAAACTACAAAGTGTGTTTATCCGATACATTAAAAAGCCAAAATATTTCGGAATAAAACGGATATTTGACAATTAACAACGACGTTATGTAATTTGTTTATTCGCGAAAGATTAAGAAATTAGCCCAGACTAGCGGACCAAGTCGGTCGCGGAGTAATAACCGCGTCGATACGAACAACTGAGGTAAAGGAAGGTAAGGAATTTTTCCAGTTTGTCGGAAAAGTTGTTCTTCCCTCGCTCTTCACGTTCGTGTTTCTGTTGAGCAACGATTTGTCTTACGCTCTCTTTATCACCTTTTCTTCTTTTTACCTTCGTTCTTGTTTTATTATCTCGCTTTCCTCTGATGTCTGCAATTCGTTATTTGCCGTCATTACTACGTTCCTTTTCGGTGCGCGTCGTGGTTGCCGAGAATATTTTGTAATCTCGTAAATTCGTACAAACGGTGTCTATTTATTTCCTTTTGTTATGCGTATTTATCTGTTGCTTTTGCACCCGTGCACAACAATTTAGCTTCTTCTGTCGAAATCTCTCGCGCCTTTGAAGATACTTAGCACTCGTCCAGATAAAAGGACAGCTGCGTGAGGTTTCAGTTTTGTTTCAAAATCGTTCGTAAGTCTTTCTCGCGACTCCGCGCCAAAGTCAAATACCACAAGCGTCACATTTCCGTTTCCACGTTGTATCTTCTTTCGGCGACAACTATATGACGGTCAGTTTAAAATTTAACATCTTCATCAGCTCTACTTTTACTGTGTTCTATATCATCCCTCTTTCTAAGTTTTCCCGCGTTTATTTTCAGTCTTTGTTGTTCTACTTATAATTTCACTTTTTAATTAACCCGCGCTTAAATTATTCGATTACTTCGTGTTTCGCTGCAAACGTTTTAATTATCACAAAGTTTCTTCGGTTTTCGAAAGGAGAAAATTTCTGAAATTTCTGTCGCCAACCGAGCGTGTAATCCTTACGTTCTCCCTACGCTCAGACCTTCCCGTCCATACTCCCCGCTCTTCGGTTTTTTTAAATCATCTCCCGCGCTTTCAGCACACCTAATAATGCTCTTAAATCTTCTACCATTTCAACGGGGGTTCTATTCGAAATACGTCTTCACATTTACTTCATCTCACCAGCGCGCGCTTTTTTATTCTCGTATCTCTTCTTTTCTAGCGGGCTTTCTTATAAAAACTTCTCGCGATCAATCGAACCTACTGCTTAAAAAAAAAACATTCCGACTCTTCTCATTTGTAGCCTCATGTCTTACATTTCTCTCAGCTACAACTTCATTCGCCTTCTTCAAGACCGTTCTCACTCCTTCATTAATCTTAGACGTTAGTGTCATTAAATTTTCATTTTTCCAAAGTGAAATTTAATAAAATGTCTAGGAGAATTATTTCAAAACTTCCTTCCAGCGTTGAAGTAACGGAAATTGATAATTTCTTCGCTCTTGTCGCCGGTAATTGTTTAACTGTTTCGGAGACTCCAAATCGTTGAAGTAACGGAAATTGATAATTTCTTCGCTCTTGTCGCCGGTAATTGTTTAACTGTTTCGGAGACTCCAAAAGTATCACACACTTTTTCCCCTCTTTCTCATTTCTTTCTCGCTTCCTTGTGACTTCGCTGTTATCCCCCCCCTCCCCCACCATTACTATTTTTTTTTTAACTTTTACTCTGTTTAATCGGAAACCCACATTCTAAAGTGACAGCGAATCGACCGAAATCAACTAAAATGTAGAACAACTTTTTTGTGTCGGTTTGTCGTAGCACAGCTTCTGCATTCCGTTATTTTTTAAATATCCGTGAAAATGTATGAGTCTGAAACGATTAATACAATGGATTCGGAAGATCGACGATAACGCAAAACGATTATAAACACCATAAACACAAAAGAGCCCCGGGGGGGCTGTCGATAGGAAAGTAATTTATAAAATAATCTTTTATCGAAAGTAAAGCGTTCGATTTAGTAGACCGTGAATAATTGAAGACTTTGACAAAATAAGCGGAATTCCTAATAATTTTGACTAAAATGGCGATGAAAAACTTACGTTAAAGTTAGAAAAGGCAAACTTGTTAATTACACAATATCGACTAGGGAAAAACATCATTGCGCGTCTGTTGGCGGTCCTCATTCCTTTTTCGATTTATAGGTAAAAATGCAAAAGTATATTCTCACATTGCCTTAATAATATAATATAAAGATATAGAGATGGCAGAGAAATTATTACAAAAGGATATAAATAATTTTAATAAATATGCGCTTGACAGAAGGTTAAAATCATTGCAGAATACACTAAGTAAGCGTTCAACACGCGATCCTAGAATCGCCCTTCCATAATAAGGAATGTGTGCATGAATTCTATGAGAGAAACCACACGTCGACATATTAGACATATGTAATTCGGTCGACTAAATATATAGCGGTGCGCTCGATTCGAGATTCAGTTTCTGACATCACAAAAGCCGACGACGTAGCTTCATTGCCAAAAAAAGTTGGTCGCAGAAACCAAAAAAAGAACAAAATTTAGATGAATCAGGATCGGAGAATAAAAACAGGAGCTGCATTAACTGCGCTACATCGTGCTCGAAACGGACTAAAACAGAGAGAGACTTCATTAGTTAAGGGGAAGTTGGTAACAAGAAAAAGAAAGTGTGAGAATGTTATGAAAAATATCTAAAAACAAAAAAAAGAACTCGAGGAGAAGAATTTATGGTGAACAAATAGCATTTTACTAATTTTTTGCATTGTTTTTTTCATGGTTTTTTCAAGTTTTCATATTCCTTTTTTAAAATCAATTTGAAAAGTAAACATTAAAAACCTAGAAATATGTCTAGGAGTTGTTGTTTCATTGAAAAGAGCATAGTACTCATGAGAATCGATAGAAAGTGAAAATGAATTTTTCGGACGATACTTAGTAGACCGAGTCACATATGTATAAATCTTTAAATTGGAAAAAACATACGAAACGTAAACAAGAAGACAATGAATTAACTTTATATCGAATGAAACTAGTTTTGTTCTATTACATAAAGCATTGCGTGCGTACTACAATGCAATAATATGGCAGTCACTCAATTTCGTTGATGCAATCGACCCGAGAATGTGCACTATACGTAAGTGTAACAAATATGGTCATCCGGAAAAATACTGCAAGTCTACAGATGTTTACTTAAATTTTGTCGAAACGTGTAATGATTTAAGTGCATGCTCTAATTGTGTACGTATCATAATATTAGAATTTCCTCTAGCAAAAACAATCTAGATGATATAAGTTGGCTGATAAAAGCCTCGTGGCGAGATGTGCTGAGGAGGCAGATCATCGCTCGTATAGCAAAAACTGTCCCATATTCTTGAAAGCCTACGAAAATTTAAAGACAAATATTGATTTTGGATCGACTTAGGTGTACATATCTTAATGTTGATAATTGCCGCGCTTCACAACTACTGTTCTTAAGGGACTGCTATATTAGCGACATAGATATTTGTGTCCTGGCTGAACCATATCTAGTTGATGATACAATTTCTGTCAATACTGGATACATACCCTATGTAAACGGTAGGACAGATCTTATATGCAAAAACAACATCGTTCATAAACTATATTAATATCTAAGCATAATATTTTAGCTCTTAAAATAGGCAAATTTTTATTAATCTCATGTTATATCTCACCCAATAGACCTAGGGAAGCAGCTATAGATATAATCTTGACCATATAATTAAAATGTATCCCAACTTATCATCAATAATTATTGGGGATTTTAATATCAGACTCTCAATAATGGAGCCACATATTAGAGGATAATGCCAATTCTTTTTTATTACATGATTTAATACACAGTAACAGTTTAATTATCAAAAATACCCTTATACCCACGTTCAGAAATTACAATGGAAAAAGTATCATCGACTATTTATTGGTGTCGCGGCCAATGCGGCTCATGCAATAAGTTTTGAATTAAAACAGTTTGATATTGCTTTCCACAAAAGTATACACTTTTCTATATGCAGCAATTTCGATTCTGTAAATAGAAATGTCTTCACCAAACTTGATATCAGTAAGTTTATGAAAACCTTGGACAAAAACTATATTGCTTTGTTGCAGAAAAATATTAGAGACTGTACTTGCGGTTTGTCTTTGGGCACAAGCTGATAACGAGTCTACATTCTTACATCAGTAGTATTGCTAAACAATGTCAAGTTGTTTCTTTCTCCTCTAAAAATGATTGGTGGACTGACAAGCTGGAATTTTTCGAAAATAAAATTAATCTAGTGCGCAAGAGGAAAACAATGCAATAATAATGTCTTGGATTTTACATGGAATTCAAACATGAGGCGAAAGTAAAAAAACCGAAATCATCAAAACGGGCAAATTACCGAAAAGAAGTTTGAAAAGTCTTACCGGAAACAAAATGACAGTAGAAACAACTTGGCAGAAGAAGAACAAGGAAATATCAGACTTTATTAGAGTACAACACAAGTAATAAGAAATTGCAGTTTACAAAAAATTCAAAAAGAAACCATAACAAAACATGTTAGATTTTTCTTTGGCAGCTAAACTCAGAAACTGAGAGTGTAGTTTTAGTCAAATTTAATAGGAATAATCCCTGACCATATTTTGAAAAAAAAAAAAAAAAAAAAGCGAAAAAAAAAAAAAACTGAGCTTGGGAAGGGGAAATGGAAAAATAATTCTGAATCATCGCCTTGATTCATTCCTCAAGGGATTTCCCTTCTTCAGATATCCTTTCCTTATCGACCTCCAATCACGCCAGACTTTGGCGGGATATTCATCCCTCCCTAATTTCTAATCATCATTCGCATTACCGTTTTATTCAGCCGTGTCCTCGTTCCCTGTCTTGGTTCCATTCTATTCCTTTCGGTCGTCGCTCTTCTATTATCTCCCTAATTCGTCTCCAAATCATTGTCTACTCCCCTCCTCTCGCTTTCGATTTGCTCTATCGCCTTCTCCTGATAGTTCTCTTCACGATTGTGATCCTCTTCGTACATATGATGTGCTGATTACATTTTCTTTGAGTGTCCTGCTCTTCGTAACGAACGCTCCCCCTTTTATGCAGTCAGCTCCTGTCATTAGGTCTCCCTACTCCCTATAACTCTTCCTTTATTCTCTCCTTTCCTTCATCTTCTGTGGTGTCCGCACTGCTGTCCTTTGTTTCGTCCATTTCGGTCCGCCTAGTTTTTTTAATTTTTTAGCTTAGTTTTCTTGTTGTTGGGTCAATGCCGCTGGCGCGCCCATAAAAAAAAAAAAAAAAAAAAAAAAAAGAATAGTGTACAGATAAAAAGACAAATTATATTCCTAATTAATCTTTCTTCCGTTCCAGTTACTTCTTACATAACATAAACAACCGTATATATTTGTACACTTCTATATATTTGGTAATATAATACATTTAGATTTTGTTTTATCCGTACCGAAAACGAAACTGTTTCTTACCGGATAGGAGCATGAGACTTATAAATTTTCTTATTATCAGTCGTACATAATCAAAATTTGCGGGAAAAACAATAAAAAAAAAACCCCGCATACATGCGCAACTAATACCCTTCCAAAAAATAAAGGAATATTTATACTAATTTAAACTATAACGAAATATTACAAACGAGAAATCGACTTGCTTAACATTAACACGAGATACAAAATGTGAAATTTAGTGAGCGTAGGTATGGTACACATGTTATAAGGATGGCTGAGTTCGGCGGAATTAAAATAAACGCAAGGGAAATGATTGCCAAGGGAAATTATGTAAGGGCAAAACGAACTAAATCGAAGAGAGGTGAAGGATGAAATTGCTTACTAGTTGCAAAACGCCAGTAAAGATAGGAAAACAAATGAGTTAAAAATGAGCTAGTGTGGATACAAAAAAAAATAAATAACTCGCAGAATTACAACAGCAAAAATAATAAAAATCAGATAGAAAACACAATGGTAGATCAGGAGATCGGATTAATGAAAAGATGCTAAATATATTAAAAATTTTTACTTTTGAGACAAAATAATGCGAAAGAAGTTAAAACATGAGAAAATGAGGAGAAATCTAAAGAAAATATCTTGTCATGTATTTCCTTGTGGGGCGATTGTTTTACACGCGCACATTTGAACTAAAAATGTAACGTGATAAAAGAATGCTATAACAAAATGTTGAGGATACTGAAATTACGCGGAGACTCGTATGAACGAATATCTTTGTATAACACAATAAAAAACAAAAAACAAAAGATTAAGAAGCTTCTTGAACATTCTGGGTGGGTTATGTAGCGTTGCGAAGTTTACTATTTGCAGATAACAAAAATACATTTCGATTTCACAAGTAATAAATGTTAAAAGTTTGCAAGAATTTCAAAAAGAACATGAAAAGTGGAATATGCTCCTTTTTGTGAAACGAGCATTATACTAACATAAGTAAAGAGTTATCGCGGTTTACGTTACTAAAAATAATCGGTTATTTCAGTCAACTTCGACTTCGTAAATTATAATCTTTTTTCTCTCAAAATGCAAGTGTCTCGAGGTCACTGTTATCGACTTCGATTGACCAAATGAGTCATTATTATTTGTTAAACTGATGAATTCTTATGGCATTTCCGATACTTCTGTATGTTTTTTTCTTTTTAACAGACTTCTTTGTAAATGTTAAAAATAAAAAGGCCTATACAATCAGCGACATTAATGACTCGGTGAGAACTTAACACATTGTTTAGAAGAATATTACTGTTCTGAAGAATCAAACGAGGCGGCTATCACAGATGCTTCTTCTTATACAGAAAGCTAAGGAAACAGGTCGACAGGAAGATGAGTTTCTCTTAAGAACTGGAATAAACATATTCTAAACACGATTAGTATAACAAGAATTAATAAAAGAATTAAAATTATTTAAAAGGAGATTGAGGGATAGGTTGGAAATATTTTGTAGGGCTGTATAATCCTATCGACTGCCGCAGCTGATCTAGTGGAATTTTGTTCTGCGTAATGAGGTTCGTTGAAATGAATTGGAGATGTTAGGAAGTGGTGGGGAGGGAAAATATTCGGTGGTAGATAGGAAAACATTTCTAAAAACTAAAAACATATGCGGGAGCAACAGAGTGTATACAATGAATTAAATTATCCTGGGTAGAAATATGATTAAGAGTATAAGGATTGGATGAAAAACTGGATGCCTTGGTGAGTTTCCAAATCGGTGATAGCGGCTTAGTTTTCGAGATGGAAGAATAAAATTTCCTCCACGGAGCACGAGACCTTTTTAGCAGCTTTGAGTACATACCTAGATTTAGCATAAGCTCGCTTACATACAAAGAAATTACTTACAAAGAAAGTACACGACTTGTCAGACGCCGATTTTGATGAAATTTGGATATGTTGTAGAGTATAAAAAAATATTAGACCCGTGTTTTTTTTTTTTTTTATCGGCCCATATGTAGTTTCAATGTGTGAAAACCACTCCTCAAGTTCACCCCCAAAAATTGTTTTTCCTAAATATCTCGTCTTAAACTCGATATTTTTTTATGAAACAAAATGGAAATTATTTTTCGCGCAAAGGACAAGTTATCCACAATGATGTAAGCAATGGGGTTGCATCCCCTATTTTCTAGGGAGTGAAAACATATTTTTTTTTTTGGTCATAAGTAAGGAATAAAAAATTATAAAATAACATACAAAAATAATAAAACTTTTTTTAACACACACAATTAAAAAATAAAGTTGATGTGTTTCGGCATTTTCATGAATTTCAAGCACCCCTTACAAGAAAAATCAATAAATACATATATCAAGTAATCCAATAATTTCGTAAATAATTTGTATATAAGGAGGTTTTTGAGGTCGCTGATTACGAATCCGTCATCAGATTTTCTTAATTCAAAATGGAGGATCTAATATGGTGGGCAAAAAAGTCAAAAAAGCATTAATTTTAATGACAAATTGTATACGAGGATTTTTAAGGTCGCTGATTACAAATCTGTTATCAATTTTTGAAAATTCAAATTATCCTGTGCTTTATAACCATACAACCCCAAACTCCTAAAACCCAGACAGGCATTCAGTCTGTATTTGTCTAAACCAACAAATTCTAAACTCCTAAACCCCAGTCAGACCGGAGGTCTGAATTTTTAGACTGGTAAACCTCAAACTCCTAGACTCCAGACAGACCAGAGACCTGTGCGTTATAACCACACAGCCTCAAACCTCTAAACATCAGACAGACCGATTGCCTATGATTAAAACCGCACAACTCCTAAACTGCAGGCAGATAAAAGGTCTATTCATTATGGTATACTGGAAAACCGTTCTTATAATTAACTTATTTAAAAAATCATTGGTACAGTTCAACTTATGTATTTATTTATCTATTTATTAACAATAAACACTCTATTCTTACGTAAATAATAACAAAAATAAATTAATAAGTAGCCAAGGTTAATAAGCAATACAATAAATTTTTCTTTGGAATAAACTTTAATACGTTAGGAGAATTACATTCAATGAGTAAATCGAAAAATTGATTACTAGAATCTGAAATATATTTATCAAGACTTTTATAAATTAACACATCATTAAATGTTATCACATATTATATTTAATGAAATTTATGAAAATCGCCATATACCCAAGGAGAGGTTATATATTCAACAGTTTTGTAATCCTGCCTAAGAAAAAGTCGGCGAGCAAGTGCCATGAGTACCGCACAATAAGTTTAACAAGTAAACTTTTAAAAGTTTTTCTGAAAATCATCCATGGACATACTAGAGGAAAATGCGAAAAAGAACTAAGTGAATTTCAGTTTGGCTTCAGATCAGTGTGCGGGACTCGAGAAGCACTAACAGCGATAAATGTATTACTACTACAAAAATGTACAGATCACTAGGAAGTAAACGGACAGGTACCTAAATAATGTGAAGTACACAGATGATTCAGTTCTCTGCGCAGATTCAATGGAAGATCTGCAGGAATTGATAAGATTAGTAAACGAAGCTGGATCAAGATACGGGCTTAATATTAATATAAAGAAAACTGAACTGTTAGAAATCAGCAAAAAGGCTACACAGGATACAGTATTCCCAGATCAATGGACAAAAAATCGAAAGAACACGAGAATACAAATATTTAGGATGTTACATTACCGAATTCCTCGACCAGCCCTAAGTGGAGATAAAGAGAAGAATTAGATACGTCAAGACTGCTTTCCTGAAAATAATAAATTTCATAACAAACCGCTCGCTAAATTTGAAAGCACGCCAGAGAATGGTAACATATTACATCTATAGTATTCTATGATATGAAGTGGAAGCAGCAACAGTGACAGTAAAAGCGTTAAGAAAACTGGAAGTATGCGAAATGTGACTACATAGAAAATTGCTGAGAATATTCCTTGGAAACAGAAGGTGACCAATGAAAAAGTATTGGAGCTGGCCGATGTTAAGAGATGCTGGATGCAGACAATCAAGAAAAGGAAAATCGAATATTTCAGGCATTTAATCAGAGGTCGAAGATACGAGTCAATTAAAAATTGAAGAAAAAAATTATGGACGTCGAGGAAAGGGAAGAAGAACTTGCTGGCTGAATAACTTGCGGCAATGGACAGGACGAAACGCTATTGGTGACCTTATGCAAGCAACGGAAGGGATAAAAAATTTAAATTTTCTTAATCTAACGCCATTAGGACCGTTATATGGAAGAAGAAGAATTATTCAAAAAGGCTACATAGCTCGTGAAAATTGAAATTTATATCTGAGGCAGCAAAGCAAAGCGCTTACAAAATAAGAATACTCATCTAAGCAAACAGACTGGCAACATATATTCTTGACATGCTGCAGGTAAACATATATAAGTGTGGGTGATGCTATTTTATTTATTTCACAGCAAATGTTACTGTGATTAAAGAAATAAAATGAATTTTTATATGTTGGGATTAATTTATAAAAGAGATGATAGTACAGTTGCACTTCATCTGAACTAAATCTATGAAAAAGGAGTAAAAGGTTAATTTTATTAAGGACTTGATCTATTACTAGCATATGAAACTAATAATATCGATCAGATATGATATTTTAAAAACGTTCAGAGCTGCAGATGAACACGAATATCATAAAAATATATCAATTAATATTCTCTTAGTGATTCGATCTTTTTCATGTGTAATGTACACAATTTTTTTTTTTTACAAGTGGGTGTTTGTTTTAAAAATAAATACATACATACCATGTTTTAAGTAATAAGCAATTTAACACTTGTGTGTGTGTGTGTGTACTATAATATAGCAGTTGAAATTAGAAATTTTAAAAATGACATCAAAACCTTTTACAGCTTGCTAGTAATAACTTGAATAAAATTTCACGATTAAAAAAAATCATGTATTTTTTACAGTTTTGTTACAAAAAACAAAGGCAATATATTAAAAATATGATGTACAAGGTGCAAAACAAAAGAGGAGTGAAACTAAATATACATTTGTATTCTAATCCATATTTTATAATAATTTCATCATAAAATTGTTGTAAAACGTGATGCTATATAAAATTCCCCACGTGCGAAATTAAATCCAGATAATTACTATTACAATGACATCGGGGACAGTTCACACTCCTTCATTTGGAAACAAATAATTCTGAAAGACTTTGGAAAGCGAACGTTTGGCTGTTGTCGCATTATGGTTAAACAGTAATTATTTACAAACATAGAAATAGTTCCATTAATGAGTTCTTTTTGTTAAAACTGATCATGGCAGACACACAAAAAAAAACAACTCAGGAAAAAGGACTTTTTGATATTTACATCAAAGTTGACATTTCTAACAACTGATTGAATACCGAAATAGAAATTATGCTTATAGGTTTGCCTTTCAGAGCTTTAGAACCACTGCACTATAATCAACATCGGGCTTCATTATTTATTTCATTCTGCAATGATTAAAAATCATGATGACCAAAAATTTTTTGAAACATCTTTTACAACTGGTAAAGTTCCAAAAATTCCATTGATGATAAGAATCTGCCGCATAAAAAACAGTATTATTTTAACAAAGTTCAATTTATGCATCCTAAACCAAAAACTTAAAATTGGTGACGTTCTCCTTTGAAAAGTAAATTATGATACTTCATTTGGCCAAAAGCCTCAGACACACTTTTAAATGCTTCTTTAAATTTGATTTCCACAAAAACTGTTTCAAGCAGTATTCACAAATAAAATTGTGTTCGCTTGCGTGTGCGTTTGTATATGCTATTTTAATTGGATCTGCATCGAAACTGTCTCTGGCAGTGTTCACAAATGCAATTTCGTTCGCCTGTGTGTATTTTTAAATGTCGTTTTAAATTATCTTTCCATCGAAATTGTTTCTAGCATTGTTCACAAATAAAATCGCGTTCGCCTGTGCATGTTTGTAAATGTTGTTTTAAATTGGATCTGCATCATAATTGTCTCTGGCAGTGTTCACAAATAAAATTGCGTTCATCTATGTGTATTTTTAAATGTTGCTTTAAACTACTTTTCAATCGAAATTGTTTCCGGCATTGTTCACAAATGAAATTGCGTACGCCTAGATGTATATTTAAATGATCCTTTAAGTGTGATTTCCACAAAAACTGTTTCTGGCAGTGTTCACAAGTAAATCTACGTTTGCCCGTATGTGTTTTTAAATGACTAGTCAACTTTAATTCAGTTGAAAACTGTTTCAGACAGTACTTGCGAGTGATTTTCAAATAATTTACCTCTGCTATATCTTGGGATAATCGTTGCCGACAGTGGTCAGAAGTATATAGAAGTTTGTTTGTAAGCATTTCTGAATGACACTTTAATCCAAAATTTGAAGGCAAGTGTTTTGAAGAATCATTGCATTTGCACGATGGTTTTTTGTCATGTTCTTTGAAAGGATTTATTGTTGCTAAAAAAGATTTTCGATCGTAATTGCCAGTGTACATTTCTTTCTCTGCGTGCATCCTTAAATGATACATTATACAAGATCCTTTTGTAAATTCCTTTTGACAAATGTTACAATAATAAATCTGTTTATCAGATGAATTTTCATTGCAGCTGATACAATAATGCACGTATTTCTATGCTGCAGGTTGTTCAAAATTTATGTAGCAGTGAACACGTGTTTTTAAATTTATCTTGCTTTCTTTGTTGACATATACATTTGTAACTGATCTGCCTGTCTGACGCACGCTACAGTTGGTGCAAAAATGTATATTTTCATATTCAGTAGTTTTCTCAAAGTTTACTTGACATCTAATTGTCTTTCCTGTTATTTCATGTTTACTGCATATATTATTGAGATCACCTGTAGTTAATGGCATACTGCTGCTTGTTATAGATTGGCCCTTGTATGCTGTTTTCAATTAGACGTTATACCAGACCATTCAAATATTAGAATATTTCATCCACAATCTGAAATTAAATTACAATTTTTCGTTAACCGATGAATAAATTTAAATGACTACAATTATGAGAACAAATGAGTTGTTTAAAGTAATAACAGTTCAAAGAAGAAAAAAATATTGTTTTTTTATTGTCGGTTATGAATTATTTAAAAACATTCCACGTCAAGAATGTTCTAGCTTATCTACCAAGCGCGTTCTAAAGTTATAATTAATTTTTGTAATATATAATATGGATGATAAAGGCATGTTAGATATAGTTAGAGATATAGTTTTCTACCAGTTTGTGAATAACTGTGTAGTATTTAGTGTACTGTAAATAAATAAATAGCGTGATCTCGTTAGAAAATGTGTTTATTTTTTTTTGCTCAGTGGCAGACAGCTTTTAACTGACGTAATTAATAAATAAATTACATCAACAATAATGGAAACCTATGTGCAAGTGTTATTGGACCTTTAAAAGACATAACAAGAGGAAGTTAAAGTAATGTAAGAAGGAATATCACCGTTTGAAGAGCAGAATTTGGTAAATTACAAGGAAGATCAACAATAGATAATTTTAGCGCGCACCTTGAACATTAACTTATAATACTTCAGTGAGGTTAACACGTGCATAGTGGGATCAGCGATACACTGTAAAGTTTAATGAAGCCACTTCAGTACTCTTAGGTGTTCAACATGATAATCTCTTGCTCAATTCATTATTTGAGCAAGAATGCCGTCAAATAAATGAATAAAATAAATAATTATTTTTTTAAAGCAAACATCTTTTTACACATTATAATTTTGTAAAAACAAACTTAAAAATAAAAAATAAATCTTTCATTATTCAATTTAATGTTTGTGAAATTTACTATTTAACTTAGTTTTGATGTAACTGAAAAGTAACACAGAATTTACAAATATGAAATAATTTCATATATCTCTCAATAGGAGATATTATAGTTCCATTATTGCAAAAACTAAATAATTTTCTAACATTAAAATGGTAACCTATTAACTCAGAAAACAAGGGAGGGGCAAGATGATATTATGCGTGTGAATAAGTTCTCACCTTTTTTTAAAAAAATAAATCCTTTATTTAAATAAAATATAAATTGTAGACGAATTGTAAGTGAAATAAATGCGACTTTTAAAAGTTTATTATAATTTTAGAAATAATTTCGAATAATTTGAAAATTTTAATTAAAACATATTCTTCTGCGATTCTCATCTTAGATTTTTCAATTACTTTGTTGATGAAACCTTCTAGGTCTTCAGAGATGATCTTTCAATGGACATTCATCATTACAAGACTATTGAGACTACTTTCTATAATGGTACTTCTTAGCCAAGTTTTAATCCGTCTTATGCTGCTAAATGACTTCTCTATAGCACATGTTGTGCATAGTAAAGCAACCGAAGTGCTCAATGCTTTTCCCGTTTCAGTAAAGAAGTCTTGTCTCTATTACGTCTTCGACAATACTGAACTTAGTTTGGTTTGACTTGCCCTGTCACAATTTTTACAAAGTTCAATTTTGTTTTTCGTGTTCGACAAATCATAAACATCTGAGAAGGTTGCACAAACTTTCTTAGGATTTTCCATAGACAAGTCCTGCATTTGCACCAGTTGTAATTTAGACAACGCGAGTGATGTGTTTTCCTCTGCAAACCGCTCCTGAAGAGAAGTAATAATTGAGTCTAAGTATGGTATAATCAAAGATCTCTTCCAGAACTCTCGAGGGTTTCTTACTGCTTGATTATTTGCGTATCGTTTTCTTCCAATAATTTTGGGCCTGAGCTCTTTTGCAATAGCAATGGCATCTCTAATAATTTCATCCTTGACGTTTACAAGATTTTTACGATGGCTTTTTAGCAAGTCTAAAATGTGTTTAAAATATTGCGCTGCCTTGACAATATCCAACGTTATAGATTGCAGAACATTTACCACAGGTTCTATCATAACTGAATACTTGCTTATTAATACAAGACCCAAAATAAATGAAGCTCTGGAAGTGGCGACATGGAACTGGAATATTTTATTCCGGGTCGTGCTGTTACTCTCATTCGTTAAGGTTTCTAAGGCATCCATTACAATGCAAAAATTATCTATAAAATCTCTGATGGTTTTGTGTTTTTCGCTCCATTTTGTTTCCTAGAGTTCGAAAAAGGTTTGGCAGTAACTTCCTTCTCAAAACTGAGTCCCGAAAAAATGTTATTATTGCTTTGATTATTCCTGTTGTGTTCCTAATTTCAGGAAGAACATTGAAATCATTTATTACCAACCTCAGTTTATGTGAAGAACACCGAAAGAATGAAGCTTTGGTATATTTTTTATACATGATTATCTGTACACTACTACTTATTCCAAACATTGTATTCTAATCCAACGCTTTTAACTAGATTAAGTTCTTCTGCTGCTAGAAAATCATTAATGACTTTTACAATATATAATTTTCATCCAAACCTTTTAGATCAACAACAATTCTTAATTGCTCTTTTCCAGAAATGTCAGCTGTTTCGTCGGCCAATACACTATAGTGCCTGTTTTTTTTACTTTTGTCACAACATCTACCTTAAGCACATCGCCGCAATTGCTGATTATTTCATTTTACGTGTATCAACAAATCGATAGTTTGAATTTTTTTCTCAACGTTCAAAGTGTTCCTTCAAGACTACATCACCCACGTCAACTTGTAGCTTGCATAAGCCCTCAAGAATTCCCTCAGAAAAAATTTTATCTCACAACGCTCAGTCATGAGAACCACAAAACATAATGCAAGATATAATGCGGGTGGCAATGGAAAACCACCGCAACAGAAATTCTTAGTACCACCCATGCAAACGACATCAACAAAAGGCCCTAGTCTCCGTCAGGCAACAAACACTCCGCCAATGTTGCCGTCAGGGGCGCTAAGAATTCGTGGAGGGAAAACCCAACGCAAACATCTGAAAGAAGTAAACATTGCAATGTGGAACATCAAATCAATGTATTAACCAGGTAAATTGGGAAAAATTATATTGGGAGTAGAGCGACTGAAGATTGACATACTGGGAGTAAGTGAAGTTAGATGGACTGGCAAAGATCGAATAGCGGTGGATAATTATGAATTTATATATTCGTGCATACAGAAACAAGTACCAGGAATGGATATATTAATCATCAACAGTATTAGTCCATTAATAGACGAAATCATCCCAATGTCAGATAGAGTGATTTAAATCCGAATAAATACGAAACCAAAATCGATAACGATAATACAGATATACGTGCCAACAGCTGATAGCAATGACGAAAAGATCGAACAGTTATATGAAGAGATGGAAAGGGTCTTGAACAAGTCAAAGGAAGATGGACCAATCATATTTGTGGGGGATTTCAATGCGAAGGTTAACGAAGGGAAATATGGAACAACAGTAGGTTTATATGAACTCAGACAAAACAATTAAAAAGCAGAGATAGATTAACCGAATTTGCAGAGAAAAATAAAATGGCTATATGAAATACATTTTTCAAAAATCATGTATGAGAATCATATACATAGAAAAGCCCAGGTGACACTATCCGAAATCAAATTGATTATATGTTAGTCAATAACAGGTTCCATAACATGGTTAAAAACTGGCACATGTGTCCTTCTGCTGACTGTAATAGTGATCATGTATTATTAGCTGCCGAATGCCAAATAAAACTAAAGAAATTGCAGAAACGTCGTACGGATAGTCAGAACAAAATAACACGACTGAACATAAACTCATTAAAGAATAGAGAAATTTGTATTAAATTTTCAGAAAAAGTTGAAGAATGTACTGAGAACGTCAGTGTGGAAATTAATAACATATGAAAGGAAAATATTGAAGATATATGGGAAAAGTGGAAAGAAGGAATTATGACGGCAGCACAAAGAACACTACATGTAAACAAGAAGATAAAAAAGAAGGCATGGATGACTAAGGAAATATTGGAAATGATGAAGGAAAGAAGAAGATTTAAAAATAAACATAAATTAGAGTATCGGTGAATAAATAAAATTATTATTCGAAAATGTCCCGAAGAGAAAAACCGATGGTATGAATTTTTTTTCTTTTTGGGCGTGTCAACATAGGACATTTACCCAACGTAAAGGACTAGCAGAATGATGAAACGTAAGAATTGGTAGGTTATATCAGGACGCGATTAGAAATAGAAGAAATGAAGGTAAACCACACACAGGAACAACAGAAGGAGATGGAAGAGTAAGAATATATAGTAGGCACAGAGTAAGGAGTCGGAAGGCCAAGGCCAAGCAAATTGGAATAAAGAACTGCGCGTTCTGAGGAAATACAAGAGCATTCGAATAGAACACGATTTGCATCACAGGTCAAATTTAAGATAGGAGGATGAAAGGGACACAAGGAAGACTGAACAAAATCAAAACGAAAGAATGAAACAGGAAGCAAACCTTTGATTAAAGCGAAGGAGAATTATGGAAGAAATAAAAGAACGGTTGATGTAGGGAAAATTATTAAACCAGAATAAGGGTGTAGAGAGGGTTGTAGAGCACGGTAAAAGGAGTTATGGTTCGAGAAAAGAGACAGATAGAAAGATCAGTCCAAAAGTCATGGTGAAAACAATAAGGGAGAGGGAAAAGACTTCGGGAGGGGAATCTGCCTATGAAACGACAATTTACTGCAGCTAGACATACCAAAGAGTCGACAAGATCGTGCCAGTATATCTGCTTTCAAAACTTTCCAAGCTTGTCCTTCGACCTCCAATCTTCTAATCTATAAACAGATGAATGCGAAGGCTAGATTTGTTTTCAAATCGGCCAAAAAAGATTTCTGGAAAAAATTTTGTTCCTCTTTCTCCAGTAATACTTTCTTTTCGCAAATTTGTAGGATGGCTAGAGCTTTTAAAGTCTCCCGTTCTCACCATCCTAATACTACGAATATTCCTTTGCAAAGGTTAATTCCTTTTCTTGACTCTATTTCTCCTTCTTTTGTACCCAGCTCTGAAGAACCTTTCCCTCCTTCATTTTCCAATGACTCCTCTCCTCATTTCCTTTCCTTTCAACATTAACGAACTGCGTTATTTATTAAACAATGCTATGATTTTTCCCCAGAGTTAGACGGTGTACTTTACCGCGTTCTTAAAAATTTGTCCAACTAATCCCTTCAAATTCTTCTCAATATTTTTAATTCTATTTTATCCACTGGCTCTCTTCCTCCCTCTTGGAACTCCTTTGTGATTATTCCAGTCCCTTAAAAAGATCCTTCTTTCTTCCATCCAATATCCCTTGCTCTGTATCTAAGGAAACTTTTCGAAAGTATCCTAAATAGACGTCTAATTTGGTAGCTGGAAAGTAATGATTTATACTACCCAGTAACATGTTCAGTTTCCGTCCTGGTCTTGGTCCCTCCGATTGCATTAATCTCTTTATTTCGGATATTTATAAGTCATTCTTAAATAAAAATTATCCTCTAGCTACATTTCTTGATATTTCCAATGCTTTTAATAAAGTGTATCTTCCGACTTTACAAAATAAAATGCTTTCCATTAACCTTCCATCCTAATTTATTTCAATTGTTATTCGGCTTTTCCAGAATCATACGGGTTCACCTTTCTACACCTCCTGATTCTACTTCTGGAACTGTGTACTATGATCTTCCGCAGGTCTCCTGTTTAAGTCCTACATTTTTCAATATATATATTTTAACAGTATGAACAATTGTTAGCGCTAGCTTTTATAGACTACGAAAAAGCGTTCGATTCCATACACACAAGTGAGGTAATAAAAGCACTAAAAGAGCAAAGAGCAGATGAACCATACATAGAACTAATAACGAACATCTATACAAGTGCAAAATCAGCAGTAAGATTACATAATATGACTACAGAATTTAGAGTAAAAGGAGGAATCAGACAAGGCGACAGTCTATCGCCGCAATTATTCGTAGCTACATTACAAAAAGTCTTTCAGCAATTGAAATGGGAAAACCTGGGAATTAACATTGATGGAGAATAGTTAAACCATTTAAGATTTGCTGATGACATAATCCTGATAGCCCAAAACACAGAAGAACTACAAAGACAAATAGAAGAATTAAATGAAATCGGCAAAACGGTAGGCTTAAAAATTAATCTGCAAAAAACTAAAATAATGTTAAACGAATTTACATCGAAAAACGATATCAAACTAGAAGACAAAAGTCTGGAAATAGTTCAAGAGTGCATATATCTGGGCCAACAAATAAGCATTACGGGATCATTAATCCAAGAAATAAATAGAAGAATCAGACTAGGGTGGACAGCATTTGGACGAAACTCAGTTATTTTCAAATCAAAAATGCCATTATACCTGAAAAAGAAAGCGTTCGACCAATGTATACTCCCAGTGATGACATATATGGTTGTGAAACATGGATACTAACCAAGAATCTCAAGCACCGATTACAAGTAGCTCAAAGGTCGATGGAGAGATGCATGCTATCAATTACTAAAAAAGACCGAAAAACAATAGAATGGATTCATGATAAAACAGAATTAACAGATATAATAGAAAGAATAAATAAAACAAAATGACAATGGGTTGGACATACAGCGAGAAAAATAGACCAAAGATGGACAACACGAATTTTGCATTGGTACCCCCGAGGAGTAAAAAAAACCTTGAAAAAGGCCCCTCATGAGGTGGGATTATGAAATTAGACGAAAACTGGGAGTCACATGAACCAGAATTGCCCAAGACCGGCAAAAATGGCGAAGAATAGTGGAGGAACAACGGACCACCTAATCTGGAACTCAATTCAAGAAGAGGCTACACCATGAAATACTGGTTGATCAGCTGACAAATAATAATAATATATTCTTAATATAGCCTCCCTCCTAATTTTCCCTTTTCTTTGCTGATGATATCCTGTATTTAGCTTCTCACGATCTTACCTCTGCAAACGAAAAAATGAATATATCCTTGTCAAGATTAAATACCTCACTCTCAGATTTACATCTTTTTATTTCGCCGTCTAAATACGCTTGCATTAATTTTACTTATCGACCTTTTAATTCTTCTTTAGTAAAGCCTACTGTAAATAACATTTCCATTCCCTTAGTTAATTATTTTTGTTATCTTGGTCTGTTCCTACATAGTCGCCTTTCCTTTTTCGAACACTTAACTATCTTCATATGTCGGTAAATAAAAGACTAAATCTCTTTAAATCAATTTCATCAACAAGATATGGAGGAGATCCTAGTACCTTAATTGTCCTTTACAAATCTATAGTTCGTTCCAAACTAGATTATTGTTCGTTTATCTATGGAAATTCCTCCCTCGCTTATGTCTAGGAGCCCTTAAATGAACTCTCATTCCTGCAATACATGCTGAATGTAATGTTCCCCCTTTACCAATTCGTAGATCTTACTTGGGTTATCGCTTCCTTTTAAAGCGTCTTCCAATTTCTTCTTCAAAACTTATTTCGTCTTACTCATCTGTACTTCAGAGCTGGCGATTCACTTCCAAAATAATTGCCCTCCTTTCTCATATCTCAAATCGACTTGCCAAATTTCTTTCACAAATTATAACCTACAACAAACTTCTTTACTTTACCTTTTATTTTACAAATTTTTTCTTTCCTCCTAATTTATCTTTATTGTTCCCCTACTCTAGCTCCCTTCCACTACCTAATCAAGATATCTTTAATACTATTAAATCTCTATTTCCTTTTCATTCCCTTCTTTATACTGACGGATCGAAGGGTCCTCACGGCGTTGGAGCATTCTTCCTATATTCTGTTCACAACTGCTTTGAAAGTTATAGATTTCCTTCAACCTGCTCTATTTTCTTTGCAGAGTCTGTTGCAATATCAGGAGTCATTCTTTACAGATCCTTAATACGAGACAATAATAAATTTCTAATCATCTCTGATGCTAAGAGTGTTTTACAAACTATCTCATCTGTTTTCTCCATACTTCTTTGATCAGTTGTCTCGAGGTGCAGCTATTAATGGACTCCCCATTAATAAGTTCACTGCTAATAATTTACTCACATTGTCTAAAAAATTCCATTATAGGTTTTGGTCAGACTCGTACCCTTCCTCCTTTTCTAACCAATTTTCCTTCTATCTTTCTATTCAGCCGTATCTTTCAGTTAATTTTTTGTTTCAGAAATTCCCGTTTTCGCAGCGCTATATTATTTCCTCTTTATGCTGGTTGCATTTCAATCATAGCTCGCTTCCTTCATCTCGCTATTGAGCTATCAAGTTTCATTTTCAGACTCTCCTTATTGTCCGCTATATCCTATCAATGATCCCACTCTGTCGTCTGAACGTTTTCTTCTCTACTCTCAACTTCTGGGACTTAATATTTCTGTTCCCTATAGTGCTGCATTAGTTCTTTCCTTTCCTTCGCTACTTGTTGTCGCTCCCCTTGTATCCTTCATTGATGCTATAGCTGATCTAAATAATTAATTCAGCGTTACTTTTCTTTCTTGTCTTTTTTTTTTTTTTTTTTTTTTTTTTGGGCACGTCAACAGTGGAACTTACCCAACGCAAGGAATTGTACATTATATAAAGAAAAGATTAGAAATTGAGGAGATAAAGAAGGCCAACAAAGGAATTATATTGAGAGAGGGGAGTGCCAGAATGGAGTTGGCACTATAAGGAGTAGGAAGGCCAAGGCGCAAAAGACTAGAATACAGAGTAGAACGTTCGGAGGAAATAAAGGGGCATTCGAACAAAATGTGATTCGCATCACAGGTATAATTGAGCTCTGGAGGGTCATAAGGACACAAAGGAGATTGAACAATAGAAAAACGGAAAAGAGAAGCCGGAAGCAAACTATGATTGAACCGCAGGCGTCGAACATGGGTCAATAATGCTCTTTGTCAGCGAGCCCAAACAAAAAAAAAAAAAAAAAAAAACAAGCTACGCGGACGACAAAGTAATCATCGAGGAAACTACTCAACAATTACAAAGAATGACAAATAAATCGAACAAGGAAAGCTAGAAAGCTGGAATGAAAATAAATACAAAGAAAACAAAGCTAATGAGAATTAGCAAATCGGAAGATGCGAGGCCATTAAATATAATGATCAATAAAGAACAGTTAAAGCAAGAACAGTAATATACATATTTGGGCAAGAACGCAAATGACGTATAAAAAGATCAAGAACATAGCAGGCAACAGGAAGGAATTGAAGAAGATGATTGGCTAGCTGCAACAGTAAGAGCAAGGCTCTTAAATACATGGATGGATGGGCACAGTAATTAAAACCGATAGCAAGGATGAAAAAGAAATTCGGAGTAAAATTTGGAAAACAAGAAATGCTTTTAACAACTTAGAGCGCGTACTCAAAGATAAAAGCATTAGAAAAAGATTTAAGATTGAAACTATTACAGTGCTATGTTTCGCTCGTAATCGGATATGCATCGGAAACGTGGATTATCAATAAAAACCGAATAAACGTATTGCAGATGTGGGCTTACCGCATAATGGAAAAAATCAAACGGATAGATAAGGTCAAAAACAAGGAAGTACTGTGAAGGTGTAATTTGGAAGAAAGAATGTTGATGCTGCGAATCATCGAAGGGAAAAAGAAGTTTCTCAATTAAGATGGTTACACAGAGCAAGATTACTGGAAAACCTGGAAGAGGGAAAAGAAGATTAACTATGTTATTATCAATTTAATGTTTTCTTTCTTTCTTTTTTTGTTTTTAACCCCTCTTAAATGATAATCAATAATTACGTAGTAATGTGGAGCTACCTCAAAACATGAAATGCTAATAAATAATAATGATAATAATAATAACTAATGCAGTGTTATTTTTTTTGACAAATTCTTTATTAGGTTTTTTTTTTTTTTCGTGCCAGCCCCGAAATCTATTTGCTTCTGGTAATTGTGACGCACACCTTCCTCATTGTCGGTATATAGTAGTCCATTGACCGTTGGCCGATAACCGGACATCGACACGCACTCTCATTTCGCTCATATCTGTTAATTTTTAAAATAATTTCTACATGTTTCTTAAGATTTTATTTTACTGTTTACTTTTTAGCCTTTAAATCGGTCACACTACACCTACTAAATTTAAATTCTACCCTTCGCCTTCGCATAACAAAGAAATACAGAGAACTCGACGCTTAGGAATAACAGTAAATGATCAGCTTAGAAAACTACCGATGTTTTTCGGAAACACGTAATTTTAATATTAATATTACGAATAATAAAAGATAAACAAATAAATAGTAAAATATCTACTGACCAATTGAAAACAACTTACGATTACATAGAACTCTATAGCGGAGTAAAAATAAACATGAAACAACGAAAAATTTAGATACCTAGCGAAGAAGAAAAAGGCAATAGCCAAAAGCTACTAAGCATTAATATGTAAAGCCCGCTGCATATTATTTTACCTTGCAAAACATGTACTTTTAAATGCGATACCGCATATTGCACTCAGAGAACGAACAACCCACACCAATGCGTGAGCTGGCTACGCGATAGACAGTTTTCATGAGTTTGGGTGTTTTAAACATTTTAGTTGTTATAAAATTTTGATTCTTCGCTTTAATTAATAAGTTAATAAATAAAAAATAAACAAAATAAAATAATCTTATAAATGAAATTAAGTTGGTTTTTTTTTTTTTGTTAGTACCGATGATATTCTTATAAAATACACACGGTAGTAACTGAAAAACAGAAAATATAATAGATTTATTTTTTTTGAAAAATTGTACCAACATAGATATATTATAATGACTGTATGGTAGTTTTTAGAATGTCCTACAACATGCCTATAACGTTAAATAATTAAACACACAGTAAAAATCATTAAGAAGCGTAAGGACTATTTTGAAACGTCTATCTGACCGTATCTATATAGATATAATTGACTCATTCCTATTCTGATTGTTTCTGGGTAAAGGTTCCCGGTTGGCGAGCCCCCCCCCCCAAACAAATCAAACAAACAAATAAATATTTTAAATCGTCGTAGTACTTTATCGTTTAAATGACTTTTGCAAATGGAAAAGAAAAAAAAAAAAGAATAACAAAAAGAACAATATCCGAAAAGTGGTAAATTTTTACTTTATTTTAGGTATTCTCCTTAGATATTCGCCGCCAGGTCGAAAAGAGGTGTTTTGTTTTGTTTTTTTTTTTATTGGTCTTTAACAAACTGAAAATCGTTTACTACCAAATATATTGCAAACAGACTCCTAATAGCCATTAAACGATTCTTATTCGTTTTGCGGTGTTCATTCTGAATTAGCAAAAATCTGTCAGCTAACTTCACACAATCAATCATATACATATTTCTCATTGATGTGCCCAAATAAAATAATAATAAAAACAAAAACAAAACGGGAATGTAATAACCCATTCGGATGTTTTGTATCAGTTTCTTTTTGCGTGAGTACGATATGCCCGAGATGGCATCCCTGGAAAAGCAAGCACGGCATGTAATTTGAGGTTCCCTTACACTTACTGCTTACAATTCTTCCCGACACTAATCAAGATAAAATAAAGCCGAAGCAGCATGTAGATTTCAGAAAAAAGGAAAAAATAAATAAACTCGAGTACACCATACATCAAGCGAGTCGTTCTTCGGAAATTATAAAAGAGAAAGCCAATCTTCTTCATTCGGATGAAGAACTTCGGCGGTTATCTGTCGATACCCCCCGACTGGACATTGTTCGCTATTTTGTAATTACATTTATCTAAATGCATTAACTCTAGCACACAACTTAATGGAATTCTCAATAAATCATGTTTTATATATTTTATACGCAAAAACGTGAGTGTGGGCCAGGCTTAACAACGTGCGCGTTTCTTAGAAATTATAAAAGAGAAGTCATTTTTCTTCATTGCCCCTGATTCTGAAGAGAGAACTCGGCTTTCTCATCTCGAAACGGCTTAGATATCGTTCGCTATTTCGTAATTATATTTATTTTAATACATTAAAATTCTAGCACAAAAAGTGTGAGGGTTGACGGGGTTTAGTGTGCGGCGGGCCCAAGTCCTAAATGAAATAGAATTAACAGGACATTTTTTCCATAAAGTTTTCGCAAAGTCAAAATACGTTAGGAATTTGAAATCTATTTTTTTTTTAACATTACCAAACTGAATAAAGTCGTGAGAAAATTTAAATTTGAAAGAAAAATTAAAAATCTATTAGAAAAACATTTAATTAAAAAGAACAATAATCTGTGTTCAGTAGAAACCAGAAGCAACATTTTAATTCTAAAAACATGAATAATTCCTTTAAATAAAAGATTATTTAAGTTTTATTTACGAAATATCTAACACGTATATATATGAACTATAATAAGTCGTAGTGTCGCATCGAAGAGAGCTGCGATATAAGAGTAAAGCGACGAAATTAAAAGCATGGCTTATTACGGAAGTGAATATAGTGGCGCGTCAAAGATAATCGCGACACATCTGTCATCAACGACCAAAGCTGAGAATTCAAACTGATTTGTTTTCGCCGCTTTCATTCTTTTCCGTTCTTTCCCAATACATACCACAACCGGACTATCAGTTTCAGCATACTGCGACACGCTGTCGTCTGTGCCGACTGGAAAAAATTCTCACATATCCGGTAAATAACCGGGCACAAATTCTTGGAAGAAAAAGAGTGTATGCGACCATTGTTATTCGATCTTTGCTTATTCATCTTCTAGGAAACTATGAAACGTACTATCTATACCATTCGCATACTGATCAGTTTACTATTAATAACTCTCTTAAAAATTCTGCGCAATTTATTATTTAGTTTTGGAGATAAAGTTCTAGCCCTGATCTTAAATTATTTTCAAATCTTATAATTATGAATAAAGAATTGCTTATCGGTAGCGTTTTCGTTCGAAAACCACTTTGGGATCAACAAAATGATGATCACCATAACCGATTTATTTTAGATAAACTTTAGGAAGAAGTAGCTAAAATGAAATGAAATCTACCAGTAAGTGTATGCATTAACATTTGATTTAAATGTTTGTGTAAACATTTTCTAATTATAAATTATAAATTATAAATGGACGATTTAACACAATTTTCATGTGGGAAAATTTATGCCCGGGATATTAAAAACCTTTTATTGTGTGTTAAATGTTTTAGAAACAAAACCGACTATTTTAAAAATTAAATTTCTATTGTCATAGTTGCTATATTTATTTTTTGAAAGCAATATGTTTATTTTATCACGAGGTCTCTTATATATTTGACATAAATATTTTATATGAACTTTAAATTTGACTACGAAAAAACTGAATATAATTTAATTATTTACGAAATATGAGTAAAAAATAATAAATCAAAAGTTGAAATATTCGTGCGTAAATATGAATAAAATTTGTCCAGGTTTCTTCTTATTTCTTCATATAAATGATGAAATTCGCCATGTATACAATTTCTACTTCTATTTATTTCGCGAAAATACTTTGAAAATGAAACACTGATACAGAAGTTGACGATTTAAAAGGTGTAATTAATTTACTTTGAAAAAAAAATGAACATTATGTTCGGTAAACTTAATTCAAATTAAAAATAATACTAACTATTCCAGTCAGTACGTGTATTGCAGAAAGATCATTTTCGAGTTTGAAACGGTTGAAAAATTACTTACGTTCAACGATGTTACAAATTCATTTAAATTCTACGACTTTGATTAATATTCATAATTCAATCGCAATAGAAATAAATTTAAATAATATAGTAAAAGAGGTTTTATTCTTAAAAATAATATTAGAACGTCTCTTGTTTCGAACATTAATTTTTTTTATAATAAGTAATGTTTAATATTTTTGTAATTCAAAAAGATATTCGACATATGCACACTTTCATATGTATTTTAGGTGTTTTTTTTACAACTTTTTATAGATTAATATTAATATTATTTCTTTGTGTTACTTTATGTAGTTTTACTTCGAAATCTAGTAGTATCTACTTATGTTCAAAAATTTAAATTTAAATAACGTAGGTTTTAGTATCGGAATAGGATTTATATTAAATTAAAAATAAACATACTAAGCCTAATTTTCCATTACTTTCATGTGATATACAATTTTTTATAATTTTTTTTAATGAAATTATTCAATTTTTACACGCAATCTTAAATATACATCATACTAGTAATGTGGAAAAGAAAGGAAAATGGTTCAAAGGCTCTGGATTTTATTGAGAGTAAAATTCTAATTTTAACATAAAAATATATACATATTTTCGCACATATTAAAAAAAACATATATGTATATGATTTTTATATGTAAAAAAACAATTTTATCAATGGGTTATGTTTATGAAATCTAAAAAAAAAATATTATTTTGCCCCCTCCAAAAAAAAAAAATTCCAAGTCAACACATCCGTATTATTATTTATTTCTACTTAAATATAATTATTTGTCTTACATACAGTGCACTTTTTTTTTTCTGTCCCCATAAATAAATAAATTATCCGAAATTTTATTTAAACAATTAACTGTTTTTTGCAGAAATTACCCAATGCGATACAAGTAATCATAGCAAACGACTTATACAAATTTTTAACCCTGATCGAATATGTCGCAGAAGCTCTCTTTTTAATAAATTTTTCAATTAAGGAAGAATTTTGGTGCAGAACAATCGAAAACTGAGAGAGTAATTTCAGTCGCAAAGAAGAATCGTCAATGAACAGTTTTAATTACGAAGAGTTGAATTTTTTACATTAAAATGTGTAAAAGTTTCGCTCGGGTACAGCTAGTTAAAAATAGTAATTTTTTCAAATATGTTACTCAAGGTAGTAAAAAATATTATATTAATAGCGTAAATATTTCAGTTTACTTACTTCCTTTTGAAGGAATATATTTAATCAGTTTAATGAAATATAAAGAAAAATAAAAGAACCAATCAACTATCCACGAGCAGACACTAACTTCCTATTACGTTTAAAATATAAATCACATAGACGGTTAACGTACTGCGAGTGAAATGCTAGACACAAGTGTTGGGATTTTTACACTATCAACTGTAACATCACGTAATAACGGCTATTTTAAAATGAAAGAAGAGAACAAAATCATAAGCTGCGATAACAGCTTAAAAGCGACAAAATTAAAAACGTGGCTTGTTACGGCAGTGAATATAAAGGTGAATTCGACAAATCTATCATCAACGAGCGAAGCAATGAATTCGAACTAATTCGCCGCTATTTCACTCCCCTCCGCTCGTTCATCACATCCAACAACCGGACTATCAATTTCTGCATACTGCGACACATGCCTTCGCGTTCGCTGACTGCAGGCAATTCTCATACATTCTCTAAATAACCAGGCACATACATATTTTTGGAAGAAAAAGAATGTGTAATTATTTTTATTCGATCTTTACTTTTATTCATCATCTAGGAAACCATGAAATATGTTTTCTGTGATATTTCCATATAGATCAGTTTTCTTCATTGTCAATGACTCTCTTAAAAAGTCGACACAATTTATTACTTTTAGTTTTAAAGGTATATCTTAAATTAATATTTTCAAATCTTTTAACTTTTTTACTAAAATTATACGGAAATGAATAAAGAATTGCTTATTAGTAGTGTTTTCGTTCGAAAACCACATTGGGATCAATAAAATGATGATCACCATAACCGTTTTATTTTAGATAAACTCTGGGATGAAGTAACTAATGAAATGAAATCTACAAATTTTTACATTAACATTTGATTTAAAAACGTTTGTGTAAATATTTTCTAAAATTGGAAATTATAAATAGACGAGTTACAATTTTCATGTGGGAAAATTTATGCCCGGGATATTAAAAACTTTTTATTGTGTGTTAAATGTTTTAGAAACAAAAACGACTAGTTTTCGAAATACAAATTTCTGTTGCCATAGTTACCGTAATATTCATTTTTTGAAAGTAGTATATTTATCATAAGGGGTGGTGTTATATATTTGACATTGTAAATATTTTATAATATGTGAACTTGTTTAAATTTAAAACGACGAAAAAATTATGTACTTACAACTGTATATAATCTAATTATTTACAGAATCTGTTAACAATAGATACGAGTAAAAAATAAGTCGTTAAAAAAATTGTTAATATTTATAAAGAATATAAACATAAATTTTTATTAATAAAGTTACCACCCATCGGATTAAATCGAGTTAAAGACGAAAAATATCATCGATTTATTTAATTTTATCCCGTATATACCAACAAACTATTAGCTTGACGAGGAAATGTGTAAACATTAATAAATATATACATTTTCAAAAAAAAAAATTGTAATAATTCATTTCAAAAATGATTTAGCTGTTAAATATTTTCAAGCTGATGATTAAAAATTAATTTTCTGCTTTAAATTTTTTTGATAATGAACCTTGTCTTTCCATTTTTTTTTTTTTTGTAAGAGGTCGAATTGATTTCCGTTCTACTGATGTGTCAAATCTATTCTTTTTAAGGGTCCTTTTTTACCTGTGATGAAACTGACCAAGTCTTTTATCGCTGTTGTATTGATGTTTGTTATTGATGTTATTACTACCGTTCTTATTTTTCACATATGACCATTATGAGTGTCATAATAAAACGACTGTTTCTCATTTGTATGCGGGTGAGATTGTTTTCCGATTTTATTTTAGTTAGTATTCGGTCTTTTGATATAATTGTACTGTTTTGCGTGTTGTGTTAGTTATCAAAATATTACTTATTTACTCCGATTTAGAATGAAATTTATGTTTAAGCGAGAAAGGGAGAAAACTACTTGCGATGCACGATTATAAATTCGGTTACGAAAAAAAATTAGCAGATGGGTTAGTACCAAACGAGAATGCGAAGCTTTCGTAAAACTGTGTGAACAAAATATTATCATTGAAGAAATTTCTAGTATCAAAATTATGGAATAGAAAATGATACTTTAACGCGTCAGAAACTGAGTAATTCACTCTAAAATGGGGAAAATATGGATATCGAAAACTTCTTAGTGTGAAAAACCATCGAAAATTATTCGCAACGAAATTGTTTCCAACGGCAATGGTGAGTCACTGAATGCGCATGATTTGGATAGAAATCTGCGTGCAGCTAAACAAAGAGAAATACCTACGTTACCAAAAAGCTCACGTTACTTTTAACTACGGATATATTTAAAACACACTTTTCTCTTTTTACTTTGCAAGCGATATATCGCACATCCATCTTTCAATTTATGTATTATTGTTATTTGTTTAAAAAAAATCTGAACTGTAAATGGAAAATAAATAATTGTAAACTACATTCAGCACTTTTATAGTACTTTACCAATGAATGAATATGTTCATACGGCTCAATTCCTGTGTACTCATTCACGATTTATATATCATGTATGTTCAAAAAAAAAAAAAAAAAGTCAAACGCAATCAGGGATAAATTCATTTTACTTAAAACGTCATTTCTTATGCGAAATTCACTACTACTGTCAAAAATATATTTCTTTTTGGTCAAATATCACGTTTTAATGAAGTGTACATAAACCCACTGAGATTCATCGATCATTCTAGTAACAACGGGAACCAATTTGATCGTTTTAAATTGAAGACTGATTTAACCCGGGAACCAATTCGACCACATTAATTTATTTAACTAATTTAAATTCTTTTCCGGCACAAAAATATCTTCTTAAAAATATAATCACAACAGTTGAAATATTCATGCGAAAATATGAATAAAATTTTCCCTCTCCGACGGTATCTTCTTAATTCTTCGTATGATGAAATTCGCCGTGTACATAATTTTATTTATTTCGTGCGTATTACATTATCTGGGTACTTTTTTTATTTTTCGTTAAATAGAATATTTTTAGCCCAGAGAATTTTCGGTCAAAACAACGTGCATTTTTTAATTAACATCTTCCGGCGATGAAATATACTAGCGCGTTGTCTAAAACGCTTTATCGTTCTTCGCTAATATTGAGACGTCACTATCTCTGTTGATACTCTCTCCTCATCGACGCTATCTTCGCTTTGCTCGTTTTGCTATCATCGCAGCTCTCTTCGGCGCGTCACTATGTGCTTAGCCTTAGTGTCATAAAAGGAAGGATACCTCCGAAAAGTGTGAACGATGACTTTATTTTACGACATACATCAGCCATATTGAACCGAGCCTAATTATAAAATAATAATGAAAAAAAAAAAAAAAAAATCGCAGAAACAATGAAAAGATGCGCCATTAAGTAGGAGGTGATACGTTCAGCTGCCAATGAGTGGTGGGCCAATTTTTTTCTGAACTAGCTCTGGCAAACAGACTGCTCAAAAAACAAAAACAAATTTTTATTTAGACCACTCGAAATTGATGACAAAAAAGCAATCCAGGCGCTCATTTAAAACAGAATAAACACCCATACTGCCGATACTGCAAAAGGAAGCTGAATGGAAACATTTCAAATAATGTTCAGGCTTTCCTTCTGTTATCGAATTATTAAGAAAATTATTCAAATTTAATTATTCATTTATGGGAAAGGTTAATGAACAGATCGCCCTCTCGCGTCCACCGGTATTTTTCACGTTCGGCTTCTGTGCTGCGACACCCGGCTGTCTTATAAATGCCTATTACAAAAGGTTCATAAATATAGCAATGCCAAAATACAAATTTTCATCGATAAAAAATATTATTGATTTTTTTTTTCACCCCTGTTGCACCTTTAATATAATCTTAATTCCTTTCTTTCGATAGCCCTCTGTCCCGTTGCCATTATTTTTGAACAGTTTTTATCACATTAATAATTATGAAAAAATTGTCATTTATATGAATATTTAATTTTCTCATCGACAGCATTAAAAACTTAATACCAGTCGGTTAAATGAGAATAAAAATTGAATTTTTTCCTAATAACTACCTGTGTAAATTTTTGGCGATATATCATATCCTGTATTTTTTCCATTTCCCGACAGCTCTCCATTTAGCTTTCTCGTCTTCTTCTCCACTATCCTCATTTTAGTAGTCCTTTCATTCCATTTATCCTCTTCAGTTTGGCCATCATTTTTACTTCCTTCTTTTCTTATGGACAACTTCTTCCTTTTTTTCCTCAGTTACTATAGCAGTTTAATTTGGAATGTCAAATACACCATCTTTCGTAGCACGTCCTGCTCTTTCCACGAGCGTCTTTGTCTTTTTTCAGCTCTTAAATCTCTCCATGCTCACTACATATATCCTTCATTCTTACGTTTCCTTCATCCGCTATATTTTGTATTATTGCCTCCTTCTTCTCTGCAGCTTGCAAGCGATTGCCATCTTCCTTCCAATCACTTGAATAGTAAAGTTAATGCCATCGATTGACAAGCCCCCCTCCCCTTAAAAAATAAAATAAAATAAAGTGTGATATATTGACTGTTTAGAAATTTTTTTCAGTCCTTTTTGCATGAATCGGTGGACAAAAACTAAGTAGGAAAACGGGTGTAATGAAACAAGTCCATAACAGCATCGAGGAGTGAAGAAACACAAAATAGCTTATTCAAGAAGTCGAATCTCTATAAGGACATGCCCACGTCTTCCATAATTTGTATCAAAAAAAGTCAATTTCAATATTTCGTTTTTGGTAAAATAATAACGTATTTTTTTTTTCTTTTTTTTTTTTTATGGTAATGTTCAATATGCAAATTTAACACAATTATCGGAAGATTAAAGTTTGGCCACTCAAGGACCTCCAGTTAAATTTTAGATTTTGCACAATCTTGCCACATCTGTTTTAGAAATAATTTTGTAAACAATATTAATCTATTATTATAAACTTCATGAACATAACAAAAAGTTGTTTATAGATGTTCCCGTCTTATTTGCACACTCTAATTGCTCCGCAACTTATGAAAATTGAGGTCAAAGAAATGCAAACCTCCGAAACTTCACTAAATAGCCAAAACGACTGAAAATGAACTAAAAACCAGGCTTAGTAGGAATGAACTAAATCTGTGAAATGATTTAAACCTAATATGAATTTCAGACCGAAACAATCGCTTCTACATAAAAAATAAAATTAACCAAAAGCCGCACTAATATAATACCGTATTGTATTATTCAATTTGATATATACATATATATAGACTCGGTCATTTTGGCCTCGCAAGAGGCTGTGTCCCTTGACCCCTCTTGCTTACATTTCTGTCTCTTTCTCCTCTATACTTTGTATAAAATGATCAAAATTTACAACGCAGTTCTAAATCGGTCCATATGAATATAATAACACAATCACAGAAATCCTATAAAATATAACAAACGTTACATAAAATTGGGACATTCTTTTGGGAAATTTTTTCGAATGGAGGGTAGCCTAAGAATTACGTTGTAATTAATATATATATATAAATTAAAAAGTAAGTCCTATACCCTTGACAGGGCGTCGGGGATTGTGAAGTTAAAGTTCACAATGTACTAAGCCCAACGGTGCTAATGAGAGTAGGGAGCCAGTTCCTTTCTCTCGGCTGTCTTTACTTTCCCAGATTTCTCTGGTACTTAATTACTTTAGGCTAGGTAAACTTGGGAGCGACTTGGATCCAGGACGAGATAAGTCTCGAACTCGTGACCTCTGATTTGGTAGCTAAGCACCTTAACCACTAGGCTACCACACTGCCTACACACACACATACATATATATATATATATATATATATATATATATATATATATATATATATAGAGAGAGAGAGAGAGAGAGAGAGAGAAGTTGTTAGTTTGGAATATTTTCATTTCTTTTTCTCGTCACTTGTGTGTACTAATGATTTTAGCATGTTTGGAACAGGATAAATGTATGTAGTTTTTATATTTAACTCTGTTAAGTTAAAGTCAAAGTCACTGATTATAGTAATTTTCATTTACTTTAATTTTCGCTTGTTTAAGAAAAATTTTCAGTGTAATTTGGTTACTTTTTTTTAACTTAATTTAGTAGTTTGAAGGTAGTCACGTGGTTTGTTTCGGGATGATAAAAAAAAGAAGAAAAGAAAAAAGCGGTGTTCTTCATATAGCTACTTGAAAATTTCTACCATCTTTGCATTTAAGTAAAAGGTTTCTTGAGCGAATTGCCAATATACGTTAAAATAACCTATATTTACTAGTACACTTGATAATGTATGTATTAAGAATTCATATATGTTGACGATTAAGGTGAAAAAGCTCGTTTGAGGTCCAAAGCGAAAGGACTTACGCTAGTAAGAAAACTATAATGAACTGATCCCATTATACCGCGTTAATTTAATTTTACGGTCCTCAATAATTCGCTAATTGAAATTCAAAACTAGGGTTCTGGCTGCCCACTGTGTTTAGGAAAAATCACAAATTGTCGCCTTTGTGCAGTTTCCAGACATACAAATCGATAATGTGTCTCTCTCTCTCTCTCTCTCTTTATGTACACACACACACACACACATATATATACAATGTACACACATATATATGTATATGTATGTATATACGTATAAAATTTAAAAGGCGAATTTAATTTATACAGAATATTGGAAGAGCTAGCAAAAGTTTTAAGTTGTAGTATGGCGCAGGCGGGGTACACTAATTGGAATTAGAAGAATAGTATCTGCTCCGGCTTATCGGTGGCCGGATAAGAAGTGGTCTCAAATGAACTTTAAGTAGAGCCGCGTTGCAGAATCTTCTACTTTTGATCCCGGTTGTCGGATCGCAACGACACCGACCGCTTCTGGTTCTGATCTTTGTCTTTCCTTTTCACAACAACAACGGCACTTATTATCAGCGGTGCCGGAAAACTTACGCTAACCTTCATCCGAGCAACGTAGCGTATAAACTTTCGTACGTCAGAAGCAACCGCAGTCGTTAGCAAAACAGAGTGTGTGCAGAGATCGGCGCAGTCGGGCCGCAGGAAAATTAAGATAAGTAAAGAAAGATGGAAATATATATGAGGGACGATGGGCATTAGCGCTCTGTACGTACAGCGCTGCTTCTCCATAAAAGGGACACAGCATAGGGGACATCCTGGAAACGAATGGCGCTGCTGGAAAATTTTATCTACGCTGGAAAACGAAAGCTCTATCTGACTTCCGAAAGCTCAACTTAAAGTTAACAACAACAGCATTAGCTTGTTGCCTTCTTCCTGCCGTGCTTGTTATTCGTTTTAAACAAAGTTCTCTGCTCGGCGTTCGCTTTTGGCGCTAAATTAGAATTAAGACGAAATTCGCGGCGCTACCAGAAGCAAACCTCTCTAATTCCTAACTATCGCTCGGCTAGCCACTGCCAGTTAAACCTGTCTATATACAAATGCGCCGATACCAGCATCGCCGTCGCTCTATTATACTCGCCCACCGTTATTAAATACCGCCATCTTGAGCAGCTATTCCGTCCACTCCACCGGTTTTCTCCAGCTCCAGTAGGAAGTACGCGCAAAAATCTTCTCTCCTATCCTCGTTCCGAACTGGAGTCGACAAGCTGCAGCAGAATATGAAAAAGCGAAATTACGTCGGAAGTTGTCGTCCTATTATGCGTATATTTCGCCTCAAAAATGGTGTGGCCACTTATGACTGTTTCCTTTGACTGACCAACTGCAACAGTCGTTGGTCGATTTTTTCCTTCACTTGTCAGTTCGTGTGAAATAAACTAAGTGGATATATTATAATTAAATAAGAAAGAAGCTTTACAGCCTTCGCTAAATTCATAAAACATGTTCTCCGTTCTTGTAATTTTTACGTTCAGTAAAGTTAAGAGAAGAACGATGCTCACAACTTTGAATAGTTCAATTTTAGAACTTTTGCGTGTTTTGAACTGCGCAGATTATTTCTGCATGAACTACAATACACGCTTACGAATGAAAAGATCCATTAAAACAAAAACGACTTATAATTTTAAAAAGTTTATGCTTTAAGCTTCTTACATTTGCTAGCTTATATGAAAGAAATATAAAAAATCCCGATAAATACGTAAGGATAAGTGACGAACCCGATTCAGAAGCTTTTGTTTGATTTTTTTCGATTAATGTAAAAATTTTGTAGCTTATTTATTTATTTATACATATATATATATATATACATTTATTTATTTATACCTCTACGCTCTGTATATATGACTTTTTATAACGATTCACAAATTATACAAAAATTATTACGAAGCAGTAATCAAAAAAGGGTGGTCGTATACAAGTTGTTTGGAACTAATAATTAAAGAAAAGCGTAAGCGAAATGCGATATTGCTTAATGGATAGTTTCGCTTCCTTATCAATATTGATGATCTGTAGCAATAAAGTTTTAAGTCGTAGCAGAGTAAGATAATAACATATATATGTTGGTGTTTTGTGTTCGCTTTATAGGTTTTGACTTTTATTCGTTATCGTTTACTTCATTTTTATTGACTTCCTTCATTTATTTTTCTTCTATTCAAATTCATCCAGTTCTTGTTTTCGTTATTTCCTCTAATTAATTCGTTTTAACACCTTTCTCCTTATTTGCTTTTACTTATTTGAAATAGCCCTTTTCAGAGCTTCCGTTCGATTTTGTTGCGTAATCGCGTGTTAAATTGTCTAAATAACCCTTTTTGAGAATCGCTAAATTTATTTAACCGCATTTTTCGGATTTAGTGTTACTTGCTTAATCGAAGCGATGAACCTATTTTTTCGTATCGCGAACTTCCGTTTTCGTTTGTTCGTTTCGTCAAATAAACAACTTTATTCAACGAAGTTATATTCTCGTATTCAGTTTTAACAACAACACAAGTCATAGCTAAAACGAACGAAAATCAGTACAGGCATCATCGGGAAATATAAACGTTCATCATCTGTTGATTTGCTTCGATGATCGCGAGCAGAATCCATAGATATATATAGATGTTTACTTGAACTTACACATCATGTACAAAGTTCAGAAAAAGCTTGTGCATAATTATGCGGTTTGTTACGAAGAAGGTCAAAAATTTTAGATAAACAAATAATTGGTAGAATTTCTAACTTCGGAGACCGGTCAAAGATATGTAAATATCATTCATGGGAGGGGGGACAGTGTACGAGATTTGAACATGGATAGGGAAAACGAAATTAATACTGCGGCAATATTTAAAACAATTCGATTTACCAGCTGTTTTGCAATGTTCGAAGCTGGTATAGGTGACTGAAAAGCCACTGAATTTGTCAGTATAATTTTATCGTAGACGAGATTGTGTATATTTTTCACTTCAGTCGGTAGGTACTGAGAATCAGCAAAAATTCCGGCATTCTTTTTTCATGTCTTTCTATAGCAATGCTTTATATCATCCGCATTTCCTACATATCTCTCGAAATTTTTTTTCTCGATTAACTGCGTACGAACATATACAATTTCCTCTCGTACAAAGAAACAATCCATCTTATTATCCTTCAGAATCCAGTAAATTTTTCGTATTCCTCTTCAGCGGCGTGTTTAAAAAGATAGGAATACCTTCGGTACATTTTCATATAAAAATACCAAAATTCCTTCCAATTGTTAAATTAACCTTTTTTTTCTAGTTGTCAATTTTCCTCTTAATAAACGCTATTCTTATTTGACGAATTGTTGTACTTTTTTTTCCCCCGGTCGATATTTATTACACTTTCCAAGCGTATGTGTTTCGATTGTTTTCACTTTCAACCGGTTCCCGTATTTCATAATCGCTGTTTTATTCGAATTTTCCGTTATTTTTTACAATCGTTACTTACTTAGGATCGCAACATCGTCTGCATAACGCTAATCCCGATATTTTTCTTACAGACGGAAAAATAAGCGAACCTGAGAATCTGCCATCGTTTCATTTTGTACGTATTGATTTACTTCGGGTGACTGGCCACGTAGGCATACAGACTAATTCTGCAGTCAAGCGGTTTTAGGAAAATAAATATACACCTATAGCGGCAGCTGAATATTTTACAAATTTGAAACCGGTTGAGTTAACACGAATTGAGCGTTTATCGTAATATCCGAGTGTATGACTATCACACCGGTTCCAAAAAACATAATGGTACCTTGTTAGAGTGCAAAAATTAAAGAAGCTATTTAAAATAGATACATAGCACTTTTAAAATTTCACACGCTCCGATATCAAAAAGCCAAAGTTGGTAATTTGCGGGAACAAAAATACGTTTCCAGGAGTTTGTAAACAATATCGATTTCCCGTCAATTCAAATATGGAGAAAACACAAACTCGACAATTACGGAAATGTTCTTCGTAGTGTCAAGATGAGCGAAAAATCGCCAATTTTTTTTCATCAGCGTCTGATGCGTCGTACTATTCCACACTGAATCTCAACAGTATCAATCGTTGAAACTGTCTTAAATGAAGAACGGTATAATCGAAAGTTTACCGTAGATAAAAAGGGGAAAAAAAGTTTAAAGGCTTTCCAAAGGAACAAAGTGATCAGGTAACATTCTTTTGCCTTTGCTTACGCAACTAGTGTCGCAAAACTGATGCTTCCGACGACACCCTATTATGACAAACTCTGGACTTATATTTCCATCTGACAAACGTTGTTCCGGTGCTGAAGCTGAAGAAAAATAGCAGTGACCGCGATCAATAGCGTTGACAAGTAATATGTTGTGGAAAGTTGTCGAGGAAATGGTCTTACCCGAAAGAAAACTTTATTACCACATTTCAGGATAGTGATCAGATTACCGTCTGTTTGTCGATAAGCTGAATGTGCCAGTGTAGTAGCTGGAAACCACCATATGGCAGAAGTCCTCCCTGCAAAAAATCGATGGATAACCTGGAAATATGGAGTAACAATAGGTCTTCAGTTTTCGTCGGCCAAGTCGAAATGTATTTCACTATGTAAATTAACGAGTACCTCCATCGGAAACTAAATGGGATTGCTTTATTAACCTTCTCCGCAATCACGATCGCCTGTTTCGCAAATTACGCGCTCAAAGAAGGTTACATATTTTAAAGGCGCTTAGAAATAAATGGCACGGCCTAGAACTTAGACAACCTACAGCTTCATTGAAATCCGCTCGAAATTAGGATGACAAATGTGGCATATTTATCTATATACATCACCTTCTGTACTACAAATTCTAGAATCAGTGCATAATGCTGCTGTTCAATTAAGTCCTGTGTGGAGCATGCATCTCCGGTGTTTCAGATGCACGGAATGTACATCTCTCGTATTGTGCGGAAAAAGTAAATTCGGAATCATCCAAATCTAAATATCATATCTGAGGAAAGCGGGTATTGACAGAAATAAAAACATAACAAATAAAAATTATGGATACTATGTTGTCTTCGAAAAATAAATACGCGGCAAAACAAATGTAAATTTAAAAATATAAATCTACACACTTTGCGAGTTAAAAACAACGAAGCCTGGATTTAGGGTGGGTCTAGGAAAGGCTGCAGCCCCGGGCCCCGCCTTACAAAGGGGCCCTCCAAGGGACACCTACTTCCGACATGTAATATCGACTTTTTTTAAATAAATAGAATTAACTTGCATTTTTTAATACATTTATTTGTTAATAATTTTATATCCATTTTTATTTCCTCCTACAGGAGGTTGTAATAGTAAAATTTCGAGTTTCGTAAAAACGTACCAGAAATTTGTTTTTAGGGTATAACGAATCGGAATCTACGTTTTTAGCAAATGTCTGTATGAATGTATGTACATGTGTATACGCGCAACACACAGTATCCTTTTATGCAAATCTTTGGTTAAAATTTGCTGAAAAATTCATTGTTTAAATATACATTTTTTTTTTTTTTTTGGCATCGAAAATTCTACCCATTGTCTATATGATATTTTGTTTTGTTTACATTAATAATTGTATGTTAATTCATGAATTCAAAATAATATAATTAAATTAAATTAAAGAAAATTTAGTTGATAATTCTGTCACTTCTGAAAAGGGCCCCTAATATTTCCGTAGCCCCGGGCCTATCATACACTTAATCCGGGCCTGAAAACAACAGAAAAAAAGTTCTTAGCACGTAAAAAATGTAATAAATTTTCGACTTGTTCTGAATTACAATGTTTAACGGCTCCATGTTATATTAGTATAAATTATTTCGATTTTAATCAGTTTTAGATATATATATATATATATATATATATATATATATATATATATATATATATATATATGATATACCTATATGTTCAGTTGTTTTTACACTTCGAATAACGCGATGAATAAAATGAATACATTAATATGACTATCTTTCATACTATTGTGTTAAAATTTAATTGAAATGAATAAACTGCAGTAAACACTAAAAACGCAATGATATAATTTAAAAGATATATAACTATAAGAACACCGACTAGTTTCGGATATTACAATCTATCTTCATTGGATTGTAATATCCGAAACTAGTCAGTGTTTTTATAGTTTAATATTTATATTTTTAAATTATATCATTGAATTTTTAGTGTTTATTACAGTTTATTCATTTAAATTAAATTAATATCGTAGGTGATTAAAAATGGTTCTAGAAGAATTAATAAAATGTTTTTTTTATAACTAATATATAATTTTAAAAAATTAAAGAATCGAACTAGTCGAAATAAAAGTGTAATCTATTAAAATACAGTTCTATCTGATTTTTTTAGTTCCTATGCAAAATACGTTCAAATCGCTTTTTTATTTATTTTTTTACGCATTCAAATATTTAATAGTTCAAAAGAACACAAACTTCAAAACACGATATAATTAAAATTTTATAACCGCCGACTAGTTTCGCAAATTTCTATCCATATTCATGGTGTGTGTAATACATGGAAGAAATTTTCGAAACCAGTCGGTAGTTATAAAATTTTAATTATATCGTGTTTTGAAGTCTGTATTGTTTGTTTAAGCTAAGTATGTTTTCCTATCGTATTATTTAATAGTTCAACCTGAAATTTAAACTGAACGCGGGACAATTAACCCCGAGTGTAGCGCAACTGTGAAAATATTATAAATCAAATTAAACGTAAGAAACGCGTAACACAAATATTTCGTATTAATCAAAATACTATCCATTTATGTAATGTAAAAATACAGTAATACCATACAGAAATTACAATTATATAATGTTATTATTTACAAAAAAAAAAAAACAAAAACGGCATGTTTCGTAATGCAAACTACATCATCATAGTATAACATAAACAATCTAAATGTAAATAAATAAAGAATGACGATACGTGTAAAAAATATGTGTCGATATATCGATAAATAATATTCTACAACTATGAATGTAAAAATTTGTTAAAATATATATTTATTTTTATTTATTCTTTTTTAATTAATAATTATATACAAACTAATAATCCTTTACTCAAAATCAAATTTTAATAACATTATAAATAAATTAAAAAATATATATTTTTTAACAACTTTTACATTTATAGTTTTAGAATATTATTTATCGATATATCGACTTATTTTATTATACACATATTGCCATTCTTCATTTATTTACATTTAAACACGTCGATGTTGTTTTTATAAATATTAATATTATATAATAATAATTTCTGTGTAGTGTTACTGTAGTTTGTTTTATATAATAATATATATTTCGTATAACCCGCCATATTAAAATTCAGCGTGACTGTTATTATCCACTTTCGATGTATTTACATAAGTACCTACATCACCACTCAGTATAGGAGTTAATTTGTGTCTGATAGGTAGCGAAATATATGTTATATTTAATTAACCTGTTTAAATTCGTAGCAAATGAAATATCCGCCTATAATTCAGAATCTGTTATTTGATTCAATTCAGTGCCAGTACTACTGATGATCGTGATTTTTTCGGTACCAGCAACTGTCGACGGTGCGAACGTTTCAAGTAAATTTCGCTTTTGAATACGTGCTCACATTACAGACAATATTGGCACACCATTTTAAGGAATTTTTTATTTCTATCCTATTTTCAAATAGATGTGCATTATAATCGTTTTTACTAGAAAAAAAAAGCAAGTAAATAAATCTGTAAATTAAATCTAATCAAATCAAAATGTATTTACGATACTATATTACGTAGACCTTGACTTGATTTGATTTGAAATAAACGTGTAAAACTTCATTATTATAACTCCTGCTATTAACGCTAAGGCATTGCTTATTCTTTGCCGGCTTTTGTTAATTATAGTCATATTGGGTTAAATAAATAAACAGGTGTTTCCTTAAACTGTATTATAATCGTTGTAATTGATTCTTTTCTTTTGGTTTTTTTTTTTATTGTTTTTATTATTTTTTGATGTCGTAAAATACTTAATTTTCCCTCTGAAATTCTTTCTAATATTTTCCAATTTGTAAACTTGACTTTTTTCTTTTCTCATCATTTCTCCCGCAATCTTTCCCATTAGCTTACATAAAAACAATGAACACTCAACCAGTGGAACTTGTGCCAGTGTCTACCGAATTTACCACTACAATGGAATAAGAAATGATTCGAAATATTCGCGATAAATTTTCCGAAAATATCGCAGCATTGATCTTTAGTATTTACAAAGTTCAGCTTGCCCGGGCATGACGCATACCTATCAGTTTTGATATTTTCCTCAGCATATATTTTAAAAGTTAACCATTTACAACTATCGGTTAAAAGTAAATTAAGTCCCATACCTTTAATAGGACGTCGGGGATTGTGAAGTTAAGGCTCACAGTGTACCAAGTCGAATGGCGCCAATTAGAGTAGGGGGCCAGCTCGACCGCCTTTACTTTCCCAAATTTCTCTGGTATAACCAATATTCAATTTCAGATTAGACACCTCGGGGGCGACTTGAATCCGGAACGAGATAAGTCTCGATAACCTATGACACCTCTGGTTTGGTAGCCAAGCACGGGACAAACACTCGTCGATGTTCTTATTAACTTGGCCAATTTGTTCATCAGGAGCAGTCGAGTACCTGATAGAATTTATCGATACGATCCATTTATTACATAGTACAACCTAAAAATTTATCTTTACCGCACATCTTCGTTGGCGTACAAAATCTTTCAACACACGGAGGATAGATTTGCTCTGCTGCAAAGGAACAGCGAAAGTTATTAAGAGCGAAATAGGTGAAATCATTCGATCGATGAAATATTTTAATAATAAATAGATGAATAAAAATAATGATATATAATATACTTTGTACTTGAAGTAACAGGGTGCGACATTAAACAAGTACTTTCGATTGTATTATTATTATTTATAATAATAACATAATCGACACTAGCAATCACATCGATAATCGTTATCAGTTTTACGTTACATCCAGTAGAATTTACTTTGTCGTATTACGTAATTTCTTCTCTTTTTTTTTTTTTATTAAAAATAAGTTGTAGGTCCCACAAGGCATACTGCCCGTCTGCGGATACCCAACGCGCTTATCATCGTTTATTCAAAAAATATGTTACAACAATATTTCATTACAATTATTTTTTATAATTATAAAAAGTAAGAAAAAAAAAAACAAAAAAGAACTACTTATCATATGCTCGACGAATACGAATGGTCGATTCTCTCCCCACAGCCAGTTCCCAATTTATCTAATTTAATGTCACTAATGTTATAAACCAACCCTTGCTTAATTAATACTTCCCAAGTTCCTATCTCTTTTTGCATTATACATCTTCTGGGATTCGTTCTAGCAGCTTAATTAAAACTATTTCATCCGCATTATCAATCTTACTCTGTTTATGAAAGTTTTACCTCCCTATTATTCCTCGTTGTCCTGCTTCTTCTTGTCATCGTGGCTATTGATATGCTTGTGGTCTTATATTCAAGCAATCCTTGGATATATTTTATTTCTCTCTCTTCACCAGCTGATCTGTATTAGGGATTATTATCAAGCATTTCTTTTGCTGACTATTAATCTTTTTTGATTATCGTCCTTTGCGCTTCCCCCCAAATTGATATCCCGTACATGATTCTTGACAATACAATAGCGCTATAGTATACACGCAAACTACCATACGGTATTAAAAGAGTCAATTTATAAAGTGCCGGTAGCATATGCCTAATTTTATTAGACAAATTTAAAATATGCTTGTCCCAAGATAATATTCTGTCGATAATTAAAATGCTAAATATTTAACCTCTTCCGTCATTTCCAGTTGTGTACACCCACAGTTCGAAGTCGTAGTCAAGCAGTTATGTAAACAATTATTGTTACGCATTGTAATAGATGGTTTATATGGTCTGTATCTATACTGGATGTTCTTCTTATACAGAAAGCCTTCGATTTTTTTTTATATTAATAGTTAGATGTTTATCATGCGCCCACCTACACACACTATTCACATCCTCTTGTAATAGCTGTTCGGTCTCATGGATGTCGCGGTATTAACGAGTGCTATATCATCATCCGCATAAGCAAAGACTGTCGAGTTTTTAAGAAAATAATTTATGAAGGGAGTTTTGGTATAGATCGAAAATAACAAAAATCGTTCCTTGTCCTACGCGTCTTAATGCAATTTCCTCTCTACTTAATTCTTCATCGATTTTTACGACGCTCTTTCTATTATACAAATAACTTTCAAACCATTCATTTTGCCTACCTACGATAATTGGGTATTACACAGTTGAGCACAATGCTGTTTTGGTCGGCAGAAGTGATCAATAAATTTATTCGCCGCATGTCTTGCACTTGCAAAATGTTTCAAGACGACCTCATCAATTGAAGATATTTGTTTTTATTGTATACTATATTATTGATTATCTGCCATACTTTTTTGGTATTGTTATTAGCATGCTGCATTTGTTTATTGTAATATTCTAATTTCGCTTTCCTAATTTCAGTTCTAGTCATATTTCTGTATGTTTTATACAGTTTTTTGTTGTATTATTTTTACAGCGTTTATAATAAATGTCGCTATCCAAAAATGGACGGCTGTTACCGAGACAGGAAGACTTTTCCATCTGGCACGAGACCGGAAAGCATAGATCAAAGTGGTGAAAGGTGTGAACGTCAACCTTAGAAGAATAATTTTCATCAAGTTTAAAAATTTTTATCTTCGTCCGGTCATTTTTAAATGTAAAAAATTGTCTTCCTTTGTGTACGTCACCTGCTTTCTACATTCCTTATATAAATTATTAAATTTAGATTGTATTTGCGAGCAAATACTTTCAGTCGAGTCAATCTTTCCAAGAGAAACTTTTTAGTTTATGGTTCTGCTACATATCGTTTATTCTATTTTTTGTTTTTGTTCTTTCACATTTTGATAAGAGCATCTATTAATGCGAAATACGCAACCAATAATATAATGATCGGATATTTCTGAATTGATAATTCCCGCATAAATTTCTTCCGTTGAGCTCCTAATAAAAATATTATCCATACACGACCGAGTTAAATTACCACCCCTAAATTCCTCTCGCGTTACACTGTCAATCAATCTTATACATCCCCACACGCCGCCATAATATTAAAAAAATTTTCCGATTTAGTATTGTATTAGATTTACATTAAAGTCCTCCGACATATAATTTCGCTGTTTGTAAATTTGCCATACCATTTTTTACGGTATCGTCTTGTTTTAATTAATTTTAGTAATTTATTTAATATTATCCAGATGATATTTTTATATAAAAAAAGAAAACAGCATGACCGAAATTACTCCTCGACTTCCATCCGCAGTGTGGTTACCGGTGGAAGAATGATACAGAAATTCGAAAGGCCTCCTTTCTATGGTTTTTACTCGGCGTAACATATTAACCGCATCGATGGAAATTACGAAACGGCGAATATTAAAACAAATACGTTATTTTAAAACAGCTTCGAACACATAGTTGCCGCTGAGAAAATTCAGTTTTATAACCAAGCGGCGAATCAGCAGGGGTTTCCTGCAAATGTAATTGTGTCGAATATATCGGAAATTTTATAATTTCCTGTTAGCGCCCAAAAAATACAGGTTCCACATTTCATCCTCTTTCAGATAGTTTAATTACACAAAAATTACCAGTGGCGCCATTAAAATAACCGACGTATTAATTAATTTCAAGCTGAAATATATTATTATTATTATCATTAGCATTCGACCGTGCGCGCAACGTCTGTATATGTATATTATCAGTCTATTACGCCTCGGCTAGTCAGATGTCTGAAGTAGACGCAGAAATATACGAAAGTTGGGGCGATGCTGAACGGCAAATTGCATATTAATCTAATAAATAAAATCTGACACGTCGCTAATATGAACGCTTAATACGGAGCTCCGATCCCTTCGACCACCTTTTAAATAAAATTAACCTTTGCAATTCGTCTCCGTCAATTAATGTCTCCGTCGCTGCGATCTAGCCATATTCAGCGTTGCTCGTTTACGCACGATTTACAATACGAACGTAAATCGAATAATTAATAACGTAACTGACGATTACACTTGACTTCCGAATGAAACTTTAAAAATCGCGCTTACAGTCTACGTCAACCGATATACTGACTGCCCTTTTCTTTTTTAAAGAAACGAACGAAGAATTTTAATCGACTTTCAGTCCAATTATGAAAATCACAACAGCAGGGCCATTGCGTACGCACCCCAATGGCACAAACTTTATACAGGCTTCAGTGCTTCGATCAGAAGGACAATAATCGATACAGTGCTGTTTTTTTCCCCGCTAGTCGTTGGAAAACTTTTTTCGCTTGACTTTACGTCCGTAGAACCAACTACTATATCTCCCAGAGTACCTTTCTACCGATCAGTTAATAACTTTTCTTCGGTATTTTAATGAATTTCCGTTTATCTAGAGTACCCTTAGACGAGTATCCGCATTTTTTTTTTTCTAAAACTCCTTTTCACTCGTTCATTATGATATTATCAGTCTTGAGGCGAATTGAGCATTTTCACGGAAATGTTTTTACGCAGAGAACAGCTTATTTCTTTGTCCAGGAGCATCTTTAGCGTCGCGCATTCCTCGCAGTTGGCATTCTCATTGCAACTGACGCATTTGCTGCTTCGAAGACTTTTCGTAATTCTTAGCCTATTTACCACGTCCGGTTCACTATTGTGAAATATCTCGGTGTTGGAACAGTTCTCTTCGATAAGTTATACACTTTTATTACTTTCTTCTTTTGACTCTAGATTGCGGAGTATAAGGAATACGTTCTTGTTTCCTAATTATCCGGTTCTTTTTAATTACATTCGTGGTGCGTAGTATATCAATGATCTGCGTTAAAAGTACATCCATTTTGATATTTATCACACCTGATGCGGAGAAAGATCGAGAATTACTGTAAGATTTATCCGTTTTTTATATTTCGGTAGGGATGAAAAGTGATTTGGTATTCCAGTTTTTTTTCCCCGTGCCCATTAGTCGCCGTTGTCCATTGCGTGAAAAGAACGAAGAACGTTAAACTGCTAAAGTTATTATTTCTTCATCAGTTTTGCATTTTCAGTGTGTTGCTGAACTTTGGAAGAGTCTCCTGCAGATGGAGAAGAATTCTAGATCAGATTAAAAGTTTGCCAATATTTAGGAATTTCGTTCGGGCAAGATATCCCGATTTTGTAAATTAAGAATATGCAAAAATTTCACTTGAGCGCTGGATTTCACAGATGAACCGTTTCAAAAAATAGAAGAAAGTCCGCCCGAATATATGCTAAAAGTAATAAGGTGAAGTTTTTGAAAATTAAGAGAGATTGGAGCAATGGCGCCTAATATCGACATTTTTTATGTAGATACCAGACAAAGTCGTCGGTTACTTAATTTTAGAAAAAAAAAAAAAAAAGTATGCGCGAAACGCGATAATGATATAGATAAAAACAGATGATAAACAAGTGAAATACGTATAAATTTTACCGCAAAAATCCACTTGGGAAGTATGATAAACGACAGAAAAATGTCGTCATTTATCATACTTCCCAAGTGTATTTGTGGCCGAGTCTTTTATTTGTTTTTACCGTTCATTTTTATCTGTTGTCATTATCACCGGTTTTTAGATTTTGTTTTACTAAATTTCGCAACGATTTTTCTAATTATTTTGTTTTTTCTTATTTTCGGCCTCATCAACTACGGCTATTTAGTTCACCTTTAATTAATAAACGTGATTTTTTTAACACCGAACATTTAGCTCACTCGTTTAATTGCGTAAATCTCTCCGAATAAGTATAGTAGAAAGAAAGGAATAAAAGATAAATTTTTTATCCGCAACGGGAAAACTGTGATTTTTATTAACATATTTCCACCGACAGTTCTTTGGCTTGTCTCTTCCTGCACCCTCGTCGCATCTATCGTTCTTACGCTTCCTCATCATCTGCTATTATGTCTCCTTCGGACCATGTGTTTATTACGTGTTGATTTATTTCTGCTGAGTGTTCTGCTTTCTATTCTATCTTATTGATACTCGGTCTTCCTACTCCATATTATATCCCATCTTTTCCTTCTCCAAACATTATTCCCATTACATTGATTATTTCCTCCTAACAACATTTGATATCGTATGAAGATATAATTGACTGTTTCCTTTTCTAATTGTTTCCGGGTAAACCCCGGTTGACGAGCCCAATAAATTAAGAAAAGAAAAAAAAATATTATCGTCTCTTGCTTTTCATTTATCTCTGTATCATCGACATTAAGATCTAGTTTTTCACTCGTCTCTACAATAAGTTCTTATATCTTAAGTTGCCTACATCTCCTTTTTGTGCTTTCTACATACTTTCCTTTCCTTCGCCAGGTGTTGTTCCAGCTTTAGCAGAGTTCATTTCCTTCATTTCTCTATATATTAAAATTTAATCCTTTTCTTCCTAATTCTTGGATGATGGGTCATTGCCCGCAGTTGGCTTTTCCCAAGAAAAAAAAGAAAAGAGATCCAGTTTTTCTTCCTTCTAGTCTCGCTAATGCCGTCAGTTGGTAAGCCTAAAAATAAATAAATAATATCGCGTTTTTTTTCGTTTTTGTTTTGTTTTTTTTTTTTTTTTTGGTGGAATTTTATCTTAAAGAAAAACACAAAAAACGATTTTTAGATAAATAATTTCGCGGTCCATCGCATTTTAAAAATGCAATTTAAACGGGTCCTTATATTGTCTTCTTTTTATTGATCCAGGCGAATAAACATTGTACTCTGACCAGGGCTGGACCTAGAATATCGAAAGGATTTTATTTGTTTTACAAATAATAATAATGCTTATTTTTTTTTTTTAATTTTATTATTATTATTATTATTATTATTATTATTATTATTATTATTATTATTATTATTATTATTATTATTATTATTATTATTATTTTGTTGGGTTCGTCAAAAAAAGACATTGGACCAATATTTTTAATTTTAGTTTACATATACTAATAATGTTTACAATAAGCTAATCCGCATATGCATTAATAAAAAGTACGTATTCGTTATGATAAGGAATTATGTATTGATAAAAAATACAAATTCGATTTTAGGGTGATAAAACCGTAACGTTTGTAACAGCAGTTCAGATGAAAGAATTGTAAAGCATGAAAAATCGAACAAAACTCGGGCGATTAACATTAAAATTAAATAAAAAGAGCTGTAAACTGATACAAAATAAACCGTAAACGTTAAATTCTTTACGCGCGCGGGAGATATGCGCAAATATTTTCTCTGTACCTTATATAGGCATAAAAAAAAGACAAAGTTATAAGTTCTTAAATTAGTTTTTAAAAAAAGATAGAAAACATTAAAAATTGCACCGAGCAGTTTCTTCGGACAAGAAAACGAAATTAACTTTGAAATAATCAAATTTATGGATTGTCACTTTTCTATCGCAAAAAACTTTTCGACTAAATATTTTGTTGTTGTAATAGTAGAACATTGAAAATGTTAAATAACTATTTGCTTAATGTTTTGTTGTAGTGCGATAAGCGTTCAATTTCACTATAAAAATATTACGCGCGTGCATACATATTTAGAATTTTTTACATTTCGCAAATGTTCAAAACGGGTCACTGTTTTTCGTTCGTAAATGTGAAGGGTCTACTACAAGTATAAACTCGATCCACCTTGGGGGGACACTCTCTGCACTCCCGAGTGATGGTCTTATATAATAATTTTTATAGAAAAATGTGGTATTTTCGCAAAATAAAATAAATGTGTAGTAAGCGTGATAAATAAGGATGAAACTTTACAAAATATTCGATAGAGAAGCGCTCTGGTCTCACCGCCCCTGCCATCGCGTTGTACAACTTGTTGTCGTTCAGCTAAAAAAGCTATTTTTCCCTTTATTTATCCATTTCTTCAAGTTGTCCAATCGTATTATCTCTCCGACCGTGAATTTTTCCATCCACGAAAAAGTTACATTGAATTATCCATTTTATGCTCATTGCGGTACATCGATACAAAATTACATGATTTTTTACATCAGTTCCCGGTGTAAAAATTACGTAATTTATATCTTAAGAAAATAAAAACTTGTCTTCCAGCAGTTTTTATTTATTTATTTTTTTTTTTTTTGCATTTTAACTAAGGGCAGTAACCTGGTGCAAATTTTGATAATTTAAATTTGCTGCAACAGGATTCTAACCAAGTCCTACCGAATCGAAACATCACTGCCTACGTCACGGCAGTTGGCTGTCCAGCGAAGTAACTAATATATATGTTTATATGTATATGTAAAGTAAAGTAAGTCCTATACTCTTGACAGGACCTCGGGGATTGTGAAGTGAAGGTTTACAATATACAAAGCCTAATGGATCTAATGAAAATACTAGGGCCAGTTCCTTCCTTTCGGCCGCCTTTACTTTTCACCAGATAATTCTCCGGTGCTTAATTATTTCAGATTAGGTATGAACTTGGGAGCGACTTCGAATATATATAAACTCGGTGATTTTGGCCTCGCAAGGGGCTGTGACCGCTTGACCCCTCTTGCTTACACATTTCTATCGCTTTCTCTTCTATACTTTGTATAAAATGATCGAAATTTACAATGTAATTCTTAGCCTGGCCCATATTAAATTTTATAACGAAAAAAAGGAGTCCAATTTTATATATTAAAAAAAAAATACAACCACTAATCTCATGAATTTTATTAAACTACTGAAACAACTTAACATACTACAACACATGTAAATAATGTTTTTTTTATGTTTCCGTGGTATTATTAAATTAACAATTACATGCTTCAAATTATGGTGGGACTTCTTATTCATCAACCTGCACAGTAATAAGAAGTGTATTAATTACATTTCCAAAAACGAAAGTCTCCACCGAATGCCACAAACGTGTATTGCAGAAACGAAAACGGGACGACGAACACTGTGCAATAGCGAAGGATTTGCCACATTTATACGTGATACGCCCGTTTGGTTCGAAAATGACAGATGTAGAAAAAATTTGAAGAGTTTGATATCATTTTGAGTCAACCGCCTTCTGTTATATTAATAAAAAAAAATAATAAAAAAAAATCATCCAAAGGGACCACATTTTTTCACGCTTTTTGACGCGAATACTCAATTTATGTTCACCGATTTTCATCATTACTTACATGGTATACCTAAGTTGAATGGTACTCTTTCTAATGGACAAAGAATCAGTAAAATCGGTCTATATAAATATGAGTTGTGCGCGAACAAACCTTAAATAAACAAAAAAAAAAAAAAAAACGACGAACGTATAACCTCTTTCTTTTTGAAAGTCGGCAAAAATTAAAATAGAACAAACATCACATAAAATTAGGACATTTTTTGGAACATTTTTTCGTTACATAAAATTGGGACATTTTTTTTAATGGGGGCCAGCCTAAGAATTACGTTGTAATAATTACACATATAAATAACTAAGTCCTTGGGGCTTCGCAAGCCCCCTTGACTACCAATCTTTTTTTTTCTAAACTGCTTTTAGAAAAATCGGTTTCAATTGACTACGTCATTCTTAGCTGTCCTGTAAAAAAAAAATCTTTATTGTTCAACCATATTTTACACGTGGAAGAGTAGGTGTTGATAAACTCAATAGAAAATATATCGAAGGAAATTCAAGAAAAAAGAATATGAAAGATGGAATCATAAAATAAGGATATCGATGATTGAGTGGTGTAAAAAATAGAAATATGAATTTCGAGGATGGGTTAAATCAGTCTTTAATTTAAAACGGTCAAATTGGCTTCCATTGCTGCTAGAATGATTGATGAACCAGTAGGTTTATGTACTTTATTAAAACGTGATATTTGACCAAAAAGAAATATATTTTTGATAGTAGTAGTGAATTTCGCATAAGAAATAACGTTAAGTTTAATTTACGTCTGATTGCATTTGATTTTTTTTTTTTTTTGAACATATAGACATGTAAATCGTGAATAAATACACAGATGTTGAGCTGTGTGAACATTCATTCATTGGTAAAGTATTGTAAAAGTGTTAAATGTAGTTTACAATTATTTATTTTCCATTTACAGTTCAGATTTTTTTGAAACAGATGAAACATAAATACACCAATTGAAGACAACTTGCGACATAGATGCGCGATATCACTTGCAAATTTTCTATTCCATAATTTTGATACTAGAAACTTCTTCAATGGTAATGTTTTGTTCATGTAGTTTTACGAAAATTTTGCATCCTCGTTTAGTACAAATCCATCTTTTTAACCCATCTCCAATTTTTTTTTCGTAACCGAATTTATAATCGTGCATCACAAGTAGTTTTCTCCCTTTCTCGCTAAGCATACGAGTAAATTCCATTATAAATCAGAGTAAATAAGTAATATTTTGATAACTAACACAACACGCAAACAGTGCAATTATATCAAAAGACCGAATACTAACTAAAATAAAATCGGAAAACAATCTCACCCGCATACAAATGAGAAACAGTCGTTTTATTATGACACTCATAATGGTCATATGTGAAAAATAAGAACGGTAGTAATAACATCAACAACAAACACATCAATACAACAACGATAAAATACTTGGTCAGTTTCATCTCAGGTAAAAAAGGACCCTTAAAATGGACAGACTAGACACATCAATAGAACGGGGGAACCAATTCGACCAGCTAACTCAAAAATCAAGTTTATCTATGGGAACCAATTCGATCAGCAAAATTTTACCCGGGAATCAACTCGACATCTTCCGAATTTCAGAAATGAGAGTAGATGTTGGTGTTGTTGCTCGCTGTTGCACCGTGTTTTGAGCGTTCTAGGTTAACGGATCTGTGAATTAATTTGGGCTGTTGCGCGCTGTTTCCTTGATGAATTGAATTTTGCGTAATTTTCTGGTTAATTTTTAGATTTAGGTGATTTCTGAGAGAATGTCGGTTTCTTCGTAGGTAGATACGAGTATATAAATAATGTATTACAATACTGGCTTATCATAAGTTTTAAAGTATTTTGTATTAGACGTAGTTAGATTTAAGAGTATGTAAACCTTTATGAATAATCGATATAATTATGCCGGGGAACCCACAGGCGGGTTTTGGTCTTGTGGGACCCACAAATTATTTAAAAAAAAAAAAAACATTATTATTTACATTTGTTTTTATCGTCACCTATTTTACTTGAATGTAAGCTGTAAACAATTTAAATGTTCTTCGTTCTTTACGCAATTTTATGGCCAGGTTTGAATAAGTCGAAAATTCAACTAGTTTGACTGGGCTGTTGTGTATCATATATACATTGTGACGAACAGTGTAATAGGACTTTTTTATAGCGTATCCCAGGCCAAGAATGACAAGGAAAGAAAGATATCCCCAGACTTTAACTGGAATCAATGGTGGGCAAATTAGAACGACATAGACGATGAAACCTGATAAAGTGGACGTCGAGCTGTTTACAAACTCTTCTCGCTAAAGAATATATCAGCATATGTACTAACGATGCGATTGAAAATTTTGAAATTTTTTAGTTACTCGGGTCTTGTATACTACTATATAATCTTTTTGCATAGTAGTATGCGCTGATTCATGTGCTGAGCGACATACTATAAGATGATGACTAATTTAATGAAACAAATTAATAAAACGAAAAAATAAGAAAGAATTATTTAAATTTTTTTTTTTTTTGGGGGGGGGGGTACTTTTTGAAAGCGATTTTGAACATCACTTTACATTAAACGAATCGAATTCGAGAGCTGCAGGTGCGGGCGAAAAAGTACATAGCATATGTAGTAATTCAGCTCCTACCGCCGTCTAATATTAGGAAAACCGTAAATCGGTTCGTCCGATGATCTGAAATGATAGCTGCAATCGAAACGCTCGTTAACCGGTTGCTGTGTAGTCGTAAGTACATTTCGTCGGCAAGTATTTTAGTTCAGCGTCGGATTAAAAAAGGATAGAATGATGCAAGAAAAGTATAATTGAGAGTCCGGAGACAGAGGAGGAAAAAAAGTTAGGCAATGTGGCCGATTCAATGAAGTAAATAGTGAAACGGTACGAAGAAGAGGAAGCGACGAAGGCAACAAGCAGTGACGCTGAAGAATTGCAAATCAATTTTCATAAAAGAGCAGCGAGCTGAGGTTGTGGTAAGTAAGGTTGCTTTTCGGCTGGTTGGATGGACACACAGATACATGATGGAACGACTCTATAAAAACATGCGATCGAAAAGTTTAAAATAAGGCCGAGTAATCAAGTGACCGTTCGACCAGAGTAACTAGACTTAACGTGTGCAAATATCAGGATAGTCGTAGCCACATGTGCGCCGAATCGAGCAGTATACAAAATCGAAGGAAAATTAACTAGTCTATTGATCGATGGCTGAAGAAAATGCAGATTTACACCGAATACGTGTAACTTCGTATGTCTCTCCTGTTGTAATGATATAATCGCTGAAAGAGGAGCCGTTTCAAACTCATTCGAAAAATCCCGGCACCAGCTACGTCACACGCCGGGCGATGAATCAGATCGAGTTTTGCAGATGAGATGACCATAGAGGCCGATTACTGCGGCGCGGTACGAGACGCCACAGAAGCTACCGCTCTAGCATTTTAACGAGGAGGTACCTATGTGCTGCTGTGGCCGAGGAAACGAAACGCACGATATTAATCGATTTCGGAGCGGCCGCGGGATATAATTAAAACTGTATTTGAGCCCGGAGTGCGGCGAAAGGTGAGACTGGTGACGGCAGTTATAACCATAACACGCCCCGAGCAAAAGTTGAAAGTTTGGACATGTCTGAACGTTAAATCACCGCCGAATCCGCAGCTTCGGAAGCCGACGCTGCGTCTAGCTCGCAGTTGCCGCTCGTCGCGCATGCTCCTGCACCGACCAACACTACTCCGATAAAAGCTCTCGCCGGGAGGACGTGGCCTGCTTACTTTATCTGCACGTTAGCCGGAAAACTGGTACGTGATTCGGTGTCCGATAACGAGCAAGAAAGTATCTTAACTTGTTCGTCCGTTCCGCCGCCTCGTCTTCCGTTTTTCTAACCTGTCCTCTTCCTCTTCTTCTTCTTCTTCTTCTTCTTCTTCCTCGTCTTGTTATATAATCATTAAACAGCAGCCGCCTAGCCGAACGACCAAACGTCAGCCCCTGCGCGACCTCGTCGATACCGTTCTAATAACTCTGCTGCACCGTGACCGGCACATATTAGCCGACGACGAACCGGAGAGCCGGAATTGCTCGGCTACTTTACGAGCCAGCCGCGTTCCAGCCGTCGACTGGGAATCTTAATTGCGGCTCATTACCGAGACCGCCTCATCGACAAGATGTGTCTAGAGATGGCTTGTCCGCTGAAGATTAGCCGAGCCGCTGCGACGAATCTGCGCGCAATCTTAATTACGCTAATACCGCGCTTGCCACGACATCTTCTTCTTTTTAATGAATACATAAAACACTTTCGCCCATCGCTCCACCTCGTTACAGCACTTTCGCCCGAGCGCACCGTCCTCCGAACATAATGCACACCGTTCGCTGATGGTGTATTAATTTTTAACGGCTGCCACTCTCTACTGTATTATCTCCTCTTCCCCGACTGAGGCCTAATCGACTGCATTCATTAGGACACGCAACGTTATACGCTACACGTAGCTTTCATTTAGTACGCGCAGCCTTTGACGTGAAATTCGCGCAACCAAGACCTTCTGAAACCTTCTTCTAACGTTCGACTAGAACAGTTTCGGCCATTTTTCTTTCGATCTCTCGTTCTTTTCCTTTACTTGCAGACCACCCCTCTTCCTCCCCTTTTGGGAACTTCGAAGTACATGGTTAACGGTCGTATTTTTTGTTTACATTTAATGCCAAGCCCGATGCGTTCGCGTCAATCCACGTGCCGATCCAAATGAAAACATTAATAAATGACGTGGTTCTTTTGATAAGCCGGTAATTTCTTTTTTTTTTTTTTTTTTTTTTGATTTCGATTTATTGGAATTTAACGGTTGAGTGACAGCACTAAAAAAATTCCTCTACCGCGTGACCATATTTTGAACCCATTCCGGTTTCTTAAGCAAAGCTATACGTACGTAAAATATACAGTTTTAGCAAAGGATCGGTCGGACCACGTTCTCTTAAGGCAGACTCATTAGCCGGCAAATGTTAATTTACAATTTTAGATCTTGCCTTTTTATCCTACATTTCTAATATATGTAGCCTTGTTATGTCGTGATGGGCAAGTTTGTTACTTTTTCTTCGGAACCAAATCGCAGGTTCGGTAACTGGATTAAACGGACCCATATGGGGGGATCCGGTATTTACACGCGCAGTAGATCACGCCATGTCAGTTGCTTAAAGAAGTCCGAAACGGCAGATATTACTCATTGTAAATGTTGTCAAAGTGCTTAGTTCTTTTTCCGTTGAATTAATTAATCAAATTTTTTTTTTTTTTTAGCTATCGCTTCGTGGGAAGGTTTCTTTTTTTTTCGTTAACGTTGAACAACTTAAATTACCCTATGTCAGACAAGAAAGAAAGGAAATAAAATGCAATCAAGTTATAATTTATGTATTTTGAGACGGATTCGGCATTTATTAAGTTTTATAAGATCTCTGATAGCGCCGCTGTCCGGCTAGAAAATATTCTCTCTGGCGAAATCATGTAATTTCGCGGCTTTTCTCGGGCAGTGTAAAGGCGAGGTATTTGTTTGATCGAAGACGCTAATTCGGCTAACAATCATGAAATTCCGGATGCAGCAGTTCTGTCGGCTGTGTCGGAGTAGCGATTTGGTTTCATTGTGTGTGTGTGTGTGTGTGGCCCAAAGGCGGAAATATTTTAACGGAGAGCGTGTGTATAATGTGTACCGAGTTACGCGAGCCGAGAGAAGATTTATAAAATCCGGCAAAATAGACGGGCAGGATAGCGACCGCTTTGAATAGTATTTAAGAATATTCTAGAAATATCGCTTCGGCAGCGCGTGTGATGTATTGTTAATTGTAATAAGATTAGTGATTTCGGCGATTCAGCGATATCGTTCGAAAAGGCCCATCGTGATAGACATCGTGTCGGTTATCAGTTATTATTCGATGCCTGAACACCGTCGGGGGCAGCATTGTTTCTATCTAGTTTGAATTTTTTTTCTCAAGTAATTAGTAGAGTCCGACCTTTATGGCCGAAACCGGAAGTTCCATATAAGGTCATGTTTTCGCGGGAAAAAGAAACAGTCATTCATAATCAGTCAGTCTTTATTTTTAAATCACATATTAATGATATTTGAAGTCATCATTAATAAAACATATTATCACTTCTTATTTCAAATTAATTATTTGTGCTTTTAATATTATTTATGAATAATAACATAAAATAAAAGGTACAAAACAAAATTACTTTTTACCTAATACGTTTAGGTACATAAAACAACAAAATACTCGTTTCATTTTAAGAACAAAATAATTTCTTCTAAACTTTGGCCATTTTGCATGGTACTCTTGTTAATGAACTACAATCTACAATCTACGCAGAATTAAAATTAAAAAGTACCTACCTACTAAGTATAAATATTTTTAATGCAAATAATCCTACTTGATGTATTAAAAGATTTTTCTCTCAAACTAAAATAAAAGGAAACTGTGAAGAGCTTCATTGAGCTACAACTGTTAATAATTTTAATGGACTGTGATAATTATCGATATTCATAATTGAACAATGTAATGTTATAAGCGAGAAACAATAATTTGACGTCAACATTTTCGCCTCGCAAATTGCTTCTTCTGGCAGAATAAATTTCACCAGCAGCATTAAGTAGTTGCTCACTGGAAACACTCGTTGGTGGAGCCGACAAGAATTTCCAGGGCAACCTTTCTCAAACACAGAAAGTAAGAACAAAAAACCGAATTTCTTTGTAACCTTGGCTCTGATAAGTAGACTTGAATAATTTGCTTAACTTGTAATAAGCGATTACCATCATCCAGAATGTACCGAATATGTTCGATCGCAGCCTCGAAACCTCTCGATCTCAGTTTCGGTTTCGATCGTAGTTTCGGCTGTATGGCAGCCGAAACCGAAAGTTCGGTCGGACACTAGTAATTAGTGTATTTTATTACAGTTTTTTTCTTCTTCTATCTAGTCTGTCGAATTTCTGTGGCTGGCACGGTTTTTTTTTTGAATTTGTATCGTTTCTTCAGGAAAATATACGCGATTTTTATACGAGAAATTTCTTATTGGACACGTGGTGGGCCCATCGTGACATCTCCGATACGGAGACATAACCGCCTTCGTGTAGCGTGTTTCCGAAGATTTTTTATTCCCTTTTTTTTTTTCTTAATTTTTTGTCCGTATTCTTCTTTAAAAGGCTTAATGTTCTAGCTGGAAGAGTTTTCCAGCTTTGACACACCTTAAGAAAGTGCCACTGGCGCCCGTTACGTTCTTCTTTACATCGTAAAATTAATTTCAATCAACTCAAATTTCATCGGTCCGAATTATATTACATCATCGAGAAAAGGGAAGAAAATCGAATCTATCACAATTTCAATATCAGAAAACTTGATTTTTTATTACCTTTTTAAAATCGGTTTAGCCAAGTCCCACTACTGCCTATATTATAATACAAAAAAAATTTAATTTTTATTTTCATCGAAATTACCATCAGTCGAAAAAGATGATAGCGTAGAATTTGATGTTCGAGGTCGTAGTATTTTAACTTTTACAACGGAATCGTGCGGAATTGACTTATAACTGCTGCAGTCAGAGTTGACGTATAATAACTTTAGTCGGAGTTGACGTATAATAACTATAGTCGGAGTTGACGTATAATAACTTTAGTCGGAGTTGACGTATAATAATTGTAGTGGGAGTTGACGTATAATAACTACAGTCGGAGTTACATCATCAGCTTCGCTGTGAGATGCGAATCCTTCCGGGTATTGATATAAATAGTATTGACTGCGGTAGATTTTGTATGCGAAAAATAATAATTCACAATTAATAAAATTTAAAAATATTTTCGTAACTATATTGACAGTTGCAAAAAGGAGATTAACGTGATTTATTTGAGACGATTTCGTAGAATAATTGTGGTAGATTATCGGAACGGAGCAGACACGAAGCGTAACACTGAAAAAAATGAATGCAACGAGGCTTTGAGTAGTCATGGCGCATCAGGTCTCCAATGTCGTAACGAAACAGCGGTTGCGCCTCAATCGTGAATTTAGCGTGAAAAGGCCATGATTTCCGGCAATTAGGCGATTAGATAGGCAAAAAAAAGTGTGATACGACTATTTGAAAATGACGGATAGAAAGCTTTAATAGAGAATACAAGTAAGGCGCCGATAGTGCAATATATAATAAAACTGGAACTGACGGCTAAAATAATACTTTGCCGTTATGAAATAAAAAGGCAAAAAAAGATTTCACGAGTATTCGGATTATTGACAAAAGTTGCAGGCCGATTACTCGCAAAAACCATCCCAATCACGGTGCAAAAAATATTTCCTACTTAATTTTCCAATTTCACGAGAACGAGACTCAATACCCTGTCAAGCATTTGGTTACTGTGCTTACTCTTAACGAATGTAACTTTTTTAAAGATTGTCTTTCTCAAACTACATTCCTTCGAAAGGTAAAGCCAATAAGGGAACTGAAAGAACGATCGCCTTGGAAAAATCTCTCTTTTCTGCTATTTCTTGCTTAAGCGGACAAGTACTTGTGCGCGTTTTAAGATCATCGGCCTTTCACTCCCTTTCGCAATGCACACGGGCAGATCAAACACTTGTGACGTGGATGCTAGCACTCATTCAATTTGCCGCAGAGTTCAGTTTAATAAGCTTAGGATGTGTACGAAAATGAAAAGAAAAAAAGTGTTTCAGGTTTTTGTTAATGTTTTGCGACTGCTTGGAGCAAAACTTGGAGAAATAGGAGAGTATGAACATAATAGAGAAAAAGTTATTACCCGTCTAGAAAGAAATGCTTGCATAGTGAGAGAGAACCGAATAAGGAAAACCATGACCGAAGGAAAAATAGTAGGAACGAGATAATGTCGTCCCATAGGCCAGGGCGATGGCAGAAATCTGTCTCGTGGCCATCTCCGATTAAAATTTCCTTCGTTTATTTTTTCGGTTTTAATCATTTTTTTGTTCCTTTTAATTATGTATCGGTAATTCTGCGTTGAACAAGAAAATTTTCGAAAGGACAGATATACCCTTCTGCTGAATTCGCCGCTACATTAGTGTTATTAGAGATATAATTAAGAAATTTTCTGCAGCATGCGTTTCAGCGCTGGGAAATGCCGTGAAAAGCTTTGTTTATATTTCACTATTTTTGTTTTTTTTTTTTTTTTTTATAGCCATCGAGAAATGCTCTATTCGGAATAGTAGTCAAATGTCATAGAGTTTTGTAAAATTAATAATGAAATTAAAACGACGACGCGTGAATTCGGAAAATAAAAATTTTTCTTTTGGTAAAAATGTACACAGAATTATTTCAAATAAAAAAGATCTCATTTAATCGCTTAAAAGCTGTGTATTGTTAGCGATGATATGAAATTATTTTAAACAGTTTTTTTATTTCAAAATCAGATTTTCTAAGCTCAAACAACTTTTTCTCGGACACCTCAATAAGGAGGGGCACATTAAGGAGTAGCTAAATCTTATATACTGTATTGGTTCCCGATCTGATTAGAATTGAACGATTCCCTCTTTTTCCAATCGTTTCTTGTAGCTGAGATGAAATTACTGTTCGACGGCAGGCCCGCAGTTAAAAGCAGGGACCTATTATAGAAAGTATAATCAGATCTTTACGCAGTCAAAGATATCAGATAGAAAAGAAAAGAGAGGATGAATGACGCGCTACGGAGAGTAGAAAGGTTCACTGGTAAAAGTGAGAGGTAAAAAGAAGAACGTAGAGCAGTAATGCAAGAACACTCTACTATATATATATATATAAAAATGAATAAAATATATATTAAATGAGAAGAAAAAAGAAGATATAAGTGAGAGGCGCGATAAGAAAAGCAAACTATATCTAAAACATGCCCTGAGTTATTGCCTTCGATAACAGAGTGCCTAGCTATCGATGAGAGATCAATTTGACTAGAGTAACGAAGGAAAAGGTATGCGAAGGATTATAATCACTGCAATGAAAAGGAATCGGTAATGAGATGGTTTGTAGAATACTTTGCGGATCGGCTACAATATTCTGAAAAGTCGAGGAAGAAGATGTACGGATAATGACATGCAGAACGACTCGACGGATAAAGCTGAACAGACGGAATGGAGTTCAACAGACTATTCGGAATAATTAGCAGAAGGACGGAAAGAATCATCTTCATTGAGTCCTTTAGAGTCATTAGAAGATTAGTTAACAGGATAAAGAAACGTACAAAAGTTGACGCATAGAGCGTGAGTGAAAGTTTATACCCTGAAAACTGTCGGAGGTAGACAGAGACGAGTGGTAGTATTGAAGTTTTATCGTCGGAAAAGCACCAATCGTAATGGACAAGTAAGAAAGAACACGTGTAATTAGTTGAGTATCTTGGCCGCTTAGAAATTAACTTACAAAAAAAGTAGTTCGTTTATATTTTTTCTTCTACACTCCTGACCGTTATGTAAATTTTGACATTCGTAAGCGAATTTTTTTTCATCATTTTCAGTGATACGTCATTGAATTTTTACCGGATCGTTGTCATATAACGGAAAAAGTGTTTAGGTGATTTTTGGATAGTATGTTAATATGAAATAAAAAGAAAAAAAAAATAATCGCGTATAAAAAAACAAACTCGAAACATTTAACGAAGCCGATGATGAAATAATTATAATTATCTTAGACAGACTGCGCTGAAAATTACAGAGCGTAGCGACTTTTTTGATCTTTAGATGGATAAAATAATTTCTAATTCAATGAACGATTATTTTAGCGACTTCGTTCTTATTATTATTCGAAAATTTTAAAGTCATTCGAAATTTTATATAAGAAAAAACAGGATTTATCTTTCAATAATCTTCGTTTTTTAAATTTTTAATTACACTTGTTCCTACGAACTTCCTTGCTTTTTGCAAACTTCGTGTATCTCTTTTTTCCTTCTCATTTAAAAATAAGTACTATTACAGTAAGTTTAAAGAAAAAGAAGGCGTAAGTAAATAACGGTTTTATTTTATTTTCCATATTGCAATTTTAGATTAGGAGCTTTCCAGATGTAATTTCAAGCATTGTCAATTCTTATGCGAATATCGCAGGCGTTAATGTTATTTCCCGCGATAATTAAATGTGTCGACGCATTCACGTTTTCTAAGCTTGTAGGGCGAATGTTTAAGCAACTCTGGTTATTTTCACATTTTCCCGAATTTAGCATGCGAAGGGTTTTCCTGTTTTTCCTTTTCGCTTGGATCCCCGAATCGCCAATTGTTCCTTTTTTTTTTGGTTTTCTGTCTCGCGCATTATTAATAATTCCTTTTCTTAAGAATTTATCGGTGCTGCTTTATGGTTTTATTTTGCATTGTATCCGGAATAGATTTTTTTTTTTTTTCATAATGAAAAATGCCCCTTATATGACGCACATTGCACCGCTCTCCGTTTCATTATCAGTTTCATTATTTTATCGCTTTTGGTTTCCTCATGGTTTGAAAAAAAATTTTATACAGCTTCAAGAATTTTTGCTTTCCCGGGTTCTTTGTTTAACAGTGGAAATAATTTTATTTAAAACTTTCCTTCGGTTTCATAGTTTGCTTGTTTTTTTTTTAGCCTGAACAATAGAATTCATTTAGTTCGTTCCGATTTTATCACAGTTAGTTATACTGTGTTATCTCATTCGGCTAGGACCTGGTTCAAATTTAGCACACTGAAACTTACAAAAATTTCGCTTGCATTGGGTTAGTATTCATAGTCGACGAGCCAAAAAAAAAAAAAAAAACAAAAAAAAAACATATTCCTTCAAAGTATTATATATATTATATATGTATATATATGCATTTCTGTATTTCTATTTTCTAATTCAGTGTGATTTAGTCCCGTTTCAGATACCGCTATTCAACCGTCTTTGATTTTCTTCTTTTTAATCAGAAATAGCGAATATTAGTTTTCTGTAAAAGAATTCAACAGCACATACACAGTTCATCTGCATTCCCAGATAATTTCATTCTACTACTCCCCTTGATTATTAATAATCACACATATATATATATATATATATATATATATATATATATATATATATATATATATGTATATTTTAATTTTAATTAAAAGTAAATTATTTGGGTTCATTTTTAATAATATCTGATTTTATCGTTTTTAGATGAAGATAAATTTATTATGTTTCCTTCAAATGTTTAAATTATATAATACTAAATTTATTTTTATCAATTTTTTTTTTTCTGTTGTCTAATAACAAAAATGAGATGCTATCTGTGCAAACCATAGATTTGTGGATGTTTAATTCAATTTTATTAACTAATTCGAAAACAGGATGTATAAATACGCTACACATTTAATAAATATTTCACTTAATTTCAGAGAATCTCACTTTCACATTATTTAATCGATTTTTGACGTTTTTATACTTGATAGATTGTACGTTGTGTTTAATTTTTTCCATATGGAAAATAGTCTATGTCATATTTATTTCCGTTACAAAAATTAACTGATTAAAATATTACTCGATTTAGAGACTATGGTAAAAATACAGGGAGCTCAACAAAATCTGGCGCCCGAACACACGGATTAATGAATCACTCCATTGCCCACAATTATGTGCGGTCATTAATTAAATTTTGCAGATCTTATGTAAACCATTAGTTATAACTTCAATATATGGAACGTTAACTGTGTACAATACAACACCAGACATAACTGATTTATTTTCCTTTCAAATTGTTTATGGGTGAAGGTCTTTGTTTGAAGAGCCCAAAAAAAAAAAAAAAATGTAAACCATTGTCCGCGCACTAGGTAAGTCTGTTTTAACTCGCATTCCTAAAAAAAAAAAAATTTATAACCATCTTGTATACAAAATATTGATGACGCTGCTTTCATAATAAGTATCGTTTTCACTAACTTTGAACGAAATGTCGGCCCCCCCACACATTAATTTAAAAAACACTTTCATGCTGAGACAGGCGCAACGTGTGTGGGAAAAATGTGAGCCTACGAACGACTGTTACAGTTTAATTAAAACAAAATTTTGCAATAGCCGAGTTGGGCGCTTTCAATACACGAATTCTGTATGCAACAACTGGAATAATATCTTTGTGTTACTGAGGGGTAAAGTAGGCGTTGTTAGATTAGGCTAGCCAGGCGTTTGCTGGGTATCAGTGGCAACGGAAAATGGAAACTTACAGTAGGAAAGGAATCGGCGCAGAGATTATACAGAAATATAACCTAACTACTTATAGCTGGAATCGGATTGTTGGAAAGTTTATCGCTGTTTGTTGGGCTGGGCCGCAGTCGGCTAGCGACAGAATGTACCTTAAATTTAGTCGCGTCGGTTCGGTTTATGGAAGAAAATATATTTGTTATCAACAATTTCACACTTGAAGGTCTATACGCGCATGTGAGCAGCGAAGGCAGAATGGCACTGGAAAGATAACAACTAGCGAAATTTCAGCCAACTTCCACCGAACAATGGCAATGTGCGAGCTTCGAATTTGCACGAGACCGGCGGTATGGAAACAGCAGCAGCAGCAGCAGCAGTGCCATGAAGTTCATTCATACGAGCGACCAAAGAGCGTGCAAAAACAGGAAATCGAGCTGATAAATTACGATACACCAACTGGAAAGATTACTAGTCCCTGAACTCATCTAAATCTTTCTGCTGGAGAAATTTCTTTCTTTCTTCGACCACACCGCCTCTTCTACAATTGACGTAGTTATTTAAGCAATTTTTCCCGGTTTTTTCCATTTAATTTTTAGTACGGGAACCGTTTATCACTCGAGTCCATTGATGGACTGCGAACGAGACTCTCATTTAAACATTTATAACGTCCGCGGCTATTTATCCCTTTTCAGCTTTTACGTCGGTTTACGAAAATTTTCTTAAAGTTGCGAGAAAACCCTAAACCGGTTGAGAAAATTAAAGCCGACTTCGATAAACTGTACTTCCAACTTTTATTTTTATTTTCGTAGTTTTTTTATGAAATTGTTTTTCTTTTAAATTAGTTTTCCCCTTTTTATAACGCTAGCTTTATTTACATAAATGTACGGCAAGAAAAATGCACAACTTCGGATTATAACAGCCGCCCCGGTAGTACAACTGTTTTTTTTCCAAATTATCAAGTTAAAACAATCGGTATTCTGTGTCGTTCTGATTTCGACTAATAAATGAGCTCGTACAGACGGAAAATATTCTCTCTCTCTCTCTCTCTCTCTCTCTATATATATATATATATATATAAATAATAGGTGATTTTTATTTATTCGTGCTGTGGTTGGCTTAAAAACTTGAAAATTATTTAATTTTTAGTAGCCGAAAATAATTAAAAATTGAGAATTTGAAAACTTGGCGCATTAAGAAAATTTGTTTAATAGAGAAATTAAAATTATATGTAGCTTTATCACGATGTGTAAATTGTCGAAACGTTTCAAAAAAATTTTTCCGAAAGTAATAATTTTGATTTTTACAAGTTGCTCAAATTGAAAAAAAGTTTTAGTCTGGAATTGTTGCACTGTGAGGCATTGGCAAGAACCGCAGGGCTTCTTGATTCATTTTTTTTTTTTTTTTTTTTTTTTTTTGGGCTCGTCAACCAAGGACTTTTACTCAGAAACAAAAGGTAAGGAAAGAAGTCGGTTATATTTTGATTCGATAAGAAATTTTATCTAAAAAGGAACAAATAGCAGGAATAATTAGTGGGGAAGGAAAGGACAGGATATAGGAAGCACAATAAGGAGTAGGAAGTCCAAGCTTCAGCAAATAAGAATATACAAGGCAGAACGCTCCACGGAGAGAGATGAACACTAAAAAAACACATGATCGGCGTCGCTAATAACTGCATCATCCGGATGGAGAGGACAGTGTGAAGAAGAAATCAAGGAAAAACGAAATTTAGATAATGGCAGCAAAGAATGGCCAAAGCGCATACGAACAATGGAAACAACATCAGAACGCCGAAGGAAGGGATACAAAAAAAACCATGAATATGTAAGTTAATTTATATATTGATAATAATAATGATAATAATAATAATAATAATAAAAGAACGTGACTTGTAATATTGGTAAAGTATATAACCTGTACATACAGGTTGTAAAATTGTAAAGATACCTTTTTTATTGCTTTTTTTTTACGCCTAAATATACTATGACTAATGACTGATCTCTAAACTTCTGCGTATTTTGTTCATTAGTTCGTTTTTAAAATGGCCGAACTAATTCGAACAAGATTTTTGGAGAAAAAACTTTGAGTAAATTTTTCTTTTTTTCTTTCGAAACATCGGAAAAAATTACTTATGACGGATGTGAATTTAATAATTACGTTTGAATACCTTCCGAACATTGGTCCGCACTTCTTTCGTTTATAATATTTATTTACAATATTTATTAATAGAATATGTCTACAGTCAGACAGTGTTGAACTGCGAAGAGAAGACCGTAAAATTTTACAAAGCTAAAAGTATTAATTTTACGGTTCTTGGCAACAAATTATACGTTTTAATACCAAAAAAAAGTCAACTCATTATAATAGCGAAAAAAAGTCAATAACGACGAATGTTAGGTATTAAATCGCACACAAATTGTACGTGATTTTGAATTACGGCAACTGGCTTGTTTCCAACCATCGCGTGAACTTATACCTAATGATATGAAATTATTAGAATTTTTTATTCTTAAAAATATCAAACATTCAGTAATACGAGGAATATTAATCCATATGCAGGCGAAAAAGTCTAATCGAGGTTTTTAAGATACTTTATAAAAGCTAATTCGTATCCTATCCCAAGTACAATAACTATGACAATTAATACAATTAATCATCTAGTCGGATTTTTGACGCCATTATTAAAACTAATATTTCTATGTAAATCTCGTACTGGATAAGTTTATTTTTTGTTTTCGAAATACCAAATATTACACACTAAAAAGGATCCCCTATGTTACATTCATCATGCCAGGATGTTATTTCCAGATCTACTGTTACTCTCAAACTGTGCCACACATATTTATTTATTTTTTTTCCGAAAGAAATCCCAAAAAGTCTTATTTACACGATCCCCCCTAAAATAGTACGTTATATTTGCGCTGCGTTATTACAGTAAACCATTATAACATTCTCGAGGGGTACATTGACGATTCAGTAAATTATGGTAGCAGATAGAAATACAGAAAAGTTAGAAAACAAAATAGCAATAGTATATAAGAATATAAAAGAGTTTCAAGAAATATCCTAATCTAAATATGAGCAAAAGAAATTTGATGGCATTCAACTACAGAAAAATGAACATAAACTTAAACAAATACGGACTGCAGATCACAGTAAAGGATCAATTAAAATGCCTGGACGTTCTGATAGATAAAAACCTTAAATTTTACAATCACTGCGAGTACATAAATGATAAAATTACGAAATTTATTAATTTATTCACAAAGCTGTTTAACAATAACAATCAGATGAATTACAAAAAAAGAATAATATTATATAAAACAATGATATTATCAAATATCTATTATATGGTAGTATTTTTTACATTCAATAAATTTCAAAAATTTTCAGCGAGTATACACATAATATCAAAACAATCGAACTAATCGAAGCTTACGAAACAATAAATTATACAAATGCATTAGTTATAGTGGGAATATTCATACTTAGAAATAGAAAAACATATGTCAATATTTTTGCAATCAAAAATGGATTAAAGGTAGAACAACAAACTTTCGAAAATATCACATATACAAATAACGGATATTATATGAAAGAGAATAAAATTTTAACAGCTAGACAATTTAAAAAATTTATCAGCGAACAATAATATATAGAAAAGTTTGAAACGGTGTAGATAGTGTCATGACGGAATAACGAAAAGTTCTCTTTTCCAACCATTAAGGAGAAGCTAAGTAACGCGGACTATGCTCTGAATGTTAACGACGTACTATTCATATTAGCGGACATGGAAATTTCAAAATCTATCTGAAAAGATTTAATATAGCGGGGGAACTGAAAATTGGATTAGATGCAACGAGCAGGACAGTGTACAGCACATATCCTGAATGGATGCAACGTTCTAAATACAGAAATAGCGGAAAACTGTGGTGAATTGGTACGGGAAAACATAAATATTTTCAATAAATTGCTCAAAAAGGAATTGGAATACACAGGAAGACTAATATTAATTCACATTAAAATTAAAGTATATTAAGTTAAAGATTAAAGATTGTACAATGCGGAGTGGAGGAATCCAAAACTTAATTGGATGGTTTCCACCGGAAATATAATAATAATAATAATAATAATAATAATAAATAAAGAGAGGTACATTCTAAAATTTCTGTTTGAAAATATTAATAGGTTATGATAAAGATGTCGAAAAAAATAATTTTCATTTTTTAATAGATTTAAAGGTAATTGTACTTTTAAAAAAATGTTAAAAGTACTTAAATTACACTATATGTTTTTTACAATACGAATAATGTGATATAAATTAATTAAAAATACAATGGACTGTTAATTTTTAAGGTCGTTCCTTCTTGAAACGTCAATTAAAATATTTTAGTATCATATTAACAGAACGCGTAAATCGAGAGAAGTTCGAACCACAGTTTGCTTTCGTCGCTATCCGAAAAAATACTGAACCTCAATACAAATTATTATGAATATTAAAACTTTTTCATTTTTCTCGTTCGTTTTCCTTGACAATTATTAAAATTCGTGAAGGTAGATTTTAATTAAAATTATACATTAAGCTTTATCTTTTGCTACAGTCGAACTAAAAATACCTGTAGGCGTTTCGAAATTAAAATAAATAAATATTTACCGGTGTGTAAAGCACCTTTTTCATTATTTTTAAGGCGATTTAGTCTCGAATAGAAAGAAGTATAATCTCTCAAATAGGGTTACGCGAGCAGAGTCACCAATTCGCCCCCGTTACTTTTTATAAATACCTATTTCGATTTGTTCAGTCGACCGGTAAAAGATCGAAATCTGAGCGTCGACAAATCAAATTTCTGTTTCTTTCGCAATTTAGGTCCAGAGAAATCACTGTTTAGCGTTGGTTAGGCCAATGAATCTCGACAGTTTTCAATATAATTAGGTTATATAATTTATACACACACCTTTGCTTCGAAATACCTTTGCAAAACTAAAAAATGCTGCTCTAGGCAGTCCTTTTTTTTTTTTTTTTCATTTTCCAGAGAAGCACACTCACTCATGGGAACGGGAACTTTTATCGTGAAAGAGATTTCGCTAAATATTATCTTTGCGAGTACAGTTTCGTGTCTTCATCTTGCGCAGTTAATCACTCAAAAGTTACACTGCCCAAATGAAATTCGAGCACCATTATTACTGTAAACTTTAAACCTGCCATCCGATCCTACAAACTCGCGCTTTAAAGGTAGACGATGAAAAGAGAGAATTTGGTTCATTCTACGGCGATAACTACTTCAATTAGGAAATCGGTCTCACCGATTACTATGTAGACAATAAAGAAACCGCGTTCTGTGCCACCACCGTATAACACGACGGTCAATTATAATCTATACACGCTCTTTAGCTGCTTCGAGTTCCGTGTCCTTTGTTGATATTAAACGACCAAACTGCTCTGACTGCTCTGTTTAGCGTGCCCAATTATTAGAAGCAAAACTATTCCGGCCTTTGGTGCGCCGAAACAAAAAAATCTTAGTTTTTATGGCGGAGGAAAAGACAAAATCAACAATTTATATTTATTTAAATTTTTAAAATCCGCACTGTTAATTCCTTGTGAAGGCGCTGCCTATCCGAAATTTACCGTTATCAATAAATTAATCCCTTGAAATGAAATAAATGGTACGCACAGATACATGTACAGCATGTACACCAACGGATCCCCAAACGAGGAGATCACAGCAGTATTCATAAATGGCCTTCTACATTGAAAAATTTTAATGAATCCACAAAATTCTACTCTTTTATTTTAGTCTTGTATCACCAATTTGGTATTCGAAAAATTTATTAAGATTTTTATACGCGCCTTACTCTCTCCTCGTATATATGTTTGATTTTCGTTTTTTTTTTTTTTTTAAATCAATTACTCTTCAAATTTTTGTTTCAGATTGCCGACGTTTTTTTTTTATTGGCCTCGCAAGGGGCTGCGACCCTTGACCCTTCTTGCTAACATTTCTGTCTCTTTCTCTTCTATATTTTGTATGATCAAAATTTACAATGTAATTCTATTAAATTTTTATAATAATTCTCGAAGTCGGTATCTTCGTTTTAAAAAAACATTTTATTTTACAATTTTTAGCATTATACTTGAATCTTTTTCTTACTAAAAATACATTTTTTTTGTCACATTATTCTCCATATTTTACGCTGAAACAAAAAAAAAAAAATCGATTTTTTTTATTTTGAACTGCATTTTTACGGTAAAAACATCAAAAGTTACATTTCCATGGTCATCTGTTATACTAATAAAAAATATAAAGAAAAAAAAAATTATCTAAAGAGGCCGCATTTTTGGACAAATACTCAGTTCATATTCATCAATTTTCATCGGGACTTACATGGGGTCTGAGTGATACACTTCCTAATGGACAGGTAATCAGTAAAATCGGTCCATATGAATATAAGTTATTCGTGAACAAACGTAAAAAAAAAAAAAAAAACAAACAAAAAAACGGGACAAACATATATAACCTCCTTTTTTTTTTTATGGAAGTCGGTAAAAATTAAAGTATAACAAAAGAGAACATAAAATTTGGGCATTTTTTCGTTACATAAAATTAGGACACTTTTTGGGACATTTATTCTAAATTAATATATTAATGACAACGTCATTCTTGCCGCATCACTTTTTTTGTCCCAAAATGTTACATTATATAATTTATTTATTTAATGTCGCTCGGCAACTGGGGCCATTTGCGACGCCGAGAAGTTACGTCTTATAAGTAATAGACTAATAAATGAAAATTACGAAAAAGAAAATTAAAATAAACAACAAACGTTACATTGTGTATATATAATGGATTGTTGCCCTGGTTAATTACGAGTGTGTTATTCTTACGTTAGGATTAACAAAAAATTCTGCTACGATCTTGCGTTATGGAAGTCATGATAGTCCTACGCAAACCGTAAATTAAATTTATTAGTTTTGAAGTATTTCTTGATTAAAATGAAAACAACAAACAACTTATTTTGCGACGAATATTTCACGGTTAATTGAAATCAGCTCTTCCATAGATGTCGTGAACTTTTATGTTCTGTCCCATAAAAATGTTGACATTAAATATTTACTTTTTTTTGTCGCACATTTGGAAAGAATAACGTTGCCAATTTTTCTCGTTCTATACGAAATACAGAGGTGATAGAACTTCGGGGGTGCCCTAGGCGGGGTCAAGGACAAAGCCCTCTGCAAGGCACAAAGGGCCAAGTTTTATATATATATAAGCTTTATTCTTTGGACAACATCCACTGATGGATGTATGGAAGTCGCCAGCGGGAGGTAGGGACAACTGCCGGAGCCTTGAAACTTTTTAATCAACTGGCCATGACGAGTATTCTTAGGCACGTAATCATGGACAATTTGGAAGACTTTTATGATAAAGTAGTAGAACAATTTGCCAGAAACCCACGAAAATTATGTTTTAATTAAGATTTTATTCTTGTTTAGTAAAATATTAAGCCTTTACAACTTATAAATTTTATTTTTCCTATAACTCGTATCCTCTTTCTATCATCTTGCTCCAACACCTGGCGGCTAGAAACTCATCCCCCCCTCCCCGGTCATAGGCTAGCGACGCCCTTGGATATATGGTCTTCTCGTAGAAGAATTCACTGCGTCATAAAATAATGTTTTTTTTTTTTGTTTTTTTCTTTTTTTAACTAATATTTACGGCTGGCGTTGGAATTTCTAACGCGATTTCTAAACAACGAAAAAACGTGATTATATTTCTTATTAGCACTAAGGTAATCTTTTCATGACGTTCTTCTAAAAATTTTTTGGAAAAGTCCGTTTAGATTTTTCTTGGCATAGTGAAATATCGAAACGACGCTATAAATTTCACTAACGGTAAAACGTTACGAATTTTGTTACAAAATTTTCTTACGAGTAAATCTGCCGGCCCGAAAGATTAGCCGATAATGTCAATACGAAATATCTTCTATAAAACTCTACTGCTAGCTCCGTGTTAGATGTCATTCAAATAGTGGCACTCTCTACATTATTACTATTTATAAATACTACCAATAGTGTTAAAAGCCTACATTTTTGGTATAGGTTTCTCTCGACCTCGTCCTTTTCCTTAGGGGAGGTTCTGAGCAACTTCATTCTAATGAATATTGTGCGAGAATTATCTTTTGATCGTCCCTTTTTCGGAATGTTAGATTAATTTGAACGCGAAATTCTTCCCCCGCATGGGCGTCGCCAACGGGAGGCAGGGAGGGGCAGCTACCCCCCCCCCCCCCCCGGAGCCTTGAAACTTTTTAATCAACTGGCATTGATGTCTATTCATGAGCGCGTAATCATGGGCAATTTCTAAAACTTATGTTTTAATTAAGATTTTATTTTTGTTTAATAAAATATTAAGCCTTTTTTTATTTTTCCTATAAATCATAGCCCCTTTCTATCATCTTGCCCCTCCCTGGCTCATCGGCTGGCGACGCCCTTGTTCCTCCGTCTGTAATAATGCTAAAATTGATACGTAAGCTTTCCTTTATCATCGGTTTTTTGTTTTCTTTATATTAATAATGCCGATCCCATCTTAATAAGAAACGGTAACACGGGAATACACCAGACCATTAGGGTTCTGTAAAATTATCAATATATTACATCAACATTCTTTACAGGGCCGGGTCCAGGGGGAAGTTAACCTCCCCAATTAGAACTAAAATAGTTAACATAAATACATAAAAATCTAAAAAAAATCAAAAATTTAAAATAAATATTGATGATTTTTTAGGGTGCTTTAAAAGAAAAAAGAAAAAATATGCTCCAATTTTTTAGGACTACTTCATTAATATTTTATGCACAATATTTTATTACGAATATAATCAATAACATATGTAATTTTTATTAATGTTCATATACGGGGTAATTCATTTATGTAAATTATTAATACATAAATGAAAATGATGGAAATTATTAATATTATGGGGATATTAATGAAAAATTTATTGTTATTTATAAAATAAATATGTCAAAAAAATCCCGCCCTCCTTCAGAATTCTGAGCACAGCCTTGATTCTTTGTAATATTATTCGACATATCGTTACAAATTAGAGTAATAATTAACAAAATTAAACGAGAAAAAGCTGCGAAAGATTAATGCAATAATCTAGTTAAAGAATGAAAAGAATACAAAAAAGGAAGAAAGATAAAAAAAAAATTACAATTTTGTATAGTTTTCCTGATGCCGCAAACATGCAATATGCGCAATTTTTTTCGATTTGAGAATTCTTTAGTTTCTGTACGTGATTCAGTTAATTTTCTCAAATAAAGCTATTAATGTCAAATAAGATTGTAACGATAATAGTAATAATAATAACATGAAATGTTCGAGTTTTAGAAAAAACACTGCTACGAAAAAAATCGAACGGAACCAATGTTTAAGCGCTAGTTCTCGAAATTAACTATAGTCACCGGAGGGTGATACGATAAAATTTTCGGTTATCCCATTTTTGGCGAATTTAACGCGACAGTCAGTCGGAAGATTCCCACAAACAATTTTGAAATTTGCGTAGTTAAATAAACCGCAGATTCGATTTTAATTTTGTCGTTTTACTAAATTAACAACTGTCGCGATTTAAAATGTTTTCTAAGAGAAATATTTAACCATTTCCGCAGATTTTGCTAAAAGCGAAGAAAATTTATCATCGCCGGATCAGTTTTCTTTTTTCCGAAAAAAATTGTTTTTAAATTTTCGAAAATTTCCATTATCTATTTTAACTCCTCTTATTTCTGCGTCCTGCGAGGTTTTTATTTACTCGTCGCCTTAAATGTCACCGTTATCAAAATCAACATTGTATAAGTTATCCATCTTCTCTCAGATATTCTCCATTTCGTTCACGTGACTGCTTATTTAAAATCATGTTATTCTCCGCGATCTAACGTTTCTTTTTACAAATTATTTTTCAATCTTACACACATATACATCAGATATATATATATATATATATATATATATATATATATATTCATACTAATACCTTGTGTTTCGAGAAAAGAAAATGAACAACTTACACTAATTCTACTACAAAGCTTGTAGAAGTGATGTTGCGATTGAGACTACGTCATTATTATCTTTTTTATTTTGATTTTTACTTCACGTGTCTTTTTTCAAAATTACACAGAAAAACCTTAACACATATATCATAATGTTTTTTTTCCACATTACCACCACCGACCGGCAAGGAAAGCACAGTAGAACTACTTTATTGGATAATTTCTATATCGTAGATCATTTTCGTTGTTTCTTTTTATTAACAGAAAAAAAAAAAAAAAAAAAAAAAAACTCAGACCACAAACAGAGAAAATGTATATGTATATTATTTGAATTAATAGCAACATTGTACTACGTCACCGCGAAACATGTTGGTATTAATTCGGAAGCTAAGTGTATTTTCTATTTGTTTAATGTATCCTCTGTATTAATTCTCTAGCCGAGTTTTTCTTTATTGTGCCTTGCGAGTGTATTTCCTATTTGTTTAACGTAACCTACTTCATTTATTAATTTTTTATTCGAGTTTTTCTTTATTTTTCCTTGTGTGTACCTTACAGCGGATGAATATCGGAATTTAGATAAATGAATTTTGATCAGAATTAATTTTCATGAATGGTCGCTTTCTGACACTGTTTCTGATTCAACTAGTCCAATAACAAAAATAAAGTGGAATGACGGAGAAGTATCGACGAACATGCGCATATTAAGGAACCTCCTTTTATGCAAGCTTCTTTGTAATAGTAGTGGATCGTCTTTTTCTTTTTAAGGAAATACTTTTTTTGAGTAGGAAAAAACCGTTTCTATATGTAGCGAATCCGATCGGCGACTGTAATTTTCGAATTTTTCAGTCTGAAATGTCCATTATCTTCGGATCCGGAGGCCGTTTGACAAATTTTCTCGTTCCTACAACGGAAAAAAAAGTTAAATTAATTACATAATTACGGTAACTGTTCTAAATGACGGGGTTACACAGACGCTTAATAAATAATTAATTAATAGCATTCATTTCATGAAGAACGCGATGTTACTTTTATCATCCGTTTGTTCCATTTTGGATGTGAACTCTGATATTATTCTGGTTTTCTATAAGCTAGAGTGGTCGAAAAGTGTAAAAAAAATCTTTTTCGCGTACAAAAAATATCAAAAACGAGATGATTCTTTGCAAATGTTTGAAAATTCCGATATTTTTCAACATACTCCGCTTTTATATCTTGCTAGGAATAGTGAAAGTCTTTTGCGCAGAATTCAAAAAAAGATAATGAATACCTTATGTTTTCGCTTTGATGGTCCTAAATTTCAATTAGAAATCGTCACCCGAATTTGAATAGATATCATTCTCGGCTAAATGGTCGTCTATTTAAAATTCTATAGAATGCATTAAAAACCTTACTGAACGCCCCCCTCCCTCCACCGAGCTATATTGTTGCATTTTGTTTCATTGTCATTTTAACTTTAACTGGTTAACGTGGAACACGGGAGAATTGATTTAATAATTACCAAACACGCGCCCGCTGATCGAAATCATTTCATTCGCCATCATGCTTTCGGCGAATTACAATAGCAGTACCATCTCCGACATTTGCAGTAATTGCGAGGCGAAAGGGTGTTGGCGTTGCTACGTCCTGCGCGTCTAGGTTAGTTGAGAAAAAAGACCGCTGTCCGATATGAGGGTGTTGGTCAGCCGTGTCCATTCGATCTGAAGAATTGGGGTGTTGTCCTGTGCAGTTTTGACGAAGGGTCGCGCCTAACTGCCAGTCTGTTTTCTTACAAATGAGGGTAGTGAGTTTAACTAACAAATGGTGAACAGTCTCGGCGATGTATTTTGTTTCAATTAAAATCGAAATAATGGAATAATAATCAGTAATAATAATAATAATAATAATAATAATAATACATAATAGCGATGATGATGATGGTGATGATGATAAAAACCGCTGTGACGAAAATAAACGTTGTTCAACAAATATGGCCGCGATAAACTGATTTAAATTTCAATTTCTGTCCTCCCCCACAAATTTTTAAGTTTTGTTTCTTTTGTACAGTCAAAATTATTATTAGTTACTTTTTTTTCGATTTTGATGGTTTTTTGTTTTTTTTATTTTAAATTTGTTGCACGAATTTCGTAATTTTTATATCATTGATAATATTACTTTCCTTCTATGTAGTCTCCCATATTTACGAACTTTCGAAAAACCGCAAACTCTCTTCTATAATAGCAAAAAAACCGAATGTAATCCGAGCATAGCATCTAATCCGTTAACTCGTATTACAATTAAAAGAAATGTAAAGAACATAGTGCACTTATCCGATTTTCAAATTTTCGTTAAAATTAATTAAAAAATCAAATTAACTGAATACCGGCGAATATTAAAAAAAAAAACGTAGCTCAGAAGTTATCTCTATCGGGAAATAACCAATACGTTCGAAAAACATGAAAAAGCCAAAAACCTCGATGCAATTATTTTGCACTTGTAGTTTTCATTTTTAATTAGACCGAATTTAATTAGACACAGGGAAGGAACCGATATTACAATAACTATTTTCCGCTGTCCGACGTTAGTTCCAAAAAAAAAACTGAAAACTTGGACGGTTTTGATCGAATGCTTACCGAATAAAGCCGAAATCGATCTTATCACCTTTACGGAGTTCATCATTTTTATTTCAGGTTACTTTGCTCCGCGGCGAAAAAAGTCGCTCCTAACAACATATTGTTTCCGAAGGTGATGCGTATGCGCAATGAATTTCGCACCAACTTATTTAATTAGCTACCTGAGCGAATTCCGAGTTTGTAGCAGATATGTGATGAAGAGTGACACTTTCTGACTATTTACCACACACCGCTTTAATGTTCGATAAATTAAATCGCAATTTTCTTAATTAAACTTCTAAACAGTTAGTCGGAAGATGGATTTCCTCAATGGTAGCTTTCTTTTCTATTTGATACTTTAAACGTGTTGCTAAAAAGCCGAAACTTTTTTCACGTGCGTTTCTTTCAGAATCGATATAATTAAAGTCTTAAAAAGAATGGAAAGTCGGATTTAATTCGACTCGCAAGTTAACCTTTTCAGGAAAAGGCAAACTTCCTCTAAAGTAACAGCGGACAACAAAGTTGAAAAGAAGATCAAATAATTAACTTTTGACAGACTATCAGTATGTTTCCTTTCAATACAGGTGTTTCTATATCTTGTTAACTACTCCTCCGCAAAACTATTGTTCGCTTGTTTATACGGCTCTGATGCCCCATCGAAAAACTTCATACCGGATCTGGCAGAATTATTTTAACCGTTGACTAGCATAAATTAAAAAACTTACTTCTTTAAACTGCCGTTTATCAACTTTTTTTTTTTTTTTATCATTATTTAGTAATGACAGTTTGATTATATTTACACAAGAATAATGCCGGGGTTCAAATACTAAAAAAAAAAAAAACAATTTAGCATATGAACTGTTGCCTCGATATGTTCAGTTGAGCAAATAAGTTTTATAGTCGATTTTGTTTCTAGCATATCCATTATATTAGAGTGAACCCATTTTCATTTTCAAATGAAATTTGCGTCGGCAGTCGTACGCGTAAATTACTCTAAAATTTCTGGTCTTATAAAAATTGCTCAACTAAATTTTCTATTAGTTCATGTTCCGTCACTTTCGACGCTTTCCGAAATTAATTTCTCAATTCATTCTTGTACCGTCGTTTGTCTAATTTTCATTATTTTTTTCTTAAACGATAAACTAACTTTAAAGTTCCAAACTAGAGTGGAGTTCCATTTTCGTAAAAAAGTTTATTCGTTGTTTATTCCGTTCAATTTTTTTTTTAGTCTTAATTTATAACCCTTATATATAAATAAATAAGCTGAGTAGATTTAATTTTTCGGTACATTATAGTTAGTACTTCGCTGTACATAGTAAAGGAACTATTGTAATTTAGCGCCATTATTTTGATCATCCTGATCCTTGTATACGGATGATAAGAAGTGAAGTACTTTATTCGCGTAGTATTTTGAATCTCACATTTCAAGAGAAATATCCATTTTAACTGTCCTTGGATTCGTTTTTAAGTCGTTTTGCGTGACGTGAGTATTATGTATGTATCACGTATGACGCAAAAATGGCTCCAGTCGCAGAAAGTGTTGAAATTTTAAATTTAGGACTCTTTTAACATTTAGTGTTGTTGCGCATGTGTATCTCTCTTTTTCGTTACAATCGATTGTGGTGCGGAAAGGACATATCGCTTGGGTAGGATATTGTGAAATTTTTCTTATAACTCGAAAACAGGTGTTAGCCGTAGAAAGTCGAAATTTTCTACTCGTTATTATTATAATAGCTGACTTTATAACTCCGATTTCGGTTACATTCGGTTAGGCCAAAGGGACACTACTTCTCTTGGAGCGTTTTTTTAAAATTTTCTTATAACTCAAAAACTGGTAGTCGCAGAATGTTTAAATTTTGGTATTCGGGATTTATGTAATCGTATATCTCTGATTTTGGTTACAATCGGTTGTGCTAAAGTTGCACTTCTTTCGGAGGAGGGCCTTGTACAATTTTTTTTCTTATAACCGATAACGGGGGTAGCCGTAGAAAGTCGAAATTTTTTATTCCGGATTCTTATAACATCTAATCATATACCTCTCTTAGGACAATAAGCTTGCGGAATATAAATTTTAATACTCGTTGCAATCAGCACGTATCGAACTTAACCGACGATTGCACACGGCAATTTTATAATTAAATTAATTGCACGAATATTTTAATTCTAATTATCGAGTTACAGAAAAACAAGGATACCAAAAAAAAAAGTGTGTGAATTATGACTGATGATTTATCTTTTTTCTTATAAATGTTTTAAATTAAATTTCTTTTGCTGTTTTTATTTATTTTATATATTTTAGCCGCGTCACCCACACTCGTTTTGCTGCTGTTTAGTAGTATTAAAGTTATATGTTGCCCGCATCGGATTTTTATCTTAAATATGTTTTCGCAATTAATTCGCTTTTAAATATAACAATAGTTTTCAGCAAACGTCTAAACTTTTTCTCCTTTTGTTAGATGTTCGCGTTGTACTTTTTATTACGCGTCTCTAAATAACCTTAAACGTTCCTATTGGTATCTGTCGAAAACTTTTCCACCAATGGTTTATCGCAATCGGGACCGTCCATTTTATGTAGACTTCCTGTAAACATTGTTATTTGTCGAATTTTTTATTTGTATTAATTTTCGCTTTTTAGAAACCATTTCTATTCGTCCTGAGTGTTTTTTTTTTTTTTTTGTTAGATTGTATTTTCTCTTGTACCGCGAGTTGTTATTACGAAAAAAAACGAAAAAAAGTAGTTGTTAAAGAATTTATTAGGGACGTGTGAAAATTTTTGTGAAAGTAAGGAAGGTTAAATTATCTCGATAGATAGGACGAAGCATTCCACAAAGCGAGAGTTAGAGAAGCTAAAGGACGAACGAATAAAGTGATTTCCATTAGAACTGAAGAATCCGAGCTGCAGTATGTGACAGGCGTTATATGTAAATATGGAAGAGAGATTTCTGAAAAACCAACCGATTCTGACCCAGGCGTGCGCGAAACAACGCAAATCCCTTCGTTATTTTTAAGACGGCCTTGACTGAGCGAGATCGAAAAATTGAAGTATCCCTTGTTTCTTGAATTTATTAAACGCGTTACACAGAATATTAGATGTTGCTGGAAGCTACTGAAGTCACGAATCATTCCGTTCGGAATTAACCAGGTATCCAACCTAAATGGGACTTCTATATAGCTTTCCATCCTCCGGTTGCTGTATTTTTTTTTTTTTTCTAATTGTTGTTTTGTTTACACAAATAATTTTTTTTTCTTCAGAAGAAAAAAAAAATGATTTTCATTAACCCTTTTATGTTTACACATTTCCGTATAAATACGCGCTCTTAAAACAGAGAAAGGTTAGTACATATTTCGCTTTTATCTTAATTAATAGTATACTTCTTTTCTTTTTTTTTTTTCTGCTTTTCCACTATAAAGGAATGAACTGGAAACTTTAAAAATCAGTTCGAGATTTTAAGTTTTGATCGCGAAATTAACTCAGTATCTACAACGAGATGCGCCAAAAACGAAAAGCGAAAGTAACTATCAAAAATAATTTTAAATCTTTTCCGAAATAGATAGGATATATATATATATATATATATATATATATTTCAGATGCCCAACATAAATAAGAAAAATTAACATAAAAAAAATTATACAAAAAGCATGCAAATCGTATTAAAAAATATTAAAAAACATCGACTAGTTTTGATCTGAACGATAATATTGAATCTCTATATCTTGTTTCGTTTCAGACAAATGTATATATTTTCTATTCCATCGCTCGTTAAAATACCCTACATCAGTAGTAATCAATCGATATAATTGAAAACAAACCCCGCGAGCATTAATAAATAAGGTTCCCCGAAAAGGGAAAATATAAACACAGTACGGCGGTCACAACTTTGTAACCCCGGTGCCTGCCGGAAATGGGATTACTTTTCTCCGAGCGATTAGCTGGTTACCATCCGCGCTCAATAGTATTATAAGACGGGCTTTAGATTGCGCATGTGCAGTCGTGCCAAATTTTAACACCGATCTGTGAATGTAAAGATCACAGAACTCTGTTATCGTGCTTTGAACCGGACAAGAAGAGCTCATACTACGCCTTTGATCACCATTTGTATATACTTGATTCTTATAACTTGAAGTAGGTTTCTTTTATCCTATGCTCAGAGAAACAATATAAAGAGTTAACAGTTAAATAGCTCTGATAGAAAAGAACTAAATATAGGGACGACGGACACAAAGAAGAGAATGACGAGATATACGAAACACAGTAAGGAGCGAAAACGTCAAGTGCTAGGAGTTGAGTGTAAAGAATGGATCGTTCATTTAAGAAGGACAGACACTCAAAAAGAATGTGATTGAAATCACAGAAAGCCTCATCGTTCGGCTCAGTAAGCTGCGATTCTCTTTTTTAAAACACATATTCAACTTTAATCTGATAGCGTTCTATAAAATTCAACACCTTTTTCTTCTCTCGGCCCTTGAGCGGCAAATAAAAGCATCGTTATTATTATATACAGAGTCATCATAATGTCGTCTGAAAATTACTCCCAAAACGAATTTTCCACGAAAGCAGAGCCTTTTAAAAACTTCTTAAATTTACGCCGGAAAATCAGTGAAAAATTTCACAGTTTCGAATTTTACGAATAATATGGAATAAAGAGATAATAAGTTTGCCTAAATTTCGGGGAAAAGTTGGCAATTTTTTACAACATTTTTGCATCTTTATCGCCTAGTTTCGTATTCCGACGAATTTCTTCTAGACTACCAGAAAAAAAAAAATTATTGACAGTCTTGGACTTCTAGTTCTACCCGTGTCAATATGACGCACGTGTTTTTCGGAACTTTTGATAATTTATTTTTGCAAACTTAAGAGCACACATTCTTCACTAACGCTAATAATTCGATTGTTGATGAAACTACGACGACAAGCTTGCCTCGACTAGGTCTTCAAAAGTATCGTAAAAAGAAAAAAAAACATTGGAAACTACCTCTTTCCCGCAACTAGTGTAACAACGGCCGAGCAAAAAATTACGGCGATCGAAAGTTCAAACATTTCAGCGGCGTTAAAAATCTAACCGCAAATATAATTTTATCCTGGTCGCAAAATGATCGGAATATTAAAAAAAAAAAAAAAAAAAAAACAAAAAAAACTCGGTACGAGTAAAAACCGAATTCGATTAAATCCGTAATAACCGAAAAATTCCCTCATACTGGGAAATGAGTAATTTTTAGTTCTTTCACGAATTTTATAGGCGAAATATATGAAACTATATATTTTTAAACACGAAGATTGGAATCGACCGTAATTATTGTCACTTTAGGACGCTTCGCTTAACGACCGATTAGCAACAACTACTCAGGATTGCGACAACACTAGTAATCTCCTCGTTTAAGCTAATTCCCTTATTCAAATGAACTTAAGCTTGAAATATCACACGGCTAGGTCATGACCCGGCGGTCGAGCAAAACAGAAGACTATTGAACGATAATCTAACAATGTTGGCTGAATCGCCGGTACCGTAAAACTTAATATTGAAAATCAGGCCGAAGGAGAAAAAGCCTTAATTCACACGATGACACATGGGCATGTGTTGAGAGAGACCACAATTACAGCAGATACCTTAGAATTGTTGGAAGAACATGCTTTACAACCGTCATACTACTGCAATAGAGACATGGTGAAGAAATGAAAATAGATGGTTTAGCATGATAGTTTGACACTGCCAGCTATATAGCCAAATGAGTACATTTATTAATACAGCTGTTCACGCGTTTAAGCGAGTCTTTGGAGTTTCTTTATAGTTTAATTTTGGGTTACGTTAGAATTTCTGTTGACCCGGTTTGTTGAACATTAACACTCTAAGCCCCATGTGTCTCAATATATGTAAACGTGGGGCATAAAGTGTTAAATTTTATCGCGTTCATAATATATCGCGCTTTTTTAAATGTAACGGTATTCAAAAAAAAAAAAAAAGATTAAACATCGACAGTGAACACGGCGGCACACAGTCCTGATGAAAAATGTATAGCGCTCACAAGACGCGATTGTTTACCCGGCATGAAGAGTGTGAATAGGTGACCAAGGTCTAAACGAGTGTAATTATTTAATAATAATAAAAAAAAAACCAAAGCGGTATCACGATAGGATATAAAAATAAAGGAATTAAGGTGGACTGCCTGACTTTTGCTTAGTGATCTTGTCGAATTCTATAATGGCGGCGGAAATGCAAAAAAGTAAGTCAAGCACACGAGCTGCAAAAGCAAGGTTACGGATCTCTTTTGAGAAAACAAAGTTTTGAAGGAAGCGCCAGAATGGCTGAATCAATAAAATTAACAGAGATTTAGGAGAATGGATAGAAGCCTAAATATGTCTGAAAAGCTAGGTGATTTAATGGGTTTTTATTCCTTTGTTCATTGCGTTATTCCAAGGATATTTAACGACCGAAGGAATCGAGACTGTTCATATAGTGTACTATAAGACTTGTTGCGACAGGGGCACGTTTTTCGTGCATAGAACTATCGTAATTTAACGGTACGTACGAAAATACGTGTAACTGGCCAACTAGTAATGAGACTTTTCTAAAAAAGAAGTAGGAAGAAGCAGCAACCGGAGTATCAAAGAATCCGCCACTTCATTACCAAAGATGCCCGAATGACTGGGGAACCCGCGGTAAATATCAAAATAAATGGAATGAACGGAAGAAAGAACGTGGATAAGTGAGCGTATGCGGAATGGCTGACTTAGACATGATTCGAATTTAATCGGAAATCACGAATTATTCACTTTTACTGAAGAAAGATAAATTATTAACGACATCGCTGCGATTTTATACGATTATGTAAAAAGGTTTATAAGAGAACATTTTTAAATTTAATTTATCGATGAAAAATAAATCGAACGCTGAGATATAACGAAATAAGGTCAATAATGTTTCACGCGTTGTACATTTCAACAACTGCTCATAAAAAATTATATTTACGCGATAATAGCCAGAATGAAAAAACCGAGCACCGGGATAATAGACTAGGAAGGAAGAGGCTGAATGTAAGAAGCGCAATAAGGACCAGGAAATGCAAGAGATAACAAAATTAGAATAAAAAAAAAGCAGACGAAAGTATGAACGTTCGAAAATGATATGGTTGGGATCAGCTTCATGATTCGGATGGATAATTAGGAGAGAGAGAATTAAATGAAAGCGAAAACATGAGAAAGGAAATATGATTACAATAGAGATTACAGCGGAATTCCGTTGAATAGGAAAGTCGTAAAACCAAAGGTGGGGAGGAAGATTCAGCTAGATGGACTTTAGAAGGAGCAATTGTTAGAGAAAGAAGAAGCATAAATATCTAGCCGAAATATCTAATCGTTGGTTTGTGACAGGTTGGAAGCGGGAATTTTATAAAATAGAGACATAAGGACGGAATAACTCTAGCCAAGGAATCGGCCATCTTGTTACCCATAATATTGCCCTCATGACTAGCAGAGCAAAATGGGCATTGGTGAACGAGAAAATTGTAGATAAGGGAAATCGAATACACAGAGAGACAAAATTGCGGGAGTGAATGGGAAAGGGTGAGGAAGCAGCTTGGAGGGCACTCATGAAGTCAGAAACTTCAAATTTTTGTCTTTTTAAAATAAACACCGTTAGTTGCGTAAATTTAAAAACAAAAAATTTCCACTTTTTGTAACGATCACATTTCGAGTTACTTTTGCGACTTCTAAGCCGCCGTCTTATTTTGTTTTTTGCTTTCACAAAAAAAAAATAACAATCAAAAAAAAAATAAACAAATTTCACGATACGTATGATGAAATTTATATTTATGAACGCGATCCAGAGGAAAAGGAAAATATTTCACCATTGAACGAAAATTTTGTATTAAAAGAGATTACGATAGTCGCTAAAAGAGTTGAACCGAAAAAAATATTTATTTTCAAGCGTACACAAGTGCTTTTTATAAAATCGAGTTGATAAAAAGTCAAAAATGAAAATTGTGATAATTAACGGATAAAATTATCCAGAAAATTTGTTAATTATTTCGCTACGCCCTTCAATAGCTGTCACCGAACACACGTGTTTGGTTTCATATTAATTTACGAATTGAAATTGCTGAATAAAAAAAAAAAAAAAAAAAAATCGATTCTTAATGTTAAAAAAATAAATAATACGGTATTTACGCGAACTGGAATAAAATTATCCCCATCGGATCTTGAAACACAACGAAATCAATACAGTTTTCGATTTTTTAGTAGGGAAACTAAGTGTAATGGAACGAAAAAATAAAAGAGAAAGAGAAAAGAAGAAAGTCAGAAAAACATCAGCGTCAACGCGGAAAGTAACGCGGAGACATTTCAGAAAGACAGTGATAAAAATCGTTTTTACATCGATCTTTTTATTACAGGTGAGAGTAGTACATTCGAAAAAATACTCGATCCATTTTAACGAACTGAAAAACAAAATTAATATTTATCGTATGCGGATTAATACATTTATATTTTTTTTGAACGTATATTCATACGCGAGAACAATTTTTTTTGTACCATATCTGTGTGAAACTAATTTTAATTATATTCCGGTAAAGTTCGGTAGTATTTTTTTCTCAAAAACTGTTTGGATTCTCTTATTCTTTTACATTTTATTATAACACGAGAGTTCATATACTTTGAATTTTCAACCCAAAGTGTTTAGTGTTGTAAAAATGTTCTAATAAAAATATTAATACTTGCCAGCGAACGATAAAAACATTTCAAAAAAAAAACGCGCGCGGAAATTTGTCGTAAGATTCGGATGGCCAAAGTGAAGGAGGAAAAGTAGAATTTTCATCGATATAATTATCGATAGATCAGCCGCTATCGTGATTTCGATTTCGTTTTCGTACCTTTTTTCTTAATCAGCGCGAAAAACGATATCGATAAACCGTCAAGAAAAAGGTTTAAAGAAATTTTTCGTCAACTATCGATTATATATATATATTAATTACAACGTAATTCTTAGGCTACCTCCCATTCGAAAAAATGTCCCAATTTTATGAAACGCGAAAAATGTCCCAATTTTATGTAACGTTTGTTATATTTTATAGAATATTTGTAATTGGTATTTTACAAATGTCACAATATTATGTAACGAAATATGTTATAACGAAAAAATGTCGTAATTTTATATAATGAAAGTTAAATGTTAGGACAGGATTTTTGTGATTATGTTACCTTTTTTTTGTGTTGATGCTAGTAAGAATTACGTTGTAAACTTTGATCATTTTATACAAAGTATTATTTAATGTAACTTAAAAAATAAATAAAAAATCGAAAGTTAAATTTTCTTGGGATTAAAAAAAAATACCGCGTAATTCTTAATAATTGCTTACACCAAGTAACGAACTTGTTGCGTATATAATGCGATTCGGTGAACAATATCATGCCTGGATTGATTACCTAAATCGATACTTACGACGCTTGGAACATCGCGATTTTTTTCGAAAGAAAACATCGGAAAAAACTCGTGAAATCGTCTCAATAATTGCCGAAAAAAAAAAAAAAAAAAAAAAAATTTAAAACTACCGAAATAATAACGGAAGCAGAGTTCTCTAGCAACGAAAACACGAACATAAAATAGGAGAATCGCCATCGATGAACATGTTAAAATCACACCGAGGAAAGGGGTGCGCTCCCGTGCTACACTCACCTATAATGATGTTTAATAATAAGCGCGTCGTTCGGTCCAAAAATAACCGGTTCAATCCGCGTGACGCAAAACGTTTTCGACATATTGTGGTATGTAGAGGGCAGCGCGAAAAATAGGGTATCAATAGAGAAATACATCGTTGACCACTATTTAAAGGGTCAGCTGGCACGGAGCGCGATCTCTAATTGCGCTCGGGCATTGACAATGGAACGGGCCCAATTTTCCAGACTGCGTGAAACCGGTTTCGCCCGGTTTTGACGCTGTTTACGGTGTGCGGCAGTTTGTTTTCAATTTTTCGGCCCATTTACAGCCCGCGCTAGTGTCACAACGAGCGCGTTATTACGTGCGCTAATATAGTTTACAATATATTTTAATAATGATTTTCCGCCCTAACCGGTAATTAGTGTCCACTGTGCGTCGTCGTGTACACGGCGCACGACGAACCAGTTCCCGATAAAATTCCAGCGGCAGCGCCCCCTTATTATAACACTTTCACATATGCCGTTCTCCTTCAATCCCTCTTACTGATGCCTCCTCACACATAATCCTAATTCCAGCTATGCTGTGCCGTAATGTAAACCCGCGATAACTAAATCGAAAATTACCGTGTCTGAATGCGGAACTATGATTGAAAATCAATATGTAATTTAAAAAACTAGTATATACTAATTAGGTTGATGCGGATGCCTGTTTTTTGTTGTTTTTTTTTTCTTTTCTTTTTGAGACCACCTCGCTAATACTCTCCGTCCGGCTGTATAGCACGTTGATTTCATGGGCGCTGTTTTGATACGGTTTCTCGGAGTTTTCGGTGCTACTTTAAGTTGGGTTTTTAATAATTCCTCAAAATCATTTCTAAATTTTTTCTCTCGCGAAAAGTTAACCAACACTGTCGAAACTTTAAGTTCGTCAACTTTAAATAACAATTAAATAAACTAATTAAAAAGATGTCGATCGACTTTGTCGAGGAAATACGATTTAAATGAAATCGACGAGAGCGTTGTTCAGCGATCGGTAACAGGCGGCAGTGACACCTTCTCAACCATAAGTGTATACACACCTGTAAGTCTGAGCAACCACGCAACTCGAGATTCGGATTCGTCGTTTATCAAACTCTAGTTTTTACAAACATGTTAATTTGGTCAGTTGTCGTCATCATTGCTAAATGATATTTAGACATTTCTTCGTAGAAGTATATCGACGAATTCGTGTTTCCGGAGAACCAAAATGAGTATAGTTTTATTAAAATTTTACCAATTCGACAAATTCGACGCGATCGAAACTAAATTTTTCTCCGCGATCATATAAGTATAGGTTCTCCTTTTTTTATACAATTTTAACGAGAACAAATTCTTTCTTCGCAATATATTATGGTTGGTTGGACGTACCTTTTCGAATGAATAACGCCCACTACCTTTTTTTTCTTTTATCGCTTTCGCTACAATATGCATAAAAGCGGACCAGAAATGTTTAAATATATAACCCGAAAGTAAGTTACAAAAAGTAGGTGAATATTCTTCCGAGTATATACATGCAAAATACGTCAGACCGGTGGCAAAGGAAATGGTACGTTTTTACATATTATGAAAGGTTGCTTTATTGCGATGCAAAATTAGTTCCGAGAATTTGACACAAGCGGGCTAACATTAAGTTGTTGACGTTTGAAGAAGGCCACTGGTGAAGAGGGTTCGAATAAAAAGGCTCTGCTTAAGTACGCAGTTAATTTTTAACCATTTTCAAAAATTTGCATTTTCTTTTTTTTTTTCCATTAACGTACTATTACGAAGATCAGAAGCACGAAAGAAAATTTCGGATTAGTCGAAGCAGATTGGAATCTTGGAGGAAGGGAAAGAGATTATCAGTTGTTGGCCGTTTGACTTGTAGGAGGAATTCTAACGTTGGTGGGAGGTTAAACTATATGCGGAGGGGATGACACTTAGGGCAATTGACTAGAAGATGTTCTATTGTAATAGGACCGGAGCAAAGTTGACATATATTAAGGATATAAGAATGAATTATTTGTGCATAACCAATACGGAGGCGACAAAGTACGACTTCTTTTTTTCTTACCGAGCGGAGGGATGTATTTGTCCAAACGGTGGTGTTGTCCTTTATGGCTCTTAGCTTGTTTGACGTTGGGATACTTTTTGCATCGTAGGAATTCTACAAATTTCGTTCGATTCCCGATATTCTGCTTTGCGACACAATCAATTGCGAATTCGAAAGTTTTTCTAAAGTTAATCAGCCAATGTGTAATCGAGGACGACTTCTTAAATACGACGGCAATCATATTTTTGGAAATGTCACTTTTGACTATATCCATTTCGTTATTTCGTTATTTTGTTATTTCGTTATTTCGTTATTTCGATATTCCGATATTTCAATATTCCGATTATTCGATATTCCAATATTTAATTATAGATTTAAAGAGATAAGAAAAAAAGAAAAATATTATATTTGTTTTAATACCCAAAAATATGTACGTCTAATAAAGTTTATTTTTAAACTGTATCCTTTTCGCTTTCACTAACGTGCTACTGCCGTTCATAAGGAAAGTTAAATAAGTTTTCAGTTTTTGTTATCTCGGAAGACATCGAGTGGCGGGAAGGTCTTTTAATAGGGGGGGTTTCGAGGAATTTTAAATAGTCCGATGGTTTGGTTGTTTGTTAGGATCGACCGAAGTGCAAAGTTGTTTTTGGAGATATCTTTGCGGGGCAAAGCGAACACTCGAGTGACCGTATCGGTTAATTTTACGCAACGATACTAGGACAAGAGGTAACATCGAAAATACGACTGTTGATTGAATCTCTGTTCGTGGATATGGAGAGACGCGATAATGTCACGTCGCCAATATTTTAAGAGTTTTAGGTAGTTTTGCAACGTCCAGCTATACTAATTTTTGGATAGCGTACAGTTCGAACGAAAGCCCTGAGAAGTACTAATTTGGCTGCAGACGGCGTACAATTTCCAAACTAAACTTTTCTACTAACGTAGCTTCCGAATGAAATAGTGTCGGTTCTACGAGTTTATTACCGATTAAATGAAAATCCCCGTTTAATGAGACTATTTTTTTTCCCACTGCTAAAATTATTATTTCAAGGTCGGCAAAAATTATCTATAGTTTTTGACCATACTCTTAATAGTAGGATAATTGCTTCAGAGACTGATATTTTCTTGCAGTGTACGCTGAAAATAAAAAAGTTGTAGGGCGCATTGAAGAATTTCGAAAGATACCCCGCAATCAGTGTGCCGATTTCCGTTTGTTCTGAGTTGGCCGCAGTCAGGTGAAAAACTAACCATTAGGCAGTGGTCATATAGAAATTGTGCAATGTGTTAATACCGGCTTAGTGTGTTGAAATATATATATCGCTGCTCTGTAGTGGTAAATATCGATGTTCGATCTGTGGGAAGGAACATATTGATCTCTTTAACCATCGCAGCAGAAGAGTTTACGATGCGGCTTCTAAGCGGATTTAAGAGTTTTTGAAATGAGTTTGAAATGATTTTTTGCTTTTTTTTTTTTTTGTGATAATCGAACGTATATGGTTGAGATTAATTGTAAGGGTTCACAGCGATCGCAAATTGAAAAAAAAAAGGGGGAACATAAAAAAGGGGGAACATTTAGGCGTTGTTATTATTATTATTACTAAATTAAAGAGAGAGGGGGACTGATGATTATCCGCATGTTGACGCATCGGCTACGGTGTGTTGGAGCTCTATGGATGGTGCGTTCTTGTTGTAGAGGCAGAGGGGCTAGCAGCGAGGATGGTGTTTACGAACAGCGCGCTGTCATGCAGTTCTGCTAGTAGTATCTGCGGTCTTGAAGCGTTAGTAGTGCTATATGCGGTCTTTTGGATGACCGCAACGTCCAGATGACCTGTTAGTGGGCGGTGATGTCTCTATCCATTGGTACGTTCACGTCAGCTGGGGCGGAGGCCGGTTGTGTTAACCGGTGAAACCGATGAGTACTACGAGAATTTCAGCAGTAGTCGCTTGTTTCATGCGGAAGCGAAGAAATTGTGCTGCAGAGGCGTCAGTTAAGTTAGTAACTTCTTCCCCAGGGAGTAGCGGCTGAATTTATAACTGAAAGGTGAAAACTGCTGCCGGTGGCGTGGCAGCTTGTGGCAGGTTCATAGCTGTTACACTGGCACTTATAGTGCTTTTTTGGAAATATCGTGACGTGCCCTCGGTTGAGGAGAGTCCAGAAGCCTTGTGAGCTCTTGTTGGCCTGAACAGGGTAGGTTTTGACGGTTGGTTTGCAAAAATTCAAATTCTAGCCGCGATGATTATCGGAAGGAGTAAGTAGTTGCTGTTCGGGTTGTTCGCATTATGAAAAAGCGTGTATTGCGAAATTGTTTGAAAATTATCCAATCGGATACTTGAAAATCTGCAAGGACTTTGAGCGGTATTACAGTATTTTAAAGTCTGCCCGATGCCGCTTATAACCAATTCTTTTCCGATGCCAGCTTGCTATAGAAATGACACGTGAGGAAGAACTGTTTTTAGGAACGACAGTAAAAGAATTTTAGGTGATAGGTTTTGAAAAGATTTTTAAAAAAATTTAACAAAAAACTAAGTGAACAGACGGGTTTCCGAAAAAAAGGTACAACACCGTCGGTATCTAGCGGGAGTGAGGCTGGAAGATTTTAAATATCGAAGGGAGATGATTTAAAAATATACTACCGAGAAACTAGTATTTTATACGTTGCGAGATTTCTTTATTTTAAAAATCGGATAGATCCTTTAAAAAAATAACATTTAAAATGGCGTCGTACAAATGTTTGACATCAAACGTGGTAATATCATCATCGAGAATGATTTAAATTAAAATGGCGCGTCCGACAGCCCACAGACACTGGTTTTTACCGATTGCCGTTTTTTTTTTTTCTGGAAGAATGTAAATTTTTTAAAAAGAAAACAACCGCCAATGGAATCGCAGTAGCGGTAGTAAAAACCCAAGTTGTGCGACCGAAAAATTATTAAAAATTACGCATAATATATTTAGTATTTTACTGCACAAAAAAAAACAAAAACAAAAAAAAAACAAAAAAAAAACAAAAAAAAAACAAAAAAAAAACAAACAAAAAAAGATGCACGAAAATCAAAATCTCTTAATTATACAACTGACAGGCGCCATCTTCACATACATTCCTTGCCACATTCTACTTGAATGTCCGGCCTTTCCTAATGGACAATCAAACTACTCTTTTCTATTAAAACTCAACGCAATCCTACCCCCTTACTACTGATCAATTATATTCTCCCATTTTATTTTAATTCTGTCACGCCTGCCATTGAATTATTTGTTATCCTCTATCCCCTTAAACGTTTAGAATAGAACTTTATTTTCTCCTTCTTCCCATTCTTGAGCTAATGCCCTCGTTGGTAAACCTTTAAAAAAAAAAAAAAAAAGAACTGATAGTAGACACGCAATCTCTCCTTTAAATTTTTCTAAATAACTATTTTTAATTAAAATCTAGGTGAGCCCGTGTGGCTTGGTGTAAAGTAATTTTTGATATAGATAAATATGATTTTTATATCAATTCTTCAGTTTCATTGAAATTTTTCACAACATGAAGTAATCTTTACCATAGAAACATTTGATTATGTCGGAATAAAAATATTGCGTTGTAGTCGGTCCCGAAGGCTGAATCGGCTCGAATATCTTTTACACCTTTCGTAGAATGACGAGAAATGTTCGGATAGCGCGAAATGAAAGGAACCTTCGACCCGGTTTAGACCAATGTGCTAGAGCATCAGCGCTACGTATTTCGCCAACGCTAGATGAAAAATACGTAGATAAGTGATACGATTATAGCGTGGAAAATTTCCATGGTAGCGTTAACGTACCGAATGACGCCATTTGCCACAGTTACAGACAGCGGAGTAACTAATTATTGAAAAAGGAGAAACTATGAATGTTGTTTATCGCAAAAATGTTGACGGCGACAAATCGAACATTCGAATCGGCCACGTTGACAGAGAAACTGCTGCCGGCAACATTCGGCGCGAACGTAGCATTTGCGAAATGTCCGGAAGTGCTATCGCCGAAACAGGAAATAACAGCGGTTCCGATTTAGCGCGAGCCGAATCGGAACCGATAAACGTTGCCAGTGAACTTTTATTGTGCTCAAGCGGACGATGCAGCCTAGCCAAGCGGAGAACGTCATCCTCGCTACTGTCGATTCTGAACAGCAAACTGACCGCTTCCAGCGATCGGAGCCTTTCCGCGTCCGGGGCAGAAACGAGCAGCGCTACACTGGAAAACGTGCTGTCCATGTGGTTGCGGTATCGGCTGAAGAAAAAGATTAAGGTGAAAGTGGCCGATAAGAGTACTCAAACGGACCTCGTCGTCAGCTATCCGGCGTTAAAGCTGCCGTTAGAACCGCCAGCACTTAGACACGTTAAAGTGACGGTGAATGATGGACGACCACCGCGGTTCCGGCCGACCGAAACGAAAGACGGATCTAATAATCTGGGAAGCGATCTGTGGGCGAGAAAAATTTCTCGACCAAATTCCGAGGCAAGAGCAACATCCGCAACGTCAACCGGTTCCTCCGCGGAACCTGTTCGAGTGCCGGTCGACGTAACAAGCGCCAGTGAAGACAGCGGAAAGCGATCAGATGCTAGGGAGGGTTTAGCTTCTCCGCGCTGGAAACGCACCAAGCGGATCAGAAGATGGAGCAGATTTATTAGAAAGTCGAAAAGAAAATTTTCGCAACAGGATGGCTATTTTCTGTGCGATAAAACCACCGTGGTCGATGACAATGGCGAGACGAGTGCAGTTCGAGAGGAAGATAAAACAGCTGCAGTCCATGGTGAAGATGAAATGAACGCAGCTTACGAGAAACATAAAACGAGTTCCACAACCGCGCTTCCGACAGCTGTAATGACTCTAACAACTACCGACCCGATAATCAAAGTTCACGAGCAAGATAGAACGACAGTTGCCGCTTACGAGCAAAATAGTGCAATCGAAACACGCGACGAAGATCAGACAGTTGCAGACTACTGCGACGAAGATGAAATAATCGCAGTTTGTGACGAAAATGTCGCAGTTTGTGACGAAAATGTCGCAGTTTGTGACGAAAATGTCGCATTTTGTGATGAAGATGTCGCATTTTGTGAAGAAGAAGTCGCATGTTGTGACGAAGATACGGAAGTAGCGGTTCGTGACGAAGACAAGAGAACAGCGATTCGTGATGAAGATAAGAGAACATCGGTTCGTGACGAAGATAAGAGAACATCGGTTCGTGACGAAGATAAGAGAACATCGGTTCGTGACGAAGATAAGAGAACATCGGTTTTTCGTGACAAAGATAAGAGAACATCGGTTTTTCGTGACAAAGATAAGAGAACATCGGTTTTTCGTGACAAAGATAAGAGAACATCGGTTTTTCGTGACAAAGATAAGAGAACATCGGTTTTTCGTGACAAAGATAAGAGAACATCGGTTCGTGATGAAGATAAAACCAGAGCGGTTGATAACAAAACGGCAATGGCTGATAAGAAAGAAAATCGGGATTGTTCGCCGCCGTTCAGTTTTTCCTCAATCATTATCGAGGAATACGACATAGACAACGAACACGATGCAGTTATCGAGAATATCGTAACTTCGCCGAGAGCGGTAAATGCCATTCGAAAGCAACATGAAAAACGTAGTCTGCAACAACAACGGGAAAACGACACGTATCCGAGTAGGCCACCACTTGATGCGAAGCCGCAACCGACAAATGAAGCGTACACTACTTGTCCGTCAGGTAATAAATTCAGTTACGCGGCTAGAGTGCAACATCCGAACGACAGGTGTACCACTAAGTCACAACCGACAAATGACAGATACGCGACTAAACCGTCGACAAACGATTGTCCGCCCGAACACAATTATCCGACTACTACTAGGTCGCGCTTTGTGAACGGTAGCCGTGCAGCTAGAGCGCAGTTTGACAGTGACGCATATTGCCCGGTCAGCGACTGTAATTGTCCGAAAATGTCGCACAACTGTTGCCCGACAGAGTTCCGCAATGTTTCGAAATCGCATAATAAACGTCACGACATGTGTCCGCCGACCAAAGCGTCCGGCTCTGGTCCGAGCGAGTTGTACGGCTGTCAATCTAGCGCTCCCGGTTGTTGTTGTCGTCGTCCGATTCAACTGCGTACTTGTTCAACGAGTGAGCCTCCGGACGATATCGGTTGTCCGACTGAACCTCGCAGTTACGTCGGCGACACCAACGGTAACGAATGCAGCAGTCAACCGCCGGATCATAATAACGATCGCGAGAAGTATCCGAAGGTAGACGCTCACTTGACGGGAAACCGCGATAGAGCGACGGACGCGAGAACTCCACACTATCGCGCTATTGCACCTGCCCGAGGTCTGCTCTATCCGTGGGTCGCCGAAATAAACAAAATGCTAGGAACGGAATCGAACGTGACGACGCACGGCGAAAATGCGAAGAATTTGAAAAAACCGGAAACGAAGGAAACAACGAAGAACGACAGGAAGAGGCCGGACACGAAAGACGCGGCGAGAAGTAGTAGCGTGAGAGCGCGCGGAACCGATAGTAGTACGAACCCTGGTTCCGGGGCACTCGGTAAAGCTGGCGATGGTAATAAGCGGAAGTTGTTGTGGTCGCCGGACGAGAATAGGCAAGAAAAAATTTTGCAGCGTAGGAGGGCCAACTACCAGAGAAACCTTTCGTTCGCCTACAAAAGACACAAACTGAGCGGTCTCCCGGTCTACTCGAGTTACTTCATTCAACATTACAAAAAGTACAAAAAGCCGCCATTTTGGAATTTCACCAGACCGTATGTGCCGTTCGATGTTCTCTGGCAAACCGACTTCCTGGACGATTCGGCAGCTTCCGAGTGCAGTCGATCAGCTTTGTCATCTGGCAGAACCGCCGCCAAGTCCGCGCGGAAGGCGAATAAGAACGAGAAGAGAAATTAATCTCGTTCTCAGCTCACTCTCTATACTCAATTTCTTCCTAAAACGTGTCCAACTTTCGTTGTCCAATCGCGAAGAATTTTAAAATTTACCGGTCCGTATAGGCTTTTTTAAGCGGAAATTTGATGGCGCAATTACATGTTCCCGACCGAAGGCATTAATTTAATATAGCAACGAATTAAATATTTACATTACATCCTGTTTATTATGAAAATAACGAATATTTATGAATAAGCCTATTAAGATTGAATATTGAAAAATATGCCGATAATACCCTTTTTTTTTGAACAGATAGTGCTAGAAAAGAGAAAAATATTAACTAAGGAGAATAAATTAATATGTATATTACATGATTTTGGAATTTTTTTTTGCCCGCCCCCTAGATATCTTCTAAATATATAAGAAAAAAATCCAGTAAAATCTGAGCTCTTAATATTAATACTCGTATTAACACGCTCCCCAAAGTCACCAAAGTTTTAAATGGAAAATACACGCAATTTTTTTTGCCATAACGCTTATAAAAATTATAACTCTGGTAAAAATTGACGAATTTGTTTGACATTTAGTACAGTAGTAGCTTATACTATTGGGAATAATCCTTAAAAATTTCAAATTCTTAAAAGTTCTTTCTTCCATATCAAATCAACGAATTTTTCTCACTTAAAATATTTTCGTAATATTACTCGTAATATGAACTAATTCGTTTTTTATACTAGTTTCATATACTCTGCTTGAAGTAATGTTAGAAATTTTTAATTCAAAAAATGAATCAAGTAAAAATTTCGAAGTTTGTGATATTTTAATACATAAAAATGATTTTACGACCAAAAAAAAAAATAATTCCCTATATGTATTAATATCAATTTAATAAAAATCTGAAAACTATTTTATTTATAATCTGACCTAAAAAAAAAAAGCATTTTTTGAGAGAACTGGAATAGAAAAAAATGTATTTCATATTACGAGTAATATTACACAAATATTTTAAGTAAGAAACAAATTTTTTCATATTTATTGATTGGATATGTAAGGAAGCAATAAACTTTTAAGAATATGAAATTTTTAAGGATTGTTTCCAATAGTATAAGCTGTACTAAATTTCAAACAAATTCGTCCATTTTTACCAGAGTTATAATTTTTATAAGCGTTATGGTAAAAAAAAAATTGCATGTATTTTCCATTTAAAACTTTGGTGACTTTGGAGAGTGTATTAATATTAAAATTAAGGGCTCAAATTTTACAGGATTTTTTTTTTTTTATATACATTTAGAAGATATCTAGGGGACAGGCAAAAAAATAATTCCAAAATCATGTAAATAAGAACCACCCTAATACATATTAATTTGGATGTATCTATATAGAAGTTCCGAGTTATCGCCTAAATTTAATAAAATCAACGTATTATAGTAGCAATGAATACACATAGAGAGGAGCTTGCGATTCACGTGCAAATTTAGTCGTCGTATTCCTAATTCTTTTCTATTAATGTTTAGGCGATAATTCACATATTATAAAATATAAGAGTAAAGTGAGTTCCATACCCTTGACAGGGCGTTGGGATTGTGAAGTTAAGGTTCACAATGTACTAAGCCTAATGGATCTAAGGAGAATACTGGGGGCGCCAGTTCCTTTCTCTTGGCCGTCTTTACTTTCCCAGATTTCTCTGGTACCCAATTATTTCAGGCTGGATAAGCTTGGAAGCGACTTGGATCCGGGACGAGACAAGTCTCGAACCCGTGACCTCCGACTTGCTAACCAAGCACCTTAACCACTAGGCTACCACGCTGCCTTTATAAAATATACATCTATATAATTAATCGCTTTTCCAATTGTTATCCTCGAAAACATTTTTTTTTTACTATATTTTATTTAATATCCAAATCCTAAGACGTTTGGTTGAAAACATTTTTTACCACTTGAGTAGGGTTTAATCTTTTTTTTTTTTTAAAGGGATGAGCTTAAGAAACGTTATTCCCATTTTCTCATAAATTTTCAAGAGAATCTCGATTTTAATTTTTTTTGAAGCCCATTATACGTATTTTTCTTCTTTTTTTTTTTTTTTTGACACTTGATTCGAAAAATGCAGAATGACGGGAAAAATCAACTATGTCCAAACAACTAGGAGCATATGTACGTGGTTCATATTTTTTATTGATAACTGCGGCTTAGCACATTGGCGTTTTAAAAAAATTCGCGCAGATACCGTTATTAAGCTGATAAGAACAAATGTTACAGTTATAATTGTAAGGTAAATTGCATTCATACGATGGAAATTGTACGTTTTTTTTTTTTTTTGAAAGCAGAGAATTGGGCAACAGACTCATGGCGTAGTACAGTCTTCTTGCAGAGTCCAATTTCTACTCGATAAGTTATTTAAGAAAGATTAACGATTATTAAGTATCAGAACTCGTGTGTTCGTATATGATAAAACAGAAACAACGCAATTAACAGAAATTATCATTTATAAAATATTACAACACCAACATGTTTTTCATAAACTATAGTCGTAGTTTCTCACCACGAAAAACACTCTCGCTATTGTAATATTTTATAAATAATAATTTCTGTCATTTCTATTTTATTATTGACATAATTTGGGGTGACAACTACCTGCAGATATCTAGTTAGGAAATCGGTGCATAACTTCCAATTTTTTCTCTCACAACTTGATGAGTGTATTTTTCCAAATTTAATGTCTGTAATTTAAATTTTCCTGATTTTTTCGTCGAAAATACGTCGATTAAGTAAAACTCATCAATTACTATAGAACTGGCCGTGGACTTTTTACACGTGGAAAGAATCTGTCATTCAGTTTCAACATTAAAACCACGCGAAGAGCAAAAATTAACCTTCGACGTAGCTTGCTTAGGATATTATCTAAAATTTTTGAGACGCTGTTACCGAATCGCGTGGTTCAGGTGATTTCAAGTGGTATTATTATGTCGTATTACTCTTAGTCTTCGTGCAAAACATTCGCCTATATTCATGTAATTACTGGCAGAGTAGCTTCAGCAATGTTTCCATTGAGCTGGCATCAAGATCTTCTTTATAAACTTTACCCAACGACTCTTATACGTAGTTCTTATTTATCGAATCGGATCTGAAAGTGAAAATTAATTATCGAAAACAAATAAACATTAATTATCTCAGATAAGTATCGTCACTATTGTCATCATACTTTGCAGATTTTCTAGTGCTAAATTCTGCCGTGATCATGAGCTTCGCCGAAGGCATTTTACAACTTCATGATTCTAGTTGTGTATCGATATGGTTGCGGAAACACTTGAACAGGATTGAGAAGTGAGCAGACAGGTAAACGGCAAAAAGCAAACCATTTTAGAAGCCTTCAGATAACCTTTATAAACAAACTGGCTTATACACTCGGGCGATAATTTTCTTCTGCGGAACGATAACATCAAAGAAATCAAAATAATTACGCACTTATGTTTAATATGCGTGTTGCTTATAAAGATTCAAAATTTTAAATTACATCATCGGAAAAAAAACCTATCATGTAAACGGCTAATTTACTTATCAGCATTGGCACCGGATGTGGATAATTAGTCTAATGTCGAATAGAAATTGAAATATACCTTCGCTCAAGATTATCGCCAACATCAATGCAGAAAATTTTTTAACAAATTAGGATCTAATGAGAAAACTGAATGTGCTTACATCATGTTCTCCGTTTATCGTCCAAGAAATCCGCTGAAGAAACGGAAGAAGTATCGCAGTACAAATGCACATTACCTGGAAATAATAAGCTTGTGCACATTAGCTTTCGCGGATAAAAATTCTTCTGCGCGTCCTTCACATCAAAGTGGACAACTTTTTTTTCTTCTTTTGTTTATTCATTCTTTTTTTTTTTTTTTTATTTACTTAAATTAGCGGGCATTTTTATTTTTATTAGAAGGTATTGTAATTGTCGTTTTTGATCATTTACGCGCCCTTTTTATTTTTCGATTAGTCACTTTTATCTTCATTTATTATATTTCTTTTTAATTTCTCTTCTCTTGTTTTCCGATCGTACGATTTTACACGTATTTATTTCACTTCGTTCTGAATTCGATAAATAAGATTGTACTGCTACGTATAAGAGTCGTTGGGTAAAGTTTATAAAGACGATCTTGATGCCAGCTCAATGGAAACATTGCTGAAGCTACTCTGCCAGTAATTACATGAATATAGGCGAATGTTTTGCACGAAGACTAAGAGTAATACAACATGATAATACCACTTGAAATCACCTGAACCACGCGATTCTGTAGCAACGTCTCAAAAATTTTAGATAATATCCTAAGCAAGTTACGTCGAAGGTTAATTTTTGCTTTTCGCGTGGTTTTAATGTTGAAACTGAAGGACGAATTCTTTCCACGTGCTATGAAAAAAAGCGGTAAAATGTCCACGGCCAGTTCTATAGTAATTGGTGAGTTTTACTTAATCGACGTATTTTCGACGAAAAAATCAGGAAAATTTAAATTTCAAACATTAAATTTGGAAAAATACACGCACCAAGTTGTAAGAGAAAAAATTGGAAGTTATGCACCGAAAAAAATACTACATTTATTTTAAGGTCACGGTTTAAATAATAAAACCTCAACGCTAACTACGGTCCCAAGACCTGAAATGATGTAGGAAGAAAACATTTACATATATATATAAACATTTATTAAATATAATAAAAGTAACAGCAGGATATTTTGTTGAGATTTGTTAAAATAGAATGACACATATGATGGCACCATAACTTCAACTTATTCCGAGATATTTGCATATTGTTTGTCGATGGAGTAAACTAAGTATATACTTCCATGTATGATTTTTGAGTTTTTAGAGGCTATAGTGAATGTATTTCCATGTATGATTTTCGAATTTTTAGAGGCTATAGTGAATGTTGTATCCAGACCTGAATGGATTATTATGTCGAAAAAGTATACATTGTATTGTAGTCTATGTACTTCACACCCTTTTAATAGTTATGACCATTGACTCTATATTTGTTATTTTAAACCTATATATAAACCACTGTATTCTCTTGTTGACCTCAGTGTGATTTAGATATCTGTTCACATTTGTTTTAGCTGATGATGGGTTACGCCCGAAAACGTTACTAAGTAAGAAAATTTATCTTATTTGTTTGTTATAATTGTTTATTATATCTGTTATTATTAACTTATTATACTTATACATTTTATTGTTCAAGATTTGGCATTAAACTTTGCCCGCTGAAAATGGTTTTAATATTTTTTTTTCTTTTTTTTTGTGGAAAATTAAAATGACTCGCCAGCTACAAAAATCAGGATAGTATCCAAATTTGAATAAACGTAGAAAATACGTACATAGAGCTAAGGGGATAAATTACGTGTAAAGGGGAGTTTAGAGAACAAATATTTCTAAAAAATTGTTTTTTAATATAAAATTTTCCAAGTAAACTGTTGAAACAGACGAATTAATACTCTCGAGTATCTTTAATTTTTTCTAAATGAAAAAACCATCATCATTCTCGTATTTTTTTAACTATATATTACAATAATTTAAACCGACCGCGCTTTTCCAACAGACGTCGATTTATCCGGGAAATTATTTTTGTCGCTTCTCCTTTAACATTCCGCCGAATGTTATGTAGCGCGTGTGTTTACTTACATTTACAGAATTTTTTTTTTTTTTTTCGGAAACGCCAACCAAGCTGATCCATCATCCAGGAATTACGAACAAAAGGATTAGATTTTAATATATGGAGAAATAGAAGAAATGAACTCTGCTAAAGCTCAAACAACATCCGGTAAAGGAAAGGAAAGTATGTAGGAAGCACAAAAAGGAGTAGGCAGTTCAAGATGTAAGATCTTGTACATTTACAGAAAATCGTAAATAGAGAACTTCTTTGCTAGTTTTTATTTGCGATGACACTGTTATAACAGCCGTTATTCCCTTCCTTCTTTCCTTTATACTTTCTATCTCCCTGAGTAGGTGATCTAAGTCCATGTAGTTGGGTCAGTGTTAACACCGAGCCCATTTAAAAAAAAAAAAAAAAAATTAAATACTATGCTGCTGTCGTTGCCGAGTGAAATAAGAATATAGAAATCTATTCTTTAGAATTACTTTTTTTTTAGTTTTTAATTTTTTTTTGTTTATAAAATTATTTATTGATTAAAATGAAGCTACCATAGTTTTATTATAGGAAGAAGTGCTTCTTTTACACGTATGTCTCTACGTAAATCTTTTCAAAACTGGACTCCTCAAAATGATATCAATTAATTTATTAATTTCCTAAATAATCCAATTTAACATTCTCTTTTTATTTATTTTTTTCTCAAATCATTAAAGGCGGAATAGTAGAAAATTCGGCCGAATAGATTTGTATTTTACATTTTAGTGGCAAAATTTTGATTAATTAGTACGTAGTTATTTACATAGCCTGTTCAATTAAGTTTTGATCTTAAATTTTATCTTTTTTTTTTTTTTTTTTTTGGGGGGGGGGGTGCGTCAACACAGGACATTTACCCAAATTTTATCACCTTATTTCGGTTTATGATAGTATTTTTACCGAATTAAAAAAAAAAAAAGGATGTTATACGTTCTTTGCGTATGGATTTTTGTTTATTTTTTTAAAATAAATTTCGATTACTTATAGCCATGATAGCCTTTGTTTATTCGAACGTGTACCGGTCAGTGGTGATCCCGTTTGATTACCGATGAGTATTTACCGAATAGTTATTAAAATAATCGCGCTAAAAAGGATTTTCTTCTAAGATACACTTTCTTTACTTAAAATAGTCGGAAGAAAATTAACTGAAAAATTTTCATGAAAATATAGGCAAAATATGGAGATGCCTTATCGAAAACAATTATTTCTCAAGGCGAGCTAATCAAATTCTTACGGATCCTAAATCGGATTTCACCAAGTTAATTTAATCCAAAAATACTAATTCCCTTTCAAAGACCTACCCTCCCCGCTAACCCATTAAATAGGGTATTTCAACCCACTACACCGTAGAATAGTTTTATCGGCTTGTGAATGACAAGCTCCTGAAGTAATAACAAATCCGAATTAATCGAACAAACGACGAAACAATTTTATCGTCTTCATCCTCCATACTGTACATTTTAGTCCGGATTCAGCGATTGCTTTTTTTTTCTACACTTAATAAATTTCCGTAATCAAAATTACCTGCGTCCTCATTTTTACGAGAAGCATTCGGAGACTAACTCGCTAGAAAAACAATCAAACTTTTCATTCAGGTGTAAATATCACCGTGGCGCAGCGCTATTCAGTATGTAACTGAACATCTCCCCGAATACTTTAAAAAATAACAGTTTACTCCACAATCACGGTTATTAATTATTAATAATATCACGAAATGTATTATTAACTTTTCTTTTAAATTTTCTTGGGCTCGCCAACTGAGGGCATTAACATAGCGCTACAATTCAAGATGCTAAAAAGAAAGTAAACTCAATCTTTTATAGAGTTAAAAATTGGGGAGAGGAAGGAAGCAATAATGGAAACTGTTTGCGACGGAAGAATGTACTGTAGGGAACTGCACGAGGCTGGAGCTTCAAAGGTAGAGAAACTCGAACGTTCATCGGAGAGAATGGAACATTAAAAGAAAATGTGATTAACGCCGAAAATTAAACTGCCGCAGTCAGGATGGGGTTCGACAAAAAGGAGAGGTAGTTTGAGGAAAACGAAAAAGGGATGAAGAGAGAAAATTATGGCTAAACCGAAGGCGACAAATTCAATGGACGAACGCAGTTGGTACTATGGTAAAGTATATATATATATAGGGAAGTAAAAATAAAAAGGGGAGGTATATCGCTAAAATGTAGAGTAATAATTATTATAGAGATTAAGCGGGAAATAAGTCGACCGGTCATATGTGCAGTACATTAAAATACATGCAGCGATATAGAAAAATAAAAACATACAAAATCGATCAGATCGCACGCGTTGTTATTAAATGTAGACGGGGGTCGTTTGTTCGGACGTGATTGGCTGTTCGTGGTTGACTACTAGTCGTGGAGTGAACCGGCAGACTATCGAGTGGTCGTTCGCCGAAAGCGAATATCTCGGAAATCTTGTTAGACTGTCCACTGCTTTGTTCTCGCGATGTTCGTCTTTGATGGGTGTTCACTTGATCGAACGATCAGTTCAATCTACGACTATTCGATCACGCCTAAGTGATACCGACCTAAGTAGTGTGGACATACAGAATGAATAATAAACATAAGTTAACTTTTCACGTTCCCTTCGATATTGAGACATTTTAAAATACATGACAGAAAAACAACTCTACTAACTCAAAGTTTGTTACACGTTAATAAACTTAATAATATTCTAATTAATTAAAATATATATGCAATACTGCGACCTACTGTATTTCTTTATTATCATTAATATCATCACTTATTAACATAATTTCCATGAGTACGGATTGATTTCTGATCGTGGTATATACGTATATGTATATAATAAGTCCCTTAGCCGTGACATGGGGTTGGGGATGGTGCAATTAAGCTTTTCACAATGTACTAAGCCCAACGACACTAATGAAGAGAGTAGGAGGGCCAGTTCCTTTCTACTTTTGGATTATCCGCCTTCACTTTCGCAGATTTCTTTCGTACCCAATTCAATTTCAGATTGGATATATACCTGGGAGCGATTTGGATACAGAACGAGATAAGTCTCGATAACCTATGACACCTCTGGTTTGGAAGCCAAGCACATTAACGACTCGGCTACCATGCTACCTATATATATATATATATATATATATATATATATATCTGTTTTTTTTTGTTTATTATTACGAAAATCATCGTTATACCATTAAAAAAAAAAAAAAAAAAAAACTATTTGTAAAGAGATGTCGAAATTTTGTTGCATTTTTGTGTGAAATTCGATAGGTTACAGTCAAAATTGGATTAGCGATTTAAAAAAGAAACAAGCAAATAGACAAAATCAAACGGATAATAAAAGTTTTTTAAAAAAAAAGTAAATCTGCAGAGGTAAAATTAAAAAAAAAAAAAAAGTTAAATCCGATTGCCGTTTTGGACTTATTGGACGAAGCTATTTAATTTTTGTCCATTTTTTAATATTACATAACGAAATGCTTTAATATAAAGAGAAAGAGTAGAAAATGATTTTTACACGTTATATTTTAATCGCCCATTTTTTTTCTTCTTTCCTGAAAATGTTCAATCATATTGCATACATAAAAAGGAAGGTATTATGATTAAACATATTCACGGAATAGAAATATTAATAATATATCGGCGGGAGTTCTTTAATTTTTGATTAATTATTTAATTAACGACTTTTTTAAAATATATATATTTATGTAACGAAAAATAACGAGAAAAAAAACAATAAAAAAAACAGCAAAGAAAATGTATTTTTTAAATAATTTTTACCTTCGTTGTTTTACAAAGCGGCGGTTGACAAGGATGTGAAGTTCATTTGTATCAAAAAAAAAGTTTCGAAGCTTTTTTCGTACCAGCCCCATAAATTAACTCGGGTGTAATTTACACACTATTAAACCCATTAAGGACAGAAACCTCGGTTTTCCTTCTTAACTCACAGATGGCAAAAGCTAAAATAAGTGTTAAGTATAAAGACTTGCCATTTAATCCAACGTCAAAATACCTCAGCGTTGCCTTAGTTCATTCACTCACATACAAAAAGAGAACTTAGAGAAAGTAGGTCAAAAAGTGAAGACAAGAGTAAACCTTATCGCTCGCATTGCAGGTACAGCATGGGGAGCCGAGACAGAACTGATCAGGACTGCGACACCGGCACTGGTGTATTCAGTCGCAGAATACTGTTGTCCAGTTTGGCTAGCTATACAAAGAAAATTGATATAATACAGCACTACGCTTAGTTACCGGTACACTCTAATTAACTACCTGTATTTGAAAACATATTTCCATCGTTCATCCGCAGAGAAGAGGCATTAAAGCGAGAATTGGGCTAAATTGCACTCACCGTCACGTGAAAAAATTTATCAAAGATGTTCCACTTACACGTCTTCAGTCTAAGAAAGCGGCATGGTTGACGGCCAACGAGCTTCGGACAAGTGACGACGCAGCTACCAAGTGGAGGGAACTTTGGAATAAGCAGACTCCAGTAAACGGACACAACTCATCTTAAACCCAGCCAGTAGGATGATCTGATCTCAGCAGAAAAGCGTGGTGCAGTTTGAATCGAGTTAGAACCAACCAAAGCCGCTACAAGTATTTAATGAACAAATCTCGGAATCTAGCTGTGGCGAGACTCAAACGATGCCGCACTTTGTTAACTTGTGTGAAGTATACAGTTTCAGTAATAGTTGGACTGGGGGCTACATTCTCTTGAGAAAAGCGCAGCAGAATGGCCGACAAGCGTTAATTTATAAATAGACGACGATATTTCGTTATTTCGTATTTTTAATCGAAATCTTACAATTTAATAAGCGCCTAATCGATACGATAATAGGAGGGGAAAAAGCAGGCTAAAATTATTTTCTATCTTGTATTCTAGTCGATAGTTATACCGTCACAAGAGTAGATAGAAATTCAGTCTTGCACACTCACACCGTCTGTTTTATTTTAATTTTTCAAATAATTCCCCCTATTACTGCGAATCTTACGCAATACTTCACCGCTAATCATGCGTTATTATCGAACGACTCGGCATAAATTTGTGCAAAAATACTTCTTTTCGTTACTGCGAAGGTGGCGAATTTTTGGCGTGGAATTAAGCAGCATGTTTAATAGTCGGTTAATTTTCGTTGAGGGAAGAAGTTTGCGTAATTTTTGTTCTGTCGCGGTGAGCGCAGTATGGTTCGCATTCGAAGGGAAAGATGCGTATTCTTCGAAATGGCGCGACGAATGGAATAAAGGCTAGAGGAGATCCTTTTTAGCAGCAGTCGCGACTAAAATGGAAAATAAAGCCTTTAATGGTATTTGCCTGCTGCGGACGTAACTAAATTAATCATAACGGAAATATTCGTTTACCGGTGTTGCCTATCTTTATCTAGACAAAAGTACATTCAATTGCTGACGCTGATTCGCTGCTAGAACAGACAAAGGCGAATAATGCTGACAGAGCGTTTACACGTACATTCTAGGCTAGGCACTATAGCGCGTGCGAATGTAGTTCATTCGAAAAAGTCGCTAGTGGCCAAAATTATTGGCCCATTATCCGTGAAATGCGCCTATCACAAAGGCAGGCAAACCTTTACTAGACAAAAGCGGTGAAAAATTTCCAGCACTGTCCCTATTCCCTAACCGCCGCGATTTTCCTTTGCACGTCATCAGAGGGACGTGTGTTTTCGCTGCAGTTGAAATTCCAGCGCGTATTGTTTTTTTCAAAAATTCACCGAACCGGTTTCTTTTTTCTCACAATTGCTTCGACCGTGTGTGTGTGTGATTTTCGTTAATCGTTATTTTCACATTTTCTCCGAAAGTGAATACGCGCAATCGAACGAAAAATTGATTACGAGACATCTGATAAAAATATTAATTATTCATTAGCGTACCTCTGAAATTTTTTAACGGAATGATGATAAGTGTACGAAAAAATTCGAAATTCATTGCCGGAATTGATATTAACTAATATAAACACGCATGAACTTATTTTCAATTACAAATAATATTAACCTTTCGCGTTGGTCGCGCTACGAGGGGGAATCGTCGCCTTTTTTTTTTTCTTTTTAATGTAAATATTTAACAAACTACTTATAATTTACACATAAAATAGTTTTAGCTAGTCATGTCAATTGCATAAGTGTCGATCTATAAAATAGTTTAGATATAGTTGTAATTACTTTAGTTTCATTTTTATAATAATTTTTTATTCCGAGTGAGCCGTGAAATCGCGGCGATTCCCTCACTGCGCGAACATAATTGTAGGTAAAATTTAGTTCGCAACGTTGCCAAATATGTAGAAAAATAATTAGAATAATGACTATTTTTTTTAATACCTATTTATTAATTAATTAATTAATAATTTTAACAAAGATAATATAAAATCTCCTCGTTAAATAAAGAAATTTCGATTTAATAACATAACCGATTTTTTTTATTAATTATGTTGCTTTCCCCAACTCTATCTTTGAAAAAGTGTTATAAATTCCGCGCGTAAACTGGCAACGTCGTAGTAAATTTTACATGACGGAGAGTCCTTCACCGTGTGACCAACGACCTTTGAAAAGTGGTGCGCGACCAACGAAAAAAGATTAAGAATGTAAAACATATAAAGTCCCCAATTTGAAAGTAATAAATTAGAAAAAAAAAAAAAAAAAAAATGGTAATACGCATAACGCATTGGTGGCGTTAGAAATCAGTTTTGGGACGATTTCCAGATCGAAATTTCTTTTATAGCCGCATTTCAATTTGAAGCAAATTAATCCGAGGTAATTAATTAGTTTATCTTTAGTATTTTTTGCTACATGCGCGTCAATTATTCCGCTTCCAAAATAATATTGGTAAAATTTCACGGGGCCAATGTTTCGCTACCGGTGAGACGTACAGCAATTTAAATTTAAATGAACATTATATAGAAAATTTTCAAATTAGTCGGGAAAGTTACAACGAATTAGCGAAAAAATGTGTTTCTAATAATATAATATATATATATATTAAAAAGATTAGAAAATAGGAATTTTCTACTTAATTATTTTAACATTCCAAATATTCGGGAAAAAGGAATGTTTAGAAAAACACCGGGAACAGTGTAGCCATTACACAAGTCTTATATACCGACCATGAAGAAAATGAAAAAGTACAAAATTATTTTATATAAAATGGTGTAATTTCGCGAGTATTGTTAAACGTATTTTAAGCGGATGTAATTGCAACACTACTTTTCAAGGTTGTTACTGGATAAATTAGTTAACGTCTGACAACTAAGTAATGGGGCTGATTGAAGAAAAGAAAAAAAACGTACATATTTAAAAATTAAGCTCTACTTCAATGTGATCCCCTTCAAAGTACTCATCTTTTATAGAACTATTCTAGAGCGTTTTTCGAGTTTTTGGAACGCTTCAATTGGCACACTTCTCTGAGTGTATCCTCGTCACGGACTCTTGGATGTCAGAAAATTACCGGAAATGCGTTCCTTTCGCGACTTGTTTGATCCGAAACGATAGGAAAAAGTTGCACGGTGACACTTCCTCCGGGGAATGCTTGAGGCAGCACTGGAATGTTTTTCGAGGTCAAAAACTACGTTATAGCGTATTGCCGATATAAAGGATATCCATGTCTTCGTAATCTCCAGATGCTTTGTGGTAGAAATGTTGATTCTTTCTGTTCGAGTAGCATAAACTCCGTGCGCATCACTTCTTTGCTATCAAAGAAGCAAATAATCCTTGTTTTGATTTTTGACTTGCTCATTTTTGCTTTTTTTAGCCTTGCTGAGCCGATAAACAACCACTGTTGGCTTTTTTGTTTCCGAATTATACTGAAAAACCCAGGTTTAGTTGTCAGTAATAATTACGTAACCTAGAAGAGTTGTATCATTTTCAACCGGTTCAAGACAATTTTTTTCGTGACCGACCTTGTGATTTTGTTGTTCCAAAAGGATTTTCTTGAACCTCCCTCGAGCCAATTTTTTTTTCACGGACATAAATCTTCAACCGAAATCTTTCCATGGTCAATGCTCAGTTCGTCTGCCAACATTCGAACAGTCCACCCTGCGCCGATCTTATAAGACTGCGCACACGTTGCACGCTCTAATCCGTTTGAACTTCAATCGGATTTCCACATCTTCGATAGTTTCTCGATCGTTTTTAAACTTTTTTACGCCGCACCGGTGAAACTTAAGCCCTTATCACCAAAAAACACACTTTGACACCACTTTATCAAACGTGTTTTCTTCTTTGACTCGCCGAGTTTTGCCCAAAAAACTTTACTGCTCTAAATTTCTCCGTTCCATAATCGTGACAAGTAACACGTATACAGAGATACTTGAACGATATATACAACTGGAGAACTAATGATCGTACGAGGTTGACAAAATTGTTTGTCGATAGAAGAGCGATAAAAGGTTAACCTCCTCGTGGAGTTCGCAGTGTTATCACAAGTGTGGGAAAAATTAATTACACTTAATTGTCAGACTTTATGTAATTCACATATATGTGAAAAAACAAAATTATTATATAAATATCAATTTTCCGACTAGTTTACAGGCACCATCACGACATTAAATTAAGAACATACTGTTTGTTAAATGTAGTAGTTTGAAATGAGATACAAATGGAACTAATTTAAATGTATAAACGATATTATATACCAATCAGAAATGGTTTCGGGCATAGATGAGATTAGCTAAAAACTTGCCTCTGATATATGTAAACAACTTTCCCGTCTATATTTTTATGAAATTTCTTTATACCGCTTTCAAACTGTTAATTTAAACTACATACAGATACTCTGCTTTCCGTATTGACTTTAGTGTGTTTTTGTCGGTTGTTATGTTTACACACTTCGTGCGATCATTAATTTTAAATGATGATGGGCTATCCCTGAAAATCTAAGTAGTATATATATATCGTTGATACATTTAAATTCGTTATATTTCTATTTCGTTTCAAATTACTGTACTTAATAATGTATTTAATCCAATAAACGGCGTAACATACAAAAAAACATATTCGGGTACTTTTAGTCATGCGGCAAAGTACCAAAGCAAATTGAATAAGAAAGAAATCTGCTAATTTTTCTCTGAGAGCAAAGACTAAATATAGCGGGAAATCATCCGCAGAACTTTGATAAGCCGCTATTTAAATATGGGAAAAGTGCTTAATGTGTAGATTTGTTGGTATCGAGTGGCAGTTGAATTCCGATTTGCTGATCTGCCCGCTTTCGTATTTGTCTGGAGTACCTTTAGCGAGAAAGAACGCATTGAGAAGTGTACACACATATACAGCAATAGTATAAACAGCCAGTCAGATCAAGAATTTAACGAACCAAGTATACTAAATGCTGTACATTGTTCGTTCGCTACGAAACCAAGTTACACCGCTATTTTATAAATTACTATAAGTCAATTTTTTATCGCAGTGTCTTAACTTCACAATCCCCGTAACAGTATGGGACTTACTTTACACTTTAATGTTGATCTGTAGCTATGGAAATGACGAAAATAGAGAAAACCAATCCATTCGGTGAACAGGAATTTGTCGAATTTTCCTCTAGTGAAAAACTGTCAATTGTAGCAAACGAAAACGGTACGAAAGCGATAGTGCAGCGAAATTAGATCGTCAGTTTAGAAGAGTTTGTTAATACGAGATTGTGTACATCAATTCTGTTTCAACATTTTCCCGTCTTTACTGGGGGGGGGGGGGGGATCTAAACCGCTGGTACGTTATTCTGCTCGTCGGTACGGCTTCGAGTTTTTTTTTAAAATGGAAAAATGTTTCTCTTCGTAGCCGCCATGTTCGGTTCTCATTTCGACTAACCGGTTTATCGGAAAAAACTTTGTACGGAAGAGTCAGTCGAACATCATCGAGATTAAATATGGAAAAATGTTAAAAGTCTATCGGATACCGTTAATAAATGTTTCGAAAGCTCTCATCATAAATTCTGATACAGATACCGAGCAGCCCTGTGCCGGATTACTGACCATTAACAAAAAAAAAAGTTACCAAATCAAGTGATTCCAAGTTATAAATAAATAAATAAATAAATAAATATCCGTTTATTTATTTATTACTTGGGATCACTTGATTGGAGTGTAAAGTGAATGCACAACTAATGTGTCAGAACTGACTGTATAGCTCTTTATAAATCATAAAACAACGGTTCTCGTTAACGTAAAAAAATTAACCAAAAGCTCACACCGTTTATGTTCCATACGACTGTGCAGAGAACAATGCTACTTGAAAGTCTTTCGCACCTTTGCAAATATCGACAAAATATCAGCACACTCGACATACATACTCGTTAAATCCAAGGCATGGCGTCCTAATAATTAATTTCTTCGACATCGTCACCTGATCCGGCGTGTGCTGATGACAGGTTCATCCTCAATTTCAGTTAATTCGCTTATGTCTCGATTTTTTTTAAGCTTTTCCGAGTCGTCGATCTAGCGTGTTAGTTATTTCTCCGTCCAACGGTGATTCATCCTCAATTTCGGTCTCTTCATTTATACCGTTTTCGGTTAGTGTCCTCCCCCGAGTAGCCTCGTTTGCGCAGTTGGACTGATGACTTTCCACTGATTTTTTCTCTTAGTACTAGCATATTACCGGTTCGACGGTAATATTTTCCGGCCAGATCGAAATTACACGACAGCTGAAAGTGTCGCATTACCGGAGGTGATATCCTAATGTTGCACGTTTTAAACTCGGCGAAGATACACCGAAAATGGCGGGGAAATTATTACTCACACTGCCTAGTTGACGAGACTGAAAAACTCGAAAATAAAAAAAAGTCCCACTCATTTTGTTCAAATTTTACACACATATACATATATAATATATATATATATATATATTCTCTTAAAACGGATACAAGAACCTAGGAGGAAATTAGTCACGAAGCTGAAAAGATTATCTCGTTGCAGAAAAGATAAAAGATACACTATCTTAACCGTGATTCATAAATAAATCTTTAGATCTAGAAATTGGCGGCAATGTGCGCAAGCGTGCAAATTACGGAAAGGTGTTAGGCGCTGCATTCGACGACCGATCGGACGTTCTGCGCTCCGGGTGGCAATGATAAAAGTCGGCCAGCAATCGTCTCGCATGCGGAAGGCGAAGGAAGATTGCTCGGAGTATATGCGGAGAAGTGGCAAATGGAAATGTGGAAATTATTACGAGTATTTCGGATAACGCGTGCGAAATTATCGGGTCCAAAGTTTGCGAATAAATTCATTAATGAAGAGCGAGCGTGTAGCGAGCAGTCTGGCGGAAAAGAAAGAATACAGTGCCGGTGCGGCATCATTTGTTTACGAGGATATTAGGGAGCGGAGTATGTGCCGCGGTAGCAGCCTCCGTCGTAATAATTAGTGGATCCCGGCTGAATTCGCCGAGATGTACGATGATAACTGCATTGCTTGCAACAGCGACATCGGCAGAGGCAACAACTTTGCGCCGGCAGTCGCTCCGTCGGAGATGGTGAACTTTTCTCGGCGCACCGGGGGCAGGGCAGTACTTTTCCCGCGAGAGTGTCTCCGTGTTCTTCGTTTTTTATTTCTGGCAAGGTAAAGAGTTAAATCGCGCACGCATGTACGGAAGCGGCGATATCAAGAGCCGGCGACACGGTACCGCGGAGAGGGCGCTTGTGTGCGTCAGTGTGCGCGCATGTGGAATTACTAAAATTCCGGACATTTCGTTTCCTTTTCGGGTTTTTAGGATGAATAGAATATTCCCCATTGTGTTATTCTTCTTTAAGAGACACGCTGCTCGCGCGCGGTTGACTGGCGAGCGGCCGGGCTGTCCGGGGAGCGGGCGACACTGCCAACTGTGCCAGTGCGCGGTTTTTTCCGCTTTCCACTTGGTTCGCGGCAGTGGCGACGGAAAAGGGTTAGTTATAATGATAATAATTATAATGGGGTACGTGCTGTTATAATAGAGCACTGGCCATTGCGCTTCTGGGCCCATTCGGAATTTACTGCAGACGACGGCATCCTTGCGGATTCTCGCCCGGGCAAGAGAGCGGCGAGGGCGGCAAGTAGAGGGTGGCCAAGCTGACTGGTTGAATTCGTAATGGCGTCCATCGGCGTGGTTTTGTTTCTTTTGTCGTCCGTTCGGGCTCTCCTATTCATATTCTCCTACCACGCGACTCCTCGGCAGTTATGTGCAGTCGGAGAGGAGACTCGTCGTTGCTCTTTGCCTCGCGACCGCTCTCTTTGTGGCTCTCAGCTATAACATCGACCAGGAATCCGGCCCGATAGTAATACTTAATGAGCCCGAGTGTGTAGCGGACACATTCCGACTCTCTGAATCAAGTCGACAAAATGAATCTGAGGTAGCGGCTAAACGTAGCGCCGCTATGGACCGTTTTTTACCGGCTTCAAAAAGAAGCTGTTCGCCCCAAGTATGTTTTTTTCCCCTCTTTTCTCACGAATGTGCCTTATTGTCCGTCACGACAAAAGTGCGACGAAGAAACATCACAAAATCTGCCTAAATTACTTTAATCTGTTAAATTTTTGAGACAGAAGCGGTGACGAAGAAATGCCAGATAAAATATAACCCCAATCGGTAGCTATTTCGTAATTTTTCAGCGAAAAACAAAAAAAAAACAACTATCTTATTCTTGCACTAAAGTCCGATCGATATTACGTTCGTACCGTGTTTATGGACCATTTATTTTTTCGTATATATATATATATATATATGTAGGTCAAGTTGCTCCTTGATGGAATATTAAGCGTGGTACAATTAAAAATGGCCGCGCTAATTGCCATACGGCATTTTTTCAATATAAACGGCAAATAATAATGTTACAAACTCAACAAAAATGTATATCATCGAATGATTTACTGGCTGCAGTTTGAACATATTGTTTCATTTCAAAATCTCATAATTTTCGCTAGACACCGCGTCTCAACATTAACAGAACTATTTAACGTTTCGAATGCGTTTTCCATCATCAGAGACCAGAAAAAAAAAACCCAGTTTCTGATGATGGAAAACGCGTTCGATACATTAAAGGTTTCAATTAACGCGGTGTCTGCCAAAAATCACGATTTTGATGTTAACGTGAACTACGAAAACCCTTTGTTTATCATATTGTTTCGTTGTTATTAGTATTCCTTCGTTATTAATATTCGTTCGTTATTAGTATTCCTTCGTTATTAGTGTATTCGTTCGTTATTAGTATTCGTCCGTTATTAGTATTCCTTCGTTATTAGTGTATTCGTTCGTTATTAGTATTCGTTCGTTATTGGTATTCGTTCGTTATTGGTATTCGTTCGTTATGTCTATTCGCTTTGTTCGTTAATTTTTGTAAAAGTTATAATTTTTTTTTGTTATTATTTTTTATTTTGGACGCGTCGACTATGAGAACATTATAATCCGGAATAAGTAACATTTTTAGAAGTATATCAACGTGCGGCTGCGGCATATTCTACTCGAACGAAACATAAACTAACCAACTACACCAAAGATAGCTCTGCCTTATAATTAATAAATATAAAATATTTTATTAATTATTTTATCCGTAAAGATAATTTTTAACAGCTGGGCTTACAATAGAGAAGTGTGTATCTTTCGGTTATTTTGCAGTTCTCCAAAAACGCGAGTGCTACTTACCATGCATTTCAAAAAATACCATGCCTCTCTATTCCTTGTACTAATGTATCTTACTTCGGTGTCATCTTTCCTCGGTATTAAAATCATAGAGAAAAAAGCCGGACGTAATATTTCGATACTTTGTGCGCGCAAAAATACTCTTGCTTGGTAGGTTGTTAAAAACATACATATTTACTTCCGTACAGCGGAGATAATCACGGGGTTTTGTTTATATTTCTTCACCAATATGATTCACGGTTTATTCAAAAGTGAGGTGTTGGTCGCTACACCGTTTTGGATGAACAATCAATAGTCATTAAAATGAACGTTAAAAAACCGGTGGAGTCCCCGGTCGGTTCGGGTAAGCCTTTTAGTAATATGACAAACGCGATTGACATTTACGAAATACTACGAAATATTAAGCGTGGAAACGTAATTTGAAAAAATATTAATTTTTAGCGCGGTCAAAAAATTAAATAAATCATCAGTCTGAATCGCGGATAAATATCGATTTTAATTTTTTTTTAAATTGAAATATTGCCATTTTTCAACACTGACAGAAATATTAAACATTGTTTCGAATTTAGCCATATTATGGACGGACTCCAATGATGGACCTGCTGGTTTTTTTTTCTTTCGTAATTGTACCGATCAGCGGTGGTCATTGAATATCGGTAATACTTACGGAGTAGTCATTAAATTAAACGTTAAAAAAATAAATCTCCTTTTAGAGAGGTATATTTTTATTAATTAGCTGTAGCCAGAAAAAAAGTTTAGCCAAAAACAGCTATTAGCGACAGAATTTGAACGCTATTAGTATCCAGACGTACACGGTACCGAAAGTAACATCGTTTTAGGTTGGTCAGTATTATCAATCGAAAATACACTAAAAATGGTGGAATATTTTTTAAGAAAAAGTATGTAAAAAGAGTACTACATATCATCGATTTCTTTTAAAAAGTTTAACGTAAAAAAAATGCACTAAAAAGTAAAAAATAATTATTCGATAAAAATAAGATATTTTTCAGTAATACAGCTTGAAGGATGCCGTGATTATTCTTAATGAACATTCACCACATCCTAATTGGCTAAATCGGAAAAATAAAATCAAAAACCGCATTAAATATTCCAAATGTTGTCACACTCGAACGATTACTATTATTATTATACTAGTTTATTAAGATTTTTTAATTATCGTAATTGGAATTTTATATAAGTAGCCAGTTTGCACTAATAGAAGTAATAATGTAACAAGAATAATAATAAATGAGCTTTTTTTAAGTGTTTTTCATTTTTCGCGGTGCATTTTCATTAAACTTTTAGAGTTTGATTGCTCTTAAGAAAATTTTCATTTGAAATTTTATTTCGGAAGACGGATTGAATTTTAAGCGGCCGTCAAATCTGATGAAGACCGTATGGTGCCCCTAGCGCGCGCTGATATTACTGGCCGAATTGTAGCATATTTCGTTGGTGGAAGGCGATTTTTAAGAAAAATTACAAGAAAGTAGACGATCATTAGCCGAGGAGTTACATAGCGACGCGAAGATCATTAACAGGCAGCTTTTATTTTCTCTTAATTTTTACTGGGACGAAAGAACGCTGTTTTTTAGTGGAAATAGCAGCGGCCATTTCGAAACCTTTCCATGCATTCTGATAAAATTTCCTCGATTATATTGCCTTTTTTTTTCTCGCGTGTAAAATTCTTAAAAATTCAATTGAGAAGATACATTTTTATTGCTTCTTTTTTTTTTGAAAAATCCTATTTGAACGTTTTAGGTTTATATTATTTTCATGGTGACATTCCCGTCGTATTACCAAAATCTTTGATTATAACGCAACGTAAGAAATTGATTAGCCCCTCCCATAAAATGTAGCATGTTTTCGGAGATCATTTTTTCGAAACATAAATTTCTGATTAAATTCAAATCGTAGTTTTACGGTTGGCATTATCGTAGCTTTCCCTCTTCGTATGAAGTGGTCTATTCTTTGATGCTTCCTTTTAACTCCATGTTTCCCTCTTTAATTTCTCTTCCATTGTCGGCATTATTGCCAGTCCCAGATGACCCCATTTTCAATATTTATGCATTCTTTTCAATACTTTTTTATTTCATCGGTCCGACATGTTCTTGTTATCCATAAACAATTCCTGGAATCTAAAACAAGAATATGGCGACGTTGAAAAGTTCCCATTAACGAATCGGTTTCCGCTAAAGAACAAGATTCTATTTTCGGGAAAATGAGCCGAACGTTGATGACGACGAAATTCAAGGTCGTTTACGATAACTACTCTGATGCCAGAGCTTTTTTAACCGTCGGGAAACTGGCAAACTATTTTACACTTTAAGAAAACCCACAGGTGCTATTACACGTATATATTTAAACTAGGAGGTTTGCCAAAATGAAATGCCACCATAGTGTAGGAGTTTCGGCGGCGACCAGAGCTTACATTGTCTCGATTGGTTGAAATTTACCTATGTAATTAGAATTCAACATTATATGAGATTTAACGGAAATAACGAAATATAACGAACTATAACGAGAAACAACGAAAAATAACGGAAAATAACGGGAAATAACGAAAAATAACGTGAAATAACGAAAAACAATGAAACACTGAAAACCGGTTATTTTTTGTTAATTTTATATCGGCTGCATTCAGCTTCGCATTTATCACAACAAGGGCTTCGGTTAATAAAAAAAAAAAAAGGGGGCTTCGTTAGGATCCTCGGGCTGAATCTAGTTTTACCAGAGTCCAATTGCAATAATTTTTGCTACAAAAAATAATAAAAATACGAGTAAAAAAAAGTAGTACAAGCTCTTGAACATTTGAAAAAATTAAGACAAAAAGATTGCTCTGTTTATCGATTCATCGGGTATTTTTTGTAAACAAATTTCCTTAGATGGTGATCATTTTTTGATGGTTTTCGGGGTCAGCGTTTTTAGCGGAAAAACACTAAATTCAATATACTCATGTTTACAATGCAGGTAAGTCCTACTCATCATCATCATCATATACCGACTTCCTGAGCGCCGGCAAGTATACACCTATTCGTACAATCCAGCTGTACAGGCACAGGCATAGTAGTGTTCCTTGAAATTACTACATGCAATGTGAGTATGCACACAAAAGACTACACTTGAAACTGATACTGTGATTGATTAATTTTTACCGATATACAAATGCGCAGCCCTATTTATGTCTGACCACTACGCATCAGTTAGCGCGCACATTATGCATGTTTGCCATTGCCTTCCGCGTGATTACTACCGGTTAATTTAATTATTTATTTTATAATTTCTGACGTCATCTAGGACTTTTGAAACGGAAGTTGAGTGATAGACTATCGGGACGATATATAGGTGTACACGAGTAAACAAACACAGTATTTTACCAGAAATAAATGTATTTACGCAGCGGTCGAAAAAAGCAACAGTATCAATAATTAAAATTACTCGACAGCCGTTGCATATTGATCATGTTGGAGAAAAAAATGTAGGCGGGAAACGGATCAAAAATGTGTCACTTTCATTAGTTACCGTGCTTTTATTTATAACAAAACAAAAAGAACAGTTCGGACATTGGATACGACTCACGGATTTTCAATAATCTTCTAGTCACAGGCTTGCGGCTGCTGACGGACGCTTTGTGAGAGTGCCTACGAGTTTTCAACTTTACTTCTTTTTCAAATGAATCGATTCGCGTATTTATTTACTCAATTACTTTTTTTTGCTCGTTTCTGCGCGTTTTTGAATACGGTTTTAAATTAGAATCGCGAAAATAAAATATCGCTAACCGACCGGCTAACCAATTTTTTCAGTCGCAGAGGGTGGCGCAGCTAGAAAAAGTAGTACCGGAATACGGAGAGACATGCTATGTTGCAGTGCGGCTCGCAGAATGACATGTTTATTAGGTAACTTAGAAGGGTGAAGTGTTATTTCGTCGACAGAGGATTCGAGAAAAGATTTAGATACTTGGGCTCAAAATACGCGTGTAATCATATCCGAGGCCGTTTCACGGGTACTTGCAACTCGCACTGCTTAACTATTACTACAAGTGCGAAATGTGTAAAGATAAGCTAGAAGCGACGACGAACGGATACCTGTATGTACATTGAATAATCAAACAAGTTAGAGAGGTTTCGCTCATCAAAATTCAAATACCCTTCGTACACCGTCACCCCGGTCCAGTACGCTAATGTCAACAAAAGCCTTTCGTCAACAAAACGCGGACACGACAATTTAGCATAACGCGAACGAACGAGGACCGCGACAATCCTCGTACCGAAGCTGGCCCCTGTTATGTACCGCTCGCCCCCCAGGGCATATCTTCTGAACTTTAATCAACTTAAATCGGTCAAACAGGAGACGGATACTCTCATTCAAACGAGACCCGCTATCCTCTGATACCCGTTAAAAGCTCGGCGGCAGCGGCCTGCTTTCCCCGTTCGGCAGTACCGGTCCGAACTTTCTCAGCTTCCTCGTCGCGGACATGCGCGCCCTAGCGCAGCACGATACGCTATGCGTAAACAAAGCAACTTGTCCAATGTACACAGGCAGTGTGCACATCAAATGGAGCTGAGGCTTAAGAAACAAATTAGTCGAAGAAACGGAAACCATAAATTAGCATATAAAACGAATGAAGGACAACAGATTATGTGCCCGGACCGGGACCTAATATCGTCCTAGACAAGCGTCAACGACGAACATTTCGTTACTTCTGCGCTAAGTGATAGAAACGCGCCACAGCTCCGGGCAATGGGTCGCCGCCGCTACCGCGAATTTCACTCGCATCCGCTCCAGCAGCAGTTCCAGGCCGCATACGAATTACATAAATAAATCAGCCGTGTACAATGCTTCAAATTTCTGCCACGCTAAATACGCCGCGCACAACTTTTACCGCTAATTCCGTCACGCAGACGCGCTGGGCTCTACGCGAACCAGTTATTAAACTGCAGCTTGTTAACTCGAGCAGTTGCTACTAACTTTGACGAAAGCCGTAATGCCATGTCGCATTTGGAACTTTATCAGAACCGTTTCATATCTCTCCCTGGAAAGGTTGCTTTGGCTCTGTAACTTTTAATGAAAAAAGCCGATGCGAATCAAAAGTGCCTGTCGAATCGTACGAAACAGAGTACATGTCAGTACTCTGAAAAGGCGCACCGACTGTTGCTTATGCAGCCAAATGCGTCGTATTATTACAGAGAAGATTTATGATCAATAGTAGATGTGGAAAAGCTACAATCGGTGGAAACCAACAAAAAAAAAAAAAGAGCTTAGAAATACGGATAATATCGAGTGAATCCTACATTTTTGATGAGCCGTCAAGGACTGTAAAGTTAAGGTTCGCAATGTATTAAACCTATATATATATATATATATTTTTTGACTCCTCTGGCTTACATTTCTATCTCTTTCTCTTCTATACTTTGTATAAAATAATCAAAATTTGCAACGTCATTCTTACCGGCATCGACACAAAAAAAAATAACATAATCACAAAAATCCTATCCTAACATTTAACTTTCGTTACATAAAATTGGGACATTTTTTGGTTACAAAATTTAATGGGGGCCGACCTAAGAATAATGTTGTAATTAATATATATATATATATATATATATATATATATATATATATATATATATATATATATATATATATATATATATATATTTAAGTTGGTTAATATTTTGTTGGATATTTAATGGAAATGCATAATTTTCTCGGTTTTCATCTGCATGTAGTCGATTTTATCCTTTTCATCTCTCTTCCGCATAATCGTGACGCTAATCACATTTTGTTTGATCTCTGCTGAACAGGCGACCTATTCTTCTCTACTAAAACTTGGTATCCCCCTACTCCCTTATCTATGCTTCTTATATTTTTTCATTTCCCTCTGTTCTGCTATTCCTGCCCCGAATTATTTTTATCACTTAAATGTTTACGAATATGACTTTATTTTCTCTTTCGCATCATTTCTTGGACGTTCTCGTTCACAAAACCATTAAAAAAAAAAAAAAAATGACTTTCAGAACAAAAAACAACCGCGAGGATCGGTAAAGAGGGAATATAAATTACATTACACAGAGTAAGGGGGCCGCTTTTGAAGTAGCATAAAATAAATCATGTTCAATGGATAGACAAGAACACTTAAACATAATACGCATTTACATGCACACACACACACACACACATATAAATATATATGTATGTATGTATGTATGTGTATACGTGAATATACGTACTAGCTGTTGACCGTGGCTTCACTTATATATGTATTAATTCCGTTTAAATCTTTACTCAAAAATCGTTTATACATTTTTTTATTTCGTGTAGAATTTTGTTTACTATTCTATTTGATTTTCTTTTTACTTGATCAAGTCTATTCTTTTCCCCCCACTCTACTGGCAAAAAATCAGCTGAATTACAACAAATACTTAAAAATAGCTCTTAAATTAAGTTTTTATCATTTTTTAATTAAAATTATTATCGTTATTATTAATATCGCAACGAAAAATCTTTTTCGGGAAACTAAAACTCATTTAGGCACATCCTCCTCATCTAGGCTCTGTTGTCGAACTGGCTTGCTCTAAATCCGACTGTATTATAGACATCATTGCAACTACTTATTCGACTAGTATTTTCGCCCTTTTGATACCTTTTTATCCTTTTTCATTTTTAGTTTTATTTTTTTGAACCTATTTTCTTACACGGGGTATTTATCGATTATAGATTTTTTATGAAAATCTTAATTTTATAACCTGGAACTTTCCGTGGTTTCCTTTTTTTCTTTTTGTTTTCCAAGTACTTTTTTTTACTCGCGCGTTAATACAAAAATACAAATTCCTTCAATTTTTTCCCTCATTTTGTGTTAATTTTTAAAATTATTTTCCGCTCCTGCCATCAGCAAATTTTCTTCATAGAGTTTCCCATTCCTTTTACTCTACAATAATGTGGTCATCGTAGGCATACTCCATTCATCTTTATCGCGTAACATCTTATTCTTCATCGGTTGACACGCATTTCGTATGCTGTTTAGGCTGTTGTTTTTTTCTCTTTACCGGTGCAACAAGTCGACAGAGGATTAAAAAAAAAAAAAAAAAAAAAAATTATTGAAAAACGCGTGAGTAATACTTGAGAATCTAATGCAATAATTACGTTGTTTACCAAGTTCATTTGAAATAGATGTGCACCTGCGCACATTAGTTCATGAGCTAATGGGTGATTCATCTGCTAATTAATGTTGCCACAAAGTACGAACGAACAAAGTTTCCCGTTTATTAGTCGACCGCGTCTTAGCGTAAAAATTAGGAATTTCAAATACAATCGTAATTGCGAAATATTACGAATAAATATTAAGGGTAATTTTACCGAGATAATATGGCGATAAAGTTTTTTTATCCGATTATATTGCGTCGCATAACAACGTTTTGCCTTTATATTCCAAACCGATGTCATCATATTCGTCATGACCAGCCGTAAAATGTTCCAGATTATCCGTAAAATAATGACCGCATAACTTACAAAACAGTTTAAATCGGTATGGTTTGTCCCGTAAGGAGGAAAAAAATAACGACATATGTACTTACGGTCTCTCAGATTACTTTGAGTAATGTATGTTTTGTTTTTAGCCAGTTGAACTACTACGAGTGCAACGTATAAACAAATGTTTAATTGTATTTAACAAATTATACAATAATAATAATAATAATAATCGATTAAATTACAAAAAGAGAATAATAACATTATATGAAAGCGTAATATTTCCTAATATACTTTATGGTAGTGTGTAATATATACGTAGACATTGTAAAAATTAAGAGATTTCAAAATATATTAAAAAGTTTTACTATTGCAATAAAAACGATTAAAGCTTATAGAACTACCAGCTATATGGCACAAGCACTGTCATTGCAGGTATTAAACCCCATTAAGTTACGAAATACAGAAACATATCAACACATACTTTTAATAAAAAATAATATTAAATATAAGTCATAAATTCCATAACGTACAGGATCATCGACCTTACTTGATACAGGAACAAAAATCGTTAACGCTTAAACAGTTTAAACACTTATATATTAGATAGGTATTATAATAATAAATTTCAGACACAGTGGAACGATTACAACGGTATAGCTAAAAAAAATTTCCCAACGTAGACTACGTAATATAGTATTTACGCCAAATTTTTTTTAATCTACAATTTCTTACATTTAAAGATTATTTATATAAACATAAAATTGCACACTCAAATAATTGTGTAAAGTGTAATCTTACTGATAATATTGAGCATATACTTTCTGGCTGTAACCATAGTAATACAGATTGTAGCAATATTATTATCGATATTATTATCAATATTATTAGCAATATTATTAGCAATATTATTAGCAATATTAGTCAATTAGTAACTAAGATATTTAAAATATTCAATAGTTTTACGATAGCCGAAATAAATCACCGTAAAATACACGTACACCTCTATTAAATTTATGTATCCCAATGGATTATTAACACTGTAGAACCGTCTATCAGGGTTTCATAAACTTAAATGGACAGGCTCGAGGCAGACTTGTTATTTATATAAATTATTGGTATAAATTCTCTAAATATATTTACCCCATCGTATTACGAATTAGGGATCAAAAAAAAAAAAAAAAAAAAAAAAAAAGGAAAAAGCACAACGTTTTTTTAGCTTTGTAATCATAAAAGTGAGATTCTTCATTCATTGTCGCTGTAATTAGAATGGTGCCTTTCCTATTCGCCTAATTTCCGTTTAAAGCTTTTTTCGTTTGAGCAGGCAAAAGCTTCATTAGATTTTGTATTGGCAACTATGCTTGATAAATGTTAATAATAATAGTTCGGTTAAAATAGACATTTCAATTTACTATAATTCGCATAGAGATAAAAATTGGTGCAGATGCTTGGTACATTATTACAAATGGAATATCAAAAATTCCCGCTGATCCCAGGTTTGCTAAAAAAAAAAAAAAAAAAAAAAAAACTATTCAAGGTCAAAGGTCAAAAATATTAGTTTTTGAATTTTTTCGGTAAACGGTAAGTGTTATCATAAAAATAGATCAGATAAAAATTATAGATTGTGCAATTTTCTACAAAAATTGTTCTCGTACTTTTTTTCCCTATGAATCACTCTACTTCTGAGCTACCGCGATCTTCTTCTTCTTCTTGCTGGATATCTGTAAATTGTTCTAATAAAAATGCTTCGGTTGTCTCCTCTTTAGTATTATATAAAAAACTTCATCTGTTACATTTTATTCAACATTTCAGCAAGACTGGCCTCGACAATTAGTACACAAAATAACCCGACTTTTTTACAGCCACAGTTTGCACTCTTTTTGCAATATTGCAAAAAGAAGATGTTAAGAAGTTTTTCCCGATATCTGTTAATTACACACGCATTATTTACGTTTATTGTACAGTAAGTAAAATTTAAATACACCGCTATAAACAATTATTTAATTTTTTATTAAATAATTGTTTACAACGGTATTTTTTAAATTTTATTATCTATTAGTTTCCAACCCCAGTCTTCTGGGTCTAGTTGATTGCCTAGCCATACTTGAACTTGATAGTATACTCGATGATATAAGTGTTGATAAACAGATGCAGATGTCGGGGGAAGACAAGATAGTTAGTTGTACTCTTTTATTGTTGTTCCGTGTATTTTTGACAAAATTTAAATTCTACTATTCGGTAGAATTAATTTTTGTTGGAGCTCCATATACATATAGCAAGAAGAAACCAAATTCCGTTTGTGATAATGTCCTGTAGAGAACAAGTCAATCTTTTCCATAACGTATGCGCAATCAATAAAAACCTGTTTTTCAGACAACCGATGATATACTTATTCCTCACGCTTTCGTTTTCATCTCGCTCTTTCTCCTTATTGCTCTCTTCATCCTGACGACGTAGCCGTCTGTGATCCTGACCATATCCTCTTTGAATGTCCATCCCTCGTGAACGAACGTACCTCTTTGTATTCCAATCTGCTGTCACTCAAACTCCCTACTCCTTATTGTGCCTCGTATATCTTATCGTTTCCGTCGATCTCAGTTGTTCCTATCCTCAGTTCCTTTATCTTATCAATATTTGATACCGACTCTACATTTAACTGATCCTTCTCCTTCGTTTCGTTTCTGGGCGAAGATCCTTTGTTGATATGCCCAAAGGGGGGTTAAAAAAAAAAAAAAAAAAAAAAAAATACTTATATAGGCGGCGTAAGCGTGCATATTATTATTTTCGATGTTTCAAATGGCAATATTTCAGGAATGGTGATTTGTAGGGGGGAAAAAAAATGATAATTTCATAATCTACAATTTTATCTGGTCTATTTTTATGATAACACTTATCGTTTACCGGAAAAATGCAAAATATTTTTGTCCTTTAACCTTGAATAATTTTTTTAGCAGACAGGGGATCGGTGGGATTTTTGATATTTTATTTATAACAGTTTGCCTAAGACCTGTGCCAATTTTCAGCTCTTTGTGAATTATTCTAAACTCCTACCACTATGTTTTCGTCTGCTTTGACCAGATTAGTGTAGTCATATGTGAAATTCGTGATTGTTATTTTATTTCTCTTCTGTAAAAAGTTTAAATTTTCTAGATTGATACTTAAAATCCGTATAAACTTCTTCTCTTTTTTAATAATGTAAAAATAAAAACCGTATCAGAAAAACGGAATATAATCAATCAAAACCAAAAGAAAACAAAAAAAGAAAAAAAATACTACTTGAAAAAGAAAATTATTTTATCTCAATAAAATAAATTTCTACCACTTGAACAGCTGACTAATTTATTTTTGTATTAATAAGATATTTTTTATTAATTATTAGAATAAAGATTATATTTATATGTATATATAATACACACGTGTATACCATGCATATATTTATATTATTTATGTTATATGTAAAGGAGAAAATCCGTAAATATTTCAGTAGGTCAACAGTTATTACACATCAAACTAGTTCGGCTGTGAAGTTGAAAGTTTACGTGTGCTTATAATACGGGAAAGCACGTTAGAAATTAAATTTTCGTGAGGTGGGGGCAACAAAGTTATTTATTGGCTTTGTAAAAAAATTAAAAATCACGCTACAACTAAAAACATTAACGGCAGGTAATTGAAATCCCGTATGAACACATTATTACTCGTATACGCTAGGTATAAAACAGAAACCGGGTTTTGGAACTTGGAAAGAGGTTAAAAACTTTTTTGAAAAAAAAAAAAACCCCATGAAGTGCGACATTTTCGAAACAAACAGTTTATCTATGTTACAATTTTTCATAAATACTGTTTACACGATCTTCTAAGAGTGTGCAAAATCGGATTCCTTTTATCTCTTTATCCAGCCTAATCTAGTTCTTCAATTCTCCCTCCACGTGACGTTTAACTCTCTCTCTCTGCAATCCTGTCGCCTACGCTTTGAACACAGTTTGTTTCCTGCACCTCTTTTTCGCTTCTCTCTCCTCCCCGCTTCACCCTTCCGCTCGCAACTTTATAGGTGACGTTGATGACATTTCAGTGTTCTTATATCGCTTCCGAATGTGTTTCTCTTTCCAATCTTCGCTTCTATTATAATTGGTCTTCCAACTCCTTATCGTGCATCTTTTGTTCTCTCCGTGCCATCGTCTTCAGTCTATTTTTTTATCCTCCATATCTGATTACGTAAACATCTGATAACACCTCTCACTTTTTTCCCTCTTCTTGGACCAATGTCTATTTTGACGAACCCATTATACAAAAAAAAAAACAAAAAAAAACAACAAATTATGCAAAATGTTTTTTAAATCTTCTAAATTTCCCCTAAATTGTTTACGGATGGAAAATGGTTGCTCCCATTTGTGGAAAAACCGAAAATTAACGGAAAATTTAATACGAAAATAAAATATACAGCGAATATATAAAAAGTGTAAATTTTTTAAAAATTATTTCCAACTCTGTCAACTATGGCGCGGAACTGATACTGTGATTCACTATCCGCGCTCCTTTCCATTAAAATGTTTCACAAAAAGAAACAACATCCCACATCTCAGAAAATAATTCAAACGCTATCGTCATCAAGAAAAGAAATCATCTTTTGTTAAATCTCATCTCACTCTTCAACATTCGTCAAAACGAACAAGCCGATGAAACTGCAAAGCTAACCTTAAGTGTTTCGCCAATACCGAACGTTCCAATCCCAATCGCCGATCTGAAAAAAGCGCTGGTAAATGTTTCGCACAAAAAGCCTTCCAACGATTCTGGGATTCGACATCAATTAAGAAAACAGTCGTTCCGTGGACAATCTTATTCCAAAAATCGAGAAAGGACGAAATAATACTTTTCCGCCTAAGAACAAATCACTCCACCCTAACGCATGAATACATCTTAAATAAGCAACCGCTAGCAAATATGTGACACCTGCAATATCCCAATATCAGTCGCTCATGTAATCACCGAATGTTCGAAATTTTACAGTCAAAGAAATTCGCATGTCCCAAATGAAACACTGAGAATCCGTACTATCCGACGGTTACAGAACCTCAAAGCTGCCGAACTTTATAACCTGATTTAACAATCACGGTTCTTACACCTCTAACCAAAAGGCTGTATAGGGCGCTATAAATAAAGTAAGATGATTTTTTTTTTTTTTTTTTACTCGAAGAAAGATATCCTGTTTGTAAATAGGACATATCACAATGGTAGTCCACAACCAACAAAAATAAAAAATAAATGTTTTTTTTTTTTTTTTTTTTGATTTCATAAACACTCTACAAGAGAGGCTATTATCGAATAGACTTGACGAAAAATGAAACGATGATAACCTCTTTTTTTTTTTTTTACTAAAGTTAAATTTTTTACATGTAATTATGAAAAATATGTAAAATATACACGAAACGTCCAAAATATGCATTTATGTGCACTATTAAGTTTGTATATTTAGAATCAAAATTCCTTGAAACGCTTAGATACGAAATCAAGCAAAAAAAAAGGTATGCATTATATGCAAAATCCGAACACTAATTATCACCGTTATTTATCATCGAAATGTATCAAAAAATAAATTAACGTTTCGTAGTAAATCACAATCTAGCGGTTTTAGATTTTGAGATATTTTAATCGAGATTTTCATTTTTTAATCGACGTTTTTATATTCCTTTTTTTAAAAAAATGTAATAACAAACATTACATTTCAAAAATTCACGAATTAAATAAAAAACCAGAAGGATCGGACCTCGAAGTGGCTAACTAGTCCGGTTCTTTAGTGCAGCGGTTCCCAAAGCGGGTTCCGCGAAAAGGTCACTGACGTTCCGCGAGAAAATCATCAAGGTTGCCTTCCAACTGGCAAAAGATATAAGCGAAAAACGTTTAAATGAAAAAATAAAAGGGTTTTTTTTTTTTTTTTTTTTTTTTTTGGGCGCGCTAGCGGCATTGACCCAACAACAAGAAAACTAAGCTAATAAATTAAATAATTAAGCGGTCCGAAATGGACGCAACAAAGGACAGCAGTGCGGACACCACAGAAGATGAAGGAAAGGAGAGAATAAAGGAAGAGTTATAGGGAGTAGGGAGACCTAATGACAGGAGCTGACTGCATAAAAGGGGGAGCGTTCGTTACGAAGAGCAGGACACTCAAAGAAAATGTAATCAGCACATCATATGTACGAAGAGGATCACAATCGTGGAGAGAACAATCAGGAGAAGGCGATAGAGCAAATCGAAAGCGAGAGGAGGGGAGTAGACAATGATTTGGAGACGAATTAGGGAGACAATAGAAGAGCGACGACTGAGAGGAATAGAATGGAACCAAGACAGGGAACGAGGAATCGGCTAAATAAAACGGTAATGCGAAAAGCGTTGTTTCAATATATTTCGCTCAATAATAAATTATGAAGCCCTTCTCCCCTTACTTACATCGAATACGCTGTGTCGATAAGCCTTATCAGTAGTCACGAAGAAACTGCCTTCCTTTTTTATGTTTTGGTGTCTTTCGCCTAAATTTTTTTTTATAACGACGGGTCTATTTTGACTTATGAAATTAGCTCATCTTGCTGAAATCTTTACAACGAAAAGCAACAACCATATTTTCTGCGAGAAACAAAATAACCGCTTTAATAGGGAAACTACATTTCTGGATGATTTCTTGCATGGAAAAAAACAATGTTGAATGCTTTTCCACTTTTAAATGAAATTCTACTACAGGAAAACATGATACGGAATTACTAAGTGAAATTCAAAACATCATTAGTGTGAACATTTGGCGAACCCGTTAAAATCTTTGTCAGAATACTTCCCCCGATTTTACCGATAATGACTTCGACTGGGTACAAAAAAGTCCATTTATCAATAGAGATAAATCTGAAACTTCATCAATGCTGGAATATGAATCACTCGATTGATATTCAGAGTTCAACTGCTTTTAATTACACATTTAAATCAGTATTGTCACTCAATGAGTTTTCGGTTTGTATTAAAAATGAATATATCCTGAAGTAGCCAAGAAGACTATTTTAACTCTGCTCCCTTTTATAACTACATATAGATATGCGAGACAGGCTTTTATGCATAAATGAAAAATAAATTCAGGAGCAAATTCAGGTGCTATTCCGGATGTATGCATATAACTGTTGGATATTAGTACTAAGTTTTAAAACCATTATTAGCAAAACAGTGATGAAACAATTTCATTCTTCGCATTATTTTATTTAAACATTTTTATTAAATAACTATTTTATTCACATATTTGAAATTGCGATACTTTTTAACCGACTTCAAAAAAGGAGAAGGTATTCGATTCGACTGTACTTTTTTTTTTATTTATTTATTTTTTTTTTTTTACGTGTGTTACCACAGAACTTACTTCTGGATGAACCGATTTTGATGATTCTTATTTTATTTGAAAGGTGGTGTTTGTCACGTGGTCCCATTTAAATTTGATCAAGGTCTGACCGATAGTTTTTGAGTTATCCTTAATAATGCGGGAGATTGAAGCTTTTTGGATGCTTTTCCATTCATGATTGTTTTCACTGTCGGATTAGATTTTTGACTTAAAATACTATAAATTTGCCAAATTACCATGGAAATGTAGCTTTTGGTGTTTTTACTGTGGAAATAAATGTTTTAATTTAATTGAATAAAAATGCACTAAAAAGTAAAAAATAAAATGCTTTTTTACAAAAAATAAATACCGACTTCAAGGTTTATTATACAAATTTAAAAATGCACTAAAAAGTAAAAAATAATTACTCCCGATAAGAAAATATACACCCTGTCAATAAAGTATCGGGAATTGTTAAATAAAACGAACAATTTTTAATTTTCATCCAAATTTATTTTGTCACCTTCAAAATAACATCCATTCGAAGCGATGCACATATGCCAACGCTTTTTCCACTCGGCAAAGCACTTCTGATAGGCGGTTTCCGGGATGGCCTTTAGCTCTCGCGTCGCATTCGTCTTGATGTCATCAATCGATTCGAAGCGCATTCCCCGTAGCGGAAATTTGAGTTTTGAGAATAGGAAGAAGTCGCAGGGTGCTAAATCTGGTGAATACGGCGGTTGTTCGATGATATTTACCGAGTGTTTGGCCAAAAACTCATTCACAATTATGGCTTTGTGAGACGGCGCATTATCGTGATGGAGAATCCAAGAATTGTCGACCCACAAATCGTTACGTTTACGACGGGTAGCCTCTCTCAAACGTCTCAAAACACTTAAGTAAAACTCTTTGGTGACTGTCTGTCCGGCTGGCACATATTCATAGTGTACCACGCCTCGAATATCGAAGAAAACAATCAACATGATCTTCACTTTCGATCGGCTTTGGCGAGGTTTTTTCGGCTTTGGCGCGCCAATTGGCCGCCATTCGGACGATTGCTGGTTCGTAAGCGTGTCGTACTCGTACACCCATGTCTCGTCACCAGTAATTATCTTTTCCAAGAAGGTAGGATCCAAATTGGCTCGATCCAGCATGTCTGCAGCTACCTGTTCTCGGTACTTTTTTTGAAAGAAATTCAGGTCTTTCGGAACAAGCCGAGCCGCAACGCGTTGCATACCCAATTTTTCGTGCACAATCGTACGTACGCTCTCGTGTGACATGCCCAATCCATGAGCCATCTCTCTCAAGCTCACATGACAATTTTCAGCAACGATTTCCTTGATTTTATCGACGTTATCATCGGTCACACTCGTTGAAGGCCGTCCAGAGCGAGGCATGTCTTCGACCGTCTCCCGACCATCCTCGAACGCTCTGTACCACTCGTAAACCCGCGTTTTTGATAAAGCAGATTCACCAAAAGCCTTCTGTAACATTTTCAGTGTATCGGCACAAGAAATTTCGTTCGAAACACAGAATTTAACACAAGTACGTTGTTCAATATTTTCACTCATTGTAAAACTTCGACAAAACACTTCAAGGTCGACTGATTTTAACAGCTGCTGTAAACACACTGGTTGACAGATCGCGCTAAAAATAGGCATCATAATACAAAACAGTTGTACCAACCTGGAAAAAAAAAATTATCTGCCTAGCTATTACCCGGGAGATTTAAATTGACAATTCCCGATACTTTCTTGACAGGGTGTATATATCAGAGTGATATAACACTTAAGTGGTGATATCGTAATTCTTATACAACATTAACTTTTCGGAGTTGGAATTAAATTCATGTTAGGAACAATTTAATCAACATTTAATGCAGTTTTTAATTATTCTTTTAATATGAATTTGATGCCAACTCCAAAAAATTAATGTTGTATAAGAATTACGATATCACCACTTAAGTGTTATATCACTCTGATATATATATATATTTTATCGGGAGTAATTATTTTTTACTTTTTAGTGCATTTTTAAATTTTTTTAATAAACCTTGAAGTCGGTATTTATTTTTTGTAAAACAGCATTTTTTACTATAAGTTAATAGAATATGGAATAATTGTAGTAAAAGTTGTAAGAAAACAAAAAAAAAAAACAATCGAATTTTGTTTACATATCAACAATTACTAGTCAAGATTTCATTTGACATTAAGAGTTCCATGAAATAAAATTGATTTTATAAGGGTTCCGCGATCATAAAAGTTCGGGAACCGCTGGTCTAGTGTATTTCGCAAAATAACGCATTATAAAAATATTTAAGTCTTCGCGAACAATATTACTGAATTCATTACGATGAGACGTAATAGTGGAGCAACGGCTTTTTATTTAAGTTTAGTTCACTAAACAATGAACAAGAATGGATCACGGCTGAGAACAAATCGTTCGAATGAAAGCGAAAAAAGGTTCGTTGATTTTTAAAATTTGTTCAACATTCGGCAAAAATCGAATCTGCCCTTTTAGGAATTTCCGGTGGCTATTTGATTTCGTGATAATTGTTCTTGTTTCCGATACGGTCATTTTTTAAAACATCTCGCTTTTCAGTTATGTCATTTCGCTTCTTTTTTTTTCTTTTTTTTTTTTGATTTCAGCTGTATCGGTGGTGCCACCGAATCGGTTTTAAAACAAAATGGAAGCGCCGATATAAATAAACGGTGTAAGTATCGTACAATGATATTTAATATTTCGTTTCGCCTGAAGGTTCGCCGTTTTAAAAGATGGTAATACCATCTCGAAGATAGTTTTATCGTTTCACGTTCGACTCAAAACAAATCGTAGCTATTCGGAAATGGCAGTCCTAAGCATTGCGTCAATGGGCGCCTCTAGAGGGTCGTTAGTTGTAAAGAATTTAATTCTTACGGACGCAAATTTTCCTGAATTAATGCAAGATCAGTCAATAAACAAAAAGTAAAGTAAATTAAGTCGCACAACCTTAGCAGGGCGTCGGGAATTGTAAAATTAAGCTTTTCATAATATACAGAGTCTAATGGATCTGATGAGAATACTGGGGCCAGATCCTTTGGATATTGACCGTACCCTCAATGGGACAACTCCGTCAAACTCCATCGATGCGGGTTTTTTTTTTTTTTGGATCTTTATCAGCTCAATGTTTTCTTCAGTTCTTCGCACTTTAACGTCATAATTGACCGGTCGCTCTCCTTTTAGTATATTTTGCCAAAAATTAAGAGCGTCTTCCCGGCAATTATTTAATTTTTTTTATTTCTCCGCCCGGTTTACGTCGACGCTTTAATAAAACCTTTTTTCTTTTTCGATATTGTTCTTTTGTTCTTTTACGTACCATTTCCATTCCATAAGCATATATGTATATGTATTATATAAATGCGAATTATAGATGTAGGTAAAATATAGGAGAAGGAAAAAAGAACATGTATGCGTAGAATAATTTTAATAATCAAAGAACGGTAAAAAAAAAAAAAAAGAACGGACGAAGACGCTGGAAAATCGTGCGACTCTGCAGGAAAGGTGAATGATGATGACAAAGTTTCATATTGTCCTTTTCGTTTTTTGAAGAAAATCGTAGCTGCGGAATAATTGGCTGCTGAGTGGAATCGCGTAGATATATATTTGGCCGGGACTGCATCATCCGTCTCCCTAGATAAGGACAAGCGCACGGGGCTACCCCGAGCAGGGCATCTGGCAGCAGAATGAAGCATTCTCAAATACGGATGTTCATTTTTAAGTGTACCGTGTCTACCACCCTTGTTTTCCCGTCTCTCTTCAATCCGATATCGCTCGGCAACTTTTATTACACAGCAGCGCCCGACAAAAACGAGCAACAACTGAAATTTTTTCCGAGCGCTGAAAAAAAATTCGTAATTTTTCAACTTATTCTTCAGTTAGAAATTTATTTCTCTTTTCGTCCATCGTTCGGCATTTTTCTTCTATTATCCTATACATCTCGTTCGCGAAAATGTAATACTACTCCTCTGTTACCTGAGATTCTTTCCGTATGTATTTCCAATTTTATGTTTTTTATCTAAAACTGATGTAGGTCGATATGCAAACGCGGCGCCGCTACGTATGCGAATAAAACTACTTTTGAAGTTTTGCCCTTCACGTCGACGCCGCGTACGCACACAGACGTAGCCCGCGTCGAATAGAGAGTCCTTTTTTGCCGCTCTAGGTATCCAATTTCGCCGAATTTCCAATATTAATGCAATCAACTGGAAATCTGTTCGTGCCTCGTGCATCCCATTATTGCGACGAACAGACGCAGAGCCAGAGAAGCAATCGAATGAAACGTTTCGTTCGCCGTTTCTTCTATTCATTTCTGTATTCTTACGCTTTTTTTTCCCAGCGCCTCACCTGATGCACTCCGTTCCACAATTAATAACACCGAGCAGTAAACTGTCCCCTCCGAACGATGGCCGTCGACAATTTCCGAGGCAGGCGACGACAATATCACAGTAAGTGCTCCGGGAGGAAAAAGTTAAGCGAAAAAAACAGAACCGACTAGTTTCAAGGAGTTTACAGCACAATTTTTATTTTTTTTTAAACTTGCGTGTACCATTAAAAAAAAACAGTATCACTAATTGTAAGGCAAACGCTGGAAGTATGCAACATATTAGGAAGTGTACCGTTTAGCGGGCAATTATTGCTAATAATGGGAAATGTCACGACGGTTATATCGGTTAAGGTTTTTTGTTTCATTTTGAACTACACGAATATCGTGGTTTTTTTTTGTTCATTTGTTTTTTAAGAACCTTTATTTAACTTGACTTTCTTCATTGTATTCCTGGATATCTTGGAAATCTTAGAGATCTTAGGAATCTTATGAATCTTAGGAATCTTGGAAATCTTGGATATCTTAGAGATCTTGGAAATCTTGGAAATCTTAGGAATCTTAGGGAATCTTAGGAATCTTGGAAATCTTGGAAATCTTAGAAATCTTGGGACACTAGGATCTCGAAAGTGGCGAGTTCAATTATTATGGAAATTGGTACCTAGATAGGTCTGGACCTGTAGAGGGTTTTCTAATAGAAAAAAAAAATCAAAAAAATTCAGGAAGACGCGGCTTCTGATCATTTTGTTGCCGATGTATAAGTTTCGGAAAGGATTGATCAAAAAGTGCGAATAAAAATAAAAAATCTAAACAATTATTTCAGACGATCGAGCAGAACTCCGCTTGTTTAGAACTAAAATCGTTCTAGGAAAAATTTCTTTTACTTTTACTTTCTCATTCGTATAACATTCGTTCCGCTCAGACAACTTTTTATCTTTTCCCCCTGATACGCGCTCCCATTCGTCTAAAAATATAAAAATAAAATAAAAGAAAAAAAGGGGAAAAAAAAAAGAGAAACGTTTTTTTTTTTGTTTTTTTTTTATTAATGCAATGAAAATAAGAAAAATAATTTTTGCTGGTCCATTAAAAACTGGGACATTTTAAAAGAACGAAATAAAATCCTAAAAATAACATTTCATATCAGTATCGACTATATGTCATTCTTTTAAAAAGTCCAAATTTGATGCACTTACAAAAATAGTTTTCCTTATTTTTATTGCATTAATAAATAAATTTTCTTTAATTTTTTTTTTATTGATACTTAAAAATATTCACTTTTATGCATTTACCTATCTACGTAAATACATACATATATATATATATATTTTTTAAAATAAAAATAACGATATAGTTTTAATCAAATTTTGAAACGCATTCTCTTTGCTTGCAAATTTAAGTATTTGTTTTAATCGTTTTTTTTTTTGTTTTTTTTTGTTTATTTAATTTAAATTTAAAATAATTTTTTACGATACACGGATAATATTATATAAATTTTTGGGAGCTGTGTGAATTTTAATCAGTCGCTTTATTATTTTATTTATTTAGTGGCTGGGCACAGATATAAGAAAGTTTTAAAAATAATGATACTAATTAGTAATAATATTAATAAAAGTAATAATCGCAGTCTCCGACATATACAAACTGTCTCTCTTTTGTTGAATGAAATCATTCCTTCGTCCACTACAAATGAGCTTAAGACAAGCTTGTTCTGTAAAAGACTCTGATGCTCATTAATTTGCTTATAAACAAATCCGTTAAAAGAAGCAGCCATCGGAGACAAGAAATTCTGTTCGAGAAAAGACTGATATGACGCATTCTACATAAAAGGGTAAAATTAATGGTTTGTCGTAAACAGTTTCTGTACACTTTAAACAGTTTCTTTAATAGTTAACAGCGCGTAAAGCAACGAGCCACTTTTCCGTCCTGAATTCATGTATATTCACGTTAATTTTTATTGGCAGATTGTCTCATTCGAAACTGTCATCTGACCGGTCAAATAACTTTCAAAATCCTACCCAGTCCGATTTTTTAGTGTTCCTATCGACACAGCAATTCCAACAACGCCTATCTTCTGTCGGCCTCCCACTCGAGCTCAGTCTAATGTACATACCCAGCCTCCTAGTGGTATATATCGCGAGCCTAGAATTATGATTGCCAGTAGTTATTAAACCCCGGCTGAATCGCTTCGGTGTAGCTCTAATTCAAACCTGTTTAACTGTAGTCATATTGCCTAAAACGGCATCAATGAAGAATCTTTAAGTTTTCCTCGAATCGAATAATATTATTACCGCGACATTCCCAGCGTAAAATACATTTTCCACCAAATATTTATTTTGCAATATCGGAAAGTTACATCTAACTATGTAACTGATACGATCTTTCCTATCACTGACATAGTAACCGTTTGACAGGGTTAGTGATGTTTTGCCTCATGAAGTATAAAATTTCAGGGCTTACCTTTAAAGTGTAACACTCTTACAAGAAATTTCCCACTTGCACAGCGACTATTTGTCGACGACTTCGATAATAATCTCTAAAAAGTTCACAGATTATTACCGGAAAACTTAAACCTCCTGTGTGTACATGAGCACGTAATTTAACATTCCCTTTTTTCAAGGGCGCCAAAACGCACTTGGTAATTTTCCAATAAAAAGTCTTAGTCTTCCGCAAAGTTGTCGTTGTTTTTTTTCTCTCTCTCTCTCTTATCGGAAACCAGTTATAGTCCGAAATAGCGCCAAATTTTTAAGTCTACATTTCGACTTGAGATATGCTAACCTCTGACATAAAAAATTAGAAGACAAAATGTCAACGATCGATTAATAATGCGATGAAATATTTGGCCAATCTAATTGCCGACTGAAATCACTGCACAACTATTTGAATCTTTGCAATCCAGAATCGAGTATGGGAAAATATATCGACAAATCGACATTAAAACTTTTAAACCCGATTCAAGCAACAGGCACGATTCACTATGGGAACTTCTGTACTACCTAATACGGCTATACGTTCACATTTCCGTCCACTACTCTTGACCTCTAATTTGCCCATTGCAATAACTGATCTACTTACTGCATGACGATTATAAGAATTTTTCAATCAACTTTATTCTCTTTCAAATATCTTTCTAAAAAAAATAACCCCTAGAGAGATCCGAACCATGTGATCAACTGATAAAACTGAATTTCGGCGAGTTTACAACTGATTTTCTGTCAATAGCCCGACTACTTCCACCGTTGAACCTATATATCTGAAATACAACGTAATAAAGTCTATTCTATCGACGTAAAAACAGATTTTCATATATCGATTAAACAGCTACTTATCAATTTCTCCGGCAGAACATCGTCAACGAGAACAAAATCGAATTATCCTAACCGTGCAGAACCTATTCTTAATACGAACTCATTTATTTAGCGCTGTCTTAAATACACCTTGTTTAAACTATATTTCACAAAAAAAGTTATTTAGATCACGAGAGTCACTCAGGGAGCCGATGCTGTAGATGAGACCGCTAAACCTGCCGCACTTAAGAATCTTCGCTAAACCTGCCGCAGCACTTAAGAATCTCCGCTTCCATTTACTTATCCATTAGCACCTTAAACAGTATTATAAGCAGTACCTTCTCATTTGACCTTTCGATTATTCGTTAATAACTCACTATGATAATGTACGAACTTCGCCAAGTTAAAAGAAAATCCAACAATTCGGACATTTTCACTTGTCATAGCAAAAGGAGATAATAGTTGCGGCTGTCCTATAAGCATATATATATATACATATAACATTACTTGATACACAAATACGCTACTACTACCAGCTCTTATCAATTAAAGAACGCGAATTCAAAATAAATAAAATTCCATTTGTTCTTCTATATTTAAATTCAACCGCGATGCTATTTATTTAATAAAATTCGTAAACTACATAAAACACAATTATTTAATTGTAGTAACATGGATTACGGTTCTATGTGTAACCGAAACTAGTCGGCATATTTATTAATTGTGTTTTATGTAGTTTATGAATTTAATTAAATAAATAGTACTTAATAAACATTTGTTCTGCTAGAGATTTATATCCACACAAAGGATGATGATATGTTCATTCAGCAAAATCCATGCAGGTCTCATGAAATGATCGAATTGAATCATCCGATTCTAAGCGCTAATGAACCTACATTATTTTTTATTGTATACAACTCTGTAGGAACAATGTTTTTCCGATGAAAATACATGTTCCTTTTATCGAACAGTATTCATGTTTTTTTGCTTTATTTTTGTAATACATCCAGCTCAGTTAAATGCCATTATTTTATTTTACTTTTTTAAACGAATATAAATGAAAAAAGAAAGAAAAAAAAGAAGAGAACTTTTTACGGAGCAGTGTGAACTAACAACAATTGGTATTATTCGAAATTATAATTACTTATTGAAAATCGAAATTACGTTAAAAAACGAAAGCCCTTCCGACTCATCGGGAAGCGGCTCAGATTTATATTGCAACATTTAACTGATTTAGAAAGAGACCGCAAAGTGCAAAGTTAAGTAAAAATCTCGTGGCTTTGTCCGCGTATTAATACGTCCGCATATTAATACGTCCGCATACTAATACGTCCGCATATTAATACGTCCGCATATTAATACGTCCGCATATTAATACGTCCGCATATTAATACGTCCGCATATTAATACGTCCGCATATTAATACGTCCGCATATTAATACGTCCGCATATTAATACGTCCGCATATTAATACGTCCGCATATTAATACGTCCGCATATTAATACGTCCGCATATTAATACGTCCGCATATTAATACGTCCGCATATTAATACGTCCGCATACTAATACGTCCGCATACTAATACGTCCGCATATTAATACGTCCGCATATTAATACATCCGCGTATTAATACCCGCTTAAATGTTCAATTTTTTTTTTTTTTTTTGGCTTTTTATATGGCGAAGTGTTTAAAAATTTATTTGCTATATTCAGTTTTCGTTTCTTCTGTCGGCCATCTTAATAATAGAATAATTAAAACTAAAACTTTATCTGTAGCGTCCATCCACGACAGCAAAATAGTTCAACGAGAATTTAAGATTTGAATATAAAACTCCCGCTGCTTCAGAATTATTTAATAAAATTATCGAGTGATTTAAACTTCTAAAGTATTCCAATGAAATTTAATTAAGTAATACAATGCGTAAAAAAACATATAAAGCATTATTTAAAAGTTTTATATGAATTTACATAGTAATATTCGATATTTTATAAAGCTAAACACTCTTCGACCATAAATTTTTATATTTTTTCTCTACAAAACTCGTTAGAATATGAGAGTATCAACGTCACTTTCAATCATCCGTTTTTTTTTCCATCACTCCATTTTCCTTATAACCATCGGTGGTCTTCTACTCCTTTAGAATTTAAATGTAAATTTTTATTTAGTATTATTAATATTTTTTTTTTTGTACCTTCTTTGCCGAAATATTTACTAGAGTTAAATCATTTTTGGAGGCTCCGTTGTTTTCACTTCAATAATCATTTGTTACTTATATCTTCTTCATTTCGTTTTACTCACACAACATTATTCCGAAAACGCTCATCAGCCGCCCCTTGGACTTTAAATGTAAATGATTTTTATTTTTAACTTTTTTTTTTTCCAATTGATAAAATTACACGTAAACTTAATAAATATTTAATATTGCTTAACTATTTGTCTTTATTTTTTTTAACGTAGCAAGTAATTTAATTATTTAACATTATTCAGAAAATCAAACATGACTTTTTATTCCTTGAAAAAGTACTCTTTTTCGTTATAACACTATGATCACTAACCAACATAACGCGACGAAGCATAAACTAAAACCTGTCCCCCCCGGGAAAATTCCAATTAATTTGGAAACTCCATCGCAATCTAATAGTTTCCAAGATTATCGAGTATATAGTCAGACACATACGTTCATTTATATAATATATAACATGTAGGATAGAAGAAAAAGAAATTCAAGATAGGCAATTATTAAAAAAAAAAGTTAGCAATGTTCAAAAGTTTTAAAGAAAAACAGAAGAAGAAAATTGGCAAATTATTGACGAAGGAAAGAAAAGAAGAACACTGGCAGAGGATGAAAAAATATTGGCTGAAGAGGAAGGGGTTGAATCGTGCTTAAATTATTTTACCTGGTCCTTAGATGGTCAATTTCGGAAATAATAATAAATATATAATAATATATGTATAGATATCACATCTGGTTTTTTGGATTATGTAATAAACTACTTTTTCAGCAAAGACTGTCGTCATGCAATGGGCACATCAGGAGATGTCCAATTTACATATATAAGTAAAAATAAAATCGTAAAAATCTCCAAAAGAGAAGAGCGGAACTTTTATGGAGTTTTCGGTAAATATATAAGGTTTTTTATGCAACTTTTGACAAGTACGCGAAAAATTTGGAAAAAATATAATGAAAAAAGGGGGAATTTTTGACCATTTTCGACACAAATTTGAGCTTCAAATATGCAACCGAGATTATATATCGCTTAACTAATTTTTCGGTAAATGTCAAGCAACCCAGCGCCATCTACCACCACTATTAGTGCCGCTCATAAAAGACGGATCAACTGAACGTGTAATTTGTTTTCTTCTTTTTATTGGGCTCGACAATCAGGGACCTTTTTAAACAATTAGAATGGGAAATGAATCAGTTATATTTTGATGCGGTCTGACATTGCTAGTAGGAAGGAACAAACAATGGGAACGATACGATTAAAAGATTGAGGTTTATGAAAATAATCGAATGACTGAAAAACGATATTATTCATAAGTTTCTGGCTCTTTTTTAAATAAGAGCTGGTAGGTAGCCTTCATCGGGAGTAGGGTCCATGGGGCTTTGAATAAGTCGCCATACGGAGCAGAAATAACGAAGATGCACCATATTGCAGTGGAGGACGGAAATTCTAAAAACTTTTTATATTCACTTGAACTGGCTAGAGTATTGTCTTGCGTAGTTGTAATTATTTTAAGGTTTCGCGCTGCACCGACTATACATATATCTTGTTGAAGGTAGTTTAAATTCGTCGCAACGTAATTTATGCGTTCGTTGGAAAAACATGAAGTAAAAACGAAAACGAATACTTACAAACGTAATGAAAATTCCTACAAAGGCTTCCGCTATTTTATTTCGTTCTCGAACAGTCTCTGGCCCGTCCTTCTGTTCTTCCGCTATTCTCCGAATTTATTTCAATAACCGCCGAGCTATTCTTTGAGTCGTTTACATTCCAAAATTATCTGGTTACAAGCACAATTTTTACATATTTTCAGTGTGCGGCAAGGAAACTAAAACGAAAGAGTTATAAAAAATTTTGTAAAGAATTTTTCAATATAACTTAATGAAAAAATTGCACATTCGACCGTTACGTATATAGATATATAGATATATATATATATATATATATATATATATATGTGTGTGTGTGTATATGTATATATGTATTCGCATTTATATACTGCTTGTATTATGATGGAACGGGAGAAGGAAAAAAAGGAAGAAAAAAAATAAAGGATATGCACGAAAATGAAAAATGTAGCAAACATACTTGACAAAAGAAACAGAAGCGATTCTGGAACAGAGATTCCGGCGGAGATTTCACGTTAAAGCGGAACTACAAAATAATTTTTATTACTGGCAAATTTTTTGAACCGCGGGCGCTTGAACAAACGGTGAAAGTTGGCAAAATATTCAGAAAAATATTGTACACATGTTTATGATTCTCAGCTTAAGTGCTTTTTAAAGAGATTAACTTAACTGGTGAAAAAAAATATTTAGGGGCAATTATAGAAGAACTAATCTATAGATTTAAAATTGTAGATCGAAAGTTTTTTCTCCTGAACTATACTACTTTTTATCGCTGTAGATTGTTATTCTTTTTGTGGTGACGGACTTACACTTAGTTCACTATCGGAACTGTTCGTTTAAATATTTTCGTCTAATATTCTAAAGGAAATTAGGGATAAATGAGTCAAAATTGTCGACCGGTGCAGTTTTGCACGTAGAACAAATGTAAAGGATGTTTATCATTTGTTATTCAGCAAAAACGGATACGTGAAATACCGAGGATGCCGCTCACATATTAAGCTATCAAACATGAAGATTTTTTCGCCATACTCGATTACCTTGTCGCGATCCGGAAGGCTTCACGATTGATTGTTAGTTTTATTTTTTTTCCAGACGATAAGAAACTGGTATTAGATCTCCGTTTATAGAAAAAAAAAAAATCTTGATACAGACACTCTGTAGTCTACGACCAACCCCGATTCAGCAATGCCCTCAGAATGCGTGACAGAAAGTATGCTGCAAAATGTAACCATAGAAATAGATCAAATATTCCGCGATCTGCTAACTAGAGTCACAAACAGAGTCGCTTAATGAACTTAATTTATTCGCAGTTCAAGAAATTACGTAGAAATAATAAAATAAGTATGTATTATATATTACGATAAAAAACTCTGTAAGGTATTACCGGAACTAAAGACTTAACTTCCTCTATTGAATCTGTATTAAAACAAATGACCCTCTGCCCAAAGTTAAGTGAAAGAGGCAAATAGAGGTACAAAAATTAAGGCCGTTAAATAACGACTGACTGGAAATGTTTTTGCTTTTTTGTTTTTTTAATTTTTTAAAATAACTTATCCCTATTCTTTCGTTTGTAATCAAAACTGAAGGTGTTTTTTAAGATTTTTTTTTCTTCATTACTTTTAACCGTTTCAACTGGTCGAAAAATGATAGCGCAGCAAACAGCAGGTTATCATTCGTTTATTACCGTCGAATATATGATTAATTTACGCAGAGAAATGATAACAGATTTAATAGATGCACCCTCCTTATAGATTGACGTAAGAAATTGATCGTAGTCGGACAAAAAAAAAAAAGCAATAACGAATGTATCGAAGAGTTTATAAATAGCGTATTTCGGATTTCGAATTATGGAATCCCTTTGAAATGTGCAAAAAAAACAAAAACTCAAAAAACATATAACCAAAAGAAAATATTTTCCACTGGCTTGGAAGTTTTCGCAGATAATTGTTATACCGAAGCCTGGCAAACCGGTCTGAGGTGGTCTCATCATACACACCGATCATCTCGTTGCTTCTTGTCCTCTCAAAGGTACTGGAAAAATTAATTTTAAAACGGTCGTTTCCAATATTATCTACCAATACAATTATTCCCGATTTTCAATTTGGTTTTCGTACGCACTACAACACTATAGTCACAGACTAACGAAGATTATTGAAAATAACCTAGAAAACAAGAATTTTTATACAGCTGCGTTTCAGGCTTTCGATAGGGTATGGCATCGAGGATTATTGTATAAAATTAAACTTCTGTTTCCTCATTGCTATCTATTAGTTAAATCGTATATATAAGAAAGATATTTTCGAGTGAAAATAGCCGATGAATACTCAGATATTTTTTCGGTAAGGGCCGGGGTCCCCCGCAGGGGAACAATCTGAGTCCAATATTGTACTTAATCTACACATCCGACTTCCCGATGCTACATAATACAGAACTAGCTTTGTACGCGGATGACGCATCCATCTTGGCCGTTGATAGGTGTGAAAAGACAGCCACAGAAAAACTGCACGAGTCACTTGGGCATGTGGCGACTTGGCTAGAACGATGGCGCATAGTAGTCAATGAAAGTAAGTCGACACACATTTCATTCACAAATCGTGAACGTCTGCCAATTAAAATAAATAACGTCGTAATACCAAATGACAATAACGTAAAATATTTAGGCGAGTGGACACTAGGCTGACCTGGGTTACTCACATTCAAAAAAAAATCGAGCATTTGAGGTTTAAAACTCATGTCGTGGCTGTGAGCTAAAAGATCGGGCTTGTCGTTAGACAATAAAACTTTATTATATAAAATAGTAGCTATAAAACCGATTTGGTTGTACGGTATACAACCGTGGGGCTGCGCAAAGACATCGAACTTACAGAAAATACAGCGATATCAAAATAGGGTGGTACTGAGAACCATTACTGCAGCCCCCTGCTACATCTCAAATTATACTCTCCATAATGACTTAAACGTGTCATGTTTGTGGAGGACGAAATTAAAAAACAAGCAAATAAACATGTCGCACGACTTAGCATTCATATGAATCCATTTGCGACTAATTTGCTGGATAATTAATTCCAACGAAACACGCAGACTGTGGCGAAATAAACCTTCAGACCTTGGCCAGCCATTATAACGTTCAGAGAGAGTACCACTGAGTACTACCCCTCCGCAAAGCATTCTTCATCACATTAAATTAATCGCTAAATGACCACTAAAGTTGGTCAGTTGTGATGAAAAAATAAAATAAAAAATAAAAGAAAGAAAATTGGCCAACTGCTAAATTTCAAAGGTAATTAAGGAACACAGGCTAATTACCCGGGGGAAAAAAAATCAGGTAATTTCTTTGCGACGAGTCCAACATATGGGCCGACACTTATCACCGACAACGGCCCCTAATGATTTCCGGACCAGTGTTTCTTGACGTTTCTTTTAGACCAGTGTATTCATAAAAACAAATAAGATGACAAAAGTAATTTTATAACGGGGCACATAGTTATCGCTTTATATATACAATGTATGTTGTCCAGCAACATTTTATCGATGTAATATACTAAATTCCTTGCAATCGCTTTAAAATGTTGTTAAAGAAATAAAAATTAATGTTCCAGCGCGCCGTGATAGATATTAATATAGCAAATAAAAATTTAATTTTAATAAGGAGTTTTGAATTTTTTAAAAAATTTTTTGAATAGAGCGATAACGACGTAAAAACATTTTTAAGCGCTCGTATATATGTATATACACATTTTCAGGAATTCAGTAGGTATATCACGATGATCAAAATGGGATTGTTTCGAATTTATTATTATGCAAATGTACATTTCTAATTGATCTTGCTTTATCATAACTGATTTATTTTTATTTCTCGCTAATTTAATTTTGTCATCGATAAATTTTTACTAATGTTCTCTCATAAAAACAATTAACGTGTATTCTCGATTATGTGAATAAAATAGCACAGCGATGATACACGGTTGATAATTTAATACCTTTTTGTGAAAGGGAATAATAATTCGTATTTTTCCAATAAAATTCGAAATGTCATCTCTAATTCGGTGCTTATATTAAGAGTTTTGTTACCGGCTTGGGAGAAAATAAACAAGAGTTTACATTGCCTAGCCTGGTCTGGTATAGAGAAACAGTTGAGAAACATACTCGGGTCGAAATTATTCGCTTTTCTATAAGATTGGGTATTTTGGTGTTCGGCTACTAGTTACTAATTAGCTAGTATCGCTTGGGTTTTACCAGTTGGCCAATTTCTTTTGGAGACGCATTTTCTTCATATGTACCATAAACTATAGTTATCAATTGGCGACCGCCCAACCAGCCGTGCATAAAAAATTTAAATCAGAAGTATCACTGGACGGACAACTCCCTATCCTATGCATGCGCGCTGATATCGCGGATCGCTATTTTCATATTTTGCACCAAAAAAACTAAAAAAAAAAAAAGAAAAAAGAGTCGGAAATTGCGTACTATCGAAATAAAAGTTTATAAAACACGATGCGACTAGTATTTTTTTTTTTTTTGGTTTTAAATAAGGTTTTTTGAAGCGATCACTCTTCGAAATTTTTCTTTTGAAAACGTTATTCGTAAGTTCCTGAAGCCATTGGTATATATCCTTTATGAAGAAGCGGCCAATTCACTTAGGTCGCTACTTTGGGCGTAGCGTATCAGTTTCGTATTATTTCATAAAAAGCCTTGTTAATTTTTTTTTGTTCAGAATAGATACAGTTTCTACGCAAAAAGATCTATAGACAGGCGACTTGGACTATTTAGAGATGACTGGTTAGAATCGATTCTCAGTTTAACGTACAAATCTTACAAAATGGGAATAGTCTACGAAGTTGAATTCTGAAAAACGCAAAGAATCCGCTTAGCCTATTTCTACTTTAAATGTGATACATCTAATTCCTTAATACATTCGTATCTGCCTTTACACATCCCAACGGCATTTATACATACGCTACTGTAAGTACTAGGCATGGGTAACTCCGGACACAGTTATATCCTCGGAAACATATCCGTGGTCGGACACAGTCCGATATATCTCCGGCAACAGTCGGATATATCTCTGACCACATACCGCAACTCCGAAAAACACCAAATAACGAACAAATATTGTCATTCCGGACACAGTTGAATTCACTTCCGGCGGAGTGATTTGATATATGTCCACTCCGAAAGGCGACAGCTGCGCGAGCAACTGTCAAAATTTGCCTTATCACATTACTGTTTCACGGAATTACATCATGTTCGTAGACTGCTGTATTGAGGGGTAATAGCGCGGTGTGATTTAAAATTTTCAAATTGGAATGAGTAATATGATCCACGAATTTAATGCTATGTGTTATTTGACACGATGCGAACTAGCTATTTTATGCTTATTGATAAGAAACATGCTATTTAGCAGAAAACAGTATGTATGTGTGAGAGTTTTTCACCCGCTGTCGGTAAATCGGAACTGCGCGAAGAAAATGCGCACCATATTCGAAGGACGTTTTGTTGCTTTGTGCGTTTCCGAGCATTATGCGGAGTTGGAGTTAAATACGTAACGAAGAGTGTGATTATACGCTGGATATGAGATAACTCCGCCGGAGTTGGAGTTGAGAAGCGGATATATATCCGCAGTCGGAACGGACACATATATGTGTACCCAAAACTCCTCTAGCGGAGTTGATTTGCGCATCTCTAGTAAGTACTGCGTAGGAACCGGAATGATTAGAAATGTAAGGACCGCACGATAGATTTTCCTCCCGTCTGGTCTCTACTTCTCTCTCTCCTACATCCTTCCCGGTTTTAAAATGTGCAATTTTCTTCTATTTAAAACAAAGCTTATCGAAATTTATATGATTTTCCGTTATAAGTTTCGCATTTTTAGTTTCAGCTACTACACTCTTCTTTTTTTTTTTTTTTCTTTGTCAGTTTCGCGTGGATTTATAAAAAAATTTTCTGTTCGTAGAATGTTTCTGATTAATCCGTCTAAAAAAAAAAAAAAGTAGAAAAAAAGTGAAGTATGCCGAAGATGACAATCTGCAAATCAAGCAAACAGCATTAAGAAACTTTGCCTTCAGTTCCAGGAAATCGCGCCTGCATAATTTAAATTAGGCAACTTAAAGAACGCCTGCTCTGCTGCGTAGCATAGTCGATGAAGTATAGGCGGAAAAAGCGGTTACGCGCGAATAATCCGACGACAATCTTTTTAAAAAATTAATGAAAAAAAAAAAAAAAAAACGCAAAAATAATCACTCTAAACTTATTGTTAGTTACAAAAAAGGGCACACTAAAGATTTTTAAGAAAAATTTATTTTCACCTCGTTTATTAAGACCGGGTTAATAGTTTTCTCGCTGTTCGATAGATAGCGCTAGTTGTATGTTAGCGTAAAAATTTACACACTTCAACCACATTAAAAAATATTTATTAACGAAAGTAAATGCGTGCACACTTTCCATTTGCCCTATTAATATCGAAATTGTCGACGAAATATTTTTAAATTTCTCGTAATCGGTTTTTTAAGGGATTATAAATCAAAAAAAGAAAGAAGAAAAAAACAGATCCGATAGGATATACGTACTGTAGGAAGATGTTTACATTGTGATTCTGGCAAAATTACAGACATTTGTACTAGAGGCTTTTTTTTAAATTCTGTAGTTTAACTATTTTCGGTTATTCAACTATACTGGCATCATCAATCTTACTCTTATCACGACTTGAGCAAAAAAAATAGTCACACCCTTGGCAGGGCGTTGGGGATTGTGAAATTAAGGTTCACAATGTGTGTACTCAACGAATTCCTTTCTACTTGGGATCCGCCTTTACTTTCTCAGACTTATCTGGTACCTAATCTGGGTGTAAACCTGGAAACGACTTGGATCTGAAACGTGATCAGTTTTGAACCTGCGACCACAACTTGGTAGTACATCATTTTTTCTTCTTCTTCCTTTTTTACGCGTTAACTATCGACATATTAACTCAGCGCAAGTGGAATTTCCGGAAGCTTGCGGCAGCGGAACAGTCCTACTCGAATAAAACTCCGCCGTCTACACACCTACACATAGTCGCTGGCGTACACATTCCTGTTACACAGATTTTCCGAACGATTCTACACGCAATGCGACTTTGTACGTAAAACTATATATATATATACATATATATATATATATATATACCGCTATCGTAAATATTTTATAATCATTACGCACGTTGAATAATTGTATCTATATAGATCGCTTTCCACGAGCATATCGTGTTTTTAGTTGCCTTTTGCGCGCTTTTAAATACATTATTCACTTTTTACTTTTAGTATTTAACAATTTATTTCGTCGAAAATAAATGTTCTTCAATGGGGAACATTTTTTAATCGCGTATTGACCTAAGTTCATCGAGCAAACTATTAATAAAACGGTTTAGTAAAAAAAAGAGAGACTGACTTCAAGATTTACTTTTAAAGAATTCAATAAAAACGCACTAAAAAATCAAAAAAACAATCATAATACATTTTGAATAGAAATATATATATCTTTTAAAGAAGGTATGTGTTATGATTATTCCTAACAAAACATTTATTATACTTTAATCGAAGTCTCGGTACAGCCAAATTCGAATTGCAAGAAATCGTATTAAATATTCCTGATGTTCCTCAAAATTGGCCTTAGTTTTTTCTTAATATAACCGGACAAAAATTAGCCGGTAAATTTTCATTAGAATATCGAGAAAATATTAACCGTCACATTTTAAAAGGAGCGGCGATGAACGACTTAAAGATTAGTATCCTACTGAAATGTAGATCCGAGTAAAGGTAATTGAAACAGCCAAAGCGTGATTTACAAGGTCATCACTGACGGACTTTGAACATCATACTCTTAACTTTTAAACTATTGCCCGGCGCATTTTATACAAGAAACCGAGACATCGTGTTAATTTGGTCCATCTGTATTATCACTCAAAAATATTTACATTAAAAATTGTGAAATAAAATTGTTTTTAAATAAAGCGACTTCAAGATTTGCTCCAAAAATTTAATAAAAGGTGCATTGAAAAGTGAAAAAAATATAACCGATTACAATCGATAAAAAGATGATTTAATAAAGAATCTTTCAACATCATGTTTGTTAATTATAAAATATAGTAATTTATAACAAATACAATTATAACAAACAAATTTAAGAATAAAATGAAGGCCTACTTAGAAATGTTTTCGGATAGTATCCAGCTAAGAACACAACTTAATTTATGTGATCAGAAACAAATTCTAAATCACACTGAGGTCAAATAGGAAATAAAACAGTTTATATAGTACAAATCAACAACTTAAAGTCGATATATCATAATTGTTAGAATAAGATGATGTACACAGACTAAAATATAAATATCTAAGGATTATATTGAACATTTAAGTAATGTAAATTTAAAAATTTTAAAGTTTTATATTAAAAAGTGGGTCATTATTATTTGAGATTTGGTCGTTTAATATAATAATTTTATGTTTATTTATATAATAATTTTCAGCTACGTACATCATCTTAGTCTAACATTCATGATACAATTAACTTTAAATTGTTGATTTGTACTATATAAACTGTTTTATTTCCTAAAACCCGGTAGTACAAATAATTGCGAGGAAAATCGTTTCATTCCTCGAATCCGAATTTATTCAAATTCCTGAAAATACAACGCGATGTATATGAATAAAAGTGCGTAGCGTTACAGAAACTGTACAAAAAGAGCGACTTCTTCACGAAAAAAAATGTAAAAGTATTATGTATATTAGTCGTCAGCAATGAATACGTCGTCAAAATTCGTACCGGCTTATTTTAAGCAGAAACATAAATAATTGATTTTAATTGATTCTTTTATTCTAGTTTTTTTGTTTTTTAATTTCGATTTTAACGCATTACGGACGTGAGCATTTATTGCTTTGAAAATTACTTATCTATATACTTCTCTTTACTTTTAACTTTTTTTTTTTTTTTTCAGTTTCAACTATTTTGTTTTTTTAATTCAAATTTTTCGTTTCGCAGTCATTTTTTTTGGTATCGCATTTTTAAACATGCCCCAACTACTGCGATTAGCCTCCGGACGCAATTTGGGTGCATATCTGAGAAAAAAGGTATGGAGTTTGCTACATTATTAAAAATTTCTTAAAGAGTCTTCCTTTCTTTTTTTTTTTTAATGCTTAATGATTACCAAGTATTTCTGTATAACGATACCAACGATACCAGCGATACCATTCCCAGCCTATAAAAATCGGTCCACGTGGGGATTAATTTTATGCCCGACAACAAACATGAAGGAAAAACAAGAAAAAAAAAAAAGCTTCTTTCTGTACTTGATACATTTTGGTATAGATTAAAGAGTATAGTGTTCAAATTTCCATCAATAATGAGCTTGTGTAGGTCGCGCTATTTTCAAATTCGTTATCTCTATTTGAATCTCTACACATTTGCATAAACTAACGTCGATGATATCGCGTCAATTTATTTTTAAATTTTTGCGTGAAGTTCACATTTTCCTTTTATTCTAATGAAAATTTTTTAACTGATTTTTATCGGTTATATTAAGTAAAGAGAAAATACTTCTTTATTGGGGAAAAGCAGCAGTTTCTAATGATTAATAATTACAGCGATACTTACTGATATACATATATATTTTATATGGGACCACCACTACTAACTAACTGGAACAGCTTCTAATAAGCAAAAAGGTTATCATTAGAGCGGTACAGACGCTTAAAAGTTACGTACAGCAATGTCAAGGTAATGTTTTTGGTCATCGAGCTTGCAAATACATGGAGGTTTCAATTTATTCAAATCTATGGTAATTAAAACGCTGATAATATTTTGAAGTGAAAACTTCTTTAGGTGCGTCTAGTGATTTTTCGTAGGGGAAAAACTTACGGATTCGCGTCACGCTTGTCACGCGTGTCGCGGACATGCTAATGTTTATCGACTAGTACGAGAAATAAAACCGCTAACGCTTATTCCTCTACCGGCCGCTTCATTAGTGTCGGCCTAACGCCTCTACTCTACGGGGTACTCACACGACCGTATACAATCAACTACAAAAAGAGACATGAAAATTAAATTAATTATATTAGAGTTACTAATACGGGGAATAATAAAAGTTTACGATGCCGGTAAATAATATGGTGAACATTATTTAATAATGAAGTATATTGTAAAAATTCTATAACTACACTATATATTATTACACTAATTCCGTAAAATAATAAATACTGTTGACATTGTCGTCTCTGTTTTTATCGATATTGTTGTTTGTTATTATTAAAGTGATCGCGCAGTAGTGAAAGTATTTATTATTTTAATTATTTGTTGAAATTAATGATGATAACGATGCAAACAGTGAAAATAATGTTGAAAATTAAGTTCTTTTAAATTTAAATTTATGTAAATATAAATAACATAAGTATATAAATAATTATTATATATTTATGTTTTTTTATTACGGGCTTGCGCAGCCCATCATATATTTTGACTAATAAATATATAAAAATGTATATATTCGTATAATTGTTGCTCGGGGTGAGATGTGAAAATCAGACTAATGTTTAATAATTTCAAGTTACAAATTACGAAAAATTTTCACAATTAATCTGGAAATTCAAAACAGAAAGCACTGTTATTTCATAGTTTTAATTTTTTACTTCTGTCGGCAGTGTCCAAGACTGCGCCATTTTTTTTTTTTTTTCTGTCCGGCTTTATTGCAAACTAGCTCTTTTTTTTCTAATTTAAACTTTTTTCGGTAAATAACACTGACAATACTTCAGCGTTAATACAAATTTCTTCTAATTTTCACGTCATTCGATAACCCTGATAACCATCGAAATACTTGCACGATGCCACTCTGACCGGTTTCGAAGAAACAAAACGAACCATTAAAATCAGTCCATATGGGTATTAGTTACGCGCGAATAAAGCTTAAAAAACTTTTAAGCTGCTTTATTTTGAAATCGATAAAATATAATACACAAATTACGATTTGCCTTCTGATAAAAATGGCAACCATCTATATATTATTTTTATCTAATTATTTTATTTATGTTATTATTATTACCATTGTTACTATTATTATTATTATTATTGTTATTACTCTTATTATTATTATTATTATTGTTACTATTATTTATTTTTTCGCAATTTTTTTCTTTATAATTTTTTATTTATCACCTTTTTGAGGAACAAAATAGGTCACACTATGTGGATTATATTTGGGAAATCTTTGCAAGAGAATTGGAGAAGATTTATTTAAGGAAATTCTTTCAGTGTACGGTAAAGATAACGAAAAATGGGAGACTGAAAAAGGACGTAGCTAATGCAAGTTACCAACAAACGTCTGTGGCCATATAAATGAAACGGATAACGTTTCTGCGGATTTTGCGTTCAGTAGGATAATTTTATAATAAATAAATAAGTGATTTATTGAAAAAGTAAAAAAAAATTCAAGATAAATAATATTAACCGAATGAGTAGCTAAATGCGTTTTGCTCGAGAGAATAAATTTAATAGAAAAATTAATCGAAATAAATGTAATGTGCGCAAGACGAGAAAAAAAAAAAAACCGGGCGCCCAATTGGCAATAAATGAATGAATTATTTAAGTATAAGCTGAATTATCACGAGAAATGGAGAAGTGTACGCGTTCTTAAGGCTTAATTTTCTTACGGTTTCTACCTGTTGTATTTACGTTGCAGAGATGCCAATTGACATTCACTCATTTCACCGGTTACGAAAAACATTAATAGCGTAGGAGTGTGTTAAATTTTTAATGTAATTTGAAAATGTTATGTCTAGAACTAATACAGTATCTACGAGCGTGCATTTCAAGTAACTCGACGGCATTTATTCTGGAAGCACTGCGGTTTTTAATGGTTGATCATGCCGGGGACGACCGCACAATGCTCGCATGTAAGACAATAGATTTATGTATAATAATGAGTTTATTATTAATGTAAATACGGAAGTTTTTACTAAAAATCGCATATAAGGCGGATAAGACGTTATTGTTTTTTGTTTTTTTTACGCGGTTAATATGTTTATTAAAGGATAGTCTCCCCTGATCTGAAGTAATGTTTTACATCTTTTGTGAATTCGATAACGCTGGAAATCTTCTTTCATCTTAATGAGATTGAGCTTTATTCTCCATTTTTTTTTTTTTTTTTTTTTTTAATATTTATCAATCATATAAAAATTGTCTTGTAATGGTTTTTGGATTGCTGAGGTTTAAGATCGCCATGTAGTCTTGACGCAAGATCAGCATTTTTAAGTTTGTGGAAGTAAGCAGTAAAAAGTGGGGAACACATCGTGCTAGCTGATCAGGGCCAGCAAAAGTTGATCTTAAAGAAGATTTCGTTTCGTTGATTTTAACCGAGAATTTTCTGTTAAATAAGTAGCTACGGATGATTTTAATTAAATGATATCGAAATTTATTGAGTATCAGATGCTACGCTGTATCAAAGGTATTTTTTACATCAAGTTACGCCGGTATGTTTATTGAGGTTGTTGAATAGTCGATAGACTATTAAGAGAATCGATAGAATAGAATTTTGTTGTAGGGGTAATCTTTTAACCTGTGAAAAATTATTTTTCCTGTGATCTTATTATTCGATAAAGGGACACAAGTCTGTAGTTTGTTACAGATTGGGAATTACAATTCTCTCCGAACTTTCGGAAAGTAACCTAGCAAAGAAATGGAGTTTACAACAACCGATTAATTGTTGCTTTCCAAGGCAAATATTTTTTTTTTTTCTCAATCTGAAAAAACACTCGACTTTGATGCATTTAATTTTCCGAGCTTTATGATCCGTAGCAGAGCAAATATCTAGAATTTATTTTACACTTGATATTTAGAAAAATACCTCGTTCCGTATTTTCCCGGTGAAATGAGTGCTGAGAAAGTTAATAGTCAAGTGTGGTTATTAGCTAAAAGTTTAGCTTTAGCAAAGTTATTTTTTCGGCGAAACGCAAATGGGGTAAAGGAAGAAAAGTACAAAACGTAACACATTTCGTGTGATCTGATTGTGTCTCTGTACGGTGAGTTATAAATACTTATCGTTTTGTAAATCGTACACGCTGCACTTAAAGCTTTAGAATTAATTGTTGCTTTCCGATAGTTAGTTACAAAGGAAATGTGTAAAAGGAACTTTAATTGAACCTAATGGAGATCTAAAATGAAAACTGTTTTTAACGGCAAAGTGTTTTTGAAAAAAAATTGTAATTCCGAATCAGTTTGCATACATCCTAAGTGTCGTACTTGAAAAATAAATGGCTGCCATATTTTTCCTATTCTTATACATTAATAAAAAAACGATATACATATATTCTCATTTAAATATTTAGTTAGAACGTTATTCTTTACACAATTCTAATGTGTGGAAAAATTTTTATATAAGAGGCGTTCCGCTTCAACAGATGTTCCACGGGGTTGGTGAGCCTAAACGCCTACAGAAAGAGAGCAGGACGCTGCAGAAGGGATAGTGCTGCGTATTTCAACCGAAATCTCCATTGAATTGTGAATTCCTTGCGTAGGATCGGCAGTAATGGCCATCGTGGGTCAGTGCCAGACTTTACGGATCTGAGCCATATTGTTTTTGATCTGACCACGGTTTATTACATTCTTCGAAAAAAATGGATTTGGATAATTGTTAATCCCAACTGGAGCGCAGTGAAGGATTTAAAGGCACTGGGATAAGGTTGCTTCAGCAATCAGGTCAACCGCCGGTTCGTTGCTCGAGATACTTATGTGACCCGGAACTTGTAAAAATTTACACGGAAATTGAATGACGAGAGGTGATATATGCCTTTTTTTATTCTAGTTGGTAAGAGGGCGCTGTTGTTTGGGGCCCAGACAACTTTGATAGAGAAAAGGGCGGGCTTGAAATAAGAAGAGCATTCTGAGATTATAGCGGTGTGGAAGAATATGCTTGAAGACAAAGTTGAATTCCATGATAATTTTAATGAAACACGCCGCATTATTATTTTTGCACCGCAGGAACATATATTTCCATTTTTTTTTTTTTCTCTTTTTTCCATACATTTTTCCGATTAATTACGGCCGAACTTAAAAAAGCTCGTAAAGACTGGAGCTACAAAAGTAACATTTAATTTGTTTATTAATATTTTTCTATTCGTGTACTCAATTCAAAAATTTTAAAAATAAGTCAAAAATTCGGTAAATGTAAAATTTTTCGAGAGCGCGCTGTTTTTGGTTTTTCATTTTTTCGGAAGACATTAACGTTTTCGAAAATTGCTTTTAATGGAATGTGTATTATAATACTATAAAAATAACTACATTTAAAATTGGTCAGAAATAATGGCGTTTTTAAAAAGTTCTTTCTTTATATTTTGTTTCATCGCTGGTTCCTGTTGTTCTTTTTTAAAATAAGTTGCGGATCCCACAAGGCAAATGTTCGTTTGTGAGTTCCCAAACGCTCCTATTTATTATATTAAATATAATTACGATTTTTTCAAGAAAATAGTGCTTATTACTACGTGTACGAAGAAATTGCACATATAACTCTAAAAGCAAAAAAAACAGATTTAATGTGTCCATCATCCGTAATTAATTATAAGTACTCGTATAATCGCTACAATCGGACCGTGTATAATTTCAAAATAATTAATGTTCATTCTTTTATGTTATAATCATTGATTGATTTGTAATTTCCACTCTGCTATGTCTCTATATTCATTAAATCCTCTGAAATACGTTCGAGCAATTTAATTACGGCGCTGACTCGTCAGCGTTATCTATTTTGTTATTTTTCCTTCTCGGCGTCGAAGGAAAGCAATTTTCTATCGCTTCTGGCTTTCCTACCTTTCGGCATCGAGGGATAAGTAATAACAAAGCATCTTTGGAGGCATTTCATTTTTCTCTCTTCGCTGATGTTATTGTTGGCACCTTTATTTACTGCGACTATCAGTTTTAAACATGTTTGTACTGGTTACTTACCCTTTTAATTATCGTACTTTTTGCCTCTCCTTATCTAGCGCGTTGAAGTATAAACGACTAAACTAATCTACATAATGCCCTGGTAACATTTGTCCAATTTTTTTAGACATACTTGTAGTATATATTTATCCCTTACCGAAAAAAAGTACATCCGCAGATAAACAGAGGCGTGAGATTTTTATGCAAACAGCCATTACTGCGCAATATTATAGAAGAACATTTTATATCTGCTAGATAAATACAAATTCTTAGATTTTTCCTTATATTAATAGTTAGTTGTTTATCATGTGCCCACCTACGTATAATATTTAAGTCTTCCTGCAAAAGTTTCTCTGTCTGGCGAATAATGTTTTCGTGTTCAACCATCAGATCATCTGTGTACGTATCTTATGAAGAGAATTTGTATATATACTTTAAGAACAGAAACGGACAGCTATCTCCTTTTTCGATACTACTTAATGTTATTTCTCAATTAATTCTTCATCGATTTTAACTGCGCTCATCCTATTATATTGGTGTATAAAACCAGTGATTTGATTTCATTCAATCAAACAATCAATGTTTATTACCTATAAATTCCATTTCTTGCGTATGTTGCATCAGTATTTAGCGGCTGCGAATATATATACATATATGTTGTGTGTATATAGATATATGCAGAGGCGGATCCAGAAGGTCATTGGGGGGGGGGGGGGGGGTTATATAATCACATAAAATCTTCTACGGTAGGGAGTAGATTTGAGAAATACGCCTTGTTTCATAAAGAAAATACCTTTACAGAAATTTAAAAATGTTTTAAAAATACATAATTATTACAATTTTTAATTGAACTTTTGTCTTATATTTAGAGGTGAAAAATAAAAGGAAATTATAAAATTATACCTTAAATATGGTAGTTTAGAAATAGTAAGAAAGATAGTATTTTTATAAGACACTTTACTTCTTTTTTATTTTTGTTAGTAATCCGATCCGAATTCTCTTTGTTCCCGCGATTTATGTTTCTCATTGAACTTTATTTTCAATTAAAATTACAAAATTAAAATTAAAAAGAAAATAAAAATGGCAAAAGATCAACGACATTCAAAATAGAATAAAAAAGGAACATTAATAATTTCACTAGAAAGTAGTATTAAATATTAATTATTAAAATTCGCAGGTAAAATTCATACAAATCTTTTATATCATAAATTAAGTTTCTTTGTTATAACAAATTTTTCCATACAGACTTTGGTTCTTTGGGGGGATGTCCCCTACAACCCCCCCGTGGATCCGCCACTGATATATGTATGTATGTATATATTAATTACAACGTAATTCTTAGGCTACCCATCATTAGAAAAAATGTCCCAAAAAAATATCCCAATTTTATGTAACGCAAAATGTCCCAAAAAAATGTCCCAATTTTATGTAACGTTTGTTATATTTTATAGGATTTTTGTTATTGTTATTTAAAAAATGTCACAATTTTATGTAATGAAATATGTAACGAAAAATGTAACGAAAAAATGTCTTAATTTCATATAATGAAAGTTAAATGTTAGGATAGGATTTTTGTGGTTATGTTATTTTTTTTGTGTTGATGCCAGTAAGAATTACGTTGTAAATTTTGATAATTTTATACAAAGTATAGAAGAGAAAGAGACAGAAATGAAAGCAAGAGGGGTCAAGGGACACAGCCCCTTGCGAGGCCAAAATTGCCGAGTTATATATATATATATATATATATAAATATGCATATATAAACTTGGCCGCTTTGCCCTTGCAAAAGGCTCTGCCCCTTGACCTTTCTTGCTTACATTTCTATCTCTTCCTCTTCTATACTTTGTATAAAATGATCAAAATTTATAACGTCATTCTTACCAGTTCGACAAAAAAAAATAATCACAAAAGTCCTATCCTAACGTTTAAATAAAATTGGGACATTTTTTCTAATGGAGGCCAGCCCAAGAAGTATGTTGTAATTAATATGCAACTGTTACGCTGATTTAAACAAATGAATCGGAAAACTAACAACAAAATACTTGGCATTTCGTAAACGAAGATACACTATGGAGTGCGATGCTACTGAACGTTATCATTTCCAATTAAGAAGTTGTTGGCGCTCTCGGGAGCAAATATAATGTTTGCCGTAAAGCGATTTATGCTCGATCGTGCATACCTTTCGGACAGGCCCGTGTCCAAAATTTTGAAATGGGGGGGGGGCTAAAAATTTTCTTCGCATATCTATTTTATAAATAACAATACGCTTTCCACTAATATTCGTACTATTAATAATTTCCATCATTTTGATTTATATATTAATAATTCACATTAATTAATTACCCCGTTTATGAACATTAATAAAAATTACACATATGTGTTATTGATTATACTCGCAATAAAACATTTTGCATAAGATATTAATGAAGTACCTAAAAATATGGAGCATATTTTTTCTTTTTCCTTTTAAAGGTATGTAAGAACACCCTAAAAAATCATCAGTGTTTATTTTAAATTTGTGATTTTTTTCATACTTTTGTGTATTCATAATAACTATTTCAGTTCTCATGGGGGGGGGGGGGGTAACCCCTAAACCCCCCCGTGGACACGGCCTTGCTTTCGGAGTCGTAATTGATATGGTTTTAATAATGAACAAGTTCCAAACACGACGAATCTTTAAGAAATTACGTTGTTAGCGCGAGAATAGTTCATTGTTTTTTCACTATGCAGGTTTTAATGGTTTCATCTCATCGATTTAGCGGACAGTCCGTGGACTTTATGACGTTGCAACCGAAAACTTGAAAACAAATTCATTCCGTCTATATGAGAATTTTTTCAACTTGCAGATGAGATTTTTATCGTTAAATTCGAGAAAATCCGATGCACACCATTACGGTCGCTGTATTTTTTAATGGAAATAAAATTACAACGGTCTACGAGCGAAAAAAGCAATAAAGGAGAGCAGTTTGAAGAAGTGGAACTGAAGAGAAGTGAGAAAGCCAGAGACTGTCGACGTACTAGGCTTGGACCAGTTCAAGTGACCAATGTAAAGAGAAACAGACACAGTCGTCAGCTGTAGGTTTATATTTCGCGGAAAATTTTTCTCTAGCCGTGTCGTCCAAAATGAATACTTTTTTTTATTCGGCAGAATTAAATTCCTCAAAACTGGTTGTTTACGAATATCGTTTTATGTGCAAAATTATATTAAAGCGCCGGTATATTAATGTCCGTAATCATATTTTATATTTTTTATATTGAAATTTTTATTTTAAAAAGTATCAAAAATGACATCATCGCTAGCCGTCTTCTTTTTAAATTAAATTATTTTACAAACATTTTTCGAAAATCGTAAAAAGTCGTAAGTCGACGTATATATATACGTATAGTCCAAGCAGATTACGAAGGTCTTTCTTTGTCGACGACGGTTTAGAGATGATCTTGAATAAACGCTATTTAAATTAAACAAAGTGTTTTTTTTTTTTGGTTAGGTGCCCGATTATTCTGAAAGTTCCAACGAATTGATTTGCTAAAAATCTTTCCCCTATTATCGGTTGTGCTCCCAGTCTCCCGTATCTTCCATAATTTTTGGTCTAATTTTTTGACGTGCCTCCCCCCACCCGCTCCAACCAGTACGCCTTTTATCATTCACGTCAGCCGTTTCTCAGCCTGTGTGCTACGCAACACAGCATCGTTCCTTTATACTGCTCAGTGCAGGGACATCGATCTTGCAATTAAAATTTTATTAAATTTTGATTGTTTTTGGATGTTTCCGTTTTGCTCTATTTATGTTCATTTCGGAGGTTAGAACTTACTGAATACACGATTCTTAAAAATGTTTGTAACCGTTCGGTTAAAAAGGCACTAATTATAATAAAACAACATCCGGTATAATGATTTACATAGAGTTACATCGATACAATACACTAGTAGACTGTAATTTCTCATATGCGCATTACATAAATATGGCAGATAAGTATCATTCGGCATTTTACAACTGGTCGATCCTGCGGTTATCCGTCAGTGCATTTCGGGCGTATAATTATATCTCTGGAAAAGTTAACGTTGATTTCTTTAATTCAGGTTATTTTAAAAACTATCCAAAAAAATAACATCACCGCCCCCGCCTCCTTTTTAAATTAAATAATTTTACAAACTTGTCAGTTCTAGAAATTTTCCCGTTTTAGTAATCCTGTTAAAACATTTGCATGTTGTAACATTTCCTCATTTTCTTATTATCATTATTATCGAGCTTTTTCTTTTCTCACTTATGTTATCGAAAGATTGACAACACTATTCTTTCATTTTCCGCTTATACCATCGGCCGATTTGATGACTTCGTTTTTGCTGCGCTCGCATTAATATTCTCCATCTTTGTTTACTTCTTTACATGTTGGAAAACCCCTGGTCTTGATTTTTGGCGTATCCAACTGGAATTAATAGTTTTCAAGTTCTGTACAGCAGTGTTATTCTTAAGTTCGATATTCACTCTTCTCGTTAAAATTCCCAAATTGCATTTTTGTACAAATCCAACATCAGTTGGAGTTTAAGTTTCTTTTCCCATTCGTGGAGCCCTACACACCAGTTTCTCTAGTTTCAATTTTAAATGGCGGACGCCAACTCGTAAATATTTTAGGGTGCGTACGAAATCTCCCAATAATTAGCCAACTCGTAATAAGCGATACTGGCTAATTAAATAGCCGACAACCGCCGAGATACCCAACAAATCTTATAAAAGTGAATAATTTCGACACCAGTACGTTTCGCAACTTTTACCCCATTCACCGGCTAGGCAAGGTGTAAACTCTTGTTTATTTTCTTCACAGCCGGTAACAAAACTCGTTAGTAAGTGCCGAATATAAGATGTCAAATTTCATTGAGCTCTGTCGAAAAACAGGCGAATTATTATTCACTTATACAGGGGCAAAAATATTAAATTATTAACCGCATCATCGCGACTGCTATTTTATTTACATACGAGTAATTGAGAATGAAAACAAAAACGAAAAAAACATTTGAATTTCACTCAACGGAAGTTATACTACCTATGTGTTCACGTAGTATTTCCAAACTGTCTCCGTATATTTTTTGAACGAGAAACGTGTCAAGGTTCATTTATTGTGATTTCGATTGTTCCTTTTCACTTTTTCCTAAGAAAAGTAAAGAAAAGTCTGCAGACATCTATTTTCATTCGTATTTTTTTAGAACACAGAGAAGAGGGTGTTTAGCATTCGGTTTCGGAACGATTGAAAAGAGTTTTCCATTTTCAAATAAAATGAAATTCGGCTGAATATCCGGAAATAATGTAAAAATTTAAAATTTCTCAATGGTAAAATAGTCTTGATATTGTACACTAGTTAACAAGAAATACTTGCGGATTATTTATCAATGAAATATTTGTATGAAACAAAATGACTTTTAACGCCGACTTCGACGAAGAAAAATAAGAAACCATTAAAATCTGTTAACTAAGAAAATAACAGAGATCATACATTGCATTCTGATCCAGATATGAATATACACCTAGAGATGGAGGGCTGCGTTCGTATTTTCCGTTTATTTTAAAATTTAATTTTAATTTACTATATTAATATCTATAGCATGACGAGCTCAAAAATAAAAAAATAAAAAAAGACTATCTGGTATTAATTTTTATGTTTTCAACAGTTTAATGCGATTGTAATTAAATATTACGATAAAATGTTGTTGAGCAACAATATGTGCCGTTGCATTATAAAATTACTTTTGTCGTGCCGGTTTTCTTATTTTTTAAAATTAATATCATCAGGGACCGTCGTCGGTGAAGAGTTGGCCCATGTGTTAGGGTCGTCGCAAAGAAATTACCTGACTTTCTTTTTCGGCAATTGGCGCGTCTCTCTTAATTACCTTTGATATTTAGTTACCAGTTGGCCAATTCCCCTTCCGAAATCAATTTTTTTTTTTAAATTTATTTGCAATCGGCTACCGCCGATATGAAGTTAGCAGCCTAGATGATGATAATTTGTTTTCGGGAGTGTGGCTACCCGCACAAAACATTGTAATATATTAGATAATCATATACGCTTACCGTTTTAATACATCATAACGCGTTGTAGGGAACTTATATCGTTAAAACTCGCTAAAACTTATAAAAGCATTAATTGACAGTAAGAAAGGAAGAAATAATATAGATGTTTTTCCGGTTTCCCCCCGATTAATTGATAATAGTCGAATTTAAGCAAAATCACAATATTAATATTTTTTTTTTTATATAATACTCCTCGTATTACCAGCTGTACATCAAGGACATTTAACAATACATATGAATGTGACGGTTTAGCGCAACCCCAAAGTTGAACCCCGTACATCCAGATGGGTTTTAAAATTGTTGTGTATATTAGACGTTCGTTATCCGTTGTCAGTACACTATTTCTCCCTATCAGCCGGTACATTTTTTTAACCCGGATATCTAATTCTTTCTTTTTAACCTTTATATGGTGTTTTCACGTTAATTGACTAAGTGCAAACCTAAATACCTGACTGTTGCTCGCACAGGAAGATCTGTATTATTAATCTTAACGGGTGGGACTTCAACTTTTCAGTTAGTAAAAAATAGATATTCACCGATTTGCTCTCGTTTACCCCGATTTTTCATGTTTTAAACCATGTTTCCGCCTTCGTAAAAGCATTTTGCAAATTATTGCTAGCTATCTTCGGATCTTCATGTGATGACAGCAGTGCCGTGTCGTCCGCAAATGTAGCCGCCTGTGCACATTCTCTGTCGCAGGAAAATCTGCTGTGTATTACAGCGTGGGGCCCAACGCAGAACCCTGAGGAACGCCTGCTAAAACCGGATGTATTTCTGAGTAGGTATGTTCGTAACGCACTTGAAAATGTCGATCTCCAAGGTATGACTTTAGCAACAGGTAAAGATAACACGGGAACAAACATTTTTATTTGTATAATAAGCCATCGTGCCAAACTTCATCAAAAGCCCGTTGAACGCCGAGAAATGCCGCAGTACATAATTTTTTTGTTTCTAAACTATTTTCAATTACACTAACCACCCTATGCAATTGATCAATCGTAGAATGGTGTTTTTTAAAAAAACCGAACTGATGTTGCGGAATTACATTAGTTGAGACTGTATGTAAGGCTGTAGCCTTTTCAATATTAATTTTTCCATTACCTTCGATAAAACAGGCAACAAGGAAATGGGACGATAAGACGTTACAGAGTAAAGATCTTTACCCGGTTTCGGAATTATTACGATTTGCGCAAACTTCCATTGTACCGGAAAATATTGTAGGCGAAATACTGCGTTACATATAGAAGTGAGCAGTACTATAGCTTTCCGCGGAAGTTTATTTAATAATTTGGCGCTTATTAAGTCGAAGCCTGGGCTTTTCTTTTTTTTTTTTCAGCGTTTTATGCAGACACCCAACCTAGTGAGGAGAGGCTGACATTATTACTGAAGATGGTGCATATGGACTGGTTATAAATGCATGTATATTTCGCTGTCCGTGTTTTTACCTGTATAAACACGGCTGCCAGGTACTCAGCAAATAAATTCGACTTCTGTTTATGATCTTTCGCCCGTGACCCGTTACCATGTTTCACCGGAGGAATATGTTTATTCGGTTGCCTAATATTTTTGGTACACTTCCACAAGGAATAATCATCAATTGCTATGGGTGATAGTTTAGATAAATAATTATTGAGCGTTTTATTTTTGATTTCTTCTAAAAGTTTTTTTAGTTCTTTTATTTTATTATTAAACAACTTTTTATCCGAAAGGTTTCCCGTTTGGAACCACCTTCTTCTAAGCTTTCTCTTTTCTAATTTTTTTAAGTTAAAAAAAAAAGTGCCTTTTTGTTTTTGCATAGTTAATTTCATTACAACTTTTCCCCAGCTCTTAAAGAAAGTGTCAGAGAAAAAATCTGGGTTCGCATCGACTAATTTCTTCAAATATATCTCATTAAGTTCTACTGCTAACTGATGATTGTTTAGACCCGAATACGAAAGATAAGCGATGTTTTCTCTTGCGGTTTGCTGTATTCGTCATTTTAATAATTTCTAATTTAAGTAAACAGCGTGACGGTAATTTTTAATAGATTTCCATTTCTCCGCGTCTTCTCGAAAATATTTATTCGACCCCTGCTGAGGGAAGAAAACAACCGCCATAACAGTAATGATTCTTTGATCAGTTTCGGAAATTTCACACATGATCGTTGTTTCCTCTCAATTAACGATGGTGGCGCTACTTGGTAGTTTTTTCTCTGCCGCTTTTTCCCCCACTCACGCCTAATTTAAGGTCCGGCTACCGGTGAATGGCTCGAGAAAGACCCGTATAGCACTTTTCAGGTGAAATCGAGCAGCTTGGTGCTGTCTAGCGAATGCTTTTGACAAGTCGCGCGCGAACGTTAATAGGCGTCGTTGTCATTTTCCGTACGATTGATGATGATGAGTATGGTGGCTTATGAGTCGCGACTGGACAAACGTTGATGACTTTTTTAATTAAGCGGGAAAATACGGCCGCGATGAATTGATTAGGCGCGTTCGAATTAACCGCAACATATACGAACCGCGCTCCAGCATTCGAAATGGTTCCGTTGCATTTGACACTTTGCAAATGTTCCACTCTCTTCCAGGGCGAGTTTTTCATATTCGCAAGCGAGTTCGCACGCACACGACGACATTCACAGTCCGTCATCAGTTCGCGCCGCTTCGAAGGAATCTCGTGTCGCCACGCACCTCTGTCGACTAGCGAAAGAGATTCCCGTGAATAATTCCACCTATAGAGAGACCTACGTATGTATATATACGGTTAATAATGGACCACTTTTTAGAACCGCCACCGACCTCCGCACCACTATCGGCAGCTATACACACAGTTAACTGCTATCTGCAGGTTCCGCTGCCCCCTCCGTCGATCCTTCGCAGCGCGCATTATATTTCACCTCCTATTCTCATTTCCAGTTCCAGTTCCAGTCTTTTCTCTAAACTGTCGAAGTTTATTTTTTAGTTTCTTTCCGCAAACTCGGGCGACAAATATTGATGGACCGCCCGCCAACAGTAATTTATATACGACTGCAATCGCGCCGTCGCCGTTCAAAGAACTTTTCCAATCCCGGTCGTTGGTGGATTGTTGTTTTTTCTTCTTCCCGATGTGCTTCAATTTGCTGCAGTTGACAGCCGCTGGTTATTTCTAACGGGGAGCCCTCTTTCCGGTGTACACATACGCGCGCTAACTTCATTTATTTATTTTCCCCGAGTAGAAAGTTTTCCGGTCAAAGAGAGAACTATGCGATGACAAAGCGGCTGGAACGGGGCGCCATTTTAGGAATCGACATGGATAATTAGAAGTACCATCATATGAAATAACAATATTTCCCTGTCTTGTTCTTCTTTTTTAAGTGCGTTTCCCCTATCGGAGAACCATCCGATAATATGGATAACAAATCTTAAAGACCTATGGCGGAGGTAAAATAAGTCGTGCAGCGTTTCCGTATTAGTCAAATGTAACGTTTAAAAATAGTAAAACCCCGACTCTTCTAGTGAAGCAACCTAGTGTCTATGTCCAGGAGGTCTCTTTCCACGATGAGGCCCAATAAACATGCTCGAAGGAAAATTGAAAACGAATTGTTTAATTTACCTGATTTGCGCTTTAGCAGGCATCAGGATCATCTGTGAACGATTTAAACGTTTTCCAGTTCGACTCGTGAAATTAAAACGGCTCTCAACGAACGATGAAAATCCGTACAAGTCACTCTGGTGCAAGAAGAAGTCTTACGATCATCCCGCGAAATTCTAGCCTGGGACAAGCCTCTACAGTCATCCCGGTGGCCGAAAGGAAAATCCAGCTGCTCAGTCTTAGTAATATCGATTGTGCGAACCGGGATGCTGTGACTGAGGCAATCTCACGTTTGAGTCGGTCGAATGGTGTCTGTTTTCTTTGATTATATCGAGTTACGAATTACAAGGTCAGACCACGAATGCTGTGGTGAAGCCGAAACGGCGTTTTGAGCCACGACAAGTCATTACGCTTTTCAGCAAATGCTCGAAGATCTCCGTTCTTGTATTCTCTCCGCATTAGCTCATTAAGGTCGTTTTTCTTTTTCCCCTTCTCGTAGCTAAAAATTACCTTAAAAGATCCGTTATTTTTAACGGGTAGACACTAGATTGAACATCCGGAACAGAGGGAAGAGAAAAGTTCTGTCATTACGCCGGAGTGGAAACAGCGAATGGTGTCCTGTAAACAAAAGGAAGTATTTTATGACGACAAACTATATAAGGACGATAGTCGAAAAAAAGTTCCATTCCTTTCGGAAATTATATATTCCTGCAGTTTGAAATAATTGAATACCGAAGGAATTTGGGATATTGAATGTACGTCCCAATGGAGACCGTTCCATAACACATCCATCTGGCTCGGTAAAACTGTAAAACTTAATTTCATAATCCGTAACTTTCGGGTCAAAGGTTTGAGCATTTCACGTTTACAACAGTGCTAGAATCGTTTCGAATTACGTTTCGGTACTGAAGAGAAACCATTGTTATGTTGCTTTGCGAGGCCGCTTTCATGCAGCGGTTATTGTGAAGTCAGAAAAGATTTGGTTTGAGTAGTTTGTACAATGGCGTTCATCAGCCTCTCCCGATGGGCAATACAGCATAATCCATATATATTGCTGTGGGTTGATACAGTGTATTTTGAGTGTCCTCACTTTGAGAGTGAAGATGAAGAGGGGTGGCCTTCCTACCTAGCCATACACACGCTGCAAACGATGATAGTAGATGCACGGAAATCAATATTAAAAATAAATGCTCATTTGTTTATCCATACACTGTGTATTTTCATTTCCATCTCTCTCGCACTTAGTAATAAAGTAAAGTAGGTCTCATACCCTTTAGCAGGGTGTCGAGGGTTGTGAAGTTAAGGTTCACAGTGTACTAAGCCCAACGGCACTAATGGAGAGTAGGGAGGCCAGTTCCTTTCTCTAATAAGTGTCGAGAAATAAAATAGACGTTAATGGTTAAAATAAAGTCTTTATTACGAAATAAAAACTAAAACTGCTGTTACAATTGATAAATTACAATCCATAAAAAACTGATACAATCGAAAAAAATTAACAACGAAAAATTAAAAATAAAAAAAAGGATAATGTCTACATAGACATTATCTTTTTTTTATGTTTAATTTTTCGTTGGTAATTTTTTTATCAGTTTTTTATGACTGCTGAGCCCGTTTACGGCTTGCAACTTTATCCACCCCATCGTTTGAGTTTTCACCATTTTTGTCATTATCATCATCATCATCATCCCTAGCTGAGGCTATGGTTTCAGTATTTTCACGATCGCTATTTAGCAGAGTCGACTGGAAACACAAACTGCGTCTCTTCTCTTGGACTCAATAGTGTGAATTATGCATTGAGCCGCTTCCGATAGGCCTTTGCATATACTTTTATTTAACGTGTGCAGGTTCAGACATTTATAACTCGTCTTCAAATTGTATAGTCCATGCAGGTAACTTTTAGCGTCTCCAGCTTTTCTGCTCCTTTAACGTATATCTGTCTAGGTTGTAATTGTTTTATACATTTAGCTATATCGGTATATAGGAAGCTGTTCCATCTGTGCCCAGATTTCCAAGAAATATGATGGCAGTAGTTCTGAGTCCACATATAAACGTCCTGAATTTTTTCTGATAACATTTTCCACGGGTACAGTGGGGAATAGATGGCGCGAAGTAAAAAGTCGCCGCTTAGATTCAGTATAGCCAGTTCTTTAATAATATACTTGTTGACTGTTATTGTAAAAACACTGAATGTCTACAACTACTTGACTATTCATTTTGTTTACAATAATCAGCGTTAACATTATAGCTGGTATTTTGAGATGATGATAAAACTGGAAGTAATTTGAATGTGTAAACTACAACCTACCACGATATGACTGATGCAGGGTGTGGTCAGAATCCTACTTTTTACATATATTTAACATGTCATAGGTTGCACTCCTATCATGTATGATGAGGGTGTACGCCGTTGTATTGGCGGGAACATTCTTGGCAGCCTTGAAGTCTACTCTTATCTGAGAATAGGGCTATTGTCCGTCAGCAGCTCGTTCTGATAGATGCAGGGGATCATAACGAGGGGGTAGGTGGTAACAAACTCGGTTGTGCTAATGACTGAATGCAGAATTTACTCGGCTTTAAATTTTGCATAGGCTAGGTGCAGATCTTTTTCTTATCAAAGTCTGTTATATACGGCTCGTAGGGGTACCTCATTGATTTTATGTATGCACACAATTCTCCTATATTCCGATGATCGAATGTGGCAGAATTCTTTTTCACGCTATTCTGTTTCTCCGTTTGATATGTGATTATTATATACCTCGGTCGTTCCACTACAGGCGCTGTTTTAATTATCCAACTATGATCAGTTGTAGTGGGAAGGCTCGGTGGTGAGTAGAGGGCCCACGTCCTAAATTGTAGCAGCGTGATTCTTATTATTTGATTTAGTAGCGAGACATTAGCTTTATTTGCTGGGTTTAAGGAACGGCATATACCAGGCAATGCTATTAATTGTCATAACTGTCTTCTTATCCATGCCATTGCTCCTCTGTTTGTATAAAGCCGTCTTATCTTTGTTGGCACATACCAGAACCAATTCTTATGTGGTGTTTTCTATAATCCTCCAAGAACTCAAAGACAAAACATAGTGCAATAGTTAAGAAAAAGTCCGCCCCCTGTTCTGCAGTCCCCACTGTTTGCATAAATACTTTACCACCATCGGTGTTTAGGGCACTACTGCTATAGTTATAGTCCGAGCAAAGTCTCTCCAACGATAACAACATCTTTAATAGCGAGGTAATTCCTGGGAGTCTGCTACAACGTTTCCGTTAATTTCATAATGTAGCTCTGAGAACAGGAATAGTAGTCCTTCTGGGCAAAAATCCAGATCTGATATAATTCGTCCCTTGAAAATGGTTATTACATCTTGCTGCTGTATAGGAATCTGTATTTCATCGTTGTGTCCAAATTTGGAACTGGAGTATGGCTTGTGGCAGTGATATTTGTACACTGTGATTGAATCGTTGCTGTATGAAGATCCACTTCCGATGTCTAGCACTTGCTCTATTTTACTTTGTATCCAAGTTACAATAATATACGTTTACTTTCTTCGCTCGACTTTGTTTTTTCAAGCATGCTTTTTTCCGTGATCGTCCTTCTCTATATACTATTTCTGTTACATATGTTACAGCGATTGTATACAATGGACATTGGACTACTATACGCCTGATCCGATCAAGTATAAATTTACTACAATCTCCTCGTTTTCGAAATGAATCGGGTTTCCATTCTGATTGGTTATATATATATATATATAGTCAAGTCCGTTATATACTTTGTAAGAACCGGTAGGTAGATTATACTATTAGGGTACTCCACAATCCTATACCCTAGAGGAACATTGAGGGGGAAGGAGTAAATAATATGCACAGGACTTCCGTTTATGTAACCTCCGGCCGCTATATTACATACTAAATTAATTACGTTAATAGTGAATATGCTGCGTGTTTGGTTCCAGCATGTTTCCATACCCTAAGAGAACGCCGATATCGTTTGAGAGGCCTGGCGAGAAGCTCTTTATCACACATTTTAGCTTTTGATCGTCCACTTTTATCGGGAAACTAGTACTCAACTTCTCTCTAACGGTGTGATTATGGGTGATGTCAGATTATGGCTTGGCAGCATGGTGCTTGTTTCTCTCCCCCCCCCCCCCACGCTGACATCCTTCCTGCGTATATATAAATTACAAAGCAAAAGTGTTAATTATTTCTAGGTTAATAGTGAGTTTTTTTTTTACCTGTAAGCTAATATGAAAAAAAAAAACCCGTTCTGTACGTTTTCAAATAAAAAATCGTTATGATAACATTTTTCTATTAAATTGGAATTATAAATGTTTGTATTCATTCTCTGTTTTGCCACTTTATTTAATGTATGTATAGAGACACACACGTATTACAGAAAATTATAGTTATAAAAAATATAAAACATTTTGGACGAAATATGCAACAGAAATTAATAGCGTATTTATTTTTTTCGACGAACACAAAATCAAAAAGGTAAGAATGACGTAGTCAGTTTTTTTTTTTAGGCGCGTCGACTCTATGGACGTTAACTTAGTGCAAGTGAAATTTTGGGGAAGTTTAATATGCAGCAGCGGAGTATCCTATCCGAATGAAGCACCAGTGCCTAATCATCTACGTCACAGAAGCTTTAAAAAATGTTTTATTTGGCTTGCTCCCGCGACAGAGTTTATATATGTTAAAAATACACGTATAAATTCGACTTTTGGACACCGTTAAGGGGGAACCCTTCGGACAGTCAGACCTAGATTTTCTGCTGATTACGTCATTCGTGACGGGGGAAAAAAAGCAAAAAAAAACATTTGACCATTTTTAAAATATATTTCTTTACTTCTTTTTTTTTGTATACCGATTTCCTACGAATGAAATAGCGAGCTCGTTAATCTTGCGGGACGATACCAAACATCGGTGTTGATGGTAGTTCAAATAACTGCCTTACATTTTCATTTTTTTCCAACGTCTGATAAACATGGATTTTGCGGCGGGACCTCTAAGCGACGCAAAAACAGTCTTTCCTTATAAAACATTTGAGACATATTCCCATTAGTATGCTGCATACATGTACGTATATATATATTTATTTAGCTCTTTATTGATTGTAATCAAGTACCAAAGGCCGTCCTAAGAGTTCTGTAAAGTAAGTTCTTTTAGAAACTGTGATGGATAGCGTTAGTTAACCAGGTTCATTCGAAAATCAAGAGCTAATTACAATTGTTCGGTAGCGTGTATGCGAAATTTAAGATTTCGAGAGGAACACTGTTCTAGGTAAACCGTTTCGTGCTATTGCACGGTTCGAGGAAGAATAGAGGGTAGTGGGCGGCGAAAGGCGGTGCAGTTTGTCGGTCTAAAAGAAATATTTATTTTTCGAAGACAACTCGATATTATGGCGAAGAAAAAATTTATCTTTACCACCGGCAAATTCCAGAAATGCTCTACACGTTCCAGCGGAGCTTCTCGCATGCGTCTTTGCGAGAGCCGCATATTCGCATCCGCGGCCCGAGGAGGTCCTTAGAAAAATATTCCCACTTTTCCGAACGTATTCTCTTCTCCTTTTCAGGTTCTCTTTCTCGTTATCAAAAAATTTCTCGTTGTCATCTGCGCCGCTGGTCGCGAAAGCGCACATCCCAGCAAACGTCATATATCAAAACAGGGCCGGGCCGAGAAAATGACGCAACAGCTCTTCTCGAAGATGATGTTGATAATAACGGCTTGCTACTGCTGCTGCTACTACTGAACGCTGGAAAATGTAGCCGCTATTTTTCTCGCGAGAAAAACTGGAAAGCCCTATCATCTGCAAATCTTGATTGTTACCTTCGCCAACAGCACCTTCACCTTCTTAAGGGTGTTGCTGAAATTCCGCATCTGTTAAAATACATGTAGCATCTACCCTCAGGTGCTGAAAAGGGAGCTTGCTTTTCTAATGCATGACCCAAGCGCGTATGAATTTACAGCGGGAAAAATACTCGCACCGTTCGCAGTACTATGAAAAAACGCGCCAGTTAACGTTTATTTGGAAATGTGTCGGTTCAGAAATGCCCTAAAGTGATAAAATGCGCGAAAAAAATTATCAATAAATCTCCTATTTAACCTTTTCTCCTTTATTTCTCCTTTATTTCTCTTTTATTTCTCCTTTATTTCTTCTTTATTTCTCCTTTATTTCTCTGGTTTTTTAATATTGGCGCTTATTTTCTTTGTAATGGACTTTTAAAAAGCCCTCCAGTTTCGCGTCAGACAAATTACTATTTTTGTTTATTCGCTACTTTTTCCACTTCGTCCATATCCCCTTCTTACTTAATGACATGTCTGTTTACTGTTCATTTCTCGACGATTTCCCTATAGCCTCTAGCATGCGTTTCCATTCGAAGCTAACCAATTTCGATTACCGTAATATGAAACAAAGTAGTTGTGTTTCAGTGACGCTTAATTATTTACTTGTTTCACGTTTATGATGACGTAATTTTGGTGCTATCGTATGATTTGGATCAGTTTGAGGTGTCGGCCCATGTTTAACATACGGCCAAAACACCATTATACATATCGTAAATTTAAAAAAATTGTAACCGGTTTGGATTCTGAATTTGTGTATACACTTCGTTTAGCAACAAAAAAGATGCAGTTGGTAGCCGTATATTGCGTTCACGATACGGGAAATGCTATCGAAACACACAAAAAGGTCAACTTCTTCCAAACACGGCACATCTGCAACCAACGTTGAACAAAAAAAAAGTGAGACATTCTTTATCAATAGAATCAGAAAATGGAGAAAATAATTTTCGGTCGCACCTTGACGGGCTCTCTAAAAAACGACTTTATACTAAAGAAACTGAAAAACCTCAGAAAAAAATGGATCTTACGTTTGTAACTGATTCTCTAAAAGCCAAAGATGGTTTTTATGTTAGACCATCGAAAGATATTTAAAAATTCCAGCGATGCGGCAGTAGAACTTTTTAAAGATTCACAAATGCAGCTTTAGCCTAAGAAAAGAAAATGGCCTTTAATATTGTAAAATGGCGAGGCTGGTAATTGATTATTGAAATACGATTATTTTAAATTTTGTTTTTAAACACACTTTTACTTTTAATTAATCGTTCGTATTATAAGGGAGCTCGGTGTAATTTAATATTGCCTCGTTTCTTTTTTTTTTGTTTGAAATTAATTTCGAACAGTTCTATACATATCTGTTACGAAGAAAATTAATTCGAAACTGGTTAGTAATGGTACCACATAAATATTATCGGTGATGCTCGGTAGCCGTCGAATAAAGTCAAAAAAAAAAAAAAAAAAAATGGTCAGAAAAAATTTATAATAATATACGCCCTTTAAGGTTTTTTTTTAATCCTTTTTTCGGTTTCGTCAACGTGTGACATTGGTCCGAGATCCGTGAAAAAGAGTACAAGAAGAGTCAGATCTTTACGCAATCAGATATAAACCGACAGAAATATATCAAGCGCTTAAATGACAGACGAAGAAGGAAGGAAAAGAATAGACGAAGCACTGTAAGGAGTGGGAATACTTGTTTTTGAAAAAGCGAGGAGTAGAAAGAAGTTCGTTTAATTAAAAACGACTCGCAGCCAGGCCGAAAAAAAGAAAAATAAAAGAAAAGCATTTAAACATTACAAATAAACTGTTTGTTGGAGATATGCAAAGGGAAGAACATAAACCATAGTTTGGAATGAACAGCTCTATAAGCAGAGAAGAGTAATAATAATATATATTGCTGAACGACCGAGCTGATGGGTCGACTAACTCATTTCCTTCAATTCCGGACTGATCAGGAATCCGTGAAAGATGGACTTGGATTAATTGAGCACGGAAGAGATCCTGAATCGAATAATAAAAACGGTTACACGTAATAATACTAGTCGGTGTCGCGTGGGAAGAAAGCAGGCATGCGATAGCCCGCCATGCGCTTTGAAAATTTGCCAAAATTTGAATATTTTGAGAATCAGAAAATGTCTTGAGATAGCTCTGGGCACATGAGGGGTTTAAACGGAAAAGGGAAAGTTTAAGGAATTCAAAGTAGTAATTTAAAGAAGGATAAAGAAAAACAGGCTATGCATCCGATCCTTTGGAGCCGTCAGCGAATATTGTTTATCGATTAGAAAACTTAGAGTTTAAATTTTGCAAAGTCAACGGCATGGAGCAGATTTAGGAGGAATAGGAGAATACAGAGGTGGTGGTTAATGGAGAAAGGAAATACGAAAATTGAAGGAAAAACATAGGAGCTTTTCTTGAGGGTAGATATATGATAAAAACTGAAGGAGTCGGGTGAAGATCATAGAAGTTTGATAGTTTATTGGCGAAAAAATACTAATTACGTATAAGATAAGGGAATGAAAAGAAATCAGTGGGGAAGAGAAAATAGGCAAACGTTTAATGAGGAAACGGTAACATAAGTAGGAACGTTGATGAAAGGAGAACTATTTTTTGACAGTTTAATCGACAGACGTCTAGTTATGGTGACTTGAATACAATAAGAAAAATCACGTACCACTTTTACATAACGTTTTTGTATCAAATATCTTTTAATATCGAATATCTTATAATATTGAATATCTTATAATAATGAATATCTTATAATATTGAATATTTTATAATAATCGAATATCTTATAATAATCAAATATCTTATAATATTGAATATTTTATAATAATCGAATATCTTATAATAATGAATATCTTATAATATTGAATATTTTATAATATTGAATATTTTATAATAATCGAATATCTTATATTATCGAATATTTTATGATATCAAATATCTTAGAACATTAAATATTTTATAACGTTTAATCTGTAACTGATTTTTTTACACTTATTTTGCTTCATTCTGCAAAAAATGACATAATAAGAATCTTAAAAAACCATCAACGTTATTAAGGAGCATTCATGGCAAGACCTGAAGAATGCCTTAGAAAATAAAAGTGCACACAGAGCGAAATTTGCTAAATGTAGAAAGCTGAAATTTCTGTTACGTATATCATCGACTAGTAAGCATGATAATCGGTAGCGCAAAGAGAAGAATGAAAGAAGCCGGTAAATTTCTGAATTTTTAAGTAGGAAATTAAAATAGGCAGCCACGTTTGCAAGCGGCACGAGAAGCTGCAGTGCGGGGTTAAATTCTCTTAAGTTAATGCCGAGATCTGACCTAAACCGTACTATGTGGTTAATGAAGACGAGCTAATGACGGAGTCACTCGCCGCTGCCTGAAATGTGCCGCTCTTATGCCTCCGTAATTTCTTATTTCCGAATTAATGCGCCGGCGATTAATATTTAAACTTCTTCTTCTTCAACTACGAGCATAATACGAACTCGCACCAACACCGCCGCCCCTAATTCTCACTTCGGATGCCTTCATTTTTTCCTCGTCATCTTCTCTATAAATTCTAGCCATGTTAAAATAATATCCGGGACATCGTAGTTCTGCGCAGCTGAATTCCGGCTTTACCGCGAGATCTTTTAAGTGATTTTCCGAGCGACTCGTACTGCAGAGTGGCCTAACTCGAATTACACTATTAGAATCACGACGAATTCGCAAACACACACGGCCATTGAACGACCGCCAAAAATTCTTTTCACTCGTTCCACGAAAGTTAGCCTACATACGCTATATCTACTACCCGTAATAAGAGGCAGCAACTAAATCCGACCGACTATCGATGTGACAGCTGTTCTGAATGTGAATTATGCGCGTACACTCTCATCATTTTAAAGTTAAAAGCTCCATGCGTTTTACCAGTTGAAATATACCATCAATGAAGCATCGTCGGTGCTTATATAACTTTTAACAGTCTGAAAAACTGCTCACCTTCGGCTACGGCAGAGAAGAAATTTTTAATTTTATGTTCGTGTCGGGGACTGTTGATTAATCTCTGACCGCTAAAAGGAATAGATAAAATAAATGGTGAATTCCCATTTCGCCTAATTCCCAATTCGCCTAATTCCCAATTCGCCTAATTCCCATTTCGCCTAAATTTAGGGTCGGGTTACTCAGGTAATAAAAAAAAGGTCAGACAAACATACGAATGATTTCGTGTTGGCAACAGCGCGTCATCATTATCGAATTTTAAGCGTGTTTCTTTTTTTTTAACAAAAGTTCCTGAACCTAATTTCATTTTTCTTTAATTCAAAAAAAGTGAATTTGCAAATCGAAAGAATTTAAAAATTAAATACTGCTTCGGATTTAAATAAATAACCAACAGTAACGTATACGATTACAAGAGATTTTTCAAAATTTGGATATTAGGACGAGAAAAATTACTAGATTTACTATTAAACTCTGTGTACATCAGAAAAAGAGGAGTAAGCAAGGAATAAACAAGGTGAAGACCCTGCTATATGGGGTCAGTTCATGGCTTTTATGGGATTAATAAATGAGCATAGATTTAAAAGCACCATATCAAAAAAATGTATATTTTAAATATTCTTATATCTATCCCTCGAGTATATTTGTTATATTTGATAATCTTTAATAATAGATTTTTAGTTGTAGAAAGCAGTGAAAATAAGGACAATTGATTAAAAAATGATGAAAGATTGGTAGTAATAAGGGGTTATTACAGTTTTAGATGTGTCGCACGGTATAAAAAAAATTTTAGAAGATACAGTCATGATCTTTTTCCCCATTCTACAAGATGAAACGGTAAAACTTGGCGTGTGTTGTTAAAAATACTTCTAAAATCGAATTTTAAGGTATAAATAACTTCTCCAGAAGCCTAAATGGTTGCTGTTGGACTTTGAAAAATTCCTCTTCAAATTAGTCACGTTTATTATAATGACGATGTTTTTCAAGTAATTTCAATAATTGGAATGAAAAAAATAAATAAAACGCAAAAAATGTTGTTTTTAGAGTTTCTGACAAAGTAAAAAAAATTTTTTTTTTTTTCAATTTTTTGGGCACGTCAACAGTAGAACTTACCCAACGCAGAGAACTGTACATTATATAAAGAAAAGATTAAAAATTGAGGAGATAAAGAAAGCTAACAAAGGAACTATATCGAGAGAGGAGAAAGCAAGAATGGCTTTGGCACTGTAAGGAGTGGGGAGGCCAAAGCGCAGAAGATTGGAATAAAGGGGCACTGTCCTCCTTACTCTTGTTTCTTCTATTTCCCCAGTGTCCAATCGAATTAGATTATAATATTTTTCTTTTTTCTTTTATAATCTGTTAAATCTGCCAGATTTTTTTGGCAAATCCAAAAAAAGGCAAAGAAAAAAAACCTTCTATCTTACTATTTAAAATGCTTCATTCAATAAATTGCGCAAAGATTACGATTTAACATTACAAAAAGGAAAAAGAAAGAGAATATAAAAAGACGCTATTCAATTAACCAAATATTTTATCATACACTTTTGACGTACAAAATAAAATATATATTATTTACCTGCTCGATTTGTTTTTATAAATGATATATCCATTGCTATATTAGCCTGACTCTAAAAGCGAAAATTTAAATATTCAAGATAGAAGAATAGTTTCCTTCAGAACGTTGATACACATAACACTCAACCCAGAACAAATTGTGACCTCATAGCGAAAAACAGTCAGTATGCGGTGATTTTCCGCATATTGAGATGGATTTGGCATTTCTTACGACCTTTGAAAATATTAAAATTTCGGTAATAATCATTCAATTTCTCGGAAAGTCTCGGCAGCGGGCAAACGCGGCATTGTTTGTCAAAAACGCATTCTCGGTTAAAAAATCGAAGGATCTGACCGCTACGCAGGGGTAGCGAACTAGTTTCGTTGTGCGTGGCCGAGAAGCGGAAATAGAGCACTTCCTGACAGTATAGGCGTTTGAAATGCGTACCGAGCTACGTTGAGCCGGAAGAAGTTATTTTGATAAAAAGCCTAGAAAAGGCAAAAAGGCAGGGTGAACTAAATGGAGCTTTATTTATGTTTTCCTAATTTTAACATTTACTTTTTGTATGTACTTATAATTGTATTTTAATAATCAATAATAAAATTACCGCTGTAATAATCATTCGATGTCATGTCATTATTGTTAATTCTATTCGGTTTTTATTCCTTTTTTCTTACATAAACGCGACCACTTCGAAACTACACCTAATTATAATTTAGCTTTTTTATTATTTTTTCTGCAACTCCGAACCTTAATGTTCTTGTCACACTAAATATCAATAAGGCTTTTATATACTGACTGATAAGGCGGGTGGGATTTATACAGCACTAGACATCCAATAAAATAACTCGCAAATATTAATCGGAGTGGTCGTTTCGCGTATATTTACATCAAACATTTTTAGCCGTATTTTTTCACTTCTGATTTTCATATGGACGTTTTTGTTGCTTTTTGGAAAGAAAAGATTAACTGTGGAATCAAATAGCAAAAAAAATGATGCGTTTAGTCTGCTTAAAATTCGATAATGATGACGCGCTGTTGCCAACACGAAATCATTCGTATGTTTGTCTGACCTTTTTTTTATTACCTGAGTAACCCGACCCTAAATTTAGGCGAAATGGGAATTAGGCGAATTGGGAATTAGGCGAAATGGTACCAGACCAAATAAATACCGAAATAAAAAGTAATAATGTTACAAATCCGTTGGCAGTGTCATATTTAAATACACTTTTTTCATCACGCAATTTTGTCACTAATCGCAATTATTATATTACAGATGTAAAAAAAAAAAAAAGCTCCCAAATAAAGTTATTAAATCGGAAAGTAAAAAAAAAAACAAAAAACATCGGTATGTACGTAATAGATAAGTAATCGGCTAGAATTGAAATATTAATAATTCACGCAGAGACGAATAATAATTAATATATGTAAATAAGGTAGCAGATGTCGTCAAATCCAACGACGAACATTTAACAGATGGTGTACGCGCTACAATCATTCGACAACTATTCAACCTTAAGAAGAATATTAGGGGCGAAGTTAGGCAATGTCCTCTTTCGGAACAATCGGGAAGACAGGTAGAATTTTTAAGAGATTATCTGTAGAAGAGAGCGACTTAAAGACGGGGGGGGGGCATCCGGTTTACACGTGGTACAAACATAATTACGTCAGAAAGGAAAACTATTAATTATTGAGGCGGTAAAATCGTTTGAAGACACTGAAGGGAAAAACCGTAGGAAAAACGAGAGACCAGCTGACAGCTCTTCTCAACATTTTTCAGGTAATGTACGGAAAAAGCCGGGTTATGGAGAGAAAATCACTGAATAGGTGAATTCCAATTTTATAATTGTGGCTAACATCGTTGGAAAATCAAAAGAAGAAAATGAAAAAAGGACATGATTTAACAATTCAACAATTCAACAATTCAACAATTAAACGATTTAACAATTCAACAATTAAACGATTTAACAATTCAACAATTAAACGATTTAACAATTCAACAATTAAACGATTTAACAATTCAATAATTAAACGATTCAATAATTAAACGATTCAATAATTAAACGATTCAATAATTAAACGATTCAATAATTAAACAATTCAGCAACTAAACGATTTAGCGATTTAACAGGCTGCCACCTCAGAAGTCCAGTAGGACGACTCCGATAGCAGCGAACTGCCCTAATGAAAAGGAAAGAATTTCCCATAGGTCGGGTTAAATTTCTCGGAAAATAAATGCGCCTACGCGTCTTTTTTTAAAATGCGACAGCGGTAAATTTACGAGCAGCCGGTCGAGTGTGCGATAGGTGAAAAACTTTCCAGCGGCCACTGGCGGCACAGGCTGGAAAAAAGTCGCCGGTAGGAGCGGCGGAAGCGACGGGGCGACAGAAGAACAGCTTGGAATGGCGCTGGAAAAAGACGTACAGATGGAGATTAGAAAGTTGGAATTAAATCAACAGAGTGTAATGGTATATAGTTGCGACAGTGGTTGACTGGGCGAGCAAACAGAGCGTTCTGCTCGCGGCCAACACCATTAAACAGTAGTTGTGTGCGGCGTAAGTAAACAGATTAGGCGGCAGTGAAAGCAGTTTAAGAACAAGTCAAAACAGACGACAAGAAAGTTTCGCCTCGATATACGATATGTTACCGCAAGAAAGGCCGCGGCCACTCTCCGCTACTGCCACTACTGCTGCTACTGCCGGGCCGCCCGATTGCTTCATCCGCAAAAAAGCCCTCGCCAGCTTCTCCGGCCGACTTATTATAGTTCAACCGGCCTTTACTTCTTCTTCGTCCGATGCTACCCGTTGCCGCCCCTAAACCGCTGCCCGGCCTCTTCTTATTCCATACTTTAAACAAGCTTTCCTCATCCGGGGCTCCGTTAGCGGGCTCGCTTCTGGCTTGTATGCAATTTTTTGCCGCTCTAGATTGCATCGAGCGCGTTACACAAAAGCGTTAAATTAAACGCTAACCGACAACTACTACTAGCCCAACATCCATTAATAATGTAGACTGTATTACGAAGCTGCGGTTGGCCCTCTCGCCGGAAACGTCCGATCGCGCAACTTTCATCACTGGCCAAATGGGCTCATTCCATGTCGAGGTCCCAAAGAGAAAACAGAAAAAAAGTAGAAACTTCCATTACTGACGCCCTCGGTAAATTCTGTTATATACATGCATATTACATACATAGAATACATACATATATATATATATATATATATATGTATATGTATATGCATACAGTAAAAGGTACACTTTCCTGTGTACGTTACTACTTCAAAGCGGTGCCAATAATTTATGAGGAATTAGAAATATCTAACCCGCTGTCCAAAGATTCCATATATATATATGCAAAGAATGCAGACACGATCGGTGAACATGAACGAATGAAACGGATGGCCATTCCGGTTGCAGCGTAAACAATTGGAGCTTTAATTTATTTAAAATAAACAATGAAACAATCGTTCCGATACAGGTAAGTTTTTAAACTTGAAATTATTTAGTCATTCTTCACCTTGTCCTTATTGTTTATTTTTATTTTCTTTTTTGATAATTTTCATATTCCTTCTATTAATAGAATTTCCCAGATGTGCCTTACATCTGAATCACAGCTTGTTTCGTCTCATTCTAAATTCACCTCTCTCCTCTTTTTCTTTCTTCGCTCTTTTTTGCCTTTCCTCACTTCTCCTGTTTGCCGTTTACCGGCAACACAAATCATATTTTATTCGAATGTATCTCATTCAAAACGTTCTTCTTTTTACCTAAGTTAATCGCTAATTAACAAAAAAAAAAAGCGTTTTTGCGTACTACGTGTCATCTTGTCCGCATAAAAGTAATAATAATAAATTTTTAACATTAAACGGACAACTTCCGCTCGTCTCTAATTTCGCGCGTAGGTGTTAATTTTTTCACGCGGACTTTAAGCTGATTTTGTATATTGGGTCTGAAAGGGGTGGATTTTATCGATATAGCGTGCAACTTCCTGTTTAAGAAGAAATTTTTAAATAAATTCTCTTTTTAGCGAGTTTTCCAAATGAAATTAGAAAATTCTTTATAACGACAAGCGAATACTTAATTTTATATTTAACGTGAAATACAAATTTACGCGAAGTTTTTTTTCTCTGAAAACAGCATTTTCCAATCTTCCTGTCTGTACTTGATTCCAGACTTATTCAAGAAAAAAAGCATTCATTTTTATTTCAAATTATTTTCGATTATTTAAAGTTCTAATAGCGATTAAACGCTTTTAATCCAAGATGACCGATACTTGTTTTAGACGGTCATTTTATGCCGATCATTCGCCTTAAAGTATTTAAAGTAGTCAAGAACCTTTCATTAGGCCGTGAAAATACTGCCCCCCCCTCTAGGAAGAATTTTCCTGAGAAGGTTCAATTTCATGGGCCGGTGCCGGTTAAACACAACAAGGTGCATTTTGCAAGCTCTGCCAGATTCCATCGTAATGATGAAAATCATTGAATCTCTTGCTATCCTAAGGGATTCTAGACAGAAAGAATTGTTATTTATATACATACATATATCGTATTTGATTTATTTCGGATTTTATTATCATTATTATTATTACTTTTTTTTTTTTTTTTTTTATTATTGTTACTGTTATTATTACTTTTTTTTTATCGGATTTCCCAATTTGGAATTTGCCGATGAAGCAAATTTATTGCGTGAATACAAGTCACGACTACATATAATTTATGGAAATACTGCAATTGTGATTATTATAATGCAAAACTGAAAGGGACAAAACATGTTTATAATATAACAGTAATGTATACAGATATGGCAGTGATTATTTAGTTATTAATTATAACAGGTTTCCGGTTAGAATTTAAAAAAAAGATCTATTATATACAATTTAATTTGTTTTACTGATAATACAAACAAGAAAAATTCCGTAAAATCTTACAAAAATAATTAAGCTAAATTAGAAGTTTAATCGGGCAGATTCAACGGAGCAGTAAAAACGTTCTTTCATTATTGTATGAAAGAATTTTAGCAAATTATTAGAATCTATTCTGAGTATTACCAGTAATTTTGAGTTGTTTCCTGAACTTCGCTAACGAAGAGCAATTGTAAAACGTTAGATGTCGTCAAAAATATCCTCTTTGTAATACTTACAGTTGGGATTATTTTTTTAAACCTGTCTATAAAGGGCACCATGACCAATGAGAATTTGGACACTGAAAAGGGCTAAAAATAAATATTGTACCTTAAGCTTTCCTTTAATATCTGGGAAGGAATTGTAGGCTTTCCAAACAGGGCAGTCATTATCCCAGCGAAATTTCCACGTACTACTAATAATTTTTGTATTTATACGCTACTTCAGCAATGTGATGGGTGATACTATTCCCAATTCCTCAACAGAGTACCGCGATTTTGCAAGAAGGACCCCATCAAATTCTTTGTAATTCGTTACCCTGAAATTATTGTCCGTCCTATTTGATTTTTAAACGGATTATGACATATGCAGAAGGGGAGGGAAAAGTTCTATACAGGAATGCTATATTTAGTAAGAATTTTTTTTGACGCTTCATTTAATACTTTCTTATTGACATACACACTGGAGATGATCCATACCTATAGATTGCTTGTATCCTTCCTTTGCATAAAATATTTCTTTCCTTATGATTCATCCCATAGGTATTTAGTAAAATTTAAATTTATCGTATATTTTAATACACTATTACCCCCCCCCCCCCCCATGGGTGGAGAAATTCAGTTCGTAGTTCATAGTAATTCCAAGATACCATATAGGTTAACTCGATGTCATTTTTAACCTATTAATTTTCTCAGATAATCTCTGCTTGTCAGATATAATGGATTTACGCTTTTCAGAATAGATCAATCCATTTCCTTTAATTCATTCTGTAATGTTCAGCAAACATTTTCAACTTTTCCGAGTTCACCTATTGTTTTAATCTAAATAGAAGATTAAAATCGTTTCTTTATGTTGTTATGTATTTTTGAATATATTTCACAGGGTTGACTCCAAAACAGATCCGTGTGGTACTCTACGCATTATTCTCCTTGCATATTCAGCATCGCTGTATCACTATTATCATCATCATTTTCAGTGTGTATATGCGTACTAAATTAAAATTTACTATAGCGGGAATGATTGCCGCATTCTAGGTGACAGTGCAGTGTAATTCTTAATTGGGACATTAATATGTTTATCGGTATAATTTTGTGAAATATTTGTGCATAGATAGATGTGTGTAAAATTTGGTTTATTGAAAGATATGTATATATATATATAAATAAATGCATAAATATTAACGGGCGATTTGGTATTTGTAAATAGATAACTTGCTATTTATATATTACTTGTTTTATTTTTAAAAAAATGAAGTGAAATCTAGTAAACAATGGCCATGAAGAAGAATTTGTTTATGATGCGTTTTTTTAATTTTGTTCTTTTTTTGTTTCTTTTTGAAGTTGTCGGAGAACACTGAAATAGTCATTGGAATCTTACATATGTGTGTATAAATAATAATAATAATTACTACTACTTGCGCAGCTCTATTTGTGGTGTAAATTTAATGTTTGTATTTTTATTTATTATTACAATTTATAAACAAAAATTGGCTTGATTTGATTTGATTGGATTATTATTATTATTATTATTATTATTATTATTATTATTATTATTATTATTATTGTTATTGAATTAATTTTTGCTACCTGCGGCATTTCCATTTCGACAAACGCAGGTGGATTGATCCAAAACTACATTTCAATTTCTAAAAATTTGATAACTATTTTTCGTGTATTTAAAATTGAAATTTTCTGTAATTTAATGTATTTATCCCAGGTTTCAAATCTAATTTTTTTATGCTTTCTGTGAGACTTCGTGGCACTATTCCCGTTATGAATATTATAATCAGAACAGTCGCAACGCTAATTTGTTTATAATTCTTCTTCTTATTATTATTATTATTAATTATTATTATTATTATTATTATTATTATTATTATTATTATTATTATTATTATTATTATGATTAATAACATGCTAAAATATTATAAAAATTAGTACAAAATGGAATCTACCAAATTATCGAATGGATAACTTTAAATAAGTTCGTTATAAATTTATCGAAAACTAAATTTATAATATATAGCACTTGTTTTAATCACCTCTGGGAAAATTTGAATCTTAAGGGTTGTAATGACATGGAGATAGGAAAAATTTCGGAAATTAAATACCTGGGGGTATTATTCGGTAGTAAATTAACGTGGTCTGCGTATACGCTGTATGTTTCGAAAAAAATTAAGAAAAGAAAATTATTTAATTTTTTACTTTGCTCAGTATTTCTCTTCTTCTACCTATTCCGTATTTACCAGGTTCTTTACCAATCGAGTCTTATTCTCTGACGAGGCGCTGCGCAGTATCATCCGAACAAAATAAAAATTTTACAAAAGGCCATGATTAAACTTTTGAAGTCGATTAACAATCTACCTTCAACGAATTTAATAATAAATCTGGACAATTTGTACGATTTACATAATGTTCATCTACAAGTATAAAGAAAAATTTTTATATTGCAATCAAAGTAGATTAATAATCAATAACGTTTCGTTAAATGATTAGTAATTAATCAGTGTACTTCCTTACTAAAATAATACACGCTGAAAAATTTAAGTTAAGAATTATCTTCCACCATTATTACTATCAACAGATAAAAAATATAGTTCCGAGCAAATTTATCGCCCTTCTATCATCTCATATTTATGGTATTTAATTTTAGAATTGACTGATTCTTGTTTAATCCTGAGTGTGTGTGCAATGTTTATGTACATTTCCGTGTATTCTAGTTTAGTTACTCTTTTAATATTTCAGTATGTTTAGTCTGTGAACGGATGAAATTTGAATGTGTGATCTATCTCTACAAAAAAATATGTTACTATAAGTGTTTTACATATATATATATATATACATATATATATATATATATATATATATATATATATAATGTGTACTCGAAAAATGTTGCACTAGTAATATTTATATTAAGTCATATTCTTCTTCTTCTTCTCGTGCCACCCGATTCGGGTATTGATTAATCATCTTGTATGGATTGGATTATCTGCTGAAATTGATTACGATCTTTTGCTATTCTGACCAAATCTTCTATTCTCTTAATTCCGGTCGACTTTTTGATGTTATCTAGCCAAGGGGTCTTTCTTCTTCCTTCTATCATGTCCATTATTATTGTCCGCAGTAACTTGTATTTTTCACCTCTCATGAAGTGTCCAAAAAATTGTATCTTCCTTCTTTTTACTATTGTCATTAATATTCGGTCAGTTCCCATTAGTTTCGATACTTCTTCATTTTTCAACTTCTTCGTCCACGATATTTTCCACATACTTCTGTAGCATCACATCTCGAATGATGATATACGCTTCCTCATATTCTCCTTTAATGTCTCACTTCCGTACAGTAGCACTGATCACACGTAACATAGTAATATCTTATTCTTGATCTTTAATATCATCATGAAAGGGAAAAAGGAAAAAGTCGTATTCTATTAAGTTTGATATTCTATCAGCGGGTAGTTTAATTATATATTTTGTCATTTCTGTCGTCGCCTGGGATCGAGACTTCTGCAGTGGAAGTTGAGTGCTCTAGAAACTAGGCTATCGCGTCAACTAGTTAAGATCAAATTCATTATATACATACAAAATACAAAGCTGAAAATTGAAACTCCTTAAACATTTAGGTTTATATATTTTTTTTCACTGTTCACAAAAATATACATATGTAGGTTTATATGTAGTGTACTTTAGAGACTTTTTTCGTAGCGTTTAGGGTTTTTAAAGAGGATCCACACGAAAAGTTGTTCCGACAACGCTGGGAGCACATGATCACTGTTCTGCACGGGCAGTCAGTAGCTGCGTTTGGACCTTTGCGCATGAACAGATCGATTTACTGATGCGATCAGTTTGTACCGGGAAGCTCTTAGCACAGGTTGTCGTTTACATTCTCTCTACGTTTGCCACAACGAACTGTTTTGAATTCCGTGACGCGTACCCACCGCTTCTGCTGAACAAGTTTCACTTTAAAAATGCCATAAGGCTTTTTTTAGTCGTAAGTATCGGTTTCGTTTTTATTTCATTTTTTTCTTTCGGTGTCTTTTCTAAAAGCTGTATTTCTCAGCTACGCTATTTTCAAAACAAAACAAAAATGTAGCTCTCATCCTAGGAGGACTTTGACAGATCTTTAAGCTCTAAGAAGCATAATGAATCTTAACAAGTGTAGCTTCGCTTTCCGTTGGCAGTTCTTTTTTTTTTACTTTTTAACACGTTTTTTAATGATCCTGGAGGGTATACATTTAAAGTTGATACAGACACCAAGTTTCAAGTTAGCATCTTAATAATCAGTTAAATAACATAAGTACAGGGGGCTATTTCGTAATTTACGCAATTTTTGTAAAAAGAATTTCACTGCAATAATTAATTTTTTCTCGGCGAAATTATCGATAGTTCATCGATGAAATCAAAACCGACCTAGATTTATCGTGATTTATTCATTCCCCGTCCTAGGCTTACTTTTAGATCGGCCTATAAATCGGATTATTGCACGTGGTTCCAACGCGCTGTAAAAATATAATAGGAAACACGGAATGCGTGCTGAATTTTCGGATCACACAGCAGGGATTTTTTCGGCGCCGATCGTTTCGTTAGTGAACGCGAGGGTTTTTGTTCAGACCTTTTTACGAATTACCTGCGGTGTTTCTCAACCGCCGCTAAGCGTTATCGTTTGCGCGCTAGTAAGGAACACAAATTACCAAATTTATTTCTACGTCAATGTAAAGCATCCATTTAATCTTTCATTCCCGAATCATTCCATCGATATATTACATGCCCGGAAAACATGTTTTCTCCAAAATTTGGAGCTTTCAACGCGCCCCGTCCAAATATAAAATCGTACGCTCGGTTGTTATATTTTTCCTGTAAGGCGTTCTTTCATAAGCACGTTTGAGATGTACTTTGCCTTCACCAACTCTTTCAGTTGGCCTATTACTTAAATGCACTTTTTTTGCTGTTTTTTAAATAATTTATCGGTAGCTTTTTTTTTTAGTTTGATGGAGATCCCGGCGTTTTATTTTATATATTTAATTCTTTCTTTAAATCTGGTGGTAAATTTTGGATTTTTAAGTGATTTTTAAAGAGATCACCAGGGGCGCAACAACCTAACATTGTGAATAAGTACTCTTCAGAGCATGTGTCTATATCGATGACCAAAAAAAAAAAAAGAAGGGAAGGGATAACAACCTTTTCAAAGTATGATGCCAGGTTTAAGTGTATTTTTTTTTTCATTACATAGTTGTTCGATTTTCATTAGATTTTGTGCTAAACTGTCCAAATATGGTCTCACGATAAAATTTGGCTGCGCAGAATAAGTTTTAAATTAAAGCGTTAGCTTTCGCGGAGGGTGCCCATCACAATTGAGTGGGTGCTCGGACACCCATGGACCCTACGTTGTTGTGCCCCTGGAGGTCACTTTAAATTCAATATTATGGATTCTAAACGGTTGATTGTTTGTCGCCCAGGATCACCGTAATGGATTGTCTTAAAGATAATATTGAATTTTATTTGATACTTTTCTTAACCATTTTATCAAGCATCGGAGCACTAAATATATATATATATATATATATATATATATATATATATACACACTCGTATTAATAATAATGATTATATAGAAATTCACCTTAAGCAGCCAGCACGGTACTGCTAAGCATATTAGGAAACGACAGTGGCATTGGTTGAAATTGTTACGTATGCGCGGCAGATGGTTAGCCCACAAAGCAACCGAAATAAAGGCATTTAATAAAAAGGCAGAAATTAATACATACCTGCCCAGCGAAGATCGAATGTTGTAGCAGTTATACTCAATCGGCTACGCTGCCTGATTTTAGCGGGATTTTATATAAATCTTAGCTAGCTACCGTGGCGTAATCGATTAGTTAATAGTGTTTCGTTCGGGTTGGACATCTCCCTGTCGCACATCGAAAATACACAGAAATTAAACTTGCGCTAGGTTAATGTCCACAGTTGACACGCCCAAAAAAAAAAAAATATATATATATATATATATATATAAACTTGGAAATTTTGGCCTCGCAAGGGACTGTGCCCCTTGACCCCTCTTGCTTCATTTCTGTCTCTTTCTCTTCTATACTTTGTATATTTTGATCAAAATTTACAACGTAATTCTAAATCGGTCCCCATATGAATATAATAATATAATCACAAAAATTCTATTAAATATAACAAACGTTACATGAAATTGGGACATTTCTTTTAATAGGGGGTAGCCTAAGAATTACGTTGTAATTAATATAAATCTACCCTCAGCTCACACTTCTGCAGGAACGGCCAACGCGTACATCCCGCACATGGACGCACGCTGCTGTCACGGACCACCTGACAAAGACACGTCGCATCACTATATATGCCGAAACTTCGACAAAATGTGAAATTCTAACTACGTTGACGGCATTCTTCAACGGCAGAATGCGATGATATAGAGACACCGAAAATTAAAATGATTTAAATTAGCGATCTAACACTCGACATCATCGCTAGATAGCGCCATAAATACTAAATCCGTATCGGTATTCATATATATATATATATATATATATATTATATATAACATACTGTATAAACGAAAAGACTGTAAACGGGAAACGGGAAGCGGTATTTTTTGCACCGAGTTCTTGACAGCAGCGAATATAAATTTGATAAGCCGTCTTTTACTAACGTAAATGATAACGTTTAGCGGATGAAATTTTGCAAAACATTGCGGGTAATTCGTAAAAAGGTTCAGACCAAAAACCCTCCCTCGCTTTTGCAAATAGCCGTCTTCCATATACTAACAAACATTGAAAATAAAATACGCGAATCACATCGCCGTGTACGGTTAAATTTCCGTTACTTACAATTAGAGGGAATATTGCAAAAATATTTGTTATGCGGCCACAACCAGTTAATAAGAAATACCGTATTAAACGACTGCTACGACGATTTACTACCGGATTAGTCAGATCAGATCAGATTAATTATGTATATCAGTCAGGTATATTCGGTGCGTGCGCTATAATGTGATTTTAATCGAATTAGTCTGACTTAGAATTTGCTGTGAGATGGCCGATGCGATTTGCGCATATATTAAGAACATGAAAAAATTATAACCGACCGAAAATCTCTTCGCATCTATTAGACTTTTAGTAGTCATTTATAACCCGCTACGCAATAATTGCATTCCGTTTACACTTTATGTTTTACGCCTTTGGCTTTATACTTTTTTCCGTTATATTTTATGGGGAGTTCGGCAACATGGACATTGGCCAAAAAACTGGGAAAGGAAAGAGAAGTGTGATAAAATCATCACGCGTTCAAAGATAGTAAAAAAAATACCTCAGAGCCGGTGTAAACACTCCACGCTTTGTTTAATATTCTCTCTTACCGTGTTCGTTAATTTCAATCGGTTAAATGTCAATTATTAGATGTAACTTTTAAATGAATAAAATGACACCGGTCGTTGCATTGCAATATAATCTGTTTAATTTCATTTAAATTTCATTCAAATTTAATTTAATGATAATTGTTTTTATCGGAATCAATTGTATATCGAAGAAAAACTCGTAAAACTTTTCTATAGCATGTTGATTGTATGAGGAGTATATTTCTGAAGGAATGCAGAGTGGACGCAGCTAAGACATCACGGAAGAGGCGCTAGTCTTATACATATAAGCATTAGTCCGGTGATTGTAAGCTAACAAAAAAGTTATTTTTGACCTGCAGGATCAGATCATCAGTGTTTGGCCATATGTACTTTACATCTCACTCAAAGCTTCCCAAAAATACTTATTCGAAGCGAAAAAATCTTGCTGTTTTGATTACCGCATTTCTTACAAATAAGATCCTCCGAATTGTTTACATCTGAAATACGATAGGTACTACTAATTTCTGCAGACTCCCGAGTCGCATTACAAGCTTATTATTTTCCGCGTGTTCTAATGCAGATCCAAAATCACCAGAACTATGTCGAATTCCATAATGTTGTTCAAATGTTTATCGTACCAGAAAGTTTGGCTAGATTGTCCACTTTGAATGCGAAAAAAAAAAAGAGGGAAAAAAAGTTTAAATTACCCTTCCTTTACCAAGGGGTTCTTCGAAAACAGCGGCTATCCAACCAGCGCTCGATTAACAATGCACTTGATCGGAAAACAGTGTTCCGATGAATTCAAAATGTTGGAACATGTGGACCCACCACGTTATCGAGCAAATCAAGTGTGGCCGTTTTCGTAATGTTTTAGAATGCACGACATATGAATCTGCCGGAGGTTTCGAATAGGTTAATGGTGCATCCGTCCAAACTGCAATCACAATTAAGTGTGTAACGAAATTTATTCCAAGCTGTTTCGCAATATGTAAAAGTGTATTTCTGTCTCTGACACATATTAGCCGGCATCTTATTGTTAGTCCTCTTTCGAAATATACACGGCCGACTTGGAGGTTACTTTTGGGTCTTGGTAAGATGAGGCTGCAGTACTTAGATTTGACACCTTTTACGATTTTTTCTTGCGAAGATATTTCACGGCATCGACCATACTCGAAATAGTTGACGGGGGTCTCCTCATTGACAACAAACTTCCAGCACTGCCTCAAAAATGGTTCAACGGTATGCATTTATAGAGGTGGGGGGGCTTCGGGTAATGTACTGCGATGTATTATTTTTAATCCGCGCAATTGTACGCTTTGAAAATGCGAAGTTTTTTTTAACCTGTTTCATTCCGTTATCTTTTAACGTTTAAAATGATGGCAAGTTCATTACGTTGTTTATGACATCGTGTTTTTGCTTTTTAACTAAATTCCGTTATTTTTTTTTCTCTTCTTGGAGCCTTATCGATGACCTCCTATAAACTGTCCCGGCTATTGAAAATTTTTTCTCTATTACAGTCACGAGAAGTATATTTATATTTCTAAACGTTCTTGTATGGTTTTCTCCTTTCGTCCATACAATACTTCGTTGATTAATATCTCTTTCAACAACTTATCCAATGGAAGTGGCCAAATGGTAAGCTACTTAGCCGCCAGACCATAAAAAAAACCCAAAAAAAACCCAAAAAAAAACAACTTATCTATTCCATTGATTAGGTCTTTTTGTTATCTTGGCTTTTTTCTAGACAACCAATTATTCTTTCGTGAGCATATATCTTACTTATATACTTCCCATCTTAAGAGAACTAATTTATTAACGGCTCTTTCTCCACTCAAATAGGGCGACGACCCCAATGTCCTTCTTATTCTCTATAAATCTATTATTCGTTCTAAACTTGATTATTGTTCCTTCATTTACGGCAATGCTCCTAAACATCTCGTTTTCAAATTCGATAAAGTCCAGAATTCATGTCTTCGTCTTTGCCTTGGTGTTCTGAAATCCTTTTCCTTTTTCTGCAATACTTTCAGAAGCTAACATTCATCCTCTACATATTCGCCGATCCTTGCTCGGGGATCGCTTCCTCATAAAACGTCTTCCTATTATGTCTTATAAATTAGTTTCTGCTTATTCCCACATTTTGGGTAATTGGCGGTTTTCCTCCCTGAAGATTTCTCTATTCATTCTTATGTTTCTCGGCGACTTTCTCCCTATTCACCATTTATCTATACATATCATAAACTCCTGTTCTTTACATTCAGTTTTTCAGATTTTTTTACATCCTCCTAAATTATTTTTTCTTCCTTCTCACACTAAAGGCTTCTCTCCAATCGCCTCAAGCGAATTTCTTTTTCTTCTGTCTTTTTCAGGGATGGTTCCAAGAGCGATGAAGGCATCGGGGCCTCCTTCCTTGTTTCTTCCCTTCCGCACTACAAAGTGTTTACGAATGAGACGGCTAACCGAAATTAATTTTTAAATATTATTTACGAATGTGAAATGGCTTTTTTATGTATGTACGCTCGTCATTAACCTGTTGCAATGATAACACTTCCTGCGCATTCAAATATTGTCATCCGATGTGTCTTCATTCCAAACTGATCAAGATGCATTCCATCCAGGACGACTGATTAGCGAAAGTGGCTAGCCGTCTGTGTTACGGTTTGAAAACTATTACAGGAATTTATAAAAGCTTTTGTAAATAGTGGGATCTTTTTCCGGAAGAAAGTTTTGATTTTCGAATATCGATCAATTTGCGAATTTCGTGCAGCGTCTAAGTGTGATTATTTCGCCCTCTGAAGCACGACGCTATTTAAATTACCCTTGAAGCTGACCAAAAAGAAAAAAGAAATCAAAAACACTAAAATCCAGTATACTGTGTTTTTGACATGGCTTCCGTATCCGTAAGGTGTGATAAAACTATTTCAGTAAAACTGTGGACGGCAATAAAATGCCGTTTCCATAGTGTAAATATAAATAAATCCCTAGCTAATAAGTGAAAATCGTTGTAGAATTTTTCGTGACATTTCTTTGTGACGGAAAAAATTTTGGATTAAGCCCGGCCGTATTCCGGTTACTAGCGCATTTATCGGTCGAGTTTTAAAGCGTCTTCGGAAAGATTTTTTTTTTTTTTTTTTTAAATGGGTTTGTCAGTGAAGACTTTAGTCCAAAAAGTAGAAAAGAAAGGAGTTAAATTTTATCGGTGGAGGATAAAAATATTTCAAGAGCAGGAATAACGGAAGTAGAAGGAAGTGAGGGAGAATAAGCACCGATGAGGAAAGTAGGAATGTCACGTTTTAATAAAGAAGAATAGAAGGAGATGCTCAGCCGAGAAGGCCGCACATTCAAATAGAAAATGTGATAATCACACAGAAAGTAATTAGAAGGTATCCCCGATGAGAAAAGGGTAAAATTGATAAAAACCGGGAAAATGACGCAGATAATATTGTTATTCTTTTCTCAGTCGCTTATTTTCTAAATGATTGCCCTACTCTTGTTCTTCTTCATTTTCTAATGCTGCTTTCTCTCACCTCTCTATTCAGCCGTCTCTTCTCTTAAACCTCTGCTATTTAGAGACTATGATCACAAAGCGAAGGCGAGACCAACAGCAGAAGTTTAAGAGAGGACAAGTATCAAGAAAACTATGAACGATAAATAAGAGATGGCTGAATAGAGAGGTGAGAGAAGGCAGCATTAGAAAATGAAGAAGAACAAGAGTTGGGCGATGATTTAGAAAATAAGCGACTAAGGAAAGAATAGCAATATGACGGGGCCAAAAATATGCCCTAAAATAAAAAGTGCCCCTCGAAAAGTAAATATAGTCTCGATAAAAATCGGGCAAGTAAACGTGAAGAAAAAAGCACGTCCGAAAAAACGCAACTAGTAAACCGACAACTGGCTTTTTCTGTTAAACTGTTCTTTCTATCCGCCTCTGTGTGTTATTCTATCGTTCTCCTTGTTACCTTTACTTCGTCGTTCTGTCGTTATTTCCATTATTCGTCTGCGTTCTTAAGCCATACTCTATTATCTTCTTCTTGTTTTCGTTGTCCGTTGGTTTCCTCTCCGTATTGCCCCCTCTCAAATGAAGAGCATGTTTGCGACGCTGATCGTGTGTTTATTAAGTGTTGTGTTCGTCTGCTTCTATTAAGCGTTCTGCTTTCTATTCCGATTCGGTATTCCTATTCCATTCTTATTATCTTTTCCTTCTCCACATATTGTTCCGATTGTTTGTTGCTTTCGACTAAAAACATTTTATACCGTACAAAGAGATGTAACAGATTCGTTTCCCTTTCTAATTGGTTGAATAACAAAAAAACTACATTTTTTCTTATTTTTATTTCTGTTTCGTGTAAAACACTTTTGGATATTATGAAACTTGCCGGCGGCACGTCTTTACCGGGAAATTTCATTATATCCGTTGGATCGGTGACATTCTGTGCGATAGAGAACGTCTTGGCGGAGTGCAAATCCTTCACGGATGTCGAGCAGTGCACAGACAGACGAATGCGGCGATTACTATTTCGGCGGAGGGGGGGGGGGGCGTAATTAGCGAGAATTTTCGATGAACGGTAGTCGGATGTGTGGGACACAGGCGTAATTGCGAAAAGAAATCGTCGGACGTTGAATTTTACGGTGGCCACCGTTGTTATAAACGCGCCGTAGGCAACGACGCTGTCGGTTGTTGCTGCATCGTCGCCGTCAGAAGCAGTAAGAAAAAGGGCGCGAAAATGCGAAAAGGCAAAGCTGCAGATGCGGCGGTTATAGGCGCACTGCAGCTACTACTGATAAATGATTCGAAATGCGGAGGAAAAAAAAAGAAGAGGAGTCGAAGCAGCTTAGAGCGGACGGAAGTTTAATTTATTTTATAACCCTTCTGGCCGGGACCGCACTCGGTCCGTCAGCAGGCCGACAAGGATAAGGTAAAGGATATAATAGAAGCGACGGACGTGCCGGTACGGATAAAAGGATATCGCATCAAAGGCATTCGTCGCTTAATTAGCATTAGACACACCGGGTCGCGGAGAGGGGGGCGGCGGGAGCGGCCGTTTCGTAAGGTACTTGTTCGGTCGAAGGAGACCGTTGGTTATCGGTGCGACGGAAAGACGAACGCGAGCAAGGATAAGGAAGGGCTAACGGTTGAACGGGATGTAAAGGACATTAGTTTTTGCCCGGTTAATAGGCAGCCCATTTACCATCCATTATTCTCGGACGGACCAGAGATGGCCCTTCGCCGCTCGGCCGGCGACGGCAATAGATTACAGCTAACCAGAGAGCAAACTGTGACAGTGTAAACTGGCAAGAGTTTCTCTCCACCGCCATCGCCGCCGCCGCCACCGCTGAGAAGGACAGCCGGCCTATGGACCGAGCTTTTATAAACGGACCCGAGCAGAAAAGAAAACCGCCGAATCTGCGGCCGGCCCGGGGTCGCGGTGCTGTTGGCCGCTGAGCGTTTCTAAGAAGCGTCCGCTTTATTAAAGCTCGAAGCCTCTCACACAGATTAGAGCGCAATCTCTTTGTCCATCCATGGAGCAGCGCGGCGAGCTGCCTCTCCCCGCCGCTCCGACGCCTGCCGCTGGCTTTTGCTCATAAATCACCTCGTTTCGCCGGCACAGCCTCCGTTCGCCGTTCCACTCCTTATCCGGGCGAAGCTGTTTAAAGTTGACCAGGAATATCGCGCACCTATCCTCGTGTTCGTGCTTTCTCAACCGTTCCCGTTTTCTCAGTTTTGCTTACGCAACCTTTGCTCAGACGCTACTACTACACGTGGTAGACGTGAGTCCGTCCACGAGAAATAAGGGGCAGCTGTTTTAAATTAATCGAGGAATTAACCTGAAATCTGTAGACCGGGATGCTAGTCGGGGTGGGGGGAGAGCTGTTTCCGGAGGACATTCAATCGACCTTTTTCGTTCAAAAATTAAACGGAGACATCTATATCACAATTGGCTGAATATCAGAAACCCGAATATAATGTGCCTTCCGGTGTACTTCCGTGTCGCTTCTCAGTCGGTGTCGTTACGCCGAGTTTTATTTGTTTTTAATTATTTAATGAAAAATTGTTTGTTTGTTTCTTTTTTTTTTTTTAGGTTGCATCAATCAACGCGTTTACGATCATCGTCAGAAAGGAAGTTGTTTTATTATTTGAAAGTTCCGTAAGAATGTCTTTTCTAATGACATCTATTTACTACTTTGTCTGGAGGATTAAGTTTTGGTCATCTTATTTAAATTTTTATCGAAATTATTATACAGAGTTTTATAGATACATATATGTATGTATATTTTATTTACTTATAAATAAATAAATTTTTTCTTTCTAGTTTTTAGTTTGGAGTTTAGCCGGTTTTGAAAGTTCTGAAACTTTTGAAAGTTTTGAAAGTAACCGCTGCCGCACAGATTGGATTCCGCGGGCCAAAAAGGAGAAAAAATTAAGAAACACAGAAACCACTGAAACAGTGTGTATCCGTGTTAAAAATTTCCCTCGAGCCTGCCCGACTTATTCAATTCTTTGAAGAGCGCCAATTTCGGTTACTTGACTATGAGAGAATAGCCTTTACGTAGGGTTAGCCCATTCCGTTATATTATTATTCGGCTTACATCTTCAGCTGAAACTCGATCTATGATTAAATGTATTATGCATCGGTGTCAGTGTGGACGTGCTTAAGATATGCGAAGCGTGTAAATCGAGAAGAATTAAATTAAAAATGACCAAGATGAGTCTATCTCTTAAAACTGCGGTGGGTGGGGGGGGCTAACGACAAAAAGAATCGAATTAAAATCGACAGCTACGAGATGGAGCTGGGAAATAAGACAGTCTAGAAGAAACGAATATTGGGAAATTAGTGACGCGCACTGTATCCCAGACAGCTTGTTTGGTAAAATTCACAATCCGTAATCGTAAGATGCCCATTCGACTAAGAACTAAAAAGTCACGGAATGAAAATAATGATAATGCATAACTATGAAATTATTTTTAAAATTAGCGTTGAAATTTTTTTATACTTACTAAAATTTGTCTCGATGATGATATTTCCGTATGAGCATCTTAAATACGTTGCCTGAACATTCGTTCTCGAAAAAAATTTGGTCCCGGTACTTAACACATTCGGTACCTAGTAGTAAAAAATAGTGTAATTACTGAACTGTATGCTCCAGTAACATTTAAGGTCACCGGCGTATAGATTAGAGAATTGTTTGATGTGTATTTATACTGTCATATGTCGAGGCGAAAAATATAAAATGCGAAAAAGAGGTTTTTCTTTTCTTCTTCCGGCAAGAGCAATAGCCCAGTCACCACCTCTTTCCCTTTTATTATTTAGAGGGCTGGTTGAGGATGTTTACCAGTCATTACGAGGAAAATATCTTTCGAAAAAACTAGCCAAGTAAAATGAGAAGTGATGAAAAGAGAGAATATGAAGAATGGACAAAAAGGAGAAGGATAAAAGTAGTACAGTAGGATATTTAGGCAGGAGGAAAGGAAAGGGAAAATGAGAATAGGAAAAAAAAGGTTGATAGGCGTATTATAGATTAAATTAACAGTAAGAACAAGAAATTAAAATTTATTGGAAAAAAAAATGAGAAAACGAAAGATGCGAATTAGATAAATTAAGATCTGAAAGTGGTGAATAAGGGGTTGGGGGGAGAGAACTTGGAGGAAAGATAACATTCAAAGATGATCGGTAATACGATTGAAAAAGAACCGTTGCAAAGCACACACAGGAGACGAGGGAGGGAAAGTTTGCAAATATAACAGAATATAACAGAGGATCAAAGAGAAGGAAACTTGTAATAGCAAAAACAACAAAAGATAAAAAGCCTAATAGCACAGTTCAAACTATTTTTTTTTTTGGGGGGGGTCTTTTACTCTTTCTTTTTCTTTTTTGGGCGCGATAAAAAAGATTTTATGCTCAGAAGCAATGTATAGGGGAGAGAGGCAACAGTTAAATAGCACAATTAGGTAGATAATGTAGAAGAACTCAGTAGTAGTAGAATGATGGACAAAGAAAAGTGGCAAATATTTAAATATTATGAACAGGAAATTTTCCAAATTTTAGGACGAGTCAAAAAATCAACCATTTCATTTACCTCAATTACGGAAGGACTGAAAAATCAGAATAGATCAATTTGAAAGCTAGTCGAAAGAAGACGAGACGCACTTTCGGTATGAGATATTAGAGGAAATTTAGGGTATTCGACAGAAACGCGTAAAAGAAGAAAAAAGCGATTTAGATTAATTATAAGGAAAAAAGAAGCGCCAACCGCATTTTGAGGGCTACACTGAAAGCGTTAAAAAATTTTAATTTACTCAAGAGCGGAGGGAGATTGTTACCTCGAAAACGACCGTTCGATTCAGGGCCCAGATTTATAAAAAATACTTTGACAAATATATCGGCTCTAATTCGATATTTCCAGAAATATTTTTAATTATTTTTTTCTTTTTTCCTTGGGATTGCTCTAAAAAATTATGTTTTCTTACTTAATTGCACTGTCAACACAAAAGAAAAGTTAACGCGATAATTTACAAAAAAAAAAATTAAAAACCTCAAGTTGAAATGTTTAATATTAGAAAAAAATTTCTTTGCGGAGTTTGCGAAAACACTGAGTGACCAGGAAAAAATAATCGAAATCGGACGATGAATGTGTAAAATATTTATAGAAAATCTCGCTCCGATAAATGACATTCATTTCTGTACTAGTGAACTTTAAACTTTCGTTTTAAATAAAAAGTAAAAATAATTTTATTTCGATTAGTAAATTTTCGGAAATTAATGCATTTAAGGACCTCTGATGGATCTAAAGAGAATCAATGGCAGTTTTTTTCTTTTTTTGAAACGATTCGCTCTTACTTTCCTAGATTCCTCTCTGGTGCCCAATTATTTCAGGCTGAGTAAACCTGGAACCGATCTGGATCCGGAACGAAACAACTCCCGAAAATCCGCGATAACTCCGATTTGGTAGCCAAATGCCTTAACTATGCCATGTACTAATTATAAACAACTCCCTTCAACCGGCACACACATACATGAAAAAAAAGGAAATATAAAAAAACTGCTATTTCTCGGTGGTTAAAATTTTTTATAAATCGATTTAATCGTATTTTTTTTTTTTTTTTTTGGGAGCGCCAACCAAGGGCAATGACCCATTATCCAGGAATTAAGAATACAGGATTAAATTTTGATATATAAAGAAATAGAGGAAATTAACTCCGTTAAGATTGGAACAACATCTGGTGAAGGAAAGGAAAGTATGTAGGAAGCACAAAAAGGAGTAGGTAATTTTAGGTGGAGAAGCTTAGTGTAAAGGAGGGAAAGCTCCTGTACTAGAAGAGAGCATTCAAAAAGGATATGATATCACAAACACAGTCATAATCCGAAGGATGAAAATTACAGTATGGGGAAGAAACAATAGAAAAACGAACGAGAGACGAAGGAAGACAATTATGGTTGAGACGAAGACGTGTTATGGAGGAAATAACGGAACGACTGAAACCAGGGAAATCAGCAAACCAGAAACGTGTTGAAGGAAGAGGTTGCAAGAGTTTGTAAAAAGAATGAGGATTAGAAAAGGAAGTAATGCGGATATCCGACCATGATTTGAGGTATACTTGTCTAGATGAAAAATGGATATTGTTAGCAGTAAATTTATTGATTAATTTGCCGTTATGGGAAGCAGAGCGAGCAAACGAGTCAACTAGGTTATTGCCTGCGATGCCGCTATGACTGGGAATCGAAAGAAGATCGATTTGAATGGAACGAACTAAGAAGACATTAGCAATTAAGGAACGAATGGAAAGGATAATGTAGTGGCTTGAAGAGGATGGAAAAGGAGAGGATATAGCCTGCAAGACGCTCATGGAGTCAGAAAAAATAAGGTATTTATTATTATAGGAGGAAAGTGCAATGAAGAGAACTGCACGGAGTATTGCATACGATTCTGCAGTGAAAATGGAACAGAAGGAAGGAAGTTTATAAAGTTCGTAGTGTGGAAGGAAAGAAATCAGAAAGGAAGCTCCGACACCCTCATCGCTTTTGGAACCATCCGTAAAGAGGACAGACGAAGAAGGAAATAGAGACCTCAAAGGTCCGTTGTACTCGCTTAAAACGATAGAAGGTGAATATTTAGTATGAGAAGGAAGGAAAAACAAATTAGGAGGATATAAAAAATCTATAAAGCTGAATGTAATGAACGGGAGTTTATGATATGTGTAGATAAATGACGAATAAGAAGCAAGGCGTCGAGAGACATGAGAAAGAATAGGAATCTTCAGGGGAGAAAACCGCCAATTGGCCAGTATGTAGGAAGAAGCAGAAACTAATTTAGAAGACTTAATAGGAAGACGTGTTTTATGAGGAAGCGATCCCCAAAAAAGGATCTGCGAATGTGTAAAGGATGAATGTTGGCTTCTGAAAGTACTGCAGGAATATCGTAATTAAGTCTACGGTATTTGGCGCCCACCAAAGCAATACGATCCCGATACCATTAAGACGCGGTTCCGCAATTAAACCATTAGTACTTTCGATAAGCAACAATATCGTATTGCTATCGTGAGGATTATGTTGTTCAATGCTGACATTGCTGCCGGTTCCTTTTCCTTCGGATCAGCCTATAATTTCTCAGATTTCCCTTGTAACACTTATCATTCAATTCACGTACTCGCTTATTAATTTCACTATTGTTATGTAACACTGAAATGCTACATTTTACGGAGTAATTTGTTTCGCACTCTTGTTAAATCTTCATCAGCTGTGTAGTAAAAGAAAAATCAACAAAAAACTATTATCCATGAACAACGGTATTATACAATTCGCCAAATGGGCAAAAGCATGTAAATTTCGTTAATTGTGTGATTCAGTTATCTGCTACGTTTTTTTTTGTTTTTTTTTTGTTTTTTGGAGGGGGGCAGTATATATATACGTATTAATGTTCACTAAACGCCTAAATGCGACTACTAGTTGTGATTTATTCGAGATCCCGATAAAAGCGATAAACTCTCTATACTACCGAGGTAAAACAATCAAAAAATACGAATCTATAGTTCCTTTTTTTCTCTTTTCCTTTTTGGAATACGCGTATTTTTGCAAACAAGGAATACCGTTGACTATAAGATCTCAGAACAGCAATCGACCGACACAATCAAAATATACTGCCGGAAAAACAGTATCAAATTGCAAGTAAGCGTACGGTGCAGCTGGAAACCTGTAGTTAGCGATATGGAGTAAATTTAATAAGACGATCGTCGACAAACTCAATGTCTCGCAGTCTCAAAGATGATGTTTGGCAAATACATTAGCGAATTATTTTGAGCGCTGGTAGAGATCGTTATGCTACAGAATAGGCAAAAGTTACATGACCGTTAAAGAAAGCGAAGTATCGACGGGGTAGTCTACGTAAATAGTTCGATAAATATCTCAAAAATGAATTAATTTCTTTCCATACTCAATGCAGCTGCACTTTTAATCAAGTTCGAAATCAGACGCTTAACATTAATTGCTTTCGTTAGAATAGAAAGCAGCTTCAAGGTCAATTCTCGAGTACAGAAAATGGAAAAGAAAAAAAAGAAAGTAGAAAATCGTGGAAATCTTAATGCGTACGGGCGATACCGATATTTTCACTGGTTTCCAATTTCTTAAAGAATTTCCGGTGTAGAAAAAATTACACCTTAAAGTTTAATTGAATAAAGGCAAAGCGTTATGTCACTGGATTTTTCTTTTTAAATTATCCTAGTTAATTCGTTCGAGTACATCCGATACCGATAATATTCTCCGAACAATTTTTGCAAAATACACAACCAATTGCGACGGTCCTACTATAAACGTCAGGAAAATTCGGAAATCGAAACGTACACAAAGAGATGATAAAGTTACAAAGGTAATTTAAATCACGCTAGAAGCGTCTTCCGAGATACGCGCTAAAAGAGAGAAATATACTAATCAAGATGAGTTTTTATCGCTCCTACTGTTGCAATCTGAAGCTAATCAAAAAAAAAACGACGAGTAGAATATTAATGCAGGAAATATGAGCGATGAGATAACTATATTGGTTTTGGGATACGCCCGAGCAGAACCAAAAATGAAAAACGAATGAAAAGGGCTTAAGCGATCGCGAATAATAAAATAGCCGAGAACAGGAAATAAATAGGCTTCTAATATGTATATACAAATTTTGTCCATTTCGCTATGGATAGACCTTCAGGACGCTCTTTTACAATTCTAATAGAAGAATCGGTATGTCATCAAATAAAATAAACATTGTTACATAGGTTAATGTCAAGTTTATCGTATAATAAGTAAAATCAAAATATATACTATTTATAAACAATTATTTAATATTTAATTACCCGATGCGTTTCGAAGACGAAGCTTCATGATCATCATGGGAGTTATTCTCCCATGATGATCATGAAGCTTCGTCTTCGAAACGCATCGGGTAATTAAATATTAAATAATTGTTTATAAATAGTATATATTTTGATTTTACTTATTATACGATAAAATAAATATCTTAAAACTACAGAATTTTCATGTAACCTCGGCGTAATAATGACATCAATATAATATATATATACATATTAATATATTCAGGTGCCGTACGCTACCATAGCGCGTTGGCGCAACCTATTCGTACATTTAGCTGTACCGATATAGGTTGTGTACCAGGCAATTGTAATATGCAACGCAGGTGTACACACGCAAGACTACATTCGGGACTGATTGGTAATCGTTTGATTTATCGCGCTACAAGTGCAGTCCGTCCGGTGTGGGTCTGCTGTGTACTGACCTAGCGCGCATATGATGTTGTATGTGGTGGTTTGCCATTGCCTTCCACGTGATTATTAGTAGAGTATTTATTTTATTTAATTCTTGTGATAAAAGTTCGTCTATATATATATATTATAATACATATATATGAACTTTCTACCATTCGGATCTCGTAAGGCGGCAAGCCCCTTTGCCCGTTTTTTTTGCTTATAAACTTTTTTTAGAAAAATCATTTTCAATTGACTACGTAATTTTTCCTCGTCTTTTATTACAACAAAAATGTTTTGTTTTTTTTTTTTCAAATTTCAGCTATTGTACAACACAGCATTTGTTATCTTATTTGAAGTAACGAGACATAATCATGACACAAAAAATGTGTTACACCCCAGGCTAAGAATGACGTAATCATTAATATATGCATATATAACGGATATTTCTAAAAAGTGTACGAAAGAGCAAAATTAACTGGAGACCAACTAGAGTGTTCTGCTTTTAATGTTTCGTAGAAGAGTTGAAATGTATGTAAAAAGATAGTCCTGAAAGAGAAAGGGAATAAAGTTGAGTTATTAAGGCTGTTCTTAAGATCAGGTTGTCGTCACTACATAACAATCCAGTGACGAAGTATAGGGATTGGTAAGAGAGAAATTCCACTACCGGTTAGCCAATTAGAAAGAAAATGTACGAAAAAGTTGATAGGAGATGGATGGCGAATGCAAATCCGCTCGCTGATCGTTTAAGAATTTGAAAAGGAGTAGAATTAGGACGAAAGATGAACGCGCGACCTGTAAGAATTGGCATAGAAAAAAAAAAAGAAAAAAAGAAAAAAAAAATTGACGAAGAAGATAAGGAATAAATGCGAAAGAGAATAAGCGACAAGGAATGTTCGAATAATGCAGAGTGAAGGGAGAGCGTAGGGAGCAGCTGTGTGCGCATTAGGTTGGATGGTAAATTTAAAATATGTGTCCATTCGTGCTGTTTACTAATGCGGATGCCGGTTTCTTTTGAAAGACTAGTCTCTATCAGGGGATATCGAAGAGTGGATAAGGAAATAATGGTCGGAAAGTGCGTCGACAGCGAATTACTTGGAAATACGGGACATGCGCTAACGGCGTGTGATAAATTATTCAATCAGGAAGCAATGCAGAAGTGGAGACACCAAAACCGTTTACGATATAATTTTGTTATATTTGAAACATCAACGGTCTGCGGCAGTAAATTTTATCGGGCGCGCTAATAGTGGCTGGCCCGGTTCGTTAAAGGCATAAAATTAAGTTTACTAGTCGATGCTGAGAATATTTATTTAAGTAGTTGGGCAGCCATCGTGTGTCTAGAAAGTTTAATGGATTTGAAGGATGAACAGGAGCTGGCAATAAATGAGCAGAAAATTAATTGCCGGTTAAAAGTATAGAGTGGAGTAGGCGCACTTCGGTAAAACCAGCTCCCAGCGTCTATTTAAAATGTTGCCCGCACCAGCGACGTTACCAGCTGCGGTGGCCGCAGTCGGTGCAAGAGAGCTAGTCGTCGCTCGCTCCGAACCCGAACCCGGACCCGGACCCGAACCCGAACCGAACTAAGCCAACGATGAAAACGCTAATGAGGAGTAAAAGTTACAAAATAGAGCCGCAGATGGAAGAGGAGAAACGGGCGAGGGGGCACCGGAGTTTGTCTTTACGCGGCGAAATATCGCACGAGAATTCTCCGGCCTGCCTCTCGGCGCCCGCGGATACGTTTAATAAACAGAGACCGATGACTCGGCTTTGAATATATCGGTCATCTTTCGCTGCGCCGGCAAACACGCTAACAGCGAACGGTTATCGGACAAAGCGGGTGCGGTTAGAGACTGCGAGCCGAGCGGACGGCAGGCAACCGGAGAGTCACTCATTTCAACACTTCTCTTCAAAAGCTCAAAAGCTGGACGTTCAGCCTGTTCATGCATAAACCGATCCCGGCAACTCTTTCTCCAGCTTCGGCGAAAACTAACAAGTCGCCTAAGCTTTTCCCGCTAACCCCCGTGGCCCGGCAACACCTGAATTCGAAACTATCGCAGAACCGCACCCTTCGGACAGCCCGCCTTTCCTATCGTTTGCACTTTTTACTGACCCGAAATATCCCTCTTATCTCCCTGCACCGAGCCGCCGGCGCTACTTCCAGCCCCGCCGGCAAACAACCTAAATCCCGCATATTAATCAAAGTCACAACTTCACGTTTCGACGTTAACGTTTGATATAATTTGCATCTTTTCCTTCCCCGGTTATTATTTAGAACAAAATAATACAACGAATTAACGAGTTCCCAAAGCGCAAGATTTAGCCCGTTAAAAAGCGCGGCCGATTTGAAAACATCCGAACCCCGATTTGTCTGCAGTTGAAAACCTCTCGACATATATCCTCTACCGTCGAATAACGCGCTAAAAGACGCGCTAAAAGACGCGCTGGGAATTGATGTTTTTTCGACGGCAGATTTCCTCCAATCAACTTTCGATTAATCGGAACGAAAAAAAAAGACATTAATGACTACGTGCGTCATTCTTTCGCGCGGCCACGGACAATTAAGAAAATCTCGGTAACGTTATGCGTCACGCTTAGAAAAAATTTTACTTTTTGCGAAGAATATGCAATGAAAACTGATTTTTTTCCATAAAAACTGCGGTCGAAGATCGAGTTTTATATATTTATATTAAGACGCCTGAGCCTGAACCATTTCGAATTTTTAATTGTTTCAAATAAATTAAAATAGAAGAATTCTTTTCTTTTTTTTCGTTTTTTTTTTTGAATAAAACAATCAACAGGAATAATGGCTTTTTCAAAATGAAGTATTAACAATATTTCTTTAAACTTATTTGTCAGTAGTGCTTGATAATATTTCAAATTTGTTTTCTTTCTTAAAATAAAACGGATGATAAAGTCGCGTTTTTATCGTTTTCAAGCATTCGGTGTTGATTGTAGGAAGCATGTTGTGATTTTCAAGTTCGTAATTGTAATAAAAATTTAAAACAAACTACAATAACATTTATAATATGAATAAGAAGAAATTGTAAACGCCGAAGCTAAACCGAGCTTTTACGTGGCCAGCTGTTTACCGTAGTTACAACAAAGACGAAGTTTTAAACAATCGACAAAACACTCTTTAACGAATCATATTTAAACGAAATAAAACATACATGACCACGACAATTCTGAACATTTTCTGTCTAGTAGAATTATGCAGCTAACAGATTAAAAAGGGGCGATGCGACCAGAACTTCTTTTTTTTTTCAAATTATTTCAGACAAAATAAAATATTTTAAAAAGAAATGCGTTTTTTTTGCTGAAGGATTTTCGCATGAGAAAAAAAATACAGCAAGATATTCAACTTTTAACCAATTTCTTAGAACATTCAAAATTATTGGCACAAGTAATGTGCATAAAGTACGATTTCGTAACTAGTAATAAACTTGATGCGCGCAAGTGGTGATATTTTATTTACATATTATAGACTTAATAGTTTCACCTGTAAAGCTTACATTCTCGTGTTTACTGAGAAACTTTTGATTTTTATATTATTAATATGACTCATCATCATATAAATTCCATCATCATGTAGCGTCTCTGTTCACCAAAGATTGCATACACCAGCATTTAATCGATTGATATATATATTCTCCTTCCCCTTGCAATGTTAATTATGTCCGTGAGCGTTTTTTCTTCAAATCTGGTTGTCGTCATCTCCAGGCTTCCTCCTGGTTTTCCCTCGACCTTTCCTCGTATGACGAGTGTCTGTAATCCTTCTTCTCTAATTCTGTGCGCCAGGTATTTTCTTTTCTTTCTCTGGATGTCATCTATTCTCCATTCCGTTTTTCTGGGGAGCACTTTCCTTTCCACGAAATCCGAAACATTCAGCGTCCACATCTCAAATACATTTAGCCGCTTGATACTTATTTCTGAGACATATTTTACTATCGGCATTGCGTAACACCGGTGTTTATTCTCAGTTTCATTTCTATTTTGAGTTGTCGATCTTGATTGTTTAGCCATTTCAATGCGCACTCGAATTTCTTTCAATACCTCTGTGTGCCATCATTGGTGAACACGGCTCCCACGTATCGGAACTCGTTAACTGTCTGAACTGCTCTTCACCTTCTATTTTTACCTCAACCTGCGAATCGTCATTGAGGGCGGCCCGCGTGAACTTCATTATTTTAGTTTCCCTAACGTTTATTTTCATACCTAGTTTCTTTCCTTCTCGGTTTAATTTATTCGCGATAATTTGCAGTTAATCCGGTTGAGCGTGCGAGTAAGACTTTATCGTCTGCGTAACTTATACATCCCCTATCGGGTATCCTTTGATCTTGACACCGGCCATTTCCTATCAATCCGTTCTTCATGATTTCCTCTGCGTATACGTTATAAATAGTCTCGGTGAGAGCGGGCATCCTTGCCTCACCCCTTTTCTTATCGGGCATCTTCAGTTCAAGGGTTCATCTTTTACTCTTACGCTCGCAGACTGTTCCCAGTGTACATTTCTTTTAATTATTTGCAGGTCTTTGTTGTCAGTACTTTTGTAGGATTCATATCTCTAAATGCTTTACTCTGTCGAACGCTTTTTCATGGTAAATATGCATTCACATCGCATTGCGTGATCGTCATACTATACTACTTTAAGCAAGACTATCGCGTTTCTGTCTCGTTTTTTAGCACAAACCCGTATTGAGTTTCACTGAGCTGCGTGTGTTCAACTACTTAATTATAATTTTTTATTTCTACAGCGTCAGTATATACTTATTTTATCGTTAAATTATGTATCGGTATTATTCCTTTCGGGCTAGCCTAATTTAAATAATAATTGTCTTGTCACAAATATTATATGGAATAACAATTCGCGGGGAAAGCAAAAAGTACAATAATCAAAAGGATCAGTAATGAACAAAAGAGATGCTTAAAGATAATACTCCCTAATATAGATCAGGATAGCAGTATCAGTAGCTGGTGGAGAGAGAAAAAAGAAATGTCCCCAAAGATGTTATTTTATTATCACCGACTGCTAGAGTACAAGACTAATAATACTCCATTTTCGTCGACGAAAAACGGTAGAATAACTAGGAACCATAGGGAAGTATACCCAACACCAAAAGGTATCGATAATAGACAACACGGATGAGAGGCGGTTTTAATTAAATGGCCGGTACGAATTCTGGAAAATTTAATGAACACAGGATACTTTGGAAACTAATAATTAAGCAGCGGCTGATTGATTAAATGAAGGACAATAAGTTCCTTTTTAAATGCATATATGGAAGAAAATGGTGGACAATCAATCATATGTATATATTTAAGACGAATGATCGCCAAGTGTAATCTTAAGTATACTGTATAATATAAGGATAAGTAGATATTAAGAAGTTTTGTAATCATATTTATAAATAAACGATAATAATGTTGGGCATCCGCAAACGGGTAGTATGCCTTGTGGGACCCACAACTTATTAAAAAAAAATTAAGATTTCGTGCGTCCATTAACTGTAATATAGCCGTTAAAATTAACATCGAATGTTATGAATCAAGCTAAATGTAGGGAATAAGGAACATTTCATCTCGATGCATCTATACAGACTAACGGGGCACCATTACTCTCGCTGACGACTCGGAAACCATTTTCAGCAATATTGACAGATAGCGGAGAATATATGTTTTACTTGATTCGTCTTACAGCTGTGCACAACAACTGACACTTATCCACAATTACTGGGATTCCGCTATTTTAAAATACATATATCTCGTTCTTAATACCTAAAACTAAACACAGCGAATATGCAGAGTGCCTTTCCAGCACGTCGCTAGAAAATCTATTTCCAGAAACCGAATTCTGAACGATCCGCGTAGTTAGTATATTTCCCTAACCTATACGATCACCGCTAATGCGTAAATGAACATGATTTTTCATTCAGTCCTCTAAAAACAAATTCCAAAGTTGATGATAGATCGTACAGCCGAAATCGTAAGATCTTATGTTTTCCTATTCTTTTCGGTGACGTCCACCTAAATTGCGTTTGGTACGACCGTTATTATTCATAAATATTGATTATATTCCAAAGATGTTATCGTACTTTTTCTATTTCACTCTACGAATTTCAAGCACATGACGGAATAGAGATATTTTCTTACCGTTGCTTCCAAGTCTATCAGGTAAAAGGCTCTGTATATCGTTACCATTTTAGCTGCATATGAAATAAATACAGACGGTTGCGATTTTAAATGTTTCCTCGATATTGCGTGGTTCAGTTGTAGACCAATGTTCATCTAAGACGCATTTGCAATCTTTAAGAGGGCTGCGGAAAGCCGGGAAAACTGGAGAAGGATCATCACGGATGAAAACCAGTTTTAGGACTGAACGATGCAGATAGATAGATACATTTCTTAAGTATAATTTCTTCTGAAACATAATTACTTGTTTCGAAAAATTGACGCATTTATAGTGCATTTCTTTTTTCTGTCATTTTGGTCAAATACATCTGCAATAAGAGTCTGGTGGTAACTTACCAGCTGAAGCTAGATAATTCTCGTTTTTAGCTATCGTCATTTTCGACACGCTGAAACACAATACCGAAAAGCAATGAATGTCGATTTGTTCAAAAACCGATTTGATTTGAATACTAAAAAAAATATAAATCAGTTACAAATTGCTCGCATATGTATCTTAAGTGAAGTTCGAGTGCCGATAAACAACGTTGAGAGCATCGAGCACTCGCAGAACAATTTTTAATGCAACATTCTACTTCACTTATATCTTTGTTTTATGGACGGCTGACGTAAACACAGTCTCAGACGGTCAAATACTTTATAGGTAAAAATGCATTTGTTCCGCGACCGTCTGCCCACAATAGTTCGTTCAAAATCTTTAAAACACCCGACAAAAAAAATTAATTTTTAATATGTTTTGATTTGCCACTGCAACGCTTAATATTTTACTATGAACGCCGGAATATTTTGTGCCCTATTAACAAAATACATCTTATTTTTCCAGCACTTGTTTTAATTTTGTCGCGCACACTGTTAGTAATCGGTTAATTTGGATCATGCAACCATCATTAAGAACTGTGAAGACGCTACTATATCTTGCCGTGTAAATTACTACAACTAATATTCTCAATTTATGAAATTGACGAAAGAACCGTTTATTAATTTTTAATTAAAACTAAATAATTAAAAGCCCTTGTATTGCTTAATTTATCGTTTAAATTAAACGGAGATTAGTCGATATTTTAATAATACCGCTAACTGGAGAGGCGTAATAGAATATACTCCCGTTCAATATTTTTTTCCTTTCTCCCATCGTTCGGGTAAAGCGTTCCGATTATTAATACTTCGTATTTCGATTGGTTTACTTCGTTTCATTAAAAAAAATGACAAAAATTGCTAGCCGATTTCGTTTTTTTGTTTTAAATTCCTTTTAAAATTCCAATAAATTTAGTAAAATTTTTTGTTTGTGAAATTTTCGGATTAAACTTTTTGTTTTTTCTATTATTATTCTTTACCTCCTTTATTTTCATCGACTAACAAAAATACACGTCAATTTCTCTTCGTATATTTATGCTTCGTTTTTAATGTAAATCTCGAAAAAATTGTTTTTGTTTCTTTTTATCTTTTGCTGTCCTTCTTCCACTTTCAACCGTTTTAATATTTAGTTATTTAGATAAAAGCGCTCTTTCGATCTACTCTACCTTGGAAATTATACGTTTAACACAATTCTATTGTTTTCTAGATCCGTACCTGAAAAAGAAGACAAATAATAACAGACAAGAAAAGAAAGTTGAAAAAGAAGATTGTAAAAAATACTGTATAATATTATAGTCTATCTATGTGTGAAAAGATTAGAAAGACCGAAAATCCAAATTCATTTCGTGAGAAAAATAAAATAAGAAAGAAAATGTAAACTTTAAACGGTATTTTATCGCAGGTAATGGAAAAACAAGACGAAGTTATTCATAGTTTCCAACTTGCACGCTATCGGTGAGGTTGATAAGTTTTATACCTCTTTTTTTTTTTTTTTTTTTTTTTTTAACCCCCCTTTGGGCATATCAACAAAGGATCTTCGCCCAGAAACAAAAGGAAGGAGAAGGATCAGTTAAATGTAGATTCGGTCAGCTATTGATAAGATAAAGGAACTGAGGATAGGAACAACTGAGATCGACGGAAACGATAAGATATACGAGGCACAATAAGGAGTAGGGAGTTTGAGTGACAGCAGATTGGAATACAAAGAGGTACGTTCGTTCACGAGGGATGGACATTCAAAGAGGATATGGTCAGGATCACAGACGGCTACGTCGTCAGGATGAAGAGGGCAATAAGGGGAAAGAGCGAGATGAAAACGAAAGCGTGAGGAAGGAAGAAGAGTATGATTCAGACGTAAACGGATAATAGGAACAATAACGGAGCGGTGAAGCGAAGGAAAATCGTAAAACCAAGGCCGCGTGGGAAGATTAGGTTGGATGGAAAAATAAAAGGAAGAATGATTAGAAAAGGAGGAAACGTAAAAATCTGACCAAAATCTAACATGAAACTTTTTGCACAATGGGAGTAAATTCGAAACGGGAATTTTAGAGAAAAAAAAGCGGGAGGATACAGCAATCTGAGCCAAAGAATCAGCCATTTCGTTACCCTCTATCCCCATATGACTGGGGACCCAGAGCATTTCAATGCGGATAGCGTGAAGTGAGAAGAGAGTGTGAATGAGAGAGCGAATACGGAGGATGAAAAGGTCAGAGGAGTGAGAGGGGAAATGAGAGGAAATAGCTTTAAGAGCACACATGGAGTCGGAGATAATTAAAAATTTAGAAGAAGAACGATGTGAGGAAATATGGATTATGGCACGTAAAATGGCCGTTAACTCGGCCGTAAAGATAGTACAAAAGGAAGGGAGACGAAAAGATTCAGAGAAATTAATGCTCGGAATGATGAAAGAAGCTCCAACGCCATTAGGCCCCTTCGAACCATCCGTAAAAATAGCAATATGGGAAGGAAAACGGGATTCGATATAACTATGGAATTCCTGTATAACTGTTGGATAGGAAAGGGATTTGGAGGAAAAAGGAAAGTAGAATACATTGGGAGGATTGGAGAGATCTGCAAAATTGAAAGAAAAGTAAGGGAGATTGTTATAAGAAATTGTGCAGGATAAAAAGGAATTTAGCCGCAAAGCAATGTGGGCTAGAATAGGAATTTTCTTGGGAGTAAAACGCCAGTTTTGCAGAATAGAAAGATATGAAGGAATAAGTTTGGAGGATGATAACGGTAGGCGTTTACACAAGAAACGATAACCTAAATAGGATCTGCGAATGAAAAGGGGAGGCGAGTTAGACTCAGCGAGAACTGCTGGTACTCGAGAAGATCTAAGAACACCAAGGCAAAGACGAATACAAGAATTTTGAATTATATCCAGCTTGGAAAGAAGTGATTTTGAGGCAGAGCCATAGATAAAGGAACAGTAGTCGAATTTGGAACGGATAATCGAATTGTACAAGGAAATAAGGAGAAAGGGATCGCCTCCCCATTTTGTTGGAGAAAGAGCTTTCAGTAAGTTTAGTCTTTTAAGGGCAGAAGAGGAAAGGAAATTAATATGTTCATAAAAGGAGAGACGACTATTGAGAAATACACCGAGATAGCAGAAGCATTCCCTACGAGGGATAAGATTGGAGTTTAAGGATACAGAGACTAAAGCGGGATTAAAAGGACGAAGAGAAAAGACAATACAAGAGGATTTTAAAGGGGAAATAGAAAGGTTCAAAGAGGAAAGAGATTGTTCCAAAGTAGCTAGAGACGAATTAACACTTTCGTTAGCATCTACGATATCACGGGATGAGGAAAAGAGAAGAATGTCATCGGCAAAAAATAAGGAAGAGGAGTTCATAGAAAGAGAAGCAACAGAAATAGTATAAATATTAAAAAGAGTAGGACTAAGGCAGGATCCTTGTGGAAGACCACGTGAAACAACTCTTGTAACCTCGAACGAAGAAGAAGACAGGAGAATAGTACGATTTAACATCAAGTTAACAATGAGGGAACAAAAATGCGTCGGGATGTTAATTGCTATCATTCTATCTCGAAGAGTAGATGGACATTATCAAAAGCACTGGAAACATCGATAAAAGTAGCTAGAGTGTACTGTTTATCGATGAAAGATTTATAGATATAGGAAACAAACAGACTGACGCAGTCAGCAGGACCTAAGCCTGGACGGAAACCAAACATATTAGAAGGAAAAACATTATTGTGTTCGAGCCACCAGACCAGGCGCTTGTTAAGCATGCCCTCAAACAGTTTTCTGAGACACGATGCTAGGGAGATCGGACGAAGAGAGGAGTTTTTCTTAGGGATAGGAATGATAATAAAGGTATTCCAGTCAGGAGGTGTGACTCCTCTGGACAAAAAGGAGTTGAATATACAAAGAAGGGTTCGGAGAGCAAGATCAGATAACTTTTTTAGGACAAAGAAGGGAATACCATCACGACCTGGAGTGGGGCTGGAAGATTTTTTGAGAATGGATTTTAATTCATTAATATTAAACGCAGAGGAAAGAGAATGAGAATTAGGGTTTTCCATAACAGGAAACGGGCAGGATTCATCAACGTTAGGAACATAAGCAGGAGCAACAGCATCAAGAAAAGAAGACAAACTGTCGGAGGAAATAGTATGGATAGAAGGACGTTCAGAAGAAGGGAATTTGAAAGCTCTGGCCATTTTCCAGATATGCTTGAGAGGAGTAGTTCTCGAAAAAGATGAACAGAAATTTTTCCAAGAGGATTTCTTAGACGATTTTAGAATAAACCTAGCCCTTGCATTGGCCCTTTTGTGGGCAAGAAAGTTTTCGCGTGTAGGATTTGATCGGAAAATTCTAAATGTAGCGCGACTATGATCGAAAGCGGCATTGCATTCTTCGTTCCACCAGAGGGACGATGCTGATCCACGATGGCCTGACGATGGCGGTTTACGGGAAGGAGAAGACAGCGATAGAGCATTTGTAATCGAATTTAGGAATAGATGGTAATGGAGTACAGGATCAGAGCCATCTAGAAGTTTAGGAAGTATAGAATCAACTAAGGAGTGGAACAGAGCCCAATTAGTTTTCGATAGGTTCCATCGAAGGTAATTGAGAGGTTTAAAGCAAGGAGAAGAAGGAGGATTCTGGGGAGTAATTAGAATAGGAATATGATCACTACCATAGGAGCCCATGAGAGTTGACCAATTGTAATCAAAACCAATAGAAGGAGATGAGAAAGTTAAATCGAGAGTACTATAACTAGATGCGCTCTTGTAATAGGTAGGAGAGAGATCATTAAGAAGGACTAAATCATTAGAAAGAACAAGATTTTCAAGAGCAGTACCGTTGTTGTTATGGTTTGAGCAGCCCCATGAGGGCGACCGAGCATTCCAGTCACCCCCAATGATAAACGGATGCGGGATAGACCTGAGGAAAGAAACGAGAGGGAAGTGACGAAGGTCGCAACTAGGGGGAACATAAATAGAAATAATATTAAGCGGACGAGCTGCATTGGAAGGAATGGAAATGTGTACAATATTAGGCTGATTAGGACTAGAAGGGGAATTAAAGGAAACATCATGAGATTTAAATAGAATGCCGTTCCTAATAAGAATAGCAGATCCACCATAACCATCGTCACGATCGCATCTGATTATCTTATACCCACGAAAATTAATATTCATATCCGACCGTAGCCACGTTTCCGAAATGAGAGCAACGTTAATACTATGAATGTCTAACAGACCCTCTAATGCATTTTTGTTGGCTCTAAGGCTGCGACAGTTCCACTGTAAAATATTAAAAGTACCCGGCATAGTAAATTATAAAAGGAAAAGACTTGAGTGGGGAAAGGAAAACGAAATAAAAAAAAAACAAAAAGATAGAGGGGGAGGAAAAGGAAGAGAGGCGAAGAGAGTGCCAGAAGAAAAACAGCAAGGTAGAGTAGGAAAAAAAATAATAATTACAATATAAAAAAGAAAGACAGAAGGAAAGAAACTTTAATGGGTGGAGGAAAATTGGGGCTAGCAAGATGAGAGGAAAGTTAATAAGAAAAGGGAAGGAACAAATAAAAACAATTAAACAAAAATAGACTGTTGATGAAAAAAGGACGGCGATGGATGCTAGACTGGAATAAATAAAAGAGAAAATGAAAAGTAAGGAACAGGATTTTAGAGGCAACGGACAAAATGATTCGGAGCCCATTGCAGCTAAGTTGCATAACAGAGCGAAATTCGTAGTCGCTATGATTCTCGATAATTGTCTCAACTTTTCGAGAATATAATGTAAATTACAATAGCGTAAAACAGTGTCAAAGTGCTGCGGTCTCAAAAATATTAAGACAAGAGTACAATGCAGAACGACACAAATAAAACCAATATATCTGAGCCCGGCAGTGATTTTAGTCACAGCAGCGTCAGTACATTGAAATATGAAAAAATAAATTACTACATGTCTGCCTCTGGGCATTACACCCAAGTATCTTAAAATCCGGCAAAAGACAAGAGTACAATGCATCATGATATGAATAAAACCAATATATCTGAGCCCGGCAGTGATTTTAGTCACAGCAGCGTCAGTACATTGAAATGTGAAAAAAGCAACTGCTGCTTGTCCGCCTCTGGGCAATACATTCAGGAGTCTTAAAATCTGGAAAAGGAGGAAATTAATATGAAAGGAAATATTGATAGTAATAATAATAGTGATCTTAAAAAGAGAATAGGGAGAAAACAGAAAATGGAAAGAAATAAAGACAGAAAAAGCAGAGAAAAAACGAAATGGGAAAGAAAAGGCTAGCCCCGGTTGCATTCACTTTCACTTTATAACAAAAGTGAGAAGAAAGACTAATTAAGGTGAATGTAGTTAGATAAAAAGAGAGGTAGGGAGTCAACAAGGGAAGGAGAAGAATCAATGTTATTGGACGCAAGAAGATCTAAAATCGCTTCAGCTATAAAATTTGCTGTAGGAAGAACAGTAGATGAAGGAACTTTGGAAGTAGAAGCGGAACTAGAACTGGAAGCGTCATGAACTAAGGAATTACTATTAATGGAGGTGGAATTACTAGTAGAAGAAGAACTATTAAAAGCCCAACCATTAGAGGGCGACGGAAGGCGGTTAGAAGGAAGGGCAGGAAACTGTGGGGAAGGTTTAGTATAAGATTTAAAATTAGGACGTTTATGAAAAGTTGGGGATTTGGGCCGCGGAATAGATTTAGGAACTGTATGAGAGGACTTAGAAGATACATTAGGACAGGAAGCAGGCAACGAAGCACGGTCGGCATATGAGAAAGCCTGGGAAACTAAATTACTATTTTTAAAATTAGAAGCCTCATGGAAAGAGATGTTTTCGAATGCCATAATGCGCTTAATTTCCTTTTGTTTCACCCATTCCGGGCACGTACGATTATAAGCACAATGAGAGCCTTTACAATTCCGGCAAAGAGGGGGCTCTTGAAGATTACTGCAGTCTGATAAAGGATGTTTGGAGGCACAGTGAGGGCATATATTCGAAGAGCTACGACAGTGTTTGGAAATATGCCCAAAAAAGGTAAATTTGGAGCTTTAAACGGAATGGTCAAGAAAGAAAAAACCAAAAAACCTCTTTGATTTTTAATTTTATACTCAATTTGTATTTCGTCATTACTTATTTACTTCCCCTTTTTTTTTTTATTAACTATTTATTTATGTATACGTTTTCTACTTATAATATTTCTTAAAAACCGTATTCGAAATGAGCGCCGTGAAAGCAATTCTTCCCAGGCTCACTTAATGAAATACCGTATTTTAAAAAAAAAAAGCTCGACACGGTTGATACCTTTAATATAGATAAACAGTTTGTCATCAAAAATTAATCTTTCTCAATACTGTCTGATGTAACAATGGCCGATATCTCAACGTAGAACGTAAATGCCAAATAAGCGACAATAACAATATTAAAGGGGGGAAAAAATGTAAAAAAAACCCGGACCTCAAGATTTACTTTATAAATTTAATAAACACATGTTGTTAAAAGGTAAAAAATAATTACTCGATAAGAAGATAAATTAAATATAAATATGACAACAAAATCGTTCATTTTCTACAAACTGAATACGGTTTTTATATATTGTTGTAATTTGAAGTTGGTGTACCGATACTCTAATTAAAGTATGAATAATGTTTAAAGGTAAACTCCTTGTATATGTTTTAACGTAATCGCCTTTTATCAAATAATTATGTTTTATTTCTATTTTAGTATATTACATATTAGTTGGTTTTTTTTCCAATATACGATTTCATGATGTAAATATCATTGATGATATTTTAAATGTCAATGGCGTTTATTGTATTAATGAAAATTTCTTTCGAAAGCTTCCTTTATTTCAATTCGATGACTACTGAGTATCTGTCTGGCCAGAGTACTCTTTCAAATAAATAAGTAATTAAATTGCTCCACACGGAAGTTATGCCTGAACAAACATAACAAAAAAAAACATACACGACCAGCATACATCCTCTCTTTTTTCGAACGGTAACAATTTTAATAATAATAACTTTAACAATAAGAAAGATGTAATATTTTCCCCCAATCGTCCTAGCCTTTCACTACTTCCATTGAAAGTTGCTATCACGAAAGAAATATTATAGGGGTATAGCTTGCATTCATTGGCTCTTTCTAGACTAATCCATGTTTTGATGAAATTCCATTCCCCTTCTTCTAGCAGTGCCTTTCTATCTTGATTTTTTTTTATCTCGCAATATTAAAGCATACGTCCTCCACAGCGTTCTGTACCAAATGGACGTTGTTTCAGTGCTCTGTTTCTCTTTTTTGGAAAAGAAAAATTCTCGACGTCGATTCCTATAACATTTTTGTGTTTAAAACCCTTATACAACTTATGAAACTCAGATTTTATAACACAAACCTTCCCGATTTCGTTTCAATTTATAAACTCCAATTTTCTAGTTTCCCCTATTTACCTACGTAGTGCTCGGAAATATTCCATTTCAAAAAGATTCTGTCTCACTCTCTTACCAACTTCTTCTTTTGATATTAATGAATAGAGTTTATCCTCCAACTCCAAGTATCAACAACGGATATAATGCCCGTCTAAACAGTTCACTAGTATTTTTCGCATAGTTTTCGATGTTTTCCCTTCTAGGAATATAACTCCTCCCTCCTCACGTAAGTTATTTATAGTAGATTTTTCAATTTCCTTTATCAAAATTTAAATATTCATTAAATAAATCTTAACAAAAAAAAAAAACTTAGTTTTCTTAGAACAACAAACGTAATTGCGCGTAGTGAAAACAACTTATTATAAAAAATGAATGACACATTTACTTGTAATAAAAAAAATTCGAAATTTTGGCAAAAAACCACACATTTAAGTCCCGGTAATAAACTTGGACGACTTGAAAAAGTTAGTAAAAAAATTTACTTGTTTTATTGATTTTGGTTTTTGTAGCGCTTCTGTGGGACGTAACATTTACACATGTTTGACATCATTGGATTCGTTGAAGTCTGGGCTATAAGAATGCTTGCTAACATAGTTAGTGCGGTGTTTAAACCGGTTTCTGTTTAACGACAGAAAAAAGAAAACTCTCTTCACAACTTCGTTTCGACCGCTACGTCGTTTATACGTATCTTTTGTTTAAATAAACCCATTAACGCGTGCTAGGAACTTCAGACTATCACCTAAAATCATTTTTGAACCATCAAAGTCATTTTTGTAGTCAAAATTTTAATTTTTGTAACATTAGTTTTATTCTTGAGGCGTTGTTTATTTGTTGCCTCTAGAACTCGTTCAGTTCAAAAGTTTGCAATTACTCGCATATACTATGTTACTGTTGTAAAGACTAGCCTTTGAATTTAACGTGTTTTTTTTGTTACTCCTCCGCTGATGTGATAATCTTTTCAGATCTTACCAATACAACTGCAACTATGTTTGTCTTTTAATTTCTCCTTCATACTATTCCCCCTTTTTGATTATCTGAATTATGATTAATCGAAATGGACGAGACAATAGCTTTTATCCGGTCCACCAGGGAACACTTGCATCGAATTAGTTTCGAGCTTGCTTGCTCTTAAAAGCCTTTCTACCTTTTCGAGTGATTCTGACACCATTTCATCTTTCAAATATTGTCGAAGATTCGAAGATGATGATTCGCTGAAACTTACATATACGCTTATACCTCGCTCCCAGTAGTAAGTTATACAAGTTTAAATATCAGTTGTTGAAACCTAAAATGTCGTAAAGTTTATTCGCGAGATTTCTCTGTCTCGAAATAAATTGCTGGAGCTTGCCCTGTGAAGACAAGAGAATTATCTACATCGGTGTTCAACCTATATTTACGGACTGACTGCTTACGCCGGAAATCCAAAAAATAAAAACTCAGAAGTTATTAAACGCATAAAAGTATAGTGCAATTCAGTTGCTGCTGTTCACGTCCGATTTATTATATTTTATTTATTTATTTTCTTGAGCAGAGGGAGCTCATCTTAGCGGGGGAAAAACAAATCGAGAAAATCGAAAAGAATATGAGAACTAACACTGAAGTTGGAATAAAAGAAGGCGTCAATATTGTGGTTTCTTTTTTACCAACTACCGCACCACGCACGTACGAATCATTTTAATTAACCGAAGTTGCACCTGCATAAATCTGGCTATAAAGAAAAAGGGAGTCGTCAATTAAATTTTTATTCGAAATCAGATACAGACAATATAAAGAAACTAATATCTGAGATGATGAAAAGAGAAGGAAAGGACAGGATGTAAGGCGTACAATAAAGAGTAGGAATGAAAATATAAAGAACGCAACGTCCAGAAGGAAGGGATATACATTGAAAGAGAACATGATCAGCGTCGCAAATGATTCGTTTAGATGGAGAGGGTAATATGGAGAAGAAACTAAAGAGAGACGGATGGTAGAAGAGAATGATTAAAACGCAGACGAATAATAGAAACAATAACAGTATGGGGGAGTGAAGGAAACTCAAAGAACCATCAAACAGGAGGAAGATTAGGCTGTACAGTCAGACAGAAGGAACGTTACTGTAAAAAAAATTGTAAATATCTGACCAAAATCTGAGATGAAATTTTTTACATATTGACAGAAGATTAGAGGATGGGATTATGTTGAAAAAAGAGATATGGTAGAGGCAACAACTCGAGCCGGAGAATCCGCCGCCTCGTTACCCTCGATATCTACATGGCTGGGCACCCACAGCAAATCAACACGGATGGAATGACGCGCATAAAGAAGATAGATGATACATCGTATGCGTAGAATCGCACGAATGAGCTGGAATGGGGGAGCAGCTTACCTGGAGGGCACTCACCGAGTGAAAAATAATTAAATATAATTGGAAGAGAAGCGGTTAGACGAAATAAAAAGAATGTAGCGGAGAATAGTTATTAATTCGGCTGTAAGAATGAAAGAAAAGAAAAGAATGCGAAATGATTCCGAAAAGTTAAAATCTGGAAGGATAAAAGAAGCACCGACGCCATTAGGCTCCCTATAGCCTGAAAATGGTTACATGTGAGGGAAAAGGTGAATTTATTGTGTTGTAAAATTCCTGTTTAATTACAGGTTGGGGCGAGAGTTTGGAAAATGAGGGTAGAAAAAGTATTTTGGGAGGGTAGCAGAGATTGGCAAAAGAAATGAAAACTTTTTAGGGCTCAAACAAACTGAGATGAACAGAAATATGAGCTGTAAAATTGGAATCTTCTCCTAGATGTGAAACGCCAGTTTTTATGAACGGAAAAGCAGGAATGGACAGGAATAGAGGAACCTATTTTTACATATTTACTTAGTTGTTATTACGAACTGTTAAGAGCTACGTCCTCGCAAACGTGGCTATAGTTTTCTTTCTTATCAGCTATGGCGGATGAAATGGGAATAAAATTAATTATATTTTCCAAATGAAACATATTTCCGAGATAAATCGACTGGCCCAATAAAAATACTGGCTATCGCAACGTAGTCTCTTTGCAATATATTTCATTCATCATACGCCAAAACGGAACAGTGCACCGGCCGAACTAGGAAAATACGTAGAATTTTGGAAAGGTGTCCACAGTAAATATTGCGAAGGCAGTGCGGATTGAAAAAGATGAAAAGAGCGAATGAGTATTTGTAATTGTTGACGAGAGAATCCTTTTTAGAATTAGACATAAGCGGGCGCATCGGCTCAATGACTTGCGATAAAAACAACTATCGTTCTCGGAAATTTTATCGAATTTTTTTTCTTCAATAAATACGTTAAAATAAGCACAGGGAGTTCTACATATTGATATTAAAATATTACAACTTTAAGAAAATTTATGGTGTTTTTGAAAATGTGCAGACTAATTTTTTTGAAAAAACCCTTAAAATATTCTACCAAAAAAAAAAAAAAAAAAAAAATAGAGCACTCCAGAGAATCTTTTTTTTTTTTTTGATTTACTCACGACTGCGTCGTTTCGTGTACACTTAGCAAAATGTCGTCTGTACTAAGCCTCTCCGTGTTTTTACTGCCTAATTGTGCTTAAAGCTCGTCGTAAAGTCTGATTCTTCTTTCGCTTTTCTTTTTTTAATTATCACTTTTTATGTCTTAATTATTTAGTTCTCGAGGCTGATTGATTCTTAAGAGACTTTTTTGTTTTTTCTAGCGATTTCGTTGACGAAGTGGCTAGTTTTATGGAAATTGCACCGATTTTGTGGCGAAATGTTCCTTTTTTTTCATTTTATTTTCTTATTACATTCTATTAAGTGGAACTAGTTGGTCGTTAAATATACCGGAAATTTTGCACTGGATTCAAGTTCACCGTAAATAAACTCGAGTAAACTAAAAAAAAAAAAAAAAAAAAACTATTAATATAAATATCAATACAGAATACTAACACTTTTTTTGCATAAGTGTGATAACTTTACGAATTCTGCGTGTAACTGCGCCCCGAAAAAAAATTATCGTTATAATGAACTTTTAAAAATGTTTTTTTTTTTAATGGACTCAGTGTCAGCACTGATCCAACTACATGAGCTTAGATCACCTACTCAGATTCTGAAGCGATCGGAGATGGAGAGTATAAACGAAAGAAGGAGGGGAATAACGGCTAGAGATGGAAAGGAAAGGATAAAGGAAGCATTGAAATAATCTAAAATCATCGGGGACGTGCTTAATTCTCTAAAATATGATTTTAATAACAATAAATAGATATAGTTTTTAATAAAATAAACAACGAAATGCCGGAAATTTCAAAAGGAGAGTTAAAATGTAACCAAAAAAAAAAAAAAAAAAAAAAAAAATTAAGTGGCATTTTTCAAGTTTTACATTTACATACAACAGCGAAATGAATAAAAATGCGTGTTTTAATTGTTTACTTATTATGTCTCTTTTTTTTTCCATCTTTCTCGTCGTTTAGCGGATTTTATATGATTAAATTTACATCTCCCCAAAGATCAGAGGAATTCTCGGCTTATTATTAATTAAATATTAAGCGACTGGCTGCTACCTCGCCGCTAATCGTATTACTGAATTAATCCGCAAATATATTGCAGTTCGAAACGAGTGAATAAAACTTTATCAATATCTCTAGTTAACATTTTGTAGATGCCAAAACTACATACTAGTCTACTGGCATAATTAATATGTACAAAAAAATCCTTCTAAAATTGCCTACAAATACTACCAGTTAGGTGTATCTTCTGTAAACATCAATGCATGAATAAACTCAATCCTGCTCGGTCCGGATCCGCACACAATTTCCCGTTATCTAAGATTTGAATCTATTGTCGTAATTCCGCTTCTCACTCTCTCGGTCAGTATGAATTGTTCGGCGATGTTCGGTACCGCGGGTTTCTCTGCGATTATTAGCGCGATCTACCGGGAGGTTGTTGATAGACCGGTGTAATCAGAAAGGGGGCTACGGCGGTTCAGTTTTATTCACTTTGGCGACGTAAACACACCTATATAATGTAGCTTTTCAACAGGGGATAATAGTAATTTTATATAATGTCTTATTTACAACTTTATCGATTAATTAATTAATTAATTAATTATGTAATTAATTAAAAATGATTTAATATACGAATGTAAAAGATAGCTAAGCCGGTCTGTACGAACAACAGAAGGAAGAAAACTCTATGAAAATCGGAATATCGTTTTTAATGACGATCGGAAAATTTCTATCGGACAGGTATTACAAGAAAGGATGATCAAGTCGATCCAGGGGCAGCGCAGTTTTTATCGTACATTTTTATGATTCTCTTTATCATTCATTACCTCGATGATTACGTGGAACTGTATCATCGTGTGAGCGAATTTGCATACGACCACCCGAGATGAAGACGCATTCCGTCGTAATTGTTTTCCGCGCAGTCCTTTAGATTAGAATAGAATTTCCGGTAAAATTTAATTTTTTTCTTTTTTCTTCATTATTTTCGGATTTGCCAAAAAATGACCTCAGTCCAGCAATAGTTAATTATATTACGTACTACGTACTCGTGATGATCTTTTTTTCTCGCTGATTGTCGGTTTAGAAAATCTTAGGGAGCAGAAGAGTTACTGTATCGAAAAGACAAAAAAAAGTCCTACCAGGATATCCTTCTCTGAACTGTAAGTAAATTATCTCCAAAATGTTTATGTTTCTCGATCAAAATACACGCATTTACATTTATTAAAATTTCCGATTGAAACATTTTTTTGGGAACGAGATTGATGGGAAGTTGTTTTGACTTCATTTTTTGATCGGATTTTTACCACCTTCGAGGGAGCAAAAATAATATTCGGAACCATGTAAGAACCGACTTGTTACACGCACAATTTCATGTTTTCTTCTTCTTTCGGTGCATATCCGTGAACAAATTTGTTCGCGATCAAATTGGCCATCACACTATCGTCTCCTGCTACTCCGAAGAGTTCTGTAGTTGTCGCGGCAAACCATGTTCTCAGATTTTTGAACGAAGATATTCTTCTTAGTTCCGGACCTCTTCTTCCCATTATCTTGCCTTGAAGTATTCTATGATCGAAATATTTCAATTGTCTCTAGATTTTAGCCGGTTTTTCGTTCACCTTCGATAATACTTTGTTTCTTCGCTTTCAAGATACGACGATATAGTCAGGTCTCAAAAGAATTTCGCTTTTTAGACGTGGCTTCCTTCAATGTCTATGATTCCAAAACAATCGCTTGTAAGTTCTCACTGTCATTAGGCGACGTACGTGAGATTAGTAATCATCGACGGTCGCGTCTTAAAAATAGCAAAGCCGTTTTTGCGAAATTAAGTAAAGTAAAAAAAAAAAAAAGGTTTTAGTTTTTGATAAAAATATTGCGAAGTGTGTATAGAGAGTTGAAGCTCCGCGCTATACGGACATTCGAAGCAGACCGAATTACTGGTCCGGGGCGGCCGGATTCGGGCTTTCCCCGGCAATCGGCGAAATATAAATAATGCGACATAATGGAAAGCCGTCACGTCATCTGTCTCGAGAAAACAATATTTCCGGGGTTCATCGAAGCACTCCGCCTCGCAATGTTTTTCCTTTTCCTTTCTTTTTCTGCTTTCTTTTTACTCTGTAAGAAGCAACACATAACCTGCATTCAGAGAAACAGAAGTAGGCACATTCTTGGCCAGGGCCGATAATAAACTTTTCAAGTGGGAGCGAGAACTGCGTGTGGAGAGGCCAGAAGAGTTATCATTTAATGAAGGGAAAAAGATTCGGGCGGAGTTGGCGTGTTTAAATAGAAGCGAGTAGAGAGTCAGCAGAGCGAAATTAAAGATGTAAGAAACGGAAATAAAAGACGGTCCCAGGTACGGCTCGGAATACATTAAGAAAGCAGTTAGAGAAATGAACGGGCGGCTGAGCAACGAGTTCGGTGGCGGTTTTAGAGGAAAACCATCTCCCGAGGTACGAGCGCAGATGGACGTCTGGTAATGAGAATTCGCGGTTTGGCCTCTCGCAGGGGCCGTAATTCGGAGGGAACGCTCAACCGCCGCGTGTACTAAAGGAAATATTAACGAGCGAGACTGGTCTTGCAGAAGAATATAAAATCAGCAACTTTCCATTTCGTATATGTAAAAGAAAAGCCTCGCCTCTCCCGCTGCCGGCTAGGCGGCGTTGGTCCGGGAAAAACTTTTACCTGGCGAGCGAGAGGTAGGAGCTGCCCGATCGGACGCGACCGAGCCACAGAGAGAGTCGGTCGTCATCAAGGGCCGCTTGATAAGTTCTCCGTCTCGCTCGGGACGACGCCGCTTAATACGTGAGCAGCTAGCGCCGTTCGCCTGTCGGATGAGACGAGGTTAATTGGCTAAGTTCTTTAACGAAAGGCTGAGCTTTGAGCTTTCGAGCGCCTTGGCCCGCGAACGGCGACTCGCATCCGAACGGGAACTTTTATCCGTGCTCGGTCCGTCCGCGCATTATTGATTTGCATCATCATTTCTTCGCCGTGCTTCCTCGCAGAAATAGCCTCGCTGCAGCCATTAGTGCTGGCCGGCTCCGTCATTTGCATAATGTTTGCCCGGCTTTATTCGCCAACGCCCCCTCCCCCGAGCTCGCCGCTGACGATAACGCCGCCGCGTTCTCCGCCGCGTACACTTTCTATACCGTTAAGTATAGCCATTTCTTTCGTCGTCGCGAGACCCGGACCGACTCGCGCCTCGTCCTCTTTGTTCGGCTCTTTCCTATTTTTCCCCGGTTTTTCGCGGACGTAGGACAGCGACGGCGGTCGGGCACCCGCTAATGCCTAATGGCTAGAAGAAGGGGAAATCGGAAAAGAACATTCTAGTGACATTTTCCAAGATGGCTCCCACACTTGACCGCCTGCTTTGCATCGCGGACGGACACAGAAACGACTAAGAGCCCCTAAATTCGCCGTCCGTTAGAACAATGATTTATTATACCTTTGCACAGTGCTAAGTGTGTGTCCTGGTGTCGTCGTAGTTGTCGTACCGTCGCCTACTCGAGAACCACACCGCTCGCTCGATGCACTCTATGCAGCCCAGTTCGCCAGCTCTTTCTTTTCCCGCAGCGCCTCTGCATGACGAGCCACATGTGCCGGCGGCCTCCTGGATTCTCCGTGTTTTGCTCGCCGGTTTCTTCTTCTTCTTCTTTTTTTTTCTTTTTTTTTCGGGGGTTTTTTGTTGTGTTTTTTTCCCGTTGTTTTCCGTTTTTGTTGCTCGCTTTTTCTTTTCTTTCCCGTCCGCAGACGGATACGGTGACGGGCGAATGTGTGAGTTTTGATAGCGGACGACCGAGCGGCAGTCCAAGTGTAACTGGGAACTTTTGTGCGCGCAAGTGAAGTTGAAGAAGCGGCCAGCGTACACACAAACGCGAAACGGACGACGATCCGGCACGGCTGCAAGCGGTAAGGATGACGTTTTGTATCGTCTCCGGTCTGCGCGCAGCGATCGACAACAAAACCGACCGAAATCTGAAAACTTTACTTATCTAACTTCCCTTTTCTAACTTAAATAATTCGAAAACTTATTTTTAGCAACAAAGTTCCGGGCCAGTATCTCCTCCGAAAACGGCAACGCGCGCGTCCCTCCCTTCGCTCGCCGCCACCTCTTTGTCGCTCCCTTGACAATATAAACATCAACGGCATCTCCGCTATTAACTTTCTTCTTCTTTACACACTTTGTCCCTTTATCGTCTTGTTTGACAAAACCAAAACTCGTGTTCCTAAAAAGTAATCGTACTCGCATCTCTCCTTCTCCACCTCGTGGCCAGTGCGCACAAATCATTTAAACTGCGACGCGGTCGCCTAGCCTTCTCCTACTTCTCCGCAGTCGGAAAACGGATATAGCACGCAGTGACAAAAAACCCTATATACATGCATATACGCGCTACCAGAGAAACATGTATAACTGCACTGATAGAATCTTGAAAAACCCGTCTCTTTTCAGTAAATATAACCTTTGCCGAGTTAGCACATATAGGCCCCGGTTAATACAATAATTTCATAATCGCCGGGCGAGTGTAGGATAAAAATGTTTAATTCAGTAGGTTACTTTTTTAAAGGTACGAAACCGTGTCCAGTTAAGTTTTCATTTCATTTCTTTCACATTGTCTGTAATCTTTAATTGATCTAAATCTAATAATTACTATAGATTAATACACTTTTTTCTTTCTTTTCTTTCGGACATAATTGCTTATTTACAAACGTGTTAATTTCCTTTTTTTCCCCAATACATGGAATTTGGTACACATATATTTTAAAACCTTTTGACCAGCAGACCGGATGTCCAGTGTATGTCGTCCTTTGAATAAAATATTCTAATTTTCAGATAATTAAATATTCTAATTTTTAGATAATTAAATATTCAAATATTCAGATATTCGGATATTCTAAATATTCAGATATTCGGATATTCTAAAAATATTCAGATATTCGGATATTCTAAAAATATTCAGATATTCGGATATTCTAAAAATATTCAGATATTCGGATATTCTAAATATTCAGATATTCAAACATTCACATGACATTCAAATATTCCAACACACGTAAGAAAGGTACACAATATTAATCAGTGTGGGAAGGAATGATAGGTGGGGAAGAAATTATTAAATTAGTATTATCGTTATTATTAATATGTATTATTCAAAAATTATGTCTCCGTCAATTGTAGCTGTCGAAAAATTTCGAACTTCTGTTACATGTAAATATTTAATCGCAGCGTCTGTTTAATTATTTTATACAATTCTATTGTTAAAAATTGACGTTTTCCCATTATCAGACAAAAAACAGACTACCATTTTTCTTTAAATTCTCATTCCTTTCTAGAGCAGTTTGTTTTCGTTATTTTTAAGAGAAATCGAGATTTTTTTTTAATTGCTTTTTTTTTCTCGGCTTGTCGTCGACTCATTAACCCAGTTCATTCAACGTACAACCACCGGGACAGTCTCGAGTTTTGACAAATATATGTATGACAACTAGCCTATGCGGCGTTAATAGCGTCGCCGTTTAAATACTTCCACGAACCCCCAAAAAACACATTTCCCCTTATTTCGATATGGCGATTCATTTTCACAAGACTTTAATGACACTCAAAAATTGTAAAAATACTTGAACTGGATGATTTCGTTGATTACAAAACGTATAAAATTTACAATAAATATACCAAATAACAGTATATCCGGAAGTATATTATTGAAATACAAAATATGTATGCACGCTATGTTTATACACCATGCATGTAACTTTTGCTACGAGACATGTTAGTTTTTGAATTTAAATAATATATTTCCGGATATTGCTACCGCGCCCATTTATTGTAAACGTATACAGAAATGCGTAATCATGTTAATTGTTATAAATTACACATTTGCCGACTAGTTTCGGTTTAAAAAAAGAAAAAGCCCTTAAAATGGCATTAAATTAAAATATAGAGATAACTAAAAAAACGAAAGAAATATATACGGTTTTGAAGTACACAAAGTAGATTAATTAATGTAAAATGCTAATTATCAAAATACGTAATAAGTTATTAAATAAATAAATAATAGCAAAAATAAAAATAATAAGATGTAATGAATAAATAAATATATCTCGTAATTATACACCCAAATAGTACAAAGATGTCTTTTTCTAACGTCTTTTAAACGCTGGATGTAACAATGTGAGACGTCTTTAAGACATATAGCCAATTACCACGTGCGGGCTATTTATGCGCGCTGACTTATAAGAATGTATTGTAAAAATTTTTCTTCAAACGCTTAAAATTAATCGGTAAATGTTATATACTGATTTTACTGATGTAATTATTTTTTTGTAATTAAATAATTACTAAAAATAAATAAAAAAAAGGTGAACTTTCGAACAATTAATTAAATTTTAAACATTTTCGCTTGAAAATTATATTTATCGTAAGTTAAAAATTGTAAAAAGTACCAAAATGTTCTGGTAGAAATTTAAATTTATGTACTTCTTTTTGTCTACTTACATAATAGTTGGTCTTGGTTCTGGAATGGCATCTTAAAAAAAGGACGTCTCTAAGATGTCTTGTACTGTATATGTGTATATTATATGATGAATTATTGTATCGATAATTGTATATTTATTATATAGGAATAATAAGATTCTGCAAATATTGATATTTTTTACTTTTTAATTATTTTCATAATTCTAAAATGAAGCCCCCCCCCCCCCTCTCACGCCGTAAATGAAGCAGTTGTGTAATTTAATAAACCTAACGTGTATAATAATATAAATACGTACGTACTCGAGTGTGAAAAGCAAAACTATTCACTTTAAGCTTCGGTACGAGTAAATTGCGATAGTATATAAATAAGATTAGATCGGTTCTTTTCTGTTTGAGGGGAATAGTACAAATATTATTCGAAACGTTAGATATTTAATAGGAATTGTTTCGATTTTGCCGAAAATATGATATTTTTACTGTTATTATCGTATGGTGCAAATAAATTTTCTTTTTTTTTTTCAGTTTCAAAATTTATTTAAAAGTGAATAATTTAAGAAAATTGTTTCTCGGGAAACGCGGCGCGTTTGACGTAGCGACTGAAGTTTCGCAAATGCCGTGGACCGACAGCGGAGCGGATTATTGAAAAATTTCGAAATGAACATAATAATTATCGAAATTCGCTGAATTTATTAATAGAGTACTGGCACTTTTCTAAGGAAAACTCTGGGGCCAATTTGCTTTCTTACAGCAATACTATCGAATAACATCAACTTTTGACTACGAATTAAGTTCAACGTGTCGTTTTGTCTGTGGCACATACATTACATATGCATATTCGTGTACACATATACATTTTGTCGTGTTTTTTTCAGATTAAACATACTCGAGAACATTGTAAAATTTTCAATTTAGATTTTCTAGGTGATTTCAATAACGGCTTTTGGGAAGTTGAAAATTGATAAAAATTAATGCTAAATGAAAATTCAATTTAATTTTCTTACCTAGTGAGCTAATTTATATATTTATTTACGCGTTTAATCTCCAGTGAGATCAAACAATTTACATAAATAAACATATATGACAATCTTTATTTTACATATGTAGTTTAAATTTTTCAAATTTAAAATTATATGTATATATGGTAGGAAAGAATGACTCACAAAAGCGTTAAGAAATGTTTTCCTTGTCCCATGCAGCCTTGTTTAACTGGAGCCAGCTTCTAAAGTAAATTTTGCAGCCTTTATAATTCGCTGGATGCGATCGACCGCGTTTAGCTAAAAATTTTATATCCTTTTTGCAATGCTTAGGCAAACTGATGACCGATTTAACATAATCTGATACTGAACAATAGACATGACTTCTTATTAGGCAGTTTTGCTTTAATCAGGGTATTGCATAAAACTTTTAAATTGATTATTTCTTTGCACCCTTCCGTTTGCCTTAATTTACAAAGAACAAACTAAGCGATAATTTTATATGACGCTGTTGCGAACATTAGATAGTTTGAGTGCTTTTTGTGTTAATTCCTCTGCAATTGTTGTCGACTCTAAAGAATGCTTACGACTAACTTTACACATATATATATATATATATATATATAATAAATATACGATCGTGCTTCATTTGTCTCTTCTAAACGTCTTTGTTAATTATCTGTATTCTTCTGGAGAGTGTGCGTTTACTTTGTCAACTGAGGGAGCTTTCATGTGGCGGTTAGATTTGTCATTATATACTTGTTCTTTTTTTTTTTGGAAATGTTTGACACCGTCTAGGATAATATTGTTGGCGGTTTAGAAAAAACAAAATATTAATTGAAATTTTAAGGTAAATTCAAATAATTCTAAAAACACAGATTATAGATATTTTTAAGCAGCAAGAAAGGCAAATAAAGCTGTAAATCCGAAATTGAACTATTCGTAGGTAATGATTCTCTATGTATGTATGTTTAATGTCTGCATCTCTTTTACCTATAAAAGATTACTTTAGGGTTAATAATTATTTAATCTATTATCGTGCTCATATCCGTTGGACAGGGCACAGGGTGGCTTAGTTATTTTAACGGATTAAAATGTAAAAAACATCGCGAGTTTGATCATTTTAGGAAAGACTATCATTAACCAATGTCAAAATATGCGCAACACAGTGGGTGCTCGGTTAGTACTGTCCGTCGTTTATTATTCCGCGCGCCACAAATTAACAGATTCGAGAAGTTTGTAGTAGGTAGAAAATTCGAATAGTGAAAACCTAGACTCACAATCCCAACGGTCGACTTTTCAAAAACACAATAGATACTAAAATATGTAAGTTACTTCTCATCGGGGAAATCGGCGAAAACTAGCTAATTTATTAGAGTTTTACATTAATAAAGGTACAACATATCAGTATACCGCTCTTTTCATCGCAAGAGGTGAAATATGTTAAACACAAAAAATCCAGCCGATTACAGAACTAAATAAGATAATTCTAAATCATCAATTTGGTTTAAACAACCATCTACACTATACACGAGGGTAGTAAATATTACCGAAAACAGTCTAGACATAGGGCAGTTCCAGCTGCGTTTATTGATGATGCTGAAACCTTCGATAAGGTTTGCCCCAAAGGTTTATTGTATATAAATTATTTACGTAACTAGATAAATTCTTACATGCGAGACCATTATGCGTTATGCTGTTATTTCTAGTGGAAATTTATATTACGTTTTTTTTTACTTCGTTTTGAGACACATTTGTTAGTTATTACAACTACATGTAATAATGATGTATTTAGTCAGATTTTAATCATTGCCGGCGTATAGCCGCAATATTTTAAAAATCATCTAGCCAATTTTTCGGGAGGAAAATCGATAGAATATGATGGCGATAATACAGGTGATCGATAATGCCTAAGAATATCGTGGCGCTGTGCGATTAATACCGCTGCGAAGGCGCGCCATATCGCAAACCTGGCATCAACTATATCGCATACTTAATGCCGTGATCGGAATAATAATATAACGTCTTGATCACGATTTCCCAAACTGCTGTACTTTGTAAAGGGAAAACAGCTCACTGAAATTTTCCTCATAGACACCTTTTCCCCAACAACATTCTGCATTTAGCCTTTCCCCGGGCCGTCTCGGTCCGCTTCGTACGCGCGCAAGAGTCAAAGTGCGTGCAATTTCGGTCCGACCTATATACTACCGGTATATCTCGCCGGATCTGAAGATTTTTCTTTCACATTTACCCACGCTCTCTCGCGAAACACACAGCGATATATTATAAAACACCAAAAACTCCAGGCGGAATAAATATTTATTCCGTATATACCGTTCGCCGAGACGGCGGCGGTATACCTCTGCCGTAAACCGTAAAAAATGTTTTCTACCCGATACGGTAACCTGTTCAACAATTGACCCAGCTAGTGCATCTTAATCCTTTTTGCCCCTCCAGAGTTACCTGCTTTTAAAATCCGTTACATTAAAGACAGTTTTCTAGCCCGACCATTTCTCGAAACTTCAATGCAGCAACTTGCATTTCGTTACCACTACGGTCCGTATAATCGACCCTTTTATACCGACATCTGATCGATACTCGCATTATATACCTGTGTCGCGTTATTCCCTATTTATTATTAATATCTACAATAGGCGCAAACTCTACATCATCGATATACCCGAAATGCCATCATCCGGTTATTGCCGAGGGACGAAAGCCGTTCTACACTTCCTCGTTTTTTGTCCTTCCGATCGTTTCATTTGGTTCCTTTTTTTTTTTTTTTTTTATTTCATTAAACCCTTTTACACGAAATAATAAATAAAACTCCCTTTTTCGAGAACCTTTACTTACGGCGGCCCGTTTTTCACACGAAGCAAATTCCGCGGCAACTGTTGTTTCGTAATTTATCATAGACACAGCGAGGCAACCATGTGACGCGCATTTCGTGTCCATACCTGGAATTATCCCTTTTCCTAGCAGAGCGCGACCTCGCCTCTTCTTTTTGTCTCATTCTACGTACTACCGGAACATAGCGTAGCGTTCCAGGTTAATGAATAGATCGTGCTACTGCACGGAATATCACGCTGTACAATGCACGCACCCCATCCGCGACCGCTCGCTAGCTAAACCATGTGCAGAGGTATCTTCAGTCGGTTACCTATACACGACGAACCGTACTGCCAGCGACGAGCGCTCCACTCCAACGACCGGACAGAATTTTGTACAATTTTTCCTCTTCATTGAACGTTTGCGTATTGTTCAAAATTTCGCTGCAACAAACCCCGTTCGCATCAGGACCAGATGTTACCGTAGCGGAAAAATTTAAATAGGACGATACGTGAAAGTATGCGGCATTTCGCTTTTTTTAAATTATTTACAGCGTCGATATTAGAACACTTTAAAATCGAATTTTTTTCCTCTAGTACTTCTTTTCCAATTGCCCCCGCCCGTATAGAGGTTTCGCTGAAATCGAGAAAAAAACCCAAAAAAGAAACAAAACAAAAACTTCCTCTTTCTTCTTCTTTTATCTCGTTATATTGGTTTATAACAACCGTGGAATTAATGGAACAAGAAGTCTGTAATTTCGTTGCAAATCATTTCACGCTTTAATCGTTTTAGGTAGTCGAACCAAATTTTTCCAAATCATACAGTGTCCGGTGACTTGGCTACTCAGCAGAACATATCGATGAATTTCAGTTGTGTTTTCATATCCTATTTACCATTGTTAAAATGTATTACCACTGTGTGTAAATAAGCACATCATTCCGGTGAGCCTGTTAAACGTATTACTTTCTAATGAATCTGAAAATGCAATGATTGTTTGCCCGTGTTTATTATTATCGTTTAGCAAAATTTCCTCACGAGAAATAACAAATTGACTTCGATAAATCTCGTAAACTTTGATCGAACTCATTTAAACGGTTTCGGAAACATCGGCTAAGATATGCAACGTATAAATATGTACATTATCTCTATTCTAAACAACGTGCTAATCGAATCAGAGTATTAATGAGTGTTCACAAACGATTAAAAATAAATCAACGCACGATGTTTACATTTTCTTGTATTGACTCTGCGTTAGTTTTTTCGATGTTAAAATATTCTCGCACAAAATAAAGCTGCCGAAGTATATTCATTAGCTGGAAATGTTATCATTCATTTGTGTAACTTCACAGCGAAGGTAAATTGGCGTAGTACTTAAAATCGCCCCGTAAAATATCGTAAATAAACGTATTTTCCTTCACGATATTATTATTATTGTCTGTTCTTGCTACCGCGCTGAATTAACGTTTTGCTTCTTAAACATAAACCTTTTTAAATAAATCAAATTTTAGTAAGCCATAAAAATGCAATAATCCCCTTTAAACACAAACCGGTTGTTTTCCTTTCGGAATTATAATCGTTTAACGGAATTTCCTCAAGGAACCAATCAAGACACCTGCAACTCGTGAATTTCATCAAAAACTTTAGAGCCGATATGAGGATTTTTCATAGGATTATGCGCTATCGCGCGAATACTAGAAGTTTGGAAAATCAGACGATATTTTATTTTTTTCTAATTAACAATGCGGACGGAACAAAGCAGCTATGTCATATATCTGACGGTAGAATTTCCCGATTACCATATTAGTTAATCACAGGCAATTGATTTATTTACAATGAAAAACTTTAACTTTAATTCGTAAAATTTATATACATACTTCTTTAAATTTATCGGAAATACTTACTTCAACAATGCAAAAACTTGTCAAGTAATGCGCAATCGGTAACTTTCGTACGTTTATAATTTTGACTTATTTCTAATTTTGTTTTCCGTTTTTAAATTTAAATTTAATTTGCGGTCATTAAGATACATATAGCGGGAAATTGTAGTTCCGTTAGATTATTATTGCTTTAAGAAAGACACTACATTAATTTCACCGGCTCTGTACAATTAAATATAGCCCCTAAGTTGTCTAACCGAAATAGATACCCGAAAAGCAACGATGGCGTCTCGGTCGTTTCGGCCTCTTCGACACCAACGATTCGGCCTCAACGTTTCGGCTCCCCGAAACATTTCAGTCTAGATCATTTCGGCCTCGTCCTTTTTCTAAGTAGATCTCGTTTAGCGTTAGTGAGTTTTTCATTTTTTTTTCTTTCATTTTTTGGGGCACATGGTTTTTTTTTTTAAGTAAAAAATTTGTCATAGTAGGAAATTATGGCCAAAATCGATTCATTTTTTCGGAAAATTTTTATTAAAATACCATCCGGCTAAATGTATAATCAGCATTTCGAGTCTTCATAAGAGGAAATAATCTTTTAAGCGATATATGAACGAAAAAAAAGTAACCATTGAAAACCGTTGATTTATTTTTTAAGCAAGTTAATTACTAATTTTCCAGATTATACCTTTCTTGATTCATATGATATTAATTTAAAAAAAGAAAAAAAAAGTGAAAAACTTGCTAACATTAAATCGGATCTGCACTTGGAAATAGGACGGGGCCGAACCTATCTAAGCAGAATCGTTGGAGCCGAAACGATAGGGCCCCGAAACAACCAATGTACGGCGTTGCCTAACAAAAATTGATTCACGGTAGTCACGATTGAGGATCCAGCAGGTAATCATTATAAAAATTGTTTTCAAGAAGTGTTTTACACGTTTAAGAGACAGCGAGTTCTCTAGTACCTGTCGGAATAAAGTAATATATATATATATCCCCTCCGGGGGATCACCGCCTTAACGTGACCGAGGGGTTTGCGTGCTCCTAAGACTTTGTGGGCTATGCCAGCGACAGTGTATTCTAACAGAAGGGCCTCCTGAGCTGGACAGGCCACAAATGAGAAGTCCGACGAAGAGTGATCCCCTGATAGTGGAAGCAGCACTATCAGTACTGTGTACAAGTGGAGAACGGGAAGTTCAAGAACAGCTGTATACAGATATTTTGGGACGTGGAGTACATATTACTGAAGCGACCATAAAACTGCGATGAGGAAGGCAACGGGAAACCAGCTCATTATATATCCTTAGTTTATAACCGATTGTGAAGAGTTCAATTAACAGGATCGAACAACATAAAAGGTTATCCACCAATCTGCGGATTGAGGACAAGAAGAAGAAGATATATATATATATATATAGCGTACTTTTATTTGTAAGGCATTTTTATAGTTTAATTTTTTAATTCATACATTGTTCCAAACTTATAATGTTAATGGCTCAGCGACTAGAAGCGGTTAATGATAAAAAAATTTGACTAAAAGCAATATTTGAAATTAGAAACTAAAGTTATAAATATAAATTAAATAAGTAGCTCAATAACAAATAAAAAGTAAGTATAAATTAATTTATATTTAAATAAATTAAAATAAATACCTCGATTTAAGTAGATGCTTTCGGAGGTGATATCGCACCGTCATCTAAGAATACCGAGTATACTCAATTAAACCTAAATGTGTTTTTAGTTTTAATCGAGCATATTTGATATTGTTAGCTGATGGTGCGCTATCATCCCCGAAAACTAAATCGAGGCATCGATTTTAATTTGCTTAAATATAAATTAATTAATACTTATTTTTGTTTGTTATTGCGGTATTTATTTAATTTATATTAGTAAATATTAACAAACACGTATGGATTTATCTACATTTAAAAGCTGAAATTCAGAAAAAAATTATAGTAAATAAGAAAACTATTACTGCATGAAATGAAATGGAGTTTACTAAATAGTGAGAAATAGTACATATCATATATATATATGTAAAATATTTCCTTAAATTAAGGCATCGATTTTAATTTGTCTAAATATAAATTAATTAATACCTATTTTTATTATATATATATATATATTCTAAATCATAAAATGTTACACACACTGAAAAAAAATTTCAAATTTAAAAAAATATTTCAATATTAAATACACAATTATTGAAATTATAGATTCAATTTTTTATGTAATTCGTTTTAAAATTGTATTTTAATATTTGTTAGACTTTGAAATAGGCTATGCGCTCATTTCGTGAACCGTTTCTAGTCTAACATTAACGAAGTAAGAAAGAGGAGAACAAGTGTTGCTGGCACATTTTTGTACGATGTGTGAGACTGATATTCCCTAAACAAAAAAGGCGCGCACACAGCTGACTGGCTGGATATGTCTGGGTCGCTGTTAATTCGGTGCCCACAATTCTTTCAAGACCACTGCTTCCCTTCTCGTAATTTAAAAAATTCTATCTCACGTTAACGACAACGTCATCCTTACGCCGACATTGGTAGAAAACCGTTTTGAAATATGTACCGTTTTTCCGATACGAAATGCATATTGCTACGGACACTGTAAATTAATTTTTATTCTTTTTTTAAATAATTTATTTTTTTTTCTAAACAATTTATTCTTTTTCTATATTTTGGGGCTCGTCAGCATGAAACGCAGCGCAAGGGGAACTTTTCTGTTTTCTTAATTCACAGAATATTCGAAGCAAGTGCTACCCGAACGGAACACCACTTGCCATGGTTGCTAGCTGAAAGTTACTCTCCTATAAGTATTATAAAAGAGAACACTTTTCTCTTAGTGAAATCATTGAGTTTGTTTTGATCATAATATCAGTACACCATATTTAAAAAAATCTTAGTCAATTTTAAAACTGACATTTTCACATACGCCGAATCATCTTCAGCCATTTTATAACTTCGTTGCACATCACTCTGTGTACCGAATTTCGTTAGCAAATCTTAAGGCCTCCTTATCGAAATAAGGCTATTAATTAGAAAGCGCAATCCGTAACAAAGAAAGAAAAAAAAACGCGGAAAAATCTTAAAAAGCGACTACCACGATAATGCAGAACTTGAAAAGTAAAATACAAACATTCGATATTGTCATAAAATTATTATATATCGAATGCTACTTGTACTTTAATTTAACAAATTAAAACGATTGAGGTATGAGTTTGAAAAATATTCGTCGAAAATCAGCTCATTAAATGAGATGGTTAGTCGCGGAAGGACCCTAAGAAATTTTTTAGTCTTACCAGAAATGGCATTAGACCGCTGCCCCTTACACTGTGCTACCAATATCTTGTCCTTTCCATACCGCTCTGTTGTTCCTGTTGCTTTGTATTCAGCTATTTCCGATCAAAATAAGCTTTAATTAATTGCGACTCTTCTTCCTACCGTTTCTGGACGGAGGTCGTTGACAATGAAAAATAAAACAGAAATGTAACTGCATCGGTGACTCAACACCGGTGCTCAGTCCTATGTTTCAATATCATGTTTCTCTTTCGCTGCTTACTTCTTATTGTTAGGTTCAATTTCTCTTGTTCTATTTATTGAAGTAATTTAAAGTTGCATTCAATTAGTAGGAAAAAGTTACAATAATAAATTCAAAACTGAATGTAATAGCTCCCCTTCCCGTAATATTTACGTAATACGGTGCTGCTCTAACTCTCTTTGCATTATGCCCAGATCAGGCAATATTTTCGTCAGCCTGTCAGTGTTTTTTTTTGACACGTAAACTTAACGAATATAGTAGGCTTTTTTTTGCCTTTTTAATGAGTTCAGATATAAAAGCAATTTTCAATACGAATTGACTTCCGTATAAAGAAATATAGTTTCTAGTCGGCGAATTTTTTACCAATAAAAGAAAAAGAGGGATTATAAAATATTTCGTTATTTATATTTCTAAAAAGCTTTCAACGGATTACTAAACATCAGCTTTGGCTAATTTAGCGAAGACGAAGGAGAAGAAGTGTGTGATAACCGTCAGTAAATAGTTCGCTGATAGTATGCTGAACTCGGAATAAAATAAAAAATACAATTTTTGCAATAGCGTAAATGGAGGTTCCTTTAAACATATATATAAGTGTATATATATATATATATATATATATTGGGCGGGGGGATTTTTATATTTGCAATATTCAGTAAAAGAAATTCAAAACCTTACATTTCTGGTTTTTACGTATGTGAAAAATTTACAGCTCCTTCAATTTCCCCCTCGACGACTTTACTCCGACTAACAATGTGATTTTGTAAATATAACTTTAAATTTAAAATTCAATAGAAACTGATAGTGATTGAAAATTTATGCAAAAAAAAAATATATCATCTCCACCGGTCATGTACGTTTTAGCCAGTCCACGAAATTTCAGCAACATTTTAATCTTCATCGTTGTCGTTTCTCTTCATCGATCAGATGTTCCGAAGATTTTTGTTATTGGATCGAAACTTTTTACGTTTGTTTCCACGATGCCTCGAAAATATAAGCTTTCCTATAAAATAAATTTCGAACACTCTTACGCTGCAAAATAGATCAACTAAACGTGTAGAAGATAATCGTCGGAAGGTGTTTACGTCATATTCCTAGAGAATGCTTACTTTATATCATTATACTAATGATTCACGTACAAACCCCGTCTACATCTTCCTACCGCGCATCGGTTGTACATAATATTCGGTAAATTGCACCGGTACTGCAAGTATTTCATGTGATTCACTGGCTCGGCTTTATTATCTTTTTTTAAATTCCATTACGTTTTAAATTTGGTTTAGATTTTTAAAAATGTGTAAAAAAAAAAATAATACAAAGAAAAATGACAAAAAGGACATTGGAATTATGCAAAATTCGATTTGAAAAATTACATTAAAAAGAAATAATTCGAATAATACATATTATTATTTCGGGTATTGAATGATTTTATTTTTTTCGTGTTATTGCTTAATTATTAACGTTATTATTATCTAATAATTAAATTTATGTTATATTGCTGTAAATAAAAATGTAGTATTTTTATACATGCATAGCCACAACTTAGCGCAGCTTTGTTTTTTTTTGCGCATTAGTGGCTAAATTAAATATTTTGTTTAATAATTTCTGATGTCTAATAAAGTTGATTGATTGATTGATTGATTGATTGATTGATTGATTGATTGATTATTTTCTCGGGTTTACAATATCCCGGTACGGATTACATCGAGTCACAATTATTTTATTATATTTTTAATGGTTTAAAAACTTCCTCACTATGTTACAGGTACTTAATATGACTGCTTTTTGTGTGTTATTATGTATATATCTTGGAATCTGTAATGTTTTAAAATCTTCCATTAATGCGTTCGGTGTAATTCCGGTTACTGACATTATAAGTGGTATTGAACTTATTTTGTTTCCATATCTTTTTTATTTCAGTGGGTAAACTATACTGTATTTACTTATTTTTTCTTCATATTTCTGGCTAATATTACCGTCATTAGGAATAGATATGTGTCTATTAAAAATGTATTCTTCGATGGTTTGTGAATTAAAGTAATATCTGGGCTATTAGCGCATCTATTTGATGATCTGTAAGGATATTTCTATATAATTTTACAATTTTTCATATTCTCTAGCACCGATTCTGGTTTATACACTGGCAACGTGGTGCTTTCTGTTTTTTTTATTATTCCGCAAATTTGTGTGCTATTTCTTGATATATTATTTTTGCCATTATGCCTTTCTATGTATTCTGTTCCTGCAAGTAATTTACATCCTGCTGTATTATGTTCAATTGTTTCATGGGCTCGATAAGATTTACGGCACAAATAATTCGTTCTATCTTGATCTTTTATCATATATGTTTTGTAATTTTTCGTTGAAATCACTTGATCTTATTTTTATTATTATTATTGATTATTAATTAATAATAAATACATTAAGCAATTATTTAAATCCATTTCCTTAATCGAATTCTATACTTTTGGCTTTTTAAAACTCTATTGGTTAACTACACTCGAAATATTTCTCACACATATTTGTTCATAAAAATCGGTTTACTGTTAAATGTTTAAAATTTACGTTTCGTTAAAACACATTTGATTCGTATTATTATTGTTTTTGTTATTTCGACAGGTCGGCATTAACCCTTGCGGAAGCTAATGATAATTTTCTAAACTTTCAGTGTATAGCGGCAGGTTCGAATGACGAAACTCGCTATCTAATTCGCAACAGTGCCTACTAAATAAAAGAACACATAAATTACAGGCCACATTATACAGTCTTTATCCTTCCGAATGAAATTTAAAAAAAAGAACAAAGAAACTCGAAGTTACAGGATTAACAAAAAGTTAAATGTTAAAAAAAAAAAAAATAACGAGGCCTGTTAATAATTTTCGGTATAATTAATATTACACTTAAGAGATAGCCTCCATTTTTCGATATCAACAAATACCGTATCGTTTTTGTAGGGGGCAAATCGGTATTTATTAAATTCCTACCTATCTAACGTTATTGTTACATTTCGTGATATTTCGGCCTGCTTCGGGCGTTGTTCTTTATAATTTTAGTAAAGTACAACAAAACATAATTTTAGATTTGGACAATTTATAAATGGCTACCAAGCCAATATTCACGGTAACGTAATTAACACCGAAAATATCCGTGCAGCTACTGCGGCGAAGTTGTTTAGGGGCGCCGTATGGGATTTCATTCAAGTAAGACCTGGTTCGAATCCCGTTGCCGCACATTGACACTTTTAATAATAATGTCCATAGTTGGCGTGCCTAAAAAATAATAATAATACCTACATAGGTTGTTCCGTAAATTTTGACCGCCCCCCTCGCATCACGTGGAAAAAAAAAATCAACGAAAATTAAATCATATACAGCGTGCAATGTTTTACGTTGATTCTGAAAATTTCAGCTCGAAAGCTTCAAGTGGATATTCTCATATGAAATCCGCCTACGGATACAGAGTGGAGCAGAAAATTCCCGGTGACCCGCACACGGTAACACTGTTACGGATAAATGAATAAGGTGGTTGAGCAGTAGACACTTTGAGAAAAAAAAAACCAGTACACTACCTGTTTGTACATCTATTGTGTTAATGTGAAGTGATTTTCACGTGATATTTTTGATGCGGTAAGTATTATTCGTGAGTATGGGCACCACGACGACAATGTCAAATACGTCGAAACTTGTGACCGAATTATTACGAAAACATAATAATATGAAGTATTGACCCCCACCCAACCCCCCAACCCCCCAACCCCCCACCCGTTATAGTCCTGACATTGCATACTGTGCTTTTAAGCTCTTTCCAATGCTCAAACAAGCCCTACGCGTTTCTTTAAGCAGCCGACGCTTGTAAGTATTTTCTTAAACGCGTTCCTCAGTCTGAGAAAAGTTCAACAGTGAAATGGGTAGAAACCAAATGTACGGAACACAAGGGGGATGATGGTATTTTGAGAAAAAGAAAAAGTGAAATGTATATTAAAACTTTGTGGCAAAATTCCATGTTTTTTTTTTTTTGTTTAAACCTGAAATCCGGCAAGCGAAATTTGATACCACTTTGCACGGATAGTCCATATAGCAGTTTGAAGCTATTGAGATGAAATTTTCAGAATTAATGTAAAACATTCCACACAGTATGTATATAATTTAATTTTCGTTAATTTTTGATCCGCGCGGTGCGAGGGGGTGGCCGAAATTTATGGATCAATCTATGTAAAAAAAAAAGGCTTAAATTGATTACGGCTTATAATTATTGGTATGAAATATTCGAGAAAAATAGGCTGAATAAATTCAGTTTTTTTTTCCTTTCAGATTTTATCATCTCTATTTACGTGTTTTTTGTTTTTTTTTGTATTAAATGGGCTCGATGTCAGTACCGAATTGTTTAGAATATATACAATTTCCATATTTAGAAACGTATTTTTTCAGGTTCTTTTTTTTGTCTCGTTAACGTATTAACCCACAGCGTATGAGGAATTTATATGAATCGGGATGTCCATACCCAAACGAAAACCGCCTAAATCTCTACAGCCTAGCACGATCGTAATAATAATATTGATATATATGTGCAACAGGTAGACACGGATATTAGCGGAGACAATTACTTTACGGAGAGGCGGAATTTTGATCACTTTCTTTTTACATTAAAGTCGGCTTTGGTGGCACACTTTGATACTTTCGAATTGGCTCCAATTTGTTGTTCTTCACAGGATTCCGGCGTTCGGTTCGGCCTAATTAATCTTAATTACAGCCGATGATTCGGGAGCAAGGCTGTAAAGGAGCGGCCAAGTAGCGAGGCTAATTTCGCCGGCCCGTATATTTATTAGGCTAGTGGCAATTTGCAATTTCCTATACTGGTCCTCTGATAAATACAGCGTGCCCATTTCTTTCGGCTCACTTTTAAACGAGCAACGCGAGTTCGGCTGCAAAATTTTATTATCGCGGCCGGTCGTTAGGGAAAGTTGGAACGGCGAAGAAAACTAGTGCGCGCATATAAAGTTTTCGAAGACGAGGCGGCAAAGAATTGCGGGCTTAGAGGCAGTGGTTAGCGATGCGCAAAATAAGAAGAAGAAGAAGAAGAAGAAGAAATGGAAGTGGAAGTGCAAGAGAAACAGTGGAAGGACCTTTGCAGCGAAAAGGATTAAATGACATTATCTTATCGGTTCCGGCGAAAAGCTCGGGTCGCCGTGCAAAGGCTATTAGCCGATGATATAGAGAGCTGCTCGGAAAAGGGGTTGCAACTTCGACGCTTAGCTTAACGGATAAAAAGTATCGCCATAAATTTCCATTTAAGTCCGAGAGAACAACGGCTAAAGGTTTTATAGCAGCCGGCGGAGTACACAACAAATGGCCCTGCTTCGGACATTTTGATGGCTTTTTACCGACATCCTGCTAGTGGCCAACTTAGGGCTGACGGTGCGTCTGGTGGCCGTTGCGGTAGTGAGCGGCGGACAACGACCGCCCCTGGCCGCTCCGCGCAACGCAACTTCTACGGCGGCGTACACCTTTACATGTGTGCGTGCGGTAATTCCTCGTATACATATACATACATATATACATATATATATATATATATATATATATATATATACATGTATGTATATGAGTGTATCGTAATAAGCGCATGTATATATCGGTCGTCCGGAGAATCTTCATAACCTCGAAGCAAAGGCGAAACCGGCGAGCTCCGGCAGGCCGGGGTAGCACGTATACACATGTAACGGTCGCGGTATCATCAGGCTGGACGCGCGTTCAGACGCGGCAGTTTTATAAACGGAAATTTCTATTATGCGACGGCGAACCGCTTCCGCCGCGGACTCTTTCCGACGCTGCCCTTTTAGCAAAAATATAAAGTTGCTTCGGCAAAAGCCGATGCCAAAGCGGCCTTAGGCGTACTACTTTCTCTTCCGCCAGCATTGGCAAGTTGCGCTAATAGGCTCGCTGGCGAGCTTCTTCCGCAGACAAGAAAAAACATCCACCGTCGTTCCGTGCGCTACACCTACTCGCGCGCCGAATAGGCCGAATAAGGCGAAAATGTCATTTGCCGATACGTGTACGAGGCCGGTACGGGCCAAGCCTATTCTCCGGCGTCCCCCGGGGACGAAGCCGGATCCGAGCAATGAAATATAAACTCGGACTAGGCCAAATGTCAAGTCCAGAGAAGAGAAACGCTCGGCCCGTTTAGGTAATGGACTTTGCTTCTGTGCGCCCGCTACAGCAACGGCGTGAAAAAGAAACTACCGTTTCCCGCTCCGACATGCCGCCCGGGAAATTTCCGAAACAGCCATCAAGCCCCGTTCTCAATCTCGCTGCGATACTCGGAACGCTACTTATGAAACGACTGTCATCCGATACGAACGGAGAAAAGCGCACCTGCGAAGGGAAACGTAGAAATTTCATTTTGGCAGCTCGCTTGCATTGTACGCCGGCGGACACTGCACCGGGAAAATCGCTTAGCCGAGTCGAAAACGCGTCATTACTACACCGGTAGGCGATCTCGGCTTACCGGAAGGTCTACACACTTTGACCAGCGGAATGATGCGTCATGCACGTAGTAGCCGTAGAGTTGGTCGTAATTAATTAACGACATGCGCGCGTAACCCGATTCCGTATGCGACATTTTAGTCGATCTCGGATAATTAATTGCGAAAATGATACTGCCGAGACACTGTTTTTAATCGCGACTATTAGAATAATAATTATAACGCGCTTAATAGTTTTGCATAGAAAATTCGCCGAAAGGGAATATTACGATTAATCGGTACAGACGATTACATAAATGCGACTGGGAAATGTCTAGAGAGAACAGAGGCGCCGTGCTAATTTTTCAACATTGCTTAATTTTTAGCGAACTGTCGCTCGTTTTTCTCATGATTTTTATCGAAAATATCCCGAGATATTTCAATTTTTGGTTTTTTTCTCGATCCGATCGAGTACGTTATGCATTATAATTATTCTTAATTACGAGATTAATAAACGTATAATCGCGATTCGTCGCAATTGCACGAATAACAACATTTTCACGATTAATCGTCTCGATATTTTGCCCTACGTGCAATCTTGTAAATTAACTGACCGGATATTGAAGAAGACTTTCTTTTTTTCTTTTTTTTCTTTTTTTTCTTTTTTTTCTTTTTTTTCTTTTTTGCCACAACGGTTGTTTCTTCACGCGAGCAGTCTTACAAATTTTTTTTTTTTTTTTATTGTTCGCTCGAACAAGGCGCACTTTTAAAGTTCTGGGGGTTGATTAAAATTAATTCGTTAAAATTGAATAATTTTCGCGTACAAAATGAACTAATTTTTTCGCATTAGACAAAACGTGGGGTGACATCTGTACATATTTACGTATATAAAAATGAATATTAATTTGTATGTCTAATTGTTTGTCCTGTACGCATTCCTGTACTGCTGGACGGTTCGTGCTTAAATTTTCACGGTACATTCGTGTTATCCGAAACGAAAGTTTTAAGGTATATCTGAGCTTTTTACTACCCCTTCTCCTTTATGAAATATGAAAAGGAAAATGAAAACTATTATTATTAACCAAATTTATTACAATTGCTCTAGTTAAGTTATTATTTAGACGTTGCGCGTATAATAGCTACACCACGATACAATAATACTATTAATTACAACGTAATTCTTAAGCTACTCCCCCTCATTACAAAAAATGTCCCAATTTTATCTAACGAAAAATGTACCAATTTTATGTAATGTTTATTATATTTTACAGGATTTCTGTAATTATGTTATATTCATATGGACCGATTTTTATAATTACGTTGTAAATTTTGATCGTTTTATTCAAAGTTTAAAAGAGAAAGAAACAGAAACGTAAGCAAGAGGGGGAACAGCCCCTTGCGAGGCCAAAATGGCCAAATTATATATATATATATATATATATATATATATATATAAATACATACAAAATTATAATTATGAGGTTTTAAGTAGTTGAAATGTAATCAATTAGCAGAAATGCGTACGGGACAAATATAAAAAAAATTAATTTTTATAACATTTTAAATAAAATGATTACCACACGGTAAATATAAATTAAATGTATAATAATTTACATACAACGATTATATGATAAATAGTAAACTGTAATTAACATTTTATTAATATCTAGCGTGAGACACACCGCGTTCTGTTACTTCACTTTTTGCGCTAATTCAAACCTCAGTGATAGGATCTAAATTTACAAGTTGTCCTCCTAGCCTACCAAGCGCAGAGATTTAAAAAAAAAAAAAAAAAGAGATAAAACATTCTGCATCAGAATTTTTAATATTTTCTAATAGCGAGAATGTTATTTATACCTAAATTTGAAATGCTTACTCAACTACTGTAGTTTACTGTTCATAAATTAATTTTAATATAATGCTCTAGAAGAAGAAGTCGGAAGATATGAGTGAAGAAGATGTTCCCTTAAATGTGTAATCGTGAGAGATCACCTTCAAAATGATGGCTGCATGTGCTGTTTGGTTGAAACTTTTTAACAGATCACGACAGAGACAGATTTTATAAAAAGACCGATAATACTAAACGCGTGAAGATAATCTTTTTTTTTGGACACTGATAAATTCCCAAAGAAAAAAAGAATCTTTACATAAATATAATTCCAGATAGAATAAAAATCTTTTTATAAATTTCCAAGTACTGATTTAAACGGGTATTAATACACGAGCGATTCAGCGGTCTAGTGGTGTACTGTGCACAGTTAACGTTCACACATATATTCAAGTTAAGCCGTGGGTAGCAGCTAGTAATAAATAAACCACAGGACTTATGTACGTATGTTATAATGTTATAAAGCAAAGAGTTGAGTATCCCGTACGTGTACACATATATAAGTTAATATATGCACTCTTAAAGGGATCTAAACAAATGCTATCTTCTTTTCAGGGCTAATATGATCACACTTGCCTAATATGAAATACCGTATATTCAATTTCAGATATACATTGGGGTCAGCAGATTTCAACACACAAAAGCCCACGATACCTCTAGTTCGAAAATGGCCTAACTAGTCATTTTTTTTTTTTTCGTATATAACCGTACAGAATTCGTAATTGATGAAATTTCTTCGATTTTTTGTAATGAATGTAAAATGACACTTTTCACGGTAAGTAATATTTTTGCAACTGTTACGCTAATTAATTTCACTATATGATGACACAATTTACATACTGAACACGCATGAAACGCTACGAAATATTTCGTTAACTTCAACAGATCTGTAAAATGTATGATTGTATAAGAGAATCCATTTGATTTCATTGCACGGAAGTACAACAATGTACAGATATAGCGAATAATTATATAACATAAAGTAATTCCTATACATATCCTTGATAAGATATGATTGTCTAATTAAGCTTTTCCATTATGATATTAAGCCTAATGGATCTGACGAGAATACCGGGGCCAATAGATCCTTTCTCCCGGCCGCCTAAGGATTATGTACGAAATTTTTAAAATTCGGAACATAAATGCGCTGACGAAAAGAACCAATACCGAGCGAAAAATCTTGAAAAAGTTACTCCGGTCACCTGAGCAGTTGGGAAAGTTGATAAACTTTATTAAATAGGGAAATCGACCGATAACATTAAGGACAGTAAAACAAAAAATCAATTGTAATGATTGAAGACGCAAAAAAAAAAAATAAATAAAAAAAAATAATATGATTTCTTTGGCGAAAAAAATTGAATCTGCCCCCTCTAGTAAAAATACATTTTTTTCTAAAAAATAAACGGCTCTAGCTTCGTTCAGTGGTTCATAGTCGCAAAATCACAAGTCATAAATATTTTGTAGAAAATATTGCTAAATATTCGTACATACTAACGACTATCTAAAAATCCTGTAGCAAAATCTGCAAGATTTTCGAAATTCCTCCATTCACTATCCGATGAAAGTAAGAATTTCCTGCAATGAAATTTCTCAAGTTTTTGCAACTAGTTTATAATAAAAAAATTAACTTCATTTCGCGAAGAATGACATGGTCATTTAAAAAACTGACTATTCTATAACAATTATTATTAGAAGACTGACATCTGCGATCTACCGAGTCTTTCCTCACTGGCGAAGAGAATATCGACTAAACTTTGACTAATACGTGTACACATATATATTTAATTTTAATTACCAATATATAGCACATTCCGGTAAAAAGAACATGAAACTCGTAATGGAAATGCGGAAGAAAATGTGTGCAGTTGAAGATAAAAATCGTTTGGATTAGGATACCACCGTTTGCTATCCGGAAGAAATTTCAAAATTTAAATGAGTAGTTCGGAATAAATGACTAATCACGCAAGACGAAGATTGTTTAAGTATCGCAAATGATCGCGAGCGAACAAAATAAGACTTCATTTGACGCTTCGGAGGAACATGGGTGAACAATGTTCCACTACATGAATAAATCCGCAGCGTCGTCAACAAATTGGTTCTCATCAAGAAATCCTCGTATATTTTGAAAAGAGATATTAAAGAGAATCGTTTAAAAAATTAAAGAAAAACGAAAGAATTCGTGTCAAATGGAGTCGCGAAGATTTACGCACGTTACCCATCACAACTGACCATTGCGTGTCGACTCACTAGACCCACTCCCTTCTCCGTAAAACTCCTCCCCCAATCGGCCAGTCCTACCACTAGCCTATTCACCACACATGCCTCACCATTTACGTTCAGTCGCACCCTACCGTTAAATGCACTTTTCTCACCCCCTATGCGTAGCTTCCCGTTCATCCCGCCCATCCACTTCATAACATGTACGTGTATCCGTGTAAACACTTTTCGGCGGAGCCAGAATAAAGTTCAATTTGAATACGGCTTGTTGCGAAAAGAACTGGCAAAATAATTATTAAGTCTCAAATAGCCGGGTATTTCCACTATAACAAAAATACCGTAAATTGTTTTTAAAAAGAAAAAGTTACACCCCCAAAACGGAAACTATTCAAATTTCAAAAGTTGCTTTATAAAAGAGCATCGGGTAGTGGCTCTTTTTTTTTAATTTCCACAAAAAAAAAAAAAAAATAAAATAAAACTTAAGGTGTAATCCATCTTAATTTAGTAATATTTCCCCTTTTTTTCTTTTCAAATTTTCGAAATTTTCAAGAGTATTTGATTTTTTTCCTTTAAAAACGTTTGTATTAATACTCGATTGTATTTTTAACCGACTTCAAAAAAGGAGGAGGTATTCAATTCGACTGTATTTTTTTTTTTTTTTTTTTTTTTTTTTTTATGTGTGCTACCATAGAACTTTCTTCTAGATGAACCGATTTTGATGATTCTTCTTTTATTTGAAAGGTAGTGTTTCTCATATGGTCCCATTTAAATTTGATCAAGATCTGACCGATAGTTTTTGAGTTATCCTTAATAATACAGGAGATTGAAGCTTTTTGGATGCTTTTCATTCATGATTGTTTTCACCGTCGGATTAGATTTTTGACTTAAATAAAATACTATAAATTTGCCCAATTACCATGGAAATGTAGCTTTTGATGTTTTCACACCGTCGAAATGTCTGTTCTTATTAAAATGTTTTAATTGAATTGAATAAAAATGCACTAAAAAGTAAAAAATAAAATGCTTTTTTACAAAAAATAAATACCGACTTCAAGGTTTATTATACAAATTTAAAAATGCACTAAAAAGTAAAAAATAATTACTCCCGATAAGAAAATATATATATCAGAGTGATATAACACTTAAGTGGTGATATCGTAATTCTTATACAACATTAACTTTTTGGAGTTGGAATTAAATTCATATTAGGAACAATTTAATCAACATTTAATGCAGTTTTTAATTATTCTTTTCATATGAATTTGATGCCAACTCCAAAAAATTAATGTTGTATAAGAATTACGATATCACCTTAAGTTATATCACTCTGATATATATTTTTTCTAATCAGGAGTAATTATTTTTTACTTTTTAGTGCATTTTTAAATTTTTATAATAAACCCTGAAGTCGGTATTTATTTTTTGTAAAAAAGCAATTTTTCCTAATGTTTCTTTTTTCTTTTTTAATTCGTTGTATTTAAAGAATTTGTAATATTTCGTTCCGCGTTTCGACTTCATTTTATAATGAGAAGTTGCTTTATGGTGGCTAAGAGATCTGCGAAACACACTGTCAAATGCGAGAGGGACGGACACGATATTACAGAATGTTAGAATCTGTTCAAAAAAAATTCCTATAAACTAATACGTCGAACTAGTAAACTTTAAAAATAAATCCCGCGTCTAAGAAGTTCATCGGCGTAGCAACAGCGCGGAGAATACTTCCAGGCATTTGTTCGGTAAGAGAGAAATGAACGCACTTCCCGTGATTTACCGCACATTTGCATATTCGAATCTTGTCCAAAATTACATCGATTAAATCGTTTCGAATGGACGCGGCGGTATTTTTTCGACCATTTCCAAGTCGAATAATAATGTATATAAATCAATAAATTAAAATAAACCTTCGCGAATTTTAATTTTAATAGCGCTGGAAAAATTTTAATTTTAGTTTTTCTTTCATTGTCATCATGAGAATTTAAGAATTAGGGTAATAGCAGTAACATCTGTGAATGTATTGGCGACAAAAATAGTAAAAAAAAATTATAAATATATATATATATATATATATACATATGAAAAATAAATTTTCTAATACCTAAATTCACGTTAGTTTCAATAATTTCATTAGCAAAACTGATAAGCTTCTATTCTCTGAAAAGATTTTTTTCATTGGGAAAAAAAAACATCAAAACGTTTTACTTCGAACGGAGTTTAATATGTGCACGTTTCTGAAGATTCATCTGCGGCCTGGAAGCATTTTATATTCGTTGATACATATATATATATATTTAAACGTTAAGTGTTTTTAAATAGTAAAGCGTTTACTGCCAATTAGTTTAATTATCTGTTATTTACTCGTGTGATACTTGACGTATCGACACTATTTTAACCTATGTAATAGAATCACCCTAAACACGAGTATTGCTTGCCTCAGATATATGAAAAGAAGAAAATATTACAAGTTAGTAAAAAAAAATATATATATATATATATTTGTACGTTATATTGATCAAACATACGTTCGCACACGAAGGCGAAAGATTTTTTTTCTTCAGAGTTTTATCTATACAAAACAATTATCTATAACGTTGGAAAATAATACTGTTCGCAATTTAACACTTCTAGATTGATTAGAAGCAACAAATGCTATTTGTCTTAAACCCCCAGGGTTGGGGACTGTTTGTAGGGAAACAAGTTTCTCGCATGCGGAATTTCGGACAACGAGTTAGTTGACCCGTTAGCACGTTCGGCTGCTTCAGACGGTCGCTTTATTAGTCATTTTCCAGCCCAAAGTCTTCTTTCTGTTTCGTTTCGTTCCCATTCTGTGACTGTTGGTCTGATCTCAATCCTCCTTCATTTTCTAATCCTGCTTCCTTTTACTTATCCATACAACCCATTGTCCCTTGGTTCCGGAATTTTCTCAACATGAAACGGTCAACTATCTCATCTATAATTAGACTTCGGTTAAATAACAGCCCGCTGCTTCGCTCTTCCGTTTCACCATTACCCAGTCTCCTTTTTTTATCCGTTTGATCCGTCAGAAGCAAACTTCATTTTGTGATGCGAATCACATTTTATTTGAATGTCCTTTCATTTCTTCAGAACGCGCGATACTGCACGACAGGATTTTCAATGCGAATTGCCGAAGAAAATTGTAAAATGTAAAAATAATTAATAACCGAGCGCTTTCGATAAGAGCGTTGTTGATCGTGATATTTTTTCATATTTTTGAATTTACGATTAATCTCGGGCCAAGGCGAAATGGGCGGACCTTTATTGTCGGTTTCGTGCGACTTTGCAAAGGGAAAAATTATAACGAGTAATTAACGGAAAAAGAAACGGTCGTCGGGAAATTTTTGTTTAAAAGCTGCCAAAAGATTAAAACGATCGCAAAGGCTGAGCTAAATAACTGTCACCTGTTTTACGCTAAGGAATAAAACCTTTAGGTAAAATAGGAGTGATTAGATAAAGCGTCGATGAGAAGTAAATCAATAATGAATAATAAAAGAAAAATTCCTTCACCGAGGCCAAGCTTAACACCGCGTCAATTCTTTATTCGTTTTTCGCCGACCGGTCCAAGTTGCTCCTCAAAAGTGTTTTGGAGCATTTTTTTTTTTTAATAGTCCACTAGCGATTGCTATACTTTTTTCCCAGCTTGCTACATGCGATACATCTCCAGTTCGACATAAGAATAAATTTCTAATGATACTAGAAGCGTGTTTATCCTTCGCCCTTTTCTAATCAGCATTTTCTTTATATTTCACACCGGGGACACACGCGGATGGCGCCCCCCCCCCTCTTTTTTTAATAAATTAACGTGTAGAACGCATCAGATAAGCTGACCTAACCTGGATGAGATCACGATAGTATCAAGTCGGGTCAAGCGGCTGCCACCATCTCTTGCGTTCGATGGACCAAACAAAGCGGCAAAGTGCATCATAAGGTTGTAATGCAACGGAGTCGAGATGAAGGGTCGGACGCGTGCCGTGGACCATGGCGGCGATGATATATCGTTTGTCCAGAGAAAGAGGGCCATCGAAAACCCCACCTCAAACTCGCCAAGGACCACTAGCACACCAGGTCTACTGGTTTGAAATTTGGTTGCAAAGGCGAAAGGGCGCGAAGTGAAGATGCGAGCGCACTCTGCGATCTTGTTTACCCCTTTATTCGAGCATTGTCGGATTCATGTTCTTCTCGCGTAGAGAGTTGTTCCGGTCAGTAAGTTTAGAATAGCCGATGCAACGATAAGACAGGAGAGTACTTTGCGGACAACCAGGATCTTCGGAACAGACAAGTACGCGATCTGGTTTGCAGCGTTAGCGGCTTAGACAACAATGTTCGATTTACGCTGCTTCGAGCCCTCTTATACACCGCAACAGAAGTACTTTAGTACTTTGAATCGATTAAAAATATATATATATATATATATCAGACCTGTACTATCTTCCCCCCAATAAACGGCCACTGAAACGAAGTTCGGAAAGATGAACGAGAAGATACTGGCTAACCGAAATTAAGATAACATAGATAAACCTTGATTTTTAAAGAACGCTTTCAATTTGAAATATTACAATATTTATGATCAACCAGTAATTTTTTAATATAGTATAACCAAAAAGAAAAAATAAATGTACCTTTTAAGACATATCGTTTATATGCGATAAAAAACAAGAATTAATAATGTTCCTCGATTGATAATTTTTAAAAAGAAATCCTTATAACAGTAGTGATGTTAAAACGCCGGCCTGTGCCCTTTTATACTGCAGCCGAACAAATCCTTTTTCTAAAATATCGCACTGGGAAAGAATTATTTTTTATCTTTAAAAGATGCATATTTTTTTTTTTAAATAAATATACTCCTTTTTTGTTTAATTACGCGGTTTATTCATTATTAAAAACTGCCCCTCCACCGCGAAAGTAAATGTTGCTAATGTTAACAAAAGTGTACCTTTTTAGATTTTATTTGTTTTTCTATTTTTTAGGCATTATTTCTGGTTATTTGTCCTTTAAAATTAATGTGAATTAAAAAGAATATAGTAAGAATCATACGTTACAATGAAGAATTATAAATCCTGTTATGGCGTTTATAATTTTTGTATTTCATTAATTGTTTAACAAACGGGATATATGATACAGCTGAATTTACAAAACGTTATTATTATGTTGAAAAATATTAAACTCGTTAAAATTAATTTATCGGTGTAAACATTGTGATATATAACATCTATATTAATATAAAAACAATATTTGTTTATTGAAAAATGGAAAATCAATTACATATATTCTTGGAATGGGCGATTGATAAAAAAAAAAAAAAAAATAGCCCCCTATCTCTTTTCGAAAAATAGCTCATTTACTTGGTTTATACAGCGGGATAAACGGTGAGAATACAAAAAAAGAGAGATTTTTTCAATTATTTCTACTTTCGGTATCAAATAAATGCCCCGTATAAGAAAACGGGCTAAACAACTTTAGACGTTTTTTCTTTTTTTTTTTGCATTTTTATTCAAAATAATTAAACACGCCGAACCATTTTCAAAAAATTAAATCTGTTATATACAGAGATGTTCTTGATCTTTATAGCCGATATAATTCCATAGCTACTTTTGACAATTATCGCACAATTTGTTAATAATATTTGAAAGTATACCGGATGATCCTGTTTGTAATCTAATTAAAACGCGGAAAAAAGTGTAAAATTATTATCCATTATTACGTATATATCCAGATTAAGTTTAACTCCATTAATACCGCAGGTTTTCAAGTTCATTGCCGTAGTATTTTTGAATTTTTTTTATGAAAAATTAGAATCTTCTATATTTGTAAAAACTCTTAAAGTACTCTTTTATCGTACATTACGTTATTTTAAGTATTCGAGATTATCTCTGCGCGTTCATATTTATACTATTTGCATTTCTGTTACACTTTTTAAGTAAATTTTTCACTAGTTCAATGTATTTTTGTTTGTTTCCTCGTTTAAAATTTATTGCATTCCATAAAAAGTTTCGCTGTTAATATTCGATTGAAGCACTATTTTGTATTTTTTATTTATTTTTTGCTTTTCTTTAATGAGATTTGAATTTTTCGATTTCTTATGCCGTAATTCAAAAGTAAATCCTAAAATTAAATTAACCTACCCTTGGTGCTAATCGCCTTTACAAATCGCCGTTAAAATTTTTCAGTTAAAAATCTTGTTCTAGTCTTATATATTTGCATTCGGTTATAGTATGTTTTTTGTTTTTTTTTTTTTATATTTTCAAATTAATTCTTAGCTATATTTTTAACTAATGATCATATTTTTTGATATATTTTTAACTCGCGAATTTTCCTAGAAAGAATTTTCTCATCTTATACATTGACTCTCTTCATTGGGAATTAAAAATCTATAACGTTTGGGATCCGCTTTCCTTCTTGTAAATAGTAGAAAAAATGTGTTTACTGGCGGAACACTCGTTTTAAGAATTAAAAATATGGCTGGATAACCTTCTTTTCGATATTTTGTTTCTATTGAAAGTATTTTCCGCTTCACATTAAAATTATACCATTTTTTTCACTCAAAACATAAACGATGAAATAAGTGGCTTTAAGAAAATCGCCTTCACTTATAATAATAATTCGAAGAAGAAAATATGAAATTTACGAAAAATCAACCGATAGCCGAATTTTCTCCGTATTACGCAGAACGTATTCGGTATTTGTAAGTTTTAAACTGGAATTTGCCACAAGACTTCACTTTATTGTCACTGTAAGGATGTTAATTGTAATAATTTATTAAGCGGGATATATTAAGTGTGTTCAGTTTCGAGATACGCTTTGAATTTACCGAATCGTTCGGTAATTATTAGTAGTGCAATTTACAAACGACGGCTAAATCTACCGAGTCAGAAAAGAATGAAGAAAAAAAAAATGTCATTGGTTAGGGAATAACACGGAGGAAAAAAAAAAAAAAAAAAAAAAAGAACGCGCCAAAGACCGAAAAAAAAAAAAAATTAGGGTTGTAGTGTTTTTACGTCAAGCTGAGAACTGGAGTTTCACGGTTATTGCAACAATAAGAATGGAATTAGCGGATGCGAGGGGAAAGAGGGTTCAATAGGCGATTTGGTCGTTTTTCAATTGGTATGTAATTTATTTCTTCAGCTCGAATAGATAAAAAATCGTTCTAGCCGTAGTAGGCAGTATCCTAAACGATTTTAATTCTCATTATTGGAAACAACATTTATCCCTATCGTCTCGCGCGGCATTATACGTGTCTCTAGGGTGTGTCGCATTGTGTGTTCAGTCGTCGACGTATACCTGCGACGACTGCCAAGGGTTTTATTATCTCTTTTTCTTTTTTGTTACCTATGATAACACCTTTACAACAAAGAATGGAAAAAAAAAAAAAACGAAAAAAAAAGCGTAAAAACGGATCGTCAGATCACTACTGTTTGTACCTTTAACGCAAACACTCTTTGACTTATTGGGATGTTTTCATTTACCTCTTTATGTTCTCAGCATAATCCGATACTTTTTTTTTTCTTCTTTCTCTGGGTGTTGTTCATTTTTTTTCAAATACACTCCAAAAATTCGATCTCCTAATAACACATATCTGGCTAACCTAATTAGAGGTCTTCTCGGCTACATGGTGAATTTCCCCCCTTATTTTCTGCAAACAGGAGATAGTCCTTGTCTATTTTAAGCAGCGTGAGTAATAAGTTCTATTTTTCGCTTTAGAAGATAATTTTTCTTATTCGCAGGCCCGGTACTGATTTTTTCTGTTATTAAATACCCTAATAAATTGCGATAATTTTAAAATATGAAATTGTATTTTCTTTTTTATCTGGCATACAATCTGGACAATAAGTAACAATGAAAACATGAGACATTAATAAAAAAAAGAGATGAAATAGAGAAAGAAAGAAAAGAAGAAGAGAAAAGATGGAAATATTACGAATTTCTATCAAATGATAGGGTTATTCGCGTTGAGCTGAACAATTTTGATATGATTCTAAACTGTATTGACTTTATCTTCTGATACGTAGAACCGAACACTGTTAGAGCTGGTATATTACTAAACGCCAGCGGGGATCACAGGAGAAGAATATGAGAGATGGCTGCCAATGGTGAACGTTGTATGTATACATTAATTTTAATTGACAAAAAAATAGCTCATTTCGAATTAGCACAAACAGTACGTTAAGAATCGTAAAATGAATATTCTTCTGAAAGAATACCGTCTGAATTATTTTCGAAATAGATGAAATAAAACCAAACAAATTTTTAAGCTAAATGTATTTTAAAAAGACTGTCAATATTGAAGGCGCACTCAAAGAGGAAATAAATTACGGAAAGGATACATGTCGAACACTCGATGAATTCTTTCCTTCTCCCTCTGTCTGTCTTAAGGATATTTGTTATTTTCAATTTTTGTTTCCGTGAATGTTATTTTTTTCGGATAACGGCAATTAGATGAGTTTTCAAATCCGCTACCAGTACGCTGAAATATGAACGAATAGATATTGTAATTTTCAAAGATGCGAAGTAATTTTTAAGCGGATAGTTCCGTTCTAGGCGCGTGACATTCCAATGCAAGATTCAAAGAGAATTAGCTGCCATGGACAGTGTAAATACGAGTGTCATTTTAAACCGGACAAGAAGATAAAAACCGATACAGGACGAAACCGAGAAGGTTTGATGTTCTCAGTTCTTCAATTAATTTATTTTATTTTCAATTTCTCATAAAAAGTTTAATGGAAAAATTAATAATTAAAGAACCAGAATTAGCCGCATAACCGAGTTTAACTTTTACGGTATCTAGTAAAAAGGTTTACAAAACAGAAAATAAACAAATAAAAACAAAACAAAAAAGCTTTTTGTGAAAATGGTTTTTATCAAAAGTATCTAAGGTTAAAAATAGTTCCGCGATATTGTTCGTGCTTTTTGTATTTTATACAGATCTTCCGTCTCGTTAAAGCTTAGTTCCATTCACTTCTTTCACTATCGATTGTTCCGTTATTTTTATAAAGAACGAAAAAGAAAATTTAAATGAAAATGGTGTCAGTATGTTGTTGCCTTACGAAAAAACTGTTGCCGCGCCAACAACAACACAGCTCATACATAGATTATTCCAATCTCTGGATTAAAAAATAAAAAAATAAAATAAAACTAATTCATCTGCTCGCATTTGAGAATACAATAGAAAAATCTAAAAAACGCTTCTTATATACTTCCAGCGTTCATCAGAGCGATAGCCCAGATGAACGACCACCATAATTATGTCGTAACTGAAAAATACACTGAATTTTTATCAGATGATCTGTTTTTTATATTGATAATTTTTCTGTTTTTTTTTTTTTTTTTTTTGCGTGAAACAGAAAAAGAAAGTTAGAAACAGCACGGGCGGAGTTTGAACAATTTTGTTGTCCTGTTAAATTTTTTACGTTTATGAGTCAGCACTCTTCAATAAGGAAAAAAAAATCAAATAATAGTAATAATAATGCTAATAATAATAGCAGTAACAGTACTAATAATATTAATTTTATTTATTGATTTTTTCGTAATGATAGATAATCAAATTATTTATATTATTCAATATTAAAAATTGTTGCAAATATGTGAAATAAAACGGAGTGCGGTTTAATAATGGAAACTAGCCTAAATATTGTAAACAAAACAAAATCGTTAAGAATAACATACTGTAAAATCGAATTATAATGTTCGCAGAGAGGTGGCACTGTTGGTTACAAGTACACTCACCTAGTACTTTTATATTCTCTTCTCTTCTTCTCATTCGTACTTTTTCTTCTTTTTATTGTCTAATTCATCTGGATTCCCTAACGTATGTTCTTTATACGTTTACAATTTTATAGGCTCTATTAAAGTTAAGTACGGACTGATTGTGTGAATAAAGTTTAAATATAGAACCTTTAAATATCATTAGATGTAATCAATAATTGCAATATCAGTAATGTTAAACATAATTTTATAGCGATAGTATAAAAAAGTAATTAGCGTGCTATCTAACACATAATTTAAATAACAGCGATAATTGAATCGCAGCATACTTATATACCGAATCGCAACTGTTCTTAAAATTATTCTTCTTTTCTTTGTTCTAAAGGCTTAGCCTTGTCGGTGCGAATTTTAACTTCCATTATTCTCTTTCCATTGCTATCTTCTTCATTTCTGAGTACTTGTTGCAACTAGCCATTTCTATCATTTGTCCAATAATCGTCTTCCTTGGTCGACCTTTTCCTTTCTTGCCATTAATTTTTCCTTCGATTACGTTTGTTATATGAATGAATTATTTCTTATTAGATGACCAAACATTTTTCCACTTCTTATTTTAATTGAATTTAAAATTGTTTTCTTCATTCCTATTTTTTCGAGCACTTCCGAGTTTCTCTTTTTTTCCGTCCAGCTAATGCACAATATTCTTCTCCAGATCCACATTTCCATTGCTTCCAGTTTCCTTTTATCTTGTTTGGTCATAACCCATATTTCGCAGCTATATAATAATTGCGGGCAAATTTTACTCTTATATTTAATTTGAGGTTCTTGTTTGTCAGCAGATTCCTTTTCTGGTCAAATGCTACCTTCGCCATATTTATTCTGTGTCTGATTTCCGTCGAACACCTGCTATCACTGGTTAGTATTCTCCCGAGATATTTGTACTGTTGATTCTTAAAATACATGTCCTATAATCAAGCCAAACTTTAAACACTCGCATATAAGTATACTCAAACTTATTCCTTTACAGAGATACCGATACAACAAATACATCCAAACCTGTTAATATTCATATACATATAGTAAACTACACGTAAATACAATTTTATCAATTTAATTCACACACACACACACACACACACACATACACACACATACACACACACACATACACACACACACACACACACACTAGTGCGTAAACAAACATACACATTCAAACATCCAAACAAAAATATTAATATTACATAAATATTCCTGCTATTCCTTAAATTGTAGCACAAAGTTAAATAGTACTATGAGTTCAGAAATTTTGGGAATTTCCCGTATCTTCTGTTGTTTTTATACTGTGTAGCAGCCCTAACACTTAAATAACAATAGTATTAAACTAGACTAATTTGCAAGATATTGGCACCTTTTCTTATAGTTTTTTACTTGTTATTTTAACGAAACAGCAATCAGCTACAAAGTTTAGTTCCCATATAACTGAATGCAAACGTGATACGTTGTAAAATAATACTTTCTTTATGGTGTCTATATTAAATGAATTTTTATATTTTTAAAAACGTATTGTAATAATTGGACCTGATATACACGTAATTTAACGACAACAATAATAATAATAATAAAACAAAGGTAGTGAAAGATAATAATTAAATTAATTGAGAGATACAAAAAAGGCAGTAAAAATACTTTTTATTAAATGAAAGGAGGCTTTAAAAAATTATTCCTATATGTCACGTTATGAATCGGATCATTAAAATCCGCTACTGATTTGCAGTTGCATTCTTTTATCGCGTGCCAACTCTAAGGCTTTAAAAAATTATTCCTATAGTCACGTTATGAATCAGATCATTAAAATCCGCTACTGACTTGCAGTTGTATTTTTTTTTAACGCGTGCCACTCTAACATAATGTCCGAAATGTGGTGGTCCCCCCGCGATGAAGTGTTTTTTTTTTCTTCTTTTTACGAAACGGGAACGGGGCCGCGTTGATTTACATAACCAGAAGTGAAGTGGAGATAATTGCAGAACTAGTTCCAAATCGAAACCGGGTCTCTCAGTTCGCCGTCGTCACACCCCGAGAAGAACTATTTCGATATCCAGACGAACAGACACACGTTTCGTTTGGCACAATTGGCCGATAAATGTGACTTTTTTAAGCAACGCGCTCAACCGCGTTTCAGGTAAGTTCGTATTTTGTAGAGTTTTACTGAACTGATTATAAAGCGGTTAAAAGCGTCGCCTTGATCTCAGTACCGTTCGAATTTCCGTATTATTATTACTAGTAGTTCATTGTTAATCAGTAGATCATGATCAAATTTTGCTCTTATAAGCGAATAATGTACGTTCTATATTTTTCCTTTGTATTCAGTTTTCGCCATTGCGTCAGCGGATTAGTGTTTTTTTTAAATCAGTTCGTCCTGAGCGAATTTTTTTTTTTGCAGTGAACTAAAATTTTCAATCTAAAATATACACGGTTGAAATACTTTACGAGAAGTCTAACGAATTCCGATATGTTTGAAGACTCACCCTCTGCAGTTTTTACCATAAAATAGAAAGCGCGGTATGAACTTAATAATATTATTTCTTATATGTTTTCGATTAAATTTTCGGCACCTATATAATCTCGTTTAAATTCGCTGACTCATTTTATTTTTAAAAAATTCAGCTAATTCACGGAATAATAGGCTTTTAAATCGTTCGCTTTTTTTTTTTTTTGTTTTTTTTTTCGTCATTTATATCTCTAATTAATAATTGCCTATTCTCCGTATTTTCTTTTTTTGTGTTTCATGGTCGTCGTCCTGTCATGAGATTTATTCTTTTCTCAGTGACTAAGTTCCGCTTATTTATTCAATGCGAGATTTTGGAGACCAAATATTTCAATATTTACTCCGCTTTTAGTATGTAATTTTTTTTTAAATACCGTATTTAAAAATTCAATAATTTCTTTATTAAATGGAAATTAAAAAACAATTCTGAAAAAGTAATTTTAGTTGTTACCGAAAACGATTTTTTTTTTTTCTTTTCACTATGCCGGTAAGAAATTCATGAGTGGAATTGAACGATGTGGTTACTCATTTTCCTCGTTAAAGCTTTAGCCGAATGTTCAATCGAATTTTACTATTTAAATAATTCGCTTAAATAGTTTTGCAATATGGCTCGTGCAGAATCAACCATGTATTATAAAAAAATAGTCTTGTACGCATCGTTAGTATAATTTTTTGTTATAATTATTACGAGTTACTCTTATTATTATAATTTTCATTACCGTTATTTTAAAAAAGATTATTCTCTCAAATTAAGTGTATTTTTGTATCACAGCGCATCAAATTAGCTTGATTGCTTAGTCACGTAATCGTTTAATCACTTTAATGTTTAAAACTGGGAAGGCCTAGATTTTACCATTAATAATAACGAATACACACTTATTAAAGTATTATTTAACAAATATTTATCCTTTTGTCTTTTATTTTTTGGGAATTATCTCGGCTTGTAAATTTACATTTTATTAAATGCCGGAATTTTTCTTTAAAATATTTTTTATCATTAATACGAGCAAAGAAGTGTAACAAAAAAACGTACAAACTTAATAGTAAACCCCAATGGATGCGATAGTAAATGTCCTATTAAGTAATCAATCCTGACTAAAAATAAAGGCGAAAATGCGAAATATATTGCTATTAAATAAATTGTTATCATACATTCCATTTACTCCTCTCTAAATTACGTGTACCTAACAAAACGAACGCTAAATAATGTAATTTTTAAATCGAACAATGATTAAATTAGAAAAGTAATTCGAAACGGACTAATTTATATTTCCTTTCTCTTTTCTTTCGATTTCATATAAACTCTATGGTCTTTTCTCTAATTTCGTAGAAAATTAGTTTTTACATTTTCGCTAATTAGTATCGTATGACACCCATTTTTTTCTCACATAGTCAGCTTAAATTTATTAGTATTTAGTTAAATTATTTTACTTCAGTTTTTGTGTAGCGCACCGCTAAGTATCTTACGAAATGCTTTCTTCCGAAATGAATACAATCATTTTGAATAATTTTACAGGCGCATTTGAAACAGAAAAAATCTCGAATTATTTAACTGTAATATAATTTAACTAATTTTTCGCAGCAACCGGTAAAATAAATTGCAAATAAATATATCTTTGCTTGGAACATACTGAAATTTTGAAAATGCTGATAACTTTGATATGTATTTTAATTATAATACGCTCTAAAAGGTAACATAGAGATAATTAATTATTTCAATGTTTAACAATGGTCATCAAATTCAGGTGTAATCGATGAAGAAAGCCTAAAATAACCGGAACAGCTCGTATACTATACCATTAACAATGTTTTTCACTATGCATATAATACGTTCGTTCAAAATTTATTTTACGAAAATACACTGATAATATAAAATTTTAATAGCCGGCCCAGTTTTAAAGCATATTTTTCAGTTATTAAAAGTTTTTACTATTTTTACTATATATGAGTGTATGCGGAACTAATGAAGATTATTAACAACAGAAAAAAATGGCGTCAGGTTGTCTCTCGATCCACTGATTCGTGATAATTGATCACCAGTGTCTGCAAACGGATAACACGACCGAAGAGAAAGAGATGAGTACGTATTACAATACATATATCATGTCCGTCACACAACCAGAAAAAATGGACGACGATGGAAACAAATGAAAATAATAATAATGTATGTACATGTAAAGTGTGGTTGGACAATAAAGATTTTTTTGTACAAGACGGCTAAGAATAACGTAGTTAATTGAAAATGAATCTTCTAAAAGCAGTTTAGAAGAAAAAAGATTGGTGGTCAAGAGAGCTTGCTTCGTCGCAGACTTAAGGACCGAGTTTTTTTCTTATATAGGTATATATAATATATGTACGTGTGTATATTTCTTCGCATATAAAACGTACCGTAATTTTGAAATCGAAATTTTGGAAAAAAATATTTTTTTATTATGCAGCCAAAAAGGAAAAATGAAAAACAAAAATCATCATTGACTACTCTTTGTGTTGCAGTTATCGTTAAACTATATCATCGTTGGAGCTGTTGCTGCTACAAAGAATCCGAAGTTGAGAATTATCATCTTTTACTAGTACCATTTTCTGTACATCATTAAGAGCATCTGTAATACAACACTTTTCAAACGGATTACTGCAGACTTTTTTTTTTAGGATATTTTTCGACGAAGCTGAAATCCATTCGCAAATTATTTGGTAATATCGTTCGTTTTATATAGTAGGTATTACGTCAGTTTTCATTTTTCAACAATCAAAAAAGTAAGATATTCTTAGACGTGCCAAAGATCAAATTTAACTATTTAAAAAATGTGTTTTTTTCTGGACATTGGGCAGAGGGATAGGTATCTAAAAAAGATCCCGATTTTAATAAATCCTGCAGTAGAAAAAAAAATACACTTACCAGTTTAGAACATTCGTTCTTCAAATATCCGTCGTAATTATCGAAACGCCAAAACTAAACAGCTCATTAAATGATCTTGCGATGGTATGAAATTTTAAATACAACTGCATCGTTAATTCAACACCGGCGCTAAATTCAGTGTCGGTATAATATTTTCATTGAAGTAATTTAAAGTTATATTAGATTAATAGGAAGAGATCGGGAAAAATTCGAAATTGAATATACTGACCACACGGCCTTTCGGACAATATTTTTAAAGAATTTGGTCCTGTTTTATCTCTTTCTTTTTGCTTTATGTACAAATATAGAGACAGTTCGATAAAGACGCATTTTTGCGATAAACCATCCTGTCACGTTCGCAAGAGATTTATTTTTGTTTTTTATCAGTTCTGAATGATCTGCGTGAAAAAATGAAAAAACCCATTTCGAAAACGGTAAAATGTGTTTTTATTTTTCTTTTTCTTTTGTCGAGAAATAGAATGTAATCTGGAGGAGCCAGGGGTCCTCATAGTATATATATATATATATATATATATATAAATATGTATACACGTGTATACATAATGAAGTCTCGAAAAAAATTAATGGTAGGGTATTAGTGCGATAAATTTTAGGTAACGATGAATCGTCAAGAACCGTGTGTTACGCGGCAAGCTGAGGCGATTGCATTTTAATTGAAATTTGATGTTGATCCATTTGACATCAAAAGATCGCCCGAGACAACGACTACTCAACGATGACTGGCAGTGTAGGCCGAAAAAGATGTCGAATAAAATCGATATGTCGCTAAAGGGTACTTATATGACTTTGTGATTTTAAAGGTATCCATAACCTTTGCGAAACACCGGTAAGCGTAATTCTTTTGCTGCTCCAATGCTCTCGATGACTAGCACTTTCCAGACGCTATTATTACAAGATGACAGCGGACACTTTTATATAAAAGGGTTTAATTTCGCGTTAGTAATATAATTCGGGCGCGATGATAATCGCTTTTTATTTGTTTATATCCAATGCTCGATAAAGTGCCTTTTTTTCCTTTCTTTTCTCCCCCCCCCCCCCCCCCGTCACAGTTGCTTTTTAATTTATCTTCGCACTCTGGGATATTTTTACAGTTCCGATAACCCCGGTGAGTTTGATAAATATCAGAGAAGCTTTCCCGTACTCTCCGACGTAGCTTGTAAGAATTAACTGTTACGTAACAATTTAATCGTACACCACCCATCTGTTGCTGTAACGTGAATTCTTTCGCCCAGCACACGTAAAGGCGAATCCGCTATTAAATTGCCTCTTTATGTTTTGAATTTCTATCGAAAATTTAAGCAAAAAAACCAAAGGGCGCGGAAACTTCGATGAATAGGCGGGTCATACCGCTTTGATGAATGGATAAGATAACACTTTATTTCCTAAGTATTGCGGAAAGCAATTATGGGAAAAATTTAGGTCTTAGAGGGGTCGGGTGGCTAATATTCGGCTGACAAATTGCAATATTTTTCTGCCGATCAATTGTCAACCTGGAATATTTTTTGCAATCGGCCGTTAGACTTTTTTCGTCAAACAACAGTTACTCGAGGAAGCACGAGTATCGCTGTTTTTTCGAATTTCACATTTAAATAACAGTTATTTAAAAACGCTTATTTCAGAAATGTACTTAAAATTAGCGTAGGATGTTTTAGAACTCCTAGCAACTTGCGACGAATCTGTGTTAAGATTAACTTTTAAGGTTAAAAATTAAAATATCCACCAAAAAAAAAAAACAAAAAAAAAACAACAAACAAAAACACCCGACCCGAAAGGTAAAATTGAACGAGGAAAAATAGACAAATCTTCGTGCAAAGGTGTGGGTAAGTCGGACATTTTATAATTACAAAATTATTGCTGAAGATTACGAAATGTGGAAAAATAAAATTCTTTAAAATAACTTTTAATTTCGTACCAACAAATCGATATAATTAACCAGATAATTAATTAATTAATTTTTACTCGGTCAGATTTTCAATCTCCGTATTACTGCGGAGAACAAAAAAAAAAACTGGTCGGCGGTGCATTCTAATACCCGAAAGTGAAACGGAAAAAACAACTCAATTGCAGTACAAAGAACTAACAACACCGATACAAAAACATTTCCGAAATATATAGACTTTTTAAAATTCCTTACCGTCATCATAACTATTCCTACTAGACACAGGTCCGTTCCGAATCCGGGAACTCCTTAACACTCGCGGCATAATTTTCTCCTCTACTCTCCTTCTATTCGTTTTTTCCATATTTTTCTCGAAGACGCTTTCTGTTATTCTATCTATCCTTCCTTCTCCGTCATTTGCGCTTGATACATTTGTCTTTCCCTCTGCTATTCCTTCTTCTTACCGAATCTCCTGCAGCAACTTCTCCTACAATACTTTCGGCTCTTATTCTTTGTCCCATTCTGACTCTTTCTGTTCATTAACTCAATCTCTACTCTATCATACAGAGCGAGGGTGTTTAAGAAGTCAGTTTTTTCGCTTTTCCATACTAGACTTTTCTAAAGCCGCTACAGTTAATTCCGTCTCGCCGTTTTCTAATCGTTAATATCACTTCCCACTCTCGGAATATCGATTATTCCCTTTTCTCGTTGCTAAATTCCATAGACGCTCCTCTAATATGCTCTATTCAAAAAAACTTTTCTCCTATCATGCTATGATTTTTTTCACACACACACACACACACACACACACACATATATATATATATATATACATATATTTACACATGACAAATACACTTTACCGAAAAATGGAATAAACCGCGTTTTGACAAGCTGGCTCGTACAGTTAAACCCACCTAAGGAATATTCTCGATTGTATCGGGGTCCCACACATACAGCACCATCCCACAACTATCTCATCGCAGGCAGTTTTCATCTTGCTGCTCACTTTGAGGGTGCTCGCTAATAGTGACAGTACCTCTTTTAGCCAGCTCTGTATTGTTCTGCCGCGGCAACGAACCGGACTACCTTAAATTTTTATAATAAACAATTTAGTTGTCCAACTTGTACTGGCATCTAGACATCGTAGTAGGCTCGATGGTTCAGCAAATAAATATTAAAATAAAAAAAGAAAAAAATCGCAAGCCGATATTCGTCGAAAGTTCACGAATTTTTGTTTTAAATCTCCCAAAATCGGTGTATAATCATTAGATTATCTGATATTAACCATTATTTAGTGGACAGATGAAGACTGGCTCCGGTGGTTCCCTTTTTTATAAGGCTGTTTAAAAGATCAAATTTCTCCCTTGCACCTGTTCATATATTTAATGCAAATCTCTCTTACCTTTGTAACCCAGCGTAAGTGAATTTTTTCTTTTTGAAATTGTCCATGCGTCGCAGCTGGATTTGAACCCGGGGTGTTACCCGAACGAAACACCACTGCCTAACCAACTATGCCACGGTGGCTGGCTATCTCATACTATTTTATTTTTGCATACAATCGTCTATAATTTGCGCTGTTCCATGTTTTTGTGAAATAAAATGTGACTCAAATTTTGTACTGACCTTTGCTGAAATACAAAAAAAAAAAAAAAATAACAAATTAAAAATATCAAGAAGAATTTCTTTTTAAAAAAGGTCTCCGATTGCTTTTGACATTCTTAAACCATTACGAGATGTAATTTAGCTTTTTCATTTTCTAATGTGCCATCTCCGTTAATATGTCCAACTAAAATATGTACATACGGGCGGCGGTTATTACCAGCTTTTTGTTTTTTTCTCGTCACCCCCCCCCCCCCCCCACCCACCACCCCACCACCCCACCACCCGAAATTACTTATTCAATTTTAAAACATCTTTTACGACCGGAAAGACGATATATCCTTTCGCTTAACAGTTCCATTGGAAGCGGGTAGTTGCAAAAATCTTCAAATAAATTACCGAGAAACGAAAAAATACGAAGTATTAATTTTTTTAGCAATAATTTATCGTTCTACCTACGCTGCTTAATAGAACTTTATTAAAAGATGGCAATTTTTCCGAAATACTTTTGACTTTTTTCTTTTTTCTTGCAGGCTCCGTAGTTTATCCATTCAGACTTGTGGGATGCAACTAAACCAGCCGCTAATCCCATTAATCTTCGTTATAAAGTCACGCATTTCCTCTGAGGCATGCAAAAACCTTAGAACGAAGGATACCAGTCAAGTAGTTCACAACTTTCAGCATCTGACTAGACGGTAAAAACAATGTTTTTTTCTTTCTCGAGCGTCGTATCTAGTCTGTTCCACTTGATAGGCGAGTTTTTAATTCGCTATTTCGAAAATGAACAAACAACAATCACAGTATCGGAATAAATTCGAAAATGAACAAGTAACAAACGCAGTATCGGAATAAATTCGAAAATAAACAAGTAACAAACGCAGTATCAGAATAAATTCGAAAATAAACAAGTAACAAACACAGTATCGGAATAGAGTGAGAAATTCTCAGAAAAATGACGAGCGAAGCTGTGTAAAAAATCAAGGATAAAATTTAAAAAATAGTATAACGCGAAATAACTAGCATTTACGCTATTTGTAGGCTCACCTTATTACTAAATATCCGGTTTTAATATGTATAAACTATTGCGGTACGGTATACGCTAAGCCCTTTTAAGGAGACACAAAAAAAACGAAAGAAAGTACGTAATGCGAAAATTTTACCTCGGAGAATTGAATAATTCTGTACAAATGTGGGCCGGGAGTTAGCAATTCGTTTTTCGCAAATTAATTCACATGTAAAATAATTCCCCGATAATGATAAACCTCTAACGTTTTAATTACCTTAATGAGAAGACGGTTGTAGTGTGAAATTCACAAGGAAAATATAATTAAAAAGATTCACAAGCGGCGGGGAGTAGGGAGAAAAATGTTTAACACTTCTTCTTTCTACTAGTGGGAAAGTTTCCTTAATATATTTGATATAACTTCTATACTTTTGAGTCAGATTATAATAATAATTATAATAATGCATTCAAAATATGATGTAAAATTAAAAAATAAATAAGCACAATTAATCATCGAGAAAACCTTCAGATCTCAAATCGATTGCATCATGCTACCGAATAAAAGCGTTTATCCATTCAACTGTCTACGAGAACCTATATACATATATATATATATATATATATATATATATATATATATATATATATATATTATATAGTTTTATCGATTGGAATAAAAAAAAAACTTATGACTTATTAAAAAATAAATAAAAAACCCATTTATGAACCAATGATGGTTCTTTTTTTCCATAACCTTCATGCTCCTTAGTGTCGAATTTCATTTAAAAACTATTTTAATTAACTCGAAATTATTTAATCGACGCTAGGACGAATGCATAATAACCGAGTTTATTTTCCGGAATTGAAAGCCGTGTGCTCAATCATTTTTTGTGACACGAGTTTTTTGGTAATCAGGGACAGACTTTCGTTTTTAAGCTTCTAGCTAGCTGCGTAGCGACGCAGCCTTGAAAGAGGCCTTGGCCAGCAGAAGAATCTGAAGGAAGGAAAATGATCAGTACACGGTAATAAAGAATAACGAAATTAAAATGTCGAAAAGTAATTTTTTCTATTTCATTTCTAAATCTACTCGTACATATTTTAAATTCAAGATGCGCCGCGAAATGAATTAAACACCTAAAAGTACTTCTTTACTTTAAATTATGATAAAATGTCTTTTGGACTCTGCAAAAGACGGGGGCGTGTTACCACGACACCAATTTCGTTGTATTCGCATGATAATTATCGCCCGGCAACGAAAAAAAAGAAAGAGACAAAAGAAAGTCGAAGCCTATATTTTCGTCGTATACGCATTATACGAGAAGGGAAAAAATCATAGTCAGAGTCTGCAAAAAAGGCGAATCATTAAAAATATTTTTCAGCGCGGACTGACGACACTACGCGTTTACGAAATAATGAATGCCGGGATGTGATTTCAAAATGGATGGGTGTATCCGCTGGCCGTTTTCCGAGTGGCTAAACATTGGCGGGGGATGAATTAGCAAATAACGTAAAGATCAGTAGAACGCCCAAACGCGAGGGGTCAGTAAATGAAAAAGAAAAAAAAAAAAACCCGGTAGTCGAATCTAGAGAGGGAGAGACATTTCAAACGGAAGAACTCGTGCAACGGCGATATAGCGCGAACGAGGAAATAAATAGAAAGAGAACGATTATCGCGATGAAGAAAGATGAAAGGAAAATAGAATTTTGCCAATAAGCGATGGCCAAGGATTTTACGAAGGGTCGAATCACGTCGGATGGACAAAAATAGAAAGAGAGAACAAAGCGAAAAGAAAAGAAACTAGCCGGCAGTGAAGCCATTTTAAAACATGGCTCGTATTTCCTTGGCCTATCCCGTGGGTGTCAGAAATTGGAAAAGAACGTTATTTTTTTCGTTTTCCTTCGAAATAACCATCATTAATTTTCTATAACTTAAAAGATTTTCCCCCTTTTCGGCATTTTTTTCATTTGTTGAAACCTCTTTTTTTTTTCTTTTTTTTTTTTCCCGTTAGCATTTACATAGCGTTTCTTCTCGGCGGTAAAAAGTGCGAACAGCATTTTTAGCCGGTGTATTAAATAAACAGTATTTTTCCATTAAATAAAGCTTTTAAACGAAAGTAAAAGTGTAATTATAAAAATGACCACGTATTCAGACTTGGCATTTGTTTAAAACGGGGCAAATTAAAATATGATTTATGGAGGCGGTTAGGAACGTATTTGGAGAAGCTTTATCAGCAGCGGTTAAATGGGAGTAGATTTTTTCTTTTTTTAAAATAATATTAGTAAAAAAAACACCTGGCATTAAACTTAAAATAGACACCAGGCCGTTAGATTAAGAAAAGCGCAATATTAAAAATTTCGTTTACATTGCACCAATGTGCGTGTAGAGCTGCTTAAGTTTAGCCCGAGTTCCTGCAAATTACTATTATTATTTCCAACTTTTTAACCTCGAGGCTATCATCAGTTTTTTAACACATATGTAATATGTACTTAATAAACTTTAAAAACACCACTAAAAAATATGAATAATCCTCTGTTTCTTTCAGGTTGTTTTATCATTCGAACTACTATCTACTCTTCCATTGTGCATTTTGTTTTCTCACTTCCGTAATATCAAATAGTTTTCTATGATAAAAAAAATTTGTAACAAAAACTCTACAAATCTAAATTTGTTTTATTCCTATATATATATATAATCTAAAAGGACATTTTTGGACTATCTTCATTTTTTTTTTTTTCACGAAAGCAAAAAATTATAAATCCAAAATCCGCAAAGAATAACTATGAAAGTGAATCTTCAAATTTCTCGTAACATTAAATGTAGCATAAATCTGTTTCGGTTTATTCAGTAAAATCTCAAATCGTCCTCGGGTACAGACTAACAATGCATTTAACATTCGATCGGCCTGCGTCCGAAAATTGCACGCAACTTTGTATACGATGAAAGATGGGTTCTCATATTTATATGTGATAATAAAATCATGTGTTTCCTACGAACTAGTTGATTGGAACACGTCTTTAACTTGTTCGGGCCTTTTGTTATTTTTATGCCATCTATATCCATTTTCACGTTGCCTACATTCCACCCAATAATCAAGCAACACTCGTTAATCGCGTTTAGTTCGATTTCCATCGTTCTTGATGTTGTTCTTCTGGGGCTTCCGACGGAAAATAATTAACTAATTAAAATAAATAATGTCCGGAAATGTCGCAGTGGCTCATTTTGTACTTTAATAATTTCGAGTCAACGTCTTAATTATTTTTAATTTTTAACTTTCCCGTTAATCGGATATCGATTTTTCAACAGTAAATTTGATGTCATTTTTTTTTTTATTTCATTTTTATTATTTTGGTCGATAAAATGGCAACGATTGTTTTGTAAATTGGTAAAATTAAAAAAAAACAAGAATTAATGGAAATATAATCTCGATTCTTTTATAATTTTTGCGCAATAATTTAATTAGTACCTACAAAATATTTATCGAAAACGAAAGGTTTTTTTAAAAAAATGTTAAGCGCTGTTCTCGCAGAAAGCTAAATAGAGCCCTATGCATTATTTTTATTTCTCTAACAATACCCATTCATTGTACTCCGTAACAATATCTGATCGTATCAAGATATAATTGATTCCTTCCTATTCTAATTGTTTCTTTTGGTAGATTGACAGACCCAAAAAAAAAAAAGTACCCCGAAGGAAATTTCTTTGTAAAGAATTTTAATAAAAACTTTATAACTTTAAACATCTTTTAATATTTGAAAATTTTTTGTTTTGTTCAAATTAAATCTGTTCCAAATAAAATATCGTTTTCGAGATCTAACCTTAATTTACAAAAACACCTAAAAAAACAAAACATTTTTTTTTCGTTTAAAAATTAATAAAATTAAAATTTTTAGATTTCTATTTAGTGAAATTTAAATATACAAATTATAGATACAGCTGGATGGAAAAAAACACGTCCGAAAATTCGCTTCCTAAATTTTTGATGTTTAGGCGATAATTTTAATTTTAAGAATTTCAATTTAACTAAAAATCCGGCTAGTTTTTGTAATTTAAATTGTCGATAAATTTGAAAAAAGCTAGAATAGCGTGCAATTACTTTAGCTGCGTTAACGTTTGTTCGGGATGAACTGTTAAAATCACCCACCGCCGAATAACCAGAAGTTACACTGAACTTTTAGGCGATTTCAGCTGAAAATACAATCCCTTTGTTGAATATACTTCTTTTTGCTATTTACGCCGCAAGTATATTTAAAACTCCATCACGTATTTATAAATTTAAATCTGACTGGGGAGAATTATTAGATTTTTAGATAGCGGAAAAAAAAAATTTGAAATCGATAGCTAAAAATTTTAGTTATAGTATACAATACCATATATATATATATATATAGATATTATTAATAATTTCTTCAAATATTTCGATTTCTTTTACTCGGGGGGAAAAAATTAAAAAAAAAAAAAAAACATTCCATTTATGATTTCTTTTGAAATTTTTAAAATGTGTAGAGACGAATGAAAATGCCGCGGAAATGAATTGTATTGATTCTCCTTATCGCTGAAACGTTTTAGACCAGAATTAATAATAACAATATGCTACTGTAACATATTGTTATTATTAATTCTAGTCTAAAACGTTTTGTAATTCATCTAATTCTTTTTTTTGTAAATTTAATAAGAGTAAACAGAATACTTTTAAACGTTGATAATAAATTAAAATTTAAAAAATAACACCGATTACTTTCGAACACTTCGTGTTCATCGTGTATTTAATTTATTAACAATTTCAAATGGATTTATTTTCGCCCTAAAAGTTACATGCGTGATGCCATTTTTACAAGGAGGGATCAACATCTTCCCCGTTTCTGATGAAAATTCATTAACAACCCAAAACACGACAGAGTTTGTTGTTTTTTTTCTGGTGTTACTTTGGGGGATTTTTTTTTCTTTTTTAATTTATCATACGAACTGAAAGTTATTTTTAAATATTTTCACCGGAGCATCTGGAATTCGGTAGGGAAGATAAGTTTCGTTTTTTGTTTTTATTTTTTCTTTGGGCGGGTGGGGGGGATTTCGAACAAAGAAATCATTCCCTACGTTAAAACAAGAAAATCATCTTTATTCACCTTATTTACCCGATTAAAAATTTAGGAATCTCTTACAGCCTGCATTTTTTACGTATTAAAAATCATTTCAGAAAAAATTTAGAAACATTGTAACATGTATCGACTGCTGGAGATTTCCGTTACAAGTTCACGTAGAAATTTAAAAATAAGGAATTCTGTTAAATAAAAAAATGTTAAATTTGAAAAAATAGTGGGTCCTTCCTGCTTAAGTTTATATCTATACACAGTTCACGACGATAATAATAATAAATAATAGTAGTAACAATGATAATAATAATAATAATTGTAACAGTAATAACAATAATAATAATAATAAAATTTAAAAAGAACAATTAAAAAATATATATATACTTTAAATCAAAAACTTTAGTAACGCTACTGAATAAAAAAGAAAAGATCAAAATGTTCGTTCCTAACCGCTTTTTTTTTTTATTGATTAGGTTACAAAAGATTAACGTTATATGTCGGATTTTGAATATTTTTACACACTACACACATGCTTATTTAATAGAGGAAATCGACGAATTTACTAGATATAAAGAAAAAATTTAACCATGATTGAAATAAGAAACTTTACCTGGTCATTTCTCAAGAGAAAACGTACGATATCTTAAACGTTAACGCGATCGTCATGCCTGACGCATAACTCTGAATACTACTTCCGCGTGGCGCGATATGTGTAAAAATGATGTTGAAACATAATGATCCAGTTAGCGGCTAGCACAGTAACTTCGAGGCAGGTAAAAAATTAAATAATAATAATAATGGCAAATACAATGAAATAAAAGAGCTACCGCGTACACGGGTTCTGGAATAACCCTTCCGGGCCAGGTAGCCCGGTTCACTTCCCTAAACAATTTGGACCGAATGTGTTCTACCCCGCGATTCAACCATTTTTTTTAATCAAGCTTTTTTCTTCCTAATCCTTCGGCCTCATCTATCTCTCTTCTCCCAAATACGCACCATCTCTCTTTCGTGCACTCACCATTCGACACGCACTCGCACGTTAGTCTCATATTCAGATTCGCCGTCTGTTGCACACATGTTCTCTGCGCAACTGAGAAACAGACGGGATTAATGCGATCCGTAACCTTCCGAGTTAATAGGGTTACAGTGTGTGTGCGGTTAGACTGGTAACGGCGTCTCCAGGCAAAAGCGACAAAAAATATTCAAAATTTGCCGTTCACGGTGACACCCTTCCTCCATGTTGTCTGAACAACTGCATGCAATAATTGATATCAGCGCGCAATTTACAATGAAATCACGCAACAATGAAATGGTGTGAAACGAGTAAAGTCGAGAGGATAAAACGTCGATCAGTCGGAATATGAGATGAAGAATGTTGAACGAGAGAACTTGTGAGAATATATCCGGCAAAAGGAAAATCGGAAAGCACAAGAAATTCGTAAAAAAAACGGATACTGATAAGAAAACTCTGATAATAGCGGTAAATGTACCGCGATCGGAATCCGGAATTTAAACCTTTAATAATGTCCACGAATTTCTTGAGAAATCAAACTTTATCCTTCATGTAGACACACACATTTACGGCGGCAAAACAAATTCAGTGGGGACAACTGCTCCAAGGCATAGATACACACAGTATCCGATTGATAGAAGCATCTAAACTGTTAGGAACTGTTTCGTTCCGAAATATTCTTGAAATTAATGGGGTTCATACAATCAGGCAACACCACGTTTTATTCTCGTTTGTACGATAGCGAAGTTGTTATCTTTTTTTAATTAAAATTCACCCGAACACTAAAAACTGAAATTAGGTTCACATTAATATATTCACAAAAATATCGTTTGAAAAAAAAAAGAAATTTCTCGAAATATTTCTGTTTAATCGTAGGCGCTAAGAGAGAGGCACGTATTATAACTGTTTTCATATACTATATTATGTAACGATAAATTTACAAAAATATTATTTTTCGCATTTATAATATTCAACATTTTCATAAATTTAGTACCGCTTTATTTCACTAGCCAAGATAAATTTTGGGAATATTTCGAAATCGACCTCATTGGAAACATTTTAGATTGCGTCGTTCCGATTGGATAGGCAACAGACGTATTTTATACGTATAATATACGCGAACAAGTATCTATTCGCAGGTATGCGACTAGTTAGCCCTTATAACCGTTACCGGTTTTTTTTTCGTTTTTAGTAATTTTTCATATAGTTGTTGCAGTTTGAAGCACATTCGAATCCCTGCTTTAACTACACTATCACCCGTGCCGATTATCGTCTGCCGTTGTTTAAACCCCGCGCCTCTCTCTAATTTCAATTAGAAACAAATAATCAAAATAGATTACATGTTTCGTTACCAGAAGCTTTTGTAACTAATCAGGACGCGCGAACATTACAATATGGACGAGTCTCCGGCAGTGCCCATTCGAAGTAAGTACGTGCTTCGTAGAATAACTCGTTTTTCGAAACGACCAAGGCTTCTCTGCTCAAAAAGTACTATCAGCCAACTGCAACAATTTAATCCTAACGAGGACACAAACTACATTCGGCTTTTCGCTACTGTCCTGCCAGAGAGAATTTGTTGTCTGCTCTGTAGTGAGGGAAATGTAGTCGGCAGTGTGGCCCTCCAGTGATTTCGTTCTCTTCTGTATCACCGCAAGCGAACAACAACCGCAGATTGCTGAAATGTACGCGACATAAAGAATCCTCTACGTGGTCATCGGTACAAAGAGATGGAAACGTGAAGGACAGAGATAGCGATACTTTTAATTAATTCCCGCCGAATACCACCACACCGTTAGATGACTTTCTGTGCAGACACTACCTCACTTCTGATATTGGGCCGGACTTTTACTCTCTGCTTTTCTCCCTCTTCTTCCTATTTCTCTCTCTCTCTTTTAATTTTTCCACGTCGTTTCCCGTATCTCAGTGGCGGACAAAAAATTCGCCCTTCTCAAGCTCCTTTTCACGTTTCCCCTTTGTTTCTGTCGCGTTGATTGACTAGAAGGAAAGAAAAAGAAAGAACAATTCCGGCTAAATTTTATGCCAACTTGGTTGTGCCGTTGAAATTCACTTCAGCTATATATATGTATATATTATATTATATACATATAGATACGTATATATATATATATTTATAGTCTGTGCCGTATTAGTTAAAGTCGATAGATTCGAACCGGATTTATCGCATATTCTATAGGCAAGTCCAACGCAGACAGAAATGGCCGAGAAAAATGAGTACGCGGAACGATCGCTCCATTTTTTATGCTACAGCATCGCCGTACGTGCGGTAGGCGAAATGAAGTAGAAAAAGCCAGTCAGTAGACGGCATTATTATAAGTAATAAGTTGGTAATCGACCCTCGAAGCGGTTAAGCTGGATTTTCAATTTTATCGGGAAATTGTTAGCCCCCGAGTCGGTCGGCGCGATGGAAAAGCGCAAGCCGGCGAGGAGCTGAGGAGGAGACGAGCAAAAAGCCAGAGAGCGAGTAACTGATTGCTATTTCATTTGGAAATCGAGGGTTGCGGATCATCGGCAGGACGGAAAATACCAGAATAAGACGAGGATGTGGAAGATCGGGCCGAGCCTGGTGTGCATGGTTGGCGAGATATATTCAATTTTTCGGTCAACTAAATATTTTTATAATATTTCCCGAATATAAACCCGTATTCCGCACCGGTTCCACTCTTTCTTCACACGCGATCCCCGCGAAACATTATTCTTCCTACCTTCCCTTCCCCGGAAAAACTTTCCCCGCCTCGCCCACGTGTCCTTTTTCATCGTCCTTTTTCTTCGCTTCAATTTCCCTCGCAAACCCGCTCAGTTTCTCTCTCTCTCTCTCTCTCTCTCTGTCGGGCCAGTTCGACGGTCTGCGCTCGCCGTTCGCGTTATTACTTTACACACAGTATATTCCCGTATTATCCTTAGCGGCAACGTGTAGCGAAGAGAGCTGGTTGTCTATTTATACGGGCCACTAGGCGCCGAAACCGGAATAAGCGGAAAGAGAGAAAAAACATCGAGGCTATATATTCGTCGCTGCACCGAAGATCCTTTCGGTACAGATAAGGAAAAATAAATACCGTATACGCTGCGGCCGCATATATGTGTACACACCCGTAAGAGAATATATAGAAAGTCGGCGCGAGACATTTTTCTCCGCCCCCCTCCCATCGTTGCTTATTATTTGCCCGTGCATTCTGATGGCGCGATGTCTGTTCCGAACACGGCAAAATGTATATTTTTATATCGATGTTGGGCGCTCCCGTTGCAGCAACAGCTCTGGCTGGCAGCGCCGCACGCACACCTTCGTACACGGACCCAGTATTATTAAAGCGGGGCCCATGTTACATTTTGATGCTGAGTAAATTGGATGGCTTTCGGAATTTTCGGAGCAGCTCGAACGGACTTAAGCACATTATTACACTATACATCTCGACGTATACGCTGCGGCTTTCTTTCGACTAACTTCAGACCCCGGCCGCAGCGACAAATTCCCCGTCCCACATTTGTCCCGGTCCGCTCCTCTCCGTCCACCGTTATCCATTTCCCCAGAAATGGACTTTACTAGTCGACTGACTTTTTCTGTGTCTATTATATGCAATTATTCATGTCCTCTGCGCGGCGGCGCTATCTCTCGTCTGCGCCTCTTTGAACTTTTCCAATTTTTTTCCAAACTTTCTCTAAACCGATACAATATGATTCGATGTTTTTCCCATTTCCCCGGTTCCGCGACGTATACGCGCGCACACAACATACCTATAACGAGAGAGAAGGTCGTTTATTTGTGTTATGTACGTAATTTCCCAGAATGAATTTTTTCACCGCTTTTTCCCGATAAAAAATATTCCGCGCTAGCGTTGCTTAAACTTTTTGTAATTACTATATTTACTTCTTTTTTTTTTTGTCGATTTTTCCAACTCTCCGGAAAAGTATATCGTTTTTGATTATTTTTGTAGGATTTAAAACGAGTAGTATTAAGTGTAAAATAGTATAAGTCCCATCCATTCGTGATAAGGTATCATTGACTGCGTAATTATTAAGCTTTTCATAATGTACTTAAGAGGGTCCCTCCTAATGGGGATCTGATGAGAATACTGCTGAGGCCAGTTCCTTTGTTACTTGGGATCTGCCTTTACTTTCCACCAGATCTGTTCTAGACAAGTTTAAAATTGTAAAGCGATCAGCGGTTTCGGTACTAATACGCAATAAATATATAGACATTTGGCGACCTCGTATTACAGTCTGATCAAATTCGATCGATCGATAATTTTAAGCTAACTTAAATAATTGATTTTACGAATAAAAAATTAATATTCTCTGGAATGTTTGTACACGGGGTGTTGGAAGTGGGGGTTAAACCGCTCCTATTAGAACTGAAATAGTTATTATAAATACACAAATATCTAAAAAAAATCAAAAATTTAAAATATCGATGAGTTTTTAGGATGTTCTTACCTTAAAAACAAAAAATACGCTCCATATTTTTAGGTACTTCATTAATATCTTAAGGAAAAATTTTTCATTACGAGTATAATTAATAACATATGTAATTTTTATTAATGTTCATATACATTCATTTATGTAAATTATTAATATATAAATCAAATTAACAGTATGGATATTAGTGAAAAATTTATTGTTATTTATAAAATAAATATACGAAGAAGAAAATTTTCAAAACCACCCCCTTTTCAAAATTCTGGGCACAGCCCTGTGTCTAGAATATAAAACACGTTCGTATTGATTAGGTTCCTTCCTTTTGAGTTTTCTTAGCCGTTTTGAAATATCGAGAAACTGGTTGGCCTCGATATTCGGATGAATTTTTTGCGGCCATCTTTGCGGTTATTCCCCTAAACAGTATGAAGGTTTTTCGTGCCAGCGTTAACTATGTTTACTTTTAAAATTACTTTTTTGTTCTATGCTCTCTTTTTGGTGGTACATCATAACTGCCCGTCACTTATGTAGGGGCTTTACTGTATATGTCCCGGGGCTACATTTTGTTTTATTTTTAACATGAACTTTCAAGTCCCGATCGACATCGGGATAATTAGTAGCATCGTAGCATATTTGGCTTTTACGCTAACAGGTAGTTTACACGTTCATTAATAATACCGAGAACAGATTCAGTTTCGTTTAATAGTTCAGCTATATTTTTTTTTTTTTGGGAGGGGGGGGGGGTCAACTATGAACATTAACCGAACGCTAGTGAAACTTTTAAAATAATTATTAGTGTGTAGCAATTACGAGTAAGAAGAAATATTTGAAGAAAGAATTATATTTTACGTAAACTATTTTAATCTGCTACATTTTAGATACCTCTTATGTTGCATTATAACGGAAAAAATAAAAATACCGAATTTGATAAACATTATTTTTAAAAATAAATACATCAACATAGAAAAGAGAAAGATAACATTTAAGCAAAGTGTAAAATTAAACTAGGCATCAACAAACCCCAAAAAAATTCTAAATCGACTTCTTCTTATGATTCAAATAGCGAATAAATTAACAACCGTAAATTGTTTTTTTTTTTCTCTCCAAGCGTTGACACGAACAGAGAAGAAGCAACGATAGTGTGTACCACCTGTCAATTTGTCCGAATAAATATATTAATATTATTCTTTGTCTCCTCTAAAATGGAAGTAACCCCCATAGGGGAAAGCATCTTTGCGAGGACACATGATTGTTGCAAAGACATTCGCATGTAGTGCTCAAAACTGTACAGGGACAAGTGAAGAAAAAAAATAAATTTTTTTTCCATCAGTTGTGTGATGGGCAAGGCAAGACGGTGATTTTAACGGGTTTTTAGATAACAACACGCTGAACGGGAGAGGCGACTCTTTTTTCTACTTCGCCCTTAATAACGATCAGGGTTAGTACACAAAAATGCACGAGTGTAAGCATGATAAAATTATGAAAAGGAGCCAGCGATATTTAAAGAGAGTCGATCTTATATAGATAGTTTAGCTTGTTATTTTTATCGTAAGTAAAAATTAGGAAATATAGATTTGAAAGATTAAAAACCCGATTTGTTTGGTACAAGTGAAAAATTCGGAACTTTAAAATCGACACATCTAAATGCACATAGGCGCCGCAGCTGCCGAGAAGGTATATATAGTCACGTTGAGCTAATAAGTATTTTATCGCTAACGGTGGGAAATTCTAGAAATTATTGAAGAAGACAGGATGCATTATTTTTAATTATGCTTAACATCTTCCATTAAAAAAAGTTCTCCTTTGTAAGAAATGTACCTCTCGGTTTTGGTTCTATGTTTTCTAGGTGTATGTCGGAGAAACAGGGCAGTGATTCGCTTATCCAGCTCGGTAGGGAAACGTCCAAATTTATGAAGTTGTAAATTGTTTTTAGCGCAATTGGTGTATTAAAAAGGTTTGTTGATGACGTTAATTTGAAAAAGAAGGTAAAACAAATATTTCGATTTATTGTATTTTGCGCTGCTCTAGAATTTTCGGTTGCAAGCATTGTCACACGAATCTTTCTGAATTAAAGATGCAACGTCTAATTAAATATTTTTTGGACGGAAACAAGATTATAGTATTTCTTGATGGTAAACCAAGTTTCACTCTGTGGCAGAGCTAAGTCATGACGAAATCTTAAAAAAGTACTCGTATTAATTAAAGTAATAAAACTGATCGGGAACGTAACAAAATAAAAAAGTGATTTGACAATTCTCTCTAAAATGATCTCTGGGTTCCGATTAAATAAAATACAAAAATATAGTTCCTCTCTCCTTGAATTTCGCCAGAGCTAAAACGTTTAATTATTATCTTTAGGCCTAGGAAATCTGTTATTCCGAATTAAATTCGCTCGCTAGTTTTTCATGAAACGCAGTTAATATCCGCGCCGGCCCCCAAATTCTAATGCCCCTCCCCCTTGTTTAGATTTTACTTATTGACGCGCATTACTCAATATAAGCACAGCGATGTGTAAATGTACGGTACAAACAGACGGTTTGCTGAGCTGAAATTTTTTAAAAATCGCCCTTTTCATCGCCTACACACAACATTGCGGATACGATTGCGCTGCTTTTTTTTTCGGCTTTTCCCTTCGTTGTTGTAATTAACTCTCCCGACAATTGTTTAGTCTATTACATGTTACATCTATTTCAAATTCTAAAATTTATCACATTAATGCTACTGATCAAGACCGATGGGAAACAGCAATTCTTCATTGTACCATACTAAAACTTTTTTATTGTAAAGAAAAATGGGCTTTTTCATAATTTCGTAATGTCTAAACTACACAACGCATTCGATTATCGATATATACGGTTTAATTAAAACGACTTCACTTCTACTACGATGAAATTTAAACCAACAATAATTTTTATGCACATTCGGTCAAAGTACACTACAAGAAACCCTATAAAGATAAATTTACTAGAACACACTTATACATGTTTATAATACATTAAAAAAAAAAAAAAAACAAGAAAAAAACAGTAAATTGTATACGTTAGAGAGAAAACGGAAACTACAATACTATTTGGACATATCTTAAGTGGATCAAATCATATCTAAAAATACTACTTGAGGGTAAAATTGTGGCCGGGAAGAGATCGAGAGGTAGACGTCAAATTTCATCGATGGATAATCTTAACAACTGGTTCAACTGTTCCTCATTAGAACTTTTCCGAACAGCTGTTGATAGAAATAAATTCCAATTGTGGATCATCGCCAACCTTCGAGACGGAGACGGCGGATGAAGAAGAAGAAGAGAGATGACTACTTTAGTCCAACCTTATCTTTAACCTTTCGTTGGTCGCTCGGTGAGGGAATCCCCACCGTGTAAAATTTACTCCGACGGTGCCAGTTTACGCGCGGAATTTTGAAACAATTATAACTTTTTAAAAGATAGAGTTGGAAAGCAACATAATTAATAAAAAAATCAGTTATGTTATTAAATTAAAATTTCTTTATTTAACGAGAAGATTTTATATTATCATTTTTAAAATTATTAATTAATTAATAAATATTGAAAAACAGTCATTATTCTAATTATTTTTCTACATACTTGGCAACGTTGCGAACTAAATTTTACCTACAATTGTGTTCGTGCAGTGAGGGAATCCCCACGATTTCACGGTCCACTCATAATAAAAAATTATTATAAAAATGAAACTAAAGTAATTACAACTATATAAATATTTTAGATCGACTTACGCAATATATGAATAGCTAAACTATTTTAAGTAAATTATAAGTAGTTTATTAAATATTTTCAATTTAAAAAAAAAAGGCGGGGATTCCCTCACAGCACGACCAACGCGAAAGGTTAAGAACGTCTTTTTCTTTTGTCGTGAACTAATCATTAAATGTTTTTCTGATCTTTATTGTAATTTCCGCTTTGCAGTCGCTGCGAATGATTGAGACGGCCGCGTCAGTTGTAGGTGGAACGGGGCTACCATCGCGAAGAATAAAGATACGATAATGTATTGATATACGATATATGAAGATTTGACACACGGAGAGAAAAATACGATAAAAAAATAAATGTTTAAACTGTCAAGTATTTTGTTTCCCGCTTTTTTTTCTTTTTTTTTTCCTTTTTTTTTTTTTTTTTTTTGGTGGGTAAATTAACAAAGTCAACCCAGCTGAAACGGCAGACTATGGTGAAAATTCAACTACTACCGTCATTTTTAAAGCTTTAAAATGCCTTACTCGTATTTCTCTTTTAATCAGGGGCGGATCTAGTGAGACATTTTAGGGAGGGAAATTATGTAATTACCGTAACATCTTGTACTATACAGCAGACGGTAGATTTCAGAGAAATACCCCTTGTGTTTCATAAAGAAAATCAAATAACGACCACCTCTTTAGAAATTTAAAATCGTTTTAAAAATACATAATTATTACAATTTTTAATTTAAATTTTGTTTTACTTTTAGGGGTGAAAAAAATAAAACGAAATTATAAAATCATACCAAAAAGTGGTAATTTAGGATTTGAATAGTAAATAACTAGAAAAAATAGAATGTTTTCATTTTTATTAGTAATCCGATCCGAATTGTTTGTCCGTGAGCAAGTAAAACAAACATCTCCTTTACATTGCAAAATAAAAATTAAAAATAAATAAATAAAAAATCAACGACATTTAAAACGGAATAAAAACGTAACATTAATAGTTTTATAGTATTATAAAAAAACAAATCTTTTTATCGAGGTTTTATTCTTTTGGGAGGATGTCCTCTATCTCCCAGCCACTGTTTTAATAGAGAACAAAAGAAACTTCTTCATGATGTAAATTCTCTGCCATTGCTGAAGAATATACGGATCTACATACGAGTCAGACACACAAACACAATAAAAATAATCTTATCGCAATTAGTAGAGAGCGCATGGATTGTACCGCTTTATTCCGATTTACAGTAGATCATATTGTTAATAGAGTACGCGAAACCGAAAATCACATCATCGAATTGTCACCATTGTACATATAGTTATATTTTATAGATAAGCTGTAACTTTTATGCTAAATAACGTTCGTAAGTAGATAGATTGTCGTACGCGCGTGTTTAAAAAAAAAAAAAAAAAAAAAATGGCCATTGCTTCTAACAATACCCCTAAATTTTAATTTTTCATTTAAAAAAAAGGTAAAAAAAACATGCAGTTAATTCAGTGGAATATAAGTGGCATAAAAACGCATTTTGGTGAACTAATAACGATACTAGTCAAACACAACCCAACAGTAGTTGCTATCCAAGAAACTCGCCTACGACCGCATCACAAATTTAAACTCAAAAATTATAATATATACCGTTTTGATTATCCAGGAGGAGAAATATCCTGCGGTGGAACCGCATTATTGGTAAAAAATACTACAACATCTACCCAGATAAATCTTCAATTAGGAAATTTTCAAGCAATAGCCATCTCTATTGACACACCTTACTTTTTTCCCAAGAAACTCACTATTTGTAGTATCTATATCCCTCCCCATCAACAAAAATAACTGTCGACGAGCTAGAGCGACTATTTAAGCAACTCCCTTCTCCATATATAGTGTTAGGTGACTTTAACGCACACTCATACACATGGGGATCAAGCTCTTCAAATAATCGCGGAAATATTATCGATAAATTCTTAACAAAAAATAATACATTTCTTTTAAATAATGGCTCCCACACGCATTTCAACTTATCAAACGGCAATACATCGGCAATCGATCTGTCATTTTCTTCTATAAATATAGCACATTTGCTACAATGGTCAGTACAAGATGATTTGTACTTTAGTGATCACTTTCCCATTAGTATTTGCATGCCATTTCAAACCCAAAACCAAACTCCACGTAAACAACCCAAATGGCAAATAAACAAAGCAAATTGGAACCTTTATAGAGACCTATTTCAACAATCAGAGTTTTTAAACGAAACTCCTGAATTTTTTGAAGTGAACGAGGTCGAAACTATTGTCAAAATGTTTACTGATTCCGTTATAAAAACAGCCCAAGATAGCATTCCAAAATCATCCAATAATACTCCAAAAAAAACAGTACCATAGTGGTGCGATGAACTAAAAATAGCAATTAATGACAGGAAAAAAGCTTTACGTAAGTTTAAAAGAAATTCCTCACAAGAAAATTTAATAAACTTTAAGATAAAACGCGCCCGTGCATGCCAAATAAATTTACTCAAACAAAGAGAAAGCTGGACAAATTTGATGAAGTCAATTGTACAATAACATTAATCTGACGTGGAAAAAATACGTAATTTCAAAGGTTCCTTCACATCTTTAAATATCCCACATATCCAACTGGAAAACAACATTATAACTAGTACAGATGATATTGTAAACCACCTAGCACAAAATTTCGCGAAAGTTTCCGCGACAAATTCATATCATCCCACATTCCAACATCTCAAATCGTCCATAGAGTCAAGTCCATTAAATTTTCAGTTAAATAACTCAGAAGAATACAACGCTGCCTTTTCTATTGAAGAACTTAACCAGGTATTAAAACATCAAAAACTCCTCTCCCGGTCCAGACGACATCCACCCGTTTATGCTAAAACATCTGTCAGACCAATCGAAAATAAACCTTTTAAATCTTTACAATAAAATCTGGACGTCTGATTCCTTCCCTTCCTCTTGGAGAACAGCTACAATAATTCCGATCCTGAAACCGGGAAAAAATAACTCCCTTGCGTCTAGTTATCGTCCAATATCCCTAACACCAGTTCCGTGCAAAATATTAGAAAAAATGGTTAGTAAACGTCTAATCTGGTACATCGACAAAAATAAAGCGTTAAGCACCTGCCAAATTGGTTTTAGAAAAAAAAAGGTCAACCGTAGATCATCTATTCAGCCTCCAAAACGAAGTCCTGAATGCATTCCACAGCAAACAAAGCGTACTGTCTATCTTCTTCGACCTCGAAAAAGCCTATGACAAAGCTTGGCGTTTCAAAATTATTCAAAAACTTCATCTTATTGGAATAAGAGGACACCTCGGATTCTTCATTATAAACTTTCTCACTGACCGAACTTTTAGAGTAAGAGTTAATAATACATATTCCCACTTACACACTATTGAAAACGGTGTTCCTCAAGGATCAGTGTTAAGCACTATCTTATTCATACTACTTATAGACAGCATAAAAGAAATCGTCTCACGTCCAGTGTCACTAAGAATTTTTGCCGATGACATAAACATCTCAATACGTACAAATAACTTAAACATTGCTCAAAAAGTTATACAAGACACCTTAGATCTCCTCCAAAAATGGGCGGATATAAATGGATTAGTCTTCTCAGAATCTAAAACCCACTGTGTTTTATTTACTAGAAAGTATAAATCCCAAAAACCAACTCTTAAATTCAATGGACGTACTCTCGAAGTCAAACCATGTACTAAATTTCTTGGGCTAACCTTTGACAGTAAATTATCTTGGACTCTTCACTATCTAGGACTTAAAAAAGACTTAATGAAAACCCTCAATATAATTAAAACTATTAATAAGCCCAAATACGATCCATCCAGAAAATTACTAATGCAATTATCTAGATCTCTCATTCGGAGTAAAATCGAATATGGATATCCAGCTCTCAATAACGTATCCGACAAAACCTTGGCCATCATAAAACCAATACAAAACGCAGCCATACGAATGTGTATTGGAGCTTTACGATCCTCACCAATAGATAGTATTTTCTGCGAAGCAGCTGAACTTCCCCCACAATTTAGGAAAAATTTGATCACAAACAGGTTCCTCCTATCTGCTATAACTAACCCAACAAATCCAATACAAAACTTGATAAATTCGTACATTAAAAACCCTTCGCGGCAGGCTGAAAAACCAATCACCGATTTTCTGTCTTTTCTAAAAAATAATGAGCTCAATTTTTCAAACCTGAACCAAGAATATCCAAAATTTCCATTCTGGTTATTACAAACACCAGACATAGATTTTTCTTTAATAAACTACAGTAAATCCGAAGTGCCACACTATATAATTAAAAATCGTTATCACGAAAAAGTTACTAATTTTCCAAATTATGTGCCATGTTTTACAGATGGGTCAAAAATCGGAAATCAATATACTGGATATGCTTTTTCTATCAATGGAGAGGTTAAAAACTTCAAACTTCATAAATGCTCTTCCAACTATACAGCTGAATTAATAGCAATTTTTCACTGTTTGAAAAGCATAAAAACGAAAGGAAAAAGCAAAAATTATCTAATCCAAAGCGACTCAGTAAGCTCACTAACATCTATCCTGAACATTTTTTCAACAGACAAATTTGTCCAAGATATTCACCAACAACTAAACAAGCTAAAATCTCGAAATATTAATATCAAATTAATGTATATACCCAGTCATATCGGAATCCAGGGAAACGAAATAGTAGATAACCTGGCCAAAACCGCCTCTACACCCTCTCCTGTAACCTCCACCACAGCCATGGACATCAAACATTTACTAAATCAAACCGAAATATCAAATTGGCAAACATCACGGAACACAAAATCCCATAACAAATTATTTCAACACAAAAAATCCGTACATCCTTGGAAAAACCTCTCCCAACTAAATCGTCAAGAAGAATTAATAATCACCAGGCTTAGAATTGGACATACGAAACTCACCCATAATTACCTCTTCCAAAAAGTCGATAAACCTCCTTGTCAGTTCTGCAACTCCACCCCCATCACAGTCAAACACCTTCTTTACGAATGCCCTAACATTAATCAAATGCGTCTAGAACTAAAAATCCCTTTAAATAATACAACCATCCCTGACAACCAAGACGAAATTCAAAAAATTCTTACCCTGATTAGAAAACTAAACTTAACAACCAGCATTTAAAATACCTACCTGACACTGGGTGTAATAATCGTAGCAATTAAAAACACCCAGTATAAAAATAATAATAATAATAAAAAAAAAAAAAAAAAAAAAAAAAAAAAAAAGAGCGTTATAGTTGAAAAGCATTATTTCGTTTTTTTGTACAATAGAGAAAACAAAAGGTGATGGGCGCGCGCATTCGATAAAAATTAATAACGATTTAAGCGAAAATATTTCAATATTATTCGAAACAAAGTAAGTGCGGCTACTGAAAACCCGGAAATTACATTAAAGCTCAGAAGAATTGTGAATGATTATTTAACGGACAAAAAACAAGAAAAAAAAAAAACTTCGAATTTAGTGAGTAAAAAAAAAAAACCCAGTTTATTTCTACTATAAATCGTTTATTTATTTATTTCTATTTTAAAAAAGTGTCGCACGCGTACATAAATATATGTAGCCTGGCATATTTTTGAGTACGGATCTATCATCACTTCAGAGATAACACTGCGTTAGGTCGATTGAAAGCAAATTCGGAATTACACATATTTCCAGGACCTAAAAGAAGAGATCTTGGGATTTCGAATTGCAGCAAGATTCGGGGCGAGCAGTTATTGCCGTTAAAAAATAATTTCTTTTGAAGTTCATATTTTATTTAACAGTAATCTACGTTTTTTTTTTTAGAAAGAGAATTATAAAAGAAGTTTATGTTTTTTTTTTTTGTTATCCAAATGAATTAACAAAATGAACCGGAAAAAACAAAAAAAAAAAGGAAGAAAGAAGGAGGAGTAAAAAGAACAAAAACATCCCAAAAAGACTATGAACAATTAACGAAATTGCAAAATAAAGGTTCGCAAACGAACTTTTCTTGTTCCTAAATCGATTCACGCCGTTTATCTATTCGGTTTGATTTACGTTCATTTTATCTTCCGTAAGAAGGCGAATTTGAAACATTCCGAGAGCCCACGACGGTCTGCCCCACTTATTAAAAGTACGTTCACTTCCTCTGTCGCGGACTACTCAAAAAACTCGTGTCGTCGAGCTCAAATTTTACGCCACCTCAAGGTTGAGTTTGCGGGGGAAATTACGATTACCAGCGCTAGTCGTAGTAGACGAGATCTTTTTACGGTTAGCGATAATAATGATGAGTAATGATAGGAAAATAATAATAAGCGTCGGGGGGAGTAATAATCGAAGAACAATAAAATGTGCAACGAAATCCGATTTTCATAAATCTCAAATAACGCCCTCCCGCTGAACTCTTGCAGTATCCATGGCATCGTGCATCGTGCATCGCGCATCGAGGGTAAACTAGAACAGGCGCACCATTTATTCTTCATTCGCATTAGGAGACGTGCTTTCTTATTATGGCCTTTTATTCAGTCCGAGTATGAAATTGGACGAATCGTCTAGAATAAAGATGAGATATTCTAAACGAAATAAAAGCCGCTGCTGACGGCTTTTCGCTGTGCCTCCAGACTACTGCGTACAGCTCGATGCCAACGCCGACAAACCAAATCGTCGTTATTTGTTTGTTGTTCGGCGGAATTTTAAAACAGTTCGGAAGACAAAGACGAGAAAAGATCATCGCGCAACGCAGCCGAAACGGAAACAAAACATGTCCCCGTAAAAAGTTTTTTTTTTTAATGTTTTTTTTTTATTATTATCGGTTTACACGGAAATATGATACGACGGTGGGCATAATAGAACTGACCGAGTAGCAAAAAAAACAGAGAGACTGACAGAGTGTAAAGCTGCCTAGTTGATCAACCCCACAAAAAAAAAAAAAAGTAATCAAAAAAACATTACTAGGGGCTTGCGCGAGCCTCTCTTTAATTCTGAATCCTGTTAAAATATATATATATATATATATATATGTAGTAATTATTCATACACTCCTCGCTTTAAAAAAATGGGTATTACTTGTAAAATTTAAAAACGTTTAGAAAAACATACCTGCAATGTTTTTCTGCATTGGCTCCGTATTAAGAAGCGTGTCCTCTTAATTTAACGAAAAGTTTAAATTTCACAAAACTAAATTTTTATCAATTCTTCAACTTCCATACGAGCGTTCGATCTCTTTACTACGTGTAATAAATCAAAAAATTATGTTAAGCGAAGTTACATTTATTATTAATTACTTCATCTCGGAACGAAAATTGGCTCGCATTTAAAATTAATCCGAGGTATTTCTACGAATTAAGTAAAAATCGTTTTTTTTATGAATCGGGAGTACACTACGAAATAATACACATGTAAGGCCACTTGGTGAGAAAGAACTGCTAAGAAGGAAATGTATTAATTAACAAGCATGGAAGCATTTCCCACTGCCAATTTATTTTATTGGGGAGATACGTCTAAGATATTTCAGCGTGCAATGATTTATTGGCGCCTTTAAAGATATTTCTGTTGCGATGAGAGCGAAGACGATCATCACACAACAGTCTAAACTGTTTCCAATGAGGAGCCATTAATTTTCGAAATGTTCGTGGCATTTGTGGGGTTTTTGGATAGCGAAATAAATCAGTACTTGTAAAAATGCGAAACATAATATTATAAATGATAATATTTTTATAAATATCCATAATCTGTATATATACAAAAACAATTATGTGTATAGCGATTATAATTACGGAGAAATATTTTAAGAAAATTATCTAACGAAATAAATGAGTACTTGTAAAAATGTTAAAAATAATATTGTAAATACGAAGAATAATGTTTTTTATAAATGTCAATGAATATACAAAAAAAAAATTATGATATATAGCGACTAGAAATATTTTAAGAAAATTATTCTTTTTTTCAACCGATATTTTAATAAAGATGAACGAAACTAATTTCAGCTTTCAACGCCATTTCTTTTAGACGAATTTAAATTAAAAAGCCGCGTAAAAACGAAGAAAATGTGATGTTGCCTGATCGTATTATCATAAGCCCCATCAATTTCGGGAATATTTCGAAACGAAACGGTTCCTCATTGGATACATTTTAGATGCTTCTATCTATAGACCAGCGGTTCCCAAAACCTCTGGGGTCCGTAATGTTCCCATAGAGAAGTTCCAAAAAAATTAGTATTTAAAAAACACCAATCTTTATTATTATTCTTCTTCTTCTTCTTCTTCTTCTTATTATTATTATTATTTTTATTATTCTTATAATTATTATTATAGTTATTGTTGTTGTTGTTGTTATTATTATTATTATTAACATTATGATTAAAAAGTTTTAAATTTATCCGAAATTGTACTGATATAAATTATTTTCTCTACTACTCTCCAAATTTGACAGTTTCATTGGTAATTTAAAAGCCAGCTTCTATAATACGTAATTATTGTAATGTATATTTAAGAATTTTCATTTTACACTACTTAATATTTTGAGGTTGCATGAATATTAAGAAGCGGTTCGCATCATGAAAAAGTTTAACTGATCATCGAAAAAATGGATCGTCTGTTTTAGATTCATTCGAATTTTCAATATGCCGAGACTACCATTCGAATTTGTTCTTATTTGCCGAGTTTCGTAAAGTTTGAATTACCCATTACTATTATTATTTTATCAATTACGTCACCTTCACGCCGAAGATAATACGTAAAATTATTATATAAAATTTTTCCGGTCAGTTTATGTGAAGTATTGTTTTCGTAAAATTATTCAAGTGCGCGAATTACAAGGCGTCGTCAGCGGACGGCGATTAGAAGTTCCTGCGCGCGCAGCTTAAATTAAAAAATATGTAACAGTTAAAATTGAAATCCAATTTTTTTTTTACATCATGAAAACAGTCTTATCGCAAACAATTAACTTAACAAAGTAGTGCCTGCGGATGCCTATTTGAAAAGAAAGGCTATTTCGATTTTTCCTCTTATCTACGCACGTTTAAGTATTCACGATTTATTAATACGTACGCGCAACTAATTTATTACGGTCATTCGAATCTTTTTCTTTTTCTTTTTTTTTTTGGCCACCATTAAACGCCATTTGACCACTAAATAATCATTTTTAATTTAAATTAATCTTTCAGTTTTTGTTTTAAATCAATCTGTACTTTTTTCGGCCGTCGCTGGAAATCGAACCCATGACTACTATCTTAGTAATCAAGCGTTCACGCCACCAGGATACCGCAACGGCTTCAATTCTAATCTTTTTATTTTTTTTTTTTTTCTAATCTTAAACATGAACACATTAACGAAATATTCAAATGAATATAAGCAATTTATAAATTAGTAATAAAAATAATTTCAAACTCACGATTACCACACGTAATTTTAATTAACAACTCTCCACTTTTACGAATATTTCGCACAGCGGTTACTTGCACGATTATCATACAAGAATAGAAAAATTATCAATGCCAATATCTTTTTAAAGGCATTAAACGGATTTCAATCGGTAGAGTTCGGTAATACCATGCTGGCTAAATTTCTCCTCCACAGTTCTCTCATCATTCCATTGTTGTCAGATTTATTTACTTTACCGGCTATCCGTGCTTCTGAACTTCAGTTATTATTATTTTCGCCAATTCAAGATTAATTATTGTCATCATTATTATTTATGGTTTTCTAGTTATACAGTGGACGCCGGTTATTCTGATCACGTCGGGATTTCAGGTCTTGATCGAAATAAGCGGCGATCATATTATCCGAAAATCGCATAGTCAATAGACTGAATCATCACTTAGGCTTTACATACTGGACATACGTCAGTATGCTTGCGAATTTTACTGTATTAATAAAATACACAGTATGTAGGCAATGGGTTAGTACGTAATATGCATCAATAATTCTTTTTTGTCAAGTGTTTTTGTCGATTTTTTATTTTTATTATAATATACAGCATTGGACTATTGAATTTCCTGTACAAAATTACCTCAAAACACAAAAAAAATACAAAATTACGCAAAAACCTATTCAGCAATATTTAGTAGTATTTTTCGTTTACAGTACACAATAAGCCGTTTAAGGAGCATTTTTTTGTTTTTTTAAATTAAAGTTGAAAGTTACAAACACATTCCGTTATGATTTTCCTAATTTTAAAAGTTACGGAAAAAGTAATTTATTTTGGTTTGCTTAGCTGCGTCTGTTGCTTTATTAAAAAATGTCTCTATATCGTATAAACTTCTATATTCCTCTTTTCCACCACCATATTCCTCCACCAAAGCTCTTCGGATAGTTGTCAAGGATTCGCGAACCTTCTCTTTATTTATTAGCTCTCTGTCTAGCTCTTCCTTTGCATCATCTTCGTTATTTTCATCGCCCGTGCCTTCTGTGTTCTGCATAACTGATTGCGCGATGTCCACATCATTCATGATTTCTGCAACTGATAATCCACTGTCACTTTCTAGTTTCTACCCATTCACTAAATTGTTCTTCTTCCATATCAGCAGGCCTTTCACGTTCGACTAGTTTTTCTGTTTTTTGTGGAGCAGATTTTTCCAACCTCTTGAAACAATTTAAAATGCATTTTTCGGAAACCATACTCCACTTGCAATAATTATTTTTGTAAATATGTGTCCAACCTTGATCGTAATAAACGGCGAAATTAAATTACCTGATCGTAAAAACTGACTAAAAACGCATATATTTTTGTGATTGGAATTCGTTTTTTTTTTTGATTTGATCATATTAAGCGGCTGATCAGATAAACTAGTGAACGCAATAACCGGCGATCACTGTACTTCCTTTTGTACGGCCCGTATATATATATATATATATATATAATATGTATGTATATACATATTAACGACTATGCCATTCTTAGCCACCCGGGTGTATTATATTATTTTTCGGCTCATGATTATCACTCTATATAAGATAACAACGGTTGAATGTTACGTTGTATAATGACTATGTTTGCATGTTCGTATGTTTGTCCTATATACGTTCCTGACCGCTGAACGGATCATATTCAAATTTTCAGAATGTATTTGCGTTGTCCAAACTAAGGTTTCAAGGTGTCACTAAGTTTTCTACCCCCTCTCCTTCACGAAATATGAGGTTTTAAGTAGTTGAGATTGCATAATAAAAAAAAAAAAAATCATTTTTATAAAATTTTAAATATAATAATTACCATGGTAAATATAAATTAAACGTAAAAATTAAAATAAAAATGCTTTTTTACAAAAAATAAATATCGACTTCAAGAATTATTATAAAAATTTAAAAATGCACTAAAAAGTAAAAAATAATTACTCCGATAAGAAAATATATATCAGAGTGATATACTCCTAAAGGTGATATTATCGTAATACTTATACAAAACATTAATACCTTAATTAGAGTCGGCATCAAATTCATGCTACAATATCTAGCAACAATTTAATGAACATTTAATGTAGTTTTTAACTATTATTATAATATGAATATGATGCCAACTCCAAAAAGTTAATGTTGTATAAGAATTACGATATCACCTTTAAGGGTATATCACTCTGATATATATTTTTTATCGGGAGTAATTATTTTTTACTTTTTAGTGCATTTTTAATTTTTTGTAATAAACCTTGAAGGCGGTATTTATTTTTTGTAAAAAAACATTTTATTTTACAATTTTTAACGTTATGCTTGAATTTTTTTCTTGTTAAAAATCAATTTTTTTCACATTATTCCCCATAATTAATACTTCAAAAAAAAACGATTTCTTTATTATTTCCACGGCAAAAACATCAAAAGCTACATTTCCATAGTAATTTGGCATATTTATGATATTTTAAGTCAATAAATCTAACTTGACGTTGAAACTAATCATGAATGAAAAGCATCCAAAAAGCTTCAGATAACTCAAAAACTACCGATCAGATCTTGATTAAATTTAAATGGGACCACCACATGGGAAGCACCACCATTTAAATAAAAGAAGAATCATCAAAATCGGTTCACCTAGAAGAAAGTTCTGTAGTAACACACATAAAAAAAAATAATAAAAAAAAAAAATACAGTCGAATTGAATACACCTCCTCTTTTTTTGAAGTCGGTTAAAAATGATTACCATAGTATGTAAATAATGAACTTTAGATGAGATTTTATTAATTTCTGGTATAAGTAAACACACAGCGTTCTTCTATTATTTCTCTTTTTGTGGTTATTGAAATCATTAAACCTCCATGACAGGATCTAAATATAGAAGCCGCCGTCCTTGCCTAGTTTCATTGCGAAGAGTTTAAAAAGAACGGCGGTGTTTTCTGTTATTTTTTACAGAGAAACAAAAACTGCTGCAACGGAATTTTTAATATTTGCTACCCCGCCGGGAATTTTATTTATACTCAAATTTTAAATTTTCACTGAACTACCTCGTAGTTTGCTGTTTTGATAATGTAAATTAATTTTAATAAATTGCTCGTGACGAAGAGGATAAAAGATATGAAGAAGATATTCTCTCTTAAATGTGTAATTATGTGAGATCACCGTGTGAATGAATGCCCCTTCGAAATGATGGCTGTGTGTGCGTAGTTGAGCGAAACTTTTTGTTAGATCACGACAGACAGATTATCGATAACCTATAATTAAACGTGAAACGTGAAGACCATGTTTTGTTGGACCATGATAAACATGTTTCCCTCAGAAAGAGGGGGAAAGAATCTTTACACATGTAAAACAAAAAATTTTTTATTAATTTCCAAGTAGAAATTTAAACGGGTATTATAATACACGGGCGAAGCCGTCGGTAACAGCTAGAATTTGTTTATAAAACACTATAATACCAACATGTTTCGAAGTGGCTAATTAAATAAATAATAATAAAGTAAATTGTTTTTTCGTTAAATAAAAGACGGTAGGAGGGGATCCGGGAAAAGGTGACATCGGTTTATCCCAGGAACGCTAAAAAGTTTTTTCTGCTCTTTAAATCGGAGTTACGGGTCTCGCTTGATTACTTTGTTGCCACGGGTTCTAATCGTCAATTTCTCATTATACGACTCTCGCAAAAAAAAATAGCCTCATCGAATGCTTAATCAGGAGAGGAGGGCGATTTTAGGTGCAAAATCGGCTGTGCTTTTAATTAGAAAAGTGACGTAAGCCGTTTTGACGTTTTTATCGGCATTTTGGTCGAAACCAAAAAAAAAAAAATAATAAGCCCGCCACATTAGACTACCGCACAAGTGCGCTAAGTGATAATAAATGGCGCTGTTATAATTTCGACGGCAAGTAAGCGCGCAGATGTCGACACTGGAGAGTGTAAAAACAGGTTGAATGTCGTCGAAGGGGTGTGAAAATCTTGGCAAACTGTCGAAACAAATATGTATCTATACTATTTTCCCATGCTACACCACCCTAGTGGCGCGAGGGTATTTGGGTAATGTAGCAGCGAAGCTCCGGGAGACGGTTGTTGATAATACGGGGCAGGTTTGTTTCCACAAAATAGGATTTTTTCCCTTCGTTTTTTTTTTAAATATCGCGAGGGTAATATTCGACGTAAACAACAACGAGCCCTGGTGAAGTGATAAAAAAAAAAGGTTAACCCTTAAAATAAATCAAATCAATCGAAGTTTTTTGAAGGGCCCAAATTATTACACAGCCATCACACGCTCTGAGGGACTATCATATTACTTTCGAAAAGTAAACTGATACCGCCGCGTGACGGCTAATAAAACAGATTACCGTAAATGAGATAACGCAATTTAACAGCAATTTCGAAGCGCGCGTTCACGCAAATTCTTTCAATTGACTGTCGCGGCGGTACCGCTGAGAATAATTCGGAAAAAATTCCTACATTACTGTCTCTAACCGAAAACGAGAATGACTGCAACAAACAGAAAAGAAAAAAAAACACACAAAAAATAAAGAATCGTTCGTTTTGAAACACGCGCCCGTGAAAAATTATTCAGCACATTTTAATCGTTGCGAGTTTAAGTGTAAATGTATAAAATAATAAAATTTTAAACGTAAAAGTAAATGAATAGTCCAGAAGCATTTTCAGCAATGTCGTCCCTTCTTCAGCTTGAAGTTGGTGAACTCGCAGAATCCAACAATAACATATATGTATATATAATAATAAGTTCATCTTTAGATAATTCAATCGGATGAATTCGCAGTTACATTACATAATTAATATTTTATAAGTATCGCGTTATACTTTTTGACTTTTTTTAAAATCAATCAAGTTCTTTCCCATTGTTCAGCTTTCTCTTTTGTAAACGAAGGTAAATCATTTATACCTCAATAGTGGTTTTTTTTCTCACGCTAAAGATGAGATATTATAAACATTTCTAGATGTTAATCCGTATTTAAGATGTTCGTTATCGCATTTATATGATTCTATTATTTATTATTATTATTATTACTACATAAGTTCCATCTATGTGCGAGAGAAGCGCGAGCGATGGACTATTGATACACAGATATGCTAACATTTGGAAATTAAAAATGTAGAAAACTATTTACAAACAAAAGAACAAATATTTCGTTCTATTTACTATTTCACAAACAGAATATACGCTATACATTTAAGGAGATTTATATTAATTTTAAATTTATTTATAATACTCGGTGAATCTTATAAGTACTATAAGTGTTCGTTGGTGTCGTGTTCAGAGCGACCCACCACCAATAATGGTATTCAGAGCGACCATCGGATTCTATTTATTATTATTATTATTATTATTATATTCGACTTGGACGATCATGTTCAGAGATTTTTATTACTATTATTATTATTATTATTACTATTATTATTACTATTATTATTATTATTATTATTATTATTATTATTATTATTATTATTATTATTATTATTATAATTATAATTCCTGTAGCGGAAATGACCATAACATACTAGGTATTAGTGCAATATTTCATGCTTTAAATTAGCATATTAATATTACCGACGAATAAGTAAAATTTCTTTACCTCTGGGAAGTATTAAAAGTGTGTGGATGTAGTTAAAATTTGAAGTACTGTAGATTTCTTAGATACAGCGCTTATATAAAATTATTGAAATACTAACAGCTGTTTGCACGTTTATAGATAACTAATAGTTATTCATTTATCTTATTTATTTTAGTTTGAAGTGTATGTGTAAATAGTAAATCCCAGTTATGTGATACTTACGACTTACCGATGTTTGAAATACACATGTGTTTAAATATTATACCGAATATGATAAAATTAAATTCTGTAAGCAGTGGCCAAATAATATTAATATTTATTTCATATTCAAATTGTACTCATAATATTTTTAGCTAATATTTGTTTGGCCGTTGCATTGTATTGCATTGTATTGTACCGGTTTTCATGTTTTACTTCCTAGCATTGTTTTTAGTACATAAATTTTATTTTATTATGCGTTTTGTAATCGTATCCGGATTTACTATCAATATAGTATCATTTTCATTTGTATAATAATAATCCCACTGCTCGCGTAGCCATGCGCATTTGTGGAACTTATATTTTCTTGTATTTTTATGTTAATTTAGTAAATACCAATAAAATTTGATTTGATTTGATTTGATTATTATTATTATATGCGAACTAGAGCGGCCAAGTTATTTTGTTAAAACTGCCAGAAATGATAATACATGACTAGAAACGTACTCATGTTTAGCCATTGCTATTTTATTTTTAACTAAAACTATATCGAGCATTTAGACAACGGTGCATTTTATTAAAAAAATTAAACCGGATGTGAGTACGTCTCCATTCATCTATTATCATTTTACATTAGCAAAAATTATATACATTGCCGCCTAGGAATTTTGCATTAAATTACATTTTTATAATATTGTATACTTTAATGTTAATGTTAATATATAGAAATATCAAGTTTAAAGTAAATAATAACGAATTTAGAAATTACATATAACTTATAAGAGAACCGTAACAGAATATATGATCGTAGTTCATTGTAGTAGTATATCAGAGATTTCCAGGAAATGATCTTCGCTGTCTGTTTTGGTCGCTCTGAACACGTAACCGTGTTCGTTACTATTTAAAAAGTAAAAACAACAAATCCGCACAATTTAGAATGAGAAGAAAAGAAAAAAGAGGCAGTTCCGGGCCGGATATTCCTTGATAATCAATTAGCTGAGAAAATGAAGATTATTATTCGGAAAAAGAACAAATTACGGTACTATAAAACGTCATATGATTTAATGTTTCTTGTTTTGTTTTTTTTGACGTATTTTCAAAATCACTACTTCTTTCGTTAAAAAAAAAAAAAAAAAAAAAGAAGAAAGAAAAGAAAACTACCGAAAAATAATATATCGAAAAAAAAAAAAAAACTCGCACTAAATGTATTTGCACATAATGTCGTTTCTGTTCATAATTAAAAGTTCCCTTGCGCGATCGATTACTAATAGCTCTCCCACGTTTTTCTAATAATGTTGGGTAACGGTCTCTCCCCGCGGTTGACGAGCCCAAAAAATAATATTAACAAAAAAAAAAAAGAAAATACCGGTGTAATATTTAAAATTTGTATCCGCAAAAATTAGCTCAATTTAAAATTATGTTAACTACCCTAAAAAGAGTTTTCAGGTTAATTTTATTCGATGTTTTCATTTAGTTCTCTTTTACGTTTTATTTGAAAAAATTTCAAAATTACAATATTTATCAAATAGCCAGAAATAACGAAAAATCGAGAACACTGCGACAGTATAATAATAAATAAAAAAAGAGAAAAACAACCGGTCCTAAGTCCTCGAGGTAATTTTATTGGTTTAACCAGTGATGAACAGGAGAGATCTTCAGATCTCCAAACAGGTTGAAGTGTCCAAAACAATTTGATCGGATGAGCGGAAGTTTAATTTTATTTCTGTTGCCGAACGCGTAAAAAGTCACTTGCGTTTTTAAATATTTATCGAAAAATTTAATTCCACTCAATTTCGATATTTTTATTTGTTTCGTCTAAAATGGCAACGACGCGCCGCCGCACTGTTTATTACACGTATACATATAGATGCGGTAATGCCGGGAAAAAGATGGGGGAACCTGTTCTTAATATTTGAATGGTGTGCGCAGGTTGCATTAGCATTTGTGTAACACCGGCAGTAGCACCGCGAATTAAATAGAGCAGCATCCGATTATTCTTAAAGGTCAGTCAAGGTGCCGGACACGCGAAACTGAGAATGCTCTTCATTTGATCTCTTAACCCCGATGATGTTGTCCCTCAAAGGCTGCCTAACCACGTTGCGACACTCGGATGCTGAACCATTAAATCAGGTGACGGAGGTCAAAGATAATTCGTTAACAGCATTTCGGCTCTGCGCATGAACAACGAGAGCGGGGCCTGTTTCATCTAGAAACCAGTTATCTCGTGTGATCATTGTTGATGCTGCGACGACACGCATCTACTCATCGTAGTCCATTCGGTTTGAAAAAGAGTAAACATTCTGTTATCCGCAAACCTGATTCAAAATTAACCCCTTCAAATATTTTCCCGTTTGCTGATAGAAGGGCGTTGCGCTTCTCGCAGCATACCGAAAGGGCACTTGGCGAATAATGCCGTTTAAGGATCTAAAAAAGCCGCCTTTTCATTAACGATGTTTAGAAATTTAACAGTTCAAGCGGGTGCAACACCCGAAAATTTGGTTGCCTTGATGCACTTTGAAAAAAGCTTAATCCTCGTCCACATTATTTCTATGCAGGACTCGATTTATTATTATATCGTTCTCGAAATGGTAAACGCTGACAATTTCCTACTACTATTGTTAAGCAGTTGGAAGAGAAAGGGTCGTCAACTTGCGATAGAAGAGCTGTAAAGTCTAGACTAGCGATTTCGAATTTTGTCGATTGCTAATTTAATCAAACTAGACATACTTTTTTGCTTGATTAATTGCAAATCAGAGCTCCTTAAATGAGTTTACCCTTAATTACGGAGACTAGAACGTGTTTTCGAATTAAAATCAAAAAATTACACCAAAAATCGCGTAACATAAAAGCAATTTTAACTTTGCAACTTCAACAATCATCAAAATAACTTGCGCCATCAAGCACACTACTCCGCAATAACCACTAGTTTTAACTTTACTTCTATCACACATTAGCGATCCCTCCTTTTTCAATTGTTTAACAGGAAAATTTTCAGCATTGCTATTTCGTGAAAAATATAAAGCGACTTCCGTATTTCCTTGTTAAAATATCTTGAAAGAAAATTAATTTTTTTTTTCACAGTGCATTTAGTATTTAATAATTACACATATATATATATATATGTATTTAATTCCAGATCAGATTTGGATTTTGTGAGAGGCATTTTTTTCGTAATAATGCGACATATATCTCTCTATATGCACACACGTTCGCTGAAAATGTATTTTTCAGTGATTTCTGTTTCCGCTGGAAGTGAGGGATTAACTATATGCCACAGGAAAATGATGAGCAAAGCGGACACATCGTATCGACTGTGCTGTGTGTATGTAAGGATTGTTCTAAACTGAACCTTGGTGTTCGGATTAGCGACATGTCCCCGAAGGAATGACCGAAATCATTTAATTTCCCCGTACTACGGCGTATGGTTATGGCCGGCCCTTCCACCAGTGAACCTGATAAAATAAGCCCGCGCTATTCTTATCTGTAAACAACACTCCGACGACGCGCGCTGACGGTGTTGCTGGCTTGTTGCTGCTGCCCGAGCGAAAGCGGTGTACAACAAAACAGGACGAAACTGCCGCTGGAAGATGTGGAAAGCTAAAATTGAATTGAGAGCTTAAGGCAACCAAAAAAGCCGGAATGGATTCGGCGAATGCGAGGGAGAGAGAGAACGAACGAAAGTTGATGGTTCGTAGTACCCGAAGGATTAGAGATCAGTTTCACTTATTTGGAAATGAGCCGGTGTACCCTCTGACAACCGCACTACCTGACAAATTATTAATATATCCTTTCCTATCTGTAGCCGAACATCATAGCGCCTATTTATTCATCATTTTCGTTTGCCTACCAAAGTCCGAGCTTTACCAGAAGTCGAAACCACGGACTTCATTAACAACACCGTAACATGCACTCCTCGTTACCATTACCCCGGTATATTATGTGAAATCTCGCCGTACGAGCCGTTGCTCGCGAACTTCTCACTATTCCGAGCACCGAAATTCGACCTAGCGAGCGGAAAAAACCTCCTTTACAACCTAACGCGGTTACTGAAATATTTAAATGCGCACTTTATCGCAAAAAAAAAAAACCTTTGACATCGACCGCTGGTATTCAAAATACAAAGCCGCGATATGCCGTACATCATTTTATACAGTTTTCCAACTACGTGTACAATTCAAAATGTAATGTGTACTTACGAATGAGGGGAGGGGAAACCCCGGTCAAGGGAAACTCAGAATAAACTCTTTAAACTAAGCTACGGTAATTAGAACGTATCTTAAAACAATAAAATGCGCGTAAATTAACATGGCTAGAGCTTCAATACACCATGTAGTAATGTAAAAGTTCGAACCGGTAAAATTTACACTGTTTATTAAGTATTTTAATTTATTGCCTGTTATAATTCTAACTGTATTTAATTTAATAATTAAAAAATGAAAGAAAAAAAACAAAAAACGTCCCGATAGCCTAGTAGCGTAAACGCATGACTTTAATAGTGATAGCAGTGTGATGGGTTCGATTCCTAGCGACGGCAGGAGTATATAGATTGATTTAAACAAGCTGAAGAATTAAATTTTAATGCTTAGTTAGTAGCCAAACGGTGTTTAATACCAGGTAAAAAAAAAAAAAAATTACTAACTCCTTCTGAAATAATTAAAATATAAACATAACAAAAATAGAAAAACATTGCTACGGTCTAAATAAAAATTACTTCGAAAGATTTTGCTTTACGTTTTTTGTTCAGTCGAATAAATGCGAGGGAATTAAAATGAAAAGTTTACCTCCATATATGTGCTGTAATGACTTTAGTAGTTACAAACGACGCATATAAAAAAGGTGAGGAGGAGAATTAAAAAAAAAAAAAGAAAAAAGTAATATACATGGAACAATTACGGCTGGGGGAATTATTTAAATTTTAAAAAAGAGCGCTACATAAAATTCAAAAAAGAAAAAAAAACCCACAGAGGTTGTATTTAAGGGTGTAGCACACGTTAGTAGAAATTTAAACAATAAACACCGAGCGATGACAATATCGAATATTTAAATTTAACATTTCAATAAAGGAACTTTACATAAAATTTAAAAAAAAAAAAACAAACAAGGAAATTTTAAGGGTTTAGAGTACGCTAATAGTTAGATCTTGCCGAGTGTAGCGGCAAATTTATTTTATTTAGCTTTGTTTTTTGTTATATATTAAAATGCGTATATATTTTTTAACGTTATTTCTTTTTTATCATTCGGTAAGTACTAGTAATTTAATTTTAATATTTTTCGTACGTTCCGACATGGTGAAATATTTCTGATTCAAATGTGAAGTAAAAGAATTTAATTTTATGTTTTTTCGTGTTTTTTTTTTTTTTTTAAATATAAACAAAAAAGAAAGTCGACTACCCTTAAAGCAAAATTATTATTGTAGCTTAACAGACTTTTCCACGGTGCAAATGACAAATAACTCGATCGTCGATAAGACAATGAAAATCGCAAATATTAAATTTTATATAATTCGCGCCATTTTTTTAATCGTGATACTAATCAGCAACATCTATTGGTATTATTAAACAGCCATTTAAACTTTATTGCGTAAATCCTCGACCTACTTTTGTAGTTACAATCGATTTTCAACTTTTCTGTATCGACTATATTTTTTTTTCTTTTTGTAGAAATATTGTTGAAAATGTTACAACTGAAAATCGTTTTATTGCAAAGCGTTCCCGACTGCATCGCAAGTTGTGGAATATATTCCGGGTCGAAAAAAAAATAACGAACAACCCCATTAACGCAATTATAACAATTAACGAATGCAACCTGCTTCACATAAGCGGATCAAAACCTCTCTGCCACTGTATAGACTAGCTACAGTCTCGATACTGAAACAACTGCGACTGCTGATTTATGATAACAAAAAAAAGAAGAAGATATTTAAGCGAATAATTCGTGTGTCTCTTTTCCTTTCGTTCGATAAGTCATCTCTATTCGTTTTTGCGTGTAGCCAACTGAAGTAGGCTCCTCATACTTTTGACGGAAATAGGAAATTTCATAATGCGGAAATTAATGTCGTGTGAAAGCGAAGAAGAGAATGTTCGTACATTTTCGATCATTACGATGATAACGATTCGTTTAATCTTGGGGGGAGCTACAGAATTGAAGCTTATTATTCAGTCTAGTTAGTAAATCTATTCCTTTTGACAATCCTAATTAACCGGAGTGAGGAGAAAGATGGAACAATATGGCATGCGCACGTGTGTTTGTCTATCTGTTTCGGTGTACGTATTAGTCGATACGTCAGTATTACTAAAACTGTTTTGATTTATCACCTATGACTTAAACTTGTATTTAAAAAAAAAAAAAAAAAGAAGGAACTGACTTATACAAACACATGGCCATAGTAAAAGTAAGTAGGTTAATTATCGTCGATAAGCTACCATGGATTGCGAAGTAAAGCTTTTCATTAAAGTACTTACGGATCTAATGGATCTGAAGAGAATTCGGGAGCCAGTTCCTTTCTACTTTGAATCCGCCTTTATTTTCCGATACTTCTCTGATACCAAATGTTTTCCCAAGCTCTGTAAACGTGGAAGCGACCCAGAACAAGACAATCCCGAACCCGTGATCTGTGATTTGGTATTATTCAAGCACCTTAACTACTAAGCTACCACGCTACACCCTTTACAAGTAGATATACAAGTATGTATTATAACGGATTCGGTACCTGTAGCACGATTTTTTAGCGGTGTTCGAATTATAAAAATATTCTCTTTGATAAAATAATTTATTCACACTCAATCAGACACCGTTTTATTCGGCGTTATCGCAAGTTGTATGTACCGCGGATGCTTATCGGCTAAAACCAAGATTCCTGTGCGCGATCGAACGGACATTTCTGTCGGGGTAGAGGTTGTGTGCATGTATATTGTTGGTAGCGGCAGCTAGCGGAGATAAATACACGCGCAAGAGCTATGCCGATTCATAAAATCCCGTAAAAGTCAGGCAGGGCGGCTAACGTAATATCATCCAGAAGATGTACGAGAAACATCGATAATTTTTACCGTTATCGTGTTCAATTATTGTTCGATTATTCGATTATAGGTAAATAGCTGGTAGTTACATTATTCTAGTCGATCGCCAATCGCCACCATGTAAACGTTAATATTTTGTTCTAGTCCATGTCGCTGTTTATATTGTAATTTTTGAAGACCATGCCGCACATTTTTTAGTCTCGTTATTGAAATTTTATGTAGGGTGGTAGCTTTTGTAGTCGTTTTTCTAGTCTTAGTTGTCAAATTTACGCGTTCGCTACGCCGTTTTGTTTGTTTTATTTGTATTTTTTTTTTTTCTAAATATGTTCTTGCGGTCAGAAAGTATCGTTATTGGACACGTGATTCGGTGCCACCGTGATATCTCTGCGCGGGGAGAAGCCCGACTGCTCCGTAGCAGCGAATTAGTTTTTCTTTGAAATTTTTTTTTATGATAATTTTTTAAAGCCTAATGCTAAGAGCGGAACATTTTCCGATTGTGATGCCGCGTGTGTCACCGGCGCCCGGGTTTTAGTAGTTTTTCGTAGGACAGAGTAATTAAGTGCCTTTTGAAAAAGGCTAAAGAGGCGCATAAATAAACTGGAACTTTTAAATACTGAATAGAACTACATTCAACATTCAAGTGCTTTTTTTTCTTATTGCTCGTCATTTTCAGAAAACGCTTATTATTCTTTCAAATTTTATTACGTTTATTAAGAAACATGCAGGACTTTTGGGTTTTTACATCTATTAATCTCGGAATAATTCAGCTAAATTTTTATTTTCAAATTTTTTTGACAATAATTGCAATATTGTTTTTTGTTTTTTTTTCGGTATTTTTTTAGAAACATAAATTCTCATAAAAAACACTTACTCATTTGAATCCGTTTTCTGTTATAAAGTTATATTAAAATTGTTCCTATTTTTACTGTCTCGATTTGGCCGTAATTCTTCAAAATAATTCACTAATGTAAAATGAAAAATACTAATCCTACAATTAAAATTTTCAATTTCGAAATTAATCGAAATTTCGGCGTTTTTTTTTTCGATTTTGCAAGTGCTGGGACCCTTATTAACTTGATCATTGAATGCGCTCCGTATATTCAAATATGTGTGGATAGTTTATATATTAGCTCAAAATTTCTTAATTCAAAATGTGTACACGCTGTCTTCGATTTCCTGCTGCACAATATATATTTACATGCGCACGCATCTCATTCGATGATGTTTTGTAGTTGAGGACATCTGTTATAACGACTAGACGTGTCTGCATTATTAATCAAAATCATTTTATAAGTATCATTGTCACCGTCATCATCATCGCCGAGTCCCATTCGTCATTATTAATATTGTCGCTTCCACATCGACGGCACGTTCCACACCATTGTCCGGACAAGATTTAGTCAAATGATAGCAGCAGCTGAAGAAGGTGTAGGACTCGGTAAAAAGTAACGTAAAAAAGGAAGTAAATTAAAAAAAAAAAAAGGTATACGCTCGTGTCTATGTGTTACGAGGTATTATGCTAAACTGAGCCGTGCATTCTCGGTAACCCTTTTTCGCAGTTGTTCGTACACCGGGTTCCGCGATTGGGAGCGTCAAAATCCGAAAAATGCAGATGGCTTCTTCCGATTGCAGGCCGGTGTGTTGATATTTAAATAGGAAAAGCCTCGACTCGTCGAAGCTAGTACGGCATTTGCGCTTATTATTATGCACTAGGTATCGAACAGGATCTGTTCTGTTGACTCAACTCAGGTATGCGCCCTATTTACCCCTTAATTCCGTTATCAGCACGTTACGCCACGTAGAAAAAACATCTATACCTCTATTACGTATATATATATATATATATACATATATACATAGACAAATGTATACATGTCGCTTAGTGCATCTGCAAAAGGTCTGTAATATTCAATAGTAGCTGTTAATAACGTCTCGAGATTGATAGTTATTCAATATTTTTTCATTTTGAAAATGGCACACTCGCCGGCGCGTCCTTTCAAATGAATGTAAAGGTTAGGCTCTTTTCAACGACCAGTCCAACGAAGCCGTCCTACATTGTACTAGTGCCACATTTTAGTCGAAATGAGATTTTCAAATCAGATAAAATGGTAATTTTTTTTGGAAACTTCCAAAGTAATGAAAACCAAAAAAAAAATTAAATAAATGAAATATTTTAGTTATCAACTAAAGAAGTGATGGAAATAAATACAAGGTTTGAGATAGTAGAACATTTTGATTAAACTTTACAACTGTTAGAGTACTTAACACACGATCTGTGCAATTAGATAGGTACATAAAATGTTCGCCAGTATAGAATTGCTTTCGGTTTCAAAACGAAGCAGTCCAATCTTCTGTATATTATTTTACTGTTGGTTTCCTTTTTTGTTTCGATAGTATTTTTACCTGCCATACTTGAAGTCCATACCTTGAGAAAACTTGTGAAATATATTAAATAACACCCATACAATAAGCATATGTAACCGCGATACGATGTTCGAAGTTTATACGTTCGAAAAATAACTTTTTTTTTTTTTGAAAAAATTATTACATTTCAATTTGAAATAATGCCCTACTTGTCTAAATTAGTAATACTAGTAAAGCGTTGTTATAGCAGTTATCGACAATGTTGTGGAATATTACGAATTTGCATGTCAAATTTTTACTAAATAGAGAAATAATTACTGCCAATTCCATTTTAAAACTTTTTCAACTATTTATAGAATTTCTTGATAACTAAAGTAAACTGTCATGCAAGAAACCAATCATCTACCGGTAAATTTAATAAATTTTTTTGTATTTCAAACTTTTTTTAGTATCATTAGCGCTTGTTCCATTAAATTCAGCGGATTTTCTATTTAGAGTACCGAAAAGAAAAAAAAACACAAAAACAATACAGAAACATATATATATATATATATATATATGTGTGTGTGTGTGTAAAGATTATTAATGACCATAATTATCATAATAACAAAATATCCTACATCGGCGAACTTGAATTTTGCAAAATTTTAAAATGATCAATTTAGCCCTGCCAAAAAACGAACTCTGTGTGGCCTGCGGTGGTTTCCAATCGATTTCTGAAGCAATTTTACTCGAAAAAAATCGAAATAGTGAAAACTGAAATCTTTACCGTACGGGTAATTGACAAAACAAAAGCAACTTCTTAAACTAATCAACGGTTTCTTTGGAACATCACACTTTAAGCTATTCTATTCATTTTCTTTATTTTTACCCGAGAACAAAAATTAGTTGTTCCTTTTACTAGAGTGGTATTAGTATTAAAATTCTTTATAATCTACTGGTGGAAAATGCTCGCGCGATCGATCACTGTATAAGAAAAGTCGTTTTCATCCTTAGACACATACGCATGCAACCAAATCTTCATAAAAATATTGCAATTCAATTTCGATTTGTTTAAAATTTCGAGAAATCCACAAGTTTTGGCATAAAGTGCCCCCCCCCCGCCTGTATTGTAAATTGTTTCACTAACAAATGAAAAAAGAGGCTTTGTCAATTAAAACTGAATATTCTATAAGAATTATAGAAAACAATCATCTGAAAATCCAACGGTTTTCCTTTTCACGAAACCCGAAGTATTTATATAATACAATTTGAACAATAATAAGAGAAACATGAGTAGGCATTGCACTTATGTGTATAAAAAGAAATCGAGTATTTATTGGTGGACCGCAGAATTACAAAACTTCAAAAATTTAGTTAATAAGGAGTATAAAAAATATAGTAAATGTAAAAGTGCAGTAATGAAAGCAAAATATTATAGCAATTACAAAAATGTATTTAAACAATATAAATATATCATTAAGCAAGCCAAACTAGACGCCTGGAGAAATTTAGCAAATGACAAAAATGTTTTTGGGTTAAAGTATAAAATTTTGAAAGATAAAATGAAAGTAACACAAACACCTACTTTAGATAATCAAGCAGTAGATAAAGTGAAATTATTAGGCACTAAATTATATTTGAATACAAACCTATTTCAAGAAAAAAGTACAGTAAGAAACATACTTAGCGTAACAACTAATGACGTAATAACAACTATTATTAAAGACTCAAAGAATAAAGTAGACACTGGGCTGGATAATATATCAAATGTTTTTTTTATAAATTTTCAACATCAAATTTCCCAAAATAATTACAACTCTAATGAACATACCCTTTCAAAATCAGTAGTTCCCAGAACAATGGAAATTAACAAAAACCGTAATAATACCAAAAAGTAACAAACCACTACAAGATTCGACTTCTTACAGAGAGTCATCGCTTCTTTCAAACTTCAGTAAAGTTTACGAAAAATGTATCTTAAATAAACCTAAAAAATTTCTGTACTCAGAATAATATACTTAATCAAAATCAATTTGGATCGTTAGAAAATAAATCCTCCGAACTAGCTATTTATACTATATTGCAAGACATTAAATTAAATAAGCAGAAATCGTATATTTTCTGTTAACGCTCGATATCACAAAAGCTTTAGACAGTTTAAACTTAAATAGACTCGTAAAACTATTGTATAACTTACGAGTGCCGGGCAATCTACTAAATATAGTAATAGATTATTTTAGAAATAGATTTACATACATAAATATTGATAATTATCCATATAAATATCCTGCAATAACGAGAATACTGCAAGGCTCAATATTAGGACCTTACCACCCATAGAATATCGTTATTTCCGGAATGTCTATAGTTTAGTATTTCCTGAAATTGTTAAAATAATAACCTATGTTAATGATATTGTAATGGTGATTGCGGGAAAAACGCAACCACAACTTGAAGATAAAATTGCAAGAGTTTATAATGCAATAGAAACATTTCTAGCAGATTTTGGACTATCAATTATGGCGTTATAGCCATAACTAGGCTGAAAGAAATTCTATAATAAATTATTTTGTAAAGCCGTAAGCTGGGAAGATTTAGAAGGTTAAAACGGAAAGAGTATGTATATTTATTAAATAAAAATTCCAAATACCAGTCGACAGCTAATGCATAAGCCGGGGAATTGCGGGATGAATTAAAATTAAGAAAGAAACCAGAAACGTGTATTATTAATAGTATTAAAGTCAGAATTAGCGGTAAAAAGGGAATTTCAATGTGTTGCGGACAATGACTTGTCAGAATGATAAGAGATCGAGGGAAGCCTGTGCTTCGGCCGAGGGCAGTATCGAAACAGATAACGTTCACGCTTGTTCAAAATCGCGTCATCTCGTAAGAGTCGTTATATTATTATCGTTAATTTTGTTACTTTACGTATGTGCCACGGGTCGTGTTGAAAGTAAGCTAGTCGGAGAAAAATAAACTAATAAAAAAAAAAAAAATTATATATAATCATTTTAATAACACCGCGAAGAATCTAGTCCAGTCAAAGAACCCTAGTCTTCATGCGACCTACCATAAAATTAAAAACAACGGCTGAAAACCTGCCGGAATTAGGACGTTGATCAAGATCTACCGGAGGCAAATCATCGAAGGAGTACGGGTAGCGGAAACGATCCAAGGACAACATCGTCCGAGGCGGTGAAGATCTTGGAAGCCACAAGGATTAAACAGGTCAGATTTTTTTATATTTTACTTAACGTTGTGATTATTTCGGTGTAGATGTGTATGTGTATGTTTTAATTTATGTGTGAGTAATAATTTGTGTTATTTGTTTCGTACATTTGTATTTGCGGTTTATTTGTCTTTTTGGTGCAGCTGCATTTCCTCCTCGATATTGTTTGCGGCAATTTAAAATAAAAATAAATAATAATAATTCCAAAATAACCTTATTGAATAAGTGTGGATGTGAGAGGTTCTCGGCCGACTAGGCAATTCTTCTAAATTTACGTGTATAAAAAATAAATAAATAATTAAAAGAAACGAGATAGTAAAAGAAAAAATATTTATCGCAGTTTTATTGGAACAGTTCCGACGGAGCTGCGATACAATTAACGTCTCAAAATCCAATTATATGATTCTGAATAATAAATTGATGAATAGTGCCTTAAATATAGATCAATATGGATTAGATATTAAACATGTTACTCAACTTAAAAATCTAAACATAAATTATTGATAATAATTTAAAATTTTGATAATAATTTTACTTTCATTAAAAATAAAATCAATAAATTTTCACTTATATTTAACAAACTATACAATCAAAAAGCTACAAATTACAAAAGGGGAATAATATTGTACAAGTCAGTAATACTAAGCAATGTCAATTGCACGGCAGTATCATGTATACCGACATGTTAAAAATACAACGATTCAGGAAAATGTTACACATAACTATTAACGACTTATAATTATAAAGCTAATTAAATCGTATAGAACGATAAGTTACCAAACAGCTTTAGTTATTGCAAGACTTAAACCGATGGAAATGGAAATTGAAAAGCATAATACTTCGTTTAGTATTAAACATAATATCAGGCTGAATAATGCATTTAGTAACGTAAAATATATGTTCATAAAAACCTGTTGTTTACCTATCAAAATCAATTAACGTTAAAAAATTAAAAATTATTTTGTAGCATTATTATATAGATAAGTTTCAGCAAATTTGGAATAATTCGCAACGGTGGTATTGCATATCAGTGTATTTTCCGGATGATATTAGGGGGAAAGATTAAATAATAAAAGTTTTTACCCCAAATTTTTTTAATGTGCAGTTTATAACTAGACATGGAATGTTTAAAGTGTACTCGTGCAAGTATGGAATTTCGTGGTCGAAAAATTGTGTTAGATGTAATTTTCAGGACAGCCTGTATCATATCTTACAAGGGGCTGCAATAGCAGTAATACAGTTATCGGAACAACTGATGATAATTTCAACCACTTCAATCACTTTACAATACAAGAGGTTGTTAAAAGTCGTAAAAATAGTATTCATTTATATTAAGACACTATTTAAGTTTAAGAATTATACTAACCTTTACACATTGTAAAACAGAATTAATGTGACGACCTAATAAACTTAATTGGATGGGGCACATTAATTTTTGTTGTCATATACAACCTTTATGTAATGAATCGTACAAAATATATTTGCCTCATCAGTAGTATCCGAAGTGAGCCCCCCCCCCAAAATTGCGTCGACGTAGCGACTACAGTTTTAACTAAGATATTTACAAATTAAATAATTAATAAAAAAAAAAAAATTTATCATGTTAAGAAATTATCTAAGTAGGCAATATAAAAAATAAAGAATCTACGAGAAATTATTTAAAAAAATTAAATATACGTGTATTCTTTATAAGTAAAAAGAGCAAAAAAACAAAATAGAAGGTAAAACGATTTTCAAGCTCGAATGACATAAACTACAAATTCCGGTAAGTTTTTCTAGACGAGATCGAAAAATATTTTTACTTTTTATTATGGCTATTATTATACCAAAAAAAAAAAAAAAAAAAAAAAAAAAGATTGGAAAACTAAATCTTTTTCAAATTTTCAGGGTATGTAACTAAACCGACGGAAGTTTCTCTTCATATTATTCCAGCATCGCTATTATTACCATTATTATTTTATTATTATTATTATTGAAATTATTATTATTACTATCATTATCATCCTCGTCGCATTGAATGCACTCTATAGAATTTCTTACCGTAAACAATGTACACTTGTGTACACATATAGGAAACGAATCAATGGCAATGAATGACAGGTCCAAAAACGAAAAGTATGAATATATAAATTCATATTCCTGTATGAGCGTATATACGCGTCACATAGAGAGCCACGCTATCAATATCGTAAGCTGGTTCTTACTTTGTTAGACAAAGAAGGGCAAAAATCTCTCCAGGGACACAACATTTCGGCCAACGTCATTCATCATCCCTTCGACTTACACCCGACATTAGTTTGGCAGTCCCGTCCGAAGACATTTTTTCCAGTAAATCTCCAACCACTCCATTCGCTCTTTTCGTCGCGCTCTTATCGTTACTTACTTCCATCGTCGTACTGCGCGCAGCCCTTTTGCCTATTCCGCAGTGTAACCGCCGAATCCTTTAAATCCAACAGGCCTAGCGCCAATTCACCCCGTTTCTTCACTGACCATCTACATAATGACGTTATTTAGCCGCCTCTCTTCGCTAAGACGGAACTTTCAGCTCCGAGCGAGGGGCTACTCTTTATTATTATCCTTGACTTTTATGAATTTTCTGCTCCTAGGTACTTTTCATATTTTTCCAGGAAATCTCCCTTTTTCACACTTGCCGCCTCTCGTTCTGTCTTCGTGGAGACCGGAGTGCGCGCACGTCGCCGTTATACACATACGCGCGCATGCGAGCAGCGTAGTGCTCTCGTGAAAAATCTTTAGCCTGACAAGGGAACATCCATCACGAGTTTCTAGTAATATTTCTTCGTGTTATTGATGGACCAAGCCTTTAAAAAGGAAAAATACAGCAAGAGGAAAGGTTCTTCCAATATTTTTACACGACAGCGAATTTCCTCTCTGAACTTTACAGCCTCGCCTCGACGTAATAATAGGCTACTCTGCGTCCCTAATTCCTCTTCGACTCGCTCCGTCACCATTCAGTATCCATAGAACGCGTCAGAGTGCACCACACGCCTCCATGCATATGTGTATATAATATATATATATATATATATATATATACATATAAATATCTTTCACGCGTGCACACATCGACTCACATTATACATATATGTAAGTTATACGCGTATCTTTATGCAAATTTTTTAACTGCACATATATTATTATACATAGATGGGGACGGGCGAGCAGGTTAGAAGCAATCCGAGTAAATATAATTTAATATCGAAACATAACGGCGCTGTTTGAAAACTGTTGGCGAGTAAGATTGATCTACTCGGCCGACCTAACGTGTCGGATTGAACTGAACGCCCAATGAAAACTGCGGAGTCAAATTACCGGCCTCGAAATTGATTTCCCTACCGGAGCCACTATCCGTCTTACATAAAAAGAGCTGCCTGCTAAGATTTTAAGAGTGCCACTGAACGAAGCATCGGCGGGCCCTTTCAATTTATTCGAAGACATTCGATTGCCACTCGTCTATCATTTTTCCCGCACACAGAGAGTCGATCTCCCATTCGATCATCTCGCATGTATGCATAATTTTTCGCGAATTGTCTTTACACGGAGCGTATAATTCATCCGTCTGGTGAAATTTTGTTAAATAAATTTTAAAAAGTGCTGCGAAAATAAGTATTTCGTAATTCTATGAGGGAAGTTTGTATTTTTTTAGTTTCGATTTTACCTCCATTCTTTTGAATGTCACCAGTTCAGTTATTTTTATTTTCTTGTTTTTTTTTTTATCAAATCAAATATTTATTTGTAAACTCCATAATGATCTGTCTCTTTATAGCGCCATACTTAATTCCTGAACGTCGACGACTACCTATTCGTACATTTCAGTTGTACAGACGTAGGCATAGTGTTCATAGCAATCGATATATTCAAAACGCGAATATACAGGCAAGATTACATTCGAAACTGATCGAAATCGTTTGATTTGTCGATATACAAATTCAGTTCCGTCTGTGTCTTATGTGTACTAACTGGCTCGCATATGATGGTATATACGTATGGTGATTTGCCATTGCCTTCCTCCACGTGATTATTGGCGATTACGTAAATTAAAACTTAAGTTTAAAGTTGCTTATGTGCTCGGTTAGCGCGAGTAATGGAATCATTAATAAACGTATGTCGGCTACGGGGTAATGTAAAAAGCAAAATAAACTAAAAATCTTTTTTTTTTTTTTTTTTTATGCATATAATTTATAAATTTAACATTATTAGGTAGCCCGTGTTTACATATTTTATTATGTGTCCTTAGACGATAGACTACTTGTTTTAAATTAAATATTATAATGTAAGACTAATGTAGTATAAAATCTGGCTAGAATAAAAATAAACACGCATACACCTCGATCTCTACGCAGTTGGTGTTTGGTATGTAAGCTTCAATTATAATATACAAAGTAATTATAAGGCATGAAATAATAATAGACATGCAAAGTAATTATAAGACATGAAATAATAATAGACTAATAGTAACGATTGCTAACAAAAGTGCATAAAGATAATTTATATAATTTATATTACAATAATGATGTGAATGTAAAATAAACGTTACTTAACTAATAAAATTACCCCTAAAGAAGTATGATATAGCGATGATGTTAGAAATAACAAAGAGCAAAACCTAAAATAAACATACTTTAAAAATTAAATTAAAATAATAACGCGAAAGAATCAATGGCGCAAAAAATTTAAGGCACTCTGCTATTGCTAGACCAGAAGGACTACCAGGTCGAGTTCCTGTGGGTCCCTGCACATACTCGGAACCCGAGGAATGAACTTGAGAATCTAGAAGCTTGGCTATGTTTTCCCCGATGAAGGGGCCCGACAACGCTTGACATGTTTCTACGAGAAAGAATAACGGAGCAGTGTAGCAAAGAATGGATGTCCAAGACTACGTTCTTACATCAAATAAAGCCGATGATCGAACTATGGTGACCGCCGATTAATAGCCCGCGTGTCGATTACAAAAATCGGCTAAGAATAGATGCTTTTGCCATGGCCACATACTGCAAATGTCGGTATTGTGCAGAATTAAAATATCTGTCAGTGCAGCACATCCTAATTGAATGCCGTAGTTTTAGTGCAGTCCGCTCAAGCACTTTCATATCGTTAGCAAAAATATTAGACAACGAAGAAGTGCATTTAGGATGGCGAACAACTGTAGTTCTCACCGCGATAACCCTAGTAATGTAATGCAGTGTAGAAAAAAAAAAAAATGTTTAAGGAAGAAGAATGTGTTGATTTGTAAAAGATATCTAAGAAAAAATTAATAGAATCTTAGGTTTATGAAATATATTAAATGTAATAAATTGAACGAATTTAACATATTTAGGAGTTGCAATAATAGAAAAATTACAAATTTTGATTTAAAATAATTTAAAATGTACTTAAAAGTTAAAATTTAAGGCGATAAAAGCTTAATAAAGTATTATGTGATTTGTAAGGTAAACTAAAGGAATAAAAATGCTAACTGAACAGAAATTGTCGAATATAATGAGTGTATATTAGATTTGCCGTAATAGTCGATAAATTTTAAGAGATTTAATATGCAGACATAATATTAATTTTGAACGGCTGATTTTATATGCTAAGGCATGACGAATGTAATGAAAGCGTTTCGTGTAAAACTGAGATTATATCGATTTTATCACTTCAATCAACATTCACAACTTTTATCATCCGAAATGTAAACAAAGTAGATTTTTACTTCCAAAACGAAGCAAAAATTTTGAATTACAACATCGAAAATTAAATTTGTTAAGAGAAGAGCTTTTAAATTAACTTTTTTTTGTTTACTCATAGATTTTTATTTTAGCTTCAAATGTCAACAACATTTTAGTTTAAGCAAACTATAATATACGATAGCGCATAATATGTGTTTTATTGTTGTCTATATATCTATATGTATATAAAAATCCCATGTCTTTATGTTTGTGCAGGATAAACTCGGAATTTACTTAACCGATTTTTATAAAATTTTGAAAGTACATGCAATTTAATCCAACTCTTAAGAGATGGAATACTTTTTGTTTTAATTATTTACATAAATATTTGTTATATTAAATAATTTAATCAATTAATTAAAAAAAACAAATTTGACAATTTTATTATTTTTTGAGCAGCAACTACTTTTCGTGGCAACTTTTGGGTATCGTGCGATGTTAATCGAAATGCAACCATGTTTATCGCTGGCGCATGGCGTTATTATCGATGAATGATAAAATAAACGTTTTTTCGCTGTTGTTTACAAAAAAGTTCGTGTTATATATAATTAGGAATGTAGAATTAATATCTGTTGATGATGCAATAGTTCCCCATTATGTCAAATACATAGATAGGGATGGTGCATCTTTGTTTTCGTCTCTATCTTATTTATTATATAATAATGAATTATTAGGAGTAGAAGAAAATGTATCGTACAATATGTTTGTAAAAACATATAGAGATTTAAGCAATATACTCTATTGGACTTAATGGGGAACATATAAAAATAAAGTAGAGTATTTAACTGATATGTCAAATATTCGAACTTTTAGGCCAAAACCGCCGTATAAATTTTTTAAATTAACCGTTTAACTTTTTTTTTAATAATTTTCTACCAGAAATATTAAAATTTTTACTCAACCACTGTTATTTTGATTTTATGATAATAAATTAATTATAATAAAACGCTCGAGACAGAGTGGTTGAAAAATATGAGTGAAGATGTTCTCTTAAATGTGTACTTATGGGAGATCACCGTGTGAATATAACTTGATTTCTTCAAAACGATGGCTGTGTGTGTTGTTTAGTTGAGCAAAACTTTTTGTTAGATTACGACGGACAGGTTATAGAAAAATCGACAATCTTCAGCTAAACGTGAAACATGAAGACTATTTTTTGTTAGACGGTGATAAACATCTTTCACCCAAAAGAGAGAGAAAGAATCTTTACGTAAATACAATTTCAGATAAAACAAAAATTTTTTAATGAATTTCCAAGTACAGATTTAAACGGGCATTAATACACGAGCGAAGCCGTGGGGCACAGCTAGTATATATATATATATATATATATATATCTGAAATTTAACTGTTTATGTAAATGTTTTTATATTTATATGTTTCGTGGAATTGTAATTTAAACTTAAGATGTGAGATTTTCTAAATATAATGCGTTAGATTTAGTACGTGTTTTTTTTTTTTTTTACCTCTTAGAAAACTATAAGAACTTTCTACGATACATGAATACCTCGAAACCTCGGAGAGCATAATCTGTGTGCGTGTGGTTTCGTGTCTATGACATTATTTTAAACACAAATAAAGAGTATCGGGAACTGCGAATTGTAGTTGTTACAAAAGACCGCTACGAATTATTACACGGCGACCTGGTGATTTCCTTTTATCGAACATCTTCACCAGCGTCTCCCGTTTAATTTGAGAGATGAAACAGAAAAGATATACCACACCTCTACTTTTGTTACACATCACACACGCACACACACACACAACCACGCAGAAGCAGATTTCCGAAATATTTACCGTTTTTCCAAGCAGGGGAGAAGATGATGGGAATTTTAAAAAATCATTTCAAAAATTGTGCTGCAAATGTTTACGTAATTTTCATCGTCAATTTATTTACCCGAGATTTTACACCAAGTTACGTTAAAGAAGGCGATGAGAATGACTTTTTCACCTGCTAAATTCCCGTTTATTATACTGCAGCTCTGCGGTAATATCAGATAGTTATATTTAAATTTAATCAGCTAATATGACGTAGAGAGTTTGACGGAACTGAAAATAATGTCTGTACAGTTTTGAAAAAAAAAAAAAAATTCGTTAAACACTTCTTAAATCTTTGTTACTTCTATTGCAGGTCAAATTTCCTGAAATGTATTCTTTAACCGTTACCCTTCTCCAACATTCTGTCTGAAACTTCTTTGATTTATTAAGCGCAAACATGTACCCACGCGCATATAGAGTACGTACGTGTAAATTTAAAAAGTGTACTTTAATTCACCTTGCTAAAAAATTTTGCATTACAGGCAGCTGGATCAACAAACGGCTCTTCTTCTTATTATACCTGTTTTGTTATCGTCTTACCTGATATTGAAAATAATTGTTCGTTTCTTAGTCGGTGAACGGCTACTTTTTATGTTCATCATTTGCTTTTGTACGAACTCTCCAATGAACTTTCATTCCATTCATCCAAAACAGCATATAAGGTATGGAACGTGTACAAAGAAATTGTTCTTTGACACGTCTAATTCAATTTTCTCGCTTGTTTCTCATGTATTCAGTTCATGTATGACACATTAGAAAAAAAAAAAAATTATACGCGCGCCTTAGAAGAGGGGGGATCAATAATAAATGAAATTGATAAAATGTTAATTAAACATTGTCACATTTTCGTGCACGCACTTTTTTAACTTTTTTCTTTCCGTGATATCCAATTTATATCATAAGTTTGATATTTTTACTATCATTTAAATCGAATATCGAATAATTTCGATGATTTTTAATAGCTGTAGAAACGAATTCTGGACACTCCTGAAGAGAGTGCATCATTTTTATCGATAAAAATGGGGTGTGCTGCGCTGTTACAGAATCTGCGGGTTTGTTTTAAAGCTATTTCACAACTTGTCCGGTTTTTTATCAGTCAGCCGACTAAATGCTACCGGGGTGAAGTACATCGAATTTTCCCGATTTTATAAATATCGGAGGAATCCGTGAAAATAACATTTGCCACCAAATCCTTTTAAACATTCCGTCGGCGAATATTGGACCATCGACTTTTCCATCTTTTTCAAATTCCTGATCTCGAATCGCTTATTCGGGATCTAAAATCGGATATTAATCTATCGATACATTTATTACACCTTTTTTCAACCAATCCTAAAGCAGACTGCGAAGTAAATAGATGATGTATCGGGAACACCGCTCTAAATTCAGAACAAAACCGAAACAGGAACTTGCGAACCGCGAAACAATCCGACTACTATTTCTTTTTACATCATATAATTCTGTTCAACCGTGTCCCGTTTAAAGGTGTCCGCATGAAACCTTTACCTAGAAAAAAATAGGTCCAAAGGTTCTGCTCTGGGGTAGCGCGATTTTTTTCTTCTCTTTTTTTTTCATCTCTTTTTTTTTTTCATTCCGCGTTTTATTATTCCACTAGATACAGTCTGCTTTCATCACCTACCTACTGCCCGACCTCTGTAGTTTTCGCATCCCAGTTCGATCGTGTTTATTTCTTTTTTTTTCTAAACTCCACCTAACCCTTTACGTTCCAATTTTTTCACAGCTGGTGGCTTCTTCGCGCTTCTATAAGGGACGATGACATTTATCAGAAAATGCAAACGACCCTACACACAGCGGTAAACACACTCGGCAACGACGGCACCCTACAGGTAAACAATCGTACGACCTCCTGCTTCAGTACGCATTCGCATAATTTGTATTCTTGTTTTCCAATTATGCACTTACGATGCTATACGGTTTCCGCATGTAAAAAGAAAATAAGAAATTAAATAACCGATAAAACATTTCGCTTCGTTTTATCTTTCGGCCCGAATGAAAAAAAAAAAGCTGCAAACAAATCTTCAATTTTCGCCTCTCTCTCTCTCTCCGAGTACGTGAAATAATTACGAAATTAAGTCAACATCAGCCGCCATCTTCGGCACGTTTAAATATTACCTATAAAGGAACTCGAAGTACTTTTAGTTGTGTGTTTCGTTCGGATAAAACCTGCTATGTCGCTGCCGTGAACTGAAAATATAGAAAAATTTCGCTTGCAAAATTAATGCTCATAGTTAACGAGCCAAAAAAAAGAAAAAAAAAAAGTTCAAACATATTTTATACATTAGTTATATTAAAAAAAAAACAAAAAACGCCAGACTTTCAATGGTTCCGAATTATTGTACACATACTGTAATTTAAAAGTACATAAAATACAAATATATACATATCTTCTTACGGTTACTACTCTTCTCATTTTATTAAAATTATGTACCGAGAACTTGTGTCAATTTTAGTTTCTTGCTCTAATTATTTCTTTGGTATATAAATCTTTACAGACTTGCAATTTTATTCGTTATCTAACATTTGAAACTTGGTATATTAAATTATCTTTTCAATAGTAGTAACGTGTACACCTTCATTTCTCTCTCAGCGTAGAGCATCAATATATTTATTTTTTCGTGAATAATACTATATGTAACAAAAATACTCGCATAGAAAATATTTTGCTTTGATTTTTCTTTTCACCAACTCCCAAAAAGAAGGTGTATGATTGGCCGGGGGCTGCGGAAATATTAGGGGCCTTTTTCGGAAGTGACAACATTATCAGTTTTATAGAATAACTAAATTTTCTTTAATTTAATTTAATTATAAATTATTTTGAATTTACGAATTAACATATAATTATTAATGTAAACAAAACTAAATATCATATAGACAATGGGTAGAATTTTCGATGTCAAAAAAAAAAAAATATATATATATATATATATAATTTTAAACAATGAATTTTTCAGCAAATTTTAACCAAAGATTTTTTCATATAAGGATAGTGTGTGTGCGCGTGTTGCGCGTGTATACACGCACACACATTCATACAGACATTTCCTAAAAACGTAGATTCCGACTCCTTACGTCTTAAAACAAATTTCTGGTACGTTTTTACGCAACTCGAAATTTTACTATTACGAAGTTTCCTCCTCTAGAAGGAAATAAAAATGAATACAAAATTATTAACAAATAAATGTATTAAAAAATTCAATTGCTCCTGTAAAGTTAATTCTATTTATTTAAAAAAAAAACAGTTGATGTATATGACAAATGTTAGATAAATTTTTTATTACATTTCGGAAGTGAGTGTCCATTGGGTGCTCCTTTATAAGGCGGTGCCCGGGGCTGTAGCCCCTCTAGATCTCCCCTAAATCCAGGTCTGGGTTATTATACGTTCGTCTTCTGTGGTTTTTTTTGTTTTTTCTTTTTTTTATGTTTGTTCGCACATAACTTATATTCACGTGGATCAATTTAACTGATTCTTTGTCCATTAGAATGTATATACCACTCAGCGGTGGGGTACCATTACTGATGAAAATCGGTGAATATAAACTGATTATTTTTGTCAAAAAACGTGAAAAAATGTAACCCCTTTACATAATCTCCGGTTAGTATAACAGAAGCGATTGACTTCAAATACTATTAATTTGCCAAATTACCCCCCTGGAAATGTAAGCTAGGAAAGCGATGATTATATATCTTGATCACAAGTGCAGCTTAAAATAAAGAAATCGTTTTTTTTTTTTTTTTTTTTTTTTTTTTTTAAGCATAAAATATGGAGAATAATGTGACGAAAAAAAGTTGATTTTTTAGCGAGAAAAAGTAATTTAAATAAAACGGTAAAAGTTGTAAAATAAAAGATCTTTTTTTAAAAAAATACCGGCTTCAAGATTTATTATAAAAATTTAATAAAAATGCACTAAAAAGTAAAAAAATAATTATTAGATAAAAAATATATTTCACGGTGATTTACCTCATAAATAGTGATATTATCGTAATTCTTATACAACATTAATACCTTAATTAGGGTAGGATTCACATTACATATCACGATAATAATTAAAAACTACGTTAAATATTCATTAAATTGTTTCTAGATTTTGTAATTTTAATTTGGTGTCGACTCTAATAAGTATTAATGTATAAAAATTACGATATCACCTTAAATCACCCTGAAATATATTTTTTATCGAATAATTATTTTTTACTTTCCAATGCATTTTTATTTTATTCTTTTTGAATATATATATATATATATATATTTATTACTATTTACACTTTACCTCGTCAAGCTATTGTCGACGAATTTTCTTACATCTAAATATGTCTACACTATACTACTTATATACTATACAATCTTATCGCCACGCAAATATTTTATTACAAACTTATCCTATTTTTCCTTATTTCTAATTTAGCTGTAACTAATCTATTATTTATTTTATTTTGTCCCTTTTCCTTCCCCTTTTTTTCACTTTTGTTTATCACTACTATAAATTTTTATAATAAATCTTGAAGTCGGTTTTTTTTTTAAACGTTTTATTGTATTATTTATCTAAATATTTAATTTATTATTGTTTATATTACTGAAACTGTAAAAATTTTAAAGAAAATTTTCTTTTGTATTAGATGCATAACCAATTAAACTAAATAGATATATATTTGGTTGTTTTGTTTTTTTAATGGAATTAAATTCGAATCAAGACAGAATGAGCATTAATTAAATTAGTACTTCTTTCTAATACTAACTTTCATGGTCAATTATCTGTAAATTTAGAAAATTAACTTTTTGATAGTAGTTCTTAATTTTTACTTTCAGGTTTACTACTTATAATCAAATGTTACGTATTATTATTATTAGGTATCTTTTATGACTTTTACATATTTTTATTAATATTATTATTATCAGTCTAGAGTAAGTAAAATGAGCACTACACCTTTAGGAAAGGTCGGAAATTAAGTTTTTACTAAGTTTACCTGAAGAGAATATTGTAACCAGCTTCCTTTCTCTTAAATTTTAGTCGTCTTTAATTTTAGATTATAATAAAATTATGTTATTATATATATTAATACTTTTTAACAAATTTAACATATTACTTATTATTATTAAATTATTTTATGTTTTTTATGTAATTATTATATTTATTTTATAATATATAAGGTATGTTTATATATACATATATATAAGTATATATATATATATCAGTAGCGGCCGGTGATTATGAAAGTTAAGCGTTACATTTTTACATTAAAAATATTTACAAATTGAGCGTAAAACGCATAAAATGAATTATTAGATAAAATAGCTTACCTTATTGGAAAAGAAAATCTATCCTCCGTTCTTTCCTTATAGCAAATTTTTCTGTTATTCTTCCACATTACAATCAGGAATGTCCATAATCAGGTATTTTTCTATCGATAATATTGCCCCAGTGCCGTTAATCTTTCTTGGAACATAGAATTTCTTAAAAACATTTTTATTCGTTTCAGACTTGAAGAACATCTTTCAGCTTCAGTTGTCATCGGAATTGTGCAAAGTAATTAAGTAAAGTTGAACATTCACTAAATGTTTTTTCGAGTTTATTTGTTAGCAAAAAATTTAATAAATTAGCTGCACCAGACATTGATCTGAATTCTTGTGCTCTGTAGATGGATGATAATTCGTTATTTAGTTTAATTTTATTTAGAAATACATAAACTGAACATGTGATGCTTTTTCTTTGGGGAATTGTAAATTATAGTTGGGAAATATGTTAGCTAAAAGTGATGTGAATGTTGCGAGGACCTGACAATGAAAATCTTTCTATCGCTGAAAATATAATAACATCACACACTTCTTTTGCTCCGATTTTCAGATTTTCATTGTTTAGTTTTCTTCTTTTACTCGGAGAATTTAAACTATTTTCATTATCAATGTTGTTTCTGATATTTTGAATATTTACTTTAAAATCGGAAATTAATTTTTGTATACCAGAAAAATCAATGTCACTTCTTTGAAGCTGGTTATATGAAATATCCTCACAAGTGGCATTATTCTGCTGCTAGAAAAAGAAAGGCAAAAACAAAAATCATAACTTTTAATAATTTGATTAAAACCAGTAGCCTGACAAATTGTACTATTATCTTATACGTCATCTGATCTTAAAAACTCTTCCATACAATGAACAATCTATTTTTGTAAGTAAATACTGTATCAACAGTCCTTGAATGGAAATTCGATTTAACGGTAAAAGTCTGTGCCAGCCGTTTTTGCACAATCGTATCTAATACCGCAGTTCGTTGTAGACTACTTGAAAAAAAAAAAAATGTACAAAGCCCTTGTAAATTTGAAAAAAATATGCGAACACTACGACTTATTGAAGCTGCTTTACTCATTACTAAATTAACTTGATGAGCATAACAATGAATGTATTCAGCATAAGGATAAGTTTGTTTCAGAATAGCTTGTATGCCCCCAGAAAAACCAGACATAACAGATGCCCCGTCGTAAGTTTGGGCAATCCGTTTCTTAGGATTTTCATTTATTTTATGTATTTTAAGTTATTCAAGTAAACATGTTGAACGAGCCTCTCTGCATCATGTTTTATAGGAGTAAAGAAAAAAAATCTTGGTAAATCTTTCTGCTGGCTTACCCTTATGAATATAACGCGGCAAACAATAGCCATTTGAAACAAATTTGAAAAATGTCACTAGTTCCGTCTGCTATTACTGCTAAAAAATTTGCTTACCGTATCTGTTTTGAAATTTCTTGGCATACCCCCAATATGACGTTCAATATTTCAATCTGAATTGTTTTTGACATTCTTTTTAATACTGTTGCTTTCTTTAAATGAGTTTTGAGCGCAGCATCTAATTCTGAACTGAAATTTATTAAACCCTTAAAAATTCCAGCATTAGCAGATGTTACTGTTCCATTATGACCTCGTAAGTCTAATTTGAAAGCACCGCAGAACCTAACACAATTAATTAAAATATTTCGAATATACCTATTATGTCTAACATTTTCATTATCTTGAGCAATTTTCTTTTCTGTACGCACACTGTTCAATTGTGAAGCTACAACAGAACAATGTAAATTTTAAAATATTTTTAATATGTATACAACGGACGAGTCATGCTTTTTCATACGATAAGAGTTAAATGATTTATATTACTATAATGCCGCTGCTTACTGTCCGTGATTCTTCACCACCAAATAAAATACACGGAAAATAGAAAAAACACACTTTTTATATCCATATTCACGCAGCTATTCACTGTTATTATAAAGTTTTTTTTTAAAAATTCGTTTAAACTCTCTTTTACCTGACGAAACTAATCACGTGATATTTAAATTTGGCAATGAATTTTTTAATTTGAAGTTGTTGCTCGACAGTAAGATTACCGAAATAAATTTGTTTGTAAATACCGCACCGAATTCGTTTTTGAATACGATATTAACGAAATAAAATTCGCAACACAAAAAAAAACTAACATTTTAAAAAGCGTAAAATTTAAGAACATAATCCAAAATGAATTAACGCTTATAAACCAGACAATATGTTTTACCGATTCTGAATTCAAATAACTCGGCCAAATTATCCTTCTATGATTCATATCATTGAAATCGATTCGATTCTCTAATTAAAATAATTACAGTTATTATTTATAAAGTTTACGCTATTATATACAAGTAAAAAATATAAAAAACTATTAATGTAGAAATATAAATAATATATTGAATTTTTAGATAAAATATTATTTGTGTTGATGCATTAATATATAGTAGCTTTTTGTCATTTTACTTGAAATAATTATAACACGTTCACTGCGCGCAAAAAAGCAACGTTGCGTTGTGTTGCTTAATTGGTGTTAAATGGAATGCGACATCTGCCGGCGATATATGACAGTATACCGTTGCTACAATTCGGAAACAACCTGGGGAACCGTTTCATGGCAATGCTATCACGTCAAAAAAGACCAGCATCAGCAAGTAGGCATATGTGCAATAATCAGTCAAAGCAGGTTGTAACTTACAACATTCCTTTATTAATGCCTATTTCTAAGCTATTTTCGCTGTAACTTCGGATTAGTTTAATTTTTATTGTTCAATCACATTAATTAATGGAATATATGGTGAAAAATATAAGAATTATTTAAATATATATATATATATATATATATATATATATACATATATATATGTATAAAAACTCGGCCATTTTGGCCTCGCAAGGGGCTGTGCCCCTTGACCCCTCTTGCTTTCATTTCTGTCTCTTTCTCTTCTATACTTTGTATAAAATGATCAAAATGTACAACGTAATTCTTACTGGCATCAACACACACAAAAAATAACATAACCACAAAAATCCTATTCTAATATTTAACTTCCGTTATATAAAATTAAGACATTTTTTCGTTACATTTTTCGTTACATATTTCATTACATAAAATTGTGACATTTTTTAAATAACAATAACAAAAATCCTACAAAACATAACAAACGTTACATAAAATGGGACATTTTTCTGGGACATTTTTTTGGGACATTTTTTTGGGACATTTAGCGTTACATAAATTGGGACATTTTTTCGAATGGGGGGTAGCCTAAGAATTACGTTGTAATTAATATATAAAATAACAACCATTTTATGTAAGATAAAAATAATTGGTTGTTGCACAACACTGCAACAACGTTACCGGCCGCCACTGATACATACATGTATATTTAAATATATACGTTCATCTGCTTATCACTAATTTCTTCCGATCGCTGTGTCATCTTGTAACAAGTTAATAATACAAAAAAAAAAAAAAAAAAGACCAGTAACAACAGAAACTGCGTTAAAAAAATATATTTACTTGACTGTCGTTAAGATTACACCAACCATCTTCAGAAAACATTAGGCAGTTGTTTTCTAGTGATAGTGTAATTCTTCCGAAACGTCAAGTAAATATACTTTTCTTTAACATAGTTGCGTTCGAAAATTATTTATGATGAACAACGATAACTGTGAAAGTTTTTAACATTTAATAACAACAGAAACGATAAGTTTTTATTAAGTATTAATATTTACCAACGTGTTTCGGAGTTCAAGCTCCATAGTCATGGTGTAATTATTGATTATCGATTAAAAAATAGTGCATAAAAACAAACGTAAGCAAATAAATAAATCGATAACTAATAAAAAATAATCGATAATCGGTAATATAAATTTTGTCAAATAATAAAAAACGTAATATAAAATATTAATATATAACTGCATTATTGCTGAGTCGCGTAATCCGTCGCGAAGATGTGGTGATTATGAACTCTGTCCGTCTGATGTATAAAATATCATCGGCATTGATACCTCTGTCTTTACGAAACTTTTTCTAACGGTTGTTCGAATTATATCTGACCATCTCGTTGGAACGCGGCCACATTCTTTTTTCCTTCTGCTTGTCTCCGATTCAACCGCTCTTATTATACATATGAAATGATAAAAAAAAATAAATAAAAATAAATAAATGCTTTTATTAGTACTAATTGAGAATAATCAGTCATGATTGTTAGGCATATTTTTTGTTCGTAACAATAAAATAAGTTACAATAAACTAATATTAATTACCATATTTTCTAATATAAATACACAATAAATTCCACATATACATAATAAGGTATTGGCCAAAGTAAATGCTCTTTTCGCCTTATTATTTCCTTCCGTTTTTACTTGCCCGTAATTCGCTTAAATGTTACGGTCGCCGGAAACGCTAGTCATATTTCCTCTATTTTTGTTCAAGCGCGTTTTATTCTCTATTCGTATCTGTAGGCTTCCCACCATGCTCTTCTATCATTTTCTGCTCTATTCATCAAGGTTTCTTCATATTGTCAATATCTGACTGACGGCTCTTCCCCTTCTTATTACTTCCAGACAGGGGTCCCGGACGTCAAAAACAACAAAAAAACAAACAAAAAAACATCGATATTAGATAGAAAATGATAATTCGATTCGAGAACAGAAAGTAAAATGTTGGACAGAATTTTAATATTTATAGGGCCGGTTTTGTAAACGGCATTGATTTAATTTCCCGGCTAGTTTCAAAGGATAAACGGACTTTGATTTTTTTGATAGAAGAACAATTGCCGCTCGGTCTTTATCGATTTTGAAGCCTGTAATATTTGCTAATTCCAGTCTCCATGAAGTTAGCGGTTGCTTAACATAGAGCGGGGGAATATTAAACCTCGTTCTATCACGTAGTTAAAATGATGATGTTTCTTGCCGTGTAAAATGAATCGGATTAAAATTGACTTTTGCTTCTGTACTTGGTATCTACGATTTCACCGGTGTTCTTACACCGTCGTCTGACAGCGTGCCTATGCGGCAAATTTATCTAGTACGTGTTGCGTGTATTTACCACCTACGCCAGTGTGTTGTGTTTGCTGAGCTATTAATAGAGATTTTGCTACCGATAATGAGTAGAGCATTGAACGAAGATGTTTTTGGCGCGATAGGTGAACACAAACGCGGAAAAAAAGGAAAAATAACATACGAGTGTCTTTGATCTTTAAAAGATAAAAAGCGAAATATTATCCAAACGTACAAAAAGGAAAGAAATAAAAACTCCTCTTAGATTCATATATTTTGAAGTGCGGGGATAATACGATGGAGAAGAATGTATATAACGGGCACAACAAGAAGCAGGAAACCCAAGCCTAAGAAAATGGAAGTACAGAGCCGAACGCTCCACCGAAAGAGATAAACACACTTAATAAAAACGTAATCAGCGTCCTAAACAACCGCATTATTTGAATAGAGAGGACAACATGGGGAAGAAGCTAATGAGAAAGGAAAGCAGGAGGAAGGCAGCAAGGAATGATGGAAACGCATGATGGAGACAGCAGCAAGGAATGATGGAAACGCATGATGGAGATAGCAGTAAGGAATGATGGAAACGCATGATGGAGACAGCAGCAAGGAATGATGGAAACGCATGATGGAGACAGCAACAAGGAATGATGGAAACGCATGATGGAGACAGCAGCAAGGAATGATGGAAACGCATGATGAAGACAGCAGCAAGGAATGATGGAAACGCATGATGGAGACAGCAGCAAAGTGTAGAAGTGAAGGAAACAGAAGGAACCGTGGACTGGAAACTAGGATGAACAGACAGATAAAACGAATGAGTATATTACACAAGCAGAGAAAGTTTGTTTATATTCGACCAGAATCTGAGATGGAAATTTTTATACAGCGGCGAGAGATTAGAAGATGGGATTTTTTTTTTTTACAAAAGAAGGAAGAAGAAGCAGCAACCCGAGCCGAAGAATCAGCCGCCTCACTATACCTAAAGATGCTAGAATGTCCAGGAACACCCGCAGAAAATCAATATGGATCGCATAACTCTCTCAAAGTCGAGTCGACCATTGTTTGAGATAATAATATGGGAAAGTTCGTTATATCTTTGGATACGGATCTGGAACTGCATCGCAGATACATAATCGGACACACATATGGATGGTGTTTTTTTGGAAATAGTCTGCACTGGTGGGGAAGATGCAGACTATTATCGATGTGTTAGGTTTGGTTACGTGTGTGTTTTAGAAAGATAGAAGAAAATTGCAAAATAGCTATTGTAAGAGTGTGTAATCATAGTAAAAGTTGCGTGTCTACAGAAGATACAAGTTTCTTTCTAATTATCCTTAATTTATCACAATTTCACTTTTCTAATTAATCTGGCACATTTCTGCTCAGATATTCATTCTGCCGGAAGCAGAGAAAAGAACAATTTGCGTATATTTTTCTCTGTTCAAGGTAACTGCAAACTTCATCTTCTATAGCGGAACCGTGTGGATCTGTATAACATTTATCGATTTAGTATTTGCTGGGCGGGATCTGAGTTTACGTGTCTGGAACTGTAGTGTCGAAGTTACATCATCAACTCCACCGTGAGATACATATGTATCCTTCCGGCGGGACAGTACATCACTATTGCGCGACTCTAGACTCGCGAGTGTCGATGTTCGACTTTCTGTCATTAAATTCATTTTTAGAGTCGCATCACAAAATAAGTGACCCTAGCATAGTCGGAAATCTTACGTGCTTGCTAATGACACATTCTACACCCTCAGCGCATTTGTTATTCTTCTTCAGCCAGCGAACAGCACAATAAAAAAAGCGAAATAACTGACGAATACGTAATAGTTTCACTATCAGCGTGAAACGAATTCAAGACGACCTGAAATATGATCTCGCTATGGAAGAGGTAAGGAAATAGAAAGTAGCCTTCTATGAGCAGTGGCAAGCCAGTTGGACAAATGAGGGAAACAGACAAGGTGGAATGAAAAGAGTTATGATGACCACTTTGCTTACAACGCTGCAATAAATTACACCTCTCTTGACAAAGACTAGACGGATTCCAAGTCGTACCGGTCCTTTTCCAGAATTCACAATCGACTCCTTCATACATTAAACTGTTTATTCCGCTGGAGTCGAATTTTAAAGTCTCTATTTATATTACGGCGTACCGAGAACAAGGACGAGGTTAAACATTGTAGAGAATACATGTATATGTGCAAAAAATTTCCAGAAAACTCCCGTTTAAACTGCGCCATCGATTTACTCGAATATTTATAATACAACGATAGACTGCCGAATAATAGACACACTGTTGTTACACAAGTATTTTGTAATCTTTGTACATTATCAGAAAATTTCACTTTCTTCTTCGTACTTCCGATTTTTTCTTCCAGATGATTTTTATAATTCTTTTTAATAAAAGAATACAACATCGGTGAAACTTAAATATTTCATTTCAATTATATTTATTAAGTTCAACCTTCTTAATGTTATTATTTCGTCGCGTTTAAAATTTAAACAAAAAAAAAAAACAATTTACGAATTATCTATCAACTTTATAAAATTGCAATTGACTTTTCATGTAAATAAGGAAAAAATATAAAACTCCAGAGCGAATGTCTACCGAAAGTGATTTTTTTACACGAGAGACGACATCGTTTAACTTTAGGAAATAGTTGGTCTATATTGGCAGACTCTTTTTTTTTTTTTTTTTTTCTTTTTTCAAGCTCCGTATATATGCAGCGATTAGAACCAATAGTTCAGCTTAATCGCGCGATCCTCGACACTTTGCCGCTATTTACACAAAAAGAACATCAAATAAAACAACAGCGCGAGCATTTATGCATGAAAAAAAAAAAAACAGAAAAGCTTAATGCATGTACACCCCACGACAAAGGTGGATTTCGCCGAAGGTCCGAAAGAGGACACGCCAGTACTCCGGATGAGTTTATTATTTGTTTTGCGAGAGCTTTCCGCAACTTTGTTTTTTCTTATCCCCCCCCCCGCCGGTAGTATCAGTTATTGAAGCAGCATGTTACTCTACACCGATGGTCGTTTAAATGTAATAAGAGAGAGGGAAGTGAACAATAAAAGAACGACAACCGGGATAGCTGGAGGGTAAAGAAAAATTGTAACATCTTTTGTTGTCTGACCAAACAAGAAATAAGTTCGACTAGGGGATATTAAGGGAAAATATAATAGGGAACTGCTGTAGCTCGAATAAAAAGATAGGATTGCTCTGTGTTGTGTGACCATAAAGTCGATGGAAACATATGTGTGCGATGCGCGCGTGTCCGCGCCGAAATCGGCCCACACCAACGCGCACATTCTTGTAAACTACCAAACATCGGAATTCCGTCTTGGCTCTCTTTCCCCCTGCCGAGAATTCTTCTTTTTATGAGAGCGGGATATGGAAGAAGTTTACTATCCGAAACGACAACAAACCAGGGCAGTGCATGCGTCGGTGACTTGCTATCATTATTATAATGGCATGTACCGAATCGGCCAAGTTCGGATTTTTGCCTTCGTATCAACAAACGCTTTCGACTCGAATACACGCCGATATTCATATATATTCATATATATTCATATATATTCATATATATATATAGGTATAATGCACCTACATTCCGCGAGATGGGGAGATGAAAGAGGAAAAAAAAAAGCGGAAAATATATAACGGAGACATAAAGGCCATACGGCATTTGCAGACAATATTATATGCCTAGTTAAAGCATGCTGACATTTCGATGCCATTTTGCCTTGTAAATATTTCCCCACTGCCGTTGTGCTAGTAAGGAAATCTAGCCGAAATTCTTCCTCCCTGTTGGACTCCTTTGCGGCTAATACGTCTGACTTTAAATATATGTATAAACACATTTGAATTATAGACACTTTACACACTTATGCATGTGCATTATGAAGGGACAGAGGGAAAGTAGTGGGGTGGGGTGGAGAAGTACAACTGCTAGATGCCGAATTCGCCAAATTACGTCGATATATTTTGTAGTAATTTTAAAAAATCCTCACACGGACACAACTTGGAGGGGGAATGTTTTTCAACCGATGAAAATTCAGCTAACGTCGATTAGCCGCATATGCGAATATAGAACGTAGTATAATAAGAACGGAAGAGGTGTACCAGCAGTTATTAAGAAAATGAATAGGAAATAACATATTAACCTGGTTGTGTTGCGAATTACGCGTTCTATGAATATTTCAGTGCTCCGTCGTGTGCGAGATTTTAGCCTGATAATCTTCTGACCTCTTATCGCGGTCGCTATCTCCATTTTACCCCAACCCTCTCGGTGATATCGTTCCGATTATTTTATATTCTTCTTTCCTTACAACTTTAGATTTTATTTCTATGTTTATTTGCTTATTCATCTTCCATTTATTCGTTAATTTTTTATTTTATCATCAATTTGTTTTCTTCTTCTTAATTATTATTATTCTTTCGGCTCTCCGGTGAATTAAGTGAGCTTGCATCTAGAGCAGGCTTGCCGACGGCAATCTGTAATGATATTAAACGCACAAAAAGTAATTTGACCTCGAACCTAATGGTGGTTGAAGCTTCGCAAAAAACCGCCCCGTCCTCTGTTTCATGTGATTGCTCAACAAAGGTTGGACCTAACAAATCATTCTAATAATAATAAAAAAATTCTAATAATTCCATCGCCAACAATGGAAAAATAAAAAAAGAAGATTCCACTATTAATTAAAAGCTATCAAAAAGTAAACAATATTAACGTACTGTCAAATATTAATAATGCGACGTATTCGAATTTGGTATCACCAATATATACGGATGATGATTTAACATTCGATAAGAATAATATATAATAATGCGAAGCAAGTACAGTGAATATGAAGTTATATTTATCTCCGGATAAATCAGAAGTTGTGCTGCAGCAGTATATAAGCAAAGTAAAGCAAGTCCCATGGATATCCTTGATAAGGTATCATGGATTGTGAAGTTAAGCTTTCCATAATGGTACGAAGCCCAACAGCACTAATGAGAGTAGGGGGCCAGTTCCTTTCCACTTTTGGATTATCCGCCTTTACTTTCCCCCAGATAATTCTCTGGTATCCAATTATTTCAATTAAAAGAGTTATATTTTGTGGAAGTTTTATAACGGAGTTAACGGTAATCTTGAATATTTTTTGAAAAATGTTAATACAAAATGTCTCAGGCATAACAGTGAACCGGTTATCAAGCTTATTTTGTCTTTTTTAATAATGTGATAACTGCCTTTTTTTTTGTTTTACTACTATATATAAGTCATAAAAACCGTCGAAACGACTGTGCTTATATCGTTTAAAATATCATCGATGGAGACACAGTTTAAATTGTAAAAACTTCGAACAAAATTATTTCAGATTAGGTACAAACTTGGGAGCGACTTGGATCATGTAGCGAAAGTAAAAATAATTTAAAATCATTTCGACTTTCCAAAATTACATTCATCTTCTTCTTCTTCGGCAGTTCAGTCTTGAGACTAGTCTCTTTCCATGATGATACTTTTCCAGTACTTCTGCTCCGCCGCAACTCTTTTTAATTCACTATAACTGCCGAGTCCGTACTTCCAAGACGAAAATGAAAGCAAAAAAGTACGGTTCAGTTTATAAAGAAACATTCTGAAAACATTTCCATAAACGAAGGAACAATAATCTAACATAGAACGCGAATTTATAGAGAATGATTAGGATACTGAAACGTTCTGGCAACTCCGTCCAGACGAAAAAGCCTTTAGAAGATTTAATCTTTTAATAACTGACGAATGAAGGCGATTGAAACGTTTGAAAAAAGACAATTAAGGAAAATATCGAAGTTTACAAAAAACTATGAAGTAAGGTTATTTAAAGTTATCGAACAAATGTTAAAAGGTCGACAGATAAGACAGCATGATTTCACGAGGTTTAAAGTGGAGAAAGAGGGAAATAATGTCGCGAGGAGCGGAGCAAGGATTAATAAAGTTTAGGGTTAGATTCACTCGGAGATATCTTTCAAACGTAAATTGAAGTACGATTATAAAATACCATTTTTTTTTCGTTGTTTTTTTTTTTGTTCTTTTTAAAAAGATCGAACAAATAGATAAAGAGAAAACTGTAACTCGGAAAGCGGAAAAGCTTTGTGCGAGTTCTTGCAGCTTATCACCGCTGATAGCGCAATAAAAACGAATTTTTCAAGTTCGCTCCTTTCGCTAATACTTATTTATTCAGTTTTTCCCATGGACACGCCAACCAACCATCAGAGACGAATGGTTAATTAAATTTTGATTTCGGCAGCTATTAATCATGTAATGATGGATGTGGAAAGAAAAGAACGTAAGAAAAATTTAACTTTAAACTTTCGTGGTTCAGCAATACAATCGTGTCAATATTTTCGGTAAAACCCACACGTCAGACATCTTACGTGTTAACGTTTCGAACAGATCAGCACTGTCCATCTTCCGAACAACAATAAAAGGATGATAGGAAATGGCGTTATATATATATATATATATATATATATATATATATACAAATATATAAAGTTCTAATCCGGTAGTTACGTGCTCTCTTCTGATTGGTCGACACTGTTTTATACTTTCATTCACCGCAGTTAAAATTTAAAACGGTAAATGGAAAGATAAAACAGTGTCGACCAATAAGATTAGAATTTTTTTTTTATATATTATCATCCTTTCATTGTTGTTTCGAAGATAGTCAGTGCTTATTTGTTCGAAACGCGAATACGTAAGACCTTGGAAATGATACAAGCGGTGAGTGGTAGAATGGTAGTTAACAGATTAACGACAGTGTTTGTAACAAAATATGTAGTTAATGTTCATTTGCTATTATGTCGTCCTCTGATGTGTTTTAAAACTATTATTGCTTTCTGAAAACACATCACTTCTATTACATGCTGATCGTTTTAAAGAAAAAAAATAAATGATCATCATTTAAGAACGGTTCGACTGATTTGGCTGATTGGTTTTTTGCTGTGTTATTGTAATTATCAGGACAAAGTTTGTGTGATAAAAATTTTTGGGAAAATCCACCGGAAAGGTTAGAAAGGCGGTACAGAAATGCATATGGGACGAATAAAAAAAAAAAAATATTTTTATAAAAATTTTAAATAAAATAATTACCATGGTCTTAAGGCCATGATTGTTTGTTATAATTATTGTGTATGATGATTGTAATTCCTATTCCATTAATTTTCTGGTTAGGCAAGTTCAGGTAATGTACTTTGGACTCGGTCTGGCCAATTTCTCTTTCCTGAAGATTTTATTCAGCCTCCGTGGGTAATGTTGAACATTTACGGCCATGGTTGTCTGTCTGTAACCTTCTCCCAATTAAATATTATGTATCCTTCATTAGTTGGCAGTATTCTTAGATTAACTGGTTGGTGGCTAAATGGCTCAACAGTTAACTGAAGCCGGGCCATAAAAAAAAAAAAAAAAAAGAAAATTACCATGGTAAATGAAAATTAAACGCAAAAATTTAAATAAAACGATTACACTATGGTAAATAATAAACTCTAGATAACATTTTATTAATTTCTGCCGTGAGTAAATATACACCACGTTCACTTCACCTTTTACGAATCATCAAACCTTCATGATATCATCGCGCTCCTAGTCTAGCTGCTGTACTCATTGCAGGGAGTCAAAAAAAAAAAGAAATGTTCTCTATTACTTTTTTACAAAGAATGCAACGGAATTTTTAATATTTCCTACCGGGGGATGTTATATTTATACACTCATTCTGATGTTAGCATTTCATTAACTTTCTTCTATCATTATCTTGTTGTTTTAATGCAAATTGAATTTAATAATTCTACACGAAACAATTTGAGCGGCAGTAAAAAATATATGTCCCGATTCTGCGGTGAGCGGCGCCGCTGTCTTAGCCACCGCCGAAAAGGCATAGCCATTTAATTTCGCGTAAATATATAAATTACCGGCACCGTTTTAACGCGCACCGCTTACCGCTTACCGCTCGCCGCTTGTACCGCAGTCATAGCCTAATACGTCTGATGTCAGTTTTACCAAAAAAAATATTAACATGTTTTTTTTTGTTTTTTTTTCTTGTTTGGGTTTTTCTCTGGGCTTGCCAATAATAGACGATTACCCATTAACACGTGCAGATAGTAGCAATTAGGAGTCACACGGAATGGAACCTGACAAAGAACGCTATACCAAGGATGGAGAAACAATGACAATCAACATGTCAATAAATGTCAAACATATGCATCCTGAAAATAGAAGGAACGACACTGCAAAAGATAAGAGCAAAAGGAGTTACCTGTTCCATACCATGGCCATTAACATAGTTAAAATGTAAGAGACACAATCAAACCTACATTCCAATAAGAGACAATACAGAATGTAACGTTTAATATGAACATTCCAACAAGACGTAGTCAGCGTATGACAGACAACTATTCATTCGGATAGGCAGGACAAAAAGGAAATTAAAGAGAAATACAAAAAAAAAAAAAAAAAACGAAAAATAGTAGAGAAAAGTTGAAATAGCGCAGAGGTATAATAGAAACGACGATAGAACGAAGAAGCAAAGAAAACTCCAGGGTAAACTGAGCAGGAATTAGACGAAAAATTTTCGATAGGTAAGTAATCGTTACGAAAGGAATACTTAACGTTCAATCAATGAAGTCTAGGATGGAACATTTTAAGGAGCAGGATACGTACTGTTCTAAAGAAAATAAACGAGAAGAAGCAACAACCGAGGAATCTGTGGGGCTTCATTAAAGAATATAAGGGTCTGGAGAAAATAAGTCCGGATGGAATGGTAGGAAGAGAAAGTAAAACCGCGCGAATGAACGAAAAAAAATAGATCTCGCTTGAAAATCGCTTGCAAAATCACAAGTGGTCGAGTAATTGAAAAAGCGACTAGAGGAAAGTATTAATAAAGATGGAATAGACTGAGATATTCGGAAAAAGGTTGAAATCTGGAAGGATAAAAGAAGCAGCAGATTCAACACATGAGCCCCATCGGTGAAAATACTTCGATGGTGCTGTAGAATTCCCGTTTTATTACGGCTTGAGGAATTTAGTGAAAATAGAAAATGTATGTATGGGAAGAATGGCAGAGGCTAACCAAATTGAAAGCAAAATATAGCGTTTCCGTTTATGTTCTATTTTTTTTCGTTTTTTTTTTTATGAATTTATTAAAATAATGAAAATAAAATATTTATTAACTTCCTAAACATAATTTTTATTATATCAGTAGTTCGTGATAGAAGTGTTACCAGGAGAAAATTTTAGCCGATTTGCGTCGAACAATTTATTTAATGAAATGATTCATCGAAACCGGACGCAGAATTGGCTACTAAATCTATCTGATCCGATTACTTCACGATAATACCTATCAACTGATGAGTTTACAAAAAAACAATGAAATCAATATCGTATAGTTAAAACGAATGGAGAAGATTAAGGAAAAAAATGAAAACGAAAAAAACTCAAATTTATCACAAAATATGGTTGTGCTAAAAATCGCGACATCAAATTAAATCACTTTTCTAAGATGTATTTTATCGAATAGCTGACAAAAAACGTGCGTGTTAAATATACTTGGTAGAAAATAATTTTTCACGAATTCTGGAAGGGATTTTCGAAATGGTATAATGGCAGTGCGAAAGTGAAATTAAAAGAAAAAAAAGTATGATGCATGTATCAGTGTGTACACGCGGAGGAAGTGAAACTTCATTGGCTTATATGTATTAAATTCTATAATAAAGTTTTATTTTAAATTAATTTTATATATAAGTAACACATTTATTATTATCATTATTGCAATCATATAAAAATAAAAATAAATATAAATATAAATATATATATATATATATATGTATATACATACGTGTATACTGAGGGGCAATCTATTTCATACAAATTAAAATACATATTTAAAATTATGATTTAAAAACTCCCTAACAGACTAAATGTATAATATTGTGAATATCTTTAAATAGAGTGGTGTGTATACGTACTTATTACATGTATATATATAAATATATATGAGAATGCTCATAAACTATATACTAACAAATACATACCTACCTTATGTTTAACGCGTAACGAAAATTTTTCTCTACCGTTCCGTAAAATGTTTCACTTCAAAAAAAAATTACCTTATTTTCAGTTAAATCTATTTAAAATTCGAAAGCGAGATTAATCTGACGGATCCTCGACGGGATCTATGAAATTAAGATTTAGAAAATTAGGCCAATTTATTTCAGACTGAATTGCTCTGCTAGTCAGTTTCTGGTGTATATATATCTGGGAAGGAGCGATTAACTTTTCAAAAACATTTATTATTTATAAAACCAAACATTGCTTCTGTGGTTGTTTTAGGGTGAAGAGCATAGTCATCAAAAGGAATACAGTCGCCAACATGGCCATGCCAACTGAAACAAAAAATAAGGAACCTACTTTATAATTAAAACTGCGAGCACGCGAACGAACAAGGCAGATAAATCTACTTTCGTTGCGTTACTAATTAATCGTGTGAGAATGGTTGCCCTCACAACGGGGCAACGGGCATTCCGACTACTCGGTAAAATTCAATATACACAAGCGAGATAAGGTGAGAGTCAACTGTTATTCGACACTCCACCGACGATTTGGCGCGATTTGGCGCGATTAGGGAAAGTCTCTCTGAAGCTAAGGTGTATCTTTAACATGTATTCTTATCGAACATGATTAGAAGATGGTGACGTACAAAGTGCAAGAGCCCTCCTCCCCCGCATGATGTGTACATACCGCCGTCGTCAGTTTTATGGTGGCTTTTAACATTTGCCGAAATACGAATAATAGCGAAAGTTTATTCGATTAAACAAATAGTAAATTCGAAATCTTCAATGCGTTTTCGTTATTTTCGACTGGACGAAGATAAATATCGGGCTGGTAGCACGTGCGCATGTAACGTAACGTTTCGGGAAGGGAGAGAAAGGGGAACATCGACAGCGCGCTTTACATGTAACTTGCGACACGCAACCGGCCATTATTATTCATGGGATGTTATCGAGCAGCAGAATATGCGCAAAGCAACAAGACACGGTGGACCCTTGTCCATTGTCGGCTGTGTAAAGCAGAACATCGGTCGAAAAATTCTCTCGGTCGCGGATGCTCGTTCAAAAAGAGCGAAGAAATATTGGCGAGAGGCGAAGAATAATAAAGGGACCAGAAGCCTTCTTCCGATTCAGTCTTGAGCCGGGAAACAAATTGTCCACCGGGATTAGCAAACCCCAAATTCTGCACGCACTTCGGCCACAACACATTTATACCCATATCGCTCTGTGAAATTCATTTTCCAACTTTATAAATTCGTTTTCCCCGTCCTCGTTCTAAAACTCTCTTCCCATTCCAGCTTCGTCCTTCTCGATTCGCTTCTTCCATCTAAAAGAGCTTTCTCAGTTAGATTTCGCAATGTTTCGCTGGAAAATGACCTACCCGGCGGCGGCTGCCTTATTATAATAAAACTAAAGAATCAGGCTAAAACGATAAAACGATGTTATCTACATATTAAAGAGGTTTTCACTTTTATGTAAAATCCTTTTAGTAAAGATGAGCTCAAGACCCCTCAACCAACACATGTCACTAACCTTCTGCTGCCTTCTTCGATAAACCGACGACGCACACCTGTTAAAATGTTTGAATTCGGCATTTAACTGGCCGACAAAACCAAAGTCGAACCGAATAAAAAATAGTTACTCGCTCTGGCGGAAATTAAAAATTATTTTCCCCGATATCGGGGAAGTATTTCCAAAATAGGATGACGGAAACCACGCAGATATTTCGGAGGAGCCCGATTGATGTACGCGCGTATATTTGCGAAAACGACAATATTCCGTATATAGCGGAATGCTGTAACTGCCGATGAATTCAGTGTAAGATGAAGAGTTCTACTTATTCCGTTGTCGCGATGAGCGCTCAGGTAACTATAAGAATTAACAGCAAAATCGAATTTACGATTTATAACGGAGGGTGTGAAAGCGGATTATTATTAATCTTATTTTTTTTTTACTCAGTTGTCATACCGGAAGAAAGCATTAAGCCTATATTTTAAAAAACTACCCGTCTCATTTACTCCACTAAAAATGAAAGAGCTATATCAAAAATCTTGCCAGAGGCTTGAGACTTGAGACTTGGATTTTATTTCCGAGTATACCGAATTATCACTGGGTCAAGAAGTATGCAGCTAATTAACAAATCGTCGGAATTTCTCGCTACCGCAAAAGTACTCAGTCAAAAATCACACGAATAAAGAATATGATTCGCGTTACAGACAACCTCGACGCTGCTAGATTTATACCGCTGCTAAGGCATTCGAAATAACGATCAAAAGAAGAAACGGATGAAAATCGGTTATAACGAAATTGATTATAATGAAAAATTGGCCACTATTACGGTCAAAATTTTGGCCCGCGCGAATGAATAACTGCCGCCTATATTTCCTGACGATAAGTTTTTGTCCATATAACTCGATCAAAAAATCTCCCTTAATTTTTTTTCTACGAAAAAATAATATTCATTAATGGTATGCATGCTGTTCAGTTCCGGCTGGTGTTTTTTTTTTTTTTTTTTTTTGGGCATCGAAAATGGTGTTGTTAATTGGCATGTTTCTATTTTTTGTAAATTCAATCTGATGAAAATCTGCGTACAGGTCACCATAAAAAAATATATATTAGGAAAAGAGACTAGCTAAAAATCAAAAAATTACGAATCTCTTTAAAAATTGAACCGTTATCATTTTTATAAATTTTTTCCCATTTTTTTATTCTTGTTTTATATTTTTTCTTAAAAGAAAAATACGTAAGATTGTGCGATTACAAAATAAGTGAATAAGTGATCATTTGTTTAATCGTTAAAAGTAAAGCAAGTCCCATACCCTTGATAAGGTATCATGGATTGTGCAATTAAGCTTTTCATAATGTTGCACTAAGCCTAATGGATCTAAGGAGAATACAAGGGCCAGTTCCTTTCCACTTTTGGATTATCCGCCTTTACTTTCCCCCAGATAATTCTCTGGTATCCAATTATTTCAATTAAAAGACTTATATTTTGTGGAAGTTTTATAACGGAGTTAACGGTAATCTTGAATATTTTTTGAAAAATGTTAATACAAAATGTCTCAGGCATAACAGTGAACCGGTTATCAAGCTTATTTTGTCTTTTTTAATAATGTGATAAGTGCCTTTTTTTTGGTTTTACTACTACATATAAGTCATAAAAACGACTGTGCTTATATCGTTTAAAATATCATCGATGGAGACACAGTTTAACTTGTAAAAACTTCGAACACAATATTTTTGCAGCGTCGGATTTTGAAGTAACACACCGGACAATTACAAAATATTCGTGTCAGGTTAAAATCCAAAGACAAAGGGGGCAGGATAGGTAGACTTTTAAAAGTAAAGCGACCCTTACCAGAGTGTCAACAACAATTATAAAGTACCATCAGGTATTATGACTGATGAACATTTGTTAATTTTCAAAGCCAGTTCTGGATGCTAACAAATGTTCGTCAGTCGCAAAACGTGCAAAACCCGTTCACCTTGCGCAGAAAACTACACAGTTTCGACAGGTATAAAATTGTGCTTCTTTCCAATTTTCCCTTCTTCCTCTCTCGATAGGCATTCTTAACCAATGTCTACCTAACATACTCACAAAAATACTCACAAAAAGCAACACCGTTTGCGCTGAATAATTCAAATTCACCACCTCCACGCCATTTCGTCAAATCAGCTAAACCTCATGACTTTAGTAGACCAAAGAAATGAAATAGATGTTTTTTTGTTTGTTTTTTTTTTTTTACTAAAAAAAAGTAATAAGATTGGGCTCGTCAACCAAGGACCTTCACCCAGAAACAATTAGAGGAAAACGAAAGTTATATAGTGAGACGATCAGATATCGTTAATAAGAAGGAAACGAATAGAAGGGATAATAAATGTAGAAGGAAAAGACCGGATATAACGGACACAAAAAGGAACAGGAAGCCCCAGCCTAAGCAAATGATAGTACAGAGCCGAACGCTCCACCGAAAGAGCAGAGCACTCAAAGAACACATAATCGGCGTCACAAACAAATGGAGAAGAGGCCAACGAGAGGCGAAAGCAGAAGGAAGGCGGCAAGGAATGGTTAAAGCGCAAACGCACAGTGGCGACAACAACAGAACGAGGAAGTGAAGGAAATAGAAGGAACCGAGGATTTGAAGGAAGATTAGGCTGAACGAACAGATAAAAAGAGCGACAATTAGAAACGGTGGAAGGGTACATATTCGACCAAAATCTAAGATGGAAATCTTTACACAAAGGCAAGAGATTAGAGGATGTGATTTTTTTGAAGAAGAATGAAGAAGAAGCATCAACTCGAGCCAAAGAATCAGCCATCTCATTACCAGAGATGCCAGAATGGCCAGAAACCCACAGCAAGTCAATATGGATCCCATGGAGGGAAGAGAGAGTCCGAATGAGAGAACGTATGCGGAGAATAGTAAAATCACAGGAATGATTAGGAAGAGGAGAGGAGATGGCTTGAAAAGCACTCGTGGAGTCGGAAATGATCAGAAACTGGGAAGAAAGACGATTGGAGGAAATAAAAATAATGGAAAGTAAAATAGCCATCAGCTCGACTGTAAATATGGAACAGAAAGAAGGAAAACAGAAGGATTCAGAGAAGTTATAATTTGGAAGAATAAAAGAAGCACCAACACCATCAGAACCATCAGTGAAAATGTTTATATGAGAACGAAAGAGAGAATTGACAATACTATGGAATTCCTGTTTAATTACAGCTGGAGGGAGAGATTTTGCATATTCCCAGTCACAGTAAAAAGAAATAAATTATCCGTCTACAGTTCATTTTACGCGTTATCGTTTTCAGACGCGTAAAAGAAGAAAACGTATCTTACCATGTGAAACGATCTTGCTTTACATACTTTATCTTTCCTCTGATAATACAGAAAAAAATCAACATTTTCTCTCCGCACAACGTCTTCAACACTCCTAAAGCATCTTTCCTTCTCAGTCACCGTTTCAAGATGTTACCTCAAATCTCGAACTCGTTATTCACACTCCTAATTTCGTACAAGTTTACAAAATATGGCTTTTATATTAGGCGGAGAATGTATTTCGGCTTGTCGAAGAATTTGAATCTTGCTTTTGTTTATTATTTAAATATATCGTCGATTTGTACTTGGAAGAAAATAATTCCATCGGACTGATTGGCATAGGGAAGGAGCAAATGTATAGAATATTACGTGTATCGGAAATCAGCGTCTTACACTGGCACACGCACTCTTACGTATTGGAAGTTTTCGAACAACATTAAACAAACTGTTCAGTACGAAATCGTAATAGAAAAAAAAAAGGAAATGAATAAATACCTTAATAACAAACAAAAAATTAGTCTTAAATAATTTACTTTAATAAATTATTTAATATTAATTTTGCTTGTTATTAAGGTATTTATTTATTTTATTTTATAAATATTAACAACGCTTACATCTATATGAAATCTTAATAGGTTGAAAAGAAGGTCTCGAAAAACGTCCATCATTTTTACCATTGCTATTGAATATCGCGAATATGTTTCCAATCTCAACATAACGATTACTGATTGCTAACCAATCATCGACGCATTATAATCACGCGAAGTTCAGAATAACTTCCAGTCCGAAAACGTATCTACGAGTATGTTATTATAATGATAAGAAGATTACAAAGTCGAATACTCGTAGTCCAAATTTAATCTGATATGAACAGTGAAGAGTTTAATTTTTATTTTAAAATTTCGGCCATATCACATTGTATATCGATCACTCGAATATTGTTTTTTTTGTTCTAGCTGCTGTCGCCCAAGCGTATCAAGAACACTTGTTTGGTTGAGATCTAAATTTCCTGCGGTCCGATCGTATGTCCAATAAAGGTTGTATCGGCATCTTTTGTGTGACTGACTACCGATTGACAGGCTTCTGCACAGATGTGACAGCTTCGATTCGTAACGGATGCGGGTTGATTGTATCGTTACCCACACCGATCGGTATCTAGTTGGAAATATAATATGTATAATGCCGTGAACTAGCCGCAAATCCGCTTCATTGTTTAATTGTTTTTTTCGATATTTAGCCGTTAGATTATATATCGATTTTCATACTAAACTGCCATTAATTTTTGTCTCAATAGTTTGTAATTAATTCGTCTGAACACGTCGTAAGCATTCAAGTCGCAAAATCTAAGATCTTTTCGTCTCGGTTGAAATATCTAATAGTCACCAAACCGCGACAAAGAATGTAGGCAGTTACTTTTCTTTTTTGTCAATAAAATTTTTTGCGAGTGTAAATAATTTTTCTAGTCAGAATAAATATGATATTTATCCGACTTTTTCTCTTCCAACGATATAAAAATTTTAAAAAAATTCAAATAACCGCCGAGTTTTGCTCGATGATTCCTTTTCAAAAATCGAATACGCCTATACTAATACACTACTGAATAATGACATTTTCCAGACAAATTTTATGTTTTGGATGGTTCCTGCAATTTTTACAATATAAACGGTGTGGATCTCTTTCCCTGTTTATTTTTTAGTTCATTGGCCCCCATTGCAGTAAAAGTTTGATCATTCTGCTACGTTGCTTATTCGTTCTATTGTATTCATCAAATCTCTTTGTTCCCTTTCATAAGCTGCTTGTGTCTTCCTAATCTTTTTGACAGTATACTTCGTAAAACCTTCTCCATGTATATATATATATATATATATATATATATATATATATATATATACGTATGTGTGTGTGTGTGTATGTGTATAAAATATAAATAAAATATTTGTTGAGATAATTTTTAAATTATTAACAGATATGATTATTAAATTAAGATTGAAGCTAAATATTAAATTTTCTTTGCCCATATTCTGTTCTATCTATAGTTATTCTTTGAAAATGTTTGTTATTTAAGAATTTATTAAAATCATCCCTCCATGTAGGCTATCTTCCTCCATGACATGAGAGAACCCAGTAAGTTTCTCTGTAGGTCCATCGGTCACAATCATTATTTGTTTTTTCTACATGACCACTTTGTCTTGTAATATATATTATCTATAAAAATTTAATAAAAATGCACTAAAAAGTAAAAAATTATTATTCGATAAAAAATAATATATTTCAGAGTGATATACCTTAATTAAAAATACATTACCTAGAAATAATTTAATGAATATTTAAGGCAGTTTTTAATTATTATTACAATTTATGATTTCCGTGCCTACTCTATAGGTTTTAATGCTATATAAGAATTTTCATAATATCATCTTAAAGTATAACACTGAAATATATTATTTCTTTTCGAATAGTTATTTTTCACTTTTTAGCGCATTTTATTAATTTTTATAACAAAATTTGTAGCCGGTATTTTTTTTTCTAAACATTTTATTTCATAATTTTTAGCACAAAACTTAAATTTTTTGCCTTGCTAAAAATCTACCTTTTTTAAGAGTGACAAGCCTAAAATTAATTTTCTATTTACTTTTATTTATTAGAAAAACCAAATAAGCCCGCTAGAGAGTGAGAAACCTCATGACAATCGACCTATCAGTCGTTTACCAATAGTATCTAAAATATTTGGGAAAGCATTACTGTCTAGACTAATAAAACAGCTGCAAGTTATAATTCCAGACTATTAGTTTGGCTTCCGTCCTGGATACGTTACAGTAGAATAAGACCGTCTGTATGTTAGTCAGACGAGGGATTGTTTTCAAAAATAAAAAAAAACCCTGCCACATTCCTACTGGCAAAGCCGGCGTTCCTCAAGGTTCTGTATTGGGACCAGTCCTCTTTCTTGTATACATGACCTTCCAATTACGCTCAGTGTGGAGTTCGTGGCATTTGCTGATGACACAGCATTGTTCGCAAGGGGCAGCGATCCCTTTGAACTTGCAGGCTGCTTGGAATGACCTTAAGAAATGGGCACTAAGATTAATTCGTCGAAGTCGGCGCATCCAAATGGACCACATTTTTTCACATTTTTTGATAATACTCACATGATACCACCATTGAATGGTACACTTTCGAAACATAAAGAATCATTAAAATCGGTTTATAGGGTATAAGTTACGTGCGAACAAACAAATGTACGCGACGAACGTATAACCTCCTATTAAATTTTGTAGCGATTGTTAAAAAGGCCTTTATAATCTTAAGAGGCCGTTATTTGGTTTAAGCTTTCGTTATTCTGATATTTACTTCATTTTCAGTACGGTTTTTTGAAAGGATAATATTTGTTGGCCTAGGTATGTTAATATAAATAAATATTTTAGAAACATTTTCGGGGGAATATTTCCTCAGCAAAAACCGGAATCATTCAAAAATATATATATATATATAAAAATTCAATAGAAAATTCGAAAATGTAACTATGTGAGTAAAATCACGACCATTGTAATAGCAAACGTAATAATAGCGGCGACGATGGTGGAATAACATATAGGAAAAATATTTTCTGGCTTACTGTCACGTTTAAGTTTTAAGATCTAGATTTAAATAATAAATTCTCCATCTTGCGTCGTTAGGCTATTACTCATCATCATGAGCGGCAAAAACGAGCACCAGAAATATTGATCAATATAGCCCCTATTGTTTTTTATCAGGATGATAATGTCCGCGAAGAACATATACAATACTTGATAGAAGGAAGAAAATACTTCTTCGATACTGTAGCCGCAACTACAAAAGCAGATGGAAGGGACATTTTGGATAGAGAACTCTCTCATCATCATCTCGTGAAGAGGAAGATGGCGAAAATTAAATTTTTGCGCGATAATAGACGTAACTTGCTTTAGAAAACCATTCTTCGAGTACTTAGAATTAATAATAGACTTTTAAAAAAAAAAACACCTGTAGTGCCTGGATTAGGTTCCAGTGTCGTGCTAAATTCTTCTTCTGGTACTTCGTATGTGGTTTTCAATTGGCCAGCTAAGGAAAATCACAAAAACATACCAAGCACTTAATACTTCAGAATTCAGTATTCATTATTAGTACTAATCAAATGCGCTGTTTACAACGCTACGCGCGACTGATATACTATCTGAGTGGAAGTTAGACAGCATTCATGTAGTTTCGGTTTGACGCATTGTAATGTACTTTTCCTTTTATTAAAAAATCAGTTCCTAGATATAAGTATAATTAAATCATCTGTGAGTTCTTCATCAGACGTCGAAGTTCCCTTGTTGAGCCAGATCTATTTTATCCACACATTTGCGTATCCGCGAAATTTTCCAACAGGCTAACTGACACCGAATTTTGTATGATTATATAGTCGATCCTGATGTTTTTCTGCTGATTTCTTAATCACATCATTCGTGTGATACTTAAGTCAGTATGTATCGTTTTATTTTAATATTACGTTTCGGTACCATTTTGTATCATTTCAATGATGTATTTTTCAAATTCGCAACTATATTTGCATGTTGTAGCAAGTACTTATTATACAGCAGTAATATTTATTGCGGATAGAAAGCTTTCCCTAGTAATCAGTATATTTTTTTTGTTCTTAAGTTCGTTCCTTTTTTTTTCAATGCGTTTTTGTCAAGTCAGTCTCTGATCCAAATGTATACCCAAATATTCGACACCCTTTCCGATCGGTACTCTCTTATCGTGAATCTTTACTCCTTGGGTCTCCACATATCGGTTAGTAAATTTATTTTCATTTATTTCGATTCGTTATTTTTGATTTATTATACTAATCGCTGATTGGTCGGATTTATACTTGAGCACAGCACTGCAGTATCAACAGTGAGGATGGCTACTACAGAATTATCGTCAACAAAAAGATTTACTATATAACATATAATAAAGGTCTCAATAAGCTCCACTGGAGAACACTAGCAGTTATTTGATATATATTAGAAACACTTCATCTCCATATTTAAACTGATAAAATTTTTCATTTAGATATGAAGAAAATAATTTAGTGTACTGACATGGGAAATATTTTCCGATTTTTCTTAAAAAACTGTCATACCAACATTTATCAAATGCACCGAACATGCATCGAAGAAAACCGCATAGACTCTTTTCTCGGCCAAGTTAGATTCCACTCGGTGCACCTGTTGCATTGTAGCGTATTTCGCTCTGAATCTAAACTGATAGAATGGAATAATTTATTACACTTCCACTGGAGAAAGTACTCCTTTAAGCGTACGATATATATATATACATATGTATATACATATATATATATATATATATATATATATATATATACTAGCTGTGCCCCACGGCTTCGCCCGTGTATTAATGTCCGTTTAAATTTATACTTGGAAATTCATTAAAAAATTTTTGTTTTATCTGAAATTGTATTTACGTAAAGATTCTTTCTCTCTCTTTTGGGTGAAAGATGTTTATCACCGTCTAACAAAAAATAGTCTTCATGTTTCACGTTTAGCTGAAGATTGTCGATTTTTCTATAACCTGTCCGTCGTAATCTAACAAAAAGTTTTGCTCAACTAAACAACACACACAGCCATCGTTTTGAAGAAATCAAGTTATATTCACACGGTGATCTCCCATAAGTACACATTTAAGAGAACATCTTCACTCATATTTTTCAACCACTCTGTCTCGAGCGTTTTATTATAATTAATTTTGTTATCATAAAATCAAAATAACAGTGGTTGAGTAAAGATTTTAATATTTCTGGTAGCAAATTATTAAAAAAAAAGTTAAACGGTTAATTTAAAAAATTTATACGGCGGTTTTGGCCTAAAAGTTCGAATATTTGACATATGAGTTAAATACTCTACTTTATTTTTATATGTTCCCCATTAAGTCCAATAATATATTGCTTAAATCTCTATATGTTTTTACAAACATATTGTACGATACATTTTCTTCTACTCCTAATAATTCATTATTATATAATAAATAAGATAGAGACGAAAACAAAGATGCACCATCCCTATCTATGTATTTTACATAATGGGGAATTATTGAATCATCAACACATATTAATTCTACATTCATAATTACATATGACACGAACTTTTTTGTAAACAACAGGGAAAAGATTTATTTTATTATTCATCGATAATAACGCCATGCGCCAGCGATAAACATGGTTGCATTTCGATTAACGTCGCACGATACACAAAAGTCGCCACGAAAAGTAGTTGGTGCTCAAAAAATAATAAAATTGTCAAATTTGTTTTCTTTTAATTTATTGATTAAATTATTTAATATAACAAATATTTATGTAAATAATTAAAGCAAAAAGTAATAGCCAGCAATTAAATTTGTTTTTTTTTAATTGATTGATTAAATTATTTAATATAACAAATATTTATGTAAATAATTAAAACCAAAAGTATTCCATCTGTTAAGAGTTGGATTAAATTGCATGTACTTTCAAAATTTTATAAAAATCGGTTAAGTAAATTCCGAGTTTATCCTGCACAAACATAAAGACACGGGATTTTTATATACATATATATATATATATATATATATATATATATATATATATATATATATATATATGTATATATACAGTGATTTTTATTATTATAAATTTATTTACAGAAATACTTAATTTTTACGAGTTCTTATTTTTATTTTTTATTTCCCTTATTCTTTTGTTTTTCGTTATACTAATGTGTTTATAGTGTGTAAGTTGTTATTTAATAACATAACTTCGATCTTTCTTGCGATGGCGGACGTGGTAACTATTTTAGGATACATAGAAAAATACATTTCCAAGTAATCGTCCAACTAGTAAAACTAATAACTGACCACCAAAATACCCAACAAAAACTTTTTTTCTACACCGAAAACTAGACTACGTAAACTCTTGTCTATTTTCCCCTAAGCCAGTAAAAACTCATTAACAAGTATAAACTCTAGAGATGACAGTTCGAATTTCATCGGACTGAGTCAAAAAACCTGAATTATTATTCACTCTCACAGAAAAATAATAAACTATTAATACCGTTGCTATTCCATTTACGTAATTTAGAACTAGGAGAACATTTGTAAATGTTAATCGACGACAAATGTAAATTAGTAAGAAATAAAAATTAAGCAATTATGATAAAACAAGATCAATTAGAAATTTACACCTGCGTAATAATGAATTCATTTTTCACTTTGATCATCGTGATACATTTTTCCCGCAGCATTCCTGTAAATGTATGTACGTACGGGTGTGTAAAAATGTTTGCGTCTTTATCGCTCTTTTCTGAAATGTTTTAAAACTCAAAAAATTTTTACTCCTTATTAAAATTTAACTTTTATTTTCTACATTAATATCTATATCATAGAGCGCTCAATAATATAAACTATCTAATACTAAAAATCTTTTATTTTTTCAACGACATTTTAAAGCGATTATTTATGAGGAATTTAGTATATTACATCGGAAAAAAATGTTGCTGAACAACAAATGTAGCGATAATAACTGCGTGCCATTTTATGAAATTACATTTGTCATGTAGGTTTTCTTATTTGTTTTAATTAATACACCGGAGTGTCCGTAAGCGAGTTATTTACCGAATGAGGATATAAAATAGTCCAGCTTTTTACGTGGTTGCAGCATGATAAAAGAAACATTGTTATAATTCTCCCTTTGTTCTTTCCTTCCCATCTCCAGCTATAATTCCTGTACTTCAATCTTTCCTAAGTTCTATTTCTAATCGTCAATTTCTGTAGTTGTTGGGTCGAAGCCGCTGGCCCCGTCAAAAGGAAATATATGAAATAACATTATTATTATTTTATATTTTAAAGAAAAAAAAAAAAAAAAAAACGTTGAGGAGCACTGGTCCGTAGATTATTGAGGTCCGTCGTTGGTGATGAGTTGGCCTATGTGTTAGGGTCTTCGCAAAGAAATCACCTGACTTTCTTTTTCGGTAATTGGCACGTCTTCCTTAATTACCCTTTGATATTTATTTACCAGTTGGTCAACCGCCTTCTTGCGGTGCACACTTGAATTGGTACGTGTAAATTCGTGAATAAAAAATGTTAAAAAGCATTTAAAAGCGAGCGATAACAAAAAATTAAAACATTATCGTAATTATTGCTAACGAACGCCGTAGTTGAAATTTCGGATAGTAAAGTTTTGGTCAATATGAACGAAGAACCAAAAAAATTAAGTATTTCTAAAATAAAGTTTCTAATAAAGTTAACCCAGTTGCCAATTACTTTTTTAACATTTTCAAAACATCCGTAGATAAAGAGTTCAAAGAAATACAAGTTTTTCTAACAGCAACCAAGTTTTAAATTTTAAATAATAATATTTGTGTACATACGTAAAAAAACTGGTAAATTCTTACTTCTAATCTTGTGAAACGCTCTGAATCACAACATTGTATCAATCGTCCGGAACCTTAAAAAATCTTCGGTAACTTCTAACTTTGTGTTCTACTGCCGTTTAAAAAAATTTATGAATAGTCGTTAATTATTAATTTAAACGGTTTTCCATAGTTCTGTTCTAAAACTCATTAAGATACTAATAGCTCAGTAACGTGGAAAAATGCTCGGTTATTATTAATAAAATCAGACAGTCCACAGTGCGATAGCGATTGTATTTTTCGTTCTCGGTATATACTTCGAGAAGCTTGTGATTTCGTCATGTAGGATTAAATCACGGAGAGGACGAAATAATTTGGCGAAAAAAAGAAAAATTAACTCGATTCATAAAAGATGTTTTTAAAACTCATATGTATCCTCGGATAACATTTATAGAGGGAAATGAGTGAATTTTCGCCTATGATACTTCACTTAAATTATAAAATTACAAAGTTTGAAATCTTCATTAAAAATTATAAAATTACAAAGTTTGAAATCTTCATTAAAAATTAGATTAATTCGTAAATATTACAAAAACAAAAAAACAAAAAAAAAAAAAACGGATAAAGTAAATAAAACTGCGCCTTATCTGCCTGCTTTAGAACAAGTTCCACATAAGATTTAATGCCGGTGGTGTATAATATTAGAATCTATAAATATATTAAATTAGAAAATGGTCACGCTAATTATTGAAATTAATTCTTTCGCTTATTTTTGTTTTTTCCATCGGTTCTACATTCATTTTTCAATCCCAGTGGGCTAGTCAGTTTTGGAACTTATATAATAATCACCGACATGACATACGTTTTATACGTATTTAGGATTTAGGAGATCCGACGTTCTCTGCTGTGTAATGTTAATATTTATAATCTAAATTAAAAAATAAAAACTTTGCTAGAGCACATATTTACAATGTAAGAGTAAAATTTCCATGAAATAAAAAATCTAACTACATAAAAAGATCGCTCTACTCCCTACATTTATTTAACAAAATTAGTTCATTAAAAAAGCAATCTTCTAATTGCACATGGAATTCTTTAATCTGCACATATCTTATAAAATTTGTATTTCATTACGTGTTACAAAATCATTCGATTCACGTCTACGGTTTGAATTGGCCAATATTTCAGTAAAAATACCATAAACTTTATTACTCGTGAATGATTCAGACGCTTCAAAAATGCTGTCGCAACGAAATAACAAGTCCAGTCTCTTCTTCCGCATGCAATTCGGCAAATTTTTAGATATCCGGATAATAAATAATTTTTTTAAGGGATTTAGAAATTTACCTCATATCCCATCCTAGCTACGCTTATAACTATTAACATCATCTTATGGATTACATCAATGGTCTATCGACCGATAACTTTTACGTCACAAATTATCACCCATTTTCTACAGAATTTGAAAAGTTTCTTTGTACTCCTGTACTAAGCAGCAACTCGAACACAATCGAAATGATGCTGGTCGTTACCAATAACGATACTATGCTTTCTTAGACCGATCTTTTTTAACATTATACGGAAGTGGTGATGGGCAACTTCGAAATGTTTCATTCGAATTATTCGATTGTTCGATGATTTCGAATGCATTCGATTGTTCCGTAGTTGCATTCGAAATGTTATTTTATTCGAATAATTCATTCGTATTCACAGCAATCATTCGAAATGCTATTTCTCTCGGAAGAATCTAGTCGATGTTTAACGAATACTTCATTCATTTGTGTTCGGATAGTTTCGATTTTTATTCGAATAATTCATTCGGATTCACCACAATCATTCGAATGAAAATCATTCGATTAATTTTTTGACGATTATCGATTGTTTCGATTGTAAAAACATTTCGAAATCGCACATCACTATACGGAAGTGTTAGACAATAGCAGTAGAAATTTACTTCCCTTTACGAGGCGCATATTATCGTAATATATGAAACATCTAAACATTTAATGGATTCGCGAATTTCCATATCGCCAATAATAACTATATAAAGTATAAAGTAAGTTCCATATATCCTTGATAGAGTATAACGGATATTGCGAAATTAAGCTTTTAATATTATACTAAGCCTAATGGATCTGATGAAAATACTAGGGTCAGTTCCTTTCTCTCAGCCACCTTTATTTTCCCCCAGATAATTCTCTGGTATAACCAATTTAATTTCAGATTGGATATATACCTGGGAGCGACTTAGATTCGGATATAATAATCAGGAAGAATATTTTTATTTTTTATTTGAGAATATTTAATTTATATTTGAATTAATTTTTATATTTTTTATGTAAACATTGCTTAAAATTTTTTAAAACTTTTAAATATTTTAATTCTATTTTATTAGTCATTTTTCATAATTTATTTTTAACTGTGCAATAGTCGACTTTTGTCATCGACTTTTATCCGTTATTTTTTATATTCAGGCATCGTCTTTATTAAATTTATATATTATAATATATCCCGTGATCATGAAGCTTTTGAAACGCGTCGGGTATTTAATTAAAATTAAATAATTGTTTTTTATTGGTGTAAAAATTACTTACTGTACAATAAACATAAACAATAAGTGTAACAAACAGATATATTTGAGAATACATAAAATGCCTAAAAATTGTAGGGAACGATTAGATTTCGCATAATACTCCTATAGTTCTTCTAATATGTATACTTTGATAAATGTTGAAAAAAAATTGTCTAATTAAAATGTATACGTGTAATATAAACACTAATAAGATATATTGATAATTTAATGCCTCTTTTTTTTGGGCTTCGAAAATTCAACCCATCGACATGCTTTAGGTTGCTTAATGCAGCACTGTTAAGGACTAGTTCTCTTATTTGCGTAATACGTATGACATAAACGTTCCAGTTTGACAGATGGAGGTGAAGATGCGTGTTAAAATTTGCGCGGATTATATATTACATCAGAGCAGATATTGAAACGAAATTCAAGAAAAAACTTTCATTAACATTACGCTAAAATATTTACGAAACTGAAAAAAAAAATTAATAAACGATAAATATCAATTTATTACAATCGTAAATAAAAAAAAATAAATAAATTAAGTGCGTAATGAAAAAAGAAAAAAAAAACAGTAAAATTTACATCTTGTAGAATTTTATTAATTTATACGAATTTTCAAAGAAAATAATTCAAAAAATATTTCTCTATTCTTTATATATAACAGTGATAAATCTAGAAATTTGTAACGTATTATTTCTCCCACTTTTTTTTTTTTTTTTTTTTTTTTTTTTACTAAGAACAGATTAATAAAAAAACACTTTATTTAACATTACTTCAAAATTATTTCAAATTATCTCACGGTCGCTACTAAAAAACAGTCCTATTGAGCGAGAACTTGTGGTCTTCAAGAGCCAGAATCGGCCGACATATCTAATTAAGTATATACTATTAAAATGTACGTAGTTCTGCACAATCAAAAAGAAAAAAACACTTAACATCTGTATTTCAATATATACTCTACGAATAGATTTCTATGAAAAAAAGAATTTTAATGTAATTCTCGAGCAATAAAAAGTATAATTTTAATTCGAAGCAGTCGGTAACATTCGAAATTCAGCGTGTTTTTAGTAGTGGTGCAAATGAAATTGGTTCAAAATGTATATTACACAAGGGTGTGGTAAGTGTACTCGAAATGGCTGGTCAATAGAACACAGCATGTGCACCAGAAGTAAATAGTAGCTCTTGACAAGTAGGTGTGGTGCCGCTCATCTTATCCAATTTGAAAGGGGTTCAGTTTTCCAGGAAAAATCCTCTAGAGACTCGTATCCAGAAAATTACATTCTTCCTCTTTGACTTTAACTCCAGGTAAAACTTGTTTCACACACATGCGCACGTCAATTCCCTAAAACCTTCATCTTTGCATTTTCTTATATTTCAGTTTTCTTCACATTTCCATGGGACTGTTATCGATACATATACAATGAATACCATCGACGAGCTGAGATGGTTTTACGTAACAAATATACCCTAAGGATATAATGGTGCAGCTTCTCGCCTCCTACAAAGCACCGAATTTTCACATTATTTCTGTTAACAAAGCGATCTTATTACAACCTACTTTGTTCACGGGTAATTTTACAGACAAACACAATAATTAAACACCTTCTTACCTGGCGCGAAAAAAAATTACTATTTTAATGGAGGGAAAATCGGCCATTCGGCGTCGAAGGGTTCCAGTACTAAAATTACCTTATTTCAATTCACTTATTTCGAGTAACGTCGAAATATTACCTTTTTCCGAGCGAATAATTTCCATCGAAATACCAATAAAAAACATTCCGATCAAACGGTTACTTTTGCGCTGGACCTGGTACAAAATAAATAATCTCCGAAAAGAAGACAATTATGACGGGATATTATTGATGACAAGTAATGAAAAGATTTTTTTCTTTTACCTATTACAGTAGAGTCTCGCTAATTGTCCGGACCGGGACCTGTCCAGATAAAATCCGGATAAATCGGAATCAACTTTAAAATGTGTCAGAAACAAGTTTTATGGGTAAAAGACTTAATGATTAAAAATCAACGTGTCTTCATTTTAAATTACATGTATTTACTTAAGAAAGTTATTTACATATAAAACAATATATCGGACGCTTGAGATTTTTTTTTTCATTTTTTATTTTCTTCGATTCGTCCGGATTAACCGGATGTTCGGACTAGCGACACTCTATTGTAATTAACAGCTAATTCGTTCCAATACCTAGAAAAAAAGTTACATTGCTAACGGTACTCAGTTTGTCAACAAGGCACTGATTAAACTTCAATTTCTCTCTATTTTAATCCGGTTCAAGAAAATAAATGATCATATTCTGCAATAATATTATTAAGTACATTTTAATCGCTGTTGTTTATTTGTAATAACTCTGTTGGCTGTATTTTAATCATCTGACTTCCACCGAGTTGTAAAGCAGCAGCCAAAATATTTCCATTGATGGTCTAATCTATCTGTACACTTTCTTTGACAATTTTTATTCCTGAACTAAATATTACTTACATAATAAGTAGCATCTGTGATGGTCCTTAACATTTTACTTTGGAGAGGTCCTAGAGTTAACTTCTTTATGTTCATGAAAGTTTTGCAAAATTTAAACAATAGCATTCTGCTCTCTAGTGATAGCTCTGGTTCCCTTCCCAAGAGCCATATTTATAGATTTTAAATTAAACTCATTATTTTTAATTATGCAATTTTTCCATGTTTCAACTATTATTTGTGTAATCCTGCACGCAAAACATAAAAAATTACTCGACAACAATTTAGTGTATTTTTACAAATGCTAGATAATATAACACGCGCACACGTACACATATATATTTGTAATAGGTTATAATGCTTAGAATGCTTACTGGGCCTTAAGGTTGATTACTTCGAGAGGAAGGCAACCGATGGAAGCGTTAGTTTTAAACAAGCGTAATGCACTAACTAATGGATCACCTACTTATCGGCTTACTGATAGGAATAAATTACACCGGACTTATTAGACTTCTTTATCAAATTGCTAGTTACAACGCAATTTGTAAGAAGAAAATTCTCCGCTAGTACATTATTCGATCGAAATAATGCGTGAAATAGCTAAAAAAAACCCATGCGCAAGATACGACAGACATACAGCCATTCAATAGACAAAAAGGAATATAACTAAACAGACCAAAAACGTAACGAATTTAGTAGAGAAATTTAAAAATGGTAATTTTAAAGACTTTTTATCTTCATTATCTTATCACCAACGGTGACTATTCGTTGTCGAAAGCTATGTGTAACTTAAGAGAGCGGACGCCAACTCTGGTAACGATTTTAGGGTACATACGAAAATGAGTCTCCGCGTAATTGGCCAATTAATAAACGGAACCCACGCGCTACTGGCCAACTAGTAACTAATAGTCGACCACCAAGATAGTCAATAAATCTTATAAAAATGAATCATTTCGACCCCCGGTATGTTTGTCAACTCTTTTTCTACCCTACGCCGGACACCGGCTAGGCAACGTAAATTATTGTTTATTTCCTCCCGAAAAACTCGTTAACAAGTACAAACTCTAAAGATGACAGTTCGAATTTCATCGGACTGTGTCAAAAAACCCGAATTATTATTCACTCTCATAGAAAAATAATAAACTATTAACACCGTTGCTATTCCATTTACGTAATTTAGAACTAGGAGAACATTTGTAAATGTTAATCGACGACAAATGTAAATTAGTAAGAAATAAAAATTAAGCAATTATGATAAAACAAGATCAATTAGAAATTTACACCTGCGTTATAATGAATTCATTTTTCATTCTAATCATTGTGATACATTTTTCCCGCAGCATTCCTGTAAATGTATGTACGTACGGGTGTGTAAAAATGTTTGCGTCTTTATCGCTCTTTTCTGAAATGTTTTAAAACTCAAAAAGTTTTTACTCCTTATTAAAATTTAATTTTTATTTTCTACATTAATATCTATATCATAGAGCGCTCAATAATATAAACTATCTAATACTAAAAATCTTTTATTTTTTCAACGACATTTTAAAGCGATTATTTATGAGGAATTTAGTATATTACATCGGAAAAAAATGTTGCTGAACAACAAATGTAGCGATAATAACTGCGTGCCATTTTATGAAATTACATTTGTCATGTAGGTTTTCTTATTTGTTTTAATTAATACACCGGAGTGTCCGTAAGCGAGTTATTTACCGAATGAGGATATAAAATAGTCGAGCTTTTTACGTGGTTAGAGCATGATAAAAGAAACATTGTTATAATTCTCCCTTTGTTCTTTCCTTCCCATCTCCAGCTATAATTCCTGTACTTCAATCTTTCCTAAGTTCTATTTCTAATCGTCAATTTCTGTAGTTGTTGGGTCGAAGCCGCTGGCCCCGTCAAAAGAAAATATATGAAATAACATTATTATTATTTTATATTTTAAAGAAAAAAAAAAAAAAAAAAAACGTTGAGGAGCACTGGTCCGTAGATTATTGAGGTCCGTCGTTGGTGATGAGTTGGCCTATGTGTTAGGGTCTTCGCAAAGAAATCACCTGACTTTCTTTTTCGGTAATTGGCACGTCTTCCTTAATTACCCTTTGATATCTATTTACCAGTTGGTCAACCGCCTTCTTGCGGTGCACACTTGAATTGGTACGTGTAAATTCGTGAATAAAAAATGTTAAAAAGCATTTAAAAGCGAGCGATAACAAAAAATTAAAACATTATCGTAATTATTGCTAACGAACGCCGTAGTTGAAAGGCAGATCCCAAGTAGAAAGGAACTGGTCCACTGACTATAACTGGTACCGTTGGGCTTAGGACATTGTAAATCTTAACTTTACAATCCATGATACCTTATCAAGAGTATGGGACTTACTTTATATTATATAGTTATTATTGGTAGTATGGAAATACCACCTGATCAATTTTTTTTTCATGTGTTAGATCCATTCAAAATAGTTCATTACATCGAATACAATTTTTTATTTATTTATTTTTTTTATTTCTAAATAATTTATGGGTCCCACAAGGTCAAAGCCGGTCTATGGGTTCCCCGACGTAATTATATCGCTTATTCCTAAAGGTTTACGTCATCTTAAATCTAATTATGTCTAATATAACACTATATACCTTAAAACTTATGATAAGGCAGTTTAATAATACATTATTTATATATCTACCTACAAACAAACTCACACTCTCTTACCAAAGCTCAAATTAACCAGAAAATTACGCAAAAATCAATCCAGCAAGGTCCCATTCGCGCAACAGCCCAAAAGGATAATCCGTTAACCCAGAACACTCAATATGGTGCGACAGCGAGCAACAAAACCAACCTCTACTCTTATTTCTGAAATTCACATTTCTATTCTTTACACCTCGCAATCATCCATATCCTTATTTTATTCTTTCATATCTATTCATATTCTTTTCTTCTTGGATTTCCTTCCATTAATTTTATCAAAACCTCTTCTTCCACATTGTCTATCTTACTATTAACTCCTCTTGATCGTATACAGCATATTTTATCATAACTCCTAGTCCGATAGACCCTTTCTCTTGTAGCTAAATGTAATATGTTGTGTTTTCAACCTTAGTAACTTATAATAAAAGTAAATTATTTTCGGTGGCATTTCTTCGTTCTCATTCCACAACGTGACATTTGTCGACTCACACGCCTTAAACCAGTTTGGTAGAATTATTTTCAAGCAGGTTTTCTGCATCCTGCTAATTTTTCTCATTTCAGTTGTTTTTGCTTCACTCCAAAATTCTATTCCATATTTAATTCTAGACATTATCAAAGATACAAAATATAGCCTTAAAATCTTGTACAACATCGCCTGTTTTAACTTAAATAGCGCCGATATAGATTGCCTGCTTTTCCCAGCAATATTATGAATACGAGTTCTCCATGCTAAAGCCTTATCAAAAGTTAAACCCAGATATTTGAATTCGTCGACAATTTCTAAGTAATCACAACTACACATCATCTTCCCACGTAGACTCAACGCGCTATGTAAAGCATTCCTTGGCACAAACGTTCTGAACTGACTTGCGGTTTTATATACATTACTTCAGCATTTTTAGCGTTAATTAACAATTTCCTACCATGTGCCCCTTTGCATACATTATTCAGATCTTCTTGCAGACCTTTTAAGGTAGATTTTAAAATTTCCATGACCTGATATAGACTGTGTTGTTGAAGATTGGAGTTCACAATCTGTTATTAAATCTACGTAGGAGTATTACACACGACGCTCTTACGCAGTCTGTATGCAAACAGAAGGGATGTATGCTATGAAGTTTTGTGAACTCAGCAGTGTGCACTGTGATTGGTTTTGAGTGAGTTATGCGTGCGTACAAACGTGTTTTTGTAATGATGAAAGACCGCTCGGGTCGCGTTACAAATCTGGACCAACTAGGCCTACAAAAATTATTTCTGCATTTGAAGAAGTGTGTGGCAGTGACACCATGCTGGACAAAAAAAATTTAAAGAAGGTTGTTTGTCGGTTGAGGATGCGTCACGTACTGGTGGTCCAAGAACTTCGCGTGACGACACAAACATCGCTATAGTGACAATAATGATCGATGAAAATCATCGTATAATGAGCGAAGAGATAGATCATACAGATGGTATCGAAAACCTGTCGGTCACCAGCACCAAAAATCCGAAAATTGCGTCCATCACTACTTGATCGCGACGTTCTCATCTTGCATGATAATGCACGTCTTCGTGACAATAATGAAATTCGAGCAATTTTTGCGGAATACGGCTGGGAATTCGCCGGATATGTCTCCTTAGGATTATGACCTGTTCTGCAAACTCAAGAGCTGATGCGGGGAATTCGTTTTCCAGATTTAGAGGCCTTAAATAGTGTGCTGTGACCCGGCGAATTCGTAAACTAAACTTTAAAGGCCTCCTGTACGGCATCCAAAACTTCCCCCGACGCTGGAAACGCATCATTGAGGAGGAGGGTGGTTATGTTGAAAGATTATAATATTTATATGACACTTTGTCAAATACACTTTTTTTTTGTATGGACGCGCGTGTGCATTACTTTCGAAATGCCCTACGTATATTTTTAATTGTTGGGATTCAATTATTCCATTTTGATTTAACCAAACGGTTTCAAATTTTTCTCACATACTGATTGTTGATAATTTTTTAAAATTGTCTTGCTGTTAACTTTTCATTCATTATTTCAAATAATATTGTCGAATAATGTTTGTTCTACTTTTAATTTATTTTTGATTGAAAAAATTGTAAAATGATTTCAAATTTCTGAATTTAGCGGTGGTATTCCAGCTATTACCGATGCTTTTGTGTAATTTATTGTTCTATAAGATTTTATTAATTTGTTATAATTCTATATATGGCCGCTAAAAATGTTTGGAGCTTTTTAAAATTTATAATTTCATTGTAAATTATACCACCATATAACATACTCGATAATATCACTGTTTTGTATAATATTATTCCCTTTTTTTATTCCATCTGATTATTATTATTATTAAACTGATTTGTATTATATTTATACATTTTTTAATTTTGTTATTTCTGTACTTGCGGCGGTTGTAAAATTTGACAGGGTAGTAGTGGATTACTATTTACGTTTTCTATATATGAACCCTACAAAGAACTAACCCGTCGCCAACAAAACATTTTAATTATTTTTAATTTTTTTTTTTGTGCAATTATTAAAATGGTACTGCAAAAGTTAATTTTTTATCCGGGGGCGAATAAAAAAATAAATCTTTAAAGTCGAAAAAGTTAACAAAAACCTCACATCTTCGTAGAATCTTAAATTTACCTGAAATGTGTAAAGAAATTTCACTTAATAGATTCCTTGAAGAGAAAAACAAATATATACCTTCTAAATTCAAAATCGGAAAACGAAACCGCTAAGAATTCAGTTTCTTGCAGTACCCATATACAATATATATGCGCTTAAACGCCAATTAAAGGGAATTACGACCGTTGCAATTTTTTAGTTTTTCTACCTATCAATGCTAAATTAAACCCCCTAAGAAGACCGCTACGCGATAGATAATCCAGACCGTTCTTACAAACGATCTACCAACGTACGATTTCGTGAAGTAAACAGAAAAAGAAGGTGTTTTTTTCTCTTTTTTTAATCCTACGTCGCACGAATAGACTACAATTGTAACTCAATTTTATAGCATCATTCATTATTCACATAAACCTTCATTCGCGCGAGCATTGAATTCATTATCTATCAGATAAGGCGCTAGACAGTCAGTGATTGAGTTGAATTGTTTTTACGATAAATTTATTTCGATCGGGCTGCATTCTACGCGCTTATTCATCCAAATGCTTTATATTTATGGGAAAGAATTTGGCATTAAAGTTCCATTATTTAACTGCCGGACAAATGCGCATACGGAAAGCTAAGACACAGAGCACTTTTCATGTTCTTCAATGGAAGCGTTACAGAGTGATTACAACAATACATATATTAGATAAGTGAAGCGTGACATCCTGGGTTGCCATAATTTTCAAGATCTTAGTTGACTACTAGGCACTACAAACTGAACTACAACTCTTCTTCTCGGTTCACATATCCACTGAGCTTATTTATTGCTGAGACTGTGCCGTTCGTTTATTTAGAGTACATTTAATATTCTTGTCTTTGCAAATTTTATGACTACTTGCCAGCTGAAGTTTTTGGGGAACTGGAGTGCTAGTGTGTGTATATGGGTTTAAGTAGATGTGTATGACTGAGTTTGAATATAGATGCGACTGCAGGTTTTGAAGGACACATGTCGCCATATTATAATACTTACAACATAAGTTTGTTCGGTCATAATGTTTTGAGCTGCCAATGTGAGTTTGTCTCAGCTAGATTAATAATTTATATGCCGTTGTTTATTTATTTTAAACATATAAAGCTTTAACGTAGTTAGGGGTGGAAACCATCCAATTAAGTTTTTGGAACGTTGTTTAGTTCTATAAGTGCAAACTGTAATTGGATATTCTCAAATCTTATACATTTATTGAACATAATTCATTTTGAGGATTAATGTTATCCTAGTAAAAAACTGAATTTAATTTAGCTAATAAGTTAGCACTACATTTATTGATTCTGAGGCGGTACAAAGTTTGCCAGGTCAGCTAGTATTTCAATAAATACCGAAAAAAAAAAAAAAATGGCAGAAAAAGGAAGATATCTTAAGAGTATTTAACGAATCTAGAAGATTGGTTGCGATGGTTAGAGGAATTACGAAGTTAGTAGTAAAAGCGAGAAAGAAGATAATTCACGGATAAAAAACATGGTAGAAGAATGGCAAAACATGATTTCAATTCTGAACAAGAACGAGGTTAAGAAAATCTAAAAGGGACTACTAACAAATTCAACCCTCAAACCTAGATATAAAAAACATTTTATGAGTATAAAGATTACAAAAACAAAATATTAAATGTAGTGCATTTTTCTTTTCTTTTTTTTTTTTTTTTTTTTGAGTAGACCGTCAAAGACAGATTTTATAGGGATGAAAATTTTATCTCAGGCTACTTTTGTGAGCGTTTTGTATTAAAAAAATATTCAATTAAATGTAAACAATTACGAAATACGTAACAGTAAATTTAACAGTAAATGTAATTTAAAAGTAATACAATTAATCGTAATAATAGTTAGAAAAGAAACATAAATACAGCATTAGTTGTTTGTGGCAAAAAAATTTAAAAACCGCAATGAATTTTTGAAACATTATATCCGTAAAATATAAAGAAATACCGCGAAAACTATTCGTTTCTTAGTTTAGCAAGTAAATTAATAAAAACTAAACCGTTTTTTTTTTTTCTTTTTTTTAGTAAATTATAAAATTTTACATATATCGAAATCGTAAGTTAAGCTTCAGAATTTTCCTCCACGCGTATGACGAGAATGACTGAAGCAATATTTCAATATGATAACTTACAATTTGATAATGAAAAATATATAACAAGTTTGTCATCAGAGAGCAAACAAAATCAAACTGCAGATTATCATTTTCAACAGAAAACAATATAATACGCTGAACAATACGAAACGGGGATATTTGTATGAAAGCAAATAAATCATGAATCAAGAAAAACCTAATACACTAATATATCAGTGATAATTTGACGTCACAATGTCAGCATTAAACGGCAGCTGCATCGTGAAAAAATTATTCAGATGGGAAAAAGCGAATTTTTTGTACTTGACAACTTTCACCGCAATTGAACAAGGTAACTTTTAGCGTACGACAGAACATCGACGATGATTTAACGTATAAGAATCCGGCAATTCCTGAGAGCCAGCTCTATGCGCACTTCTTTCATTTATAACACGGCTGAAAAATCAACGTATTAAATATTTCTGCTGCAAGAAAAATCTAAACAGGAATTACATCAACGGCCGACTTTGTTATTTATCTGGAAGTTAATTGTAGACTCCGTTAAATAATTATTCGAACCATCTGGTACGTAATTTAAATTATTGCGCAAAAGCATCTTTAAAGAATTACCGCTATACAATCGAATTTACATATTTCCCATTTTTTATACTTTTTTCTAGTTTTTAAGCGTATTTAAAACGTTAATCGAAACATATCTTTTCTTCTGTTTAAGTAATATACCGTGATTTTAAAATCTAATAATACCTTTTTTTCTCTATCCTTTAGCCGAGTTCTCGCCTTTTGGCAAATCTGTTAATAGTTTTGTCGGGCAAAGTTAACTTTGAATAGAAGGAAAACACAGTAGCGCAGTGCTATTTCATACACCCGGCCAAAAGGCTAATTGTAATAGTGGACTTATTGAAAAAAGTTGGCAAAACGTAAAAATTTATAAATTTCTTTATTATATTTAAAATTATGGACTCCAGTTTTAAAAATATTTATATTCATCAAAGCTCCACTAGGAATCTCTTGTTCCATATTCAAATTCTCTTGCGCTAAACTTCGGTACCTTTTATTTAATAAAATTCATGAACCACATGAGATACAATTAATAAATTATAAATATTCCGATTAGTTTCGGTTGAAAATTTATAATTTAGTTATTGCCTTTCATCTAGTTTGTGAATTTTTCTTAAATAATACTTCACACTGAAGTGTAAATCCTCGCAAAACTTCTGATAGAATATTATGTTATATCACAGATTAGATCGCAATTTTCACTTCGGTTCGGTTAATTATAATTCTGTTACTTTAAAAAGGAATAACGGTAAAAATTACAACAGTAATCGAAATTGAATAACAATAATATACTTTCAGACATAAGTAATAAATATCTGCTAATTTATCGTAACGACAATGTGCAGGGACGTATTAAGGATTTACGGGGCCCGGGACTAATCTGAAATGAGGGGCCTTCCCTTCGAAGAAAAAATGGTGAAAGAATTCATTATCATGTATGCGCAAACAAACAAGCAAAGAAAAACAAAAAACCTACCGCGTACGTATGGATGACTAATAAAATTTAAATTATGTTCTCTTTAAAAAATCAACATTCCTACCCTAAGAAATTAAATACCTACACACAAAATTAAACGTCAAGTAAGGAATTTTATATATATATACAATATACGTATGTTAATGTTTGTAATTTTTTATTAATAACATTAACTTTTTCTACACGAAAGTATTTATATACATAAATTAAACATTGCATGCAGCGAAGCAATAATCGTTTTTTTTAATAAAAATAAAAACTTTATTTATAATGCATTATTATCTTCGGCGGCGGAAGCGGCGGCGCCAGTATTGTCGCTACAGCGGGTTTCAAGCTAATTTTGATACACTCATGTTTTTTTCGTTATAAAAATTAAACACGCGTGTTTAAAATTCCATAATTGTTTATGTAATCAAAAAGAAGCGAGTGAAACGCAGTATGATTTATTCAATTTTTCGAAATATAAATATATATTTATAAAATCAGCAATCGATTGAAACTCGCTTTTATTTTAAATAATTTTTACACAGTTCTAAATTGAAATGTATTTAACTTTCAATAAAAGTAAAAAATAAAACATTGTTAAAATTACAAATATTTCAGATCGTAAAACGTTTTTACACGGAAAAATTTACGATTTTGTGCATGGGTATCAATATTTGAATAGAGAATTGTTATTAATCGATTTGTCGAATGTTTATTTATTATTCAATACGTACGTTAAAGGAGACTTATTTATTTTTTCTTTAACACAATAAATATTAGATTTATCGTAGAAAATTTCTATAAATATTCATTTTACGTAGCATTTAGTTTATTCGGAGAAAAAATACCAAGTTTTATAGAGAAAATGTATATAATTTTATTAATGAACATTCCTTTTTAAATGTACATAAAAAATTAACCGAATTCTTTTTAGGATAAAAAACGTAAAATTTAAAATCTTGCATTTTTACGCTATTGAGTATATCGGGAAAAGAAACTTAAATTTTGCATATAGAAAATTAAATTTTTTTCTGTTCAAGAGCGCGAGCCCTTATGGAGTCTGGGGCCCGGGACTATATCCCCCCTTAGCTTCCCCATAGATCCGGTCCTGACGATATGTATAAATTATGTTTCACCAGAATTTTTTAAATAGAAGTTTACGCTTGAAATTGGTAAATGTGGCTACTAATCTAATGAAATATAAAATACATTTTAAAACGAAATTTCTTGTCAATAAAGGCATAAAAATTAAAAAATTAAAACTGAAGTCGGAAAAAAGTCTCGGACAGTTTAAGAACATTTTTTGAGGTCCACAATTTACTGCCGACAGATAAAAAATGTTTACTTCAGAGCTAATACTGAAAATTACGTCATTTCAAATGCACTATACATTTTTGAAAAACTGATTGGAGAACACTCTATCGTTACATACGGTAACTGTAAATAAAACCAGTACTGTTAACAGCAATAGATGACAACACTGAAACTTAAAAATATTTCTTACGTTATTTGTGCAATTATTGCGTAAAAAAATGTAAACAACGACCATTAATTTTTCATTTTTATAACTTGAGATAACCTAATGAAAAAATAAATTTAATCTTATCTAAAATCAAGGCTCTTCGGTTTTAAATTGTAGTAATATTAGCGAATTAATACTCAATATTGCTATCGGGAATTTTACATTATTACGAGAAATTTTATCAAAAAACAAAAAAAAAAAAAAAAAAAGTAAAAAATTTTACAAATCAGATCATTTTTAGATCTTATATGTATTGATTGATCGGCATTTTTATAACTGTTGAAAAAGAAAGTAAAACAGATTTTTCGGATTATTCGCTAACACTGGTTAATTAATTAAAAATAAAAAATTAATTAGCGGTAAGTACAATTAAAGACAGATAACATAATAATAGTTTATTTAAATAAAATCTACAAAGTTTTCTATTTACTGATCACGCAAAAAAATATAATATTCATTTTATGATTACATACTGTGCTCCTCTAAAAGCAAATAAAAATAGTTAATTAGGAACGTGAATCATTTTTACTTTTAATTTTGATTTTGTTACTTATTGTTAATGTTTTTATTTTATGTTAATCGAAATTTTAACACTTCCTGTTCGTTACATTATAAATAAAATATAGCATTCTATAAAAAATTAACTAGTAAACGAAAAACATTTGCGGGGATACCATTTTAATCAACTTAATATTTTTTTTGAATGTTTTTTTCTTTTTTTTTATTTCAAATTTAACTATATACGTAAGCTTAATCGTAACTAAATAATAATTTGCTTCTTTTTTATTATACCTTGTATTACTTTATTTGCAACATTTCTGTTTTAGGTTTTATTCCAATCGGTTTATCGTCCTGCGTCCGTGATATTTTACCAGTGCGTTATTTTCCCCCCGTTGCATATGCGGATTAGGAAAGAGAAGTAATATACCGATAATTTTTTTAAAACTAGTTTTAAAAATATAAAAACAAATAGATTCTATAACTAAACATTAATAAATTTATTTTCGCGGTCGATACGATGGCGACGATTGCAACATGTGTATTTTTATTTCTTTTCATAATTCTTAGCATTAATGTAAGTGACCAACAAACGAATACGATCTAATCTTCTCTTTCCGCGTATTTACGTACGCGCGTATGTAAAAATGATTCTGGTTAGTTCCCCTATGTCGCGTGATTTTTCGTTATAATTGACAACGCCGATAATCATACGTACAATTTTAACTTACAACGCTATCAGTTGACAGTTTTATATATTGCTTTTCTTGCTGGTAAAAAAAAATGCTGCATTCTTAAAAAATTGATGCTTTTATGCAAACGCTTGCAACAAGTTTACTAGTTCGCGTTCTGAAAATATCCATTAGCTTATATGGGAAACATGTACATCCTTTTATGTTGTCCGATACTAAAAACTGGTAGTGTTGCTATAATTTCATTCTATCCAAACTAAGAAAATCTTTATCTTTACCATGTTGTTTTTAAGATAATCATAATAGAAGTAGTTGATAAAGATTTATAAACGAAATAATCCATAAGCGAAGAATCTAAAAGTAGAAAATTTTATTAATTAAAACATTTTATCGGAATTAATTTATAGTATGATTATGTCTTACAACATATTAATTTATTTCGATATTTTCCGATCTCTTTTATTTAATCAACCATCTTTTAGATACTTCCGACCTAGGTAATAGTACACGATATGTGAAAAGGTTTAAGAGATAAGTAAGCAACATTTTCAACAGAATTTTTATTCGTAATTTTCATGCAAATTGACTGATAGAGGGTTTTCCTTTGATATAATACATTTTTATTCAATGAGTTAGTTTTCGCACAATTTTGTATAACTTAAGTTTTCTTTCAAAATAAAAAAAAATTGAAGCAACAATTTCCTAATAGAAATGAACGAAATTATATTTTTTAAACGTAAGCCATCTACCTCAAAGTTATTGCTAACATTTTGTCGGAATAAAGAGACAAGTCTTGCATTGAAAAATTATCCCTTATTATAATTGTCTTCCTTTTGAAACACGTTCACCAAATAATCTAATTAACATTGTAAAATAATTCAAAAATTTTATTTCGTCTTCCTTTAATTTTGTATTATTATTATTATTATTTATTATTATTATTATTATTATTATTATTATTACTATTAGCCTTAGTGATATAACGTTACACAATATACATTGAAGTAAACAAACTATTGTATAATTTAATTTAGCCCTGAAAACGAGTAAAGGCCTCCCTCAACCGAGCCCACTCTAGGGGATAAATTAGTAAATTTCTGTTTGCAAAAAAACTTTAAAATTGTGAATAGTTTCTATAAAAAACGTAAAGGTAGATTATGGACATGGACTGCTCTGAACGGGAATTATAATAATCAACTGGACTATATTATAACTGGCTATTATAAAAACATAAGCAACTGCAAAGCACTATATAATCTTCTATTTCACTCGGATCATAAATCAATAAGTTGTAAAATCGATTTAAAACCACCAAAACGAATAATAAGCAATAAAACGGTAGAATCTAATATTACAGAAAACAATAAAGTAAATTATGGTAATACGTTTAACGATTTATTAATGGCAGAGAATTTAAAAGCTTATCTAAATGACATAGACGATTTGGACTTAATTATTACTAATTCAATTAAAAAATCGGCACTTCACCTAAACAGCTTAAAAGTAGATAAAACTAGGGAATATAGAATACCGATTCATGTAAGAGAGAAAATTAAGGAAAGGCAGCGTTTATTAAATAAGAGGTATAGGTCAGATTTAGAAAAAATAGAGCTAAATGTAATATGCAAATTAATAAAATATGAATTAAGGGTATTTAATAAACAGAAGGAAGAAAAAATGATAAAAGAAATAATCGAGTCAACAAGAAATGTGAAAGCTATAAAGAATTTTGTATATGAATTGTAAAATGTTTTTTTCCGAAAGCCGGGCAATATTTATTGAATGAATTGACTGTCTTTTTCTGCTGTTTTTTTAAACACATATTTAATACAGAATACAAGAGGATCCGCATTTATAAACGTGTGTAATAAAATGAACATTGACGAGTAATGACTATGCCACGACAATATTCAAAAAATTCTGTAACACAACATTTTTTTTTGTCGTAGTATCTGCTGTTGCTTGGCATTCCACTACACGAATGTCAAGCGTAAGGCCGTTGAATTATAGAAAGGGACGTAGTTCTTGCCAAAGTTGAGTTACTTTATTTAATGATTACGCTACAATGTGCGTTTATAATAAAAGCAATTCAACTGTATAATCTGGGTGACTAGTATTCTCGCTTTAAACTAATGTATTTCATTAATGTCATGTATTATATATTTAATGATTGTCTTTAGGTAATGATTTAATTAGTTTATGTATTATTAAAAATTAAATAAAAAGTTGAGAAGGTACTGTGTACGGGATCAGCTCTTTCGGACGTAATTGGTCCGACCGTATGTTACAAAATCAAAAACAAAGTAGCGGACACTTTCCTGAGTCATTTTTTCCCTCGAAAAGATGACAGCTTTAGTATTTACACATATCATTGAGCCACTTTCTTTCAGTGGAGATATACATATTGGACGACATTATAAAAAATTTAAACAATAGAAAAGCTTTATCTTCCGATAAAATAAATAACAAATTCGTTAAACTCTTACATAAAAATTTCCCTAATCTCTTTTTTACATTATTTACTAAATGTATCCAACTTCAGGTCTTTCCTCAATGCTGGCAAGTAGCAGATATAAAGTTGCTCTCCAAGCCAGGGAAAGTCCCGTTACTAGTCAATAACTACCGTCCAATATCTCTACTGAACTCTATTGGCAAAGTGTTTGAGAAGGTTGTCCATAGATTGCTTTTCAATGAGATGTCCTTTAAGAACCTGCTGCACCCTAATCCAACAGAAAAAACTATGCGGTCTTCCTCGAATATGCTGAGAGGGCAATGCATTTAAAATTTACTCTGTCCAATCAGTAATAGTTTGTGTATACCTTACTTCAAGGGCGTCGCCAGCTGATGAGCCAGAGGGGACAAGATGATAGAAAGAGGATATGAGTTATAGGAAAAATAAAATTTATAAGTTGTAAAGGCTTAATATTTTATTAAACAAGAATAAAATCTTAATTAAAACATAATTTTCGTGGGTTTCTGGCAAATTGTTCATCATCACGGCCAGTTGATTAAAAAGTTTCAAGGCTCCAGGGGAGGTAGCTGCCTCCTGCCCCCTGCTGGCGATGCCCATGCCTTAATTCAAATGTGATCCTGAGGCTATCGTTTGGATGTTCGGTGTGGTCTCTTCGGTCCTTCTCACTATTATTACATTTATTTATTTTATTACTAACATAACAAAATTTAAAAAAAAAAAAAAATGAATAATAATTTTAAAAGAAACATTACTATTATATTTACTCTATTAAACCTTTGTTTATATTTATTATTTTCCTCATTTGTTACTACCTTTATCTGCTACAGACTAGTTACACACAATGTGGTTGATGGTGGAACTATGTTTACTACCTTCCAATAATCTAAGTACTCTTGCAGGGAGCTACTACACACATAGTTTATTTTGTATCTTTCCTTCTTCATTTATTGGTTACATGACACATACACTCATTACATTCTTAAATACTCTAGTTCCCTGCTCCTTTATAGACAAAGTACAGAATAAATTTGCCCTATATCCACAATTTTGAAATGGGGAATTAAAAAAAATATATATCTGTGGGAAGAAAGATTGACAAAACGCTTAGCTAAGTTTATTATTACTATTATTATCATTATTTTGGTCAATTGTGTCATCACAGTAAGCTATAGGACGTTATAAATATTACATGATTTCAGGAAGTTTAATAAGATGTTAGGCTTACATGATGATTTTCGAACACAGTTTTCATCACAATTTCGATGTTTTCGTCGTTATTCGATCTGGAAGGGTGTCCAGAACGAGGCAAGTCTTCAACCACTTCACAACCACTTTGGAACTATTTAACCGTTCGTATTCTCTGGTTTTTGATAGAGCAGATTCCCCAAATGGTTTCTGCAACATTTTCAAGGATTTTGCACAAGAAATTTTGTTGAAAAATACAAAATTTCAAGCAAATTCTTTACTCAATAAAATTGTTCATGTTAAAATTCGACAAAACACAAGAACTTATTTATTGTAAGCAGCTGATGAACACTAATGATCCGATCCTACTCAAATTTGACACAGATTGAAGTATACATTGGCGCACTCAAGGGGGGTGCCACGGGGCCATTGCTCCCCCCAAAAAATCTTCGAAATCTTAATTTCGTTTTGTACTGTTTTGTTTTACTTAATTAATTTTTTTAAAAACATACATATTTACTTTTTACTTATATTACAAGTATAATATTATATACTTTTAGCTAATTTTTTATCTAATTTGTGCTTATTACAAACATAATGTTACGTTTCTATTATTATTATTATTTTTTTTTTTTAAATAAAATTCGTCAGTTTTGTAATTTAAAAAAAAAATAATATTCGTTAATTTTGTATTTTTTTTTTTTTTTATTTTTTTTATTTTAATTTACAGACCACGGAAATAGATATGTACTTAGTCGAGGTACCGAGTTACCACCCCCTAACTCATCTTCTAAATTTTAGCCCCGACCAAAAAAAAATCCTAAGTGCGCCTTTGGAAGTATAGGAGCTGCCAACTTAAAAAAAAACAAAAAAACTTAAGTTAAAGTATAGTATACAAGTTTTTATATTTTTATCTAGAAAATTGACTTCAATTAAAGTTAATTAATGTTTAAAATATAAAATACAGGGTGCGGCAGCATAACTTCCTTTTTTAAAATACGCCACTTTTTTTCTACTAAATTTATAAAAAGAAATAATAACAGAAAATTGAAATAACATTCTCTAGATCCCATTGGCAATATGTAGGCTTCTTCCTTTCAGTTTTATTTCGATTTTCTGTTATTATTTCTTTAAAAAATTCAGTAGAAAAAAAGTAGTGCATTTTAAAAACAGAATACCGCACCCTGTATATAATTTTGAAATGAAACTTAAAATATGGTATCTTTAAAAGTGTGAATTATTAACTAATGAAAATATTTGGAATAATCCTTTCAGTAAATTAGAAATGTCTGTTAAAAATGCAAAAAAGGAAAAAAAAGTAACCGTTTTATAATACGTTTGCATTTTACAATAATTAACGTTCACATGAGACGTGATAACATGCAAAAAAAAGTTATACAATTACACATCAAATAAAAATTTAGAAATATGTACTTTCTTTAAATTGTACGTTAATTTTATTATTATTGAACATGTTTCTATATGCTGGAAAATTAAAAATATTACATGTATATATGAAATCAAGTCATTTTTTTTTTCGCGACAAATTACTCTTAAAAATTCATAAGTAATTTAATAAACGATATAGAAAAATTAGAAAAGTTCCGTATTCTCTTTCCAGCAGTGCTTTAAGTTCATTTCTTCACCATCCCACCTTTTTCCGAAGTGATTGTGTTGAAGTATAAATAAATGTTAACAGTAATGGGATAACATTCATTAAAATTAAAATTAATTAAATGTACCATATTTATTTTAGAATTTTAGTATAATGTAATTTTAAAAAATTTAACATCGACATTTATATTTTCGATTAATCGTTTTGTTTGTTATCAGTAGTTATTGCTTATATATCAACCTGTTGATTTCAAGTATAAATAACTGTTTGAATACAAATAGGTGAAACTGATGGAAAAATGGCCTTATTAACTGCCGATTGGGATCCTTATGGAAATAATAGTTATTTTAGGTAATTTTTCATCAGTCTTAAATAATATGAGAGCTGAAATTATTTATTCACATTCTGGTTACAAAATTTAGGCCCGTTTTATTCCGTGAAAAAGAATGTCAGCATCAATTATAATTGTTTAATTTTTTATTCAATTTTAAGGAAATTTGAATTTTATCAGATGGGATGGAGTGACGACGTAGATATAGATAATGCAGTTATAATTGCAGCAAAATTCGGTGGGCCTATTGCAGTTATACAAGATAGAGTTAAAGCTGTTAGAATGGATTTGAATGGAATTGGGAAACCTGTTATTGCCATATATTCAGCCTCTGGACGATTTATTTCAAAATTTGCGGTGTTTATTAATTTTCATTTAATGTCACACTTTCAATCTTTAAATGTATTTTGAAGTAATTTTTAATATGTGTGCAGTTACGTAAACGAAAGATAATTTTTAAATATCCTTTAGTTCACAAACTATGAAATTCGAATAATTTGTAAGTTTCATAAAATTCTTAATAATTATGATACGCAATGTAGCAAAATTAATTATAAAAAATAATACGTTAGTCACGAATTAAAAATAAATTGTGCTTTAGCGTAAAGATTAGAATTTTGCTTATATTACAAAATACTTCAGCATTTTAACGTTTATATTAAAGAAGTTTAAAAAATTGCTAATTTTAGATAAGTCCTATCAGTTTATATTACTAACATGTTTATTTTAATGGTTACTTTTTAAAGTGGCTAAGAAAATATCTATCCTTTACTCCCATTTCATAAATAATTCACTATAAATTGTAATTTTGCTTTGTATTTATGTATTAAAGTTAAGTTTTTTTTTATTATTATATGATTCATATTGTTAATTATTAGTGGAACAGTGGCCACTTGGTTCAGATCGGATGGTCATCAAATGAAGATTTGTTATGTATACAAGAAAACGGTGAAGTGATTATGTATAATATTTTCGGAAAATACGTTAATGCCTTTCGTATGGGCCAGGTATAAGATATAATTTATTAGGCTTAATTATATTGTATTATTTTATGGCAATAAAATAATTTATTAATTTATCGTTCATATATATTCAATTTGTCCAACAATATCTAGCATTTAAAAATTCGTTAATATTATTTATTCAATGCTATTAATGTTTATGTATTTTATCTTGTTTAGTACATAGGCGCACGCCAGATACTTAATCGCTCAGCGTGTTATTCCGAAGTATTATAATACAAAGATTAAATGTATGTGAAATGTTTCATTATAGGAAGTAGAGGATACAAAAGTAATTTCTGCTCACATATTTTATACAAATATTGGTACTGGCATATGCGTGCTTACTGGAGCCTATCGAATTTATTTAACAAACAGTATTAAAGAACCTAAAGTGAGAAAATTGTCTGAATTACCAGGTATCAAACGCAAATTTTGTATAAATGCATGATTAGCAATTTTGTATAGTTTTAAAGTACGAATTGTTATTACGAACATTATTTTCACATTTAAAATGAGTTATTATCTACTCACTTGCGCTGATTTAAAAAATTAACAAACTTTAAAAGCAGCAATTGATTACTTTTTATAGCTATTCTAGATTAAATTACAGTATTATTTTAAAGCTCCATCATATTATATTTTCTTCAGTACGCAATAACTTTTCTAAGGATAAAGTTGATTGACTTGAATAAATTTCTGAAATTAATTTCTAAATTATATACGTGTTTATTCATTTTCTATAGATTTCTTATTGGCACATAGAAATTTGAAAAATTGTTATGTTTTACAGTACTAATATCTCTATCTTTTAAAACTATGAAATAAATACATTTATACGGGGAAACTTCTTTATACCGGACATCTTTGGGGTAAAGACATGCGCCTGTTGTAGAAAAGTGTGCGTAATAAAGGGGTTTATAGAAATAATTAAAGTAGCTATAAGCATAATTATCTCCTGTTTAAAAATATAAAAAATGTGTATAAAAAAATCAAATTGTTCATAAAATTATTTATATTTATTTTAGTACTAAGAAATACCCAAAGTAGGAAAAACATTTTTTACTGAAAAATAAACAAAACGACAAAAAGATACCTGATAGGTTTATTTAAATACCTTTAATAATAATTTTTCTGCTTAATAAGTGTTTAATAAATTTAAATTAATTATATGTCTTTAAAAAATGAAGTTGTCGTTTATTTTTTTTATTTCGATCATATCATTTGAAGTCCACATTGGACAATTGATTAATCTAAGAGGGGGGGGGATCAAGTGCTGTTATCTGTATCACTTTTTCCGGAATTTTAAAAATTAGAGGCGTTAGAAGGGGATCTGTTAAGATGTGTTTTCCTGCATTTTGAGTATATATCATCTGTAATATTTAAGTGTTTAAAATCATCACTGTTTTTTATAATAAAGAATTTATTTTGTAGGCATTTTCGAGGTTCCTAATTCGTGGGCGGTTATTTACGAAGAAAGAAGTACATATGTTTTATTCGCCAGAGGTACAGATATGTATTACGTTTCTGATTCACACGTCACCTACATGGTAAATTATATTCTTCAGTTAATATACATCTTGTTTCATTTGTTTCTTTACCTTGCTATAATTTTATTATCTTATTAAAAATTGATGAAGTTATATATATATATATACCCCCGGAACCCTGACTCTGTCATTTCTATACGTTGCATAGAACGAGGAAAATTAACAATGTTAAGTAATCCATTTTATCGGTACTTTGTCTTCTTATATGAGAATGAGGTTGTCATCCCCTAGCAATCCATTTACATATATACATGTCGCGTTTCGTGACAGTTTTTGTAACAAAAAAATTTTTGGTGGTCAGGCTAAGAATGACGTTGTTATTAATATATATGTGTATGTATATATACACGTGTATTAATTACAACGTAATTCTTGTGCCACCCTCCATTAGAAAAAATCTCCCAATTTAGATAACGAAAAAATGTCTCAATTTTATGTAACGTTTGTTATATTTTAATTTTTATTACCGAATTTATATATGTATATATATATATATATATAATTAGATCTTGTAACAAAAAATGTCACAATTTTATGTAATGAAAGTTGTTAGGATATGATTTTTGTGATTATATAATTTTTTTTTTTCGTGTCGATGCCGGTAAGAATTACGTTGTAAATTTTGATCATTTTATACAAAGTATAGAAGAGAAAGAGACAGAAATGTAAGCAAGAGGGGTGAAGGGGTTGAGTTTAGCTGATGAATTAAATAATCTGTTAATATGATTTTTACATTTTACTTAACTGAAAACAATGTTAAGGGAAATTAATAAATTTTTCATTATTTGTTTATGAACTCATATAGAAGGTAAAAAATAAATAAATTGAATAGTTAGTTTATATGACGTTTTATCTATTTGTTTTTTCTTTTTTTATCGTATTCAAAGCAGGTACTTTGCAAATAATTCTTTCGGTTCTGTTATGTTTTAAACTTCCAATCTGCTCTAAATAAATGAGTAAGTTTGTTCGGCTGATTAAGTTTTACAAGATTCTGCTGAAAAATAAAATAAAATACTGTTTATAATATTACGTAAAAAAGTTATTTTGGAAAATATCGTTTTTTTTTTGTTTTTTTTTTCCACAATATTTAAAGTGTATTATAAACAAATCTGTAAAGTAACTAAAATAGCTTTAAACATGATTTTAAACTAATAAGTAAATTATTAATTTCATAATGCAATTTTGTTTGAGTAGACAGCTTTTGAGCACTTATCGCTTTCAGTGAACTGTTAAGAGTCAAGTATGTAAAATATTATTTATAATAATTTTCAATTACGGAGTAATATTTAAAAAAAAAATAATGATGTGCAATTACATTTTAATTGATTATGTGAAAATATTAGCCTGAAAATAACTATATTTCCTAACATAAATGCGATTTCAAATTCTTTCAGTGATTTAAATCTTGAATGATGTTTTGCAAATTAGGATATTAATAAAGCTGGCGAAGAAAGAGGAAGTATTATTACGGATATAGCAGTGTCGTGTAATTATGAACATGTTGCTCTTTATAGTAGTCAAGAACAACTTTGGATTGGATCCGCAGATTTAAGAAAAAACTATCGTTTATATGACATGCGTGGTTTTGGGCGTCCAAAACATCTTACGTGGTATGTTGCGTATATGTGTACCTATTTTTATTTTAATTAATAAAATTGCCAGGGAACATAATTTTTCACATTAATCGGTGTTTAATAAATAAAAATTTCATTTACTGAAAAATTTAGGTGCGGATCAGAAGCGGTCGTTGGTTATTGGGACGATACAATAATAGTTGTCGGTAAAACAGACGATTCATTGACATATGCTTATTTTTCGTCAGTCGTATTATGTTCAGAAATTGATTGCATCCGAGTTATATCTTCGTATAGTACGGACATTATTCAACCGGTTCCTTCTGTTCTATTAGATATATATCGTCTCGATAGTACAAGTCCAGGATCATATTTGTTAGAGGCGTCAAAACAGTTTGAGGTTTGCAAATAATTAGAGTTTTAATTATTTTAACCGAACGTGATATAATGCCTAAAAACTGGATGTTATAAATTTTTATATATTTTCATTGAAATATAAAGTTTAATAAACGGCTCTTATAAAGTAAAAATTAATACATCGGAGATTATTTTGTTCTTTAATTTTATTATGTTGTTTAGTATTTACTTTCAGTTTAATAATTATACGATGTAAATGATCATAATTATATTCGTTTTTTGATTACGTTTCACTTCTGCTCAAAACAATTGACCCGGTTTCTTTTTTTATCGCTGCAGATCGTAATGATTCACTGTCTGAACTATTTTAAATTATAAAAATGCTCTTAGCTGGTTAATAACTGATGTAATAATTTTTCCTAATAAATTCTTTTAGTAATAATTCACCAATTCATTTACTAATTAGTCGTAATTTTGTTTTCTCAAGCTGATCAGTTTTTAAAAATATAAACTGTAATAAAAAGTTAATATATTATAGAAAAAATTAAACCATTCTACATGAATAAAAAAAATTTCAAATGTTTATATGCATAACTTCCTTTTTAGGGAAGTTAGTTAAAAATGTATTATTTAATTATCATTTCGCTAATAATTATCGCATTTATTCAACATATTGTTGCAATAATCATTTTTCTATATATGTATGTGCTATAAAGAATACTGATTAATTAAATATGTATGAGAATTAGGTGTGTCTGTTTTTCTAGTTACACTTACTAAAAACAAAGTGTATTTTACGTTATTTGAACGAATTCTTTAAAATGCATTATTTTTTACGTTCACAGAAGAAAAGTCATCGGGCTAATGAGTATATGCATTTGGTTAAAGAAAAATTACATTACGCGGTACAGCAATGTATCGAAGGGGCTGGTCACGAATTTGTTCCCGAAAATCAGAAAATGCTTCTTAAGGTAGGACGGCCAGTATTATTAAAAAATTTAATTGTGATGTATATGTATACTCTTTTTTTTTTTTTTGTATATTTGTAAGTTTAAAAATGAAAATAAAAATAAATCGTAATGTAAGCGTAGGTAATATTCGGTGTATTTAAATTTGTATAATAATTGCGCGTATCAGCAGTAACATTTGCATAAAAATTATTTTAATAACAAAAAAACCTTAATCACATCTACGTTTACTAATATTCTGCAAATTTTGATCGGTTAATTTTTATAAACTGAATACAACCTTTTTAAAGTTCATGTATTCGTACGTACTTTATTTTTTATTTTTATTTAATTTAATAAAATTGTATTAGCTTAATTTTTTTATACATATTTACCCATTCATTTTAAAATCGTATAGAAATATTAATACACAATTGAAACAGAACTTATATTTTACATTAAACATTCTGTTTTTTTCTAATTAGCGATAAATGGAATAGAATGCTTTCCAACATCATTTTATGAGTTTTCTGATTATAATAAAATCATTTTAACTGTGTGTTTCGGATTATACCGTATTTAGTCGGGAGTCTTATTAAACCAAACATTCTTGTGTATTTCAATATTAATTAAAAATAAGCCATATTGGTTTTTAACGTAATAGAGAATGGATAGGAATATACATTTTTATCGGATGAATATTATAAATTTAAACAGTTCCATAAGTGAAACTTTTATTTTAAAATTTTCAAGGAAAAATATCGTTCCAAAATTGTTCAATTATCATCTGGTTTCTTGGTGTACAATGTAAGCAAAATTGAAACAAATGATTTCTGAAATAAAATATTTAATTATTACGGATTTGTTAGTTATTAGTATAATTTTGAAAGTTAAGTTTGATATTGAAATTGTATTTGAATATAAGAAAATTATTGCTTGTCTGAAAATTTTAGGTCTCAAATTCTTTATTTAAGTAAAAGTCAATTGTTTTTCACTATGTTAATATATAATATTTTATTTCAGAAATCATTTTTTCAATTTTTCTTACATTGTACACCAAAAAACTAGATGATAGTTGAACAATTTTGGAACGATATTTTTCCTTGAAAATTTTAAAATAAAAGTTTCACTTATGGAACTGTTTAAATTTATATTCATAGTAGCTACACACATTCGTAATGACTGTTTGAAATTACATTTTATTAATTTATTTTATTTTTTGAAGTAATCTTGCGTATGAATTTAAAAAGATTATTAAACTTTTTTATAATGAGTATTTTTGGTCCCAAAAGTGATCAATTAATTAGAGAAATTTTCAAATATAGAATAAAAAGAGATACTACGCCGTTGTAGGTTTTTGTGTTATCCAAATATCGTTTTATTACATTAAAAAAAAAAAAAAAAATAACAATAACAGTGATGCTAAATCTTGTTTTAGGCTGCTCAGTTTGGTAAAACATTTTTAGATGACTACAGTTCGGATTTCTATGTAAAAATGCATCGTGTTTTACGGGTTTTAAATGCAATTCGTGATTTTAACATCGGAATTTTAGTTACATATCCACAGTATCCTTTTATTACTTGTTTGTAAGTCTGTGTTTTGATCCTATAACACTGAACTATCAGCTTAGAAAAAGTATAGAACATTTCGCATACAATTTCGATATCGAAGGAATTTTATAGAGAATCTTTTTATTATAAACTATCTAATTAACGGAGTAATTTTGAATGTAAGTACTTGATGGTTTTTTATATTTGCATGAAACATTTATAAAAAAAAAACTGTAACAGTTAAAGTTTTTATATATTCATTATTTTACGTTACTTTAAATGACATTCTAAAAATTTTATGCGGCTGCATATGTATATGTAATGTGATCTTTGATGTTTTTTTAACTAGCGCCACAGCTGTAAAACGCAAGCTAGACAATTATGTAGGCTGAATATGTCTAATAATAGTTTTTTAGTATTTGAATGATTTAAAATAACAGATATTAAAATATTTTTTTGTTCGCAGTTTCGAAATAGAAATTAAGATCCATTAGTTCTTCAGTATATTTTTAAATATTAAAAAGAGATAAATAAAGATTAAAATTTCTGCCGGCTCCTTATCACAACCTTCTAATTTTTTAATATAAAGACAGAGTCAGGATTATTTAATTTTAATACGTTAAACAAATACGCACTATCTATTATCAGAACAAAACAAAAAATTGTCTGAGCGTTCATTGCACATATATATGCAATAAAGTGTTGAAAACCCGAAATTTAATTGGCGGAAAAAGTTCAAGTTCCACCATTTAATCTGAGTTGCTGCTGGCTTCTTGTAGATTCTCAGATATTTAGCTTACAGCCATCGTTTTCATTAATCGCGTCTTTCAATTTCGATCGTTCCTTTAACCGATCTTCAGTCGCATCACAGTGTTTTAGACCGGATGGTTGTATTTTTGTCCACAATTTTTGCTATAAGTATCTGTTATCAATTTGTTTCGGTGACTTCGACTGGGCGGTTACGATGCATCATTTGACATTACATCTGACTTACTGTTATCGTAGCTTCGACAGGAAAGGAATTATATTTCACCGGTCGAGATTGCATCGATTTTTCCGTTTCGGTTTGAAAGTTCCATTGTTACATTTTATCACTTTATCCTTGATATTCGATTTTATTCTTATTCTTTGTTTTTATTTTGTTTTTATTTTTTATTTTTATTATTATTATTATTATTATTATTACTATTGTTGTAAACTCGGCTGTAGAAGATTGTTTTTTATAATAAGAAGAATTACGAAAAAATTTCCAACGTGAAATAGGAAATGTTCAAATCATATCTAAATGACCTTTGTGGATACTTTCGGTTTCCGATATAACTGTTGACGTTCTTCTATACTTAGAACTTATCGAGTTACCAACTTATCTCGAATTAATAATGGCTATTGTTATAGTTTTGTTCTTGTACTAGCTTCTTTTGCGTTTTTGATGTAATCGTACACGCTCTGCTCTACTTAAAACTCTTTTTATCTTTGATAAAGTTCAGCTAATTATATATGATTCAATTACTTATAAATAACACGATTAATCTATTATTCTTACCATTTTTTCCCTTATCACTTTCAGTTTTAGGGTTTGTTCAATTATCATTTCCAATTCGTAATTTTTTCTCAGATTTTTTCTAATTATAGTGTTCCGTAACGCGAAACATCATAGCCTCCGCTTAGATATTTCCAATATTTTAAAACAATGTTAATGTGATAAAATAATAGTATAGTTATAACAATTTACAGCTATATTTTATACCTAGTCAAAAAAACCTTGTCCGATTATTGGCTTTACCAAAGCGTACAACTGTTGAGTTAATTTAATTTCTATTTTTTTTTTTTTTGATTTTGAAAAAAAATTTATTAAGTGATTTGTTTAATTTTAATGCAATGAATTGTGGATTTTTTTACACATTTATGTAGATAATCAACTATGTTTTTTAAATCTAACGTTTACTGTTTTGCCTGGCTGACCAATATAATTTAATCCAAAAATGTACCAAATCTTATGAACTTCTGAAACATCTAAACACATATTCCGTGGTCTTACAGGTTAAATTATATTATTACATTAAAAGAACATGTAATCATGATAGTGATCAAATGAATTATTGTTGAATGAATGTGTAGGAAGATTCACCACCGAGGTCTAACAAATGCTTCAATAAAATTCAACAAAACGATAATTTTTATCAAATTAGGAATTGGATCAATTAGAGAAGCGACTGAAATCGAAAAATGCGATTAACTAAGGCGACAAATATAAGCTAAATGATATTTAGAACTGGAAAACAAATAATAAAGCAGCACAAGTTTAAATTAAATAATTAAAGGAAGTTGATTTTCTTCGACTAATCAAATTTGAGCTTTGCAGCTACTGTTGTTTCGGTAATTGATATATATAATAAATGCTATCAATCATTTTTTTTAAACTTCATTCGAATAATGCATGTACCAGTTTAAAAAGCTAAAATGTATTAATTGTGACTTGGCATAAAAATTTGACGAATAGTTCTTACAGTTAATAATCAAAAAGGGAAATCACATTAATAACTGTCATTCTTACGCTAGAAATAATAAGAAAACCCTACTACATTTTTATGTTATTTAGAAATTTTGTTTAAAAATCTATTACGTTTTTGTGTTATGTTAATAACACTTTTTTCCTTTTGTTTTTTTTTTTTTCTAATGAAGAATATTGTTAATTGAAATCAATTTTTCTATAAATATTGTGAAAGAAGAAATGTCTGGAGCTCCCGGGATTTTTTGTATATACACATGTAAAATTTAAAACAGAAAAAAGAAATATTTTCGGAGCTACATCTGATTTATGGAAGTTAAGTTCGTTAATGTCTTAAGGAATTAGATAAAGTAAAATACATTTTGAGTACGCTCCATAATGAAAAAAAATTAAACATTAATTCTATATTTCTTAACGTAGTCGATAGATATGAACGTATCGGTCTTACAACCATAATAGACAGGTTGATATTACGACGACGCTTTTATTATTATTTAGCAATTGAAATAGCAAACTATATGCGTCTCGGCAATGAAGATGGCTCTAGTCGAATATTAGAACATTGGGCGTGCTACAAGGTATTTATTTTGCTAATTTCAGAAATGCTTTTAATTAATTTACATTTTAAAAATACTGCTGTACATTTGGTAGTGTAACTACCAAAAGGATTTCCCGAGCTAGACAGGTCTTAACAGAAAAGCCAGACAAAGTGTGTCTCCCTGATGTAGGTAGCAACTACATAAGTACTGATTTGAGGCTAATGAAGAATAACTTCATTCGAGGCTCAACATAAGAAATTCACAGGCGATTATTACATATTAATATCATCGGCTGTGGAACTACGATGACGGAAGGCGACGGAATACCACCGTCTTTTTTCTTTTTACCTAGAACGCAATAATTATGAATAACGCCAATAAGAAAACGGCCCTCAGTCTACATTACGCTATCTCTAATCCGCCGAGAATGCCGAATAGGGTGCTAAAAATACGCGGAGGTAAAACGTGGAAACGCGGTGGAACCACATGAAAATCGCAACGTAGATTGTAAGATCTTTATATCATAGTGGGAAATTTGCAAATGTAATATTAGAAGCTAAAAGATTAAAAATCGATATTGTGAGAATAAGCGAAACTAGACGGACAGCAACAGGAAGAATAAAAGGAGATGATGAGTATGAAATAATACACGCAGGAACGGATAGACACGAATACAGGGTTGGTATGTTAATAACTACGAAATTAAGCAACAAGATCAGCGCGATTATACCAAAATCAAAAAGAGTTATATGTGTAAGATTCGAGGCTAAATCAAAATCTATTACAGTAATACAGGTTTATGCGCCTACTGTGGAAGGTGACGAAGGGGAAATAGAAAATTTTTATCAGGATTTAGAAGACATTACAAAATGCGCGAAAAACAGAGATATAATATACATAATGGGTGATTTTAATGCAGAGGTCAGAGAAAACCATGACAGTTATGTAGCAGGAAAATACACGCTCGGAAATCAAAATGAAAGTGGAGGAAAGTTCATAGAATTTTCAGAAAAGCATGACCTAATTATATGTAATACATGGTTCAAATACCATAAATGAAGATTATATACGTGGATAAGTCCGAAATACAGGGTACGAAATCAAATTAACTACATCCTGATAAATAGAAAGTACAAAAATGCTGTAAAAAACTGTCATACTTATCCAGGAGCTGACTATAACTCGAATCATAACTTATTGGTCGCAAAATGTCAGATAGCCATGAAAAGTTTAAACAAGAATAAAGGAAGAATAAAGTCACTGGACTGTACCACATTAAAAAATGATGAAATAAGGAAAAAAATTCAAGGAGATCTAGAAAAACAAATAGATGAAAAAATAGAAACAGAGAAAAAGGAAAAAGATGAAAACACCATCGAAAATGATTGGTCAAACTGGAAGGAAAGAGTCACAAAAGCGGCAAAAGACACAATCCCCATAAAGAATAAGAAGGAGCATAAACCATGGATGGTCCAAGAAATTTTAGATATGTTGGATGAAAGAAGAAAAATTAAAAATAGACAAAGTAACGAATACAAGGAATTAAATAAGAAAATTAGGAAAAAATGTATTATAGCAAAGACTACGTGGAAGGCAATGGCGAACCACCACGTACAACATCATATGCGCGCTAGGTCAGTACACAGCAGACACACACAGGACTGCACTTTTGTAAAACGATGTAAATCGAACGATTACTGATCAGTTCCGAATGTAGTCTTGCGTGTTGTGTACACCTGAGTTGCATATAATAATTGCCTGGTACACAACCTATATCGGTACAGCTAAAAGTGTACAATAGGTTGTGCCAACGCGGTATGTAGCGTACGGCACTTAAAGAAGAAAGAAAGCAAAGACTAAATCGTATGAAGAAATTGAAGATCTGGAAAAAAGGCATAATGACCGAGAATCGCATGCAAAAGTAAGAGAAATGATGAACACACATAAGAAAATGAAAGGTGGAGTAACGCGCTTTAAAAATAAAAATGGAAAATACAGTGTGAACAATGGAGAAATAGGTGTTGCATGGATAAATTATATAGAAGAATTATATGATGACAATTCGAGGCCACTGCATATTAATTGTACGACACAAAAAACTGCACCGAGAATAGAATTGTGGGAGCTAAGGAACGCCATAAAGAGAGCCAGCAAGCATAAAGCTGTCGGTGGAGACTTCATTCTAGCAGAAGTATTAAAACATTTAACGCCAGATTATGAGAAGCAATTGTTATCAATTTTCAACAGGATATACAATGAGGGAATACTGCCAGAAGATTTTTAAAAAGTGAACTTCATTCCTATACCGAAAAAGAGATTTTCGATAGAATGTACAGATTATGGAACTATTGCCTTAATGAGCCACACACTGAAAATATTACTAATAATAATAAATGCTCGAATAGAACGTAAAATCAATGGAAAATTAAGAGAAACACAATATGGCTTTGTGGCAAAAAAAGGAACCAGAGACGCAGTAGCACTGTTGAAAACCATAATACAGAGATTCCTAAATGCAAACAGAGATGCCATATCATGTTTCATTGACCATGAGAAGGCTTTCGACCGCGTAAATCATAAGAAACTAATACAGATTTTGAGGAAAAATAATATCGATGATAAGAACCTGCACATGATAAAGAATTTATATTGGAACCAGAGCGAAAATATAAAGATAGGTAATAAGTGTACTCGGCAGGCAAGTGTAATATAAGGAAAGGTGTAAGACAAGGTTGCCCTTTATCGCCAAGACTCTTTAATGTTTGTGCCGAAGAAATCATAAAGGAAGTGAAAATCGAGAAAATTTGAATAAAAATAAACGGCCATAGATTTAATGAAATAAGCTACACTGATGGTAAAGGGATCATTACTGAATCAGAGTCCCAAATGCAGAAGATGATAGACAAGCTAAGTGAAACAAGACGTAAATACGGAATGAAAGTTAACATAGAAAAAACAAAGATTATTAAATTTACAAGAAAGATTATAAGGAAGCTCACATAAAAATTGATGGGGGAAAGATAAAGAATGTGAAAGAATTTAGATGAGCGCTGATCACTAACGATGGAAGGAAAAACAAGAATCGACATGGCGAAAACATCTTTCAACAATTTACGTAAGGTGCTTGATAATAGGAATATAAATATAAAGAAACAAATCAAAATTAAGTATGTATGGACTATCCTGAAATATTTCTCCGAAACGTGGATTAGTAACACGGAAGTACTAAAAAGGTTGAATAAATCAAAAACACAACTAATAGAAGACATTGGTAACCAAAAACTTAAGTATCTGGCACATGAAATTCGCGAAAATGGATTGCTGATGGTGGCTATTCAAGGAAAAATCAACAAAAAACCGATAAGAGGTGGTAGGAAACTCGAATGGATGACAACAGGCGCACAGAAACATCTGAAGCTGCAACGGACGATCGATCTAGCAAGAAGCCGTTTAGTGTAAATATAGTATAGTTATTGCACGCAATCTTCTACAACAGAAGAAACAATATAGTGATGATGATGATGATGATGATGATGCATATTTATCGTGTTTCATCGTTAAAGGCTTAGTCTCGAAGTTTATGTTCTGTTACCGTGAACTGAGTTATCAACATTTCATAATACTGACCTAGATGGTTTTTTTTATGTATTGTAGATTAGTGAAATTATGTGCTTAATTATCTACCTAATTTTCTCTTGACAGTACCACCTGCCAACTTTACTAAATTATTATGCTGCGAACTATCAGTTTTACTAGATGAACTATTATTGAAAACAGGCGTATTTATTAAACATTTTTTGATTTTATTTGAGGCACTACATTGTATAGCAAAGATCTGTCACTTGCTAGTACAAAGGATAACTAATATTGAAGGTACTGTATTAAGGTATCAAGAATTGGTCCTGCATAATTGTAATTTGTAATTATAAAGTATAAATGGTAACTCAGCTGTATTACTTCGTTAGTCAGCGTAATGAGAAAATACTTCATTATTTTTTTTTTACAGAAAATTGAACAGAAATCCGTTTAGCTGAGAACTGTTATTTAGTGACGGTGAAATGTTATTACATAAGAAATAATATTCAACCATACGTCAATTATGAATTTTTAAGAATACCTTTTCTAACTGTAACATCTATTCTGAAAGAGCTGTTATACTCGTAATATCGTTATATGTAAAAAAAGTCTAATGTGGGCAGCGCACTTCCTTTTAAAACTATTAAATATTAAAACGAGTGAGTAGTAAATAAATGTTTTAAAAATCCCGAGTTCAAAATTTAGACTTTCTATGGCTGCCTGTTTTTGAGTTATAAGAAACAATCCACAAAACCCTCCAACAGAAGTGGCCTTTTTGTCCAACTGATTGTAACCAGAAAGGGAAGTGCACAACACTAGATGTTAAAAAAGTTCTAAATTCAAAATTTCAACTTTCTGCGACCAGCCGTTTTTGAGTTATGCGTGATGCAAACATATCTACATATATACACCACGAAAAACGACTTAAAGTGGATCTAGTAGTGATCAAAATGGATATTTCCGTTGAAATTTGAGATTCAAAATACTCCGCGATTACAGTACTTCCCCCCTTTATCATCTGTATAAGAAGAAGAAATCAAGGATGGTCGAAATATCCATTGAAATATGGCATTAAACATTTTTCATAATTACAATACTTCCATTATTACATACAAGGAAGTAAAAAAAAGTATGATTTTATGTTAATGTTTAGGTTGCACAGCTGCAAACGGACAAAGAACAAGTAGCTAAAGATATAGCCGATAAACTAGGAACGAATTCGGGCGTGTCTTATATTGACATTGCAAAATATGCCGTAAAAAATGGACGTTTTAAACTTGCTGTGAAGGTAAATATTGCTAACATTATTATCTTTTATATGTTTGTATATTTTTATATATGTATATATTGTAAAAGATCAACTTCCGCGATGATAAAAAAAAAAGACGAATAAAAAATAAAAAAAAATATCGAAATTTATATATAAAAATATATTTATATCGGGCGCCAGCAATCTCCACGGCGTATCGCGACCGGTAAGCTCAACCGAGCAGAGCTTTAGGCCTTTTAAAAATGGTAACGAAAAGTAGTGTCCGTGGCGAAGATGTCACGAAAAATGTGTCCAATAACGAAACAAAATATTAACTGAGAGAAGCCGTTTATTCAAAATGATTAACACGAAACTGTAAATATGGAAAAATTAATTAATTAATTAACAATTGATTAAGAAAAAACGCGCAAAGCAGCTAAAAGAGTAGCAGCGAGATGGTGCCGAAACAGCGAGTAGCAGAGATTTTGCCTAAACGGCGAGTAGCAGTAAGATGATGTCGCAACTGCGTGGAATCGCAGACTGATCGCTGAATTCATACAGTGAATTCGACGACGATAAAAACCAAAACCGCCATTTTGCCTAAAAATAAAAAAATAGTATATAAAAAAATAACATCACGCTACCGATTTTTCTAAAACATTTAAAATTAAATAGAACGGCGGGTACTCTGCGTCTGTTTTTTCACGTTCTTAGAAAAATGGTCTCACGGTTTTGACATAGCTCGGCTGCATCTTTGACACATACAATGCCAGATCGGACAAACCACCCTCATATAATTAACACACACATTGAACGAAACGCAGCTCCAGGCGCCGAGCACCGCCGCAATTCCCACAAAATTTGTCGATCTAGCATTATGGTCAGAGAATGCTCAGTTTGCACACTACCCGAGGAATCCGGAGAAATAGAAATTGGAGTAGATATGCCTGGGAAATTGTCAAAAAACGCGGAGAAATGTGAAATATTGAATTTAGAAATCATCATTATCATTATTAATTCGGACAGCGTGAGAAATATTGAAAGTCATGGCGGCCGAATCCGTCACAATATATATATATATATATATATATATATATATGTAGTGTAATTTTCAGTATTCATTGTTTACAGTGATATAATATATTTTTGAATTAATTTTTGAAATTATACAATGATTGCATTAGTTAATAGATCATGAACCTCAAGCTTCATTACAAGTATCAATGTTATTAGACTTGGAAAAGTATGAAGTGGCGTTGGAAAAAGCTGTGGATAGTGGAAATACCGATTTGATAAATATCGTCGTGTTGAATATGCACAGAAAAATGTCATTAAAAGATTTTCAGGTAACATTTTTTGATTAATGTAATTTTGACTGAAAATGTTGTTTAAAAAAATATGCATAATTCCTCCTTTTTAAAAATAGCTGCATACTTGTCGGTTCGGAAAAAGTCACTTCGAATTATTTCGCGACTATGATAACAAAACCTTGTAATCTCATTTTATATAATTTATAGAATAATAACAAATATTATATCAAAATATCCGTCATTCGGAACAGGTGATCGGTTAAACGTGACTAAAGTTTAAATATTACTAATAAATTGCAAAAGAAGAAACGTGTTAGGGTTTTAGGAGATTGCTAATAGATTATGAAATAGTTGATAATTGTATTATTTTTCCACAAAAACAGACTCACAACCCTTATGTTACTTTGTTTCAATTTTGTGAACAGAATAAATCCGTTAAATTTTTATCTACTGCTGTTGTTGTTATCAATGAGTTGACAAAACAGTGATTAATTCAGCCTTCTTAGAACATACCATTTAAGATTATGCTGTTAGTTTTTGTATAGAAAAACAGCCACATTGGAGGCTGTAAAAATACTGATCATTAACTGACCTTCGTGAATTTTATTTTCACAAAATACATTATAGTTTATAGTTAATGATTCAAATGACGCCAAATATGTTATGTAAAAATACTGCTGGAGAAACGATTAGTTTTTTTAGTTAAATAAATATGATTTAAATTAACTCATTTTATTTGTATTTTTCATCAATTAGGATGTAATCTTTTTCTTGTTTTTCTTGTTTTTCTTTCTTTTCTTAATTTTCTTGCTTTTCTTGTTTTTTATATGTATATATAAATATAAATATTTCCACCTTATTTGCACGAAAAATAATTTACTATTATGGTACATTTTTTTTTTCTCATTTACACTGAGTCTTGACAACTGAATAGAATCGTTTAATGTCATAAGGCTTAGAATATTTTGAATCTGCCTTTTACCGAAATTCCACGTTTCTTCTTCAACAGTAATTCATTATTCGGCAACGTGTAAAACGGATTATTAATGGTTGTAAAGTATTTTAAAGTTAAAAATCTCGAGTTGCATTTTATTTCACTGGTGGACGCTTTTTCAAATAAATAATATAACGAATTTTTCGTTTACAATCACAAATTACTTAACGGTGCATTCGTGAATAATTTAATGTACATTTTGTAAGAGAAGATGCACTATATCTCTCGAAAACACCTACACAACACAACTTGTCGTGATCTTTAAAATACCTAATAATGTCCAGTAAGAATACTACAGCGACTCACCGCTTACGATGGTAAGTGTAATGGTTTACTTAATAATGATCGTTATTTAAATATTATCTCCACCTTTAATATTTTGAATTATGTAGATATTAGTCTCGTACGCTATGCCACAGGACTATTGCGATAGTGAACTATTTTTTTTTTTTCTTGTTGGGTTTTTCCCTGGGTTTGTCAGCAACGGACGATTATCTATCAACACATGTAAATAGCAGCAATTAGGAGTTACAAGGAATGGAATCTGACAAAGAACGCTATATCAAGGATAGAGAAACAATGACATTCAACGGCGAAAAATGCCGAACATATGCATCATGAAAAGAAAAGGAATGACATTGCCGAAGGTAAGAGCAAAATGAGTTAGCTGTCCCATACCATGGCCACATGTGCAATTATAGAGCCCTCAGTACAAACGGACAAAGGAATCTGGCTACAAATAATTAAGGAAGAAGAAACACGGGATGTTTAAAAAGCAGTTAGAGCCACCAAGCACCAAATCTGTATAAAACACAGTGCTTAGCATCCGTAAACAATTATCCGAAAGTTCAATGACTTTCTCCATCACTATAAAGCAAAGTTGTGAACTACATGTATTCTTTAAACTTTTAATTAAAATTGCTAGCGACCATATCGGAGGTTTAGTTATAAAAACGTAAACATAAAATTAAATACGTATGATTACATGTTGCACAAGTATCAAAGACCACATTTAATATGAATAATTCGTTAATTTTAGTTGGAAATCCGGAAAAATACTACGGTTTATTCGTTGTACAAGAAATATTGCAGACAGCATAATAAAGAAGCGCTACTGAATATATATCGACAGGAAGATGATCATAATGAAATTGCCGCTTGCAGTATTAGAAATTCTTATAATCCCGAAGTAAGCTTACTTTTTTAATTACGTTAATAATTTATTTTAACTTTTAATGATTATCATTTGTTCGAGAAATTTAAATATTTGAAACGAAGTTCACTGATTTTTTTTAATAGTTACCGTCAATGGGATAATCTCTTTTTACCGATTTAGTAAATAAAACTGTTGTCAATTAATAAATAGAGACGTTAAAAAAAAGAGGAAATGGATTAGTTTGTTAAAATAATGTAAAATTGGATCTTATTATTTTGTAACATAATGATTTCAAATCCCTTATTTGTGGTTAATGTTCTATGTTTTATAAAATGTTTCATTATAAATGTTCAACAAATAAAATATATGTAATAATTACCAGCGCGCAATGGTGCATTTAAATAAATATTACTTTACATGCAAATTTTTTTAAAAATAATTTTACAATGTTTCTTTTTTAACGTTACTGAATTTTAGTTTAATTATCTAACTTGGTCTCCTTAGTCGGCCGCACATACATTGACTGACTTTTTTTTTTAAATGCATACAAATTATAACGAGTCAAAGCGGTTTTTTGAATTTCAAAGAAAAAAGAATAAAATTTTAATGTCTGTACAGTGGATGAAACTTTTACATGAACGTCGGAAAAACGAAAAAGATCTAGAATAATGCAATGAGTTCTACTTAATACTTATTTTTCGCCAACAACCTGTTTTTTTTTGTTTTTTTTTTTTTTTTTTATATATACAAATTACAACTGGCCAGAAGGCCATCCAGCAATTGGACTGTAACGCGAAAATAACTTGTTAGGGGTTAGCATCTAGCGATGGACCCCACTGAAATTTTAGTAACATAAAACTAGGCCAGATCAAACGGTCGACTACGTTTTAACCTTCGAACATCAAGACTATTATCAAGAAGATTGATCGCCAAAACGTTTGTGTGAGACTCTAGGCGGCCTATGTATCGCTTAGCAGCTCGCTTGATCTCGTCTTTCACATATGGGATATTTAAGTCTTAATGTAGAGTGTGGTTAGATACGTACCAGGGCGGTGAGACTATCAGCCTTATAGCCTTGTTCTGGAACCGTTGTATCTTGTTTATGTGTGTATCCTTTGCACAACCCCACAACATTAAACCGTATGTCCAAACGGGCTTTATAATTATTTTGTACACTAAGAATTTATTTTCCAATGATAAACTAGAGTACCTGCCAAGAAGCCAATTTAATTCTTGCAATCTTATATCTAGATGTTTTCTTTTTTGTGTAATATGCTTTTGCCATGTTAATTTGCGGTCCAAATGAATGCCTAAGTATTTTACATCTTTATCCTGGTTGATAACCACCCCATTTATTTCTAACGGCTGATACGTAAAATTTCGCAACGTGAAATCTACTTGCGTACATTTACTTTCGTTTACTCTAATACGCCAACGACTCAGCCAGTTTTCCACTTCCGATAAAGTTTTTTTCAATTTATTCGAAGTTTCACTATTGTCTTTACCGGTAGCTAATAGTGCTGTATCGTCTGCAAACGTAGCTGTTATCACGCTATTATCAACTGGAAAATCGGCAGAGTAGATTAAGTAAAGCACCGGGCCCAAGACACTTCCTTGTGGCACGCCAGCAGATACAGGATAGATTTCAGAATATTGATTTAGAATTTTAACCTGGCATGTGCGATCTTCAAGGTAGGATTTTAAAAGAAGGTACAAAGGATGCGGCACTATTTTTTTAAGTTTATAAAGCAGACCATGATGCCATACCTTATCAAAGGCTTGTTTGACATCTAGGAATACACCCGTGCATATTTGCTTAGTTTCAAGACTTTCTTGAATAGTATGCGCAATTCGGTGTACCTGTTCAATGGTCGAATGTCTTTTTCTGAATCCAAATTGATGTTCAGGAACAATATGTTCCGCATTTAAAATAGGATTCAACCGCTTTAAAATTATTTTTTCAAGGAGTTTTGAAAGGATCGGGAGCAAGGAAATAGGTCTATAGGATGAAACCTCATCCGGTGCCTTACCGGGCTTTGGTACAACTACTATTTGCGCCAATTTCCAGGATAATGGAAAATACTGCAGACGAAGAACAGCGTTAAAAATATTTGTGAGCAATAATATACCTTTTTTTGGTAGCTCAGATAACAATTTATTGGTAATTAAATCAAAACCCGGACTTTTAACCTGTTAAAGACGAAAAGAGACATACACCTTCAAACGAAAAAACACATCATCTACCTTTACATAATATTGCATTAGTATCATTAAATTGACAAAAATCAGTTTATGTATTTTGTATATCATTGAAATATACATATACCAGTTGTGTTGATTTTTTTTTTTTTTTCTATTAACATTACAAAATTATGGAAAACTCAAAACCGCATCATTCGATGCTCGGTTTGATGAGATCTAGTTAGGGTAGAATTTGTTGTTTCGATTTGGAAATAAATAAAGATTCTAAGATTCAGTTAAATTTTTCACGAAAAGAAAGGAAAATGAAATATAAAAATGGGCATAATTTTTGTACAAATTTCTATTGTAGATTTTTATGCTTTTTCTTACGAAAACATTGAATCATGGATACAAAAATATATTCCCAATTATTTGATTACTAAAATCATTACGCGATTCAATATTTTTTAGTAAAGTGGAGAAAATATATAATTTTTCGACTAATAAATGGTTATTTTTAATAGGAGCAAACAAAAACTCGACAAACCAAAATAAAGTTTCGTAACAACTCATATTAATATCAGCCGGAAGTTTCAGAAAAATTAATTTTATTATTAATTCATTATCGCAAAGAAAAAGGAAAAATGAGAGTAAAAATGTCAAATAGAAAAGTAAAACACCACATACGAAAGAGAGCTAGTAAAATAATTTATAATTTCCTTTCAAATGAGATATGAAATGCAGTAAATTATGTTCTGTATCAGACTTCTTTAAAATTATTCGCAATATTAAACATTACTGATGATCAAGCAAGTCTACGATAAAAAAAATCGAACATAATTCCACACTAATGGCCTGTAATATATATATATATATATATATTTTACGACGAATGTTCTGTCTAGAACGATAGTAAAATAATTAAAATCGGCGTTATCGAAATTATTAAAAAATACATTCAAATAACGTTTACAAATTACGGACAAAGCGGAAAGCGAGTGAAACATTTGTTTAATTCAAGAAAATCTTGTCTGTACACGGATTAGCTGAAACATTGAAGAAACCAATTTTTAACTAAGCAGCCCTTTTAACTTTCTAGTACACATTTCTTAAAAATTACGTGTTCTTTGCTCATAAAATGATAACGCTGAAAACATTCAAGCTTAATCCTATAATACAATTAATAGAAAAGTTTATTCAGTTTTACTCGCATAACTCTCAAACGTAACATTCATTAACTTTATTAATAAATGAATACTAATAACTCCCGCGAGTAATTCAAATAAAGAAAAGGTACATTTAATAACTTTTTGTTCCGATAATGTATATTCCCGGAAATGGCTTTGCTTCATACCGTGATCTTGAGTATATTGCGATATATAATAAAATGTAGTTTTCTTCATCCTTGTGTACTCAAAAAAGTTATCTGCTTTCTCCAGCAATAATAAAAACAGAGTATACTTGAAATTCATTCCATTTACGATACATGTCATTAACATAATACCTCTTTTTTTTTAATAATAATATTTTTGAAACTGAATTTGTTTTAACATAAAATTATCTTCAATTACTTTCTCGAAACAATACCTGCTAGTCACCGACGAATATAAATTTCAGACACTCGTGTTTTGGTCCGTATTCAGCGGAAAAATATTCAGCCGAATATGGTTGTATTAAAACTAAGGCCTAATATGTATATTACTATTATAGAACTTATCTACCAAATCGACTTTGCTGGAGACCGCTAAAGAGTCATATAAAAAAGCGAAAAATGATACGAATATGATACTTTGCGCCGAGCAAAAGAAATTATTGCAAAAGCAAAAGGAACTGGAAGATACGTTTCCAAGAGAGTTCATCGATTTATCACTTCACGATACTATTTATAAACTGTTAATAATGGGAGAATTGAAAATAGCTGAAGAACTGCGACATATTTTTAAAGTAACAGATAGAAGGTATAAAATATGTTTAAAGTTATACACTTAAATGTATATATGTGTGTGTGTGTGTATATATATGTGTGTGTGTGTGTATATACATTTCGCAACAAAAGTTTTTACACACCTGGTATACGAACACATAAAGAGCAATAAGTCCCGTCGGTCTGCGCCGATTTGCGCCAGATTTGAAGAATAGAAGGGGAGGACAACCTGAAAGCCACCAACAAATGGAAAGAGCCACTAGAGCGTCGCCATTAACAGCAGTAAGGGTAAGCAAGAGACAAGGTTGAAAAAACATAATTTTATGCTACGAAAAATGAATATTTGCGATTAATTAATGAGAACAAATGAAACAAAATACTCACAAAAAGTAAAAAAAAAAAATCAAAAAATACAGAAAAAACGTAAAAAGAAGATTAAACCTGTAACTAATAACGTACATTGCCACCCCGAGCTCGAATAACGGCAGTACAACGCTTTGGCATGCTGTCGATGATTTTCTGGATATCCTCCTGAGGAATATTATTCCATATGTCTACCAAAACTGGCTTCAGCTCATTCAGCAAGAATACAGGTGGTTGTTGAGCTTGCAGCCGTCGACCCATCATGTCCCAGACATGTTCGATCAGATTAAGATTTGGACTGCAAGCTGGCCAGACCATGGTGAGGATACTGGTCTCCTCAAGAAATTCTCTGATGGTTCGAGCAACGTGAGGCCGTGCGTTATTCTGCTGCAGTAGGAGAGCAGCTACTACAAACGGCTTGAATGGTACATTGTAGTCAAGGAGGATGTCTTGGATACAGCATTCACAGAGGGTTTGCGGTATACACGAAGTTCGATTTTCGTGTCGTACTGTAGCCACCCGATACTATCTTCGGATCTCCAAAATATTTGACTTGCGAACAAACTTCTGCTGATTGTACCGAGTCCTAGGCTTTCTCCAAATTCGTTTACGTCTATTTGGATCTTGTAACGAAAATCAAGACCCATCAGTGAAGAGGACCTGCCTTCAGTCTGCTGTCGTCCAGTTTAAGTGGTTACGCGTGAATTCCAGTCGCGCTTTTCTCTGCTATTTCGTAAGGAACGGCCCCGTTGCTGGCTTATAACTGCCCAAACCCCTTGTTCCTTGAGTCGCAGTTGAACCATCCGAGAAGATATATTCTCTGCGTGAGTCGTGTTAGCGTATCTAGCGACCATTGAAGATGTCGAGAATGGTTCGCGCTGAGCCTCCCGCACAAGTCTTCGATCTTCTCGCATATCTGTAGCTCGCGGAAGACCTGATCTTGGTCGGTGTGCTTACGAGCTAGTCGCTAAATACATATTATAAATGTGCCGCACACTTCCGTCTGTTAAATTGTACTCACGAACTATAGAGATCCCGTCCCTCATCAATGAGAGCAACAATCCTTGCTGCCACTTCCGACGATACTGACATTTTTTTAAAGAAATGACAACACCACAAACGAAAGAAATTAGTAAAAGAACACGCCCTCATTAGCATAACACGTACGGTTTTTACTGTTTTGTGTGTATTTTGTTCCATTTGTTCTCATTAATTAATCGTAAATATTAATTTTTTGTAGCATAAAATTATGATTTTTCAACCTTGTCTCTTGCTTACCTTCATTGCTGCTGCTGGTGATGGTCTTTCCATTTGTTGGTGGCTTTCGGGTTGTCCTCCACTTATTTTTTTCAAATTTAGCGCAAATCGGCGCAGACCGATGGGACTTATTACTCTTTATGTGTTTGTATACCAGGTGCGTAAAGACTTTTGTCACAGTGTAGATAATGTATATATGCGGGATTGTTGTGTAAATAAGGTGTGATATTTTAAATAAGTAATCTGAAAAATTAACTTATTTTCGATTCAAGAGACTTTGCTCAGTATAATTGTCGAACTATACCTTAATGCGACAATGGCCAATCTTTTTCAAATTCACGTCATACTAAAATCACAAAATGTCTTATTCTCAATATGACTGTTTATTTACTTCTACTATTTATATTTTCAATAAAATAATAAAATCATGAACATAAATAAATGTACTAGAAACGTCTTTTCAGGCGAATTTCCCATCTTTAGTTAAAAAACGGTAAGAAAATATATTGATGAAGATGAATTTAGCATTATGTGTTTCGAATATGAAGAAAAGCTAAATTATTTATTTTCGTTTAGAAAGAAAATCAAACAATATTAATAATACTGAACCTAAAGAAATAAAAATATATGTATATATATGCCAAACTGAAGTGGACCTGGACAGGGCACATAGTCAGAGGAAAGGATAATAGATGAACAAAACGAATGTTGTAATGGTAGCCACTACATAAGAGAAGAAATGTTGGTAGACCGCTGACTCGTTAGTATGACGATATAACTCAGAAAGCGAGAAAGAACTGGATTCGGAAAGTTCAAGAGCAGAACGAATGGAAAAAATAAGAAAAAGCTACGCCCAGCAATGGACCGATATAGGATAATATTACATATACATATACTATATATATATATATATATATATATGTATGTATACTTCAATTTTATTTTTTTAAATTAAAAATTTAGGTTCTGTTTTAGTATTATCTGGTTTTATTTGTACTAAATGAAGATGAATCATTTAGGCTTCCTTCAGACGTGCAAATAGTATAATACCAGAAGATGAGAAATTCTCTCAAAATATGTTTCCAGTGCATTCATTTATTCATAATTTTATCATTTTATTAACGATTTTAACAAATAGGATGTGAAAATACTACATTTATATTTTTTCTCCTTTATTCCACATTTCCATCTTTCATTTTCTTTTACTGTTTCTTCTGTAACTTTTCTTAAAATATATCCTCTTCCCATTATAAAGTTTATTCTTTTTTATCTTTTTCAGTGAATCATTATAAAAAGTAGTCTCTTTTTTGTTTACGTATATAATTGCTTACAATTGAACATTTTATATAAAAATTTTATGATTTATTTTTGATAATTACCATGTAATATGTTTTTTTGTTGTTTTTTTTTGTATAAATTCGTTTAAAATTAATTTAAACATTTATTATTTTCATTTAGAGATTTCCGGATATTAAAAATTGCAACAAAATTTGTTAAAAGCGAACAAATTTAAAAGGTTAAGTTTTTATTAGGATTTGAAAAAGTGCACAGTTCTCTGTAGTATGTAGTTTATATTTTGAAAAATGTTTAACGCACTTCAATCGTTCGTAATAAATAATTAAATTTTTACATCTCCATTTTAAGTTCGGTCAATACTCCTCTAATAATTTTGCTGACAACCCATTCTTCGAAATCGTATAGGGAGTTGTGCAATTTAATTAATTCTTTTGTATTTACAGAGAGCTACTGTTATTTCTTTGAAGTAAGACCTGAGGGTTATTTTGAATTCCGGACAGTTCGTATTCTGTAAACTACTTATAGAATTATTTATGTAGTATAAAACGCGCGACATGTATAGAAGAACGGTAATAGGTTTTTATGATTTTTTTTTTTTTTTGATAAAGTAAAATCTTGAAATAAGTTAAATATGGTTACATTTGCAGTCTAAGATGTTGAAATTTATTTTTTCATTAAATTTCAAATTTTAATTACGCATAGATACTGGTGGCTTAGAATTGAAAGTTTAAGTGAACTAGGCGAATGGACAGAATTGGAACGTTTCTCCCGAATTAAAAAATCTCCTTTCGGTTTTGAGGTATTTATTTTGCGTTAACGTTGAATAGAGAAGAATAATAGCGCATTGGAAAGTTAAATAATTCAGTTTATTTATTCTTTTAGCCATTTTTAGATGTTTGTTTGAAGCATGATAAAAAATCGGAAGCAATGAAATACATTGGAAAAGTTAAGGAGGAAAATAAAATAAAATACTTGGTGAAATTGGGGTAAGTTTTATTACGTTACGTTATACTTTATTTTGTTTACGGGAAATTTTAAAAATGCTCTCTAGTAGCTAAAATTATTTGGTTTTTGTACGAAAAATACTTTTTTATCGAGTTCGAAAAATTTTTATTCACTTAATAATTTTGAATAATTTTTACAAATAAATTTTCCTTTGCCAATATGTATATCATCTGCAGATCATATCGCGTAGCCATTGAGTTAGCAGAAAACCAGAAAGATGTGAATGCGTTGAAGTACATACAAGCAAACTGCGATGTTTCGACAAAGTTGGAAATAACGTCTGCGTTAGCTCGACTTGGATACCGAAATAAATAAGTCTTAAGTTAAATATATCATATTAAGTATTTTACTGCATTTCTAGTCTATGAATATAATCTTATGTAAAGAAATGTTATACAATTCAGCTGGAAGTATTTAAGTAATTATTTTTTAAATTAAATATTACATTGATCAAATAATATAAGATTAAAAAATGTAAACAGAACTGTAACATTTGGAAAAAATCTAAAATTCCAAAGGAATAAAATTGAAAAATTATACGAAAAAATATTTCTTTCCATTTTGTCGCCGGAATTTTCATAAATACGTTACCTTTAAACTGATTTATTTATGGAACTTAAATTTATACATTGTTTTGATCTATTCGATATATTTTTTTTTTTTTTTGATAGCATACACCAACATTTTTTGTATATTTGTTTTACACAATATTTGAAGTTCATAATCGTGTTTGCCTTTTTACAGAAACGTCATTTATTTGATACATAAATTTTACGCGTAATTTTATATATTTACACAAATTTATTATTTAGCATTCTTACCGAAAAAATAAAATTTTTGTATTAAAACTATGTAGCGTCTCTTGTGGATTGATCTCAATGAAAACGTTTTAAACCAAAAATGAACCTCATTGTTGAACATAAATTTTACAACAACAGGCTGCTTTCAATTAGTCTAGACTCTAGAGCAATGGTTCTTAACCTTTAAGTGATGAGGGACCATTTGACAAAATTTCTGTCTCGTCATGGACCATCAATTATTTGGAAGGAATATACAGTAAATGTAAATAAATAAAGGGTTGTTCTATCTATCTATAAATAAGACATGCATAAAATAGTTCAAAGCCAACAGTATTTTAATTTTTTTTACAAAAATGTTACATTACAGAGGTAAGAATATTATTTTAACGCGATTTTTGTGACTGCATACTCTTTACTAACTTCTGAATCCTTGGTTCAGTGCTACCCAAAGCCAAACGCATATCGGCGCCGGCATTAAACAGATTTCAGTGCCTGTTTTTAATTATCAGAGACGCCGAGAACCCCTGCTCGCATAGACATGTCGATGAAAACAAAATTAGATAACGTGTAGTAATTTTTCGAATCTTTGGGAAATAAATTGCCTTTTGGCTCCAAAAATGTTCAAGATTAATTCCTATTTGGAATACACCTTTCAAGTTACTATCGTGTTGCATTTCAATCACTTTTCCTGAATTTCATCAGACACCTCACTAATGTTGACAATGAACAGATTGCGGATTGCCTTCCGATCACCTTTGTTCTCACAGTCAGATAAATAGCGATTGAATTCACTTTTTAAATTTTTCAAATGGAGTATCATGTTCTTTTGTATTTCTCATTTAATCTCAGCACACTGTCCGTCAGTAATTTGATCCAGCGTATCAGAAAAGTTTTCTTTTTCTACCTTGTTGATCCATAGCTCGATTTTAGCCAAAAACACACTCATTTTATCTTCATATGTAGATACATTGCTCGTGCCTTGCAACTTCGAATTTTCCGATCCTTGCAGTTGTTGAAGGTTGAATTTATTTAGTTGCGCGAAAAAATCGATCAAATAAACAAGACTTATTTGAAATTTGGACTCACAGAACTGATCCAGCAACTCTTTGTTGTCTTTGTTAGTAAAGAATATTTGTACTTCCTCTCTCAGTTCTTCGATAGCATATTTCCATTGGAAAGCCAACGCACTTCCTTGTGGAAAAGCAGAGTTTCAGAGTATCGGAGCACAACTGTTTGAAAAGACGAGTATTCTTTTTAAAGAAGTAATTACTTTTATAGTTGTTTTCATCGCAACAGCAAAGCATTCCCCGGGAGCGTTTTGGCAGCCAATGCTCGACGATGGATAACGTAGTGCGTCATATTGCAAAATGGATTTTTTGTTTTATCAACGCTGCAAGACCAGCGCCGGAACCAAGCGTAGCGGGACACCGTCCGTACAAAGCCCCGCAAGTTTTGCCACATAAGTTCATGTTTCTCCAAATATTGACTTATTACATCCGTAACATGTGCACCTTGCGGCGTCGTTTCCATTTCTTGAGAAAATAGTAACTCCTCTGTGAGCGTTTTATTGTCATTCAAAAATTGAATAAATACGATAACATTCCGAAACGTCGGTATATTCATCACATTGTAGCGTAAAATAAAGACTACACTTTATCTTGTTAATAACTTGTTTTTCATTATCATTTGACATTTTTTGAATACGCGACTTCACTGTGTCGTTTGAAAGTGGTATTTCACGAATTTTCTTTCCAGCTTCTTGCCCTAAAAGCTCTTCTACAGCTTTAAGCATGCGAGTCTGTATTAGAGATTCACCGATTATGTGTACTTTTTTAGATATAACAATCAATTTTGAAATTTCAAACGATGCAGCTAATGTTTTTTCAGATGTTGCATAATTTGTTGCGCTGGGTCCAAGTTTCATTTTATTAAGATTTATCTTGTGGACGGTCACAATAATTCTTTTTATTATATGCATTTTCATTATACATAATTTCTTACGATATAAAATTTGAACATATAATATTTATTGTGACAAACACCGTTAATTATGTAGATTAGGGTGAAGTTTTACTATAAGTCTGTTCAATGAAAATGTGCCGATGAAAAAAAGTCGATATAAATCGATATTTATTATCCACTTACCTCCCACCCTTTAAAAATGCTGAAGTATTTTGACCATATAGTAATTATGATTTTAAGTCAAAATTAAATGTTCATTTAAATCGTAGGAAGTTCTTTTTTTCTTTGTGGTTTTAGTTCATTTAATTAATATAATTTTTATTAAAAGAATTCATTAAAATTAAATTGTTACTTTGACGTTTATTTTAATTTGATTAGTTGCTTAAAATTGTTATAAATGACAATAACAAAATTCATATTAATTATAAGTGATTGAAATAATGAAATAAATTAAAACGTGAAAAATGAATACTATCACAACATTTATAAATTTTCACAAAGTTTCTATATTACTAATTTCATTTTTCAAAAATATATTATTCGTAACCAAATTCTGCTTAGTTAATAAATTACAATTATTAAAGGGATGAATTCACACTTGTAATTCTATAATAATAATTCCCGTTTTTTTTTTTTTTTTATTCTTAGTATATATGTGATATTGTGTTTATTTTTGTAGTTTTGATTTAATTGTTCATTAGTAATTCTAATTTATTTCAAAATTTCTGATATCCTTATTTTTGTATTTTTCCAGTTTTATCTTAATTTACTTTATCCTTTTTTTCTTTTATGGGACATTTTTGTTTCATTCTTTTAGAAATAGTCCTTTTTGGGACTCTTGTTTATAAAAGTAATCAGGGCCGCATCTAAACCAAAATTTTGGGATGAGTTATAAAAATAATTTTATAAATATATGTATATATGGGTGTCGCCAAGAGGGGCAGGAGGGGAGGGCCGTCGACCCCTCTGGAACCTCCAAACTTTTTAATCAGCTGGCTATGATGAGTATTCATAGGCGTGTAATCATGGACAATTTGGAAGATTTTTATAATAAAGTAGTAGAACAATTTGCCAGAAACCCATGAAAATTATGTTTTAATTAAGATTTTATTCTTGTTTAATAAAATATTAAGCTTTTACAAATTATAAATTTTATTTTTCCTATAACTCATATCCTCTTTCTATCATCTTGCTCCTTCCTCATGGCTCATCAGCTGGCGACGCCCTTGTATGCATACATATATATATATATATATCCCTTAGTGCTCGTCCAGTGCCCCACAGGCACGAGGGAAAATTCATCAGCAGATGGTGGCCACCCTGATTCAATGTCAGCACTAGGAGCTCTAGTATTCTTTCCTCTAGTCTATGTGAAAAGCCCGACGTGGTTGTTTCTCCCCGCGCTCCATCCTATGAATTATGCCCCCACTCTAAACGTAAGTATAGTACCTGTCAGGCACAACGACGGGGGGAACAACTAAAACTACTAAGTGCCTCAAATTACTATTGGAACGGTTACATTTATTTTGGCAAGGGGAGTGATGGTGGCAGCAACCGGAATATTACGGCAGACAATTGGTTTTCTTCTGTAGAAGTGGCGAAGGTTCTTCTGAACAAAAAACTTACTTGTGTCGGAACCATGAGAAAAAATAAAAGAGAAATACCGAAAGAGTTTTTGCCAAAGAGCAAAAGAAAGGAGGGGACATCACTGTTTAGATTCACCAAAGAGCTGACGTTACAAAGTCACGTCCCCAAGCCAAACAAAGCAGTACTTCTACTCTCGAGCATGCATAATTTGAAAGCCTGGGATGAAAACAAAGTCAAAAGTGAAATCAACGTGTTTTACAAGACAAAAGGTGCTGTTGACAATCTTGACAGGAAATGTTCAGTAACTCAACGTTGGCCAATGGCTGTATTTTCCCGGATTCTGAATATTTCTGCGTTGAACTCCTTCAGGAAATGTTCCATACGCCCGAGCTGTAACAACCGTGCCACATTGTTCATATGTGTGAAATTTAGTGCTCCGATATGCCTTGAATGTAGCAGAAAAATTTGTAACACCTGTTGTTGGAATGATTTTAAAATTTTATAAAGATTTGTAAAAGTATTCTTAAAGTTTAAATATACGTTTTGATTCATGGTTTCATCTTCTTTTTCATTAGAAAGTAATACAAATTATTTTAATGCTATTTTGAAACGCAAGCGCTCAAAAAACCAGGACAGGTGTTAAGGGATATATATGTGTGCATTATCATGAAATATATTTATTTATAAATAGTACACTAAAGCCTTGTAGTCAATTATGGTATATGCAATATTTGAACACTACAATAAAAACAAATAAAAAATAGTGGTTTCCATAGAATTCATAAAAATTTTAATTTTCTTTTCTTTTGGAATTTCGGTTCATTTAATTCAAGCAGTTATTATTTCGCAAACATTCAGGGGGATGGAGTTAAACCCTGAAAACCCCTCCTCAGATACGGCCGTGCCAGTAATAGTTTCTACTTTGTTATCATCTAACAAAAAAAAAAAAAAAAAGGATCAGCAGTAGCAATGTAGAATTGGTCATTCTATCAAATTTAGAATCAAAAACAGATATAAAATACTTCAATAAGTAAAGTAAAATAATAACTTCAAATGTTCATAAGTTTTTCCAAAATTTAGCTGATAACCCAAATATTGTTAAAAACGTTAATTCTAAAAAGTACAAAAGAACGCTGATACTGCAGAATAGCAGTGATAAGCATTTATAATGTTAAAAAAGATATTTGATGGATTGGAAAATAAACTTATTTGTAGAACGCCGAAAAAACATATCAATGAGAAAAATTAATTATTAGGCTATACAATTTCAATGAAAATACGAGTATAGTACGTTAATGTTTATTCAGTTTTTATATTCACATAGTTAATTTTTAAATAACATAAAAATCAAATATTCTAGTACCCATGATAACCGAGTATTGCATCCGATTTATTTTAAATTTATAGATCAGTCGAAGTATTAATAAATTTCACAAAAATTTTAAAATATAGCAATATATATATAATATGAAAGTTACATTTGTAAACATCAGGGGCGGTTCCTCCTAGGGGGCTGAAGGGCGCAACCCTCCCTACGTGAGTTTTCAAAAAATACATATTATTTAATTACTTCAAGGAAAAAAAATCAGTGTTACAGAGTAGAATTTTTAATTTCAAAATAATTTTTTTTTGCAAGAGTGCATTTTAAAAATAATTGCAAAATACGCATTTTGCGCGATATGTTGAACGAATGGCTGAAAGCGGTTCTACAAATGGTGCACAGGCGAAGATAAAACAAAAATATAAATACGTTCATTTTATTCATTGTTATGCGCACCAGTTGAATTTAATTATTCAAAAAGTAACACGCCAGGATTCCAAAATAAGAATCTTTTTTTCAAATTTGTCGGCTATAGCAAGCTTTTTTTTAAATTCTGCTCATAGATGTGATGTACTGCAAGAAATTGTAAACCGGAAATTACCTAAAACTGTCACTACACGTTGGAATTATAATATGCATACAGTGAATGTTGTTTTCGAAAATCGAAAAAAATTAATAGAATATTTCGAAGAACTGGAAGAAAAATGTAACACAAATATTACATGTAAGGAAGCGTATAGTTTACGAAGAACCTTAGAAGACTCAGATTTTATATTTTGGCTTACCTTATTCCATAAAATTATGCCACATGTACATTTTTTTCCCTTTTTTTTAGGCACGTCAACAGTGGAACAACGCAAAGAATTGTACATTACAGAAGAAAAAGATTAGAAAATATTATTTAATAAATTTCAATCTAGATACAAAATGCATTCAACAGATTATTATCTTTTTTTAGTTAAATCAGAACTTGAATAAATTAAACCAGTTTTATTTAGTTTAAAATGTGGACAAAAAAACAAGGTAAGTTTATGTCATTACACTTTTTAAATTATTGTAATTTTATATTAGAGCCCCCCCAGATTTACTTGTCACGAGCCGCCACTGGCAAACATAGCGCGATTTTTCTATATTGAAATATTTTTATGTAACACAAAGTAATATTAAATTTAAAATTCATAAAATATCATTTGATCAAATTTCATAATAACCCGTGTGCTTTAATTAGTGTAATGTTTAAAATCGCCACGTATATTGTAAATTTATTTTAGCTTTACTTGTTTTCAGTTTGTTTTTTACCATGGTAAATAAACTTAATTTATTTACTTCTTAATAAATCTTAAAAATAAGCATAATCACTAAAACGAATACTGTCTACCTTCGTTTATTATCAAATTAGCGAACAAAAATACTGAAGAATGATAAAAATAATGTTGACATTCAATACTCAAATAAATTTATCACCATGTCTAGTTTAATTGAACATGTAAATGAAATAATAATAAAATAAATAACTGTTTGGTATTTTCATTATTCAAAATCTCCACTTTTGTATTTATAATTAAAGTAAAAATTATGCAGTTTTATTAATGATTACAAAATGAGCCTAGACATGTGAACTGGAAAAACGAATGAACAAAAAAGCTAAAATGAACTAATTAATTTCATTAATAAATTAATAAATTGCTTGTTAGAGTTGTTTTTTGTTTTTTATTGGAATAATAATTATAAAATGTATTTAAAAAATATGCCATTTTGAATAAAGAAATAAAAATTCCAGAATGAATTTGAATAATATTAAACTATCGTTGAACGGACTATAGTAGTGATGTGCGATTTCGAAATGTTTTTACAATCGAAACAATCGGCAATCGTTAAAAAATAATCGAATGATTGTTGTGAATACGAATGAATTATTCGAATAAAAACCGAAACCATCCAAACACAAATGAATGAACTATTCGTTAAACATCGACTATATTCTTCCGGGAGAAATAACATTTTGAATGATTGTTGTGAATACGAATGAATTATTGGAATAAAAACCAAAGCCATCCGAACTCAATCGAATAATTCGAATGGAACATTTTGAAGTCTCCCATCACTAGACTATAGTAACTATCGCTTTTCGAGCATAGAGGTGCATGTGTGAATGTATATAGGCCTGTCAATGTATAGGGGTGATTTATGTTTTTACCCTCGGTGGTTATGAAACGTTGGCACGCCACTGTATATAACGAAAGGATTTGTTGGATGTTTTTAAAAGTCGTTTATGTTGTGCCTTTATAATGGATATTTTTTCAAATTGGAATTAGCAATATAAATATTACATATACATTACATTTTAATAATTTATTAATCATCTCAAACCTAAAGAATAAAAAAAAAGTAGTTATATATTGAAAATAAATGGATAAAAACAACAACTAAAAGAATTTCATTAACTTTTATTGAACACTTTTTAAATGGGCTCATTGATGATAAAATTTTACTATTATAAAATAAATTTATATTGTTTATTGTTTTTTGTTCTAACAGAAAAAAACCACACATAAAATTTTCAAAAAAATAATAGGAATAAAACTGTATCGAAAATAGTAGAATAATTTAGTAATTTATTGTAGTTGGCGCATAAGTTTGATTTCCCGCTAACACTGCTAATGTAAATTGAACTTAATTTTTTATCGCGAGTCAAGAGTCAACCAATTGTTGTTTTAACTTATTGGTGTGAAAATATCTTAGCATTTGTGTATTTTAATAATCTGATACATTTTTTAGTTAAACTTTGTACGTTGTAGATTTCTAAGTTTGTTACTAGTAGGTTTTATCTTACTGTCTGTTAGATTAGTTAATTGTAAGGTAAATTTCATTTTTTTTTCTAAACTCTTAATCATGTTGTTCTGTACATGTATATATATATATATATCAAACGTGTTTTATGATATTAATTATATTATTCGTATGCGTTTACGATGTAAATAATAGAATGAAAAACGGCATTTTTAAGATACAAACATTTATAAAGTTGTTACTGTTCTGTTTAAAGGTAGTTTTTAATTTAAAGAAATACACAATGTGGCACGAAGCTAGAAGGCAAGAAAAGAAAATCCGTTGTATGTTAGTAGATTATCAAAGAAGGGCACAAAGGCGAAAAGACTACTATGAAAAAATTGTAATTATTTTCGAATGCTTATATTTTAACGTAATAATTGTAAATCGTGGTAAAAACTATTACATTTGTTTGATAATTTCAATATGTGTTAATTTTACGTTTGTTTTAATAGAAAGCGGATCCTACTCAATTCTTACAATTGCATGGTAGACCGTGCAAGATACATTTAGATCCTGCTGTCGTTGTTGCTGCAAATAGTTCGTCGACAATGTAAGTTATTTTAAAAAATAGTGCAAAATTGAATCTTTTATACTTGAAATAAGCACGGCAATAAATTATTTTTTACTAATTTCAGGATGCCGTGGCAAGGTGACATAGATAATATGATTGATAGGTTTGATGCACGAGCTCATTTGGATATTATTCCTGAAGTTTCGCAAAATATAACAGAGATCCCAGTATCATACGATGAACGTCATATTAATTACGAACGATATCGTATTTTAGTTCAAAATGAATTTTTTGGAAGTGGGTATATATTAAAATTAAATTGAAGTATTGGAGTAATTGAATCATAATAAGAAACCAGTTAGTGATCTTTATCACCGCTATGTGTATCGAAAATAAAAATAAATTCTATAATTAAAATAATTCGGTATAATGTTTAAGTTTCTGTTTATTATATGATTTTTTCATTAACATTTATAGTATGTATATGTGCGTGTATGTAATATATATATGTGTGTATAGTGATAGTAATTTTAAAATGTGATCCTGAAGATAGTATATTATTGAATATAAAACCCGTTAAAAAATAAAATATAATGCTTTGCAAACGTATTTAATTTTAATGGTTTCAGTTCGTTTAGTTATTACTATAGTTTAGAATTCATGTTAACCACATCTTGGCTAAGATATAAATTCGAGAAAACAAGAAAAAAGACAGAACAACATTGATATTTAATTAAAAATAAAATTTTTCGGTATACCAAAAAATTTTATTTTAAAAAATGTTTAAAATTATTTTACAAATATGTAGAGTAAATTTTCGAATATCAGAAGTTAGTATCTACTGTAATTTTGAATCTTACCTAAACCGTATATTTATTATACACTAACCGAATCAGTAGTTTTTTATGACCAGTTTAATAATGAAATGGATACATATACCCTTAGCCGCTGTATTAAAATATGTAATAAAAATTTTTCTATTGAAATAAGATTGTTTCGTTATATTTTTAAAACGTGTACGTTAAATATCAGTAATGTTTAACTTCAATCCTAACGTATAAATATGCGCAATATTTTACATTGTATATATAGTTCCGGAGGAAAAGTATCTTCATCAAATATATATGGAAGAAAAATTTGGCTCAGTTTTAAAGAATGCCGATTCGGAATCGAGTAAAAAGAAGTCTTCCTGTACCGCTGCTATTGGTTATAATTATGACGAACCAGAGAAAAGTAATGATTCGCAGCAACCGACAAAAAGCAATGAGACGGTTGCTGAAGAAGATGAGGATGAAGAAAGTGATTCGGAAGACGATGTTGATTTAGGTAAAACAATTACGTTAGAAAAAAATGAGATCCTTTTCGTTTTCATCCTTTTTAAGGTTAATTATTAGTTTATTGCTTTTTTAAGCGCTATTTTTAAGATTAATAAAAAAGCTGGAAGAAAACCGGTAAAGATATAAACATGAAAATCCGACGCGGTAAATGGAGAAATAAATAACAAAATTACTAAGTGTAATTAAGAAAATGTTAATTATGTCTTTTTTACTGTTAAACTATTTTTTGAAGTAAATTAAATAAACGAAACTAATAAAAATTTAATGTAAGGTGGTAAAACACCTCGAAAAATGTTTAACATAATCAAGTTACTGAGGTACTTACTGAAAAATCATTTCTATTACATTTTCTTTTTATGTTTCTCTGTCTAAAGGTATTTTTTTCTAATTTTATACATCATTGTTTCTTTTAATTTTTCTAATTTATGTTTTAAAAACTTTCTATCGTAACCGCTTTTATATTATTCGTTATTCGGATATATTTCATTCTAATTACTGCTTCCATGGAATTTAATTCGTCATTATTTGGCTAGCTACGTATCGTATAGTTGATTAAGTTAATTGTGTTCTGCTCTAGTGGAACTCGGTTTAAATCCCGCTGTCGCAAAATTGAAAATATTGAAAATTATCCTCACGTCCGCTGAGTTTGCCCTTAGTAGACCAGCCCGAATAAATTTAAAAAAAAAAAAACATTACTGGTTTATTAATTTACAAAATGTGTTTGGAAAACAGTGTTATCGTTAGTGTTAATAGAATTTATTTGGCTGATCTAAAAATAACAGGGACCAAAAATGTTGTTCAGGTTTAAGTATTTTATAACAAATTAATGAAACTGTGAAATTTATATGCGTAGATCTAACGTTGGATGTTACGAAAATCGAAGTCGCTCAAGCAAATGAATTAAATACATATGCACACGCCTATGGCATGCAGAGTAACGATTTTTTTAGCTTTCTCAGTAGCGATTTAGAAGAAGTAGAAAATCTGAAATTGGCTAAAGCGTTAGAAGAAGAAAAAGCTATGTTCGCCGTATGTATATGTATACACATATTCATATACTTTTTTCACAAATTATGGCAGTATTATACTTGTTTTTTAAACAATTAACGTTATTATTTTAAAATAATTTAAAACTGTATATTTTTAAGTAAATTATTTATTTTTTTTTGTTGTTTTACAGGGTCGAAGATCACGAAAAGAAAGAAGAGCTTACCGTCAACGCACTCTTATGAATCGAGTTTTAAGTCCGCCAAGGTAAAATAACTTATGTATTCTGTTGCACATTTTTCGATAGGATACGATATATTATAAAGGTTTTAACTTACCGCAAACTGCTTTATTATACTAAATAAATAAACAATAATCCATGCGATGCAGTTACTTTATATGTGTTATATTTTTCGTTATATAAACTGAAATTCACTATTCACACATATGCATAATATTTTTATTAAGTTATAAATTAAAAATTACATATTGAAATTTCTAACAATAATTAAAAAATTATAAAAATCAGATAGAGGTGAATGAAAGGAGAACGAGAAAGCGATCCTCTTTGAGTTTTTAGTTTAACAAAATTTTATTTCAATATATTTGCTGTTTTGAATATTATAAATAAAACTGTGATTCAGAATAAAAGCATAAGCCGACAAAATAAGTAAGCCAGCTACGATAACGTTATTTTGATTATACAGTAGTCTGGAGCTGGATTCGAATTTCGTTGCAGTATATTAAAAATACGCAAATAACAGTCGTGCTATGTTAATGTAAATATTTGATGAGCCCTCTCCAAATATCGTAATTGTTAAAAAATGTGCAACTATGTAATCCACTATTGTTAGGAAAATTAAAAAAATTGATTTATGATCAATTTTTAATACGTTCTATTACTATATGTAATACTGCAGTCTATTTTCCTGTTCACCGTCAGAAATTCGTTATTGTATATTATTTCACAATTTCTAAAGTGTGCATTGATTACCGTCCTTACAAGTGAATATTATTTGAATTATTATTATTAGACGGATGTTAGATGACCTGCTTAGTGTCGACATTTGCCTTGAACTACTGTAATCTACTTAGTGTAGCAAAAACTTTTGTTTTTCGGTATAAATGTTTTATTTTCTTAATTACCGAAGGTTAATTATTACTGGGGTCGGCCCAATGTTTACTAGGTATTATACTCTTTAAAATCTGTTTTTGTTAAATACATGTTTTTGATTTTTATGAAAAATTTATCTGTCATATACTGTAAACACAACTTTACGATGGGTAGAAGTAGCTTTCATCGCTTCTGGATGCAGCCTAAATGGTTTATTTTAGATTCAGTTTTATTAAAATAAACAATTCTACGTATCCATATGTTATCACTCCTGAGCTCGATACATTGCCGAATCTGAAACAAGATATTCACAACATACTGCAGATCGTTCAAAGTAAATTCAAGTCCCATTATCTTTTATTCGAAAAATATATCATTTTCTCGAACCAGTTTATTTTGAAATCAATTGTAATCCAAACATTTATGTTATTAAAAAAGTTATATGTACTTGTTAATTTTATAGTTTGTGAAAGTCAGTTTTCTTCTCTTTCTGGATATCATGTCACGGTTTTTTTTATTATTTTCTACATTAACTTCTAATTCTTTTAATAGATATTTTAGTTCATTAACATGCTTTTCTATTTTTTTAATGTGCGCGTTTAGGGGAGTTGCAGAGGATCGTGCACGGCTAAACCATTGCGAACTGTATTATATGAGCACATTTAATCTTCTCTTTTTGTAATTGCACAATAAACAGAAGTAGAGTTAGAATCCTATGTTGCGAAAGTTTTTTTCTCGAGGAAAATACTGATGTATTTTCTAATTATGACTAATTTATTTGTTATTAATTTTCTGCATTTTAATGGTTTTATATCTAATAATAAATTCGGTATACCCAGAATTTCAATTTTCCCTTTTTCGGCCATTCAACCTTTTTTTTCTCTTTTTTTTTTCCAACACCGACATCTTATATAATATGTGTTTTTTTTTTTAAAGTGTAATCTTGTTTAATTATTTTTCCTTTCTAAATTGATTTGTAGTCTATTAATATTAACCTCCACGTAATAAGTAATTGCTCGGCTGAAACATTAGAAAATGCAGATTTTGTACAAGATGAATTCTTTTCTATGATTTATTCTGTTCTTATATAATTTGTTGAAAATACTTAAGAATTCTTTAAATTTATCTTTAAAATATTACATATTTTCAATTATTCAGTTATTGTGACTTTAAATACTTAATCTCATGGTTTCTGTTTATGTATGCAGATTATAACGCTTAAATCCCTTTGAATAAAGTATATTCATTTTTGGTATATTTCTAAAATTTTAATGTCATTTTCAAATTTTTAATAATATTTTTCCATTTCGAACGATTTGGTCTAGACCGATATTCTAACCGTTTAAACGAATACTACGGGTATAGGTAGATAAAATTATTTAATGTAATGCATGTTATTTCATCGTTTCTTATCGATTGTAATTTATTCATTTTTATTTACAAAAACAGTTACGCGTCGAAAGAAAGTTCTTCGTATGAAATGTATAAATCATTGATAAAATCCAAATCATCAAGATCTCGCACGAAATCGAAATCTCCTGGCAATAGTGGAGAAATTACTTACATAACAAGTTTTGGCGACGATGATTCTTCACTAGCTCCATCAAAAACAGTTGTAGAGTAAGTTCAGTAAATCTCTTCTGTTTACTTAAATTTATAATATACATATTTGATTCGATGTCTAATTCGTTACTGCTATTAATTCAGAAAATTGGATGATAAAAAGTCAAGGAAATTATCGGACCTGAAAAAATCTGTTCGAAGAAGAAGTAGGTAAGTGGAATAGTTACTAAACTTTAATTTTTTTTTGCCATATTACTGAAATGATTATTAGAATTTTTTTAAATTCAGCAGAAAACAATAATTTAACCGCTGGAAAAGTAATACTAATATTTTTAATTTTAAATTTGAATTAATTTTTATTAAACTCTCGAGTCCATTTGTGTATTCTTCATAAATTAGGGTGACTACTTTCTGAAAAACCAGGAAAAGTCAGGGAATTTGAAAAAGACACTGGAATATCTGTGCTCTATAAGGTAATAAAACATCTCACTGGATTTTTCTAGAAATCAAAAGAACCCGAGATAAAGGCGTGGTAATGAATTTTGTACGTGCGTTGATGAGAAGTAAAAATTATGTTTAGTGATTTGAGATTTTATCATTGGGATTATTTGTTTATATTACGGTATGATAAAAAACTTATTGCGAAATATTGAAAATTTTACAGTTCTTTCCGTGGGGCTATTGTTTTTTAAGTGGGAAAAAAAGTTAAAAATACCGGGAAAAGTCTAAAATTTATTTTTTAAAAAAAAATGTGGTCACCCTGTAAATATTATTTAGTTAGTATAATAAAATATATATTGCGCTAGTAGGCGTATTATAATCTTTGGCCATGTTTTATTAATTTTTTTGTACATTTTTTTTTCTTCTTGTTTTATTCCTGTGGATTTACTTAGGTAAATATATATTTGATATCAAGCCACTTTAAAGTCATGTATATAAAAAAAATAAATACAACCCCATATTTTTAACGATTTCAGTGTTAAATGAAAAATTGTAAATTAGTTTTATAGTATTATTTTGTAGACACTTTTCGTTTTTAATTAAAAAAAGAAAAAATAGAAAACGCTTTGATAACTTTTGTGATTATTACAAGTATTTTTAATTTCAGGAGTCCTAGGGACGATTCATTTAAAGAGAAAACGTTTGATAACGCACGATATCATCGTCGCATATCTCCCGATTCTCTAAAATCAAGATCACGTTCAAGATCGTACAGCAGAAGGTACAGACGATACAGTAGATCTAGAAGTAGATCAAAAGATAAGAAGAGCAGATATAAATATTCAAGAAGTAGATCATCGACATGCGATAAAAAATATAAAGATGAAAGTGATAATCTTAAAGAAAGAAATAAGTCTAGGTATAATTTTAATTAGTTTTTTTTCTTTCTTTTTTTTTTTTTTTTGGTTTGCCATTACTTACTTTGTGTTAAAATAATCGTTTAATAATTTTCCGTATTTCATTCAAATAAATGTAAGTTCCATTTTTATATTTGTATTCGTTATTAAACGAATTTTTGGCTTTGTAGATCAAGATCTGTTGTTAGTGCCAAGAAGTCGTCTCCAGCTGTATCCGAAATCACAAGGTATGATGATATATTTTTGAGTTGTTATGTTCTGGAAACAAAAAAATATAGCTGTTCCCTTTATTGTTAAACACGTTATATTTTAGATTATTGTTTTACGTAAAATTTGCAAAATGTTTAGAATATAAAGAACAATCCGTTGTATTTTAATTAAATTTGCGATTTTAATTTTGGTAAAAGATTTTTGTCTATGAGAGATTCGAAATTGATAACTTTCGGACACGTTTAGATGTACGAAAAATATCTTTGAAGGAAAATAATAATTCGTTTTAGGATGTGTGGTTTTTATTTTATTTTGTTTTATATATTTTTTTTTTGAAAAGTATTATGATTATGTCTATATGAAAAAAAGGAAAATGACTTCGCTAGAATACTGGTTAATAAAAAATACATTGAATGAATTTAATTAAACATGTAATAATAAATATAAAATAAAACTGGAATTATTTGTTATAGGAAAGAAGACACATCTGGACCTAATAAAGATGATCAGTCTACATCTCGAGTTATACCAAGGTAATGTAACATTTTTTTATTTGGACTTTATTAAAATTCTTTAATTTCATACTCGCTTTGAATTAATATTTATGATACTTGTGATAATGATGCCAATGATGTAACCGTATAACACTGAATTATGTACCGCACGTATTAAACGTTATGATCTGTTTTAGGTATTACGGTAGAAGAAAGGAGGATAATTCGTCTTCGGAACTGAGTGTTAGTTCGGATGAAGATGTATCTAAATCTGACACTAAACCTAGTTATTCTTCGAATAATTTGTGAGTAATGTATCATTTTCATTTTTTATATTATTTATTTTACAGAAAAATACGGGTATTGAATAAAATAAAATAAAAAAAAAATGATACATTAATCGGATAAGAAAATTTATTTCTATGTGCTAAATGAATAGGTAAATTTTCTCTATTTGTTTACGAATGATCTCTCTATTTTAGTCGTTTCATTTAAAAAAATGTTCCATTTAAATTTGTTAGCGAAAAGTTCCGAAATATGTATTTAATTTAATTTTTGTTTCAAATTATTTTGTGTTTAAATTGTATAGAGAAGAAATTAGTTGCTTTTGGAAACAAATAAACAGATTCGTCTTGACAGACGAATGTATCTTAATTTAAAATCTTATTAAACATTAAAAATTAACTAAAGAAAAAACTATAAAAGTATCGAAGAAACTATAACTTCTGAAAGTATATTTGTTTTTTTTATTATTGTTTTCTATTGATGGCATTGAGTATAGTTTTAAGGGATTGTATGGCGGAGTTCCAAAACCGATGTTAAAGTAAGTCACATCAGTGATTTTAGAAGTTATTTGCGACTTTATGTTTAATAGCATAAAACTTTTGTACATAGATGAATTTCCCCATTTCGAACTTCTAAATAACGACGTTTTTTAATGAATTATAGGAAGTAATTTAGAAAATGATTTAAATTCTTATGTTTCTATGTTCCTAAATAGGGAAGCTGAATAACTTTTTAACAAACTTTTTTTGACTTTGTAAGCATAATTTAACCCCAGAAAACTAAGAAAAACAAGCTAATATAACAATCGTATTTTAGTTTAATAATAGTTAATTTTTTAATTTACTTTATCTTTTAAATTGTTATTTTTATTATTTATACGACATACAGTATAACGTAGAATTTTGGTAACTTCCCATTTTGCCTAATTCTCATTTTGCCAAAATTTAGGATTTCGCTTACTCAACAGATTAAAAAAAGCGGACAAGCGTACGAATGATTTCGTATTATTGACAACAATAGCAGACAGCGAACAAGAACTAAGTTGCTCACTAGATCAGATGAATCAAATATTTAAAACATATAATATGAAAATAAATAAAAAAAAAAACAACAATAATGAGATGTAGTAAAGAAAAAGATAATAAAGAAATAGATATAAAAATAGACGGAGAAAAATTAAAACAGGTAAAAAATCAAAGATATATGGGAAGTATAATAACAGAAGATGGAAGAAGTGATCAAGATATAAAGGAAAGAATAGCAATGGCAAAATTAGCATTCAAGAAAAAAAGAAACTTCCTGACATCTAGAAATATTCAAAGAGAAGTAAAGAAAAAATTTATTAAAGTATTCGTATGGAGTATAGTACTATATGGTTCAGAAACTTGGAATTTGAATCAACGGTTGAGCAATCAACTGGAAGCATTCGAAATGTGGTGCTGGAGAAAAATGGAGAGAATATCATGGACAGAAAAAATAAGAAATAAAGAAGTATTAGATAAAGTTAAAGAGAAAAGAAGTCTATTAAGGAAATTAAAGGAAAGAAGATCTAAATGGATTGGACATATATATAGAAATAATGAATATCTAACACAAATAATAGAAGGAACCATGGAAGGGAAAAGACCAAGAGGAAGGCCAAGACAGAAATACATAAAACAAATAAAGGAAGACGTGAAAGCAAACAAATGCGGAGAAATGAAGAAAATGGCTTTATCCAGGAACTTTTAGAACATGGCTGTCCACCAATCTATCATATAGATTGAGGAATTAAGAAGAAGGAGACAACAACGCGTCTTGAATTTTAAACTAAAGTCTAAAAGGTAATCCTGAGTCAGGTTTCGCGTTCATTAACGGGGTGCAGATATAAAAGACTGAACGCAGCACTTTTTGTGCTACTTAGCTGTTGAAGTTTTTTATTTTTATTTTCGGAAAACAGCAAAAACGTTCATATGAAAATCAGAACATAAAAGAAACTTATGATAATGTAAATAAATTAAGATTGAACGGATAGATGGAAAAAAACATCGGAAGGAAACAAAGATTTGAGTGTAACATTTAAAAGAAACTAAGTAAAACTAGCATAGTATTAAAGGCAGCGAATAAAATTAAAAACAAAACTGGAAGATATAGAAAAAACGATCACGTTTATAGCAAAAAGTATGAAATGTTGAAAAAGGAAAGTGAAGAACTAAAAAAGGCAATGAAACAAGTTAACTGTAAAGTTGAAAAACTATTAGAAGTAAATCATTGAAAATATCAAGAAATTAAGCAACTTAGTAATCAAATAGATGATTTAGAGCAGTACGAGAAAACATTCATGGTGGAATGAAAATAGAAGGCAAAAATTAGTTGTAACGGTAATCGTTAAGACTGAAATAGAATTAATTATACATGGTACATGGTATATAAGAAACATATCACTATTTGGTAAAAATTGAAATTAACCAATACCATTATTATGGGAATCGAACGCCGAAAGGTAAATTAAATAGTAAAAATCGGAGCAAAACAAATAAAACGCGGAGTCCCTGGCACAGTGAAAAAATTAAATTTTTGGACTTGGGATTTGTTCTTTAATTTATGTTTTAATCAATATTTTTCAACATTAAAAGGAAAAAAAAACTCTGTTTTAACCATGGGTACCCCTTTTTATCATGAGTCGATATTCTTAAAAAATACGATTCTGTCATAAGGAGTCAATTATGCAATCTTCCATGTTACTATTTAAAATGTCTTAATTCAACAAACTGCCAACAGATTACGATTTAACATTAAAAAATTTAAAAAACAAAGAAAAGAACTGAAAAAGACGCTATTGCATGTAATTAACCAAATCTTTATATATATTATATATATATATATATATATATATATAAATGAATGTAATGAATGTAGGTGTTATTTGAAATGTATAATTATGAGAGATCACGTATAAATAACTCGCACCTTTCAAAATGATGGATGTGTGTGCTGTTTAGTTGAACAAAACTTTTGGTTAGATCACGATAGAGAGATTATAGGAAAATCAATAATTTTCAATTAAATGTGAAACGCGACGACTATTTTTTGTTGGACGGTAATAAGTATGTTTTCCAAAGAGAAAGAATTTTTACATAAATATAATTCTAGATAAAACAAAAAAATTTCTATTAATTTCCAAGTAAAAATTTAAACGGGTATTAATATAAGAGCGAAGCTGTGGGTAACCGGATACACGACTGAAAACCGTTAGAGTGCACACTGCTCAAACGCATTTATCCGAAACAGACGAGCAACTGGAAGCAAGACTGGAAACCGTATTTTTATTATTTCCTACCAGGAATGTTATTTATACTCAAATGTTAAATCCTTACTCGATTATTGTAGTAATAAATTAATTTTAATAAAATGGGTTGAAAGATATAAGTGAAGATGTTCTCTTAAATAATTATTATTCTTATTATTTTTTTCTGTGCCGTTTTATTTTTAGGCGAAATGGGACCAAATCAGAATTTTTATTTCTAAATAAAATAATTTTAGATAGCATATTTTATTAAAGAAATATTTTTCTGGTTATAAATCACTTTTGTTTTATTGTTGATTGTTTCTTCATTAATGGAATAAAACGGATAGATTGATTGCGGTGTTTTATCAATTTTTATTATTTTTTTTCAGTACTCCGTGATATTTCGTTATGTGGAAGTTTAAGTGTTCTTAATCAGGTTTTTATTTTGAAATCGTGAGGTTTTATTTAACATAGTATATGACAAGTAATAATACATTTTTTCTCGTATTTTTTTAAAGGAAAGAATTTAATTTTTACTTCTTTCTTTTCTTTTTTTTTTGTTGCAGAAGTCATGTAAAAGAAGTTGGTATTAGCAGTTGTTCCCAGATCAAAGTCAGTAAGAATCATTTTATTTTGCTCTATCTAAATATAATTGTGTAAATTTTATTCAGAATTTGACTAGAATTGAAGTATAAAAAATATAATAAAATTAGCTTATAAACTAATTAGGAATTAATTCTGAATTTCTAAAGAGAGAAAGTTGTGGCTCCTTGTATAATATAATGTAAAAGGAAAATTGCTGTACAAAAGAACTAAATAATTATTTGAAAATTTAAAAAAAGGCAAAAAGAGAAAACATTAAAATTTATTTTAAATTTATGCTCCAGTTCAGTAATTATTAACTGGACTCGTAAAAATTAGAATTTTTAAACTTTTGAAATATTTTAAAATTAAAATGAGTGTAAATTTACAATTTCTGTGCCACAGATATGTAGTTCATTTTATTTTGCGTTTTCGTCTATTTATTAATTTTAATTATTAACAGTACGACAAAGTTGTTTTTTTTTTTTTATTTATCGAATTTTACATCGGCATATATTTATATATAATTCCTGGTGACCGAGCTTTGCTCGGTTTATTCCGGACTTGAAGATTAAAGTATTCATGAGTTTCACAAATGCACATAATAGGAAAGTTACAATTGCCTATGTTACCCTACTTTTCAATTTTCAAAGTGTATTTCATTTTGCGTAATATTTAAAATCGTCATGATAGTCTTAATCTTAATTTTCTATGTAATATGATAAGTAAGCGAATTATTTTTTATTTACTTGTTATTAAACCCTAAATAGTAGTAGCTTGATCACTAACACGAACGCTGTTTTTCTTCCATTTCCGAGACCAATCGATTTCCAGACCTTAGAACACATTTTGTGCATATTATAATGTAACATATATATGACAAAAGTTGAAATAATTTTAAAGAGAAGCCGGCTCAAAAACTAGTGTAAAAACGTTGAAATAAGCCACAGTAATTAAAATTAAAAGCAATTGAAACAGTAATAAGTGTATTAAAACAATAACAAACGTAAATTTACATGTCTGATTTAAATAACTTGTAATGGAAGCGATTTAGTTCGAAACTAGAATTTATATTTTTTATTATTTTAATATATTGCTTAAATGGATTTATAGAAATATATTAATTTACTGAAATGTTGAAAAAATAACTTTTCATCTGAGACAGTTCTCTTAGAAGTAAGATCGATCTTCGTGTTAAAAAGTAGATTTCTTTGAAACTATTTTATACTTGAAGTAAATAATAGATGTAATCAGAAGACTCCTTAATCGGAATAAAAAATAGATTTTAGAAAAGTTGCTTTTCATGTTTTTTTTTTCCCGATTGAAATAATACTTAATAATTAAATCAGGCGAAACAAAAAAATCGAGTAATTGCAATTTCGGTTTTAATAAAGGCGTTGCATGGTAGTTGCAAAAATAAACTTTAAAAGAACGAATTAATCATCTATCACATTTTTAAAAATATAATAAATCCAACTTGTTTTATATAAGTGCATTAAAACTTTACTGTTAAGTAAGCCATCGGCTTATATTTAAGTGGAACAAATGAATTGTTAATGTAAAAACAGAAAGTGCTAAGTGAATAAAACAGCGTTCGTGTGTTCTGCTTTCCTTCGATTGGTAATTTATTCATTTACAGAAAACTTTTTAACCTATACGCCAATTGAAACAGGTTTATATTTAACTGAAAAAGGAAATTGCTTGTACAGTGCAGATGTGTTAGTGAGTAAAAGAATGTTTGTGTATTTTCAACTATTAATGCAGTTTTTGAGAAGTTGCAAAATTGTAGCTTATTATTTAGTTTAGATGGTTAATAAACATATTCCATTGTCACTTAATCACATAAGCAATATTCAAGATGTAATGCTAATCAAGAAACTCTATCGTTTTCTTTTTTGTATCACTTATAATCACTTTACATTAACATCATTTAGTTAAATTAGTACAACATCATCAAAACTGTTTAATTTCGTATCACTTATAACAGTGATTTAAATTAAAGCTTGTTCTATTAAGTTTTTGTTTTCTGATTTATTTATAAACTATTATTGCATTGTTTTTTGTTGTTTTTTTTTATAACGTTTTGTAGACAAATAAAATTGTTTTAAAATCGGGACTGATGATTATTTTTACCTTAAGGAAAAGACACGGGGGTGGGGCCGCGATTAATGGAATTTTAAGTTCTATTATTCTAATTCTTTTAGTTCATGAAAATAAATGTACGCCTCCAATAGTATAATTTTAAGAACAACTATTACATAAACCAGCTCTTACGAGAACGTAACAGTAATTTTTCAAATATTAACTTTAGTGTAGTTTTTTTTTTTTGGTAAGTATTATATATCACGTCTGAATTTTCAATTTTTATTTTCATCTTAAAAACTTTATTTGATAATAAACTACAAATATATTCATTTATTGTAAAAAAATAAACGGTTAAAACTGTAGCGGATTTAGATATTTGAAAAGTCGCTAAATTGACGCTTATTTTTATTATTAATAAAAAAATTCGTTTATATTTCAGATAATTTAATTTTCTTTTTTTTTGTTTGTTTACTATAAATTTTTAAAATCTTCGAATATATTTGACATTCAGTTCTTTTGTTTTGAAACGAGGGGGTGGCAGGGGGTTCCTACAAAATTCCGTTTTATGTAGATGTTATGCTAATTAATTAATTTTCTTTTTTTTTTTAAAATAAATTCAGCATTTTCTTTTTTTTTTTTAATTTTTAAAAATATCTCTATTTACTGTTTATTATTATATGCAGTATTATTTATATTTTACTAAGATACACTAAAATTTTAATCATTTTAAAAGTAATCTTTATAGAAAAGATAGTTATAATGCAGATTTTTTTTAATTTTTTTTTTTTTGCCTTTGTGCTTGTTTATATTTATTTGTATTTCTAAATACCACAGTTTATTTTTTCATTTCATCAGTTCCTATTAACATGTATGCATTTCAGTTAAAGCCTAGTAGCATTATGTGAAGTTGAAATGGTCTTTTTGTTTTTTAGGGTAAATCGGAATCGAAATTAACTCCGCAAGAAAGGCTGAAAAGAAAAAGGCAGGTTCTACTTAAAAAACAATGTCAGTGTTTATTTACAGTTTACGTAATAAACTATAATTTCAAGCAATAAGTATAATTTCCAACATATATTTTATATTTTAAATATTCAACAATGCGGATAGAATTATTTTTTTAATGCGTTTGTGTTTATAGACTTTTAATTTAGTCAGGAGTGTAACAAAACTGTAGTTAAAATAATAAAAACCAGGGGATATATTATGTTATACTGTGTATTAGAAATTTTTAGTATCTTTTCTTCTTATAAAACATATAATTTTAGAGATATCGTAAATTTTAAAATTATTTTGATGGAAATTCGGCCAACGCAATTTTGTTGTTATGCTTTTATAGCGAGTAATCTCAGCAACACGGAAGTTGAACTGTTTATTTTCAATTTATTTATTTTTCTGTCTCTGAGGTCATTATTTTCCATGGATATTCACGAAAGAAATCAGTTTAAGAAATAAGAAGGGATTCAAAAGGGTTATAAATAAGGAAAAGAATCCGAATATTTCGGAATAAATAAAAAAGGGCGAAGGAAGGGATTAAAAAGGAAGGGATTAAAAAGGAAAAATTTTTTGCAAACGAAAAACAATTCAGGCAGCAGAAGAAAGTCAGAGGAAATTTAAACACTAAATCTAATAAATCGGTGATAGATCCATATTGATTTTAATTGTTTTATTCCGTTGCGTTCTTTCGTCTTTAGAACAGTTCTATTTGAAAAATGATGTCGTCTACTTTTGTTACCACAAATTACTTTCTATTATTACTGAATTCGATACTAAAGATGTGCTTAGGAAATTAAAGTTCGTTTAAAACTCGTTCGTAATTAATTTTTTATTTATTTCTTTATATATTAAGAAAAAGACAAAATAAAAAATTATATTAAATACGGGGTCAACTGTATGTTCAGAGTTATTGTATATTTATTACGTGGAGATTTAAAAAAATATGAAATAAGAAAATATGATGTTGGCAACATAATAAATACTGTAAAAATGTTTGTTGCACATTTATTTTTGTAAAATTATTAGTCTAAAAGTTTTACCATAATAATTTATAAATAAGCGTTTTTTGTTTTTTTTTTTTTTTTTTTTTTTTTGGTAAAAATTGATTAAAAAAATAACGTTCAATAGATTTAATTCGATTCGTAAATCGGCATTTTAATTTATTATTAGACGTAAAATTTAGTCACTTGAACTGTAATGTTCTAATGTTTTTTTTTTGTTTTTTTTTTTTTATCTCTTGAATACTGCACAGTCAAAGCTGATAAGCGAGCAGAAGAAAAAAAGATGAGACAGATGGTTCAGGAACGCATTGAACGGGCGGAAGAAATAAAAGAAATTTCGATGAGATTAAGACGAAGGTTGGTATTTGATTTCTACTTAACTTGCGATCGCTTCTTTAATTATATTTATTAATTTGCTACTAATAAAGTAGTTTTATTTGTTTGACTAATACTGGTAGTGTCATAAACGTAATCAAGTCGTGGTGAGATAAGTCTTGTCCCTTGAATCTTTCCTAAAAATATTTTTTTGAAGATTCTGATTGTTTAACCCTTACCTCTCTATTTCCCCTTAGCCTTCTTTTATATATTGAAAAATTATAAATAATAAATAAAAACGAGTAACTTCACTTGGCTTTTAAACAGAGAGTGAGTCTGATTAATCTTTTACTGGGCACCGGTAATCTTCGATAAAAATTAATTAATTTGAAGAAAATATTGAACTAATTTCTTTCTCGTGGAACTCGCGGTTACTTTCTCAGATTATTTGGTATTAATTTATATTTTAGATTAAATAGACTTGGGGGAAATTTGAATATCCCAAGTCTGTTATTCGAGTGTCTTAACTATTAAACTATATCATATTCGACTTTTGTTTTTTAAGGATTTCATTAATTTTGATAATTTTGTGTTTCTGAAAATATTTTAACCTAAAATTAAAACTTTATCTCCAGAAAATTTGTCATTGGATAATTACAATAAGCGGCGAATAAATGTGAAAATTGCATCTGTCACACATCACAGTCATTTTGTGTTTTTATGAATAAAGTTAGTATCGACATAGATTTAAGTGTCTTTTTAGGAGCATGGAAAATCTTTTTTCAAATATAATCCGTAAATTTTCACATCAATAATTTCATGAAATGTACATATAACGCGTTGTGTAGGTGCAACTATAGAAATGGATTAATTTGAGCATTCTTAAAACAAAGATAAAAAATAAAGAATACTACAGAAGTCAAGCTTAATAGTTCGTTTTTTTTTTTTTTTTTGAACAGGAAGGAGAATTGAAATAAAAATGAAATTAAAGAATGGGACGCAAAAAAATATAATATATATGTCGGAAATTGCTATCGGCAAATAAAATAAAAATGTATTGAAATTATAAAATTACTTAATTATTATTATGTTCGATTAGAAGTTATATCTATTAATATACATGTACAAAAAAGAAAAAACGAGAATGAAATTTTACGAATATACGTATAGATATAAATAATTTATTGTATTTTTAATTTTACAAAATTGTGTGACAAATTCTTTTTTAACTGAATTTTATAGACAGCTTAAAATGCGACACTTCGATGACAGTTGTGGATATTATAGCAGTTATTCGGGTTCCGACGCATCATATGGATCGTACGATGAAGAGCGTTCCCGTTCAAGACGAAGTAGATCTCCACGATCGGATTACAGGTTTGTCTCTTGTTATATTTCATATATATCATTCTTAATTTTAACAAATGATATTATTTACTTCAGATTTATGTAATTGATACGTATTGATGTGTAATCGTGAACATTAGACTTCGAATAAATTTAGTTGGCAAGTTTTTTGAGTAATTTAAGGAATTAAAAAAAAAAAAAAAAGTTATTTTGTATAAATTAATGATACATGTAATGCCAAATACATGGCTCAGTTATGGAGAAAAATGAGTAATAATTTCATAGATTGTGCATGTTTAGTGTGACTGCATGATGTATATTTCTTCTGAATAGAGAATTTTTCAATAAATATGTATTTAATCAGGAAGTTATTCGTGTAACCTTTACTGCTCGTCGTACATTTAGGTTGTTTTATTTTATATTTTACCTAGATGCTCAATGTTTATATCATTAAGAAATTTATAAAAATTATTTAAAAGTGATATGCATAATCGGAAAAATGTAATTTTTTATTACAAATTGAATTAAACTTTGTCCAGTATTGCATAAAGGATTATTTAAATTGTCGTAATTTTATATGATGTATAAAATTTTAAACAAACACGATTGAAGTTTCATTTTCATGCACAAAAGTATGGGGAGCACAATAGTAGTGATTAACTTTTAGGTTTGTACCAGTCGCTCAAGTTAACATCTAATTAGTCAAATTAATTTTTAGCTTATCTTTTGAAATTGTTTTAACTAAATGCTTTTTAAGAACGAGTTTAACTTCGAAATTTTTAATCAGTGCCATAAATTATTGTTACAACAACATGTATTTTCTCTAATAGCATATCCCGGTTCATTCTTTCTGACCGTTTTATTACGTAAACTTTTTACTTAACCGTTATTTGTTTCTTTTCGCAATGTGTCTCATTTCAAGTTGGGTTCATTTTTTATTTTAATAATATCAATTTAAAAATGAATGTTTTTTATTAAATTATTAATAATAACATAGCAGTCAATTTTATAAAACGTATCAAATTATCAAAAAAACGCAGTAATGTGTTTCGGAGACCAGTTCCATGTTTATGATAAATTATAACTTAAGTTGAAATCTAAATAATATAGCCAATTCTCGAATGTAAAAAATTAATATCCTTTGTAATAAAAGATTTTAAAAAGTTGAATTTCAAATTGCGGCGAGAATTATTTGTTATTATTGATATGAATTAAAGGAATTTTATGTTGCTTGGTTTTCAAAATATAAACTAAATTCTTCTGATTCTGGACTCGTAGATGATAGTTCTTATAGAAAATTTGGTTTCAATTGGTTTTTACAGTTTATGTGGCAATTTCTAATGTTCAACGCCGCAATTCGCAAATTTCATTTATAATTTTCACCAACTTCCGTAAGATAAAAAAGGGTATAGCATTTTCCGTCCCCTCTAAGCGTAAGAATGGCATAGTTATCAATACATGTACATATATATATATATATATTCCCGTGTAACTGCTAGTGCTATTGGGTTTATCAACTGCTATTGCGATTTCAACGCTGTTATTTGTTTAGTTTAATTTATTATTTAAAAGTGGAGAAATGAACTAAAGTAGTTGAAAATTATGAATTTTTATATAATAAAAAAAATATTAACTTTTAGTATTTTGTACTAGTATAGTGAAAAAAAGAAAATACACGAGAAGTTAATTAACTTTGAATAAAGGCAAATTGCATTTATTATACTTGCGCATATAGAATAAATCTAATAATAAATTAAAACGTTAAATTATTGTAAAAAAAAAAAATGGAACAATAATTTAATCACAAATTACAATTTTTAAGATTCCATACACATGTAATATACGGGATCCTAATAATAAGATGTTTCAGAAATGACAAAAATATCAAATAAAAATCAATAACTCACGATAAGATTGACTCTTATGAACTACAAAATTGGATCATAAATTACATTTAAAATTTTTTTTGAGACAATCTATAACTTCAAACTAACCGATTACTCTGGGCGGGAAAGAACCCCCCAAAACCGTCAGAAATATATAATATAGAATATAAAACGACCTAAAAAATGACTTAAAAATTCATAATTCATCACCAGCTTAAAAAGTGAAATTCGAAATATAAAACAAAACGCAGTGGCTCTTTAATAAAAACAAAAAATTATGGTTAAAAAATTGTTTATACCCCCTTTGGGCCCAAAAACAAGAAAAAAGTTATATTTACGTAAACAATAACTCAAGTAAAAAAGTAGAGAAAACCAAAACTTATCTCAAATTTATGTACAAAAGACCGCTTTGTAGAAAAACTATAGCCGAATTTACAATTTTTTATTTAGGCCACCGTCGGGGTGCCGAAAGCTCTTTATTTTTTTCCGGGCCTGTGATATATCGTCAGAAAGATCGCTATTTGTCCGGAAGCAACCCGTATTTCATTTCCTTACGAAACTTTCGAAGCTGGCTAAAAGTTTTAAAAAACTCAAAAAATGACGTGTAGCTCCCCTTCCCCCTAATTCCATCGTGGAGCGAGTATTATATATCAAAAATTTTGATTAAGATTAAAAAAATGCGCATCCCTGTATATTTCTCTAGTTTGGAACATCGGTATTTCCAGGTTTAAAATTAAACCCTCCGGACGTTGAAAGCTAAAATTTATTTTCATACAGTTTGAAAGATCTCTATTTGTCAGAAACGAAATTGAATTTCATTTCCTTATCGGAACTTTCGAAGTTGCAGAAAAGTTCAAAAAGACGCAAAAAGTAATGTGTCCAGCGCCGCTCAATTCAGTTATTTTATAGGCTGTTATTTTTTGATCTAATCCATTTTATAAAGGTATCTATTATTGGAAGATACTGAAAGTTCAACTTCTGGTGTTGTTGCATGGCCATCTAAAGAGTTTAAACGAACATTTCTTTTTGCATATCATGAAAAGTTATCATCTCGTTTTTCTGCAACATATTCTTTTCATGATTTAATATATATGCAATTTTGGTATTTAAAAGTAATTTTGGATTTTAAATTGCGCTACTACTAGTTTTATTTAAATGTTCAAGGATATCCTTCCAAAATGATGTCATGATCTCGGTTTTCAAACGATACATTTTCTTATTAACTTCTGAAGTTTCGCATCATAATTATTCTTTTGAGATATTTAATAAAGTAACTCTGATTGGTTTATAATATTAGTGTTCCTCGAGCCCACCATCTATTCGTATTCAATTGGTTGTGGCATCCTTACATTTTAACTTTTCCAATTTTATCTGATTCTAATGTTTCTTTAAGCTATGCCCAACGTGAAACGAAAGGTTAAAAATATTACATTTTCTATAATTTTCATTAGATGTAAAGTTTATTATATTAAAATAAATATTCAACAAAACTTTTAAACGTTTTTTTCTTAAATTTTTTTTTGTGAGAATTCAGATTATATTTCATATTTTTTAGAAATGAACATTAGACTGTTGAATTTACTGTACATAAAATGGTTAAAAAATAGCAGTAAAATAGCCAATAGCAGTTGCTATTGAAATAAATAGCATTTTACCATCTCTAATATATATATATGTGTGTGTGTGTAATTTTTTGAAATTCACTTATCAACTTTGTTATATGATTTATTTCGAATGATGTGTATAAATTGAAATTTTAACTTTAAATACTATTTGGATGTGAGGAGCTGTTTATTTTTTTAAAATAATTTTACGTTATTTTTATAATCTTATAGCTCCTACGTCGTGCGATTACTTTTTTTTTCCCCCTCAGTCCGGCTATAGCCGATGAGGGAAATTTATTAGACAAATCTGTGTACAAACATGTATAATAAATATACTTAATCTAGCACAGCTGATTATAAAATCTTAAATTTTGTGTGTCGAATGTGTGAATATTTAAATTTAACACAGAATTATGAGTAAAATTATTACAGAATAATTAAAAGTGTAATGGTGATGTAAAACTTAGTCACCTTTACATATAATAGAATTATATTATATTATGAATTATTGCATTACTTAATCTAACTTGGTAAGAGTATGTAATATGTACATTAGTAATTAATCTACGCTTTTATGTATGTTGTGTCTTTATACGTTTATGAATTGGTAATATTGGTATTGAAATTAACAATAGAGATAACATTAAAACAAGTAATAGTAATAAAGAACTGTTTGGGATGACAATTGTATATTTATAACATATAATGTTATATATCGGTTAGAGAGGATTGATCAATCGGTTTAAGGATGCGTTTGGTCTTCATACATTGTGGAAGAATTGCAGTAGTGGTTCAGAGTTTGTTTTGTCAATATTTATTAACATTAAAAATAGTGTTCAAAATCGGCGATTGCCAACTCCGTATTAATATTTTTTTTGTCTGAATTGATTTTTTATCTTATACTATTTTGTAAAAATTATTTTTGAGAATTTATACGAGTCTGTTTAATTTTAACTCTTTGTGTTTGAAAATAGGAATGAAAGAAGTCGCCGTAGGCAAAGACATAGGTCGAATAGTTACAGTTCCAGAGATAGAAGTAGATCAGATGATCGAAATAAAAGCAGACGTCGACGAGATGATAACAGACGAAGGAAGAGTAACGATCCGTACGAAGAAGAAGGGAAAAACCGAAGAAGCGACGATTTGCAGAAAAACGATAGGTCCAGCGATGATGTGTCCGGTGCTGATAATAGAGAACATTTTTCGAGTCTTAAGTATCGAGAATCAGAATTTAATGGTCCTAGCAGCGAAAGAGCATTAGGTTATAGGAAAGAATCACAACATAATCGTGAATCCGTCGATCAAGATGTTGCATACAAACGAGATAAATATAGGTAAAAATATAATTGTTTAAATTTATCGTTCGATAATTTTATTGTGTCGATTTTACACATTTTTGGAATATGTAGAATTAAAAACGACCATTAAACATATTCCGGCCGAAAATATCAAACAACTATTACGCTTTATCGCAAACGTTAGCGCTAATAATAGTCTTGGAAGAAAAAAAAAACGGGCTTTAAAAATAAGACGAAAACTAACAATACGGTAGAAACGGCAATGATTAAATTTCATTAATGGTTTGAAAACAACTTTAGCAATATCGATTTATGCAAAGTTAAAATAATTTTCGGACTAAATAAGTAGAATTAAATTTTATAGTATATACTTACTTACTAGAAAGTGATAACGAATATGTTGAATTATTTTTACTTGGGAGACTAACAAATTTCTTTATTTTTTAGTAACCAATATGATGAATTAGTAAAAGGTCTGATGAAGGGTTAATAAGTTCGCCTACAATATTCCTGAAAACTTTTTTCTTGATTCATATTTCGACGTGTGTTCCTTCCTTTATAATTTTATCTATTTCGTTTTTTTTCCGCTTTTTTTGTAGGCTAGAGCTTTTTTTCTTTCACGTGATAACAACTTTATTCTGATTGGTTGCTACTGTATGCGAATATGGTTCTCTTCCGGAGAAGATATAATAGTATCGAAATTATTGTTTCGGCTGTTTATTTGCAATTTGCAAATTTATATAAGTGAAAAAAATTATTTAAAAATCAAAAAAATCGTTGTTTCTTTATGTACATTTATAAATATTGTTTATAATTTTGAAGATTGGATGTTAAAGTACATGGAATACGGCAAAGTTATCATTGCCAGTATATTTAATCCGGTGTACGGAGTATTTAGATTTAAAAAAAATGAATGCAATGAAAACGAATCAGCCCGGGGGTGAGGGAGGACTGATAATCGTTAGGCGAGAGTAACTTAGTGTTTTATATATGTAAATTGCGCAATGTAATTATGAATTTGGAAATAAAAGTGCAATTGCGTTTTATATACAAAAGGCTCGTGTAATCATTTGAAAAATTTTGCTGCATTGCTGAAAGTATGACAACGACTTTTACCCTTCCGTAATACCGGCTAAAAGATTTTCGAAGGTGCTAACTCGGTGTGTAATGTAAGTTAAATTGTATGCATTGAATTTTACCTAGAATAAGAGGCAAGCGCTTAAAGTAATCTGTAATAGTCGTTTAAGAGCGTGACAATGAAGTAATTTGCAAGTCTCGTATACTTTTATCATCTTTGGGCGGCGGGCGATGGAAAAATTGTTTGTTTTAAAATTTCGGAAATACGGATGTGTAAAAATTACTCTGTATAGATTTTGTTTGATTTAAAAAGTTAAAAATACTTTCATAATTGGTCTGTTGCAGTCTCATATGTTTTAGTTTGTAGAATATAAAGCAGGTGCGCGGGAGGGAAAAGTCGGTTAGGGACCCCCCTTTATGATATCACTACTCCCCCCGGGTGACGTTATTGTTCGCGTTAGAAATAGACAAGAATAATGCGCAAAATGTTTTTAAATATTACTAAGCGGTATTCGAAATAATGTGCGACTAAGTCGATTTAAATGTTTAAAACTGTTCCGTCTTTTCTTTTTGTTTATATAGGAAACGTCGATATTGAAGTTACGACTTTTGTTCCTGCGTATGCGATAGTTGTTAGATAGTTACTGTAGGTGTAATTTCCCGCATGAAAGAAGTAGAAGATGCAATTTCGGAAGGAAGTCGGCGATAACGTTATCTCGGCGTTGTTATTTTAAGAATCGTACGATAATACGGTAATTCGATTAGGTCAGCTTGTGTTGTGTTACAGGATATTGCTTTTCCAATCGTCGCATTAGATAAGTGTAATCATATTCGTTCGGTTTCTATTTCGCTGATAGTAAAAGTCGTTATACGTCCCGTTCTTTTTTTTTTCTTTTCTTTTTATTTTTTTTTACGAAGAAGAAGCGAACAGAGTTGACACGACTAAAAAAGTATAGCAGAGAACGCCGTTGTAAGTATTTAAATTTATCGAATTATTCGATGGAAATTCTCTCGAACTCGATGCAAAAAATATCACTTTTTCTACATAAAATTTGTAAATGATGAGAATAATGCTCACCTTTTGTTAATAATAAAAAAAAAAAAAAAATCCAATTCTTTTATATAATGATTATTAAGTTTCTGGAAGTGTAATCGATTAATCACGATATTGTTTTTTAGAAAAAAGGAGATTGCAGGTGTGCCTTAAAAAGTTGGGTTCTTTTTAATGTTTTCTCTGGTGCCGAAATTTACTTCATAATTCGCCATCCCACCTTGATTTCGTAAAGAATAAATACAGATTAATAACGAGAGTACACTAGACTTGAAGTTCTAGATAGACGTGGGTTTCGCCATTTAAAATTTATTGTAAAAAACATTGAAATAAAGTGAAAGACCTATATGTATACACTTATATCTGCGTTAACTTGAATTTGCGTACGGGCGTGCGTGTAAAATTCGAATTTAACCGTTTGTAACTTGTACTATATAGAGTAATCAATTCTTTTGCAATAATGAAAAGTACGAAATTTATGAAGTAGAGGCACAGCTGTTAGCGTGCAGTAGAAACCGAAAGGATTGTTCGAACGCGAATTTATGGGATAACGGTCTAGGTAAAATAATAATACCCGGTCTTTTTCTACGTTGACGTAGTTGTGTGCTTTTAGTATTTTCGGTTGGAAAGTTTTTTTTTTTTTTCCGTTACTGGTGTCTATTCCAACATCATTTGACGCCCGATGTGGAATCTCAAAGCAGATGCTAAGAAAGCCGTTTTTACAGATTTAAAAAGTTTCTTCTTTTAAAAGAAGTCGTCGACTTTGACGTTTCGAAAGTTATGCGATATTGGAAAAATTTTGTGCATTTTAAACTAGCAATTATCTTTAATTTTAATCGGTGAAAATAATTTTCGTAATTCGTATTTTTTCGAATAACATTCTGTTATAATTATATATTTAAGCGCTGTTCTAGAAGAACTACAAAATTGTTGTTACGCTCCTAAATCTGTTTTTTAATTCTATTTTATTATATTTAATTTCCTACATTAAAGCGTTTGTATTTTAAATTTGTGATATGTATAAACTTTTTTCTTTTTGTTTTTGTTTTTTTTTTATATACTTGCTTAACTGAATATGCAGTCTATATTATACAGTAAATTACATTTTGATTAAACTGTCGTTCGTTATTTTCATCTTTTCTTTAATTGCGAAACAAATGTAAAAATAAAAGTTCCGCTTGTTGTTAAATGCTGCGAGTGTGAAAGATTTCGGTAATTTTTATTTTTTCCCGACATTTGTTAAACTCGTAATAGGTTCATTCGAAAGAAGCTAATTCTCGTTTCGGATAAAATTAAAAGGTAACAAACTGTTTAGTATTAAATCGTGCGCTTTCAGAAAACAAATCTCTGACCACTTCCATAAATTCGTCTTTCTTTTTTTGTTTTTTCGGACACGAATTTTTTAAACTAAAAACAGTTAAGATATGTATGCTAGTTACACACACTGAGAAATATTTAACGTTTAAACAGGTATTCTACTTAGAAGTCGTCCTCGTTGTGTTTGTTATACATCAATCTGCTAAAACCATTTTGAAGTTCTTCAATTGTTACTTGTTTTACCGGAAGAGCTTGTGTTTCTTCATTTGTAATCAAACGGAAAAACGGGTAAAATAGTAAATGTTACCTGCGCAGATTTTTTTTTAAGGTAACGGAAAAAGCCTCCTAGTAGAAAAGGAGAAGGAGGTTCATTTAAGCAACTTAACAAAACATAAAGTCTTCGCTGATTTTCGTACGGAATCCTAATAAGACGGTTCGAAAACGACAAAAATATCAAATAAAAATCAATAATTGACGAGCGGTTTGACTTATGAACTTCAAAATTGGATCATAAATTACAATTAAAATTCTCTTTAAAACCATATCAATAATTTGAAAATAATCGATTACTCTAAGCGGCGAAAAACCCAAAAGGTTGTCAAGAATATATAATATGAAATTTAAGACGACTTCGAAAATCACTTTTAAAAAATTTACAACTCCCCATCACCAAATACCTTCTTTAAGAGTGAAATTCAAAATATAAAACAAAACGCAAAAGCTCTTTCATAAAATCAAAAAATGACGGATAAAAAATTATATAGACCCCCATTTGGGGTTAAAAATAGCAAAAAACAAAAAAAAATGTAAAGTATCTACACTACATGCAGATACATCGGTACATGGATATGTCTTATTTTTCCTCAGCTAAAAAATGTCCAATGTAAAATTCCAGGAGGTCTTTACTCTCCCGGTTACAAAATAGGTACTGTATGTTCGTGAAACTTCTAATTAAACGTGCGTTGAGCAGACATTTTTGAGACAGTTTGTTGTTCTAACTTTATTTATATACGTTTAAGTACTGTAAAACAAAAAACACGTTCAACAATTAAACAGGTCACTTTATGTATTTATCGTACAGTATTTACTACATTTTTTAAACTAGAATTGTTGTTAGTTGCAGCCAATAGGGGACGGTGTGTACTGAAGTAGGAAATATAGTGCCGTGTTTTTCGAGATTGTCAATGTGTCGGGAGAAGATGGCATCGATACAAGTTGAATTACGGGTTGTAGAGATGGCAAGATCATTGTTTATTTTTAATCCAAGTTTTTCGCCCCCATATATTCGATAAATTTGGGATCATTAGGGCTGCGTAAATCTAAATTGAGATCACCAGTGAGTATTATCGCCAACTCGACTCTCTTCAAGAATTTTAAATGAGACCTTTGATTTCGGACTATAAGCGAACAAATTCAGGTTGAAGAATTTGCATATTTCTTTCAACGGGATATTCGGTGAAATGTAGACAGAGACGAGTAGAGCGCGGTGTCCGTTTATAGTTGTCTCAACAGAACAGATATCACCAACGCCGTCGTGAGCTGTTGCAATCCTTTTCATTGTCATTTGTGATCCATCAAATTTCAGAAGATCGTGTTCGACGGATTGTAAGGCGTTCAAATGAGTCATCTTTTAACAAAAACAGAAGCGGGAAACAGTATGAAATCCGGGTATTTCAAGTGGTCAATGATCGTCAATCCACGTTTCCGAAAGCGAGAGTAATTTACAGCGAGCGAGCACGAAATCGAACTTATATCAGGCAAATGAGCGTTTAATGATTGCGTATTTAATGTGCATAACGAAAGTAACGTTAGATTATCAGGCTGTGTAGAACGACGAAGAAAAGCGCGGCAGCTATCTGCTATTGTTGTCAACTGATGACGTTGGAGACGTTTAAACTCATTGTGCAGTTCTTGGTTCTGTTTGCCGCGATGGTGGTAAAATGTGTGATCTTTGTTTCGATTTGTTATATGTAAACCTTGCAGCGAAGTAGCGCGAGAGAGAGCAACATAAACTAATTGTTGATCGTGACTTTTATAGTATTCATAAACGACTGTATCGTAGGCGCTGCCCTGCGACTTATGTATTGTAATCGCGCATGCTTCAACAAGCGGAAACTGTGTCCGTTTACAACTTACAATTTTGCTCATTGTTTGTATGTTGCATGTTCGCAGCGATATTAGTACCCACAAAGGGGTCAGATCTGAATTAGCGCGTACATGGGCCCCAGCTTTTGCGCGTAGTAAACGGCCAATTTTCGGGTCGCCAAATGAGAGCCACAGGTGTTTAATCATACCCGATTCTACATTTCGCTCAATGTATCGTAAAGTCCCGATTGCACCGTTCACAAGACTGTTAAGCACGTCAATATTCGCTCTAATCATATATGGTTTACCGATGTGAAGGTGGAGGAGGTATGGCAAACCACCAGTTTCATCCGGTTTCATTTTGTGCACTGTAGCGCGTGCACTAGCAAGCTGTTCGGAACTACGTTAACCAGTGTAATGATCAGCGGCTACATACTCGACCATTTCGGCGCCTTTGATCAAATCAGTGTTGAACTGGTCAACGTCGTGTGTACGAAAGAATAGACGTATGGATTCGGGGGGTATTTACGGTCAACAAATTCACGCTCTACAAACCTCGACTCAATCATCACTTTTTCTTCGGGTAAAAAAGGTTGGCCATCTCCTATTTTGGTGAGCACAGATGAAAAGGCGACATCAGCTTAACGCATCACCTGTACAAGGGGGTAATATTCGAGCGATTGCCAAATAATTTCACAGCAGAAATTCTGTCTCGAACGTTTGTAAATGGATGATTGGAAAACAGGAGGGGGCTGACGGAGATCACCAGTAAAGACCATATCAAGTCTAGCGAAGGGCCGGTCATGGTTGTGCAAGATATGTTGAAGACGGGAGTTGATTAGTCCAAGAAGAGAGGAACCAATTATACTACATTCATCGACAAAGGCAAACGTTGCGCGGAATACATTAAGCGCTTCAACTGTAGGCCGGTGGTCTTTTGCGAGTTTCCAATGCGAAAAATGGCGTATACTGTAGCTCCGTCGATTGCTGATGCAGCCATATCTGTCGAGGCGGAGGCGATGTATGCGCTGAAGGCATTGTTGTGTTGCTGCGAGAATCAATTGTATGTCTCCATCAACATCTCTTCATTGTAAACGTTTTACCACTTCCAGCGGGACCGGTAAGAAAGATTTGAAGGGGTTTCCGTTCGCGATCAGCGAAAATGCGATGAATCGCTTTGAGCACAATGTCGCGCTGTCGTTGGTTTGTGCATCGCATCGACTCGTAGTACTGTTCAACTGACATTACGTTCTCACGTTTATATATGACTGAAGACATCTTTTTCATGACGCGCATACGGATATCGTCGTTGAGTCCCTGTCGTATATGTTGTACAAGATCCTCATCCACTGCTTTGCTCTTGACAAATTCTTTAGCTTTAGCGCTTTCGTCCTTGCCAAGGTTGTCTACATCTTCAGTAAATAGGCGACTGCATTCTTTCATCACTTTGTCAATCTCTAAATTGGATTCAAACTTTATGCGCGTCCATAATGAACGCTTCGTGTTGGTCGTAAAGAGTTCGATAGCAATTACCATCAAGCACATCGATTTCTTCATTACGGAAGGGTAAATGGAGAAGAACCATTTCTCGTTTATACTCATCCACTTCCGCGAGCTCATAATTTCGATAGCGCAGAACCGCTCTGCGTTTGTATTGCTTTGTATAACGTTCTTGATAAAAATGAGCTACAAACTGCGCGAGTGACGTGGTGGCCATATTTTCCGGCCGAGATTCGTTCTTCTTTATAACATCCTTGTGTCAAATATCGGTTGATTCGTTTCCCACATTCTCGCTTTCCATAAGTTTCCTCAACTTGCGAACACGCTGACGTTCATGTGGCCACAATGTAGGAATATATTCGACTTTGCGACTACCCTCACTCATATGTAGGCTGAGCAAGTACCACGAACCTTCTTGCGAAGAATTTTCTACCGCGTTCAACATTTTCAATCCAACTTCGGTCATCAGAACGCTGTAGTCTTTGTCAGGATATTCACCACGTAGCTTGATCAATTCGCGCTGTATATTATTAATTCCTCAGTTTGTTTTGTTAACATACTCGACGACGTATGTGGCACAAGAGTATTTTTCTAAGATGAACTGTACATCCATATTGGAATGCAATACTTTTGCTACCCATGGATTAAAGTTGTTGATCCATCGCTGCTGTATTGTTCGTTTAATGAACACGCGAGGACGAGATATACCAGCCCGAAGAATGTGTAGGTAGTAGTCGTAATTATCCATGTTGTGGTGCTCGAGAAATACATCGAGTGAGTCAAACTCTTCTAACTCTAGAGAACGATGCATATCGGCACACTTTTGCTTTAATCGATTGCGACGACCATCTTCTTTTGTCACAGGCAATAATACCATCGTACACCGCATGGGCCAGAATTGCGCGCTGAAACGACAGCATTTAGTTTCCTCATCTTTGGCTCATTTATAACAGGTGAATGTATGTTTATGTATTTGAAATTTCTCTTGTTCGATATGGTTCTAATCAGCGCTGATGAGTGAATCAATTAGCTGTGTGGTTGCCGGCATATTCTCCTCAACTAGTTCTTTCGGATCATTGGCAAGCTACCACGCTGTTGAAATTCAATACGCTTGAAATAATCTACAATATGGTAGTCACCAAATAGAGAGTATGATGTTAATTTGAGTATATACATTATTGTATCGACGTGCTTATTGAAATACAAGCAACACGTTACTGAGTCCTCATTTACAAGCGTTGCCCGCAAGTCAGAACTCATTGATGTAGCTGGGTCACCTTCACCGGTCCACTCCTTTCCCATCTCCAAACGATAGAGTAATCGCAGCAAGTCGGAACACCCGTATTCACTAGAACTTAATTTGAGGAAAAGTGTGGGTTTTCCCAGTTGGCGAATCATCGCAAAAACATCTTTCTTTCGCGCCGTCCAATATTGCACGCTATTGGGAATTGATTTCAGAAATGGAAGATTATTCTCAATCATGTTGTTCGTAAATTGTACATCTTCAAATTATCGCTAGCCTTGAATGTACAGTATATGCTTTCTGTCACTCGCATACGCATGACTTTCACTGTCATATACAAGACGTGTTCAGGTTTTACTCTACGGCGATCAGAACGGCGAATCTCGCTATTAGCCATCATTTAAGGCGTCACACCTTCGATTGCAAACTTACGTATGAACCGAAATTTAACGCTATTCGGAGCAAACTAACGTAGAAAATAAAGAAGAAAAAAAAACTCCAAACAATTGTTTGCTTGCACGTTCGAATGTCGTGAATTTATTTGAATATTATGACGGTCTGCTTTGAAGCTGATAATTTATTATCGCGTTAATTAAAATTATATTTTTTTATAATCAAGGTTAATTAGAAGCTATACAAAATTAACACCTAATGCTATACATACTAAAAAAACAAATCCTATACTCTTGATAGGGCGTCGGGCATTACTTCTTCCTCTTCTTTTTAAGAGCCTTGCTCTTGTCTTGTAGCTTAACCTATTATCCTTTTCCATTTTTTTCTGTCTTGTGCTGTGTTCTTAATATTATTATAATCCATTTTAAGTTTGATTTTTGTCTGTTCTATCCATTTAAGCCGGGGTCTGCCTCGTTTCCTCTTCCCTTCTAGTTTCCCTTCTATTATTGTCGTTATGAAGGTGTTGTGGCGCAGTATGTGTCCCAAAAATCTGTCTCTTCTTTGTTCCAAAATTTTTATCAGCTTCCTTTCTTCTTCTATCATTTCCATTATTTCTTTATTTGTTTTCTTCTGCGTCCATGAAATATTTAAAATGCGGCGCCATCCCCACATTTCAAAGGCCTCCAATCGGTTTTTAAGATTCTTTGTTAATACCCATGTTTCCGAACCATATAACAACACACTCCATATGTAAGTCTTCATTAATCTTTTCCTTGTACCTAGTTTGACCTTTTTGTTGAATAATTCTCTCTTTTTCATGAAAGTTTGTTTGGCAATTGCTATTCTTGTTTACTACAATGTTATTAATTCGCACCTCTGTATTGATGAAATTCTGCATGATTTTGATTCGATTATTTTCGTCCTGGCAAGTAAATGAATTATTTTATATCTAAATTGAGCATAATTTTACATTTTCGCTGTTCGATTACTTTTTTTGTAATTAACAAAAACTCCGAAATCTTTTTTATACTGGTTTAATCATGTATACAGAAAAAGAACTTTTTTAATTTGGTTCGATTTTATAACATACAGTTCCGTTTTCAAGTATACGAAAACAAAATGTTTCTGAACATTTGGTAAAAGGTTAATTCTGCATAAGAAAAGAAAAAGATAAACCTAAAGTTCGTACAATTTTATCGTTTTTTTTTTTTTTAAATTTTAACTGGGTTTGTCAGCAAGGACATTAGCCCAAGAAATGGGAAGGGGCAGCAATAAATTTATATTCTTATGCGTTTAAGGACAGCGGATAAAAATACTACAAGGGGCAGGAATAACCAAAACAGGACATGAGAGAATGCAAGCAGCACTATAAGGAGTAAGAACAATTTTATCATGTTGCTGGAGACTTACTTTCAGCGACAGAATGAGATATTTCAATATTATCGGTCTTCTATAATTTTAATTTAATGAAAAGAGTGTTCGCAGTATTTTATTATACTTGTAGTTTCTTCCTTTTTTTTTTCAACCTTCCGAAGACGAAATTTATGATATTCACCTGAAAAATCAAAATTTGAAATTTTATGATATATTCATGTTCTTGTGTATGACGAATCGGGGGGGGGGGGGGGGGGGGACTTTAAAACAAATATGCATGTACGTGTATGTAGGCTGGAGACAAAATTTAGTGACATGTTTGCACTAGAACAAATGATGATCCTATTTGTTTTCGGTTCCAGTAATTCGATGCGTACTAATGTAGAATTGTGATCACTAAGGTTTTGGTAAATCTAGTCTAGCTTTTTTACGAAAATAGGAAGACGAAGTCATTTAGTTATGTAATAATCGCGATATGTAACTTAACATAAATCGATACTACTAAGAATTAGGAAATAAATGGAATAAAAATAAGATTGACGCTGGCTAAACAAATTGGAAGAAAAGAATTAGCAGCACGTTAAAAAGATGCTTTTTTGTTCTTCTGTAATTAGACATGTAAATGACGAGAAAGAGATGACTTCGCTTTCAATTAAAAGATACGATAGACAGACGAAGTTAATAATATGCATGTATTAATGAAGAAAATTAAATGTATAGGCTGGAACAAGGAACTTTCCGGTACCAATGTTGTTATCAATATAAAGAAACAACTTGAAAATGCGACAAGAGTAGTTGCTAATGCAGTATATGCTTTCGGAGATAGAATATGAAAATACGAGGGATGTTGGAAAACATTTGTAAAGCTTCTGAATAATGCTTACATACGCGTATAATGTAAAGTATTTAAATACTTAACGATCCCTAGTAGCGTACGTACGAACTCAATTCACTTTTCAAATGAACCGGCGTCGCTATAAAACCCATTCCTAGAATTCCATAGTAACTTACGCATACACATGCAAAAAGGTCGATATTTTCATTATCTTTTTCACTAATCTCCGTTTATTGCAAATTACTTTTAAGCTTATCAAAATTTACATAATATTAATTCGACACAATGTTCATATGGTCTTCTGTTAGTTATACACTGTATATATAGATATGGTGTGCTGTATACACGGACAAGTATGATTTGTAAGACCTGTGCTATATATTGTTAAAGTAAGAGAAGGAGACGCATAGATCTTACGGTGAAAGGAGGAAGTATTTTAAAATAAATAATGAGGACAAAATGAAAGATGTAAGTAAAAATAAATAATTCGTGTTATAGAATTTATGTTATTAGAGAATGTATGAAAAACTTAAAAAAATATATACAAAAGAATAAGGGATTAAAAGAAATTGCTTCAGTATTTATAGTGATGAATAAAAATAGTATTGTAATTTTTCCGAGTGAACCTAAAACAAGAATTTATTACTGATAAAACAAATACATGTAAAATAAAAAAAGTCGAGTACGGGAATATGAAATCTTTTGTAATAGAATAAGTAATAAATGTCAAACATATATTATTTAATTACAAAAACTGTACCAACGTGTTTCGTAGCAAGAGGTATATGTATATTCCTGGTTTTATATCAAAATGATTACCTTTTTTCAAAATAAATTTCCATTTTATAGGTTTTCTAGATTTTCCTTGGAAAACAATAGCAATGCAAGAAAAAGCTATATAATATCAAAATATTTCGCAACATGTTTTTTATCACACTTCCACTACATAAATAATACCGATAAACTCTTAAATCATTAAACACAATTTTTATTTTTCAACACCAAGCAAAATTAGTTACCAGCTTAATTTTCTGTTTCATTCTTTTCAATACTAGCAAAATTCAGCGCGATGTTTTATTAATTATACACAGGTAGTAATGGCACGTATACTGAAGTTTTTAATTATTTTTAATACTTGCAAGTTCTATATATTATATAAAACGCACGTATTTCTGTATTTTCTTCAAATTCTTTGGCTTTCCTCTGACTAATGAAATTCTCAGACACTTTTCCAGCAAATGGCCAACTTGAACTAGTTTTGCAATCATTTTTAATACTTTCACAAGTTCTATACATTATACATTACGTAGGTATTTTTGTACCTCTAAATTTCTTGAATTTCGATAAATTTCCCAGGATTTCTAGTGGGGTCAATCTGTATGTAGATAATTTAAAATAATTACGGAAACGATATGTAAACAAAAATTAATGATCCCTTTAAACTGTTGTTTTCTCATTTTATCGGTTTAATAATTATGACATATTTTCGATTTTGTTTACACATCGTTTTGCAATTATTTTAAATTGTTATATATAATACCATCAACATGTAGTTGTTGCTACGAAATACGGTAGTACAGCTTTTTGTAATTAAACAGTACATTTCTGATTATCGTTATTTATTCTATTTACTATAAAGCGTATTCATCAATTATGTAACTTTTAGAATAATCCGCCAGCCATCATACTATCCTTAAATGTTTTGTTAATTTTTTTTTATAAACAAACGAAAAGCTTGGACAGCGAATTACGAGTCATTATTGAAGTAAAATAAATATAAAACACCAATTAAATAATATATTTATGAACAAAAAATAAAAAATAAAAAAAAAAAAAAAAGAAGCTTTACACGTATCTATGTATATAAAATAAAATATTTCGAAACATCAACAGAACTGCTGGAATACATCGGGATTTGAAAAATAAAAATCTCTTCGATATAATAAAGTATGTACAAAGAAATAAAAAAGCGACTTATATATTTTCAATATCAACTACGAAAGCGTTTTATTTATACTTTGTTACACACAAACATGAAAAATGAAAATTAACAACGTAAATAAATTACATTTATATATCTCCACGTTGTAATAATCAGAACATCTAACTTTAAACGAGGAAAAAATTGCACTAATATAATTTAATTATTTTCAACTTTGAACCGAACAATGCCAAATTATTTCAGAGCTATAACAGTTTAATTTCTAGAAGTGTACTTATTCTATTGCCATAGAGAAAAGTAACGTTTTTAAACAAGGACATTTGTATAAAATGGTAACTTAGTTCCAGAATATTATGACATACGCTTTACGAATTACTCAGTGCCGCATGTATATATATATATATATATATACACACATATACATATATATATATATATATAATTACACGGTATTTAATACCAGAATATATTATTAATATTTATAATTGAAATTACTTTATGTTTCGAATAATATCTATTTTTTACTTCTAAACTAGATATAATTCTATTTTCATTACATAATAAATGCCAACGCGATTAAGTTTAATATTTTAACAAATATACTATTACATTTCCAGATACGATTCGTATTCGCAATTCAACATGTACGCATAGGAAAAGTACTGGTAGGACAACTTAAAAACTAATTATAACGTTGAATTAACTTTCAGTTAACGGATATGTTGTTGTCACGGTTATCACATACAAGAGGATTTTAAAAATACCGCTAATTTTTACATTTCAGAGAAATACACAATTTCAGTTAAATATTCAAAAATAGAAAACCGTACGTAAAAAACAGTGTAACAATATCTTTTTCTGTTTCAACTACCTCGAAACAATAAGTAGTATTCAGACTGAAACATTATCAGAGAAGAAAATCCTGATTGTACACCATTAACAAATAGAGTCTACACATAATATAAATCATAAAATCTATTCGGTTATTTAATAAATATATTACCACTACATTATTACGCAAAACAAAAAACGAATTATAAAATTGTATAAAAATTACAAAATAAATCGTACATCAAATATCTCACTTCATTATCTAAATTGAATTTCAGTTGTTAACGTATTAGTGCATCGTCGTTTAAAAAGAGTCATGTTTAAAGACGATGTGTAGTCATTTCAAAGCTGACTAAATTTATAATAATCATTTCTATAAATTACACTTGAGCACTTTGTGTGTTTAATAAATTGTAATTTATATTTACTCCGTCTAAACATACTAACATTAATGATTCATCGTATTATAAATATTTTTATAATGACGGTAATCTAGTAATTTTTTAATACTATTTACAACATGTAATAATTCGCTATATAATTATTTCGGTTTAAATAATAAAAGCGTACACTTTCGAACAATTTTCACAATGACTTAAACCGTTATTAGTGCTATTTCAATAACTATATGTATAATGTAGAAATATACCAAAAGTAAACAATGTTTAATTTTAGGTGACAAGTAGCGATATAATAACAGCTACTAATACCGTAAAGGACTAGGCGTTTTAATAACGTGACCAGAAGAAATTATTTGTAGGAGAAGAAAAAAGGAACTAATTTCTAAAGAACAAAAACAAGCATCTTCTATAAATAATGGAACATTTTTTTTTTTTTTTTTTGGTATATAGACTTAGCTTTTTATGGTTCTTCATACATACATACTCATATATACTGGCGTATGATATACCTTTATTATATACACACACATATATTTATATACAAATTCATAACAATGATAGCTATATATATATATATATATATATATATATATATGTATATATATGTATATATAAGCTGAACTGAATAATTTAACTGTTTAATTTTACAGCAATTATACCGTCAATTACAAAATAGTTTGACTAGAATGAATATTTATTATTTTATAACATTTAAATTTTTGTTTTAGTTGTTTTAAATGATACTTGTAGAATACGATTTCCTAAGGTATAACCGTTGAGCGACTGTATTGCCATAGCTGCGTCATCATAATTGGTCATTGTTACAAATCCAAAACCTTTACACTTACTCGTTTGCGGGTCTTTAACTACTTTAACACTCTGAACAGCACCGAATGGACCGAATAATTGCCAAAGTGTATTCTCTTCTGTTTCTGGCGCAAGATTATACACGAAAATACTCCAACCAGTTCCTGGAACCACCGTATTAGTCGGAACGACGGTAGCGGATGCCGCTGCAGCAGCTGCGGCGGCCGCGGCAGCCGCTGCTGCAGTTTCTGGTACAATATCACCTAACGGAGAGTATCTCTGTATCCCCTTTGATACATTAAACATTGGTTTCCCGGACGTTAACGATGCGATCGGAATATAGCGGAATCTACTTACCAGCGGATTAAGTTGTCCAGCGATACGTGCTGCAAATTGTGGATGTACGTACGTAGCCAGTGTAGGTATCATTTTACTAGTGTTCGCGGGATTGTTGGCAAATTTTACAATGAGCGGTTCGGTAAAGCCCTCTGGCATCGTTCCATTTAAACACTGTATCGCCCGTTCGGCTTCATTCCGTTGATCGTATCGAATAAATCCAACACCTTTCGAAACTGGAGATATACCATTGTACTGCGGATCAACGTAATGATTATTTTCGGTCAGAATTCGAGATGTAATTATACGTCCATACGGTGAAAACATAAGTTCTAAGTCAAACTGTGTCATATGCTTCGGAAATCCGCTAACATATAAATTTGCTCCTTTAATACCGTCGCTACTCGGTCTTGCGTAGGATACTTTAATAATTTTATTCTGTAGTCGTAATCCGTTAAGAGAATTTATAGCTCTTTCAGCGTCTTCCGGGCGGTGAAAATTTACGAAACTGTAACCTAAACTTTGACCACTTATTTTATCTCTGATTAATTTACAACTTTCAACTTCACCAATAGATGAAAACAGCGATTTTACTTCATCTTGCGACATATGTTGCGGTAAATAATTTACTATTAAATTTGTTCGGTTTTCGATATGATTCTGTTCCGTTCCATTTTGTTGAATTATATCCATACTATTTACCGGTATAAGAAAACCCGAAATAATTTTACGTTAATTCAAATTAACAGTGCTCAATATGAACTTGTGAATAAATACAGCTTTAGATAAAGGAGGCGAATTTGACCGAATTAAATAATATGCATTAATTGAGATCGAAAATTTGTTACACGTTTTATAAATTATTCAGTCTACTAATAAACATTGTTATACATAATGTAACGTTAAATAAAAACAATTGTGTCTAACACGTACTTTAGGCTAAAAGACTGACGAGAAAGTAGTTCGTTTATCTAAATGACTATATTCAGTTTCAAGCTTTGAAGAATTTGAAATATTTAACAAAACAGAAATGCAAATAATATAACTCATAAAATTAAATCAAAATGAAAAGAGCTAATAAACTACAACCTACAAAAAACAGCAAATAAAGCTAAAGCCAAGCCCTCTAGAGAAGAACTAAGGTACACATACTACACATAAACACACAGAGCGTGCTAAACTTCACACCTCCAGCCCAAAAATTTGGTTTTATCGAACGATTGCTTTAAAAACGTCCTTTCAATTTATAATTTGGGTTTTAATAGTAACACAGTGTAATTTATTAAAACAAATTTCAGATTTTATTTTTTTTTTTGATACACCAAACTCCAGCATAATTTTTATTTTTTCAATATTAATGGAGCCAAATTTACACACTTAATTAAAGGTTATTTTTCTTAGTATTAAAATGCTAATTACATTCTTAAATGTTACAGTTTATACCATGGATTTTTAAAAAAGATATATATTTTTTATAAATCTTACATGTGTTTTTTAAATTTATCCAAAACTATATATATATATATAAATATATATACCGCCTAATAGAAAGCAAAATATACGTAAGTCACGCAATGTTACAATATTTTAAATATTTTTAGTGTGTATCTAGCTTGAATATTTAATAAAAAATTGGCTATACCTAAAGCGGCTTGTTTGCAGTTATTTGCAACGGATCATAAGAGCGCCATTTTTTTTTTCATACCCGCGCTAACAGCTGATCGTTTTGCTTTGTTTACAATTAGCAATGGGTCGGCATAAAAGATGAAACAGTATTTGTCTAATTTCGTTTTTATGTTATTTTATATTTTTTATTTTATATTCTAAACTACTTTATTACCGTCAAATAATTCTGCTGAAAATGCAACTATTCAAACTTTACAGCTACCTAGTTCAATTAAAACGTACTGGAACAGTTTGTATAATGTAAGTTTGGATAGCATCATCATCCTGGTATAATGTTAAATGTATTTGGAATGTCCCGAAATAAAACTATAAATTAATCGTATTTTTTTAAATGTATTTTTAAACAAACATCTCTAGTAATGTAGTTATTTTAACATCTTTATAATAATGGCATTACGAATTCTGCTACAACTTAAAAAAAAAAAAACTATATAATTTACTACCGCAGAAGTAAATCAAAAAATTCGGATAAATTATAAATTTTTAATTACTTTTAACATGCCCATTACATATGTTTTTCATATTCATAAAGCTAATAGTCATTAATATATAACGTAATAAAGCCATCTTAGTCCCTGGTAAAGGAAATATCTGAAATAATATTGAAATAACATTTTAATCAAGTTAAACAAAATTATTGCTAATTACATTGACAATTGTAAAGATTAAATCAAAAATTATATGATAAGAAGAGACTATTAGTTGAATGTTGTTATAATTCTCTTATTTTATATTTTAAGAGTCTTCACTAAATTTGCTGTATTTCTACCCAGTTCATTATTGCTATAGCGATAGACAATCTTAATTCTTAGTGTACGTATATAATAATATGTTTATTAACACCGTTTACAACAAAACTTTAAATTAACAAAAAGTGAAAAATTACTTTAAGTAGATTTAGGATTGCGCAGTTATGGTAAATATTATTTTAATGAAAATTATGAAATAACGATTAATTGTCACAAAATAGGAATTTTTTCATTTTTTTTTTATATAAAATTTTGGTACTATAAATGAGTTTATTAATTATTAGTGTTCTTGAATAAAAACCACGTACATGTACGGTTTGTTTGAAAACATTAAGTGAAAAAATCATATAATTATATTCATGAATTAACGATGCACTGCTGGAAAATGGTAAAATAAATTTATACGACGATAATACATTTATATATTTACATTGTAATTAATACATGTAATTTTAAATGACTAACGTGTGAAATAAATAATAATTAGAAGTATAGGTACATATATGCAGTGAATTCTTGCAATAATCATTATATTTCTGTGCAATACAATTATTTTTTCGAATTATTATATTTATTTCAAAAGATTTATTGGAATTTATGTTTTGCCTCTTTCGAGTGAACAAGTAATATTTTTTGATTATTACGAAGGAAACGTGTGAATACGTTTTGTTTCAAAACTTCAGAGGACAAAAAACAGTATGTTAACATGTCTATTTTCGGTTAACGTTATGAGTTACAGAATTACTGTTTAATATTTCATTACTGTATTTGGAAAATGTTAAAGCATTGCGTAAACTTTTAAAAATGTATTTTATACTGCACCAGTAAACATTTTATATTGCACAGATTTTATTCAAGGACTAAATTGTAATAGCTGCACGTAAAGAAGTTGAAAAATTCACAAATAATTTAGTTACATTGATTTTAAGTTTTGTTAATATTCAACACAGTAGTAAAACTTAAACATTACGAACTTTATATAATTTATTACGTTCTCATCGCAAATGACATATTACTGTAAATTTGATTTAAAAATATTTTATGGATTACTTTCAGCAAAAGACTGAAAGTATGGAGTTTATAAATTTGATAATGATTCATCACTTAATTCATGATTTACATCTACATACTAAGAAAAGGGGTTCTAACACGGTTAAAATCTTACGTAGAAGAAAATAAATCTAAATTTGATGTAGACAAACGGGATCTTTGGAATTGGAAAATGAATTGGTATATTTTGCGATGGAGTTTATTTTATTTCAGTTACAGTAAATAATAGCTATTATTGTTGTTTTTACTTCTGTTAAAACGGTTAATTGTGTAGTTGAAACATTAATGTGAACATTGGAGAAATTATAACAGAGACTATACGAAAAAGATTAAAGGTATGGGTACAAATGCGCGATTCTCTTTAAATTATCATAGTAAATATTTATTATTTGGAAGCATATAAACTCATTAACATGGCGAAAATGTATACACAACATTCTAAATACAAATATTAACATAATTCGATAATAATGCGAAAAAAGTATATGGTACTACATGCGAATAAATTTAATTTAATGAATATGTTATTTAAGTCATGAATTTTTCAATTTGGGTATAATTACTTTTTTTGTAAGCCACGATTTCGTTTTTTTTTTAGTTAATTGAAAACATTTATTACTAAAACTTAATATTACGGTTTTATGATTAATTATTAAAAATGTTTTTTTTTAGTGCATAATGCAGAAGATAGTATAAAAATTGAATTTTAGGTAATTACATTAGTTCCCGAAATGGGTAGGTTCAAAAATAAATACATCTACCGCACATAAGTGTAATATTATATTTTATATTTTCTTCATTCGTATGTTCCTTTAAATAAGTATCTGTTAGTAATATCGTTTCTCTCGCTTAAAATAATTTCGTGAAATTCTTCATATTCAGCTGTTTTTGGTGTATTGAGTTGTTTGAGATTATTACGCCTGATACCATTTTAGATGGCAAGAAAAATTAACGTTTTTTTTTAATTTTACACTGAAATAATGTAATATAATGAATAATCGTGATGCATTTTTATTTTTGCAGTGATATAGCGAATGTGAAAATGTTAAATTGAGATCAACCATATATAGACGTCAGCTGTAATTGGATCATTCTGTACACTAACTGAAAATGTTAATAGATATTATTGGAAACGTTTGATACTGCTGCAGAGCCTTATGGCGCTTTAAATCAGTTTGATATAAAACATCAAATTTAAAGTGATACTGAATATTTAAAATTGAATGAAGATAAATCTAAAATGCCCAGTTGTGATTGGGTATATCATGTATATCGAACTGAATTTAAAAAGAAATTTAGCTCAACCAAAAGTAATTAGGAAGTTATGGACTGGTAACATACAGTGACTCCCAAAAAGATCCGCACAAGTAAGAAATTTCGTTTTTTTACACTGTAGGGGCAATAAAAAATACAATGAAAATAAAAAAACAACTTTTATTAATAGTATAACATCATAGTCATACAGATCACATAAGAAAAAAAGATAACGAGAAAAATACCAAAAAATAAGTTTTATAAAAAAAAATGAAAAAAATCATCGTTCAAAAAGAACCGCACAAAAGCGAAAACACGAGGAAAAAAACGAAACGCACTAAAGGTTATCGTGATACGATATAGATGGGGTAGGCGAGAAAATTGGAATTATTTAAATACAAATATGATGGAATAATTTAAAATACGCAAGAGAGAATATTTCTGAAATATATATATATAAAATAGAAATTCCATCAATATAGGTTATTCATAAGCATACAGCTGATCATCTGACGGCGTATCTAAAATGAAAAGGGAATTTCGCAAAAATGACTGTGTAAGATGATAAGAGACGGATGAATAGAGCGGAATCTGTTCGATCTCGGCGCACGGAAATTACTTTAATTATGCTAGCGGCTGTGTGAATCCGCTTTACGCGCAAACGTGTCCTCGTACGTACCTGCATTTTCTAGTCAGTTGTTTTAGTTATTTTTATATAGTTATAATCGCGTTATATCGAAAGACATCATCCTAGTCACTACAAAAGCATATTGCTTTAAGAAGGAGGCGCAATAATCGAAGAAAATAAAAAAAAAAAAAAGAATAAGGAACAGCTTCGAAATTGTGTAGCCGGAGATCAAAAACTTCGAAGACCGAGGGTGGACGAAAGCGCTCGAAAGTCATCAGTGCCTATACGGTAGCTACTGGAGGAGCTAAGAAGCCCAGCCTTCGCAGTCGCTAGTCAACCAGACGGATAGATCGCAGTCAAGGAAAATACAGGCCAGATTTATATATTCATATTTTATATTATTTCATTGTTGTTGTTTAAAAATTTGTGAGTTCTGCGATTGATTAAGTATATGTGTATGGTATATGTATTTTAATGAGTTGGATTGATTTGTGTTAATTTTTTTATATATGCAGCTGCATCTCCCAATCGTTTAGTGTCTCGGTGTTGTAAAATATAGAAAAATTTTGTGTACGAAGTGTTGGATTATTGCTTGTGTGAGTGTGCAAAGTAATTTCCGGCAGACCGAGTAAAATATTAAAGACAGAGATAAAAGTAATAAAAAGTATAAATTAACTGCATTTAAAAGAAATATATATATATTTTATCACAGAACTGGTTACCTCTGGTGACCGGTAACGTGATAAATTGGCGACCACGACGCGGGATTCACTAATTGTAATAAATTTTAGTTTTATTACAATTAGTGGAGCGGACAATAATGGCAGAGAGACGGGTTTTGAGAAGTGAGTTCAGGAGAACTTCCTTGGGAAGTATTCCTAACAGAGGAGAAGGTGTCACGACACGAGGAGTGAACGTAGAGGCGGAAAATGTGATAGAAGATTCAGGTGTAGAATTAATGAATTCGACAATGAGGGAAGAAAAAGAAGAATCACAAAAAGGTAAAGAGGAAAATGTTAGTAATGTTATGTTAGTTCAATTAATACAACAATTAAGTAAGGATATGAATAGTAAATTTGATGAACAAAATAAAAAATTTAGTAATGATATGAATAGTAAATTTGATGAACAAAATAAAAAATTTAGTAATGATATGAATAGTAAATTTGATGAACAAAATAAAGAAATTAGCCACAAATTTGATGAACAAAAAGAAACATTTAGTAAACAAGTAAAAAATATAGAATTGCAGCATAAGGCCTTTAGAGATGATATTAATGAATTGAAAAATGAATTTAAAAACTTACATAAAGATTTAAATGAAAAGTTTAAAGTACAAAGTGCAGATGTAGAAAAGAAATTGGAAAATAGTCTAAGTAAAATCACAAAAAACATGGAAGAACAACTTAAAAATAAAGCACGAAATCTGGAAAATGATATTAATAAAGTACATAGTCAAGTAGGAACATTAAATACAGATTTAAATGAGCAAAAAGAAAATATTTCGAAGATAAATAATAATTTAGTACAGCAAAATAAAACTTTAGTTACACTTGAAACGAAATTTAATTGTCAGGTTAATGAGGTAGATCGAAGTGTGGAAGATCAAATAAAGAACAAGGTAACGACGGTAAGAGATGAATTAACACAAGAAGTAGAAAGAAAAGTTCGAACAGAAGTAGAATCTATAAGAGAAGAGTTATATAGGAAGGATTCCGAAATTGTAAATTTAAGGAGAAATCTCGAGCAACAGAAGGTGATTAGTGTTTTGCCAGCGAGGTATGCATTTAATGTAGAAGAAAACATACGGGTGTTTAGGGGAAAGAATTCTACAACACACATAAAGGAGTTTATAGCCGATTTGGAAGGACTATTCAATAGGCATAGTTTTAGTGATAAAGAAAAAGTAGATATGGCCATAAAAAAGTTAGACACGTCCGAACAGCCGTGGGCGAAGAGTATTCTAGGGAGTAACGTTGAATGGGAAAAAGCTAAAGAAAAATTAATTAATCGATATTGGGATCAGGAAACGCAACAAAAGCTGATCGCAAGGTTCTACTCAGATGAAAACGTTTGCAAGGAGGGTTGGAATTATGAAAATTACATTATTAAATGGATAAATGAATTAGAATATTTGGATAAGCCTATACCTGAAAAAGAGTTCGTGAATACAATTAAATATAAACTACCGAAAGAAATAAGATTAGTGATTAAATGTGACAAAATTGATACGAAAGAGAAATTGATTGAATGTGTGCATGAGTGGGGTAGGTTTGAGGATGAAAAAATACGTAGTGTAACAAAGATGGAAAATGGTAAGAGGAGAATAAATGTTATTGAACGGTGTGAGATAAATTACGCAGATAAAGAACAGGAGTTTATTCCAAAATTGGAGGGCATAGAGATGATAGGGGATAGCCAGATGGTCAGATTTAGCAATAAGTATTGTGGGCTGCGACCGACGAAGACAAGTCAAGGAAGTAACAGGATAGGGTTATGTATTTCGGGGATTACTACGAGAGCTTTAGGTAATATGATTAGAGGGGTGAATAGAAAGATCAGTGATAGAGTGGTGATATTAGTCGGGTGTAATGACATTGATAAATTTTATAACATTAATGAGGTGAAACAGAATTATAAAGAATTGGTAGAAATTGTAAAGTCAAAAGGGGCGAAAAAAGTAGTTTTAGTCACAGTTCCGGCGAGAATGCGGTATAAGACCCGAGAAGGAAAGGATCGATGCGAAGATCTGAATGAGTATATACGCTCGCTCGCAGAAGAAAATGTATCGGTTATCGATTTATATCGGATGACAATGAACAGGTATGGTTGCAAAGCAGAGTTGTTTGAACAGCAGTTCTTTAGGGGTAATTTTGATGGTATCCATCTAAATGTGGATGGTCTAGAATTATTGAAAGACCAGATAAAAGAAAATTTTCAATAGGCCGACGCGAAGGGTCGCGGGAGGCGAGAAATGGTTGTAGAATAATTTGCTCTGTGGAAGAAGATTTGTTAAAAGAAGAGAATGGGGAAACAGGGGATTCATTAAATATAAAATTGCCAATGATTGAGGTATTAATACAAGAGAAATTATATATTGCGTTATTGGATACAGGATCACAGGTCACAGCGATCTCGCAGAAAATATGGGAAAATATAAAAAAAAATAAAGAAGCAAATGCAATTCCCCGGTTGCCGGTGACAAATGTAACGGTTATTGGAGCGTACAAGAAATCACCGAAACAAATTAAATTACAAGTGCAATTACCGATTAGGATAAATAATATCATAATACCAACGGCATTTTTAGTAATTCCGGGACTAAATTTAGACATGATCCTGGGATGTGATTTTTTCAATAATTCTCTAGCCGAAATAAATTTTATAAGTAAGACGATAAAATTGGGACACGGAGATGGTCATAATGGAGAAGTAAGAAGAGAGACGGTGATTAAATTTACTGAGAAAATAGGCAGTTTGGGCCTGAATGTTGTCCAGCAAATAAAAGAAAATAACACACATTTGGTAGAGCTGAGTGAGTTAACAAACATAGAGGTGGAAGATCCGAAGAAACATAAAGAGATTGAGTTATCGTTAAAAAATTGTATATTGTCGGATGACATGAAAACTAGGATAAGAGGTGTACTATTGAAACATAATAAAGTTTTTAGTGATAGACCTGGAAGATGCAATCAATATGAATATAAAATTAATACAATCCCGCATGAGGTGTTTCAATGTAATAGAATGTATCCTATACCGGTAAGCAAGAGAGCAATGGTCCGAGAGGAAATTAAGAAAATGTTAGATGAAGGGATAATAACTAGTTCTACATCTCCATATAGTAGTCCTTTAGTAGCCGTTATAAAGAAAAGTGGGGAGGTAAGATTGTGTTTAGATTCTCGGGAGATAAACAAAGTTATTCAAATAGATAATGAGAAGCCCTTACCCATTGAAGAGTTATTATATAGATACGATCAGTTTAAATACATCAGCTCAGTAGATTTAGTCGCTAGTTTTCTACAAGTTCCGCTGGAGAAAAGTTCTAGGAAATATACCGCATTCACATTTGAAGGGAAAAATTATGAATTTGCGGTGGTACCGTTTGGATTATCTGTTAGTACAGCCTCTTTTATAAAAGCCCTGTCGGTGGTGCTAGGAAACGAATGTGAAGGGTTTATTATTAATTATGTGGATGATGTTTGTATAATATCAAAAACAGAAGAAGAACATTTGAGGCACATAGACATTGTATTAAGAAGATTAGAGCAAGCTAATATGACGATAAATATAAGAAAGTCAGAGTTTGGGGTAAGTCAAGTTAGTTTCTTGGGTTATACGTTAAGTGAAAAAGGGATCTCAATGCAAAAAGAAAAAGTGGAAACAATCAGGTCATTTAAGGCACCGAAAAATAAAAAAAGTGCAGAGCTTCTTAGGGTTATGCAATTTTTATAGGCGGTTTATTCAAAAATTCGCACACTTAACGGAACCGATTTCGAGGTTACAAAGAAATGAAGTAGCATTTCAGTGGGGAACAGAACAACAAGAGGCGTTCGAGGCATTTAAATTAAGATTTTCGGAAGAATTGTACCTGCAAACTCCTAATTATGAAAGAACATTTTACGTAAGAACCGATGCATCGGATATGGGAATAGGGGGTGAATTATATCAGTTAGAAGGAGAATTTCCCCGTCCGATCATGTTTGTTAGTCGTTTATTGACGAAGTACGAAAAAAACTATTGTTGCACCGAAAAAGAACTTCTAGCGATTGTGTATGCCTGTCAAAAATTTAGAATTTTCATTGAAGGTCATAAAACAGTTTTGAGAACAGATCATCAGAGTTTGAGGTTTTTAAGGGAAAGTAGATGGAAATCACAAAGACTTATTCGTTGGATGTTGTATTTACAGGGATTTGAGTTACAGTTTGACTATATAAAAGGAAGAGATAATGTGGTGGCAGATAGCTTGTCTAGATTCTTGACGTGTGAAGAAGAGGAAAGGACACAGAAAATATTAGTAGGGGTTTTGAAAAGGAATTTAGATACTGTTTCAGAGATTATCGATCGGACTAAAATAGAGCAGCAGAAGGATAAATCATGGGCCATCGTGATAGCTCGATTAAAACAGGATAGGAAGTTACGATTATTTTATACATATCAACAAAATATTTTGTTTTTAGATAACAGTGGGAGTAAATTGCATTGGAAAATCTGCATCCCGGAGAACATGATTACGGAGGTTATCTGGTTATACCATAAACAGTATGCCCATGTTGGCATTAACAAAACTATTCATATTTTACGCAAAGAATGCTATTTTAATAAAATGAGTGTGTTAGTTAGAAAAGAGTTGAATAAGTGTGAGTTGTGTAAGAGAGTGAAGTATAATTACAGTGGACATAAACCTATATATAAAGCTCATAAGGTGCAAAGTCCATTGGATGTAGTCTCGATAGATATACTGGGACCGCTTCCCGTGTCGAAGGGGAAGGATAAGCTGTTGGTCGTATACGATATTTTCTCAAAATTTGTTAAGTTGTACCCAGTAAAGAAATTGTCAAGTAGAATTGTAATTGCAAAGATGAAAAGTTTTATTAGTACATATGGGAAAATGAAAGTTATAATATCAGATAACGCCACGATATTCAGAAGTGGGTTGTGGACTGAGCATTTTAAAAATGAAAATATAGAATTGAAACGCATACCCCCGTATTTTCCTCAAGGGAATCCAGTTGAAAGATGTAATCTCGAGATAGCGAAGTACTTAAAAGTGTTCAACAGGTATAAACAAAAGGATTGGTGTTATCATGTAGATAAAGTAGAGAGAATTATAAATAGCATACCGCACAGTGTAACTGGAGAGCCTCCAATAACGGTGCTGACAGGAAAAGAGAATCCAGGGTTACTACGTGAACGAGTAGAGTATCCGGAGAAATTGATAATAAATCATAGGAGGTTAATTGAAACGGTCCGGGAAAGAATAGAATACGTTGGAAAGAGAAACATAGAAAAAATAAATAATCGAATGCTAGAATTAAGTGTTGGTGATCCAGTATATATCCGGAATCATACACTATCTGATAAAGCCAAGAACAAATCAAAAAAGTTAAGTGACGTTTATAAAGGGCCATTTAAGATCGGTAAGAAAATAGGAACTAACACATATGAGATAGTAGATCAGAATAATCAAAGTCTCGGAATACAAAATGTAAAGAATTTGAAAAAAGGGTAATGTTGAAAGTGAATGAGAGTCGAATTAGTTGACTTGGAGAACGGAAGATTTAAAGCAAGAGAATAATAAATAAATCTTTAGGATTATGAAAACAGTTAATATTACCTATTTATGCGAATGATATTTAGTTACCTGCTGTTGTACCTAAAATATTCGGTTAAAATGTATATATGGTATGTAAATAAGTTGTGGTAATAAAACGTGCGCGTATCGGTTTTTATATATATATAAAAAAAAAAAAAAAAAAAAAAAAAAAAGGTTTATAGATTATTTTAAATAAGTTGTTACGGCAACAAAATGTGCGTAAAATTAATAAAAATTATGTAATATGATTGGTAGGAAATAATTTGAGTAGCAATGTGTGATTCGCAGTCTATAAGATGAGTAAATGAGAGTGTAAGAAGAATATCAGATGGGGCGTATCGGTTAAAAAGGGTAGTATGTAATTTGCGGTGGTACTGAGTGTGGTAAGCTAATCAGATCATTAGATTTGGTGGAGGAGTGTTCATTAACAACATTGATGCCGGTGCGTAATTCTTCGTGTGCGTGTGACATCAGTGTCTCCGAAAAATAGTGGCGATTAGAATTCGTCAGATCAATTGTCGCTTATCAGCTAAATCTCGCGTCGAATCGGAACGCGATTATTCACAGCGTCTCTACAATATAATGTGTTATCTCCGCCTTATGATTTGAAAAAGAATATAAACAATTTATCATTTTGTTCAAACTTTACCAAAAAGGATCCTTGCTGTATTAAGATGATTTTCTTTTAAATGTTACGATGTAAGCATGAAATTATCATTAAAATTTAAAGGAAAAAATTATTTTTTTTTGAAAAAAAAAAAAAATTTTTTTTTTTAGAACGCAGTGATATATCGTGATACGATATAGATGGGGTAGGCGAGAAAATTGGAATTATTTAAATACAAATATGATGGAATAATTTAAAATACGCAAGAGAGAATATTTCTGAAATATATATATATAAAATAGAAATTCCATCAATATAGGTTATTCATAAGCATACAGCTGATCATCTGACGGCGTATCTAAAATGAAAAGGGAATTTCGCAAAAATGACTGTGTAAGATGATAAGAGACGGATGAATAGAGCGGAATCTGTTCGATCTCGGCGCACGGAAATTACTTTAATTATGCTAGCGGCTGTGTGAATCCGCTTTACGCGCAAACGTGTCCTCGTACGTACCTGCATTTTCTAGTCAGTTGTTTTAGTTATTTTTATATAGTTATAATCGCGTTATATCGAAAGACATCATCCTAGTCACTACAAAAGCATATTGCTTTAAGAAGGAGGCGCAATAATCGAAGAAAATAAAAAAAAAAAAAAGAATAAGGAACAGCTTCGAAATTGTGTAGCCGGAGATCAAAAACTTCGAAGACCGAGGGTGGACGAAAGCGCTCGAAAGTCATCAGTGCCTATACGGTAGCTACTGGAGGAGCTAAGAAGCCCAGCCTTCGCAGTCGCTAGTCAACCAGACGGATAGATCGCAGTCAAGGAAAATACAGGCCAGATTTATATATTCATATTTTATATTATTTCATTGTTGTTGTTTAAAAATTTGTGAGTTCTGCGATTGATTAAGTATATGTGTATGGTATATGTATTTTAATGAGTTGGATTGATTTGTGTTAATTTTTTTATATATGCAGCTGCATCTCCCAATCGTTTAGTGTCTCGGTGTTGTAAAATATAGAAAAATTTTGTGTACGAAGTGTTGGATTATTGCTTGTGTGAGTGTGCAAAGTAATTTCCGGCAGACCGAGTAAAATATTAAAGACAGAGATAAAAGTAATAAAAAGTATAAATTAACTGCATTTAAAAGAAATATATATATATTTTATCACAGAACTGGTTACCTCTGGTGACCGGTAACGTGATAAGGTTTAAGTTAAAAAACTAATCTAGTATTTCGTTGAGTATCCTTTTTGGTCAATGACGCATTGTAACCGATTTGGCATACTACCTACAAGTTTACGTAAGTGTTCCTTGTCCAGTTTTATCCACTCCTCGTCAATTCTTTTCTTCAGCTCTGCTCTGGAAATAACCGACGTCTGATGAACGCGACGGTCTAGTTCATCCCACAAGTTTTCAATAATATTTGGATCTGGTGATTGGGGAGGAGGATGCACTTCTTTTGGGCACCGGTAGAGCTGCCATTTTTGCACAATGCGAGCTCGATTTTTAGAATCATTGTCCTCATAATATTTAAATGAGTGCAAGAAGTCCATTGTCGCGGCACTTTTGTTCAAATTGGCTTTCAAAAGCTCCAAATATCGACGCGAATCTAGAATTCCATCGATAAATACTAATTCACCTAAACCATGGGCTGATACACACCCCGAAACCATCACTCCGCCGCCACCGTGCTTTATTGTAGATTTTAGATTACTGGGATTCTCCTCTTCATTCGGCCCACGCCAGACCATACAATGTCCATTCGAACTAAAAAAATTCAACTTACTTTCTTCAGCGAATATGACGTCCTCCTAATAAGTACCAGGCTTTGAAACGTATTCCTTCGCGAACTGTAAACGTTTGCGCCGATTCATTTCGCTGATAAAATATTTTCGTCGTGCAGCACGTCTTTTGTATCCAGCATTTCTTATAGTTTGTCGTACCGTTTCACATCCGACTTTTTTCTCACATTCACTGGCAATCTTCGGAGCACTCAATCTGGCATTTTTCTTTATTTTATGGACGATCAGGCATTCCTCGTGCGGCGTTAGAATCTTTGAACGATCAGGACTATGTTTTAAGCCCATTCTATTTTCGTGTTTATATCACTTTAGAATATCGTATACGGTTCGACATTTCATATTTTAAATCGCAGATATTTCTCCTACAGACTTACTCTTCGTATGATTCCAAATTATTAATCGGATTTTCTCCGTAGACGTGTATTTGGCCATTTTGGATTCATACAGAGAGCACTTTAATGGAAGGTGCAAACACCACGCGATTTACATACACAAATGCACTGGCACTTGTTCTTTTGTGCGAACGTAGCGCATTTTGATCATTACAAGCTATCTGCGATACATCTATGAGTCACCCATGTTCCTAATGCGCTACAACGTACGGGTTTCCCCATCTAACATCATAGTGCGGATCTTTTTGAGCGATAATTTTTTTCATTTTTTTACATACATAAATTCCTCTTTTTTTGGTATTTTTCTCATAATCATTTTTACTTATTATGTGATCTGCATAGCTGTGATGTGCTATTAATAGGCGTCTTTTTTCATTTTTTATTTTGTTGTTTACTGCCTCTACAGTTTGCAAAAAACGAAATTTCTTGCTTGTGCGGATCTTTTTGGGAGTCACTGTATATTCAAAAGCCTTTCCTCAATAGAGTGACCAACAAAATATAAGACTAATGCATTATCGAATTCAGAATTACAACAAGAAATAAAAATCGAGCAACAAAATTGCTAAAAAACTGAAAATTTTATCAGAATAATGTTAAAGAATCCAACAGTGTATGCGTCAACTTAAACATCTATCAATAAACACCTTATGGAAATGTTTAATGTTCATAGTAGAAGGAGAATGCGCTCGACGCTAAATCTGTAAAACTTGGAGAGAGGTTACACACTAGCAGTGGCTAAAAAGAAATAAAAGCCATTTCCTATATATAAAACACTATGTTGAATACAGTTTGCTGTCATCTTTTTTTGATTTCCTTTTTATTTTTTTATTTTTATATTTTATTTCCTTTTTATAAATATATTCGTTTTTAAGTAACTTCGATTTTGCCGATCTATTTCGTATTTACATGTTGCTTTTCGGAAGCATTATTCGAATTTTTTTTCATAATCATTTAATCATACTCATAAATTTATACGTAACAGTAAATCATACGTAAATTGGGAAACAGAAAATTAGTTTAAAAAACTAATGTCAAGACTTATAATTAAATGTTGATTATCCCAATTTCTTTGCATTTTTTAATAATTGAATTAAAAATTTATATAGTGGACATCCATTTGTTTAAAGTTTGATCGTTGTATACCTAATTTCAATAATATTTATAAGTAGTATTACCAGTTTCGCATCTATGAATAATAATGAGAAGAGTTTCAGTTAATTTGTCGTTTCTGAAATTGCGTCTAGCGATGGGCAAAGCGGAAAATTGTCTGGGGATGTAAAAACAAAATTTTTGAGTTTTTAAATTCATTTATTTTTTTATTTTTTTTTGAAAAGCAGAATTACTTGAATCGTGTAAAAGTTTGTCAACATAAAATTTAAATTCTCAAATTTACCATATTTTTTATTAACAAACTTTTCAGATACATAAAAAATAAAGAAATTAAAAAAGCTGATGTAATATTTAAAAAGGCATCATCGTAATCATTCTGTATTTTACCTAGGAATTCATTATTTAATGAGTCGCTAACTTTATTTAATGTGTTTGTTAGGGTAAGATTACCAAATTATAGTTCATTGTTTATTTCTGTTGTTTTAAACTTCATTTAGTTTTTATTAATAGAATATTACAGACAAGGTGATTGTAAATATTAGAATACGAAGGGGGACAAATGAAGTATAAACCGTTTAGGTAAAACAGATGTTAAAAAATTTGTTGGACTTAAACGATATAAAAAAAAGAAAATTGTTTCAGGTGAATAATTTTTTTTTTTTTTATAATAAAAATCTATCGCAAATAAATACGAGCTATGGTGTTAAATGAATTTCTATCGAAAAATATTTTTCTTCAAACATGTTTATTAAAAAAATTAATTTTATAAAAGGCACCTGATTAAATTATTCGATGGAAAGAATGCTAGAAATTATATGGATAAAATGGTAATATATTATTTAAGCAATTATTTTATGTGATTTCAGATGTTTCATATACTTCTTACCGTTATTGTCACGTGGCTGGCGAACGAATATGTTTCTCATCAAACCTAATTTTCTTTTCTTCCGCCGTCTTGCCGTTAGTTGACAACCGGTGCGTGTGTATGCGAAAGATAATCGTGCATTTAGGAATAACCTGCGACAATATTTAAATTCAGTTTTGCTTACCGATATCATTAAATTTTTTTTTTCTTTTTTTGTATAATAGATCAACGGTCCTATATTGCGTTTGCAGATTCAAGTGAAATTTCTAAAAACAATTCTAGAAATCCGTCCGGGTCGGTGATAAAGAAGAAGGCTTGACATATTCGTGTTTGAATTTGATTAACTCTTGAGTTCGCATCCAGTCGAAATAACCTTGTTTTAATCCGTCTGCTTGTAGCATAAATGAAATAGTAGCGCGACCGCGTGAACCGAATGCTTACTTTATCGATTTAAGATATATCTTTACGAACTATCGCGCCTACGTTATTTTTTTTATTCCTCAGTTGTTTTCAGGTTCACCGAGGAGGATATTCGGAAATCGCCCAAATACGGTAACCATATATATTATCGAATATTAAGAAGAAAAGAAAAAAAAAAAACATTATTTAAGAAACCGCCTTATTTCCCTTTTACACTCATTAGTGATCTTGCCGTTACTTTAAACAAGCAGATCAATTTTATATTTGAAACTACAACTTGTATGCGAAAATGGTTAATAATCTTTTTATTAAGATCTTTTATATATCGGCAGCATAAGCATATAACTGATTTCATCCCATCAAATTTGTTAAAAAATCTTAATCTTTTTTTAGAAAGTTGAAAAATATTGTTTATTTCCTTTTCGCAATCATATACATCCGTTCGTTACATCATATATCATTTTTTTTTTTTGAGTAATTAATATGACAAACCGTTTCTGTAATTTAGTTATATATAATAAGAATCATCAAAAACAAGAAATATGTTTTTTTAGTACATAAAAACATAAAAACCTACATATTTTGAGCGCCACATATTCTTGTCACTTTGTGTAATTTTCATTGTAGACTTTGGAAGATTATGTGACATACATTTTGTACTTGTGTTTTTTCGTTTTTATTCATATAATCAAACCAGATAAGAGCGTACTTTATTTTCGTGATATTATTCATCTATTTACGATTAATAACGCATTTACTTATTTTTTTTGCCTTTGTGTATATGTTGATGTGTACATGTATTATTTTTTGTGTGTGCGCTGTGTGAGTTAATCTATCGGCTCTAACTCATATAGTGTGTAGTACGTGTTTTTACGATCGTGGTGATGAAAGAATCGCATTCTTAAGAAAGTCATTAAGCCAAGTTAAAGTATGAAAGTAAATTAAAAAAAAAAATTAAGGGCAACAATAATAGCTGAAATAATATCGAAATTAAAGGAAAAGTATAAGAATGGGATATAGTAAAGAACAACAATGAAGCTTGGAAAAGACTAGTTGAAAATTCTCCGGCTTGAATTAAATCCTACAAAATAATTATGGAAAGTAGGGAAAAATTTAATTTTCCTCGCTTAATAAATGAAAGAAACGAACAAGTAGTAACAAATGAAAAATAAAAACGTGAATTAATATGCAATAAATTATTTCCAAATACAGATGATCCAATTCACGATTGCCTGGTAGACAATACGAATATTAAAATTGAAAGCTATGAAGTAAATTTTATAATTATAAAATTAATAAATCAAATGAGTATGACGAAATATCCAGTGAAGTGATCAAAATTGTTAATAAAAATCACTCTGAACTATTAACTACAATTTATAATAAATGTTCGAAACTTAAAGGATTTTCAAACTTCTGGAAAATAGAAAAAATTAAATTAATAAACAAACCTGATAAAAATCGGCAAGATCCAATTCATACAGATCTATAATCTTATTAGTCAACTTTGGGAAAGAGTACGAAAAGGCTATAAGATACAAAACTGAAGAGAACCCCAAAAAAAGGAATGGTTACGCAATTATTAGTTTAAATATATGCGTAAAAAAATTTGCCGAAGAGGCCATAAATATTTGTATGAATATAATTAAAACATGTAGAAATAATGAAAATTACAAAACAGTTTTATTAATAAGCTTTCACATAAGCGAAACGTTTGATAGGACAAAATTATAAACTGTTTAAAAGAGAGCAAGGTTCAGTCAGTCCTGGTAAGTTAAATTAAAAACCTTTTTAAACACTAGAATAATAAGATTTTAAATCAATGAACACATTATATATGAACGGATACTTACAGCTGGTGTGACTCAAGGATTAGCCCTCCATAAATTTTCAATATAGCTATGGCTCAGATTCATAATGCAGTAGGGCCTATTATGAACAATATAAAGTTAAATAAAAATAAATCAAAACAAAGCAAACAGAGTCTGGCCCAATATATAGATACGGATTCGGTACTTGTGGCGCCATCTGTCGACGATATCCGGAGTAGAAATTAATTATTCGATTACATTCGTTTAATTTTCGGTTTCCCGGGCATCGTGCAGTTTAATTTATCAGACGAAGTTGGGAGGTGCTTGCATGGCCAGAGATAGTATTTTCCTGAGTGTTTGGTCGAATTCTCGATCGGTCGTGATCTGGCTGTGTAAGTATCTTTGTGTATACGAGGACGGTAGTAGTGGCAGGGTTACGTGCATGTTGTTGCGATACATACCGACTTTGCGGTAGAGCGACGAGAAATATGGTAAATTCCGTAATTTTGATGAGGGTAAAGCGCAACCTGGTTGCAATCGTTAAATGTGCCGCAGTTTTATGTGTGGGGACATTCTGCGTTACATAAAATTGGGACATTTTTTCGAATGGGGGGTAGCCTAAGAATTACGTTGTAATTAATATATGTATATATAAAATGTCTTATATGCCGTTCAATTTATGCAGTATTAAAGTTGTTAGGGTAAGAGAGTTGATTCTTTAAAGAGAACATAATTTTAATTTTATTAATCATTCATGTGTACACAGTAGGTATTTTTTTGCTTGTTTGTTTGCGCACATATGATAATTAATTTTTTCACCATTTTTTTCTTCGAAGGGATGAGGCCCGGGCCTATCTTGAATCATCTATATCCAACGGTTTCTAGCGTCTTTGATGATTTCTTTCGGGGTCTAGCGAAGTGAATTGGCCGGTGGGTTTGTTGTCATCAACTCCAATCGCCTTCTTGCTCTTGTTTTTTCTTGAATTTTTTTTTTGTATCACCAGCATGAAAATAACGTTTTTTCGGATTTTATGTGCTATATTTTGTTAAGATTGTCCCGTCGGTTACGTAATCTTGCCACATCTCAAAGGCAGATATTTCTTTTTTTACACTCCGTACTCATGGTCCACGTTTCGCAAGAATATTTCAGGACGGACCACATGCATCATCGCATTATCCTTTTTCGTTGGTTCAGGTTTATCATTCGATTTCCAGGCACCTTACTTAGGTCATTGAAGTCATTTTTCGCCATAACGATTCGTGTCTTTATTTCCTTGTAATCTCTACCATCGTTGTTTATCAGTTGCAACGGTACTTTCCGTTGCTAACTTAACAATTTTGTTTTATCCAGGGATGCCACCGAGGAATTAAAAAAATTATTATTTATTATTATTATTAAAATGAATGACTTGGTGAGATTTAAAAACTCTATTAATGAAAATTACCTACACCAATCTTTCTTTATCGGTCGACCGCTGAAAATATAATTAATAACAAATACGTATATGCACAGTTTCATTAATTAAAATAATATAATTTCTACATATCACTGCGGCGACTGCGGGATGTTCCGATGTTCCTCGATGATAGGCGGGCGTGTGTGGGCAATTCCGCCCTGGATGATCGGCGAGCGCGGAGGGGAGACGCGATATTCGAAATTATTATACAAATTGCTAGATCGGACTTTTTCCGTTATTTTAATTATTGCGTTCCGAGACCAACAAAAAAGGAAACGGTCGGTACTTTTGACGACTGCACGTGAGCGTAACGAATTCGATCTTGACCTGAGGCCCTTGATTGGTGATCTTTCGTTAACTAACTAACTAACTAACTAACTAACTAACTCCAGTCTCGCATCTTCCTTTGCGGATCTTCTAATTCTCCATTTCTTCTGCTAAGTACCCTCCTCCGCGATCGATATACCAATCAGTGCCATTTGATGAGACTTCATCGCGCGCATCCCTTAAAGGCGACATTGACTCTTTAAACACCCACAGCCGACAACTGGTTCCCATTCACACACACAAGCACTCTCACACTCCGCTCGACTTTTACTATCTTTCGAAAAAGATTATAATTTATTTTTTATTTTTATTTTTATTTATTTATTTAACCTAACCATGTAATGGACACATTATACAGTGCCCCAAGATATCTGAATTTGTTTACGTTTTCAATTTCCCGTGTTCCGATCTTGTAATCTTCTGATCATCATTCTTCGTAAATTTCATCACTTTTGTTTTATCTACATTGATTTTCATTCCATACTTCACCTGGCGCTGTTTAATCGGTCGATCACTTTTAACCTGGCACTGTTTATTCGGTTGATCACTTTTAACCTAGCGTTGTTCATTCGGTCGATCACTTTCTGCATTTGCGCTTCTATCGCACGAGAATAAATAATACGAGTAATTTGAAATTTCTCTACACGAAGTATTATTAATTTTAATAATCATACAATCTGAATAGAAGTATTAACTTAAAATATTTTATACCCAGAGAAGTATATTAAACTAAGTTAAATTTAAATTTATAGATAAGAAATGTACATTATCATCGCTTTAATGCGAGCACATATAAATTTGTTATGTAAATATGAAATGGTTGAAGCTGTAATGGAAATTGTAGAGTTAAGTAATTTGCCAGAATAGTAACGGACACCATAAGTGGATGATAATCATATGTGTGATAAGACGTTTTTAAATTATATAATATTAACAGAAAATGGGATAGTGGTAAATATCAGTAGTAGTTAAATATTCTACAGACACAGATAATACCGCAAATAATTCCAAATGTACGAGTGTAATTAATTTTATTCTAAAGTTGACAAAACTCAACGGTATCGTGAGAATGTAAATAATTTCTTTGTGCGATATCTTTATAAGGAAAAATGATGTTAAGTTACATAACATCACCATAAGATGAAGTAATAATATACGAAGTTTATTAGTTAACGACGCGTTGTCTTAGCAATAAAAGAAAGTGATCAAAATTTGTACAATCTTAGATTGTCGAAAAATATAAATTACTTATACTACTCGTAAGTACCATGAAGAAGTCGAATCGTTCTATAATTATAGAATCAGATTATTAAAAAAAGTAAAATAAATATTAAAACAAATAAATAAGTGTTTTCTATAAGCATTAGTAATAACATAAATAACAGCAAAATTATGTAAGTAATTTTATTTTCAATCTAAAACAAACAACACCTAACAATAATAGAAAAATGTAAAAATTTAATTGTTTAGCGTCATTCCGCTGAGCTATACGACATCAATATGAGAAAAAGTAAATAGTAAGTGGTAATTAAACGTAAATGAAGTTATTCTTGAAAAAATAAGAAAAAGTGATCTAAGGTGAAAATATATTTCGTATAATTGTAACTTTTCTAAAAATAGAAATTGATTAATATGCTCATAAGTAAAGCAAAGAAAATCAAAACTTACTCTTGTTAAATACAAAGTAAATTTTCTAGTAGAAATAAACACTGAATTAAAATTTATTGTAGATTGCACGATAGATGATAAAAGTAAGTAACATAGAGCTAAAAATAATTAAAAAAGTGGGTAAAAGTAAGCAAGAATTAAGTGATCGATCTTCTGATTATTGATTCCGCAGTACCAGTACAAAGTACGAATATATATGTACCTGACACTCATTTTCAAAATCCATAAAAATCAAATAAAACCAAAAATAAAAATAAACGTACCTCATAATGTTCATTCGATATAAAAACAAGCGTGATTATTATAACCGTAGTTTTTAAAACCTTGAAATTGATAAACGTTAATAATTATTTTTTCATCATAGACTCTATTTGCTTCTTTGATCGGAAGGACGCGATAGGATTATCCTCCCTACCCCAAGAATATTTTCCATCTCTTGATATACATTTCCAACCTTTCTTTCCTTAACTGATGCCCATTCTGCTGAAAGGTTCATTAATATATACGTGTAGACTTTCTAAATTCTTGACTAATACTACAATTTGTCTTTCAAAGTTATTAGAAAATGGTTTTAGAAGTATTATTGGAAATATCCATGTCGATGGTCTTATTCTCTGCTGCGACAATGATGTTTTTAGAAGGAAATACTGATTACATGGAACAGTTTTGATATTTTTTTTATTAGTTTTAATCTGTGCAGCGGGGTTGGTAGTATCTTTACTAACCGCGCAGGGAGAATTAGGAGGAAGTTTATCTCCCTCGTTTGACGAGTTTGGCATAAATTATAAATTAAGTTTAAATTTTAAATAATCAACGATCAAACAAGACAACAACGGTATATAGAGATGGTGAACGTAGCGATACGAATAATAAAAATACGCGACGGTACATGCGAAACAATCAACGTAGCACAATTAAACTTTATCGAACAGCTGATAACGTCGAAACTTATAAAGGTTAGATTTTATACATTTTTTATTGATCTCAGAAAATATCTAGGTAAATTTTTCAGCTATTTCCGAATGAACTTTGCCATTCTCTGGCCTATCTTTCGGATAACTCTTCACGGCACGCTAAGCGCTGTGGTCTATGTAGCTTTGGTGCTTGATGGCTCTAACTGCTTTTTAAACATTCCGTGTTTCTTCTTCCTTAATTATTTGTAGTCTGATTCCTTGGTCCGTTGGTACTGTGGGCTCTGTAATTGCAGATGTGGCCATGGTATGGGACAGCTAACTCCTTTTAACCTTCGGCAATGTCGTTCCTTCTATTTTCAGGATGCATATGTTTGATATTTATCGATACGTTGATTGTCATTATTTCTCTATCCTTGGTACGGCGTTCTTTGTCAGATTCAATTCCTTGTGACGGGTAATCGTCTATTATTGACAAGCCCAGAGAAAAATCCAAACAAGAAAAAATAAAAAAGAGCCCAGCGTGCTCCCCCTTCCTTATCACATCTCCTAGCTGATTCTTCCTGTCATATCCGTAATGTGGTTCCAGTTTCTCCATTCCCTTAACCCCTCTCCAGTTCAATTTAGTATTCTTTCCATTTCCCGGACGTGCATGGCTCGTTTGAGCAGCCGGCGCCTGTATAACGTAATATAATAATAATAATAATAATAATAATAATAAAACTAATAATAATGATAAAATTAAATACTTTCAATGGAAAATAAAATTAAGAATAAAGTTTTACCTATCCGACAAAAAAACAAATTAATTTCTGACGCTCAGAAAAAAATTAAGAAACCGGGGTAAAAACTAATATTTCATATTTTCATTTACCATCTTTTCATTTTTGTATTCGTACTCTACTAACATATTCCATTTGTCTTTTTTTCCCTTAAATTCCTCAAACAAACTTTAATCCTTGTTTCTTTTCGTTTCTGTTCAGTTCTGGTATTCTTTTAAAGCAATATTCCAAAAGTGCAGGTATTTTTTCACTTCTCGAAAAACTATATAATTCGACATCTATTTTGAAATTTAATTTCAACCGGACCAAAATAGACAAAACGCGTATGGTAAAACACTCAAAAATAGTACGAGTGAATGCGCAAAAAGTTTTCTACTCGTTGTCGGTAAATGAGAACTTGGAAAAAACAAAAATGTGTATTGTGTTCAAGGCTATTCTGTTACTTTTGCGAATTCAAAGTAGTTCCGGCGAGTGAAAATTTTCGCCTGAAATCTTCAATAACCTAGAACTACACTTACATCGTCTAAGTAATTTTCGAATTCCTGTTTAAATTTTTCCTGTTTAATCGAAAATGAATCTTGAAGATCGTAGCGCTTGTAGAACGATTATCTGCGCACCGAGTTGTTACAGCACTCCACGCTCCAGTAAAAAAATTATCATCCGCATCTCAAAATCAGCTATCAAGTGGGCTTCTTACTGTTTCCAATAGTGCAATTTCTGGACGTTGCTGGCGTCTAGATTATCGATAATGACCTAACAAAATCAAAAAAAAAAGAGGATGTACGTCGCTATTAAATTTTTTTACTTCGATTTTCAGTAATTTTACAGAAATATTCGGATTGAACACATTGCCGAACAACAAGAGAGAGTCGCGTTTATTAATATCGGCTAAATTATTACGAATTTTACGAATGATTTTCGATATGTCGTTTGCTCGGCCGCATACTTTCGAAGCCTATTTAGTGAAAGTAGCTTCAATCGCTAAATAGTTGACTTTGCGTTCGATAGGTGTAACAACGGGCTGATTTGTTGCTGAATGCCGCTCAAACTTATCTTTCAAAGCGCGGAACTTCGACAATTCCTCTAAATCTTGTAATAAACTGTTCTAGCAGTCGAGGCTTCCGCTGATTTCATAATACGCTCATAGTGATTACGTGACGTTTCCGCGTGATCTTTCTAATTAATCCATATTACCAACTACTATAAATATCGGAACTGCTAGAACGGTGTTTTCAAAAGTACCAATGAACTTATAACTATCCGAATCGGACAACAGTTAAAGTATTTCAGCGTTTAAATTATCACTAACTTGATGGTAGGATGATGAAATTATCGTTTGATCCGGCCTGTAGCCCCAAAAGATGTTACTAATAATTATTGTGAATACAGAATTAATCGGTTTTATAGATTAATGTTGTTTACTAAAGGAAAAACAAAACCAAAACGAAGCAAACATTTGCAAGCTCAACAGGTATTGATTCGAAAATTTGACAAAACGAAAAGAAGCTTTAAAACGGACTATCTTAAAGGAGCGAAAGAGGCAAAAAAGGAATTATGAACGACAAATTAAAGGAAATTACGATAAAAGAGAAACGAATCGAGGCAAAACACGAAAATTATAACGAAAAAAAAAACAACAACTTAACGATAATATTAAACAACCGTATTCAATGCTGCGACGATTAATTTTTTTTTGGCTTAGCCTTCGCCATTTAGCCAGTTTTTTCTTTTACTTAACCCTGTATAGGGTATTTTATAGAACTTTTTTATTTATTATTTCTATATTTCTATACTTCTATATTGTGGTATTTTATAAATCTATACACTAATACAGCTAAATTCGATGTTGGATCCGTCACTATTACTGAAACTGGAAAGGTATGCAGCTCTGATAGGATTTCTGTTCTAGGTTAGTCCCTACCCTGCTCGTAAACTTTACATTGCCAAATAAAATGAACTATTGTACCACCCTCCGTTCTACAACTACTGCATGTACTGTCATTGATAATATTAATTTTTGCCAAGTGAACGGGGGCCTGTTCTCAATCTCGTTATCGTTACAATAAAGTCTCTTCTAAAGTTATTCGCTCCTTTAAGCCAAGGGACCACCCTTGGCACATACTTTTGTATTCTAGAATAGTCTCTCCCTTTTTGATTACTGGTACTCGACGTTCCACTCCCCGTTATAGTATGTTCTTTAATTACCAGTAAGAAACCCCACTACAATTTCTACCTACCGCGGTTCTTGTTATTCTGTCTACTATTTCATTTCCTTTAATACCGCAATGCGACGGAATCCATTTTAGCACTACTTCCGTGCCCGCCTGTTGTAAACTCAATACTTGTCTTCTTATACGGCATTATCGAATATTTGACATTTTCTTGCCAATCTCCCGTGTGAAAGTTTATGCAGTACGGCTAGAGAGTCCGTTAAAATTCATATTTTTTGCCCGATAAACTTTTTAGAACATATTCTAGATTTTCTTTTAATACAGCAAATACACCTAATTCCAATTTTAAAAGAAGAACCAGCATACGTCAACCGAAAAGTTTTAAAAAACTTTCAGTTGGGATAATAAAAAGCTGCTGTGTATCTATTTTGCCCCCGGATCAAACGAGCCATCAGTATAATAGAGAATTTTGTAATTATTGAACTGAGATTTTAATACATGCCATTTATTATCAAAAACTGTTGTGACTTGAAATTGGTCGGTTAGTTTTGACAAATATTCTTTAGTATCTAATTCAATTTGTGGGCAGCAAAGCGATTCCTGAATATCCATCCAATATGGCGCCCGTTTAATGTTTTTGTAAATCTATTGAAATCGGAGTAGTTGTTAAAACTAGTAAGTATTGGAGGAGTTGTGGTAAACCTCCAGTAATCCCGATTTTTTAAGCTGTATGAGATGGGTATTTGTTTATTTACTGGATGAATACTCTTTATTTTTTATGTCAAATTTTGTCCGTAGAATGTTTAACAAGAAATTTAACCGGAGGTTCTGCGCATTCAGCATTGACTACGTGAACTGGTGTAGATTTCATAGATCCTTGGCAGAGCTGAAGGGCTCTGTTTTTAATAATTTGTAGTTTTTGTTAATTAATAATCGTCACAGATAACCAAAATCGATACCGAATGGCCACTTGTAATTTTATTAATGTTACACTTACATTTAAATATATAAATAATACGCTTTTTTTTTTCTTTTTTTTTTAATACGCTTAATTCAATTAAATAAACTTAATCCATGATTTTTTTTTTTTTCATTCATCTTCATTATTTGTTTCTATAACAATATTTTCTTTCAAGAAGAGCTTTTCAGAAAGAGATTAACGTAGTCGGAAGGAACGAGACCATGACAAAAACTAAATATGTCGCCGAGGACTAGATTATTATGCTCTAGCTACTTAACGGGACACCGGTTAAGCACACTTTCAGAATAATTTTCTTAAGGATGGAGCCGAAGAAATTAGTCGAAAAGAAGTTAGGATTTCCTTAGGAACAGGGATAACCATAAATAAATTTCAATTAGGAGGCGTGTGTCCAAAAGGCAGAAAACAGTTGAATACTTTGCGGAAAATTACCTCTCAGACATTTTCCGCTTAATTATCACATAGATACCTATTCCAGTATCTGCAGTAGCTATCATGGATTTCTTTTTCTTCTTGCTTACTCGAGTACAGCTTCACATATTTCTTATTTAACAATGATCTCTTCACTCCTCTTCTCTTCCTCTGTTTTCCTTTAGCCTCCTCCTTATAAAGCTCTCTGTTCAGCTCCTATCACCTAACCATGTTTGTTTTTTGTTTGCCTTTTGCCGCAATAGGATAAATTCAAAGTTGGGACCTACGAACGGAGAATATTCCACTGCTCTTATTTTCCCAATCCCTTCTTTCTTTTTGTATTTTTTCTAAAAACAAAAATGCATAGTTCATTCAGCCTGTCATGCGTTCCTTATATGGAAGGAAATTTACAAAGTTTCATAAAACCAAGTTCGTGGGAGTATTCCTCGAAGCGTTTAATGTTCAATCTTCCTTCAACGGAAAGGAAATTAAAGAGAGCCCACAACATGTATTATTTTTTTGGAAATATACAAAACACACTGGCACTAGTTATCGATCGATTTAATTATCTGGGAATTGTCATATTTAGGTAGCTGTGAATAATTAAACAAAGATTAAAATTAGGGCACAATTAAGTAAAATATGGCACAGGCTGTGCCGCTTACTGTCCATACCTCTATTAGGTAAGTAAAGTAAGTCTCATGTATCCTTGGCAGAGTATTACAGATTGTGAAGTTAAGCTTTTCATAATGGCACTTAAGGTTCTAATGGATCTAAGGAGAATACGAGGGCCAGTTCCTTTCTACTTTTGGATTATCCGCTTTTATTTTCCACCAGATAATTCTCCGATATAACCAATATTTAATTTCTGATTAGGTATAAACCTGGGGGCGATTCGGATCCGGAACGAGGCAACTCCCGAAATCCAGTGATACTTCTCTGATTTAGTAACTAAGCACCTTAATTGTTAAAAGCAGCGTTGATAAAAGATCGTCAATTTTCACCGGGAAAACAATCGCTTGCATAAACGCTGTCAAAGTTGCTTCGGAGCTTCCTGATCGAAACAAATAGCGACTGCTTAAGCGCACTGTAATTAATCGAGCGGTACAAACTTGATGTTAAAGTTAATCCGTACACCTGTGAAATTTAAAAGGCTAATACCAATATTTCAATCAGTCAAATGCAAGCGATAGTAGAATTCGGCTAGTCTTCATCCCATTGTGCAGGTGTTCATGAGGGTAACGAGATTGCCGATCCGCACGTCAAGGATGCATTTAGTCAAACAGTAGACTCGTCTTTCAAGCTGCCGTTCACAGAATCCAAAAATATTGTAGCAAGAAAGTCGCAGTCCGTAACACCTTTCAACACTGGTTAAAGGCGTCGAATATTTTTCCTATTTCTTCAAAGATAAACGCGTACTAAAGTTCTTTGACCATGCCATCAGAGAAAACTGTTATTCACGGGGAATCAGTCGGTCGCGGGTAGCAATTTCGATACGATATGTATTGTTTTCCTTTAGTCTAGACCTCTCCCTCTCTGGGGGAATGTCGAATGTAACGTTATGGTTTTATTTTTATACCCTCAGGGATGCCGATCACGACATATTTTGATATTCGTGAATTTAGTTATTTATTACAATTTAAATTACTGTTAAAAATTATTCTTATTCTTAACAATTTCATTTTATTTTTACGAATCACAGTTGAAGCAATCACAATGAGCACATTGGGAGTGGGATAAATGTGAGTTTAAGTTTACATACAAATTTAAGTTAGAATTATTGTACTTATTTTTATTATATTTATTTTATTTGCTTTTCTTTTGTTTTTACACATTATAATCACTCGATATATTGTAAACATTGCTTAAAAATTGTGCAGTGTATACTGCATATGTGCTTGTGTGTGCTTATGAATGTTTGTATGCACACGTGTGTGTATGTTTATGTGTACTTACGTAAAAAAAAAAAATCTTGGTTATGTCAAAACACTGATTTAGGTCATGTGCTCGTATTTATATTCCGCCACTCGCGTTATCTTTGCGCATATGCCGTTCATTATATAGATGTTATACATTTTTAATGTTCACAATTTTATAAAACAAAATTTGATTTGATTTGATTTAATTATTATTATTATGATTATCATTATTATGGGTGATGATGATGATTATTATTATTATTATTAAAAATTGATATAGCTCATATATTTAATATTAAATAAGACGTTTGAACTTACTGTGTAAACATGGGCTAAATTGCTATTTTAATTTATTATATACTTCCCTTAAAGAAAGAGAAGGTAGAGAGAGAGAAAAAAAAAAAAAAATAAAAAAAACAAAGTTATGTTAGCCCATGTACGTTTACTTTATATTTCCGCTACTCGCGCTTCTTTGCGCATTTGCGGCACGTGAATTTTATATTATTTTTATTTATTTATAACGCATGTATCACATAAATAAATTGATTTAATTTGATTTGATTTGATTTTTGATTAAGTTTATATTCGGGTAGGCGATAAAATTTTAAATTGCGAAATAGCTCTGCGTCGATTTTTCTAGCGGCCGCTGAGAAATCACAGTTATAAACAAACGCCATATAGAAAAATTGTACAATGATTAGTTAAAAGAATAAAAGGTAAGATTGTACGTATCATCGGCGATGACGCAGTACACGTTGAGTTGGTGGTTTTATTATCTTAAAGGGTTAATATTTCCGATAGATGCAAAGGTTATATTTTTTGATGGACATTAGCTAGCGACATTTTTACATTTTTCGAATAATTCAGCTAACGAAATTAACCGTTCTGACGAGCGCTTTTGTCGCATTGCGCACTCTGCTCAATGAGCGGGGAGACTATTCCGATGGATGGCCGATTTTTAACTTTCGAAAAATGCCAACTGATTTTGTCAAGAAATCTCGATTGGATCTTTCCTCCATTTCAAGTCTTTCGGTCATCGGAATCGGCCTCAGAACATGCACGCTTCGCCCTGCGATGGATTCATGCCTGATCGACAACGAGATTTCTCAGGCACACTCACATTGCTCCTCATACCGTTTACCGTTATTTTTTATTTTCTTTTATTTTGTATTTTTATTTTACACGCTTTATTATAATGTGTACGCATTACAGGTGAAATTAAAGGGGAAGTGAAATATTAGCATATATAGAAATGCGACGAGAACAACGGAAATACAGAGGTAACTGGAAGAAAATGGATGATGAAAGTTACAACGAAAGCATGTTTAATCGTCAGAGGCACTATACACGCATTAGGACGGAGAAGAAATCTAATTACAGATACAGCGAAACAACCAGGTACTCTATACATATGAACTATTTGGATGTTACCCCACAGATAAAAGTATTATACGGAGTTTCCGCTATATTTGTAATTACACTTTCCGTTTCGTAACTTTCGCAGACCGGGTGGTGATCTATCTTCAGTTAATACACTAAATTATTATTCCAGCCTGAAATAATTGGGTACCCGAGAAATCTGGGAAAGTAAAGGCGGCCGAGAGAAACGAACTGGCCCCAGTATTCTCCTTAGATCCATTAGATCCTTAAGTACATTGTGAAAAGCTTAACTTCACAATCCATGATACCCCTTATCAAGGGTATATGGGACTCACTCACTTACTTATATAAATTAAACGAATTTTATTCAGTTTAAAGCACGAAAAGAAAAGAAAAAACAATCGATTTCGGAATACTTTTCCGTTGGTCGCAGTTTTGAACGGGAATCTTATGACACGGGGAATAATTGACACGATCTAACAACATACGAACTTGTAAGAGTGAAAATGACCGTAATTTATGTGACCGATAGAAACAGCGCCTCCTGGTTTACTTTCCTACTTTTTTAGCTAGCACATGGCCGTTATAATATCATGGCCGCGTAATGCCCACAGCAGCTTAATTGATAATTTTATAATAACTATTTTATTAGCGTTAATTATTAAGGCTGTCGGAGCTGATCCGTGTAATCGGGTGATTCTTCGTGGACTCTTCATTAGAACAGAATGAACAAATGAAAAATAATTATCTTACTAATTTTGCAAATGTATGAAGAAAGGGTGAAATTTTGGGTCGCTCGAGGTTATCGCCGTCACGCTGCATGTCTACACCGTGCGGAGACGAACGTGCGTAATCCATTCGACGCTCAGAGCGGCTTTTAATACAGCGCCGATCGCACAGAGTGGTTGAGTTAGTGGATGCGTTCTCTCGGGAGTGTTAGGTCTGTAAAATGATTCTAATTATTGGCCGAATTCGAATCTCGCGATTTTCAACAGAACAATGTTCATCTAACAGTTAATTTTTTACAGCTGATATTCGACTTATTTCAAGTCTCCGGTAAGTACATATTGATAATATTACGTTATCCGAAATTAACTGCGATCATTTGTTATGTTTAATCGGGATTTACTTAAACATTTACCATTTTGTTTTATCCGTTTAAAATATCTTCCATCGTTACGGTTCTAAAAAAAAAGAAAAAAAAAAAGCACTTAAATACAAATCAAAGTAGAATGTATTTTACAATGCAATATGTAATCATATATAAATTCGAAGTTGCGTAGGCGCCTTCATAGCACGAGTAGCGAGAATATTATTGGCTTATTTTTTATTTTTTTTTTTTTTAAAGCCAACAAATAAATGAAAAAATAAATATTTATTTTCGTAAGAATAATCTGGCGCCGTGTTTTGTAATTTTAGTTGAGTTCAAGAACATTAAAAGTGTTACTAACATGTACAGGAATAATGTTAGATACTGAAAATATTTACAATCGTGATATTTTTGCTGTATCTATATCCCCCCCCCCTCTTAATTTTAGTACACACACACATATATTAATTACAACGTAATTCTTAGGCTACCCCCCATTCGAAAAAATGTCCCAAAAAAATGTCTCAGAAAAATGTCCCAATTTTATGTAACGCAAAATGTCCCAATTTTATGTAACGTTTGTTATATTTTATATAATTTTTGTTATTGTTATTTAAAGAATGTCAAAATTTTATGTAATGAAATATGTAACGAAAAATGTAACGAAAAAATGTATTAATTTTATATAATGAAAGTTAAATGTTAGAATCGGATTTTTGTGGTTATGTTATTCTTTTTTTGTGTTGATGCCAGTAAGAATTACGTTGTAAATTTTGATCATTTTATACAAAGTGTAGAAGAGAAAGAGACAGCAATGAAAGCAAGAAAGGTCAAGGGGCACAGCCCCTTGCGAGGCCAAAATGGCCGAGTTTATATATATATATGTACATATATATATGTCAATTCGTCCGAGATAATACAAATTAATAATATTGTAATTATCTGCCGATTTGCACGGATTATCCTACGGGTAAAGTTAATTAAGAGTTTCTCGTGTTTCTTTCAATTTTTTCCCCATTTCATTTTTGTTTGCTATTGCTTTTTTCGTTTTCGTGCTTATATTATTTTTGTCTGAAAGTCACTGTAGTCACTTTCGCGTATGGTGAACGGTATTTGAATACAGTTAATAACTTTTGAGTGGAAAGAATTAATATTATGATAATATTATAATCGAACAACGAAAATAATCGTCGTTTGTTCATTAGATGAGCGAAAGTTTTATAAATATAAAATAAATAAATTCCTTAATAAACAATAAATGAGTATAAATTAAAATAAATTAAAATAAATGCCTCAATTTAAAGGAACGTTTTCGAGCCTAGCCCATATCCTCAACTATAACAATACATCTCAATTAAAAGCGCACTTTTAGTTCTTATTGAGTGCACTCTGTATTGTTAATTGAGGATGGACTGTGTGCACTGTAAAACGTTTCATTAAATTGAGATATTCATTTTAATTCATTTAAAAGAAATTAATTTATACTCATTTATCGTTTATTCTATTTATTTTATATTTATAAACTTTAACAAATTGTCCACATGCGTAAGTTTTATGTTTGAATAGATGAAAAATTATGCAGGACTACGGTGAAAAGAACTGATGAAAATTTCTTTCATGAAAGGGAAGAATTAAAATAATTAATAAAATAAAAACATACTTAACATTTAGTCGATGCAGTGACTCCGATATCAGGAAATTTCTGGGCTTATTTGTCTTTATCATTCGGGTTTGCTCTTTTTGTTTTCAGAATGTAATTTCATTTTGTTCGCTCAGAATATGTATATATATTTATTTTTTTTTTCATTTTCTTTTGTTGCTATTTTACACCTAGTCTTATCAACGTTTGGTAATCTATCGGGAATAAGTTAAAATAACATGAATAAACAACCTATCCAGTGAAGGGTGCTAAAATTAACTTATATATGCATACACAAAATGCATACACACATACTGTTGTATTCTCACGTACGCACACATACCATATACATACCCGCACATACATTCTCACGCATCACGCATAAACATATATATATATTATTTATACATTTATAACTTAATGAGATCTTGAGGTCGTTTTCTATTCAGCCTACGTCCCTCGCTTAGGTCACAAGCTTCCGTGGACTTGATTTTATTCCCGTTTTCGAATAAAAAGCGTAATTTCGCTGTTCTCCTTAAGTTTAGTAAGGGATTAAATAGTACTTTGATTATTATTCCATTCCCTTTAATTTCATCTTTTGTTTTTAATTACTTTTTATACCAAGCGATGGAATAATTTCATTTGTTCCCATCCACTTTTTCAATAGGCAGTAGTTATGTCCTATAGTTTAAAAGAGCGCATGCGTAGAAAATTGACCCATCGGCTGAGTTCTACTTGTATATTAATTTTGTTAACACTTCGCTATATAGCTGAGAATAGTCTTTAGGTTTATAGCGTTTAAGACGTCTTGTATATTTATTAGGCAACTAGTAGGAGCGGGCTTTAACGTTGTTGTGTTTTTTAAATTGTTTTTGCGTTTGACCGAAAAACTCGTATCCTCATCTATTAGCTTTTTTTTTTTCTTTTCTGTTCAACATACAAAACTTTAAGTGTAAATAAAAAAAAAAAAAAAAAAAAAAAAAAGAAATATAATAAATTCGCAAGAATTAAAATTTAGAAAACATAAAAATCCGACATGTCTGGAAATCACGTACTTCATGTAAGTCAAAACATTCCAGTTTTTTTAATTTTCGCGAATTTATTTTACCTGTTTTTTTTCTTTTGATTTTTATTTATAATCATATACCTGGTACAAAGTTTTGTAATAACGAATTTCCCAGCGTTTGCCCGACTTAGTTTATGCTATCCCGACGTTATATGATTTAAAATTATATACGCAGTACACACTGACTAGAAAAGCAATTAAAACATATTGAAATTGCAACACCGAGACCTATTTCGAAGATATTGCTCCATTGTGTCATGGTGAATATACACAATTGAAGTTAAAAATATAAATATTTTATACTGTTTACATTTTGACTTTAGCTGTATATTCACCATGATTATGGAGCAATGTTTTCGAAATATGTTTCGGTGTTGCAATTTCAATATATTAATTGTTTCTCTAGTCGGTGTTTTATATAATTTTATTAATTTGGAAAACATGTTTGTAAAAAACAATTTATTCTACGATTTATTTTAATTTTTTTTTCTCTTTTATTATTTATGTGGAAATACAAAAATCAAAATCGCAACATACATTTATATTTAAAACTATTACTAAAACATATTTTCTACCGTCCAGTCAAGCCCGGTCAGTTAAGGTGCGTCAGACTGTTCCAGTACGTTAGAATAATAGAGAAATAATAGATAAAATGGTCGCAAATAGTATTAAAATTACAGTAAAAATGTAATAAAAGTAGGAAAAAAACGATATAATAATCCGCAGAACATTACAAATATTGTAAGTTTAAATGTAAGATATTTAAAAAAAGAAAGAAATATGAGGAAATTCCGGGGTTGATTCACGTGGAAAACGTAATTGTAACTAAAAATGCATGGTCCGTTTGAACAGCGGTGGTGACCGCTATAATGACGTCTTGATGAACTTAATGAAGATTGATTAATATGAAATACCGTAAGAAAACTTAATAAGAAGAAAGAAGCGATTTCCGTTAATGAACTTCGAAAAAAATACGCCAATTTCAAATTAATACAATAAATATTTATCCGAAAAAAATGTTTACACTACAACTCAGACCTAGAGATTAACGATCATTTTCGGGGAGGCTAGGTATGAACGATCCGGATACATCCTTGCAAACATATATACATCTGTTTTCGAACATAGTGAGATCTCCAACGATATTTGCTTTAATCGGAACCTCAAAAGACATCACACAATGAATAAACGTTATCGTACGCAGTCCGATTTATCTTTGGTGATGTGATTTTGTATGTGCCAGCTACAGAAATGGTCAACTGCTTGCTCAACTATCAAAATTTGTCAAGGACGTTTTACTGTGCTTTCGTAGAGTGCGCGGAGTTAGAATTGAATACGCGGCCTACGATTACAATTATATAATACTAGATGTGAATTAACTCGTTCGGAGTTTCAGAGTTGAGAAGTGGATCACATACACAACTCCTTTATCGGAGTTGCCCAATCTCTACGCTGGGCGAATAGCACGAAAAAGTGCTATTATACGTTCTACCTAAGTGCTCTTACATTCATTCTTTAAATGCGTCGCAACATATTATATGGAAAATTAAAAAAAAACCACAGAAATGAATCATTTAACGCGACGAAGTATAAACTAACAAAATAATTATAATTAAGGAAAATATATAAGCTGTCAGAAAACCTATCGTCGCAATTAGTTGCTAGAGCGCTTGGCTTCCGTTGCAGAAGTTTCGAGTTCGATCCGGGGTGACGGCAGAAATTATAACGAAAAATTAAATTAAGTACTCGCTAAATCATATCGAAGGCAATGGCAAACCACGGCATGTCCCGTCCTATGCTCGCTAGTTAGTACACAGCAGACGCATAAATAGGACTGCATTTGTATATCGGTATAAAAATCAATCACAATATCAGTTGTAAGTGTAGTCTTGCCTGTATATACGTGTTTTGAATATACCGATTGCTATGAACACTATGCCTATGTTTGTACAGCTGAAATGTACGAATAGGTAGTGGCCGACGCTCGAGAATTAAGTATGGCACTATAAAGAAAAAGAAAACCTATAATTATCGGTTAGAACAATGTATAATTTCGACCTGTTACCTATTTTTGATATTCACACATTCGCTATACGAATAAGTCTATATTAAAAACGCGAAAATGCACGGTCATGTAATGCAGCAAAAGCGTGAAGGAGCCTTGCAGGAAAAAAAGTAAACGAGTACATAGCAAAAAAGACTGACATACATATATATATATATATTCGATCTTTAAGTAAACAGAGAACTTTCATGAAAATGTAATATCGTTTATATCATTGTGATAAGTTTGGCGGAAATAATATGTCATGGAAGTGAATTTAAATATCAATGGCTGGGCAAACATCCTGCTGACCGAATCATAAGAGGAATTTATCAAGTACTGCACACGAAAGTCTTAAGATTATGTATTATAAAACATTCATTGAGTCTGGCATTTTTTATGGTATACAAGTTTAGCATAAAACTAATAGAACAAAGATACGTGCCATAAGTAAATTTAAAAAAGGTTTGAAAAAGTAATTATACCATACTCGAAATGTAATGACAGTAGTAATACATCTGCTGGTGTAAAAACAATGAGATGTCATAAAAATGTATTTTTACTATTGTCCGATTATTAGAACGAAAAACTCAGCAAATATAATTACTAACCAATACTGCCACTGTTACTATTACACGTACATGTGCTACGTGTTTCAAACTGTGAAGGTTGCTGTAGCACGAGGGAATTCATGCAATTTATTAAAAGCGTTTAATGTATTTTCTGGCGAGTTCTTTAGTTGTTTTCGTCCTTGTACTAAATTTTATATACCGATCGGATGTTTGTAAAAATATTCCGGTGGAGTTCGATGATTGTATGTTGATTATTCTAAACAAAAAGGGTAATTTGGAGGGAAGGTTTACTGTGTCCCAGTGTGAAATACACGCTGGTTCGATCGCAGCCGATTTATCCTGGCCAGGATGGTGTAAAGTATTTCCTGTTAGCCATTGAATGAAGGGATGTTTAATAGCTGAGAGTTTATTTTTTTTTTATTCCAAGGGACTCGGTGCATTTATAGATTGTTCAGACTTTAGCAGTTATTTTCAGCTCATGATCTGTAGAAAGGTCGGTGATATTTTAGATTGTCTGATCGATCGTCTGATTTTTGGAGATCTCAGCGAGACTTGGAATGCACAAAAGGATGGTGGACAAGCATTTTGCAGATAAAGGTTGAGAGACGACTAAATCGATCAGAAAAAAACATTTGTCCCCTACACAATATCGAGGAACAAGATATGCTCAAAAGCTATTATTGGAATTTATTCTGCCATAGAATTATTCGTAAAACTAACGATTCTGAGAAACGGGTTTCTTTCATATAACGCTTTTAAGTTTTGGGTTTCTTTCATATAACGCTTTTAAGTTTTGGGTTTCTTAATAACGTGAAAAAGTGACAGAATTTTGGTATTTGCAGACAATCACAAATCATAGACTTAAAAATCGCTCTAAAAGAAGTGTAGATGAGACTTCGCCAGCCTTAAAGAAAAATAAGAAATAACACCGAAAAAGAATTCGGTGAGATTGATTTTAAAAGAAGTTACAAATTAACGGAACAATTTTATATCGTTCGTTTATCGAGTCGCGTTCGGATTCAGAGATCTCGGGGAAGTTACCAGCAACGTTGAACAATATCGAAGAATTTAGTTTTCTTAGTGGAATGTTCGGTCACTAAAAGAACTCTTTTTCGAAACAAAAAAGAATAGCGAAGTTTTTGAACACGTAATTCCAGCTAATACAAACAATAACCACTTACGACGTACCCAGAGATTAAACAGTACCTAAATGATCTCGATGTTCGTATAGCTGAATCAGAAATGTGAAAGTGAATGTGCTATATAATTTCGGAAATCAGTGGCCGAGAAATAATTATAGTAGAAGTTTTAGAGATAAATGCCCCTGAGATAATGTTTCTTAATATTCAAACATTGTTGCTTATATTAGCAAATTTTTTTTTTTTTTTTTTTTTTTTTTTTCGGTTTGAAGAAGGTTTTTTAATCTTAGAGAAAGATTAAAAACGTATCTCAGAAATTGAATGGGAGAAGGTAGACTAGTACAATTATCTACACGGATGGTTCGAAGTCCGATGCTGGCGTTCGGGCTGCGTTCGTTATCCCCGCGCTTACCTATTTTTCGGCTGCCCACCTTTTCCTCTGTTTTTCTTGCCGAATCCATGGCTATCTTGCAAGCAGTCTTTTTTATATCCTCGACAAATAACATGTCTAAATTCCTCCTATCCTCGGACTCGAAAAGTATTTCATTGGCTATCTCCTCTTCCATTCCTACTCATGTCACTGATCCCATTATTCTCCAAATTCGCTCTTTAATTTATAATTTATTTGCATCCCGTTCTACCACTATCGATTCCCGCTCATTGTGACATTCCTGGCAACGAGTTGGTTGACTCGTTGGGCGACCACCAATGGTCTATTCATTAGTAGATTTCCTGCTCGAACTCTCTACTGTCTTTCTTATCGCTTCCATCACGATTTTTGGATCGAATTATATCCTTCATTCTTTATCAATCCTCGATCTTTTTACCTTTCTATACAGCCCTCTCCTTCCTCTCTTCCCTGGTTTAATCGTATCCCCTACCTTAGCCGTTCGATTATTTCCTCTATAGTTTAATTATAGTCTCCTTGCGGCTTCTCTTTTTCGTGTTTAATGAAATTATTATTTCAGATGTATAGTTTTGAGATTAGTAATTTTTATACAGCTTTTGAATAAAAAGTACCTTTTAATATGCGCACATTTTTTCAATCTGTGATAAAACAAATCGTTTAAAAAAAGATATCGCTTACGTCGTTAACGTTTTAATTGAAATAAAAATAGTTGATTGCGGCCACGTATTCGTATTCGTAAAAATGTAAATTACAGTCGATTGGACTTAGAAATTTCGGGAAAAGAAAATTCCCCCCCCGTAGAATAATAGTGAAATATTTAATTGCGCAAAAACTTTGATCCAACCTACGAAAGAAAATTTTTCAATGCTAATTTTACAATATACAAATATTCTGATTTTAATGAAAATATTTTATAAATAATAGTGGGTTGCAAAAAAAAATTTATGTAATTTATGTCATCATCGTTATCGCAGTCCTAGGATTAGTTTTATTTCACGATAAATGCCTTCCAGTCCGTCCGGTTGTCCGTAGTTCTTTTCATTTCCGAGTATCTGCTTAATTAAGTATCTTTTAATAACAAAGCTCTTGCTTCTCTTCATTCGCGAATAATAACACTGCGACAGAAGTATTTCTCGGTCGACCTCGTTCCTTTTTTGGATTGTTCCTTCCATTTCACTTCGTAGTGATTTGCGTTTTTTTTTTTTGTGAACGTGCTGCATCCAGGATAATCGTCGTTTCTTTATATGGTCGAGTACTTTTCATCAATTCTGTTGGGTATTTCTTCATTTGTATTTTTTTCAGTCTAGCTTTTTCGCTCCTTACTTCCTTCAGCGCCGCATCTCAAAAGTTCGTAACTTTCGGATATTTCATTTATTCAAAGTCCACGTTTCAGCGCAACGTAGTGTGCTATCGGCCAAATACAACTTTTTACAATGCCTTTTTACGGAGGTTCATTGGTACTTTTGTCGCGGTATACATATTTTGCTTTTTCTTCCTATACTACCTTAGCTAGTTTGATTCTTACGTTTATTTCTGTGTTGTAATAAAGGTCCTCGCTTACTATTTGCACGAGATATTTGAAACTATGTACCTAGTTGTTTAATTTGTTCTCCACTGATTTTTGAAACATATTTCTGTTTTATCTCCGTTAATTTCTAAGCCGAATTCCTTTCCGGTATCATTTATTTTGAACACATTAGGAGATGATTTGATTATATCTGCGAACTTTGTAGTTTGGTGTCTTTCATCTCCTATTAATATTCCGTAATTCCTATCTCTCAACAACTCCTTTAGTACGACTTGCGCATATATGTTAAACAGATGTGGCGACAAAAAACAGCTTTGTTGTACTCCCTTATTTATTTTTGCTGGTTTTGACATATCCGCATCTACTCTAATAATTGCCGATTGGTGTGTCTCTTTTAATAAATTCAAGTCTTTTTGCTTGTGTTACGAACATTCCATGTTCCTATTTCGGAACGGAGGTCTCGCTTGATGACGACCGAAAAAGCCCTGCAACTTCTTTAGACTGGTACAGCCTTAGGAGCACCTTCGCTGCTACCGAAGTTGCTGGTACTTTGTAATTATCAAGTTTTTGACTTGAGAAAAATAATGTGGTGGTTTCCCTCTTTGCCTTCTGCATGGTTTAGGGTAGCTGCTCTTTTAACAGTTTCTCCTAATAATATGGAGAACAGACGTCGACCAGAGGCAGCCGTTCCATTGGGAATTGACGTCGTTGGATTTTAATTTCCCTTTTATACCTACCAGCAGATATGGACAATAGCTTAAATCACCAAAGCTTTGAAACATCGATGTTGTCTTAACACCGACAGCGCCGTCTGTAGTATAGGTAATCTGTCTTTGTTCCCACGTGGTGTGTGTGTGTGTGTGTGTGAGGGCCAATCAAAAGACTTGTTTTATACTTGTCCCTCATAAACCTACCTTACATCTTTTTATTCGCCAACCTGGTTTCCCTCTGGAATTTTCACCACAAAGACTTCTACCAGGCAACTGGGCGAACAGAGGCACCACGTGCAGGCAGATGTGGAGTAGGAGTGGAGAGGCTATGAAATCCGTTTACGGACTTCATATTGCGCATCACATTTCATTGGGTTGTCCCCAGTAATTTACCTGTTAAAGAAAAAAATTTTGTATATTTAATTAAATGCAATTAAGTACGTCGCGACAATCTAGTTGCTAGAGCACTTAGCTTCCGTTACAGAATTCTCGAGTTTGATCCCGGGCGACGACAGAAATTATTACGAAAAAGTTAAATTAAATACTCGCTATTTCACGTAGAAGGCAATGGAAAACTGCTACGTTTAGTACACAGCAGACACACACGGGACTGCACTTGTATATGTCGATATAAATCAGACAATATCAGTTGCAAGTGTAGTCTTTTGCGTGTATACACTCATATTGCATATAACACAATTGCTACGAACACTACTTATATATCTGTACAGCTGAAGTGTACGAATTGGTAGTCGCCGACGCTCAGGAATTGAGTATGACGCGATAAAGAGAAGTATGGTATATATAGAATTCGGTCAGTAGTGTTCCCAAGAACACAATTACGTATGGTGTTTTTACATACAATTGTATTAAGCATGTCGCGGTAGAGAGTTACCTTCATTACCTTATTGTAAAAGAAAACCTTTCATATTCCACGATGTATGTGTCTTTAACAAAAGGGATATTTAAATTATTGCGATGGGTCATGTTATTTGGGACTGCTATGATAGTTCAAAGAATATCGAACCGTTGTCTTTAAATATGGTTACCTCTACACGTGTTTCCACAGAGTTTAAAATCTTATGTCCCGAATTGATTCACGGTAGTTGAATAGATGGGGATCGTTTTAGACTGAAATTTAGGGTTTATTTTCTCTCTAACAGCGGAGTCATCATTTCCCGACGAATCAAGCAACTTGATAAAAGTCATCGATCAGCATACATCCTCGGGTATCTCGCGGTATCTAATTATTCAATTACGAAGTTATTTTTATCTTGCGGCATATGATAAATCAGTTGGTAAAGGCAATCAACACCTATGTTTTTTAAATTTAATTCGTCAGTTATTCGTCCCCGTATCTGTGTCCTCCCATTTATACGCTATTGAATACAGCGAGACTCGCATAAGTGAGATTAATACATTAGAAGTTAGTGTAGTTCCGTATTGTCGGCTAAGGAAGCTAAATTAATCTGATTAGAGGTAGGTAACTGGACGGTGTAGGTGAAGTAACCGATTCTCTATTCCAAGTGTGTCAATATATCAAGATATTGATAGCGTGAAGAAACGTACACGATCTATAATATCTAAAATGGCTATTCTTACTTCCGGAACTTATTCTACATCGGTGGTTCAAAGAAATTTTACACGGAAAAGTTTAACACTCTGAAGTGCTATAAATAAAAAATATCAGACAGAATTTTTATCAAAAACAGAAATAATGAATATGTCTATATAAAAGGACGAAACCGGTCGGACTGTTGTATTATTTTACGTTTAATGTTTTTTGTATATTATATTATTACGTGATTTGTACAGTTCGAGTTAACGTTATACGTTGTGAGATTTTATTTATAATTAACATATAACGGAAATATAACATTATGTAAGAGCATTTATGTTAGCTGAAACGAAGTATATTAAACCAAGATCGCTCCCCAACCATTGTCAGACAGACATGGAGCTAAATTTAAACGTTGATAACGCATTCGAGATGGTCGATAATTTAATTATATCGAATGGTACAACAGATGATTTAACCAATTGCAATAGTAACGAGGAGGCGGTTTTAAATTTACCACTAAACGAAAGAATAAAAATAATATTCGCACTAGTTGGCGTCGATGAGAACGCTAATATAAATAAAGTATGCCTCTTTCAAATGGCACACCAGTAATTATAACGAAGTTTTTGTTCAGTGAATTTCCTGTGATCAATGGGACCAAATATTAATAAGCGCCCTTACGATCGCGGAAATATCAAAGAAACATCATTTATCAAAAAATGTGGTCGAAATAAAAAAAAAAAAAACAAATCGGTCGTCATTATCGTCTAATATTCTTCTTCGTCCTTGGTCAGCGTATTGTTGAAACCCCTCTTCATTCCCTTCGGTCGCTTGTAACCTTTACGTTCCAACTTACTTAGTTCCCGTATAGGCGTTATAAAAAACGTAGATAATACACGCAAGATGATCTATGATTAGTACAATAAAGCGTGCGATTCGTATTAAAAGATTAAACAGAAATGTCCACGAAAATAGCGAAACAAAATATGTTTGTAGCACTTCTATAAACAGGCTTTGCCGTTTTATGTATTTTTGTGGAGTTTCATTAGACGCACGCGCCAATGTTTTCGCTACCTAAAATATGGACATAGCTCCGGTCAGTGGAAAGCAAGTGCTGGCGTGATACGGATTACAAGATCGTGTCGAAAAATCGCGTTTTCTACAATAAATCCCATAAATCGACGGATTTTTCTCACCGGCGAAAGAAGAAACAATTGGCTCCGGTTTTTAAAAAGCTTTGTCACATTTACAGAGTAAAATCTTTATTTCAAAAAAGTTAGTAATAGATCTACACCGTCAACTCATCACGAAGGCGAATTTCCTACAGTGACGAAAAATGGTACACACGAAGGCAATATCAACGGGCCCGCATATAAAAACTTATCTCGACAAAAATAATAGGCTTTTACATGAGACCAGAATCACAAGATCTTCCGATGAGGAGGAAAAATGGAACGAGAGAAGATTTGCGCTAATAAGAGGCCTGAAATTCCAAATTTTCCAGTAAAATATTATTTCAGACATAAAAAAATATCGTCGACTAACATCAAAAATCCGATATCGACGAGTATAAAAATACTACTACACATTATTACAGCGTTAATTTCCCTTCGATTACCACAACTGGAATAGTTATTACTAGGAAAGGGATTTCAAAATGAATAATAAGAACATCAAAGGGCAATAATGTAAACGTTAGATAATAGGTTATTACGCGTATTACTATTTTAGTTTATTTATTCTTCGGATTATTAATTTAATTAATTTATTAATATTGTTTTCTTTCATTTATTTTTAAAAAAAATTAAATGAACTGTAATTTTTCCATTTCGTTTTTAAAGTACTTTAACATGGCGGCATTCTTTCCAGTTTTTGCGGATAATAATGATTTTTATATTATTTCACGGGAGGAAAACAGATTAGTTTAATTAATTACAGTTGCTAAGGGTGGTGTTATGGTGTCGCCGCTGTATTAATATTCTAATACAATTCGATTTAGTCGCTTCCAATAGCAATAATAGATCCGGCGTGGCCTGTATTCGTGCAAAGATTCATTTCAATAGGCCTCCACTTTAATACTTTTTTTTATATTATATATATATGTATATAGCGCAATCGTTCGTGCTTCGTTCGTGCAGAAATATGCACAAACTTTCATCGTTTGTTTATATTCCTATCCTGCAATATTGAAGAAAAATAGTTGGCGGGTTTTTAATAAAAAGTGGCTAATGAAGTTGCTAGTTTATTAGTTCGTTGCTACATAATCGTTAAATACAAAAATCGAAACAAATATCATTTAGAAAGTTGTTGATTATTTACATTTTTTAAATATAATGTTTTGATTTTGTAAAATTTGAACACGATGTATTGTAAATGTTTAATTCAATTTTACAAAGTAAAAAATTTAAACACTAATGTTGGTGGTAGTCTTATTTTGTTAAGGAATTTATTTAGTTGGAATTACTTCAATTTTTCCTAAACAGTATCGAGTTTTTTTTCTTTTTTAGCAGCCCGAAAGAAAATTCACTTGGGCCATTTAGATTTTAAGGAGACAAATAAGGTCTATTACAAAAATACCAAACGAACTAGACAGCATAACTGGTAACCTATTTTTTGGTAAACTGCTTTTTCTATGGAGCGGGTAAATTTTTACAGAAAATAATACGTTTGTGGAAAATTAATAAATATTTTGGGAGGGATCAGAAAGTCCTTCAATCCATATACCAAACAGTAATAATAAAGTGGCCTACTCTACAGAGTAAACAAAGCCAAAATTATAGCAGATTATCTTTTTTTTGTTTTTTTTTGGGCTCGTCAACCGGGGACCTTTACCCAGAAACAATTAGAATAGGAAGGAGTCAATTATATCTTCATACGATATCAAATGTTGTTAGGAAAAAGGAACAAATAATAGGAACAATCTGTAGAGAGGGAAAAGTTAGGGCATAAGAGGCGCAATATGGAGCAAGAAGACCAAATCGCAGCAAACTGGAGTAGAAAGCAAACCACTCGGCAGAAAAAAATAAACACTTAATAAACACACGATTAGCATCACAAACACGCTCTTCGTTTGAGTGCACAATATGGGGAGGCAACCAACGAGAAACGAAAACGGGAGGAAGATAATAGACTATGACTTAAGAACGCAGATGAATAACGGAGACAACAACAGAACGACGAAGTGAAGCAAACAAAGAGAACCATAGGTTAACAGGAAGACTAGGTTGAACAGACAGATAAAAAAAAACAATTGTTAGAGAAAGAGGAAACGTATATACCCGATACCATAATTTGAGATGAAAACTTTTACACGGTGGAAAGAGATTGGCCGATGCGATTTTTTTAAAGAAGAAGTAAGAAGTGGCAGCGACCCGAACCAAGGAGTCCGCCGCTTCATTATCGAAGATGCCCGAATGACTAGGAACCTACAGTAAATATCAATATAAATGGAATGGAGGAAAGAAAGAACGTGGATAAGTGAGCGTATGCGGAGTATGATAAAATCACAACAATGATCAGGAAGGGGAGAATAAATTAAAGGGCGGATATAGAATCTTAGTAGAGTACAAAAAAAAAAAAAATGAAGGGTTAACTAAATATAAATATAGCCAAAGTATTAAGAACGCCATACATCAATATGCTACTAACAAATACAGCCTGAATACCAAAAACAGATTAACCCGGGTGCATTTGCAAAATGTGTCAGAATTTAAAAGAATACAAATTTAACGGGACATGACACCTAATAACTGTACAAATGCTTAAACACCTTTTTTTTTTTTTTTTTTTTTTTTTATTGGCCTGAACAAATACAGTTCATTTGGCCATAAACACCTTTCAAAAACAGCACTTGTAGCAAAAATCAGTACATTTAACTCATATCTGAGGCTAAGCTAACTATCCTATGCTGCGGAGAGTAGCTGTAACAATTAGCTAAGCCGGGAAAAGATGCTGCCCAAGTGCAAAATATCAGACCTATAAGCTTATACTGTTTAATCTAAGCAAAGTATTCGTAAAACCGATTTTAAAAAGAATGCGAAAGTTTAGTGACGAAAAATCTATCTTTACAGATAAACAATTCGGCCTTAGGCCTAAGTTAAATACCGTAATTCAACGGGCCAAAATATGTGACAAGATTACCGACAACTTCAATATTAACAAACACACGGGATTAATATCGCTAGACGTCGAAAAGGCATTTGATTACTACATGGTTAGACGGAATCATTTATAAACTAATCCAATATAATTACCCGACATACTTAATGTTATTAGTAAAATCTTACAAAACAGAAAATTTTATGTTAAGATAAACGTAGCTAAATCCTCAGAGAGAACAAGTACTATGGGAGTCCCCCAGGGAAGTATTCTAGGACCATGCCTATTTATTCTGTACTTAAATTAACACCCAATGTAGACCTACACCTTTATGCAGATGACACTGCGTTAATGGTATAGTTATATAGATTGAACACTATCAGTAACAGACTGACCTCAGTCAAAAAATTAAGGTTCTGAACAACTATGTAGAATGGGACAACAGCCTGCATTATCTAGGAATAACCCCGAATAAGAGGCTAACGTTTATAGCCCATTCACAGCAATCTATTATGAAAACAAATCAGAAAATCATCTCTATATAATTCCAATATTCAACAATAAGTCTGCACTAAGCATAAAAAACAAATTCTTAATATGCAGAAGCGTAATATTGCCTAAATTACTTTATGGGCCCCTTCGGTGTAGTCATATATTAGAAAAAGTAGTATACAAAAGTTACAAAGGTGCAGAACAAATGTTCCAGAATAATCTTAAATAAACCAAGATTCACAAGCACTAATGGATGCACGAAAGAATATATTTTTTTTTTTCATCCAAAGAATACAATTCGCTCGTGTCGAGGAAATTATCAATAAAAGGACAAATAAGTTTTTTGCAAACTGCAGCTTATCAAAAATTCCAATAGTAAATGAAACAGACCGACTATGACTACCCAAAAATAAGAACCCAATATAAAAACTGTAAGCATAGGCGAACAAAAGGTATACTCCTGTGACATCGGGTCTAAGGTACTAAATTAATTACAAGCAGTATGGATCACGGGAACATGTCGGAATCTACTAAATAGATGAATGTAAAGAATAAATATACGAATGCATATCGCTGTTTTCTTTTTCTCGTTTAAGATAAACAGTTTTTTTTGCTTTTTTTTTTTTTTTTTTTGCATTTTTTCCTGTTAAATATAGTCATAAGGATTTTATGTATAATTTAACCGCTATAAAATATCAGATAATGAATGTATTATATATATCCGGTAAGAAATAGTTGTTTTCGGTACGGATTAGTGATTCCCGGACATTTCCCCGAATACGAATTCCCGAATGGTTGTTTACCCGAATGGACAATTTAACGAATTTTATTTTCCCGAATGTAAATTTCCCGAACGGAATTGTAGAACGGACATTTTCCCGAATACAATTTCTCCCGAACGACTTTTCTAAAATTTTTGCTTCCTTATTTTCATCATTTCTATGGAACGTTAATGAAAGTGATGTCGGTCGTCGTTCATAGTGATCATCGTAAGTATCTCAAACGTTGAAATGGCTACTTTAGTGGGAACTAAGTTGTATGTGGAAGGGTACCTGTACGTCCGCTCAAGAAAGCAGAAAGAACGATTATACTGGGACTGCCAGAAGCTGCGAGGAAAGGAATGTACGGCACGCTGTGTTGATCCTCCGCCCGGGGAAGACGTTGTCCTTATTAGAGGATCTGCGGAATCATCGCAGGAACATCCGCCGAACTTAGAACAATGCTGGGCGGAGGCCGTGACCAATACATTCAAGCGAAAGACCGCGGCTCATCCGGAACAGCCACCAACCATGATGTTTTGTACGGAACTGGCTGCTGTGTCCGCCAAAGTTCTCAGCCAGCTTCCCCAACGAGAAGCGCTTAGTGAAGGTTGGCATAACTGCTTTCGTTTAGTAGTAGGCAAACACCACCGCGACCTGTACTCTGCTCTGACAGAACTACAAAAAGAACAAGCGGATACGGAAGTCGCTGTCGCCGAACTCAGCCTCGGTAGGAAAGTTAAAGCCAGCCCGAAACACAAATGGTTGGAACTCCATGCTCGTATAGGAGGTATTGTGGCTCAGTACAATGTAACGTATAAAGACAAAAATGACGAAGTAACGTATTTACGAACTTTAGCCCACATACTATTGTTTTATAAATAATTTCAATAAAAATGTCTAGGTAATGAATTGAATCGGGAAATTTTACATTCGGGAGAAAAAAATTGGGAAAATAAAATTCGTGAAATCGTCCATTCGGCAAAATGTCCGTTCGGGAATTCGGATTCGGAAAAATGTCCGGAAATGCGGATTAGTAATATCAATCTCGATTGTAAATTTCTTTCTATGTTTATTGTACGAGGGCTGTCCCAAAAGTAATGCACAGTTGACTCTAATGAACATTTAATATTTTATATAATTAAATGCGTGCAGGTTTTTTATTTTGTCATTTTTCCTGCAAATTAAATCCTGTTAAGTTAACTAATATTAAGTAAATTATTAACTGACATGCCCTTATCCGGTAAGAATCCTCTTTCGGTACGGATAATTATTTCTATAGAAATCTCTGTATTGTATTATATATCGAAGGTGCATAAATAAATGTTTTCTTTCTTTCTAATATAATTAACTTATCTAACATGGCTGATTTTGAAATATAATTATGTAAAATGCCACTAACTGTTAGCTGTAAGTTCAGATATTTATTATTTACGAGCAGTTGTTACTAATAACCAAAGGTTAACGATTTCATATACTACTACATGGGCGTCGCCAGCGGGACACAGGGGGGGCGGCTGCCCCCCCTGGAGCCTTGAAACTTTTTAATCAACTGGCTATAATGTGTATTCATAGGCGCGTAATCATGAATAATTAAACAGAAACCCACGAAAATTATGTTTTAATTAAGATTTTATTCTTGTTTAATACAATATTAAGCCTTTACAACTTATAAATTTTATTTTTTCTATAACTCATATCCTTTTTCTATCATCTCCCCTCCCCTGGCGACTGGCAAATCATCTTGCCCCCCCCCCCCCCCCCGACCAATCGGCTGGCGACGCCCTTGTACTACTATAGGGAATTATCATGGCCACTGTTATCGGGAGACACTAAATGCATGGCAGATCTATGATGACACAAAAGAAACAGTGATAAATGTAAATGATACAGAGCGAGTTAAAATTCAGATTGTAATATATTCAAAATAGTGCACACAACAGTATTGCTTTCAAAAATAGTGTTCTATGCGATTAGTAGATTTTTATATCGTCCACACAAATATTTGTTATAAAATTTTTGTTGTACTTCGGATTTTCTGTTTTTATTACAGTGATGAACAATTTCATTTTACTGATTATTTTGATTTATTTTATACGTTCTCCCTATATGCTTTCATTTTATATGCAAGATTATTTTTAATAACTATTTCTTGATATAATATTGTTGAATTATATAATTTATTAAGCTTTTATAAATAAATTGGTGTTACAATTACGTTCGGTTGTGCAAAACATAAAATAATCAACAGCTTTCCGAATGATATCTGTTTCGATTTTTGTATTAAACGATTATTTAGAAATGAATACAGCAGCAAACTTCATTAACCACTTTTTATTAATAAGCCCCCGACTATTTTTCTTCAATATTGTGCGATAGGAATATGCACGAATGATGAAACTTTGTGTACATTTCTGCACAAATGATTGTGCTGTATACACGAAAAAAAAAATATATATATTAAAGTGGGGGGCTGTTGAAATGGATTTTTCGTGTAAGCTTTTAATAAGTTTCCTATTTTTCCGGTACCAGCGAGTGTGTAGTTGAAATTTTTCGGCAAATGAAACAGACGCGGCTTCTCTGGGCCTCTCGAACAGATAAAAATGCGAAAGATAACTTATTCATTGTACTTTTCCTTCTTCGAAGATCGTCTGGTTTCTGAGTAATTACGGTAATGCTTTCCGAATTCGCACTTAATGTAAATAAATCAACTCTACCTAATTATCTATGAAACAATTAGAAATATATCTTTTTGTAATTATTTCGTAAATCATATAAAACACAGCAACCGCACACTTTTGGAAATATTAGAGACGAATTCGAATTTTTGTTTGCTTCGCGCCCGTTCGGTTTCCATGGTAATAATACTGATTATACTTTTTTGGATAATTTTTATCCAGTTAAATTTTTTTAAAAGGAGTATAAAAGATGTTTTTTTTTTTTTAGCAATTAAAAAGACGAATTATTTTTAACGATCGGCGAGCATTTAGAGATTCGTTTATTGTTTCGATAAAAAGTTTAATTTGCCGGATGTCTTTTAATATTGTCAGTTTGTTTTTAAACATGGATATATTTTTGTTTTTGTTGTTGTTGTTTTTCGAAAAAAAAAGTGCGTGGGAAAAAAATACATGGCTATGACGTCATAAGTATTGCTTTAAATTATATCGAAATTTTTAGCATAATTAAGAGATGTTTTTTTTTTTTTTTTTAAATTACCGTAGAGCGATAAAAGCGAGTGGTAACAGTATACAAGTCGGTTTGTCTGTAAGTGCGTCGTCGCCCGGAAATGCAAAAGTGGAACTTTGTGTACCATATTTATAGCTGAAGCTGCCGTACCGGTAGATGTGGCAGCTGTGTACACATTGAATATGCGTTTTTATGTTCTTGTGAAAAACGAGATTGTATGTTTCCCTCAATAGAGCTTCTTAGTAAACGTTCCACCAGAACCAGCCGGAACACAGAAATATTTGAAACTATTTCTGTAAACGTACAATTTATAACTGCTAATATGAGAGTGGCATTCGTTACAATCTTGGGAACTCATTGCATTCTTTTGTCGTGCAATATTAGACATCTTACGTAGCGGAGGTATACGGTGTAATATTTTGAATATGGAAAATTACAATCGTTAAAAAACATATTCGTGATCCAAAACGCTTCTGCGAATAACGCATGAAATTCGAAAATGTTTTAAGTTGTTTATTGTTTCTCGAAACTGGAGCTATTTTTTGCGCCTTTTTTCCCTCATTAAATGAATCATTTTCGCCGAGTCTGAAATTTGACTTTTTCTAACGCCGAAGCGGCGGTGATGATAAACATTTTTCTACTCATCGTAAAAATGGATCCGCTGTTATTATTGAAAAAGTTGTTTAGCGGAAAAATCGAAGGCAAATCGTAAAGGAAAAATGTAGTTTTTTAATGTTTAAACCGGCGTCATTGTATCTAATACCCGACGGTTTTTAAAACCCTAATAATTTTAAAACATAATACGCGCGTTATTTGCCGCTCAAAGTAGCTGCGGTCGTTGACCTCTTTTAGAGTATTAGTTATTCTATTTAGTGTCACTGCGGCTACGGCGGACTTTTCACGTTTGAGAAGAGCGCGCAGGTAAACTATACCCGGCCACAATCGTAACATTTATATATACAACGTGTTTATTGTTTTTTTTTTATTGTTTAATGATAAATTGCATATCCTTTTACACAGTTTTACGAACGATGTTATACTGAAATAGTCGACTTCTAGCCTTGTTTGAACAAGCTTGTACCAGTGACAGTGAACAGTTTTGTTCAGACGACGAGTGAGGAAGAGTATGGATAACTTACCGAAAGGCTTACGTATTCACGAACAAGTTGGGATAACTGTGACCTACCCTCCGAATGAAAGTTGGAAAACATATACGAGATATAAAGACTGTCCTCCTGGGAAAGACAAAAAAAAACAAGGCATAATTGCAATAAATGTAACAAGCCTATTTCTATGCAACACATTATCCCAGTATGATAAAATGTCGTTGATGCCGATAGCAATTAACTTGGTATATAAGTAATAAATAAGCTTTATTTTATATAATTCATAATTTGATGTTAACGTGTTAAAAACAACAATTATATGTTTTGTACCTAAATTGTTATTATTTTTGTTTTTGGGTATATATATATTATAAGTTATGTTCCAAACAAATTGATCTCAGGAGAAAAATGTTTATTTCAATTCTTGATGATTATATGCTCATTTTATAATAAATAAATGTTTAATTTTCATAAATAATGTATATAATTACCTATTTCCCTAATATAGAAAACTAATATTAACATAAGATTAATTCAGTGTACAATAATGTACATGGGTATTAGATACCCGGCCACAACGGCCGTGTTCTGTTTGGCCGCCACGATGACGCCGGGTTAATGGACCGCGAATTTTATACAATTAGAAAAGGACTCTTTATATGTGTTTCGATCTGGTAGAATATCCGGCTGTTGCACATCTAAAATATACAGAATTTTCACTATTTGGTAAACTAGAAGAAAAAAAACAAAAAAAATGGACTTTATAATTTATTATTTAGTGAAGTATATTGAAACACCTGCTTTAACTTTTTTCAAGTGATTTTCTCTTATCGAAAATATCTTTTGGTTATTTTTACTCTTCTCCTGATTTTACCCAAAGACGACAAAATTCTCGACTTATTTTCGGTTTCCCGGTTAGTTAGCCACCTTAATTTTGTATTTTTCCGGAACATTGATGAAGTCTGTTTTGATTCATCCACTTTGGGAATCACTGGTCGAGGAAAGAAGAATATATGTGATCGTGACAGTGAGCGAGACGTTAACCGGCATCGGTTGTATTGCCTTTAGGTACACTATTGAAACTTGCACTACCGCGTTATCGAGTCAGGAAGCAGTAGGAAAAAAGGATTACAAAAAACAATATGGTCGGAAAATTAAATAACCAGACAGAAGTTGTAATTGTATAATATTGTTATAGAAACAACACCGACAGTTTCGTGGTACAAACTATATCATCATGCTGTAGTAACGAAAATTGTAACGTTTACTGTTAGGTATTCAAAGGGATGCCAATCACGAGATCTTTTAGAATTTGTGGATTTTAATTTATTTTATTCTCTTACTTTATTTTGTGAAATTGAAATTATGATTTATTTTAAAATTTATATTTTTGACTAATTTCCAACAGCTATTTTTCGTAAACGACCGACCGCTGCAAACTACAATTATTATAATATGTATATTATAGCGCAGACAATGATTATAACGTAAAAATAAAATGCTACTTATCACTGTTGTATCCGATGGCTGCAGGTATTGGAATGCGCGTTGCCGTTGCGGGGTCCAGCACCTCGCTGGTGAAAAGGATACTTTTCATATTTTTAGTTCAAATGACGCGATCAACGCGAACGATAAACTACTCGCCGGACTTTTAATTAACCGGTATCCGACAATAAATTCGGGAAAGCGTTGACTTACACTAGAGCGAACAATTACCGAGCAAAACAAAAACCAGCGACTTGCCACGAACGGCCAAACTACTTTTTCGATCGGAGACAGGAACTGCCTCAAGATGAGACTTTCCTTGACCGAAGGTAAAAATGCGACTAACTCTCCATCACAAAAATCTTCCTTAGATTTTTTACCATTTCTTTTTCCTTTCCGTCTCCGGTGACCGCCGACCTTTATCGAATCAGGTACACGCTTCTTCTTGCTTTGGTCTACGATCGGCTACCCCGACCGGGACTACAGGATAACACACATTTATACTCGCACTACTTTTTTTTCCAAATTATTCTTAATTTTATTTTTTATATAACGTAATGTACACATTGCAACATTGCACCATGACGATGTAGCTCCTACTGCGAAACATGTCGGCGTTGTTTTTATAAAAATAATAATATTATATAATTTCTGTGTAGTTTTACTTTAGCTTGATTAACATACGTAATACAGAAATGGATAATAGCGTGTACTTAATATCTTCAATGAAGCGTTGTGCTCGACTTTCATTACTCATCTTTATATGTTTTTTTCTTTTTTTTTTTTTTTTTGGAATCGTCAGCCGAGCGCATTACCCAGCGTTAGATTATGTATTAGTGAGAGAGAAGGAGAAACAAATTAGAATTGAATACTACTAGAGCTAGAAGAAATGAAAGATGCTATAATAGGATTGATGTGAAAGAATAAACAAAGCACTATACGGTGTAGGAAAACTAAGATTCAGGAGTCGTCTGTAAAAGTGGTGAGAGCGTTCTATACAGACGCGCATTTGAAGATGTGATTTGTATCGCAGAGTAAATCAGTTATCACCCGGATGGAAAGAACAAAAAGGAGAAGATAGAAAAAGGAAAAGAGGATGCGGGAAGCTGATTAAGGTCAAGGTGAAGCCCGCAGATAGAAAAGATAAGAAAGCGCGAAAGATGAGGTAAATCGTAGTACCAAGGATAAGGAGGAGGGTAAGTAAAGGAAGTCCCATACCCTTGACAGGGTGTCGGGGGTTGTGGCGTTAAGCTTTTCATAATGGTACTTAAGGATCTAATGGATTTAAGGAGAATACTGGGGCCAGTTCCTTCCTCTTTTTGGATTATCCGCCTTTACTTTCCCAGATTTCTCTGGTATAACCAATATTCGATTTCAGATTAGGTATAAACCTGGAAGCGGCTTGGGTCCGGGAACGAGACAAGAGGACCGAGGCTACCTGTGTAAATATCTTTATAAATTTATTTACCTTCAACAAAATCTAAATGTTTCATGATTTTTTTTGATCTAAAAAAAATTATTTTTTATTTCACTTCTTAACTTTTAACCGTAAACAACTCGAATTCTGTCGGGCATATTTTTGTATTCGATTCTTGCCACTGAATTTTCTTTTTTCTTTTATTTAATTACCTTCTTATAAATAAAAGCATTTATTTAAGTTTTTTTTTTTTTTTTTATTATTTATTTAAGTGTAAATATCGTTAAATCCGCCGATACGGTTAGAATTTTTTTGCAGGGGGGGGGAATGATCGGAATAAAACTATTCAGGAACGATAGGGGTGGGCTGGAAAATTTGATTGCCGATATGTTCAGGTTATTCGTTCGGAATTATTCAATGTAAATAAATAATGAAATACGATTAAAATTGTAATGTTTATAAATTTCGGAAGGGCGGGAGATCGCGAATAAATTTTACGATTAAGGGGATTTCTTCGCGCATTCGTTCTCGAACGTTACTTGTGTTTTTATTAAAGTGCGAATTAATGTTTATTTTTCGGTACGCGCTTAGTATTTCATCATGAGGGAGATGTACGTGCACATTAACTTTGCTTCTTTTTTTTGCATGAGCGGTTATTTACGTTAACGTAATTCTTTCCCCTTAAGTAGCCATTTAACGCCGGTTGGTCATAATTTTAATTAAATTGTTTTTTACAAAGTGTTTATTGTTTGCTTCTTTTTTTTTTTTTTTTTATTTATTTTGGCCCCATAAATTGAATATTGCGGGAAATGATGAGTATTTAATAACTGATTACTCGACTTTCTTATCGGCTGATAAGCTTTGTTAACTGTTCCACATTTTATGCAATCGCTCTACAGATAAGAATCCCTTCTTCGATTTGCTTCAGCTTGCGGATTTGTTCAGTATGAGAAAATTTGTCCAATACAAACGGTGAGAAAATTAACACGAGAAATACTCAGCTTTAAAACGATTTTGGTATTTACAAAGAAAATTCTGATGATACAATATGCCGAGAAGATTATGCGAAATAAGTACTAAAACAAAACGGTTAATTTTATGCGGGTAAAATTCATATTACTGTCACGTGTAAAATCATCAATTCCCCATTTCTAAAGTAAAGCGGTTTATAGAAACTTTTGTTAGCAAGTAGCTCAAGAATTTTAGAAACGTGGAGAAAGGAAAGTTGTATTTTCAAATCCGTTCAAGGTTAGAAAATGGGAAAATTCGAGGATAGCAATAAGAGAAGTAGAAAAAAAATAATATGTAAGAAACGCTTATACGGAAATTGGGAATATCGAGTTTTAATAGAGCGGAATAAAAGGACTCGAAAAGGCTGAACATTAAAATATAATATGATCGGCGTCTTAAAGAAAATTTGCGAAAGACTAAAGAGAACAGAAAAGATAATGAGAAGCGAGAAAATAATATAGGAAAGAAGACTGTGTTTTCAGAATTGTGGAACATTTTAGAGAAGGGAAGTACCTAGAAAACTTTGAATAGGGAGCACGAGATTGTTGAATAGAGAAATCAGCTATAGTGTCATAAAGTTAAGTACCATACCCTTTTAGCAGGGCATCGGAGATTGTGAAATTAAGCTTTTCATAATGTACTTGAGGATCTAATGGATCCGATGAAAATACTAGGGCCAGTTCCTTTTTGGATTATCCGCCTTTACTTTCCACCGGATAATTCTCTGGTACAACTAATATGCAATTTCAGATTAGGTACAAACCTAGGAGCGATTCGGATCCGGAACGAGACAAATTTGAAAATAAAGAAGAATCGGAGTTAAACCATATTCTGGAATAAGTTTTGCACCGCTGTCGACTTACTTGTTTAATGAATCGGTAATTATTTCCTGAAGGGCTTAGATCGTGTAACATAACTTCAGTCTATAAAAATGAGCATTTTTTTTTTTTTCACGTCAGCAAAGAGGACCTTTCACCATCAGCAACAGAAAAGGAGAGGAATAATTAAATGCTGATTCGGTCAGAAATAGCCATAATGAAGGAATCGAGCACTGGGAGAATGGACTGAGAGGGGAGAGACAGGATGTAGAAAGCGCAATAACAAATTAGAATAAAAAATAACACGCTCAGATGAAGGACATTCTCGAAGAAGATATGGCTAAGATTACAGACAGTTTCATGATTCGGATGAAAATGATAGTTGGAAGAGGGAGTTAAATGAAAACGAAAACACGCGAGGAAGGTAATTTGATTAAGCCGTAAACGAATACTGGAGATCCCAACAGAATTTCGTGAGTAGGAAAGTCAAAAAAAAAAGCTAAGAGCGGGATTTTTTATTTTTTCCCCAGCAAATGCTGTTACGTATGGTATGTGTATATCGTGTGCCGTTGACTGAATTTTGTTTTATCGTTTACGCCTGAAAAAATTATATATTTTCTTCCGGGTTCAATTTGATGCAAATTAACGTTGAAAATTCATTTGCTTATGTCGTGAGCGATCATAAATTAAATAATGAATTTTCCATAAAACTTTTAGCTTTTGTATGCGACGAGAATCACTTATTCACACATTAAGGCTGAATGGTGATAATTATTTTTCGTTTTCCCGCGCAAATTACATTTATATAAGAATTTTTCGTTTCCTATTTATTGGGTTCCACATTTTATACATCGGAATAGTTGTTAAAATAAATTTTAAGTAAATAAATTCCGCTTATTAACAAACAAAAATAAGTATAAATTTTCTACTAATAAATTAAAATAAATACCTTTACTATAGAGAAACACGTTTTTTCGGTCATAACCCATCATCATCCACAAAGTTTATTTAAATAGAGCTGCGTATTTTTACTTCTTTTAGAGTGTAAACTGTGTTGCTAGCTGATGATCGTCTATCCTCGAAACAACGTGTTTCTCTAAAATTGAGGTATTTATTTTAATTTATTTAAATATGAATTTATACTTATTTTCGTTTGTTAATAAGGGACATTTATTTATTTTACATTTATAAATTCGCGATAGCCCAGTTGCTAGAGTACTTGACTTTTGTTACGGAGGTCACGCGTTCGATCCCGGGCGACGGCAGAACTTATTACAAAGAATTAAATTAAATTAAATATTCGCTAATAATAACGTGGAAGGCAATGGAAAACCACCACGTACAACATCATATGCATGCTAGGTCAGTACACAGCAGACACACTCACGGGACTGAACTTGTATATGCCGATATAAATCAAACGATTACTATCAGTTCCGAATGTAGTCTTGCGTGTATACACACCTGTGTTGCATATAATAATTGCCTGGTACACAACCTATATCTGTAGAGTTAAAATGTACGAACAGGTCGACCACCAACCGAATGGTTGAGGAGATAATGATGATGATGAAATATTAACAAGCAGGTTATGGATTTATCTAGAGTTGTTGAAATATTCAAGAAAAAACATATTCTTCGCAACTGAAAACATCGAGGAAAAATTTATCGTTTTATCATAATACCGTCGTCCAGGTGGAAATTGCAAAGCGTTCGTAGAGAATGAACTAAAATTTTGTAACGCAGTTCTAGGGCATTAGAAGAAATAAGGTTTACAACTTTAACCGTAAAAAAAAACGGGAGAGTTTAATGGCTTCAATTGAAGATAATATTATAGATTATATATATATATATATATACTAGCTGACCCGGCGAACTTCGTACCGCCTTAGAAAGTAAATGTTGTGATAATTTATTAGCTGAATTAAATTCATTTTTTTATTAAGATAAAATTAATACTCAAAATGAATTAAATTCAATAAATGTACAAAAATCAAAATGCAAAGTATTTTAATCACATTAACGTGGCATAATAACAAAGATCAGTGTAACGCGATAAGATGGTTCACAAAAGACAAAATTATTCAATTATACAATAGCTCGGAAACAGTTTCACTTATCAGAATGGATCATAAATTACAATTAAATTTCTACCTATGACAATTTACAACTTTAAGCTGAGCGGTTAGTTTGGACGGCAAGTAGCTGCCTAGAATACATAATATGGAATTTAGAACGACCTGAAAAATTTCCTTTAAAAAATTCATAACTCACTACAAGATAACCCTTTAAAAGCGAAATTCAAAATATAAAACAAAACACAGAAGCCCTTTCATAAAATCTAAAAATTAAGGTTAAATAATTATGTAAACTCCCTTTGGGGTCAAAAGCAGCAAAAAAAAATGAAATTTCGTAATAAAATTCGTTTTAAATGTCTTATTTTGCTATTCGGGGTGGAGACAAATACAACAAATCAAAAATCATAAAAATCGGTCCAGCCGTTCTTGAGTTATAAGTGGTGTAACTAACACGACTTTCTTTTATGTACATATATATATATATACACATATATACGGTTATTACGGACATAAGACGTGAAATTATGATACCTATTCGTGCTGATGGTGGAAGAGGATTTCGGGCGTGGATTTACCTCGAATGTTTACGAATTTAATGAAACAGCATGTACCGATAAATACTATTGGATACTGGATGGAAAAGTGAACAAAAAAAAATGAAATGAAAAAAAAATAGTACACATAAATAATACTTCAGTACCGAAGTGCTCCTTTCTTATCAGTAACGGATGTGTGGGTTAAAAACGAGTATTATAAAACTTTTATGCAACACAGAGTTACAAATGATTGTGTTCATAAATTATCCGTTTAAAATTGAAGAGAACCAATAAAATATGTAAGAAATACTTCCTAGCAATATCAAAATCTTTTAACACGATGAATGATTCAGTGGTTTCGTCGCTTTGGTATAAATATTATTGCTGCTCTTAAACCATTACAAAAATAACTGCGCTCTTTTAGGAGCACACCGACTTGCTGCCGTTGCTATTAATTTCCTTTGAAGATTTTATAATTCTGCCGCTGTGACTGTGATGTGTAACATATCGGAAAAAATCTGTAATTTTAACAATTAATTCTACCTAAAAAAAACTATTTTTTGATACCAGATCTAACAATTTAAACAGCTATAAAGAAGGAAACTTGCCGATCTTAGAATCTGAAGTAAGACACGCAATTAAATTGATACAACCCAAGAAGGCAACTGGACCGGATAAAGTTCCGGGAGACGTAATCCAATTTCTAAATGACGACAATATCAAGAAACTAACTGCACTCTTCAATCAGATATATAGCTCTGGAAAGATTCCGATTGACTGGCTCAAATCTTCATTTGTGCTGATACCAAGGAAACAATACCCAAAGAAATGTGGGGATTACCGGACTATCAGCCTTATAAGCCACTTACTAAAAACCTTTTTGAGGATTATTCATCAACGAATCCGATCTAAATGTGAGATCGATTTCTCAGTCACGCAATTTGGATTTCGCCCTTGTGTTGGAACTAGAGAAGCATTAACAGCAATGCACGTTTTATTGCAAAAAAGTAGAGAAATGAATAAAGATACATTTATTTGCTTTGTAGATTACGAAATGGCATTTGACAACGTTCAACATGATAAATTAATTGAAATACTCGAAGGTACTGGAATTGATAAAAATGATATACAAATCATTAAGAATTTATATTGGAATCAGGAAGCGGATTTAATATTAGGTCCATACTAAGATAGGGTAAAAATCGAAGTCCGACGGGGTGTCAGGCAAGTCTGCATTCTTTCTCCATTATTATTCAATCTCTATGCTGAACAAATTTTCAAGAAGTCTATTTAGATTTACCATAGGGGATAAATGGAAAAGTAATTAATAACATTCGTTATGCTGATGATGCTGCTATTTTGGTGGATGACATTTAAGATCTCCAATATCTTATTAACAAACTCAATCTAGTTGGGCAGACGTACAACCTGAACATCAGTGTCAAGAAAACAAAATGGATGCTGCTTAGCAAGAAACAGTTTAGTCAGGCTACAATCACTGTTGATAATGAAATTGTTGATAGAGTTGACAAGTTCAAATACCTGGGATGTTACATCACAGAAAACCTAGATTTGGATATCGAAATAAAAATAAGATGTAACTATGCTAGGGGACAGCCTTCAATAACATGAAAAATTTACTCTGCGATAGATCTTTATGCCGAAGTGTAAGACACAGTACATTGTGCAATCTTACATTTTTCCAATTTTGTTGTACGGTATAGACTAAGCGACGCTTAATAAAATACAAATTGAGCGACTAGAAGCAGTGGAGATGTGGCTACATAGCAAAATGTTAAAGATTTCGTGGATAACCAAAACATCCAATAAAAGAGTACTAGAAACGGCAAAGACCGAAAGAATGCTGGTTAAATGGATAATAGATAGAAAAGTTAAATATTTTGGCCACATCATAAGAGGACAAAAATTTGAGATCCTACAGCTTATTATCCAGGGGAAAATAGAGGGAAAAAGAAGTGCAGAAAGACGGAGAATAGACTGGATACAAAAAATTAAGAACTGGACTGACATCAGCTCAATCCATGATCTCATCCAAGGAGCAAGAGAACGCAAGTTTTAGCTGCCATCTGATCGCTAACGCTCTGGGAAGAGTACGGCACATCAAGAAGAAGAAGTTAATATTTTAATTATATACAATTATATAGAGAACGTTAGCTCCAATTAAAGCAAAAAAAAAAAAAAAAAAAACAAAATAAAAACAAAAAATGAGCAATTTTTATTCGGACCGTCTCGTTAAATAATAGGCTGTTTTTTCAATCGGATGATGTGAATATTGCTGCAAGACTGTCGTTTTTTTACTAATTCACGGGCTGATTGTTAAATCTCTAAATTAGACGTTAAGAACAGATTAAATCGAGAAAAAATTTACAAGTATTTTCCCTCCATCTTGTAAACGAAAGTACCGGACCACGTTTTTTGCAACAAAAAAACTTGAGCGTAACACGAATTTTTATAAATGGATACATCGAATTCGGGCGAAATTGTAACTGCCTAGCAAAAATTAAATGATTGCGCAGTGTAGCAGAATTATAAATTTTGTCACTTCAATTAGTTTATACCACATATTTTATTTCGGCCAGCAAATTACGTATTTAACGAAATTCTTTACCATCAATAACGGTTTAATATTTAGAAATTTTCGCGGATAATGGTGTCCAATTCATTTAACATTAGGAATGTATGCCATTAAAATTATAATTGACTAATTTGTGCGTATAAAAATTGTATCGAATTAACGCGAAATTACATTGGCTCGTTGCAATTGCCTAACAAAACTTATTACGTGCTGTGTCTTTTTATCGATTCCAAAAAGAAGGAGATTTTGCGTTCGTCGCGTATGTTTTTTCTTATTTAAGGTTTGTTCGCGCATAACTCATATTCGTATGAACCGATTTTAATGATTCTTTGTCCATTAGGAAGAGTACCATTCAACTTAGACACCATATGAGTAATGATGAAAATCGGTGAACACAAATTGCTATTTCGTCAGAAAACGTAAAAAAACGTGGTCCCTTTGGATAAATATTTTTTTCTTATTTTTTTTATTACTATAGCAGCTTCGTTCGACTTAAAATACTATTAATTTGCAAAATTACCAAGAAAATGTAGCTTTGTTACCGGTTTCCAAAAAAAAAAAAATGTTTGCACATAACTTAAATTTATTATTATTATTGTTATTATTATTATTATTGTTGTTTTATTATTATTATTATTATTATTATTATTATTATTATTATTATTATTATTATTAAATTAAATTTATGTACCCTGTGCAGAAACTATGGCTAGTGGCACGGGAGGAGAAGAAGGTTTAGATTAGTGAGTTGACTTACATTTATATGGACCGATTTTACTGATTCTTTGCCTACTAGAAATTATATCGCTCAGACCATGCGAGTTTTGATGAAAATCAGAAAATATAAACTGTGTGTATTTGTCAAAAAACGTGATGACCTCTTTAGATAATTTTTTTTTCTTCATATTTTTCATTGGTGTAACAGAGGTGATTGATATAAAATACTCTTAATTCGCCAAATTACCATAAAAATGTACCTTTTGATGTTTTTATCGGTAAAAATTCATTTTAAAATAAAGAAATCGATTTTTTTTTTTTTTTTTTTTTTAAGCATAAAATACGGAGAATAATGTGACAAAAAAGTAGATTTTTAGCGAGACAAAAAATCAAGTATATTCTAATAATTGTAAAATAAAATGTTTTTTTAAAAAAAAAAAAAATACCGTCTTCAAGATTTATTATAAAAATTTAATAAAAACGCATGACGAAAAAGTAAAAAATAATTATTTCCGATAAGAAAATATATTTCAGAGTGATGTACCTTAAGCGGCGATATTCCCTCCATTTGTAAATACTTCAAGATTACAATCAACAATATTTTAACCTATATGGAAAAACATCTTCTACAGTTGGACGAAAACAAGACTAATTATTATTAATCATTCACAGGAAACGTAAAAGGGACTAGTACAATTCGCTACATCTCTCTATACCGAACTTTAAAATTAATATCGTCGAATCACTGAAATATCTTGGTATTACATTAGACTGTCGCTACAGTTTTAATCAACATTTCGAAAATTTGTCCAGTAAAGCTACAACGGTTCTAAATAAATTGCCCTCCATGTCTGGACGCACGTATGGGATGAACACTAAACACCGTTTAATAATTCGTTAATATGCTAGTTGTTCCATTATTCTCACGTACACTGCGTATTTATGTTTGAAGAGGCTTTAAAGCGTAAAAGCATTCAGGAAGTACTAGTTAAATCCCAAAGGAAATTTCTTTTGTTTATTCTCCGTGCGCATAGAACTACTTCCCCGGTGATGGGTTGCGAACAATAGCAGGACAATCGTCACTGTATTCCGAACTGGAACATAAAATTTTGTATTTCAAAGGGTTAAATAATCTCAATTTTGGAGTTGGATCTAAACAATAGAGATTTATTGAAATGCAAAATAGCTGGGGAACAATAGCTCAACTGGAAGATTAACATTTAGTTTCGTCTCCGAGGTTAAAACCAATCCAATCAAAATTAATAATATTAATACGTATGTGACGCAATTTCTTACTGGACATGGTAGATTCCAAAGTTATCTGCACCGTTTCTATCTAGCAGACACCGATTTGTGTTCCTGCGGAGATGCTCCTGAAACTGTCACCCATATATCGTTAATGAGTGCGCCAAATGGAAATTCTTGTTTAAAGACGTAAATTGTTTTCCATTAAACAACGATAATTTATCAAAATTCCTGCACGCGCGGCGAATTTTATCATGGCTTCCAAATATTCGGACGTTGAAGATTTTTCATTTAATGTATAATTTTATTTTAATTTTTATATCGGTTAATTTTTGTCTTTTTCATTTTCTTTTTATTGTTTCCAATCCATGAGGTGTTCATTCAACTAAGATACTCATGGCTATGTTTCAATTACTATGTATTTATGTTATTATTCACCAAATAAATAAATAAATAAAAAAAAAAAAAAAAAAAAAAAAAAAAAGCGGTGATATTATTATCGTAATTCTCATACAACAATAATACCTTAATTAGAGTAGGATTCATATTACATATTATAATAATAATAAAAAACTGCATTAAATATTCATTACATTAGTTCTAGATATTTTGTATAATGAATTTAGATAATTGTGATTAAAAATAAGGCGCGGTGATTTTTATATTTTAATTCGTATTTTACGATCGATTACGTTTGATTACAATTTATATTTTATCGCGTTCAGTCTTTTCAGAAGAAATAATTCGTAGGACGTTGAAAATAGAACTTGAATTTATTTAAATTTCTTTTCCATCTTTAAACGGAAATCATTTTTAGGCAAGAAAAAAAACTAAATAAGAAAACGGGCCGCGAATAATGAACGTCTTGCTGTATTCACTTATTATACATCTATTTAAACGTTCCGTTGTTAAACGTGCGTATTTAATAATAGTAGAATCTAAAATTTCCCGTTTAATAATTTTTACTGTATCTTCGCTGTTTTGATGGAAGCTTCATTTCTTTTTTTTTTTGTTTTTCAATTGTAGTTCTCGAATGGCGGGCGTTATTTTTTAAATTTACTTTTATTAACCTTTCACAGTCCATTGTTAAACCAATTAACATCAGCGAGAGTGCGAGCTAACCGGTTCAGGCGCGCTACTTATAGTGCTCTAGTTGACGCTTTTAAATAACGTCGCCGTTCATATGTTAAATTTTGTGTCATTCTTCTATTCTCTTACTTATTATCGAGCATTTTGAAACGGAATTTACATTTTAGAAAGAAATTAAAATTTGACAAAACCCGAAGTAGTTTACAATTAAAAAATGTTCAGAATTTTTCTAACAACTCGGTACTCTTAAAAGCGCAATGTCGATTTAGCGTACGGCATACGTTTTAGAATTGATAAGCGATCTATTTTAGGGGCATTGTCAATTATTAATGTTTGCGAAATTCGAAATTTCTTCTGTCAAAATTTTCGTTTATAATAACCTGCAACGTTTTTTTACAATCTCCTTCAGCGATTTGATCAGACCGTTGAGATTCTCTTCTGGCAATCCGGTTTATAGTCCAGCGCCTTCTTTTTCTTCGGTACATTTTTTCACTATTCCTTTCGGAAAAGTAACAATTTTTATTTTCATCAGCAGCACCACACGTGGTCAAGAGTCTTTGTATTATAGAAACCGAAATAAAAGCGTTGACAGCTTATGTGAATAGTCGTGGAATGTGACACTCATCTCGAAGTGTTTACATCGCGTAGTGAATTGACCTGTGCAAGAATATATGACGTTTCCGGGCTTTTTTTGTTTTTTATTTTGGACGCGTCAATTACTGATATTAACCCGGCAAAAGTGAAATTTTTTGTACGTTACAATGTGCGGCAGCTAGATTCGAACCCAGTTCTACCCGAGCGACACATGTCTAACCAACTAGGCTGTCGTGGTTGCTCGATTTTCGAATTTAATATGTATAACAACAAATTAATTTCCGTAAAAACTGACGTAATAGATTCATTCAATTCTCGATTTAGTGGTGAGTTAAGTTATAATTTATTTAATTGTATACTTTCATCAAGGAAATTAACGTAATTATAAATGATATATGTGGCAGAATAGATGGACCCAATGATTTGCGTGGTAAAACAACTTTTAGGTTCTTCTATAGCGCAGAAAATAGATTTAACGTCAAAGATGAGTTGGATGTAAATTTCTATACTAGTCAAGTATTGTCTGGACATGATAATTTCGGATCGTATTTGAAACGTTTAAGCACAAGACCATTAGACACATTTGTTTATTTTGCAACTCCTGCATCGATTTGCTTGAACATTTTCTATTCGAGTGTTCTTTTATTGCAGGTATTTGCAAAATTAGTAATTTCAATGGTTCGGTTATTAATGATCAATTCGTTATTAATAACTACATAGGATTAAAAATATCTATAATGTTAAGTCTTTTAATCGGTATGTAAATATCGCTATGCGTATGCGTAATAATTTAATTTAATTTTTTTTTTTTTTTTTTGGGTTTGGCCAACCAAGGGCAGCCTTCCCCGGGACAACTGGACTATACCAGAGATAAAATTTTAATCCGGTCAGAGCGATCAGCTCCCCTTTTCCTGATCACTCTTCCGATTTCATCATTCTTCGCATACGCTGTCATGTCCATTTTCTTTCTTCTCACTACTCCATCCGTGTTGATTTGCTGTGGGTCCAAGCCATACGGGTATTAAAGATAATGAAATGAATGATTTTTTGGCTCGAGTTGCTGCTTCCTCTCGTTCCTTTTCTTAAGAAAAGTACCATGCTCTAACTTGAACTCTCTATGTACTAAATTTCATCTCAAATTTTGGTCAGATATTTACCCCTCCTCCGTTCTTAACGATCAATTCTTTTATCTATCTGTCCTAATCTTCCTTCTAATATCCGATGTTCTTGGAGTTACTTTAACTTCCCCGTTCTGTTGTCATTTTTATGATTCGATTTTGGGCCGTTCAGCTCTCTCTTCCTCTTGTTTTCGCTATTCCCTTGTCTCCTCTCCGAATTAATTGTCCTCTCCACCCCAATGAAGCGGTGGTTTGCGACGCCAATCACATCTTTTTTGAATGTCCATTCCTTTCTGTTGAACGTTATATTCTATATTCTTGTCTGCTGAAACTCAACCTACTCTTTATTGTGTATCTTATATTTTATCCTTCCCCTCGCCACCATTATTTCATCCGTTAGTAGTTCCCTTATATTGCCCATATCTGACCGAATCAAAATTTAACTGACGGCTTTTTTCTTTCTTGTTGTTTCTGGGTGTAGGTCCTTAGCTGGCGTGCCCAAGGGGGAGGGCTTAAAAAAAAAAAAAATCCCGTCAGAGATCGATGAAAGAAAAGAGGCAAGAATAGGAACCACCTTTGAAGATGGAAAAAGCTAAGACTATAGGAAGCATTATATGGAGGAGTAAAATTCAGTTTTAATAGCTGAACGTACAGGATATTACGTTCGGAGGAAAGACTTGAATATTGAAACAGTACGTGGTCAGCATCGCAAACGGAAGAACAGTCGCCAGAGTGCAAAGGACAATAAGGGGACGGGAAAAGAGCAAAACGATACTGTGAGGATGGGAGCAAAGTATGATTGAACCGCAGATGGCAGACAGCAATAATGAAAAAACGTTTACGGGTAGTAGGAAAATAATAGAACCAAGAACAGGAAGGAGGTCTAAGCTGAATAGAAAGATAAAATGAGTTAGAATTGGAAAAGGAGAGAGGATATACATCCGACCGAAGTCTGGCATGCATTCTTTTAGAAAGGGGAAGTATGTTGTGACTAGAGAATCTTTTTAACAAAACGTGGACAGTGTAACGCTGAGCGTGCTAAAGAATCCACCGTATCGTTACCATTAATGCCCGCATGACTTGGAACCCAAAGAAGGTCGATGGAAATGGAATGGAAAAGGGCGAAATAATTAAATTTAATAAGTTTTAATTTGTGCTGCGACTGGGCTTTTGTATCGCGGTTAATTTAAAAAAAAAAAAAAAAAAAAAAAAAAAAGAAAGACACTCCATTTCCGGGCTTGGTTACGGCTATCCGCTACGGAACATCTTCACGCTTCAGATTTTATCGTGATACATTGTTATTACAAACATGGCTGAAGACTAATATTGATTTTTTATGAAACTTGACAACTTTTTTTTGATTTAAACATACAAGACAACATGTTTTTGCGGAAACGTTTATAGCAGAAGTTTTTTAAAAAATTTCAAACATTTTCAGTAATATTTGTTCCCGATTTCCGAAAGTGAGGTAAAAAATTTGTTTACGAATTTAATTATCCTTCTTCTTTCTTTTTTGTCTAACATATTGGCTGCCTGTTAATACAAGAAAAAAATTTCGCTCGGTAAACTATTAATACGCGAATTAAGTTATATAAAACGGATCAGAGAAAGTGCTACGAAGTAACCGATTTGGCTTATCGTCAAATAAGTACTTAAAATAGCCTCAGCAGGGTTAAACCTTACATCAAGTTGTCAACTTACACCTACACTAGTGACTGAGACCCAACCAGAACTGCAGATCAATTAAAGTAAAAATGAGTTTCATAAACACTTAACAATACAGCAATGTTCAAGTGATATGAGAATCATGTTCGTATACGGTTAAAGTACACTCGTGTTACACGAAATACTGTCGAATGTATTCGGAAGCCAGAAATATTATTACAAATTACCATCCGTATCATACTTTAATCGGTACCACGTTGTGCAAATGTAGGAAATGGATATATTTCAGCATAAAACAAATATACTTCACCCTTTTTTTCTTTTTTTTTTTTTTTTTTTGAAAAAAAGGGTATTTATTAGTTTTTACATACAAAAATTTCGTCAAGCTAAAACGCTTGTCGACGAATTATCCTATTGAACACTATACTATCTTAAATTAACTTTATACATAATCGTGTAATATTTACTAGTCTTAATCTATCTTTTTACTTATCAATAATTAATAATCTATTTCTATCTTCTATATTCAAAGTTTTTTTTTCTAGTTTTTTTGTTGCGCCTTGTCATTTTATTTTATGTTTATTATTATTTTTTTTTTTTTCTTCTTCTTGAAGTCATTCCTTTATTTTCCTTTTTCTTTCTCCATTTTTTCCTTCTCTATTATTTCTTTGGGTATTTTATTCAACATCGGAGTTATAACATATTTATCCGTTTGCTACCTAGTTTGATATTAGCCCCCTCCCTGAGGATAGAATTTCAAAATCAAAAATTGTAATTAAAGAAATTGCGCACTTTTTATACCGAATTGTGCTGATAGTTCAAAATTTTGCGCCGTACTATAACACGGAGTATCAACAAAGATTTAGTCATCGGGGCTAGCTTGATGATAGCCGCCTTAAAATTTGAATATTTTTGAAGAACGATTGTATTCGCACATAGCAATAGTTTCATGCTGGATTGTGTTGATAATTAAAAGAGATGTGCATTCAGGCGTTAAGATAAAAAGGATAAATTAGGTTACGAATATTTATTTTATAATTTATTTTTCGTAGTAAAAAAGTTTTTTTTGGGTGATAGTAACGTTTTATTTAAAGAAACAGAGATTTACGTAAAAAACATTGTAAAAAAACTTATCGCAAATGTGTGAAAAACACACTAAATGAAATAATCTATACATTAATTTAATTCTAACTAATTCATTCTTAATATTTGCATATGCTTCTTTCCTTTTTTATGGAATTTTGTTTAATTCCGTACTCTACTTAGTATTCATAATAATATTATATATACATATATACATGTGTGAGTGTGTATGTACTATTATATATTATATATATATACTACTATGTAATTTTGTTTTAAATGATGTGCGCCTATTTTGATAGCTGTATGTATTTAATTATAATTTTTACTCGTATTTTTTCATTTTTTTTTTTTTTTTTTTTTTTTTTTTTTTTTGGTTTATTCATCCGCATTTTTTAATTTCTTATCTTCACTTTTTTGTTACTTCGTATTTTATCGTTTATCGTTTCTCAACGTCGTAAAATCTAAGCTATTTGATATACATTATTTATATATCTGTGTTGTTCACTTGAATTCAGTTCAAATAATCTTTATTTGTTCGTTCAAAGCTCCTGCCGTTAGTAAACTGGTTATTTATCATCAGATTGTACGGTTATGCCGTGTTCAATAATTAAAAACAAAATGTCGAGGAGTACGAAAATTTTTTTGCTAATTAAAAATATATAATATCTTAAATTTGAACAGTTTTTTTTTTTTTTTTTTTTTTTTTTTTTTTTTGTGTGTAATCTACTCGTTGGCCATGTATAACTGCCAGGGTCATTACGGCACAACGAGTATCGGATTTATTACAATTTGTTTATTAAATTATTTCGGTTAAGGAAGATTAGCATTGTCTGAACCTGTTCTGGACGGTTATCTAAAAGAAGGTGTAGTGGTTCGTCCTTGATTATTGTTAAGTTTTGACATTGTTTCAGGATGTGTTCCACCGAAGGTAGCACTGCTGCATTACAGAATGGGCAGGAAATCGGTGGAGGGGCTCCTTGGAGGACATGGTTGTGAGATATCGATGTGTGTCCCAGTCTCAATCTATTAAGGGCAGAGAATTCTTTTTTGGACATTTGGATCGGTGGCCACCAAGGATCAACATTTGGTTTAATATTCCTTAGGAAAGTTGAATGTTGGGACCAGGATGAGATCCAATGTTCTTTCATATTTTTGTGGAAGAAGGGAGTGATTTCTATTTATCCTAAATATCTGTTTTGTGTAAATAATTCGACTGTTCAAATTTAAGAAGTTATATTTTTAATTAGCAAAAAAAAAATTCGTAGCAGAAAAAACCAAAAAATTGTATTTTTAAAAATTTATTTTAGAATGTTGTATGTTCTTATAAATCAGTTTCAGGATCATCTACAGAACTTGGCACCCATTTAGATCTCAATTCTTTTGTCAGCCAAGTCGATAACTACGAATATTTTTAATATTGAACTTGGCTCCTATTTTAACATATATGTTTTTGATAGGATATCATTAATTTTTGTAAAGAAATTATTATTATTATTCATTCAAATTCAAATTCAAATCGTTCATTCTACAAAATAGGCTTACAAACTTCGTGATTTCTAAGTCACCTTCATTTCAGTTGCTTCTCTCAGGTTTGCATTCAACTTATTGTTAGTTGAATCTGGTATAAGTATTAGAGCGATCGCACCAAAATCATAACAAAAGTCATTACGTATCATGTAAGAAAATAATTTAACGCGTAATAATCAGGTTTCAAGGAATAAAAATTAACTACAGTATTATTTAAAACGCCCATATGCGTTAAATATCTGGAAATATCAGCTAACAGAGCACTAACATGAAGACGTCCGCGCTCTTGTATTAAATATCTGCCAAACTATCATGAATTCCTGGATGTCAGTTTCTGCGATTCTTATATAACAGAGTTGGTATGACTGTGTCACTCCCCGCGAAATAAATTTTTTTTTTTTTCTTCTATGCATTGCATTACATTTAAGGATCCCGCCAAGCCATGCAACTTGTCAACAGGGTCCTACAAATTAACACATGTCTCTCTTCTTTATTAGTTAATATATACAATAAATACTATAACTAACGAACCCGAGACATACACAGTTATCGGCGCTTCTTATAATATATATATATATGAACTTTCATACCGATTCCCGTTCACACACTCAGCATATAATTTAAATAAAGATAATTTTCTCATTCCAGTCCGTGTACTCTCCCTTTTTCCGATCATTAATTTAGTTTTTTGTGATTTTATGTATTTTTTTAGTCTATACAATATTGGAATTGTTTTTCTAAGTTTTATACACACGTCGTTTATGTGGTTTCCCCGATTAAAATAGTTGTCTACTTTTAGCTCTAAATACTTATAACGTTTTACCGGCTCAATGATGTTGCACCCACAATAGCTTTTTCCTCGTTGTATGACAACAGCTAGTTGAGTGACATTTTACGTTGAGCTGGTAGTTTTGATAGTGATTGCTTAGCTTAATCCACGGTAATTTTGTTTTCTCTACGTTTATCTGTGGTCCTTTATCATGTAGCTACAGATTTAAGTTATTTAGGTCCTCTTTAAGTTGGTGTTCGGCGCTACTTATGGTTATTTCGAAATGATTACTGTACAATTATGTTTGATATGTCGTATACGAAAAAACTTGATCGTGTGTTGTGAGCAGGATGCGCCTGTTCGACTTGCAAATTATTAATACGGGGGGAAAAACGAAAAAAAGAAAACGGAAACAATAACAGATTCATTGAATTTATATCGAAAAATCTTTCAAATAAATAAAATAACTATGCAAAATTATAGAAACAAAATCTACAAAACATACGCGCAACATATAAATAAAACTATCAACAGAAATACGGTGTCGTTTCGTGACCTCTCTCCTTGCAAGTCTTAATAATCAAATTTTTTTCTTAAAATTGGCCGTTATTGGCAATATCTACCCCCTATTGCTCTATTCCGCGATAATTTGTAAAAAAAATTTTGATGGATTTTTAACATTTTTGAGTGAATTATTGAAAAACGGAGATAGAACAAGACACGTATGATATGGACGGAACAATTCGATGTAAAACAATTTTTTGAAAATTTTGAAATTTCAGAGAGGCTTTTGTCAAATTAAAATATCCTTTTGTGTAAAGGTACGGTACAAAACTTTTTATTATCAGCACAATTCGGCGCAATACTATTGCATCGTGTGGGAGTACAATCGTCCATTAAAAATCTTTTCTAATTTTAGGTTAGTTATCGGCCAACTTCATTTTTGCTAAAGTTCTGTTGCCTAGTGCGGCACCAAAAATTTTTATTACAATGCGGCACAAATTTGTTCTTCAAAAATATTCAAATTTTAGGGTGGATATCGTCCAGCTAGCCGTCCCGAAAAGTAAATCTTTGCTAGTGCTCTGTGTTACAGTGCGTTATAACATTTTTAATTATCAGCACAATTCGGCATAAAACGAGCACAATTTCTTTAGGAAATTCCATCATACTTGACGGCGCTTCTTTATCTGCTATTTTCAATTTTGGTAAGTAAGCATATTACTTACTCTTCCGTAAAAATACAACAATCACCTAAACACCCCGGTCGTCCCCCTTGCAAAATTACTCGTATAATAGGATTTTGCCAAAGATAAGTGTTATCAACGGATTTTTACTTCCTAAAAAATTTCTAATCTGTGAATTTCAAGCTGTTTCCAAGAAACAAATTAAAAAACATACATATATATATTCCAATTTTTGTTCATGCTAAAGGTAATGTCGAGGTTTGCTGGAATTTATTCCGAAATTGCAGATCAATTAAAGTATTTTCACGAAAACGTTTAGAAATAAAACGATAAATTTACTATTAAACTGAAAAACAAGTTTGATCACCAACACAAATTCCTCCTGTTTACTAGAACAATCGATTTCTAGATAACCCTCTACTGATCCGTGAATTTCAACAACATCGTTAGAGCTATTTCCGAGAACCCAATTAGGTATAGACAAGAATTGCTCATTTAATTACATTAGCCTAACTTTGCTAAATCAGTCGATGGATTAACAAGTTGCATAAACAATCAAACATTTAGCGGTAATACGAATACGGAAGTCGTGTTTTTTTTTTTTTTGGATTCACTGTATTATTTTCAGTTTTCATGACGAATCATTTTCGACACTTAAAAATAATAAAAACGAACATTCAAATGCAGGAAATATTGTTAAGAATTTTATCATCAGTATAATTCTATAACGACGTACATTCGAATTGACATAATACCTAAATTCGTCGTGCAAAGCGTAAATAAATATATTTCATCGCGAAATTACTCACTTATTTATTTGTAAATATCATCGAGTAAATGAATTTATTATTTGTCTTTCGCTTACACTTTAATAAATCCTAAAAATAAAACGAACATCAGTCATCTCCTTTTAAAATTGCACCTATCGTAGAACCGTCTCGACTATAAGACCTCGTCCGATCATCGATTTATCTATATACCCAAAAACCCCTAATTTTCGATTTTCATTAAAATCGTCAGAGCTATATCCGCGATAATTCAATTACGTAAATGTATTATAGTTTTTGCTTATAAGAGAAATATAGCGTGTGTTCTTTTTAAACTTTTTTTGCTTTAAAATAATCCAGGTTAAAATCGCTCGTTAGGTCGGATTACACTAAACAATTTGCGAATGAGCGGACTCTCTACCATAATCGCCGGTATAATAATCACATCTCGCTAAGTAAATCCGAAAATACGTGTATTTCATGTCGCAATAGACTAGCGAACATATAAGCTCAAAAACAGTCGCGCGCACACACAGAAAGCTCCTAGTTTTGGTTTAACAGCAATAGTTCTATTTTTCACCTCTCAAAAAAAAAAACTGAAAGAAGACTGCAAATATTTTCGCGTTAATATTTACCTATATTAACGAATAATATACTTCCCACTTCGATGAAAATACTCGGATATTAAAGTGGTTCTTAAACCATAATAGTCCAGTACACCAAATCAGACTGTTGTTAATGGGGTGAGAGGCTATTAGAAATATTTTTTCAATATATTTCTTATTAATTGATGTTAGCAGTTATTTTCAGTTTTGAAAAGTATTATTAATATTTCAATTACATTAAAAACGTCCATGACGTTAATTTCGTTAATTACGTTTTGTAATCAAGTTGAATGGAAAAAAAGTAAATCTGTTTTAGCAGCCGAACAAAATGTACACTGTGGCTCCTAATGAACGACATATATCAAGCAATTTTCGCAAATAACTAACATCCCTTTGGGAAATCATCCGATGAAAGTGAAAAGCTATTCTGTCGTCGAGGTTATTATTTTTAACAACGGCGGAAAAAATAGACCACCTTTTCTCCTTAACCGCGGAAATCTTCTTTCATTCATTTAAGATACTTTGAAGTTGAATATTTTTTACTGCCAATATTTCTTTATATATATATATATATATATGTATATATGTTTTGTTATTTACTTAGTGACTGGGTTTTACTGTCACTTTAAGTTTCATATTTTATCACGAATAAATACATTAACAAATTGTTGCTACCTGTTCACTCGTTTTTTCCTTTTTGTTAAGAAATATTTCTTTTTAAAATTATCGATTTCACGGTTTGTTTATTGCAATTTTGGCACAGTTTTATGTTGAAAAAAAGAAATAGTTATCGATATTGTCAAATACTTTCTTCTTTTTTAGAATTTAATTTTTTGGGCGCGTCAGAAGCCTAGTGGTTAAGGCGCTTGGCTACTAAATTAGAAGTATCGCGGGATTTCGGGAGTTGCCTCGTTCCGGATCCGAATCGCTCCCAGGTATATACCTAATCTAAAATTAAATTACGTACCAGAGAATTATCTGGGGGAAAGTAAAGGCGGCCGAGAAAAAGGAACTGGCCCTAGTGTTCTCTTTAGATCCATTAGGCTTAATACACTATGAAAAGCTTAATTTCACAATACCCGACGTTCCATCAAAGGTATTTGTGAAAATTGCTTGATATATACCGTTCATTAGGAGCAACAGTGTATTTTTTATTCGGCTGCTGAAACAGATCTATTCTTTTTTTTCCATTCAACTTGTTTACAAAACATAATTAACGAAGTTAACATCATGGACGTTTTTAATGTAATTAAACTATCGATACTTTTCAAAATTTAAAATAACTGTTTACATCAATTTAGTCAGAAATATATTTAAAAAATATTTCTAATAGTCCCACACCCCATTAACAACAACAGACTGATTTGGTGTACTGGACTGTTACGGTTTCAGAACCACTTTAATTTCCGAGTATTTTAAGAAATGGTAGATTATTGATCTTATGTTCTGAGTAATTAGATAGCCTTCAAGTTTTTCAGAAATTGGCAATATAGAAAAATGAATAAGTTGCTGAAATTCTTCTACGATGTTATTGATAATGAGACGTTTCGTAAGTTGGAGGAATATGTAATTATATGTGTGGATGATTTACATTCAGTGCGGTGAGTCCTCTCTGTGTAAAATGGATAAATAGTTGCAACAAGTTTCAGGCAAAGGAACGTGTTTCTTTTTATTTATTTACTTTTTTTTAAATTTTAACAACCTGACACAACCATGAGTACCATTATATGAAACCCCTCCCGATGGTTAAAAAAAAAGAAAAAAGGAAAATTAAAAAAGATAAATTAAATTAATTTCAATATTAAATAAAAGATGAAACTTCTATATTTGAATACTTGAATATTTGAATGCCATAGACAGGAACTTGAATAAATTTTCGTTATTCAACCGAAAACAATTCATGCCTTTGAACAGAAATCTCCATTTGATACAATCGTTAATAACGCCGGTGACAGTTTTCGATGCATGCCCACAGGAACAAAAGTCAGTGTCAGATAAGCGGAAGCGGTAAAAATAATTTTGAAATCTTCCGTTAAGAAATCGCTTTAAATAGGAATTAATATTATTGAAGGTTAATTGGATTAATTTTTACACCTGGGATGAAAAAGTTAATCTTCCCGTTTAACTAAAATTCCTGTCATTATCCATTTCGATTATTCTATTATTTAAACGCACGGCAATATCGTTGTCGAGTAATTGTTTGTAAGAAATAATTTTACAGTTCGGAACGCAACAGCGATGCTATAATTCGCAATGCGTCAGTAGGGGTTGTTCTGTGCGCTCGGAGAATAAGTATGTAAGATAAATTTCCGTTGGATCTTCACCAATAGCTTTTGAATATTTTTACGTTCTAAAGCCCATTCGAAAATGAATAGGCAAAATACGTAAATAATCGAATAACCAGCATTTTGTAGACTACAAGACGGTGACTGGTGTTCAATCGGAAAGATCGTCCGGAGAGATGGAATGCAATTTGTTCAGAAACAACTGCTCCTTTACCCGACATCCACTTGAAATGCAAATTATTAAAATTATGACGACAGTCCAATATAATGCCTAGATACTTCAGTGAATCGACAATATTAATTTTAAAATTTGGTATCGAGAAATATAACGAATCATGGTAATCCCTTTTACGTTTTCTACGGATAAATAACAGTTTAGTTTTAAATACATATACCCATTAAGTACATTTATTGTTTACGTTTATTGTAAATTTAAGTGCACCAATATAAAACAATTATTTAATTAATAAAAATTTAAATTTACTTAATGTACAGCTCATTTTTATTTTCATCTAGCTCCAGATATTTTCTCATATAAATTATTGTTAATTTTAATAATGAAAAATTTGCAAATTGAAGGTCGCAGTGGTTACAGTGACCGCCAATGCCAAATCGTCTGCATAGAAATATCTGCTTACAGCATTGGTAAACTCCATTAGTGATAAGTCTGAAATGTACAAATTCTAGAGTACCGGACCCAGAACCGACCCTTGCCGACAACCACGAATAACACTTCGGATATATATGTTTCATGCTTGTAACGAAAATTCAATAGTTCTAAGTTCTAAGTATTGCCCTATTACTGAGATAATCCCGTTTTCAAGGTTAAGTGATTTAATTTTATGAAATAAAATGAGCCGCCGAATAATTAAATGTCGAAGACGCATTTAATATCAAAAGTCAGTAGATATTAAATGTGGTCTTTTTAAGTAGTGCATTTTTTTCCATCTGATCCGATAATTCACCAAATAAAGTTGCCGCGTATCACAATTTCGTATAAAGCCAGCATTATGGCCATTAATTTTATTCCTATGTGTGAATACTGAACACGTTTGCGCAGCTTTCTTAAAATTTTTCGTAACATCTCAACATTAATGTTCCACCACGGTGTTAAATTGAACCGTTTCAGTACTATTTCTACTTTTAATAACATTACGAAGTCTATTGTGGAAATTATCTGACAATGTTTTCAGTTGTTGAGTATTCTTAGCACTCTGAAAATCGAAGTTTTTTTATTTATTTAGATTTTTACTGCCTACATAGGCTATAATCTACTTAGTCTAGTTACAGTACGGTACATACGAGTAGTTTTATAAAACCAAGTCTAGCATTGTACGTTTAAGAAATTTGATGATGTTATTGAGGTTCTTGATGTCCAAAAAAACGTTAAGGTCCGTGGCAGTTGGTTGGTTGGCGGTGAACTTGGAGCAGCATAGTAGCAGATGTTGTATGGTAATTCTTTCACCAGGGCATGTTTCACAAATCGGTGGCTCTTTCCTCTCGAGAATGAACTTATGCGTCAGCTGTGTATGACCCAGGTATAGCCTGATAATGGCTGATGTGAGCGGTTTATTCTTTTTTGTTGCCTTGAATATTTTGTCCGTCCAGTCGCTATTGTTCAGTTTTAATCTTGGATGTTCTTTTATATTTTTATTGAATTTTTTATAGTTTGTAACGCTATGTGTTAGACTTTTATTGATCTGGTCTGAATAAATTGCTGCATTATCTACAGACCACTCATTATTTCCTCTCGTACATTAGCGATATATTAGTAATGGTTGAAAATAAATTGTTTGACGGTGTTTGATCTATTCGAGTGGGAATAGCGCGACCATCTAAAATCTGATTACGGACATTGAAGTAGCCGCATATACAATCAACTTCTTTTGGTCGATATTGACGAATTGAGACAACAAGTCTAAGAAATATACGTAATCTCTTGTGAAGGCGGAAGTAACAGGAAATTAGAAAAACTTCTTCAATTTCAACAGCAAGAATGTATTCACAGCTTTCGAACGATTCGATTTCGTTGAATGGTAATGTTAATTATAATTGATATATATTGCCGTGTAGTTTGAGTGTAAGCATAAGGAATATCTGAAATTTTCTTTTTTTTTTTTTTTAATTCGTTAGGTGAATAACAATTTGGACAGTGGCCGCTATTTATAATTTCCTTATTTTTCTCTTCGCTAGTAAGTTTACAATGACGAGCTATATCTTCGCAAGTATAGCATTACCCGTAATATCATCATCATTATCATTATATCCTCAACCATTCGGTTGGTGGACAACCTATTCTCACATTTTTTTTTTAGATGTACAAATATAGGTTGTATACTAAGCAATTATTATATATGCAACGCAGGTGTACACACGCAAGACTACATTCAGAACTGATAGTAATCGTTTGATTTATATCAGCATATACAAGTGCAGTCCCGTGTGTGTGTCTGCTGTGTACTGACCTAGCGCGCATATGATGTTGAACGTGGTGATTTGCTATTGCCTTCCACGTTATTGTTAGCGAATATTTAATTTAATTTAATTCTTTGTAATAAGTTCGTCGTCGCTCAGGATCGAACCCGTAACCTCCATATCGGAAGTCAAGCGCTCTAGCAACTAGGCTATCGCGACGACTCAGTATGTTTAAAATATGGCACAATCGTCATTCAACTGGAACGAACCCATCCTTAATTAAATAATTATATATTAGGTGATGCTTGCACAGTTGATTCGATAAAAGTATTTTCCTTTTTTTGTTTTTTGATTATTTTAACGTAAGCGTTCTGATCAATTGAAAAATTTGTATGCTGATAAACAGAAGTGAGGATTTAATTTTTAATTTTGTCAGAGTCGTATGAACGAAAAGTAAAAGGTAAGCCAGTAATTTTTAAGTAAAGCATTCTTTTTGCCGATTCCGAAAAAAGGAACGAATCTTTATTACCGATATTATTCAGGCGGCTTTGTAATTGTTTCCTTATCCTCATTAGTAGTTTCGATTATCAAACTATCCTTTTTACTTAAGAAAATAGGCATGTTTTTAAGATCCTTTGGTTTGATAACCTGCTTAAATACTTTTTCTGCTATAGTTTAAAAGAAGTTTTATTTTCTGACGCGATACTATTAAAAGTTTTTCTAACTTCCTAGAATCATCGGAAACAGAAATTTTAATGGTGTTTCTAGTTTAGACTTTTGTAATAAATCAATATTTTTACTATAATTTTTGATTATTTCTGAATAACTCGGTTCTTTTGCTGCTGTTTGAAAACTTTCTAAACCAGGATACATTGTCTCTCGAATAACTTCGGTATAATTTCATTCATGTCTATGTTCGAATTTATTGGATTAGCGTCTTCAGCTATAGCTCTCTGTATTAAAACTTTAGGGTACCTCCTTTATCTAAGTTTCTGTGTATTTATACGTAATGTTGTGGATCAATAGGTGACAGTGATAATTGAAATTGCTACGACTAAGCGCCAAAAGACTGCTAAGACTGTTTAAGCATATTAAAGTTTTTCTCATAAAAATTTTTTTTTTTAACATCTCATAATTTTATAAAAATAATCGTATCTCTTTCGAATTTTAGTCAAAAGGTACCATCGAAAATTTTTTTGAACAATATATTTTATTATTTTCTGTGATATTTGTTTTTTTTTTTTTGTTGCGAAAAAAAGTGAAGAAATTGATTTTACCCGTTTTAAACAGATTTAACCATCGCAATAGAAACAGCGTTGCGATTTTTTTTTTCGATTTCATATTTTCAGCTTAGTTTTATTACATTATCGAATGAAGTTGAAAAGTTAGAAATGACATTATCTCTGTGAAGTTTGGTGTGGGTAGGTCATCATGAAGATATTGGGAATTGTGTATGCTTGTCGACAGATTAACTTCGATTTATTTAACGAAATACTTGAGTATATTAAGAGTTGATTTTGTCGATGAGTTGAATTTATGACTCCCCCCCCCCTCGCAAAAAAAGAGAGTTTCTTTATTATTACAATGCTTTTGATATTTTCGTTGAATGTATAGAAGTTTAATTTTACAAGTATCGGTGTATTATTAAGCGTAATCGGAGATATACGAGGAGGACAATTGTATTCGTAGAATTGTTTCATAGCGTGACTTGCGGCAAAACTGCGATAGTGTTCGTGGTCTCGTTGGAAAGAGAGGACATTTCTGAGTCAGTATATCCAGTTTTCATAACGGTAGCACGTATATCTCGCGTTCTGTGGTCGTTTAAACAAATTAAGATTTTTACACGTGTCGTGAAAATGTGCGATGTAAATACTGAGTAACGCGTATTCTGTGATCAAATTCTTGGTCAAGCGCGGAGTCCTCGTATAATAACAAGACACGTGTTTAAGGAAGACGCTATGAAACAACCGACTGTTTTCAAGTGGACTAAGCGGTTTAAAGACGGCCGTGAATCAGTCGAGGACGATCCGCGCTGCGGCGGTCCTTCTTCCGCAATAAAGGCGGCAAATGTTGAACGTATGCGCATGCGCGTGCTCCAAGACCGTCGAGGTTAGAAGAAGAGTTAAACATCAACCGCGAGACTAGTCGGCAGATTTTAAATGACGATCTAGGGATGCGCAAATTGTGCGCCAAGATGGTTCCAAAACTGCTCTCACAGCTGAGCAAAAAGAACCCCCGGAGATCCATCCGTCAGGACATGATTGATCGAATTGACGCTGAAGGAAACCAGTGGATGTCGTCCATTATCACAGGGGATGAGTCTTGGGCGTTCAAATAGACCCTGAGACCAAGAGACAGAGCATGCAGTGGGTGAAGAAGGGCGAGGAGCGTCCGAAAAAAGTTCGCATGTCCAAATCAAGAGTGTCAAATCTCGACTGACCGTTTTCTTCGACATCAACGGTGTTGTCCATCACGAATACGTTCCCGCAGGCCAGACAGTCAATGCAGCATTCTACATCGAAGTTTTTAAACAGCTGCGAGCCCGCGTGTACCGCGCACGACCTGAATTGGCCGACAAGGGTTGGATGCTGCATCACGAAAACGTTCCAGCACACTCGTCCTTCACAGTACGCCAGTTTTTGACGCTCCACAGCATCCCCACGCTCCCGCACCCCCTTTAGCCTGGACCTGGCTCCGTGCGACTTTTATTTGTTCCCTCAACTCCAAAAGTCGAAAGTGTCATGACGAGGGTCCTGATGGACCTATCTTCGGGAAGGGTTTTGCGGGGTGCTTCCAAAAATGGGTCGAACGTTGGCGGCGGTGCGCTGAACTCGGAGGAGACTACACTGTGAAGGTGTTTAGAGTAAGTTCCCCCCTCCCCCTATTTTTAGGCCCTCAGGGGCAAAATTCTACGAATACACAATTGTCACACCTCGTACCCAGAATGAATAACCGTCATTAACTGACTAGGCTCTTCCAATTAACTAGATCATTGCAATTTACCTGCAAAGTTACGTGCTTTGATGTATTTTTTTCCGAAGAAACGTTTTATCATTAATACATTTACAGTGTGGCCATCTCAATTTACGTTTTTAAAATCGAATTTGTTATCATGAGTTTTAAAATCTTATAAAATTGGCATGACTGTGGAAGGTATAATAATAACTAGGCGAAAGGTGAGTTTAGTTAGACAGGTTATTGTATTTTTAGCAAAGACGCAAGATCAGGTGCAGTAGGCCGACGTTGTGTGCTCGAGAAAATGTAAGTAGACTAATCAATCTGGAGTCAGGCTATTTTTTTTTTTTTTTTTTTTTTTTTTTTAAAATTTTCAAACCGTGGTTAGACCCCGGGCCGTGTATAATATCTAGACTATTACGGCCCAAGAGTCTCCGGTTACAGGAATGCCCCTAATCCATTGTCCCTGACGAACTGGAAGACTGCACTTTGGTTCGCTTCTGAGTTTGAGAGAACATGGCTGAGGTTATCAAATCCGTGTCTCGTTCTGGAGGATTGGAATGCAGGGCAGTTTATGAGAATGTGCTCAACCGCCGGTGGCTCTTGTGCGCGACAGAAAGGACACGTGGTTGGAGGGTGAGCGCCTTCCAACAGGTAGTCGTGGGATAGTCGCGTGTGGCCCAGGCGTAAACGGTTGAGCGCGCGATGATAAACTCGTAAGGTCCCCTGGGGGGGCCACCATGGCTCTACGGATTTCTTTATATTCTGGAGGTGGGATGGGGTGGAGATGTGTTCTTGTTTCCACTGTTCCATTATTTGTATTTTTACAGCTTCTGATATTTGAGGGGGCCCAAGTATGCTTTGCGGACTGGGAGCTGTAATGGTTGATTGAGCTGCTGTGTTAACCCTTTCATTTCCTGGGATTCCCGCGTGACTTGGGACCCACAACACTACTAGCTTATATCCCTTCGATTGTAGCCCCATGATGAGTGCCAAGACGTGGTTTATTAACCCCCTCCCCGGGGCTCCCCCTCCTAACATCTTAGCCGCCACTAATGAATCTGTTATCAATAGGATGTCGTGGATTGGCTCTGTGGACGCCAGGATCATTTCCAGACATAAGCGTATTGCATATAATTCGGCATCTAGGATTGAGCAGTAATCGTTCAGACGGATGGTTGTCATTGCTCCCTTCACTTCGAAAGCGCACGCAGTTGGTGACATCCCCTCGACGGGTGCTGCTTTGGCCCCATCTGTATAACATTGGATAGCGTTGCTGTACTGTCTTATTGTTTCGCACGCGTCTTGAATAAGTTGCTCTGACATGCCGTAGGACTTATACTTTTGCAGAACCGATAGGTTAACTGCTACAGGCTCAAGTTGCCACAGATGTAACGAGCCGGTAGCTGCTGCCTGGCACTCTGTGGAGTCGTTGACATTGACATTCTGAAGTAGCTTGGTGAGAATTGGTAGTGGATCGTTAGTGAACGCTGCGAGTAAGGGGGTTTCGGGATGGATATAAGGCAGCTTTAGGAATGGAATATTGCACCGCAGGGTATGCAGGGAGCGATAGAATTTCAGTGGGGGAGAGCCTGTTAGTGCACAGATACTCCTACACGGTGTTGTATAATGGGCTCCGGTGATAATTCGTAGTGCAGAGTGGTGAATTGCGTCCAGTTTTTTCAAGTTACTTAGAGACGCTGAGGAGTACACCTGGCACCCATAATTTATTTTACTTAGGATCAAGGCTTTGTAAACATTAGAGATTAATTTGGGATGAATATTGAGTTGGGGATTGGAGAGGTATCGGATTATTGACAGTAACTTTATACATTCGGATTTTAGCTTATTAATGTGTAGGCGCCAAGTTAATCTGCTATCAAACTCCAGGCCTAGGAACCTGGCTGAAATACAGTTCGGAATTATGGTGTTGTTTATTCGGAAAGGAATCCTGTTGGTCACAGGCCGTCCCCTATAGAAATCGACACATACCGTCTTTGCGGAGGAAAAGTTTAGACCATTGACTTCTGACCATTTTTGGAGTTTGGAGATAGTTTTCTGAAGGATTGTGTGAGATATGTGTGGATCACGAGACGCTAGGGAAATGCTAAGGTCGTCAATGAAGAGCCGGGCCGTTACTGGTGGCTGAACACAATCAGCAATGTCATTGATGTACATTATGAACAAGGTTACGCTAAGCGCAGAGCCTTGAGGTATGCCGTTCTCGATGCTCATTGCATCAGAGACTTGAGAGTCGATTATGACCCGTATATGTAGTTCGGTCTGACAAGTAGTTTTGAATGAATCTTATCATTCTACCTGTCACCTGCCATCTTCGTAGTTTGTTTATTAGGCCTTGCCGCCATAGGCGGTCATAGGCTTTTTCAATATCGAAGAATATGGTTATCAGGTGCTGTCGACTTTTGAACGCAGATAAAATCTGCCTTTGAACGCTCACCAGATGATTCGACGTTGATTTAGCCTTACGGCCTCCGGCTTGTATTGTGGAGAGGATATTTTTGGATTCACAAAAGGAGAGGAGACGTCTGTTGACCATTTTATCCAGGGTTTTGGATAAGGTACTCATCAGTGAGATAGGACGGTAGCTACTGGGTAGTGAAGGATCCTTATTCTGTTTTAAAATCGGAATAACGATTGCCTCTTTCCATGAGATCGGAATGTTACCTTGTTCCCATATCTGGTTATAGATGTTTAGCAGATATAGTCTTGCCGCCGTGGGAAGGAGCTTTAGCATGGGAGTCAGGCTATGAAATCATTCAAATAGATTATTTAAAGCCCTTATCTGTTCTATATAATTCTAGGTTTTCTTTTTTAAACATTGTAATCTGTAATTACCGTATACGATTGTGTTTGATCAAGTATTTCTTGCATACATAGGATTTTTCTTAGCAACAATCAGGAAGTTGGTTTTGTCTTTACTGGTCACACAGTGAATTATCAACTTACTACTGTTTTTACTAAATGGAACTGTTATCGTTATTATTAATATTATTGTTCTCACTATTAACACTCACTGATTATTATTGTTAGTATTTTGCTTTTATTATTTGAACATAGGTACTTTTTGGGCCGAGTTGGGGGCAATTCTAGATTTTGTGAATCCATTTTTGTGCAGATAAATTTCGAATGGATAGATTCTCCTGGACAATTTCGCGACACCGACGTTTATTTTTGAGTTTAGCCTAACAATCGGTAATTGTTGGACTAAACTCAAAAACATATCCACGATTCTATTCGTTCAGCGGAGAAAGTGTGTGCGTGTCCTGTTATCATTATTTCTCTTTTCAATAACGGCGTAATTATCGGAATTAATATTTAATCTCACGCTGTGGGCAAAAGAAACAGCTGATTTGCTTGTGTCACTCTATTTGACGCAATAATGTTCAATCGACTGAATTATCAATATGTCTACTTTAAAGTCCTAACAAAATCAGTACGAATTTATGAGAGCAGATAAAATAAAAATAAACAGTATGAATTGAGCACAGCATAAGTGCTGTATAAAGTGTGTGTGTGTGTGCGCGTGTAGGTGTGCGCGCGCGCGTATGGTGAGTGGAGTGTTAGTAGATTTAAGGAAGGAAGATGGTTATAGCAACTTTTTGCCAGCTGCAATAAACGCACCAAAAGACGTTATCGTAAAATACAAACAAAACTTCATTACGTAAGGTTATATGTGTAGGTGTCTATGTCTTTTGTGTATATTCCTATTTATGCGTGTATATAGATGTTGTATTTTTAGTTATTTCGTACATTGTATTATATACCTCCTTTTTTTTCTTTTTCTTTTCTTTTTTTTCTTAATAGCGCATAGATATATGTAGTTTTGTGTAAAATGTATTTTTACTTACTAAGAAAATTTATTATTGTAACTGGCGGATGCTTTTCACGTAGTTTGTGCACATGTGCGAGAATACGTTTCTATTTGTATTATTTTAGATGAATGAATAGAACTAATGAAACAAATAAGTGAAATATCGATGTGATAAAGAGTTAAGCTCGATCAAGTGACTGAGTAGTAGCTGCTTGATACCAGTTTTAAACATTGCAATTCTTGAGTTTCTTTTACTCAATTAATTAATAGTCAATATTAAATGACCATGCCCCCCCCCCCATTTACAGCAGACCATTTACCGCTATATTGCCATGTACTATCCTATCAAATAAAAAGAAACAAACTGCATATAAATAAATGAAAATAACTTTAAAAATAAACTGTAAAAAGAACAAGTATGCATAGCCACATTATTTTTAAAACTATTCCGAAATATAAAAGGCGATGTATTTTTCAAAAAAAAAAAAGAATTCAAGTATGTTTTTCAAATTTTTACTTAAAATAAAGTGATCGCAAAATTATTTAAAACGGTTTAAAACTGTATTCCGAAATATAAAAGGCGATGTATTTTTAAGAAGAAGTTAGATACGTTTTTCAAATTTGTATGTACAAGAAAGGGATCTCAAAAAGTATTTAAAACGTTCTAAAACTATACTCCGAAATGTAAAACGCGATGTTCTGAATTTAAATCAGCTAATATAAGTTAACACAACATTTATTGATTCTGAGGCGATACGAAGTTCGCCGGGTCAGCTAATAATGTATAAACCTAGACGATCTGAAGAGAATATTTATTTTCTCAGGTTTATCTTTTTGGTATCCAATTCTTAATTTGCAAGCTGGGTGGTAATGCTGGTAGCGACTAGAGTCTGGAACAGGACGAATCTATGGCACCTCTAGTTTGGTAGTTGATCATTGTAACAATGCTAGACTAATTAATATTGCAACGATACTCTCGAACTTGTTTGATTTTCTGATTCTAGCGATGGTAGATAAACTACACAGCTATCAGGGAACTGTCGGTCAGCTGCACACTATAAGGGACAATGTAAAGAACAGCTGGGAGAGTTGGAAAGAAAAAAAGGAACAAACCAGTATACCGGAATTTGTAAAAAAATTCGCTTCGAATCACCATGCACCGGATAAAAGTTATGGCAGTACTGCCGGCAACAGGCCGGATGAAGAAAATAATTTGCCATCCGATTACAGTTACATATACAGGTAACTAATTAAAATAGACTTTGTTGTTATACCTACGTTTAATTCATTCTTGGCATTTGAGAAATATGTTTTTTTTCTTCTATTTTCGTTTATTTTACAATTTTTAGATGTGTTTTTTTTTTTTTTGAGACGAACTTCATAACTTGCAAATAATTCGTACTTGTCCGAAAAAATGAATAACCCCTTATAATATTAAATGCAGATCTTCTGATCACATTAAAATGATACGATCGAGGGCAAAAAGTACTGTACGAACTATTCTCGGGGCCGAGTTGCAACGTTATCGTTTTAAACGAGACAAAACACCAAACTAAAGCGAACAAATTAAAGAATGACATAGTCTCCTTTTTCGTAGTATATAAGAATTTTAGAAATAGTTGTGTTTAATACTATTAAGGCATATATAATATTATTATATATTTTACGTTTTTGTAATCAATTTTGGAGACTACATAAATGTATTTGTATTTATGGGTTTGCCTGGTGGAAGATCGGATATGAGAGAAGGAGAAAATGCGACAACGGTTTATGGTAGTGAGATGATTTTTTTTTTTTTTTTGAGATGGTAATAATCGAGGCATTCTTGACGCAAGGAAAATTTTAAAATACGAAAATCATAAAATAAATGATGCATGCGAAAAAGTAGAAGGAATCGAGAGCTGAAGAAAAAAATGAACAGAAACGTGGACGTGATGATGTACAGCACGAAAGTAGACGAACAACTGAGATAAACAATGCCTGCCGATTACTACGTCACGGTTATATTCATTATCCGGTATTTTATATAAGCAATTTTTGCGTTACTTTTGCGGATCCTTCTCTGCTCCTCTATTTTGGTTAGACGGCCCCCAAAAATGCGAGACCAAAATAAAAAAATGGGAAAACACGGTGACTATGAAAATTACAGAAATACATTGCAACTACACTAAAAAAAACCACAAAAAACGCATCGACTAACGACATAATATATATAGTTCAATAGATATAATACACAATACGGTTTTAAGAAAATCAACTTCGAATGAATTTTTCGAGAAAGTAAGTTTTGGGATAGGAAATAATAAAATATAATCATAGATCTTATTAATGTTTGTTTTTTTTCCTACTCTGGGCACGCCAGCGGCCTTGACCCAACAACATGAAAAATTAAGAGATATAACTAAATAGCCAGGCGGTCAGAAATGGAAAAGACAAAGGACAGCAGCAACGGAATAACTGAAGGCAATGGGAAGGAAAGAATATAGGTAGCGTTAAAGGAAGTAGGAAGACCCAAAACTAAAAGTTGGGCGTAAAGAAAGGAGCGTTCGTTAGAGAGGGCAGAACATTCGAATAGGATATGATTTGAATCACAAGTACAAGAAGGCTCAGACGCGTGAAGAGAGCAGACAGGAGAAAGAGCTAAAGAAAAACGAAAGCGAGAAGAGGGGAGTAGAGAACGATTGATTCTAAGCCTAATTAAGGAAACAACAGTGGAACGACGACAGATAGGAATAGATTGAAACCAAGGCAAGAAACTAGGAACCGGTTGAATAAGACAGTAGTATGAATAATGATTAGAGAATAAAGATGAATACATGTCAGACCAAAGTCTGGAATGATTAGAGCGTGATAGAGAAAGAATGTCTGAGGAAGGGAAAGAGTCGAGGAAAGGACCAATGCGGGCGGCTGAGCGAGCTAAAGAGTCAGCTGAGTCATTGCCCTCAATATTATGAAATGACTAGGGACCCATAGAAAGTCTATGAGAATGGAGCGGGACGAGACAAGAGATCGAATAGAGAGGATGATGCCGTCAGAAGTATGAGAAGGAGGAGAGGAGATGGCTTGAAGAACGCCTTTGGAACTTATTAAAATTGTTGAAACACTGTTTAGCGTATTCGAATAAATTGGAAGAAATGAGAATATAACAGGTGAAGTGGTTTCGGGATTATCCGGAATGGAGAACTTTTGTGAAAATACTAAATTTACAAAGCGAAAAAAGTGAAATAAATGTGAGCTTACAGTAACAATCTCGGGAACTACATTATTCCGTCATTCATATAAATAATGTCTAAATAGGAAATTTAAATACAAAAAATTCTCCGATGACATCGCAGGAATGCGAAGAAGTTTAATAACTATAAATAACACTGATCTGCAAAAAAAATTATTTTTTCTCTCCTTCTGATTTTTATGCATAATTATCACAAATTGAAAATATTTCTGAACAGAAATATAGTATAAAAAATTACAAATCAGGTATACACTTTTTTTAATGTAATTTTTCCATAAAACTCTTCTTTCTGCTTCAAATTTAAATTTTATATTTTATAACTGATACAATATTGATAAAATTTGTTACGAAACATCAAAAAGCATTAAATAATCTAATTACTTGCTGTTAATAGTATTTCACTTTGCAGTTTTTTTTTCCTTTTCATATTATCTATTGAAGACTTTCCGTTATCTTTAACCTTCATTAAGAATTTTTAAAATCGATTGAAAAATGGCTGAGATATCGTAAAAAAACCCCCGAAAATCACAAAATGGTGACTACAGTAGCCCCCTGTGGGACTAAAGGTCTGAAACTTTCAGCATCAACTACTTTTTTCATGCCCTATATGTATATGTTTTTTTTTATAAAGCTTGGTTCAAATTTACCCTCCCCTTAACCGGCTAGACCCTTTATACTATAATTCTAAATTTCTTTAGCTGTTGTTGAGTATTTTTTATGTGCCACTATTTTTATTTATTTATTTTTTTTCGTTTTATACACAAGATATAATATATTTTAGATGTTTGACCGTCAGGTTAAATAATAAATGGTAGAAAACGTTTTAAACTCGCATTTCCTTTCTGCGGTATTCTTCTCTTCCAAAATAACTAGACGAATATTCATTTACGTTACGAAAAAGAGTTGCCGTGATAGTCGAGTCATTCGAACGATTAGACTACTACATCAGGTGTCACGAATTAATCAGGTGCCATGAACCTAGCGCACGTGTAGTGAGTGTATGTTTCTTTTTTCTCTCTCTTTAGATATATACGAATTGTGACAACGTTTTATTTATAGACATTACATTTGTATGCTTCTTTTTTCGTCTCTTTTTAATCTGGTCCAAAAAGAAAATCTTTAAACAAAACAGAATTCGGTCGAAATAAAAAAACGGCAGAGTAAACGGTCTGGGCATTTCTCGTTCGTAACAGTGATAGCGTATTTATTCAATTGAATTGTCAAAGAGGGGCAGAAATTCTTGAAACTTGTAAAAAGAAAAAAAACAGCGTTAATAGTTGATGGATCATCGAGTTAATTGAAAAATTCACTGCATTATTTACGGATGTATTGTGTAAAAGAACGTCAGATGAAATGTAAAGATTTCCTGATAATTGTAAATAAGGAAATTTTTGAAACGGTATGTTGCTGAAAAAGAAGCGGAAATATAACTCTGCAGGAAGCAAGAGAAAACTTTTATCCGCTTCAATAACACCGGGGTATACAAAGAACAATTCCAAATTGGGAACAGAGAGGTACCGCGAGGTATGAAAAGGTAAAAACTAGTTTAAGTTTTGCAAGCTATACTGAACCGCTTGCTTTCGAAGAGATTCAAGTCCCCGGCTAATTCATCACTTTGCGGTGATTTAGTTTTCTTTTCCTTGGCAGGTTTTTCAAATGTAGCTGTTACAGGGTGAGTCGGCCTGTTCTGAAATCCTCACTGCAGGAATACATGTTTTGGATGCGTCGATCAGCTTTGGGTCGTCTCACTCGCTCTTATTGCCGAACAGTAAGATAAGAACGTGAATTTTATTTTCACTTCTCAGGCGAGGCCGTATGGGAACTGGTCCTTTATGTAGCGCGTTATTTAGGTCCTGATTCTTGTTTGACCCGTTAAAGGGTATGAGCGTTAAGAAGATGTAAGAAGTCAAAATTCGAGCGAGATCTGCTAGAATTCAAAAAGTGTCGAGCCAATGAAACTTTATTCGCACAAAGAATCAAAAAGTGCAGGTTTTCTTCTTGTCTCATCTATTAACAACAGCTTAACGGGTCAACCAAATGTGGAACACGGTCAAGTTCGTCTTTGCACATAAGGCTAATGACAACATTAAACGCTGACCCACAAAAACTGTGGCAAACTTCTGGCATTTTGCAACTAAGGCATCCGCAAGGTCCTATATAGCTTTTCATTATAAAACAAGCCAGGATATTTCCTCTGTCGACGCATAGATATGATTTGCCATTTTCTTTATTTGGATTACACTTTGTTCTCAATAAAGACACACGGAGGGGAACACGCCGACTCGTTCTTCCCGTTTATGTTAAAATATCTTCTAACGGATGCGAAGCTAATCCTTCTCGAGCGCTGTAATCAAATGCAGAACACACGGGTGTTATTTCACCCTCTTGCAATTCTGCCATAGTCGTTTCTCTTCCAAAACCAAAAAAAAAAAAAAGATCACCGTTCTATACGTCTAATTCCATACTGAATGTGTTATCCAAGACTCTTGGGAATACATCGACATCTATCCTTCTTTCAAACGTTAAATATGTTTTTTTGTCCATTCAACTCGGAGAACGTATGGCTAAAAGTCAAAAAGGCACTTGATTAACCTGCGAAGGCAGATGTTGACAGTTTACCGAAATCGGAAATACGTAACTTCCATCAACATCGAAAAAGCTTACGGCCGTTTATGCGAAGGTTTGATGATCAAATTGAGAAACATGTATAGCTTGTAAAATCGTCAGATTCATACGGAATCTAGTAAAAGAACGTAAGATCTAAAAGAGAGAATCGAATGATAAAAAGTTGAAAATGGAATATCAAAAGACTCTGTACTAAGTATAAATAGCATACATAAATGATACATATATGTACATTTAGCGGGTAGTGACAGCTATGTTATTCATTGATGATATTAGTATATATCCTTGGTGTCCAACAATTTTAAAATAGCGCATTCCATATTATGCCAGGCTGCAAACACCCCTAGTCTTACACCGATGATGTTAACTTGTCCACTTCCGAGAGAAAGTCCATAGAAAACGCGTCTTCACTAGTTCAATATAAACATTTTTTTATTATTATTCCAAAAACAAATGTCAAGTAAAATGTTTAAGTGTTATTCTAGATCGCGAACTGTAATATCGGCGTTTTCATGTTTCCGAATTAAAATCCAAACATATCAAAAACTACTTTCTGTAATTAGATACCTTTTAAACTCCAGAGAGTATATGTAAGTCATAGATTATTAACAAATAAATAAAAATCTTTAACCCTTAGTCGTATTAGTTACGGTTGCCTCGGGTATATAGCTAATCTTCGCAATCGATCCCGAAACAATTGGATCCTCTTCATCACGCGACCCTGCAGACCATCATGGGAGCAGTCGGAGAAATTTTTCATAAGTGCTCTAACAGATGACCCACATCGCTTAAGCGGGCGCGAAAAATATACATTAATAGAGATATTCTTTCGTTGCTCAGAAATCGCAATTAATCTAGGACGCCCGAAACCTTCTATTTACAATAATGACCCCTTCTACCGAGAACAATATAAATTCTATCCGCAGTCAGCATTCGGCTCGAGACAAATTGTGCACGTTAAATTACAGCGATGGTGCGGGGTACACTGGGAACTGAAACTAATAAAAGTGGATTCGTCTATCTATTGGAATTATAAGGCGAACGATCTACCATATGCTCCTGAGAGAAGTCGTTCGAAGAATAACATTTCACACTGGCGCGCAGTAATTTGCTATACAAATGGAGCCAAAGCAACACAGCCAGGAGCCCAACACCAGCCGTGGGCGTAATCAGAATATTAAATGATTTTGTCGCAAATTTTGGATACAGTAACACTCTTAAAAAGAAGTACGAACAACAGAGCGGCTGAGAATCCCCCCGGGACGTACTGATTGTTGCGGATTCTTTGACGGTTATTAGCCTAATTAAGTGGATTACGACGAAATCCTCATTAGGACTGAAAATACTAAACTACACACTTAAACTGCAGAACTCGGGACAAAACAACATGTTACTGTAGGTGTTACTTTGCCGTACCGGGAAACGTAAAGGCTGACGAAACTGCGTACTCAACTCTGTGAGGTGGTTCAACTAATCCTCCTAGTCCCCATCGCTATTGCTTACGATATTGAAAGAAGAAATCGCAAATAAGTGGATCAACCAACGGCCCTCTTCTGGAATATTGCTTAATTAGGTTAAGAAAGATTTAGCCCCACTGTGGTCACTTACAAATACGTCAAGACATTGTTGTATGCCAACTTCCATATTATTTCTCAGACTAACTTTATTCATTTATTTTTTATTTTATTTTTTTTCCTCTCTCTTGCCCAGTTGTATTTGCAGGCTAAATAATCGTTTATCCGCTTACGCTGCATATCCGTGACTTCTCCGTTTGTCGCGAGTGACGTATCGACTTGTCGAATCGTCGTTGTTGAATGTTAATGAATTTTTTTTGCGAGTCGCGTATTCTTGGGACACCCAGAATAACCGTTTCGGTAGTCCGGTCGGTCCGATTAGCCCTTAGCATCGTATTGCTCTAATCGTGTCGTTACAGACTTACGGAAGCCGCTATCGGTTTTTTTACACATACCGCGATCTGTATCGTCGTCATATTAAAATAAACGTAATATAACTAGCTTCGACTAGGTTTATTTCAAATTACGCGAAATAATTGATCGGTACTTAGTATTCCGTCCCGGGAATACAACAACATAATTACTGTGCGCTGAATCGCTTGTGAATCGGCCGCACGCGATTTTTTCACGATTATTCGCTAGAGCAAAAAGAAAACCACCCTTGCTATGCCCAATAGTCTGTCTGTAAAGCACTTTCTGCTTGAATGTCAAATATTAACGTCTTTGAGGAATTTGTATAATACGCTCTACCTTAGACCAGAAAACGCCCCGACCCTGATCAACAGAGCGCTTAGGTTCTTAGAGGACAGCAGGCTTAACGTATACTATATGATATAAGTAAAGGCTGATCTTGTATTGTAATAACCTTGCAGTTTCCAATAGCATAGAATTCGTTATATATTTATTTATTTTTTTTAAAAAGTATTTTTTATGAGTTATCACTATCGCAACGAACGGATTAAAGAGAACCGGCTTGGAGAATGGCGAGCAGAGATTAATAAAAAACCTTTGACAAATATTTTGAATTTTTTTTTTTTGGTTTTTATTTTCGGATTATTTTCAATGTTACAGAGAGCATTGATAATCGCGGCGAAGGGAGTCGGTGAACGGCGAAGCTCCTTTATAATAACAATAATAATAATAATAATAATAATAATAATAATAATAATAATAATAATAATGGTGATAATAATAATAATAATAATAATAATAATAATAATAATAATGGTGATAATAATAATAATAATAATAATAATAATAATAATAATAACAATAATAATTCAATTTCAATTTCAATTTCAATTTATTTATTATTATTATTATTATTACAAAATTTCACAAATGCGCTACGTAGCGCGAATAGTGCAAAACAAAAAGTAAAATTAAACATAATATCTTCGAATTACAATGAAGTGCGAATATAGTGATAAAAGCATGAAATAAATGAGATAATAATCAATACGAAAATTAAAAATAACATATACGGATTACAAATGAAGTGCGAAATATAGCGATAAATGCATGAAATTAAATGAAGTAATGATAAATAAATATATAATAATACGTTGAATTGAAACAAAATAAAAATTGTTTGTATAAATATGTTGAAAACAGGAGAAAAGTATATAAATGATTAAATAAAAAATAAAAAATAATGCTATTTTAAAAACTAACAAAATTGAATCTATCTGAAAATTAAATCTACAATTTAAGTATATAAATTATTTATATAACCTATCACCAGCCAAGCTCAACATATTCCCACAATATTTCAACTCTAACGTGTACTGCAAATGTAATAACCGAAATAAAATAAATATAAAGCTAGGTAAATGAATAAAATGTAAAGATAGACGTAAATAGATAAAAGAAATAAATGAAGTAATGAACTAAATAGAATAAAAATATAAATAAGATAACTAAATATAAAATATATAAAATATGTAAATATAACGTAATAGTAAGAGTAATGTAACCTATTGAGTAGTATTTATAGAAGCTGGTACTTAAATGATAACACATTAAATTTATAAATATTTATATTAAATGATACAGTCTCGTTTAACAAAGGGGCTTAAATGAGATGTCATTTGAGAAAACAAATAATAATGATAATAATAATAATAATAATAATAATAAGCGTGTGATTTGATTTGCAAAAACAAATAACGTACAGTTAAAAAACTCAAGAATGATAAATACAATCCTTGTTACAATTAGCCTATTAATTCTCACCTATGCCATACCGCAGAGATGGTTAGTTATAGTGATGTTTAATTGGAGGGGAACTGGATTAGAAATATTACACGATTATGTATATGTATAAGTTAATTTAAGATCGTAAAGTGTTCAATATAGGATAATTCGTCAACAAGCGTTTTAGCTTGACGAAAGTTTTGTATGTAAAAAATAATAAATACATATTTTTCAATAAAAAAAAAAAAATGCCGCTGTTCTCGCACGCTGAAAATGTGAAAATTTTTCTGTTAACGACTAAAGTGTTGATGAAGCAAAAAAAAAAAAAACAAAAATGAAATTAAAAGAAAACTAAGAAAGTAAATATTAATTACACGAAGTAGTGAGCTGGAATGACCTATTGCCTCTGAAGAGAGCTATTCTTGCGAGTTGTTTTACACGGTTTTGTCGCTAAACTGACAATACTTGCGACGACCGATGTATGGAGTCTCACTGATTGTCGTAAGTCAATCATCAGTTTGATTGTTACGGAACTGTTTTTCTTTTGTTTGTTTTTTTCGTTCAAATGTTGTCCCTGCGTCAGCAGCTGGATCCTAAGAAGTTCACAGTTTATACGTTCAAAATTTAAATTTCAACTATAGTCTTCGAATGTTATTGCCGTCCCTTTCTCTAACCGGTAATTATTTTCCGTTGTGCACAAACTTACTACAAGTAATTCTTCTCCAGCGCTTAAAATTGTTCGAGTACATAAAAATACCCGACAAAGACGGATAGTGTGAAATAAGTGAGAATATTTGCCGATAGAAATACGGGGGAAAAAGAAAAGTTCGGATCTGGAATTTGTGTGAGGTCAGTATGAATGAGGAATATTTTTTTGTCGCTTTCTACAATTCGGCCAAGTTGCTTCGCGTAAAAAAAGAAGTAATACCGCGCTAAACTCGTTCGATAATATAAAGCTAATAATCTTATTAAAAGGTTTCTTCTCTTAATAATAAATGGAGTATCGAACTAACCCTTTCGTTATAATTTTCTTAAGAAACCATAGAAACGTTCTAGAAGTATTCTTATCGCGGCCAGATTAACTACTCCGATGAAAGGGGACCAGTGCGGAAAGGCTTAATTCACTTATCACAATAAATAGCCTTACATGTGAAATGTGAGGCAGCTATCTATAACTAGGTCTTCCAGTCGGGAAACTAGGCGAAATTAAATAGGAAAAATCTAACAATATCAGGCACTAAATCAGAATTTAACTGGACACCATTCTCCCGCTTATTTTTCCTCGGGGTGCATTGATGCGTCCAAAAAGAACAACGTTCAGCTTTCACCCTCCCACGAGTACAGTCGGCGTGGTTTTCGATTAGACTCCTCCGTAGGAATTCATTTGTTTGGTTCCATGTAGAAATTTAGATCTAACCTTTTTTTTTTTTTAACATTCCATATACGACACATGGAAAGAATCGAAGGAATATAAAGAGGAGAACCATTAAGGTGTGGGTAATAAATTACGAATTAGGTAACTCGCGAAGTCAGACGGCTTCCATGCTCCCGACCGTTCAATTGCTTCTCTCCGATGCGGGTCGATTATTTTACATCTTATTGGATAGAAGAAAGTTACGAAATGTTTCACATTCCGGCGAAGTATAATAGGAACGAAATTCGATCGTTTAATCTACCGCTCCACTTATTTCAACCAATCGTGTTTATCATTAAACATTTATTTATTTATTTATTTCGGTAAGCGTCTAGAACGGACGCATAGTTCATTTTGCAGCTAACTTCGTTTACGTTAATATTTTTTCCTACACAATGACGTTTTGATAAATTGTAGTTTATAATAATTTATAATCGTATTTCATACGTTGCGTGGTGCGGTAAAACGATTCGTCGATGCGCTAGTTCAGCTTGCAATACTAACGTTACGTAATGTCGTAATTCTGCACGAATATATATGTATACTTTCTTTTAAAAATAGTTCCTCCATATTAGTTCATTTACAGTAATTCTCTTACAGGTAAGAACGGCTGATGATATTTCTACTCATTTCTCTCTATTTTGTAATAATTCAACTTTGTCGATGTAATTAAAATTTTTTATTTCTATTCACACGATACGTAAATTAGCGGCGGTCTGGTTTTGCGAGCCAAAGGTAATTGTTGACAGTCAACGAAAGTTTTGCGAGCCAACTAAAATGAAATGTTCACATCGGCTACAAGACGCGTTTTACGAACGCAACGATCGACTTTTCGTTCTGACGATGATTTTCACCGTTTTATTATACAATTCGGTCTTATTTATAAAGAATAAGCCTTTTTTATCAGCTCTTACTTTACTGTTAATGTTTCGCAAGCATTTTCGTTACAACAGATTTTAAGACATAAATATACTCATATACTACGCAAGAATATTTCTATCTCTCCGCCTTTCTCGGAAATGATTTTAATTAAGGCTCAACAGATTTTAATGAAATTTACACATAGATTATAAATTGCATCATATTTGAATCGTTTCAATGTTTCAAAAGGTTTTCAAGATAACCGAGAAAATGTAAGCAATTCCTTTTTCAATAACATATAGTTCATTTAACCTAGCAAAAAGACTGCCAAACTACGATATTCATGAAAAAATATCTATTCCTTTTATGTTTTTATTTATAACATATTATAATTTTAGCTTTATTTTAATTGTTAATTTTTTACAGTTCGTAAAAAACCTTTAGTAGTTTTTATTAGCGACTTCCCAAACAAAAGTTACAAGTGTTGGTCGCGTCTTTTTTTACTTATTTATTTTTTTTTATATTTGGTTCCATATAATGGTGCAGACCGATTTTAATGATTCTTTGTTCGTGTAGAAGCGTACCGTCCGTGAAAACCGACCTCAAAGTTTATTGTAAAAGTTTAAAAAGAAAAATGCGCTAAAAATAAAAAATAATCAGATAAAACTAACAGGCCGCCGAACAACGAGAAGTCGATTGCATCGAGACTAGTCCTCAGGAATACAAGTTGCCCCTCACCTATAATGAACTCTTCTTCACTTTAAAACATATGAAATCGTCGGCAGCTGGACCGGACAATATCCACATAGAAATGATCAAAAAATTGAATGTTGGCTCTCTTCAAACTATAGTCAAATATTTCAACTTTTTATGGAGTTCGAACCAGATACCAGATAGCTGGAAAGTTGCTCACATTATCCCCCTATTAAAACCAGAAAAAGACCCACTCTTACCAGCCAGTTATCGACCTATTTCATTAACAAATACGCTATGCAAGGTTATGGAGAAAATAATAAACAACCGGCTAAAATGGACACTCGAACAAAAAAATCTTCTAGACCCTCTGCAGTACGGTTTCCGCTCAGGTCGGAATACGATTGACCATCTTATCAGGCTCCATCAGAAAATCTGTGATGGCTTTGTGACTAATCAATTTACTATGCTGGTAAGCTTCGATCTTGAAAAAGCCTTTGATCGAATATGGCAATATAAAATTCTAAAAATGCTGGAAGAATGGAATATAAAAGGAAATATGCTGTACTTCATAAAAAATTTCTTATCAATTAGAACATTCCAAGTACGGATCCAAGACATCTTACTTCCCCGAGAATTCAAGAAAGTGGTACACCACAAGGATCGGTAATCAGCCCTACCTTATTCATCATAGGTATAACAGACATAGCTAAGCTTGTTGCACCACCAGTTAAATATCAAGTATTTGCCGACGACCTAGTCATCTATATGACATCTTCGAATTTATGTAGTTTGAACACCGCTTTACAAAACACCACCAATAAACTGCAAGAATGGGCTCTAGCTAATGGGCTATCCTTCTCAACCAGCAAAACCAAAGCGATTACATTCAGCAACAAACGTTCTGCTCCTCCCGAATGTAACATCAAGCTAAACAATATTCCCATATCAAGCTGCGAGTCCATAAAAATCCTTGGAATGACATTTGACCGCAAGTTGTCTTGGAAACATCATTTACAAAACTTGAAAATAAAAACTTATAAATCCTTAAATGTACTAAAAATGGTTGTACACACAAAATGGGGCGGAGACAGGAAAACATTGAAAAACCTATATACGGCATTGACTTTATCCAAGCTGGATTATGGATCGGTTATATATAATAGCGCGAAGACAAATCATTTCGAAAAATTAAATCCAGTACAAAACACCGCTCTACGCCTCATTACAGGTGCATTTCTTACCAGTCCTATCGCTAGTCTACACGCTGAGAGTAATATTTTACCCTTAAAACTCAGAAGACGTCTCTTGTCGCTAAAACACTTCGTCAAATTAACAGCTAACACCGCAAACCCTTCCAACCAAAAAAACATGTTTCCAAACTTTGTACAACAGTATGATAAAAAATCCAGAATCCAAAAGCCATTTCCGATACAGTGTATGGGATTAATTGCAGAATTGAATTACACTCAACCTATTTATACCATCCACTCGCCAGATCGACCTCCATGGTATTCTACCTTTCAACTCGCTAATTCTTGCATCAATAAGGCGAAAAAAGAGGACAAGTTGTTAACCAAATCAATTAGGAAAATTATTCAGAAAAAGTGGCAAACCGAATGGCAACAAACCCAAAGTTCAAATAAATTATTTCTCATCAAAAAGGAACTGCAACATTGGGAAACATCGTATCGAACCAATCGACAAGAAGAAATCGTTCTAGCACGTCTCCGAATTGGTCATTGTTCGATAACGCATAAATACATCTTAGAAAAAACACAAACTCCTCAATGCCATACTTGCAACGAAATCATTACCGTACAACATCTACTGTGCAAATGTAAAAAATATGTGGAACATAGAAAAAACTGCAACCTCCAGGGGAAATCGCTCTACGACATTTTGAGCGATGATGAATTGGTTTCTAAAGATCTCATAAAATATTTAAAGTCAACCTCTTTGTACTGTATAATATAAGATATAAACTAACTTAAATTTAAATCTGTCGTAAAATCCTATGAAATATTTAAAATCAATCGCTAAGTAATCTATTTATAAGATGTAAACTTTATGTATTCGTCGCAAATAGCCAGAGTTGCTGAGCGACAATAAATAAACGTATTAAAAAAAACAAAAAAAAACTTCGGGGTAATATACTTAATCTTATGACTATTCTTCGAAAACATTAACCTTTTTGGAATCGGCAACAAATCAACTTGGAGTAAATGTTCATTACTCAACTTGCAGAAAACGAATGATTGTATATTATTATATGTATTTATTAATAAATTTTTGATTATTGTTGCATTCTGAATTTGATGCTGACCGCAAAAAGTTTTAATATTAAACGCTTGCTTTTTTTGCGCATGCTTTTAATGGACATATTTGTATCGCGAAGGGACATACCCTCTTTGATGATGTCATTTCCACTTCTGTTACATTTTTTGGTGGCACAACCCTCCTTAGATGACGTCACTTCCACTTCTGTTATATTTTTTGGTGGCTCAAATTCTACCCCCCCTCCTAGCTAAGACATATCCATGTCAAAAAGAAAAAACTACAATTTATCTTTTTAAATTTGCAGTACCGGAAAAAATTTAAATGTTATAAGAAATTCCGTGTTTAAAATAAAATTCTATATACTCTTATGAAGAAAATCTCCAAGGCTGGTGTTGTATTTTCTTTATAAGAATATCTACATAGTTTATAACATTCTAATTAACACGCAATAGTTTTTAATATAACGAAAAGGAGTAAACGTATATTATGTAAATAACATAATAGAAATTCATATATCAATATACGTTACATTATTTGTACTTAATAAAATTGCGTATGTAACTTAACGACCAGCACATGCAAATCAACATTATCGATAAACAAGTTCGAGAGAAGTAAGTATATGTATATAGCATACCAGGGCCATTACTGAAGGGGGTTTTCAGCCCCCCCCCCCAATATCTGCGAAATAATAACTGCTTGAATTAAATGGGCTGAAATTCAGAATAAATTTATTTCTTTTAATTTTTGACAAAAGAAAAAAAGAACTGAAATTTTTAAGAATTCTATGTAAACGACTATTATTTGTTTTTATTGTAGTGTTCAAATATTGCCTATATACAATAATTGACTATAAGACTGTAGTGTACTATTTATAAATAAATATATTTCACGATAATACACACACGGGCGCCCGCACACACATATACATATACATATATATATATATATATATATATATATAAAAAATATTTTCGTAATCCCTCCCGAAATTTTGATCTAGATACGGCCCTGTCACAAAAATTGAAGAGAATATTGGTCAAGCCCAATTCAGATTTAGAAATACGTTTAGCACAAAAAATGCTTTATTTAGCATTAAAACCCTGATACAAAAATGTCTAGACAGACAGAAACCGGTTTTCCTATACTTAACATTTGCTAATCTTTACATCTATTTGATTATTAAAAGTCTTAAAATTTCAACCTTTTTGAATATTTCCGATGTATTTTTAAAACTTTTTAACAATAAATTTTCTTATGTTACTTTATTAACTAGTTTAATTTCCCATACCACTTCAAAAAACATCTAATACCGGTAACATTACCTTGAAAAACGTAAACCACTGACTAAATCCTCTTCGCATTATACATCTATTAAAATATTCGAGAAATTTATATTAAAAAAAAAAAAAACAAGACAATTCAATCGCAAAAATTTTTAAATTATTCTTTAATACTGATATCTTGAAAACAATTCAATTACCTATCTTTATTGTATTACAAACCATTAAATGTTTTAAACAAAAATCTTAAAACTGATTTTTATTAATCTTATACATAAACGTTTCCATAATATTAATTTAAATCAATTATATTCTTATCTTACTTACGATTATATACGATAGCTGGATAAATATGTTAAGGCACTAGTTGCATATTTAACTTTATTAATATCGAAATAAATATCATCCCGTTTTTAACTGAACTGTTACAAGGATCTGCGTGGTGGGTCCGTATCCAACGAACACACACGGTTTTTTTTTTTCTACAATTTAACCTTAACACAGTGCAAACAGCTAACCTTTGTCGATGATGATATCGCGGTAATCATAGCAAATAAATCTGAAATAACACACGGTAATAAAATATTACGACAATGAAACATTTAACGAAAAAAATCACTTTATTAAGTGAATTTTACATTACACATTATCAGACGGTGCGGAAGTATAAGTTACGATTTTTTTTTCTTCAAAAACATATTAAGTAGAATGAACAGTGTACGCCATGTACTAAACTATTTTTATCGTACAGTTCATCACTACAGAATTTTTGAAGACTATCTACCTAGGTGTTTTGAAAATTGCGGAGGCGTTGAATTGCGTGTTTAACTTTCCAGATACACTTATATCTTAAATGGATTTAGTACTGAGTTCAAAATGCTCAGCAGAAATTTATTAAATAGGGATTTTCAAAAGATTAACTAATTTAGCGTTATAAAAATTACCTATCGTTATCAGCGTATCCGCAACTCGTAAAATCTAACAGCGTACAAACTTGATCGGATTTGTCGTAACCTAACTACAAATCCGATTGTCATAATATATAATAAATTTGTCCTATCGGTAACAAGTAAGAACCAGGGAAGCAAACAAAAAACGCATTCTTCCAGTGGAAAGATTCTTGAGAAATTAACAGTTGTAGGATGGGAAAGATGATTCTTGATTTGTGCGGGCTATGACTGTCACTCTTTCCTGTATTCCTATCTTAGATGGGCAATTCTCTTTTCCCGCAGCGAGAAACCAATTTTCAGATTAACGCCTATATTAGCTCGGCGAATTTTTCATGCCGATGAAGACGGAAAATGACTCTTTTCTACGTCCGGATTATTATGCTTCCCGTACTACACAATCGAAGGGAAAAAAATACAAGAAACCGGCGTTCATATCTACCATCTTCACTGCATTGGCTTGTTATTTACGGTAATTAGACTTTTTTTATAGTTTGAAAATCCTTTCTTTTCGACTTTTCTATAGTTCATCTAATTAGCAATATATGTAGCGCTCGTATCTCAAGACAATCTTGCAGCAGCTGTGTGGTTCTACCCCATTTGTAATTAATCGGGCGCGATCGTTTGCAATCTTCGTTCGTTTCCTATACGGTGCTTTTTATTTACCATTGCCGGGATCAGTTTTAAGCTCAGTTTTGTCAGATCCGAGTAATTCGTGATCTACACAATTAGTAAAAATTTACCTAATTGCAGATTTGATGAAAATTTAGTCTACTCTATTGAAGCACTTCAGTGCGGTCTAGAGTTTTAAACCTTTACTTTACATCAGCACAAAAAAGAAAATAGAAATGATTTCTCGCTGCTTTATATATTCCATTCTCTCCTATTAAAAACTTCAAGCTCCATTATGGGATTTTTTACTCGATAAAATTCAATCTGCTTTAAGCTTAAATATTTTATTAATTTCATATACATTGCTCCTATCGACACTATTAGCAGTTTTATTTTTATTATTTTTATTTTTTTATTATTATTTTTGTACATCACGGCCATGAATAGAGAGTCTCATGTTCTTTCCCACCAGCCGAGATTGTGACTTCAATTTTTGCTAATGAATAATATGGTTTTCCTTTCTTTTGGCTAATATTTCGGAAGGCTCGATGATTCCACTTGATATAGAATTTGTTTTTAATTACAGGTGTACGAATATATTCGCTATATTCCTCGCTGCTCTGTAGTTATATCTGGTTAGCGCATCGAGATTTTCGTAGCCACGCAAATTCCTCTACATGCACCGCTACCCTCTTGAACAGGGCAGCCTGTTGTTTCGGTAATTAATTTCCTATTTTTAACACCTGTACACATTGTACATGATACCAAAGTTGGCTCGCTAGCGTTTCATCTTGTAGGTTTCGGTTAAAATTTTAAAAAATTATTTTTTTTCCAGCTGATCTATTCTATTGCCATGGAAATTGCATATAATTCCATAATATAAGAGGAGCCGGCCCCTATGGCATTTGGTAAACTTTAGATGTATTTTTTGGTTCGTGTATTAAAACGCTACCGAATATCTTCACTTTGATCCATGTAGTGATCTCTATCAGTGCGTATATTATTTCACAATTCCTAATTAAAGAATTGATTACGCTACCCGATGTTGAATATTACTTACAATTAGTGTTCATGCTCTATTTTCTGGATTTCGTTTCTTTCCGCATCCATTTAGTGGAATTCATAACTCTTTCCCATACAACTACTATCACAGTTTTACTATTACATTTGCCGCAGTTAAAAGTATTATTCATTTTACTAAACAGTGTTTTACATTGCGTTAAGGAGCTGGAAGAGTCCTCTATCGCTGACCAAACATTTTTCGGCGAAGGGCTGCGTTCGGCTTTGTTTTTCACTTTATTGTGCGTTTGCTTTTAATAAAAAGCCGTGTATTAGAATCGATTAATATATTGTCCGACAATATTTTTTTCGATAGTTTTTTTTGGGTGCACGTAAAGAGACTGTATTTACAACTATTTTTGTTTTATTATACACAGTAAACCGCTAGAATGTTTTTTTTTTTTTTTAATTTAACTTCAAAATTTCCTACGAAAATTTAATAAAAATGCACCAAAAAGTAAGAAATATTCGATAAGGAGATAATCTGTAAAATAAATAAATACCTTGATAACGAACAAAAATAGGGATAAAATAATTTGCTTTAATAAATTAAAATAAATACCTTATTTTAAAATTAAGAACTGTATTAAATATTCATTAAATTGTTTCTAGATACTGTCATTTTAATTTGGCGCCTAAAAGTTAATGTATAAAAAATAACATAACATCACCTTAAGGAGTGGTGGTGGTACGTCACTCTGAAATATACGAGCGTGTATTATTTTTTATCGAATATAATTATTTTTTACCTTTTAGCGAGTTTTTATTACATTTTTATAGTAAATTTTAAAGTCGGTATTTTTTTAAAACGAAAAGAAAAAAAACTACATTTTCTTTTTTCTCTTCATTTTCAAAATGCTGTTATTGCCGAATCTCTTGAAGAATTCGCTATTACATTTCATGTTATATCGTGGCGCGCCGTGTGTAGTGTGAATTGACCCTTAATCGGTAACGAATTATTCTTGCGTCTCTTTGGTCGTCGATTTGTTCAACTGAATGCGTTGCTACTGTTGTGACCGATGCGTGTTGGGTTAATTCCACTTCGGTTCTTTTTTCCCTTTGATTGAATTTTTCAGTTAATTGAACTGTACCAAACTCGAAAATCCTATCGCAATAACGGGGCTACCTGAACTGCAGAATTTCACTTTTTTTCCCGGTGTCACGTTATATCTGTAATTATTTCTTTCTTCGTTTTTTTTTTTTTTGGGGCTCGTTAATCAGGGGCTGAAGGAAAAGGCAGGACGTAAAAGTAGGAAACCGGAGTTCCAACAGTCAAAAGGTGAACAGTACCTAAAATGAACGCAACACTCGAATCCGCAAATAACTGCATCATTTGAATGGAGAACCCAATGTGACGAGAGTACAGTCGAAAAACGAAAACGACAGTAGGTTAACGCGAGCGAATAGCATAGAAACGGCAGATTGGCGAGGGTAAAGAAACCGAGAGGACCCTGAATTAGAATTTAGGTTGAACAGACCGATGAAATTAATTATCAGAAATTGGGCAAGTGCAAAAAATTATCCGACTAAATTTGAAATGAAAACTTTTACATGTCAGCGGGAGGTTAGAGGATGGAATTTTCTTAAAAAGAACGCGGAAAAAGCAAAAATTCGAGTTGAAAAACTAGCAGTTTTATTAGGAAAGATATAGCGCTCGCAATAAAAACCAACACAAATCGAACGGAGAGAAGGAAGAATGGGAATGATTAATATTCGGGGAAAATAAATAAAGCGTCATCGGCGTGATATCGAAAAGGGAAGATTGAAAAGCGTTTACGGAACCCGAATGAATAATCGAATTTCTATCAGAAGTAGGTGATTAAAGGAGATGAAAATAACGGGTACCGTAAGATGGATAGTCTTTCAACTTCCGAAGAATAGAAAGAAGGAAGGCGAAAATATTCTGAGAAATCAAAATCTTGAAGAACAAAGTCCCTGCACCAGCAGGATAAGACTTATAAAAAGCACTCACGACGGATTATTCGAATAAAATTTGCAAAAGCGTAGAGTCCGATCGAAAGAAATATTTTGTTTTTTCATAAATTTACTTTTGGAAGCCGCTAGTTTGTTGATTTTTGGAATAAAACAAAAAAAGAGCTCCAATCAGACACACACTAGATAAATCATTGAACTAAGAAATTTTCTCATTTTACCGATTTCTTCCGACAAATCTTTCGGGAATTCATATTTTTCTTTCATATTTTCATGAAGTATCCTTTAGATATATAGTTCAAATAGTTGAATAATAAAACTACAAAGAACAAAAACATCTTCAGATTGAACATTAAAATATTTCAAAAAAATTAATTTCGTAAGAATTTCCCATATTTAGTATTAGAAAGCAGAGAGAGTGAGAGGTAGGGAGAATGTTTCAATAAAGATAAATTTAGTATTATGTTATTTGAATATCTGAAGGAAACCTAAATAATTTATTTTCATCTAGAAAAGAGAAAATCAAATATTATGAAAAATCAATCTAAATGTTTAATTTTTAATTTAACTAAAATAGAAATATATGTATATACGTAAGAGAATTATTGATACTATTAATGAAGTAAGTAAAGTCACGTCGGGAGTTTCACTTTCAGACTCCTTACTGTCCGCTACATCCTCCAAATGATATCCACGAATGTAATTCCAAATTCTTTTCGAATGTTCTGCCGTCTGAACGTTTACTTCTCTACTCTCAACTTCTGAAACTTAATATTCCTGCTCCCTATAGTGCTGCGTCTGTTCTCTCCTTTCCTTCGATAACTGTTGTCGCTCCCCTTGTATCCTTCATTGATGCGATATCTGACTGCATACAAATCTAAATAATTAATTCAGCATACTTTTCTTCCTGGTCGAACATGGGTCAATGCTCTTTGTCAGCGAGCCAAAAGAAAAAAAAAACGTCGGGAGTTGTGAAGGTTTACAATGAACTAAACCTAATGGATCTAAGGAGAATACTGGGGCCAGTTCCTTTCTCTCCTCGGCTACCTTTACTTTCCCAGATTTTTCTGGTACCCAATTCTATTTCAGATTAGGTATACACCTTAGGAGCGACTCGGATGCGGAACGAGACAAGTCTCGAACAAGTAACTTTTGATTTGGTAGCCAAACACCTTAATCACTAGGCTACCGCGCTGCCACTAAAGGAGTGGTATGAAGGAATTTAATACTCTAACCTATTTTTGACTGAAGAAGAAGATCAGAGAAGTATTAATAAAATTCCGAAAAAGAATTAAAACTGCGGTGTGGAATTAGGTAGCGATGTTTTTAGACAGGAACTGGTTCGAATTATGCTGTCGCACACTGACATTTTTAAGAACTTCTAAAAAATTTCACGCGCGCTGGATTTATTTTTCATAAAAAGAAGAAACAATACGCAAAATTATAAAAGAGAAATAAAAATAAAATAAAATAAAATTAAATTAAATAAAACCTTTCGATAGATGGATAATCATAATAACTATGAAACTGGGAAAATGCTGGAAAACAGAAATATTTGAAGCTTTATGAAAAATTCTTTAGACAATAATAAACCTGGCGATGAAACAATGTAAATTATTTATGTAATTTAACAACGTTTGAAAGAACCGTTTTAAATGATGGCGTTAGATCGGTTAATTGTGTTTCGTTCAGGTAGAATATCCCGTTGCCGCATATTGAAACTTCTGAAAAAATTTCACTTTCGCTAGGTTAATATCCATAGTCGTCTCTCTCCTGAAAAGAAGGTTAAATTTTCAGTCTCTAACTAACTCCTCCGCCACCCCAAGTATCTAACCAACTAAAAAGATTCTTCCAAGAAGAAATAAAACTGAAAATAAAATGGTAGGCTGGCCTCACTCTCAACAACGTAACAAAAATAGAAATTATAGTTTTTTTTTTTTTTGTTTTTTTTTTTCAATATAGAAATAACTTTTTGAGAACAATAATGTATACTTACGAATAATAAGTACTATGCATGTTAATTTTTAAGTGTTAAAAGCTCGACGGAATGTAAGCAGAAAAACATGTTAACCTCAGGCGTCGTAATATGTGCCTCTTTTCATTAAACATTCATTACAATACCGCAGTGACTGTTATCCAGCGTTATTTTATGACTGCATTACACTGAATAATTAGATAAGTTGTCTCGCATACAAGCCCAAAAAAAAAAAAAAAAAAAAAATCTCGCAATATAAAAATAATTAATGCGTAGCACTTTCAGAATAATCTTGCACATTCTGGATTGAAATTTATTTGATACAATAACATTTTTGAAATTTGTGATTCAAATCATATCCTTTTCGAATGTTCTGCACTCTGTAACGAACGCTCCTTTCTTTACGCCCAACTTTTAGCTTTAGGTATTCCCACTCCCTTTAACGCTATCTATATCCTTTCCTTCCCATTGCCTTCAGTCCGTTGCTGTTGTCTTTTGTGAGTTCCATTTCTAACCGCCTGGCTATTTATTTCTATCTCTTAATTTTTCATGTTGTTGGGTCAAGGCCGCTGGCGCGCCGAGGGTGGGAAAAAAAGAAAAAACATTTGTGAAAAACCGACGGCTAACATAATTTATAATAAATCTAAGATATACCCCGGGGTTTTTCACATTTTTTTAACAAGTACATAATTATGGCATTAGAATAAAATTAGAACGACGAAATTCGGACCAATATGTTTATATACTTAATAGGTAATAGATTATACTAATCTTATATAATCAATTTATTCCAACTTTTTTTAGCTAGAACTTATTTGCCTGTCGTGCGTGTTTTTTATTTCTTTTAAATTCATTCATTTTTTCCCCCTTCATATCTCGAACTGACTATATAGTCATTTACAAGATTTTAATGTTAATAATATCGTGAATTTCGAGATCTGCCCATCAGACGATCGCGAATTTATTTATCGAATAATCACGCTAGGCCAATAACGTTTCTTCTTTTCAACCTGTTGCAACTTGCTGGTGGTTGCAGTAAATTCGTTAGCGTTTTCATTAAAACCTCGACAAGTGATTTTTAACTGCCAGCTTTATTTCTTCAGTAACATACTTCACTTGTAAATCTTGATGTAGTATTTGGTTGGACACATACCATGGTGCTCCTGATCATTGGATCGTAGCACCTTATTTTGATAGAGCTGTATTCTATCCACACTACTTTTGAAAACGCATCCCCATAATTCAGCTGCGTACAACCCCATGTTGGTTTTAATATCATGTGGTATAGTAATATTTTACTTGGAATATGTAATTGGGAACGCGGTCCAAGCAACCAATGAAGTTGTCTTGTTTTCAAATTTAGTTCTGTTGTTTTTGTCTCGATATGGTGAAGCCACGTGAGTGTTTCATCTCTCCAAGATATTTTACGGATGAATATGCTTGTATTTGTTTGTTATTTATAAATATATGATATTTGTTACGTACAATTTTTCTCTTTGTAAAAATAATGCTTGTTTTTTATGAACGAAAAAAAAAAAAAAAAGAAACAAAAACAAACAAGAAACGACGAGATCTTGTCACATGGAAAATATCGGTAATAGTAATATTATCGTTCACGTATAGCCTATTTTCCTTGCTTCGAAAAAATACGGTAATTATTTGCGCATGCACGTCCCGTCGATATTAATAATTCATGCGTTCAATGGGTTAAAAATCTTCATCAATGAAAGTGTTTTACGACAAGAAGAAATCGACGTCACCACCATCTCTTATCTTTCTTGAATTGTTGCTTTAGTCTTTTCCATAGCTTTTTACGAGTTATTGCAGCTGGTGAATTACTGTACGATTATTATTATTATATCGTTTTGACATGGTAATATTTTAAGTATACATAAAATTTCTCAGTACTTTTTGTATTTTCAAATCAAAATTTCATTTTTTTCCTACGATATCTATAAATTTACTCTTGTTAATCGTAATTACTGCGACCTATTAAACTCCATTTATTTATTTATTTATTTATTTAGTTTTTTTTAGTTTTTCCTTTAAGTGTACTTTGTGTCTCACCCTGTTTAGCTATCTCTGCGATGATGTTACCGGTTTTAGAATATGCGGTGTTACTTATTCGTATGACTAAACTTTTTGTAAAAATTGTTAATCAGTATTTGTAAAATGGTTTCGATAAAATCGAGTACACACTACTTTCAAGTTTAATATAAACCGGATAAACTGACGACAGTAATCGTTATCACTTATCGTCGAGCTCTCGTAATTAAGAATATGTTTATTACGAAACTGAAGTACTTACTGATGATATCGAGAATCGTAAATGTGTGTCCTAGCGAACCGAGTCCGATTCGTTTAGAGCGATTAGTATAATTTTGTAGTTTTAAAAAAAAAGGCACTATTTTTGGAGAAGATGCTCACGCGGAGCGAAGATATTCAAATTTCCAAAGTTCAGTGAAAATTTAATAGATTAGCTACGCCAGACATTGATTTGAATTCGTGTGCTCTGTGGATGGATGATAACTCATTATTTTTAGTTCTGTTTTATTTCGAAATCGGTAAAGTTCGAAAATCTACCAATTAAAAACAATGCGGATTTCGTAAGTTGCCTCGGTTTTTACATTTTCATTGCTGTTTTCGTTATCAATACTATTTTTGATATTTTCAGTATTTATTTTGAAAAATCCGAAACTGGTTTTTGCTTGACAAAAGAATTAGTGTCACGGTCCTTGAATGGAAATTCCGGTAACATTAGAATCCGGTGGCAATCGTTTTTGCACAGCTACATCTAATACCGCAGTTCATTGTGGATTATTTGAAAAAACTAGAAATCCTTGTAGGTTTGAATAAAATCGGCGACCTCCACAATTTACTAGTATTGAAACTACTTTATCCACTGTAAACTGCCTCATATTATTTTACTGTAACTTTTATTCATTTGTTTACTCAGAGTGGAGTAATTAGTCCTTTTTCACACGAAGTTATTTTTGATTATTGAGTTTGTTTCATCGAGCATTGTGTGCACTGCTCTTTAGTTGCGGTCATATTGCAGGATGAAGCTTCCTCCTTTATTCTTACTGTCTGTATTATAAGTAGTGCTTAAACAGTTTGACAAAAACAAGAAAGTGTTGTGTTTTTTTGTTTGTTTTTTTGTTTGTTTTTTTGTTTTCCGTGCATTCAATTTGATTTGAACGTTAGCCTGCTGGCCAAATGAACTACACGTACTATATTTTCCAGGCCAAAAAAACAACAACAACTGCTGTATTTATTACTAAATTAATTTGACGAGCATTGCAATGAAAGTATTCAGCATAAGGATGAATTTGTTTTAGAATATTGTTTGCATGCCTCCAGAAGAACAAGAAATGCTGCTTCACCATAAGTTTAGGCAATTATCAGTTTGGTTGTTGGGATTTCATTTATTTTATGTATTTTGAGTTGTTCAAGTAAGAACGTTGAAAGTGTTTGTGCATCGTGCTTTATGGGGAGTAAAAGAAAAATCTGAAAACTTTTATTGGCTTTATAACGGTAAGGGATGGTCATTCGAAACGCATTTAAAACATCACTCGTTTCGTCTGCAATTAATGCTAAAAAATTTGCTTCCTTTCTTGAATACTATTGATTACTCTCGAATTTTGAGGACAACATCTAATTCTAAATTGAGTTTATTAAAAAAAAATTCCGGCGGGTAGTATTGTTGCGTATGTAATCGTTTTCGTTTTTCGTTTTGTTTTTTTTCTGTATTTTCCATTTAAGCTCGTATTTTTGACTCTGATCGCGTGTTTATTAAGTGTTTATCTCTTTCCGATGAACGTTCTACTCTGTATTTCAATTTGCTGAGGCTTGATCATACTCCATGTTGCGCTTCTTATATCCTGACTTTTTTCTCCACACATTGTTCCCGCTATATCGATTATTTCTTGATGTCGTATGAAGATATAATTGGTTCTTTTAAAAAAATAATTTCGAAAATTGGTTTTAAAAATTTAGAAAAAGGGATTTTTATTTATTCATTTTTTTCTTCTTTTTAAATAAACTTTTAGAGTAATTTTAATTTTTCAGTTTAATTCCATTAATTAATATGTTTGAAAAACTAACATAAGAATAAAATCTAGATATCGGATGCGGAAAATAATTTTGGCATCAATTACATTTTGTAAAATATTTCGCTTTATTTTTCTTACGCTGACTACTTTAATTTTTAGTAGATAATCTTTTTTGTTGTCATTTTTGTTTTTGTACGGTTTTTTATTTTTTTTTAAATCGACCGAAAAATAAAATCACCGTTGATATCGAAAGGCAAAAAAACTTTGAAACTAAGAAATCTTTTGCCAATATATACGTAGCATATTGCTGCACAGATACGAAATGCGAATGATTAGTAGCCAAATTAAAGGTGTCGGAGATTTCCAGGACATCGCAAAAAGCAATTGGACAGAAAAAAGTAACAAATAAAAGAGTCTAAACAAGACAAGAAATTTGAAGGTTTAAAGGAAAGAAGAATAAAATGGACCACATTTTAACAACAGTAAAAATTTACACCATTATTTGAAGGAAAAATATAGAAGAAAAGTGACCTAGGAAAAGAAAGTAAATATTACCTGAGCATAAGTAGCTGCATGGGGCCAAGAAGAATTTGAAGAATATATAACAAATCATCACATTCCAAATCAATTGTACAAATTACGATAAACGTTTGATCGTATTTTGGAGTTTAGTCGATGAAAATTTTAAAATAATTATTTCCATTAAAACGAAAGAATTTTTGTTTTGCTCAGAAATACGTATTCAAATTACACAAGAAGTATAAATAACTATACGAAATGGAATTAATAACAGCGCGAAAAAGATATTCACCATTTTATGAAACAACTCAGCTTAACTCACGGCCATTAGGCGTGCAACTCTGTACGCGAACTCAAAAAAAAGAAATCCCTTTCGTTCTATTAATTATTAATAAATTAGACCGGGGAAGCACTTATATCGAAAAGCTTGTCCCATAAAATTCCTTTTCTTTGTTCAAAATTAAAGAGCTAGTATCTCTTTTTAGATTATGTTTATTCGTAATATAGTCAGTCAAACGAAATTATTGTTGAGTACAGTTATGTAGACGGATAATATTATCTAATGGTCGGTACATTTCTTTAGCCGTGGAACTATTTAAGCTGGATTGACGCCTATAGAGGATGACTAAAAAAATTATTATTTCATCTGTAATTTTTCTTAGATTAGGAATTAATTCATGTCCATGTTTAATTATCTTTTGTAGGCTTTGACATATAAGTTACAGTTGATTTTTTCCACTTCGAGACTTGTCTCTTCCACATCCGAGTCGCTCCTAGGTTTATACCTAATCCGAAATAGAATTGGGTCTCAAATAAATCTTGGAAAGTAAAGGCAACCGAGAAAAAGGAACTGGCCCAGTATTCTCATCAGATCCATTAGGCTTAGTAGTACACTGTGAACCTTAATTTCACAATACCCGACGCCCTGTCAACGGTATGGGACTTACTTTACTTATTAGCCGTCTAGTAGCCAGTAGCGGATCCTGTGATACCCCCCTGGTACTTTTCTAAAACAGGAAAAACGTCGAAATGATATTAACTTGAGAATACAAATCGCGCGCACCACTACATAAACAAAAATAAAGTTACGAAGTCACTTTTTTTTTCAATTTTAAAAAATAAAAAATTAATTTATGCAAAAGAAAATTGATATTTAAATTTCGATAAAGGATATAATTTATGTGAACAACAAAAAGGAATAGTGCGAAATAAGTTCAAAAATAAATTTCGAAATCGGTAGCAAAGCTACATTTCCATGGTAATTTAGCAAACTGATAGTATTTCAGGTCAACCGCCTCTGTTATACCAATAAGAAATAAGAAAAAAAAATTTTATCCAAAGGAACCAAATTTTTTCACGTTTTTTAATAAATACTCAGTTTATATTCACCAATTTTCATTAGTACTCATATAGTACTTAAGTTGAACAATACTCTTTTTAATAAACTAAAAATCAAATCGGACCGTAAGAATGTGAGTTATGCGTGAACAAACAAAAAAAAAAAAATACATACGCGACGTATGAATAATTTCCTTTTTTTTTGGAAGTCGATAAAAAGGGGGGGGCATTTCTAATATATCCCTTTATAAATAAAAATGAATTGTTGTTTTGTTGCCAAGCGTAAAACTCAAGAACGGGTGGTCCGACTTCGATAATGTTTTTTTTTTTCTTTTTTTTTTTTTTAATACCCAGGTTCACATGGTCTCAGAAATTGGAAAAAATACACGCAATATGCAGAAAAGGTTGTTTAATCTCCTCAGATATGAACACACAGCTGATGTTCACACGTTATGCCGCAACTGAGTTGCAAAACGACCAATCTGGAGAAACAAGGGCAGTCATTGAGTGTTTGCGTTATTAACTTTAAAAACCCATACTTTTCGCATGGTCAGCTGTATGCCACCTGTTCCCGCGCGGGAAAATCATCAGCGTTGTTTATTTATGCGCCAGGCAAGCAAACGAAAAACACGCTGTACCATAAAGCGTTACAATCAATTAAATATGTTTTTTCTCTAAAATTTACACTTTGTGTTTATACATTTCCCGTAACTTTACATAAATTCACAAATCATGAGTCCGCATTGCAAAACTAAAGTTATTATTCAAAAAAGCACAGTTATTATTTTATTTTCTTTGCTTTTTCATAGATTAATTTACATTAAGGCATAACCGGAGGGCAAGCTAGTTAATAATGTATATATATATATTTTATTTATGTTACGACACATCACCTAATTATCACTTGTCTATATTTCTTTGTGCATACATATACATAATATATAAATAATTTTTTGCGATTGCAATAAAAACAAATTAGTTTAGAATGGGGGAATCGAATAAACTTTTCGTTTTTTCGCGTTTTTTTAAAAATAAATTATACATAACCGGTTTGTAATATCAGTATATACTCATTGTATATTTATTTATAAGACAGTTTGAAAATGTATGAAATATTTTATTGTCTAACAATTTACAATCGAATGTTTTATAATTTGTTTTCGATCGTCAATTTTTCACAGTATTTTTGTGTTTGTAAACGTGGAGTAGGAGACCCTCGCTTCACTCGGGTCTCACGGGCAGAGTTCCTAATGTATATTATAAGAATGAATTCCAATATACGCTGAAGAAAAATGCAACTATGAAAATTGTTCCAAACGATTGCCAGATATTATTGACCTCTAGACCCATTTATAATTAATATTTATTACAACAAAAGAACAATTTTAATTAGTTGGGAAGACTTATTTATACGCGATAACAATTGCACATAATTACAAAGCGGAGTCATGTCGGAAGAAAAACAAATTAATAAGCGACATTAGCCACATTTTTAGTCGGACAGCATTCGTCTGAGTAGTTCTCATTTAATAGATTAACTAGAAAACGAATTTCGGAAACTACATACACGCCGAATTTTATTCCTTTTTGTTTTTATTTATTTATTTATTTATTTATTTTTGGACAAGTCGAAACTGATCATTAGCTTGCTGATTCATTAAGTTATAAATGTTGTGCACATAAATCGGTGATAATGTACTGACTTTTATTAGTTTATACTCGAATTTAGAGAATACAAATTAGTATTCTTCTTTTTCAAATGATCACCCCCTTAAATGACTGAAGTTTTACATATTTTTTATTTACCGAAATATCTAAACTGTGATTAGTATTGAAGAGTAAAGAAAACATTAATATAAAAAAGCATATTTTACATTTGTTTAAACAGTTTTTAAGAAAACATTTCGAATATTCTCGTACCTAATTACTTATCCACTGACTTACTGCTGGATTTGTATGTCGCGTGGTGCTCCATTTAGGCCAAAGGCACATGAAGTTTTACAATTTAAATTTACAAGCATACAGGCTGCTTGGTTTCGGGAAGAGAAACGGTCTAATTTTTGTCGGTGTCAGAAAAGATCTCGCACTGTGACGAGGATGTAATATCTGGGTATCTGTGAATTTGATGGAGGACAGTGTGGAAGGAAATGTTAAACTGTAAGATGAGTATTCAAATGGGATGTGAAATTGGTTTTTGAGGAAATATAAGTAAGCTTAGTATGGCCTAGGCGGAGCTTTGTGACTCCTAATTGTTATCGAAGTAGACCATGGCCGGCAGAATTTCGGATTGACGTAGTTTGTTGTTAAAACCTGGTTGCAGTGAAATTGACATTGATCTCGAGATCTTTGTTTTACGTAGGTTTTGGAGATTCATAATTGGAACAGCAACGTTAGAGTACTGACGTAAAGTGAATTCTTCTTTAATCGCAATGTGATATAGTTCAAACAAATAATCCGCAGACATCGGACAAAAGAAATGCACAAGCAATTCCTTTTGATGCTGGCGAATTTCGTGATATTTTTTAATGAAAAGCAGTGTATTTAACGAGTTTGAATAGATAAGACGCCGAACCTCAGTTAGTTCGTTCACTTTTTTTCATTTTCTATTTAATGTCACGTTTGTTTTTGTTTCGGTCACGCCGAAAACATATACCGCGGTAAATTATCATAAATGCGATGAACTACATTAAGCTAATCAATGCTCTAGTTCTCGAACATAATTAAAATATCTTAATTGTGAAGGTCGACACCGCTAACTGCCAATGCTCAATCTTCCAAGAACAGTCTGAACAAAAAAAAAAAAATAATGCCGTTTGCAAATGTGTGAACCGTGTTAATTATAAAAGGAAAACCGTACTTCTTCAACATCTTCCTTCGTTGATATCATTTAAAAAAAAAAATAATAAAACTAAGAAAGGGATTTAATTCCGACTAGAGCGATTGATCGGAGTGTTTCAGCTTGTCTTTTTCTAAGACGCCCCATATGAGAATAACTGGGCCAGTGATGGTGCACGATTAAGAAGGCCATTTCAGAGATATCGATCCGAGTAGTATCCCGGAACAAAAATAAAAACGTACTTGCCTCTCGAATTTATATTTTTCTAAAAAAAACCTAACATCGAATGGAAACTCGTTGGCTAAAGAAGCATCGTTAAGAAATAACCGAAGCCGTTCTTGCTGGCTTGCGCAATTTCTCTGATAGCAGTGGTTTTGCGAAATAAAAATTTAGTAGCTAAAAACGAATGCCGATATTTCTGAACGAGTGAATTTTTAATATAGTCTGAATAGAACTAATGAAATTGCAGGAGAAAATATCGATATTACGTGCAGTTGAACTGTTATTACTTTAGCTGCTATTATAATATCATTGCTACTATTATTAGTTTTAGTATTATTATTATTATCGTTGTTATTATTGTTATTACTCACTCTGTTACTATATAAAAATTATTATTTATATTTATTATTTTCAACTTCCTTATCGTTTCAATTATATTTTTATCGGCATTCTCGATGTTAAAATTATCGATGTTGTTGCTTATATTTATGGAGTTTTCGGAACTAACCAAGTCGGTTTGCGAATGCTGAAATTCCTCAGTGAGCAGGTGCGATTTTGGGGAGCTTGAATTGAACATACACGTGCCGAAAATCCAGCGGATTATACGATCGTATGTAGCGTTTTAAATATTTTCCTATCTCGCGATCGACATGCTACAATCTTCGGTAAAATCTCTGAAGCGACATTTTGTAATTTCTGAGGGAAAGACCGTAGGAGTAATATTTATTCTTGCTTCGAAATGTAATTCTACCTTTGACGGATGTCAGATGATAATTTCGTCAATAATTTCAGCCGCGTAGCTCGTAAGTTTTGTGGGAGTCATTAAATCGATCGCCGTGTAGTAGTAAAATACGTGTTTTTTTTTAATTTTTTGTTTTCATAAATAGGTTTATCAACGAGGACAGTGGCCCAAGAAACTCAAAGAAGTTTAAAACAAAGTTCTATTCTTAAACGTTTAAAATGATAGAGGATAAAAATAATTCGAGAGCAGAAACAGCAGAAACAGAAAAAAATGAGAAAATATAAAGCGGAGTGGGGCTATCGCGTTTTAGTAAAGTGTAGAAGCATTGATTGTTCTGCAGAAAAGGCCATTCAAATAAAACATGATATCAGAAGGAAAGTACGAGGATTGGGAATGAAAAGGACAAAATAGGGTAGTTGCAGATGAAAATCGAGAAAATGATGCAGAAAGAATACTATGATCAAAAGCCCCCTGTGATTGTGGAACATTTTAAACAGGGAAAGTTTGAGAATCGTGGCTGGTGAAGAACAGATAGTTGAGTAGTGAAAGTAGTCGGAACTAAAAAATGAAGAAGAATAGGAACTGCGCCATAGTTTAGAATGAATCATTTCAGAACAGAAGAGCAATCTTACGAGCTGAAAATATGCCCAAAAATCTGTGCCATAGCAAATGGAACAACCGGCTAATGAACCACTATCTCAGTGACGTCTACTGTTAAAAGGCTTATTTTGCCCGTTATATAAATTCGTTTGTAGCAGATAGTTTCTCTGGTTAATATTAAATCAAAGAATTCGTGTTCCGTAGCAAATTCCGTGAAGGGCGTTAGTGCCGTGTCTGCAGTTCAACAAATATCTACTTATATATAATGAAGCAGAAGTTTCTTTTGTTTGTAACAAAGCCTAATGTTCTTAAGCCGTCATATGAAATAATTTGTTTACCATTAGACATTATATATATATATATATTAATTACAATGTGATTCTTAGGCTACCCCCATTAGAAAAAATATCCCAAAAAAATGTCTCAATTTTATGTAACGTTTGTTATATTTTATAGAATTTTTGTAATTGTTATTTTACAAATTTCACAATTTTATTTAACGAAATATGTAACGAAAAAATATCTTAATTTTATGTAATGAAAGTTACATGTTAGGATAGGATTTTTGTGATTATGTTATATTTTTGTGTTGATGCCGGCAAGAATTACGTTGTAAATTTTGATTATTTTATACAAAGTATAGAAGAGAAAGAGACAGAAATGAAAGTAAGAGAGGTCAAGGAGCACAGCCCCTTGCGAGGCCAAAATGGCCGAGTTTATATATATATATATATATATATATAAATATATATAAAGAAAACCAAATCTCTTTAGCCAAAGAACATGTTGAATACAACGAGAATATCTTGTTTACATTAGCATGTTCTTTGGCTGATGATGAAATATTCACGCAAAAGTTTCCAAAGGTAAGAGTATTTTAGTTGTTTGTTATTTAGGCTATAATATTTATTAATATTGAATTTATTTTTATTTGTACACCGATTGTATCTCGCGAACCTAAGTTTATTTAACTAGGCTCTTTAGCCTGGTAGACTGAACGAATGGCGCGAGTTTGGTCACGGCAAGCGGAGTATTTAAAATGATGTCGGTCAGTAATGCTTCTTCCATGGAGTCTCAATTAGCTTAATTTTCGGATTCGTTTTCACATTTTATCTCTCTTTTCATCCGTTCCATTGTTTCTAAAATTTGTGTTTTTTTCTCTTTTGTTTCTGTATATTTCCATCCAACGTTCGATACATTTAATTATGTTCTCCTTTTTTTTTTTTTTTTTTGGGCACGTCAACAGTGGAACTTACCCAACGCAAGGAAATGTACCTTATATAAGGAAAAGATTAGAAATTTAGGAGATAAACAAGGCCAACAAAGGAACTATATTGAGAGAGGGGAGAGCAAGAATGGAGTGGGCACTATAAGGAGTAGGAAGGCCAAGGCGCAGAAGACTAGAATACAGAGTAGAACGTTCGGAGGAAATAAAGGGGCATTCGAACAAAATGTGATTCGCTCTGTTTGCTATAACTTTTACTCTTTCTTCATGTAAGTTTTATTTTTTTATTTTATTTAATTAATTAATCGTCTGTTTTTTGTTAATTATCCCTTTCAGTTGGTTTCACGATGTATGGAGTGCTGAACAACGCGCGTTCGTTTTAGAAACCTATTTTTGTCTTAACGAGTCGTACATTTTAACAATTCGAGCGTTCAGAAAACATTTCAAAATCGCCCCGCGAAAACCAATGACTGCTTTGAATAATGTTTATGGGCGCTTTCTATGTTACACATTCATTAGTAAAGTCAATTCTATTTTATGTGCCGTTTCTTCAAGGAGTCATGTAGTCCATTTTTTTTTTTTTTTCAGTTGCTTGAAGAAGATGTTTGTAATATGTAGTTTATTCCTGGTCGCGAAATTTGTCATTGTTCGTCTTTTTCATTTTTTTCTCCGATTCTGAACTTCTTCATTGTGGCTTTCCCACTTCTGCATTGAAGTCTGCTACAATTAACGATATTTATTATCGGGATTTAATTGCAATCCAAAAATTGTCATAAAAAGATTCGATCGTGTGATCTTATATAAATTTGTGTATAATTTTTAAGGTATCCTTCAGCATCGCTATTCTTATCTTTGACCTTTTTTTTTTTTTCACAAACTATAAATCCTACTACACTTTTGTTCTTCTCGCTTGCATTAAAGACGTTTTCACTTTTCAGTTTCACGCATATCTCGATGTTAGTTAACTTTTGTTCTAGTTCGACTGCATCACAAAGTATTGTATGTTCCAATACAGAACTTTGTTTTTATCTATTTTTTGTATTTTTCGTCTTTATTTTCTATCCGTTTTCCTTCAGAGCATGCACGTTGTCATTTTCACGTCTTATTCTGTTCACAAATAATGAGGGTATTTAATGTTCCGCGATGACCATTCGTCGTTGGGAGATGCATTTTATCCCTATCTGCCAGGTTTAGTTTTTGGGGTTTGCTTTTTTTTTTCCAACCACGTGGATTTAATTATATTTTTCCGGTTATTTTTGATATTGTAAACGTTCAGTTTTAATGATGCTGAGCTTTTCGCCTTCCTTGTCTGTTTCACGATGACTTAATTTACTAAACTGAGATTGCGTTTAAAACCAGATCAAAGTGTACAGGGATCACCAGTGCACGAAAAGATTGGTACCAAGAGGTTAAGTCGCTATCCTCTGATCGGATTTACCGAAACATAATTTTTTTCCCGTTCTCATTCCAAAAGAAATTTCGGTGTTGATATCAAATTATTTTTCCGCTTCTCGGGGGGAGCCGCATGCATCCCTTACACGCATACGCGTACTCGCATTAAATTCCAAATTTACCATGTTTCTTTTAACGATCACTTCGAAGATTTTTGTTTTTGCACCGTTAGACCTGACAGGTTTATCTCTTCTTTCCTTTTAATTAATTTATTTTCTGTAAAAAAAGAAAACGCAATAAATATAACGTTCAGCGCGTACTGTGTAATTGACTGCAGAGGAATGCTGTGTGCATTTGTAATAATAAATGAGCGAAAATAAATTCATCACGAGTTACGAGGAAACGAAACGAATTGAAAAAGAGGTGTATAATATCACTTTTTTTTTTTTCTCGTAAAGTTAAATAGGCCATTTTTATCATTACTCTTTTTCAATTTTTATTCCCCTTCGCTTTGTGTGAAATTATCACTCCCGGAACTGTTCGCATTTACGACCGACAGAAACTGTACCTTCTAAGCTCAATGTTCACAGTCGCGAATGTCGCAGTTCTCAAAAATTCCTCAGCTATCGTCGCATCGTGATCTCTAGCTAAATTTCACAGCGCAACTACCATTAAATTGTAACATACGATGCGCAAAGAAAGAAGCAATTTGTGTCTCAAGTTTAATGAGTGCTCTAATGCGGTGCCGGCATCGATTTCCGGCTAGTTGATTAATTAGGCAAAAGGCCCCAGATTAGCGTATCATAAGATGATGCAGGTGGAAAATTTTACGGACACGCGCTTTCACGGTCAATTCTTTAGCTTATTACCGCAGAACGTTAGTAATCTGGAAAAAGGGTTTCTCTGCGCTACCAAACTGGAATGATCACCCACAACAAATATGATAATTAGAAAGATCAATATTAGCTTGGATGTAAAAAGGAGGTAAATAAAATTATCCGCATAAAGGAAATAGTAATTTTACCGCATCGTCCGTATGGTGGCGTTTGTGAAGTGCAGGGAGGGTTATGATTTTTCTTTTTTTTTACAGTTGTACGCATTAGGACGCTTCCGAAATTGGCGTTGGAAGAATTTTACTATCCTCAGGTAAGGCAGTAGGGAATTCTATTTGTAAGCGTGACTTCTAAAATGTTTCGTATTGCAGGAAAAAGACGAATTTCGAGCTGTTTCGTTTGTCAGCCGCTGTCTGCGGGATCGAATTTTCCTACGCCGCCATCACAGCGTTTGTGTCGCCAATCTTGCTCTCGGTGGGTGCTTCGTACGAAGTAATGACCTTGTCCTGGTCGATATCGCCGATAATCGGATTTTTCCTGTCGCCCATATTGGGAACTTTAAGCGATCAGTGCAAGCTGAAATATGGTCGCCGGAGACCGTTCATCATTCTGCTCAGTATTCTGGTCGTTATCGGTAAGTCTCATATTTTATCAGAAACACAAACTAGAAACATTTTCTCGCACGTTTTTTCTCGTTTTGCTGCACGTTTTTTCCCCCAGAGTCTGCTCAGAACGACTGCACATTTTCATGTTTGTACGCCGATGGAAACAGTATCTTCCGGTGCGGTATCGTTTTATTTTCATTTTAAATTTTATTATTCTTCAAGAGTGCTGAAGAAATATAGATTAATAAGCTATCTGAGATGAGATATGTAAAACGTATTCTATTTATTTAGCTTTGACGGTGGATGATATTTTTTACCGTAAGTACAACTTACCCAGGACACTGCTAACCGATTTTTATTTAAATCACTGCGGCTTGACCACATTTATTTTCGTGCATTATTATAGTATTGGCTTATGCGCAGTGCATTAAAATGTCACTTTCGTACATATATATATATATCAAAAAGAACTGACAGAAAATAAAGCCGATCGCTTACCGAGCTTGCCGGAAAAATATACCACGAATCAACAGCAGTGTTGTACACGCAAACGTAACACAGCGAATCGGTCTTAGTCTGAGAAATCTTCTAAGAATAATTTTTACTCCTCCGAAACAATGTAAAGCTACTTTTCTTATTTTCCCGATATTGATTAATACCAACGTGTATAGACATAAAAAGTTAGTAGAGAGGCGTGTCGTCGTTTCAAAGCGATCGTGTAAAACATCTAATGAGCTTCGTTAAAATTGTATCTGATTTTAATATTTTGCTGTGCATACGTAGCTTTTCGCCAAATGTATGGTCCTTAAATGAAAAAAAGCAAACAAAAGAGACCACATTTATGGACGTGCTCTTCAATTAAGTGTTCTTATATACAAAGTTCCCCGTATATATTTAGTCTGATAATGGGAACTATGAATTCGATTTTTTAAACTGTTCGTATGGTCTAGGGATGGAAAGACTTTTGTTAGAAGAAATGAGAGTTGTTCGGTAATTCGAATTTCTTCCGAAGATCAACACTGGTCTCATGTGCAAAACAACATATGACTCGCAATGTATAAATGTTCCGAAATTATTATTATAATAAGTTTTTCGGTTATATTTAATATTAAAGTGTGTTCGTGTGAGATCAGTTTATCGGTACAGGTGTTTGAATTCATCGCGAGTATGTAAGAGTTACATATTATATGGGAGAGTGAATGTGTGTTGCTTCGTTTAATTATTCTTCACAACTCTGTCCCTTTCATGTCTATTTTGGTTATTATTCTTTTTATTTCTAATTCTTCTTCAATAACTACTGCAAATAAGACTGATTTTCCACCTGATTTTGGTCTCTTCTTTATATCTCTCTCTTCTCTTCGCATGGGTGGTTCGGTTGGCATATTTCTATTTTATTTTTTATATACATGTATTTATTTTTCTATTATTATTATTATTATTATTATTTTTGATCTTTTTTGTCTCCTTACTTTCGGTGGATATATTATTTTATATGTCCTTTTCCCTCCTTTTTATATACGTATATATTTTCCGATGAGTAAAATGCCTGCTAATTTACAATTAAAAATATTACTAACATTTTTGTTTATGTGTTTTTTGTTTATTTTTCTCCTTTTTAGAAATCAGAAGTGCCGTATTAAGCCTTTTTCATTTCCATGTTCGTTAATTGTTCTATTTTTAATACTTAAGAGTCGCTAAATTGTGTAATAGTTTATCATTGTTATTTTACTTTTAAGTCTATATCCCTGATATTTATATGCAGACATTTTATATCACTGAAATTTTAAACCAACCTTTTTATAATCGACACCAATCTAAATTTATTCGTTTTAAATATCAGTAGTTTAAGAAGACACACTTTAATGAGTTGAATATTTTCGTGGAGGAAAGGGATTTTATTTTTGATGTAATAGTACTTACTGAAATGTGGCTTTATGAAGAGGAAGTGTCCAGGTATAAAATCTCGGGGTACGAAAACATTACGTAATACCGAAAAAATAAGTGGTTGGGTGGGGTTTCAATGTATATCAAACATACTGTTTTGGTTCTCAAATTCAATCTAAAAAATGATGTGATTTTTACAATCTACGGTGTTTATAGATCTTGTAATTCATCACGGGAAATATTTCTGTAGGAACTGAAAGATGTTCTTTCATTATCCAACAATAATGCTATAATAACAGGAGAACATAAACATAAATGTTATAGACAGAGCAGATAGTTTAAATTAACTTAATTAGTACATATATATATATATATATATATACGGTTTTACTGATCTTGTAAATGGGGTCACATTCTCGCGACCAAATGTTGGTTATAATTCTTGTCTTGATCATGTTATAACTAGAGGATTACTAAACAAAAATTTTTTTCTTAGTATGTGTTACGAACTAGTAGATATCGTCTTTTCGGATTATAAAGGAATTATAATAACAAGTTTATTTATAAAAGAATTCCGTTCTCCCTTTGTGTACGTTGAGAAATGTTATCTTAATAACCAAAAATAATGAGTGTAAAGAAAGAAGCTTAGTTTCAAATAAAATGAGGAAAAGAAAGCCCTCTGGGTAAATTCGAGTATAATGAAATTATCTTTGGAGAAAAAACGTTCCTATATTCAACATAAAACTAATCCAAGCAATCAAAACTACGCGTTTGAAAATAATCTCCAAAGTGATACACAAAGAAGTAAGAAAAGCGAAATCGGAATATTACTGTAAGTTATTAGATAACTCCTCGGTAAACACATGGCCGGCCGAAATCGATAAAAAAATAAAATAAGAATAACAATGTGTTTGGGCTTTTTGTTAAAATAATGCAATGCGAACGAGTTCATCTGAATAATATTATTAGTTCGCAAATGTAGTGCGTTTTTTACATGTCGCTGTGACATTGTTATTTTAAAACTTTACGTAAAACTTGAACATTTCGTATGCAAAACAATATACTTGCTGACAGTTCAACGTTTTAGGTCTTACGCTGATTCCGAACGGTGCACTATTCGCATCTTTGGTCGTCGACGACGACAGCGATACTCCAACAAATCAGTCGATCTTCCGACAGGATAGCGAAAATGTTACCGCATTGCCGACCGAAACTGCCGAGCCTAGTGTAAAAGACGGTTCACGGAAAACGTGGACAATTGCGTTTATCATGATTGGACTTGCTCTTACCGATTTCGCTTCAGACTCCTTACAGAGTCCGAGTCGAGCTTACTTATTGGATCTCTGCACTAAAGGTAAGCGCGTACGAAAAAGCGAATTAACTAATTCTATCGATAGCACGTTCATAAATAGAAACGAACAAAAAATACTAGATACACTACTGAGGGTTATCGCGGCCTTATTGGTTTTATTTATTTTTTTTTCTTTTTTTTTTTCGTTTTCCCGAGATTTACATGAAAATTTGCAGGTTTTTGAGATTCGAAAATTCGTTTCATATTTTGTAAAAGTCACTCAAGAATTTCAAAAAATTTTTGAAGAAGCAAAAGAAAATATTTTACGAAAATTTTTTCGCCCTCATTGTTTCAAAACTTTAGCCCGGTGTTGAGAGTTTTTGATGATCGCTCAAAGATATTTGAATTATTTTTTGGAATTTTCAAATATTTTCGAATGACTTTCAAACATTAATGTCTACAGTAACAGATCTGCTAGTACGCAGTCTACCAAGAAAGATGAAGATAAAAATATGTTGAAATACGCCGAATGGCCCCAGATAGCATCATTTTCTCCCACAGGTAGCTTGAAAGCGACGCCAAGCCTTTAGAAATATTTCCCGCGCAGAAACATGAAAGAGGGAGATTTATTCTTAACCGCAGCAAGTAACCTATTTTTTAAACTTCAGTGACCACATCAACCAATCAACCAATCAACCAATCAACCAATCAACCAATCAACCAATCAACCAATCAACTAAAATTTTTTTTTTATCACTTTCAACTTCGTCAATCGAATTCTTTATGGCTTGTAATAGCCCGGCATACACGTAAAAACTGTATGAATTAAAATTGCGCCTCATTTCAGACGGAAAAGATGAGTCCACGGATCTACGTGCAGGAAAGTCTGTACAGATAACCGTACAGGCCAGAACTGTCGTTGTTTATTAACGACACGAAAGGCTGTCAAGCTAGAACTGTACCGACTTAACTGCGTGTGTTATTGCAGGCAAGCCTACGAATTTATCTGATCTCCCGAATAATCGTAAAATATCGATACGGCTTTCGTAACAGTTTAATAGTTTTATATTAGGTTTTGGTGATTTTCGCGTTGTATAGAAAGGTGTAGTTTTTATTATGCCCAGTAAAATCAAAAACGGGTGCTTTGTCTTTTGCTATGATTTATGTGCTCAATATGCAAAATAATGTAGCTCAAAATGTACCAAGTGGATCAAACCAGTGAAGTCACTTGTACACCTCTATTAAAGGAGAAATCTGAGAAAATGATCCTCACGATTTTAGAAAATATTTAAAGATATATCTAATTACGTTTTATTATTTATTTTCTTTACTAAGAAGTGATTTAATAAAAAAACACATAGTTATAATAGAAGCTATGTCAGCAGAGGAACGTTTATAATAGCTACCCTGACTAGAGGAAGACGTTACGAAGATATGCAATACTTCTTTTTGGGTTTTGTAAATATTAATAAACTCAACCAAAAAGTGTCTTCATTTCACAATAGCAAATACTCATTATAAGGAATTACTAATTAATTCTAAACACAAAAGAATAAAAATTAAATTAATAATAATAATCGTACTGAAATTGTCAGACGTGATGAAATCTCTGGCGAAATTGTCGAGTAACCCTGCGCGCATGTCGGTGGACTAAACCGTACGTGTGTGGCGGGCTAATTTCATTACTTTGTTATTAACCGGAATAAACGATAACAGGATACCAGTGGCTGAAGGAAAATGTACATTCCGCTTTAGTGAATTTACGATACATCGAGATTATAGCAATGACGGGTTTCTTTTAACGTTTGAGCTATGTCCCCACTTGATTTAACTCTAGTATATTTAATGCGCATGCCTGTAATTTTTCAGATTGTAGACCAGCGCGGTAGCACGCATTCCTTGAAGTCGCGATTTCTGATTTTTCACAACCGACAAAGCCTATTTATCATTTAGCTTGGATTTATGACGTCAATTATGGGTCGCATAGAGTTGCTAATATTATTTTCACGGAGCGCTTATCTTACGAAAAGGTCCTCTTTTCGTGTCCTGTCTCTCAACACAATCGGCAAATCAATAATTGATGGCCATTTGCGATTATACAAGGCCCTATGTGTGGCCTTACGAAATAGTATATGTATATCACAAGTTCACAGCTGCACCGCGAATATGAAGAACGAACGTCAGTCATTGTCGGCTTATGTGAGCATCGATGTTTCTAAGCTGTAGTAGATTTTTCCGTCGGACTATATTCATCGACTTTTATGCGGTTAATTTTTGTGACTATTCCTCTACATCTGGTGTTACGTCGGAGCTTATCGTTGATCGCACAGTTTTTTGGAGGCTTTCTACCAATGGCGCCTTTTCGATTACTAACTTTCACGAAGCATCTCCATATAAATAAGCTTATTGTTTGTTTTTTTTTTTTTTTTTTTAGATTTGTTTCAATAAACATAATATTTTTTAATAAATATCGAGGAATAATTTATAAATGCTTGGTATTTTTAGTCCCGGTTTTTAATCCTCCTTTTATTCTTTCAAATTATAAAAATATTAAATTTGGCAAATGAAATATATCAGCTACATGCGCCGTAATTGTATATTTATTCAAATAGAATTCAGAATTCTAAATTAAATAATTTAAGTATTAAAAAAAAAAACAACAAAGAAATCAATAAACACGATCATTTTATTATTTTGCAAATGTTACAATGCATTTTTTTATATACATCCACTCTTTCGGTAACAGCTAAATGTTGTTAAAAAGATAATTAATAATTACTTCTCTGGTTCAGACGGAGGAAGGCGTGCCTTCTGTTTTGTCTACCTGCTATCGTCTTAGAGGGTGCCACTTTTAATGAATAAATAACTACGTGTGAGACATGCCTTACTTACATTCTGCTGAATATAGTCTTCTTTAAATTACCAATAATCTCCCATAAATTACTGAATATTGAACAACCTAGCAAAGATGTGTTTTATTATTTGCTTTTTTTTTTAGAGGGGGGGATTTAAATTTATTCGGCCATTTATTAGCCGTTAAAATTCTTTTCTATTAATTTTTTAATTTAATTAAAATATCTACACATACCTCAAATGCAGAATTCGTTAACATCCGATGTAATATTTTTAAAACATATATATTTCTGTATTAAATTTATATTATAGATCGTTAGTTTACGTACCTTGTTTTTTTTTTTTTTTTCTAGACGAAGAGTCACGTGGTTTAAGCACTTTTACAATACTTGCTGGAGCTGGAGGTTGTATTGGTTACCTTATGGGTTCAGTTGATTGGGATGATAATGGAATTGGTAAATGTGTTTATAATTTGACCATGAAACTTTAATTCATCTCCAGAAAATTCATCTTGTTTTTTTTTCACCCTTTAAAAATGCTATAACTTTCGCAGAAAGTCGTGTATCCGCATACATGAAGCGGACCCAGAATCTATAGATTATGAAGATGTGGCATATTTTTGCTAAACATGTTCACGGAATTATTGAAAACATGCTGCTGATGTAAAAATAGTATTAATGTCTATAATTATACTTAATATTTCGTAGCGGAATTTTATTAAAAATACATTAAAAATAATATCATTGCTTTTCTAAGTATAACGTTACGAAAATTTTTCAATAATCGAAATAATGGAGTAGAGAACCATGGGTAGGTCACTACTTTTATAAATATACGTATATTTCTTATACGACTGCACTTTGATGACGCAAAATTAAATAATTCTGAGCTAGAATGGTAGGAACAGATATTCGAAAAATCAGTTAAGGTTAATATTAAGCTAAAGAACAATTTATATGAGTTTACTGCAAAATTTATTTACTATTTGTATTTCATATTGCCTCACACGTTCCATTCATATATAACCTAAATGGCAAAATTCTTAAACCTAAACAAAATATTTTTTATGTAATAATTTTTTTTTAAAGCGAAACATGAATAAATTAAAATAAAACGAGAACATACAGTAATAAATTCATTGTTCACATTTGTACTTTAACAAAATATTATAATGTTTATTTGCTTTGTAGTTTTAATATTTCATTTTTCATTGTTTTCATACATTTTAATTAAAAAGGTTTAATTCCTTGCGCAAACTCGCATTTTCCAATTAACACTTTAAATAAATAATTTTACAAATATAGCGTTTTATCTAAAGCGATTCATTTCATTCAGTACATCTCTGTGTCGTGATTGGTCCAAATTATACCTCTGCTTCTTTTTGGTTACAAAAAAAAAACACGCGAAATATTAAATAAGGCCATGTGTGCTATCTAATGTTATAAAAAACATAAATTGAATAATCAGTTTTATAAGTCTTTAAATAAAATGATAAAAATTATATTAATCATTTTTATAGAGCACGAGTATGCTTTTTATTTAATACTTTGTTTTGTTAGTAAATACCCTATAGGTTAAATGAATATTTCAACAATTTGTGTTGTTTTTTTAATTTTTATAAGAAATTTAATTTTTGTACTCTATTTATTTATTTATTAAAATTATTACTCGAAATTATCTATAATTGAAAAAAAAACTTACATAAAAATAAGAATTGCAGAATGTCTGCGTGTTTTTTTGTTTTTTTTTTTTAAATTTTTATATAAATATAAATATATATATATATACATATATATATATATATATATATATATATATATATATATATATATATATATATATATATATATATATAACACACACACGACACACGGAGTGGTGACCCTAGCAAAATTTTTAGATCGTGTGAGATCTCAAAATTGCGCCCCTCCAAATATGAAACTTAGCGTTCTTTCTATGCAATTTCTTATTCGTGATTATGCTCTACATGGTTTACATTCAGACGAAAGGGAATGTAATTTTTTATATATAAACAGTATCAGACCGACCAAACATCTATCTTATCTTATATATTTAAAGAGCCTTGCTCTTGTCGTTGCCGTACGCTACATAGCGCGTTGGCGCAACCTATTCGTACATTTAGCTGTACCGATATAGGTTGTGTACCAGGCAATTGTAAAACGCAGGTGTATACACGCAAGACTACATTCGGGACTGATAGTAATCGTTTGATTTATCGTTATACAAGTGCAGTCCGTTCGGTGTGGGTCTGCTGTGTACTGACCTAGCGCGCATATGATGTTGTACGTGGTGGTTTGCCATTGCCTTCCACGTGACTATTAGCGATTATTTATTTTTATTTAATTCTTGTAATAAGTTCGTCGTCGCTCGGGATCGAACCCGTGACCGCCATATCGGAAGTCAAGCGCTCTAGCAACTAGGCTATCGCGACGACATCAAACATCTATAGAGAGACATATCTAAATGTCAACTTGTCAGATGAGAAATAATAACAATTAATATTTTGTTTTACAACTTTTCTATAAAAACTGTTACCCTGCAGACAGTAATCAATCTTAAGGTAAAAGAACAACCAATTTTTGATAAAAAATTCCCAGATGGTCACCTTTTTTTTATTAAGTCCGAATAATTTAATTTCTGGGCGATAGTATTTTCTATAGATAAAATTCCAAAAACCGATAGTCTTTCCCGACTCATAGTAGATCGTGAATTATTATTATAAGTCTTAATTTTTGAAACTTCGTTCTCCTTTGTACAGTCAGCAAAACATGAAGTGCTGTCCACACATTCCGAAAAATATCCTGCCAATCATTTTGTTTTGTAAGTCGAAGAACTTTTAATGGCTCTGCTGAATGAAAATATTTTAATAATAGCTTATAAGTTCCTTAACCAATTCGCAACTAGATACATAACATGTTTGCCCATCGGTTAAACTGATTTGCAAACCAGCACAGGCTTTTTCCAATATGAATTTTTCAGGAAATATTTTGATGTTGTATAAAAATGACCACATGTATCGTTGAATTTTGACAATTTCCTAAATCAACTGACTAATGTATTCTTAGTTGTATCAAAAAAAAAACGTTCATTTTAAATAATTCTTCAGAATCAGTTATTCAAATAACGGTTTCTTATTTTCGCGATCAAACTGGCTTAAAAATTGGATCTACCTCAGCCTGGGATGCTATTTCCCTAGCTGTTATTAGGGTAGATGAAAAAGTCCGATATTGTTTCACAAATTTCATGTAGTTTTTCAGCAATTGTGATCGTTTGGGGGAATTCCATAGTTTCACACTGCATAGTCTTACAATGTTTAATTTATATCATACCAAGCCACTACAGTAATTGAAAACTTAAATTGCTCCATATTCTATACCGATGCTGCAACTGAATTATTTGATTTGAAGATTTAGAAGGGCATCATGAACTGAAGAGTAGTGAAAGCAAACAGCGGCAAGACTGGAAATTCTACTCTCCCAGCAAGTTTCGCTAACTTCTTATGTGCTTGGATATTACTTTCCATCGTTTTGTTGATTCAGAAAATAAAACAAACAGTCCGCGGAGAAATCCAAATAGAGAAACTGATTTAACAAATGTTTTGGCTGCATCTGCTATCACCAAATTCAGGCTAGGACAGCCGCATGGATTAAAAAATGTTCGAGGGGATACCGGTTAAGAATTCTGGTATGGACACCTTTGTTTTCTCTTACCATATTCGCACCATTATCGTACCCTTGACCTCGACCATCGTTCATGTCCAAATCAAATTCCTGTACAATTGTATCAAGAAAGAGGCCGGTGAGTCCTGCTTCTAAAGAATCACTTACCGGCTTGTGTAAGCAACGGAACACTCTCGTATTTCAAGCGCTTCTTCGTCAGTGTTGACAAAACAGAATGTTAGTGATAATTGTTCAATGTGGCTTACATCAGGAGTGTAGTCCACAGTATGATAGAGAAGTATTTAGCTGATTTTACCATATTTAAAATATTATTTCGAACTTCACTTCCAAGTAGGCCAATTAACTCGTTTTGAATCCGTTTGTCAAAATAATGGACATTGGTCTCCTTATTTACAACATGGCGAAGGTGCTTTATCATTACATTATCAAATTTTCCTAGTAGTTGCACTAAGCCCAAGAAGTTGTCATTATTAAGAGTGTATAAAGTTTGACATCCAGAGTTCCCTTTAAACGACAAATTATTGCCTACTACGAAAAATACTATGGACATCATTCATTCGAGGATAGCAACCTACCGAGATTTCTCGTTTTCAATTTGTTTTTGCAAATGCTTGTCTATTCCACTGAAGTTCTTCAGACTAATCGACGCTTCTATCTAACTGTTCATAGCACGTCAGGGATCTAAAGAAGTTTTTTGACTTTTGAGACGCGTTGATAAGTGCCGCCAGTCGTCAAATCCTTCTTTTCCCAGATTAAAGTGGGGATTTGTGCTAAATAAACGGCAGCAAAAGCAATATACTTTATCCGCCGATTTGGAGTATGCGAGCTATCCTTTTTTGGATGTTTCGCCATTTGGCATTACTCTTTCAAAATGCGTATTTAAAAAATGACGGCCGTTATACTACCTCGAGTAGTTTTCATTGCTCATTTCGTGACTTACAGGACCACGAATAAATATTTTATCTCTTGTAGCAGAGTCAATAGTGACCATTTTGAAATATCATCATAATTGTATTCCCTCAAAAATGATGATGATGATTTTATAACCGTTATATCATTCATAATATTTTCCAATCAAGATGAGAAATCAGGAATAACTACATCTACTTCATGAGCTTCGTCTGAAAGTTGATAACTAGTCGATGCGTTTCTGTACGTAGTATCTCTTAGTAGTCTGTAGTTTCGGTTGATTTTGGCACCCCCTCCACGGCGGCGCTTATACGGCCGCACCGCTCGCACCGCCCTAGGGCCGCCACTACACACACACACACACACACACATATATATATATATATGTACGTATAGGAAAATGATACATACTGATAGTTGATGGGTTTAAAAAATGAATATATTTTTGTGTAGGGTCTTTTTTGGGAGGTCAAGTACACGCAGTATTCACCATTTATACAATTGTATTTATAGTATGCATTTTGACGACGATAACTACATTTCCTGAAGTACCGCTAGAAGATACTGAACATTACAATATGAAAAAGAAGGTAAGTTCAAAGTGGAAATGTAGAGCTCGCTTGCGTATGATTTATTAATATTTTGCTAAAATTACCAATCGATTATTTTATAAAAATTAAATAAGCAAAATTAAAGCTCCTTCCAAGATAGTCAATGAAGATTATTCCGCGTGCGTCCCAGAAAACCGTCGTCATGACTTTGTTGAAGGACAAAATCACCTTTGCTCTTAACCTTTCTCAATCTATTGCCTAGACTGTTCTTTGAACTCTGGAGTATAGTGGTGAACCCAAGTTTCATCAACAGTAATGAATCGACGCAAAAATTCGGTTGTATTGCGATTAAAGTAGTGAAGGTTTTGAGTTGAGATGTCTTTTCGACGTTGTTTTTGCTTAGGTGAAGCAAACGCGACACCCATTTTACGCGTAGCTTGTTTATGCCCAAAACTACGCGTAAAATATGGCACACTCATTTAAATGTTATGCTTATACCTTCAGCTAGCTCTTTAATTTTGATGCGCCGATCTTCCAGCACCATTCTGCGTATTTTTTTAAACGATTTCTGGCGTAGTTGTTTCTATCGAGCATCCACTGCGTGGTTCAACTTCTGTGCTCGTACGACCCGTCATAAATTCTGCAACCCAGCGTTTAACGGTGGTTTTTAAAAGAGACGACTCCGTTATCGTTGAATCGAGCTTGTTGCATTTAAATCTTTAAAAAAAAAAAAAACATATTTAATCACAGCTCGTATTTCGTTTTTTTCCATTTTTTACGTAACACACGACTTCTTTACTTGAAACTGCCATAAAACTGGTAATACATTTTCAAACAAGCTGAAACTTGTTCAGTATTTCATACTGCGTAACGCGCTTGATGAATTAACCTTAGCAGCGTTATTTCTCGGCGAGGCCCGGAACTTTTCAAACCAGCCTCGTAAGAATCTAAAATAGTCGTTATAATCGTAACCATCTAATCGTAGTCGTATTGGCAACAGTTCAGACTATCGGAATTGGATTTTGGAACAACATTTTTACTTGGCATTTTTTTGAAACCTGTATTATTGCTACTTAACACACGGGGGGGGGGGCACTGCTTTAACAAACGAACGCGTATATTACTAATATTATCCGCAAAATCAAAAACATCGGTACGTTCCGTATCATAAGTGAATTTTACATAAGATTGCTTCGTATTTCATTTTGTAGTGAAAGATTACGTTAAATTTCTTTTTAAAATGGCGCGTGTTTTTACACCGTAATCTGTATGTAAAATTATGCGATTGTTCATCTCTATATCATTAGAAACTGTTAATAATTCATTTTACATGCAGACAGTGGCTAATGCTGCTGATAAATAAGTGAATAAAACGAATTATTATTTACAAAAGCGAAACAAAAAGAAAACGAAATTTCATTTATACAATTGAACACAGTTCTATTCATGCACGGGGCAAATCATCAAATGAAACACATTGATTAAAAATTCACTAACAATGTCCGTTTGAAAACGTAATTAATTTCATAAACTAAAATGGTGGATAATTCGTTAAAGTTATCATCGTTTTTCAATCTTTTAATACGTAATTAGAGAAATTACGCAGCACGTATAGAGATCAAAGTAATTACGGAACACAAAGAAAATTTTGACTGCTTAAAATAGTCTTTCGCATAGATAGATGGCGCTTCTTAGAAATTTTGTCAGAATTCGTCTTTTCCAGTGCAGCTACATAAGTACCTAGGAATAATTGAAAAGGGGAAAAAATCCACTTTTGAAACATTTAAAACTTTACCAGATAGATATAATTAGGAAAACAATTTACGGCAGACAATGTGTTTAAACATTTAATCTTAAAACCTACAACATTTCGGAAAGCTTACATTTACCACATTTATCTGTTACTGATGATTGATGGTTAAGCTTTTAGGAACGTTGTAAGTTTTAAGTTACAAACCTAGCGTCCAGAGTAAATTGTTTTCCTAATAGTCGGTATTGTTGCGTTGTTTTCTTTTTCGCGTTCGCTATTTAGTCGAAACTCCGATGCATTTTATAACTTCTTGTTTCGCGTTTTCAACAGTTGCACGAAATTTCCGTTGACGAGAGCAAGCGAAAACAAAGCGTAAAAAGTCAAACTTCTGTCAGCAGTTACCACGGCGTGTCTCAAGTAGCAAGTCCGCAACATGTAGCCCCGGTTAACGGTATCGCGGACGTTAACCACGGAACGGTTCTAGAAGGTTCGAATGCGGTTCCACCAGCGCAACCATCAACGCCGGTACATTAATATTTATACGGTCTGCTGCTTAGCTGTTTTAAAGTAATCATATAAAGTAGAAAAAAGTTATTTTTTATTATCTAGTTACTTTCAGAATATTAGGAATTAACAAGTTGACCTGTTTACATAGACGAAATGAAGTGTCATAGCGCCAAAGTGTCGAATTTAAAAAACATCAATTAATTCCGATTCGATACAAACATTTACAAACTGCGTTTTGCCTATAATATTATAAGTATTTATTTTCCTGCCGTATAACTCTATATTATAAATGTAAACAATTTAAAAAAAACGGACCCATTAACATTACTGACGTTATATTATTTTTTGTTACACGAACGACATGAGCCATTCAACAATTCATAAAAATTTTATAGCATAATCTAGATTGTAAAAACATTAAAAACTGAAAACAATAAATATAATAAATAATAAAATTGTTTACATTTATAATTTTTCCCATAAATTGCGGTTTTAATAATACTGTTAATTCAATGTCCTACGGGGAGCTTTTATGCTTGTAAAATATTACCTTTTTCAGATGTTCTGGTTGCATGTACTCTTTGCCGTTAGCGTGTTCCGTGTGTGAATGAATGGCGGATGAAAATCAGTTTTTCATCAAATCCAAAACTTTTTCCGTTTTTTCGCCACTTTAATGTTTGTTGACTGCTTGCTTTTTCCATGTGTGTGTGTGTGTGTAAATGCGGTTCCGGGAGGTCTAAAAAAGTGTGTAACGAATACGTTGCGCTTTACATATAAAATTTACTTTTTTTTTTTTTTTTTATCGCGTGTGTCTACCAATAAAATATTTTCATCGTAAACAATAATTTATATTTTCTGATTAGGAGGATCTACAGATCTTTTGCATCGTTTCCCCGGCCAGGTCACTGATACGGGATGTATTACACATCCGGTGATTGTCCCCTTTATCTATATATCCGTCCAGCAGTTTTGTCCGGAACATAGTTGCCAAAAATGAAAGCAGGGCCGCGGATTCTAACGATTTCTAGGTGACTTTCAAATTAGCCTAGATGCGGAAAACTTTTCCGCCGCGATACATGAACAGACTCGTTCTATCGCGGAATGAAGTACCGGTTCGTTTTTGAACTTCTTCAAATTTTCTCGTTCATTGACGGCCGTATATTTTGCAGCTTCGAATGGGCTAAGCGAGACACTCATTTCTGTCTGGAACCGGTATCGAAGTATAGTTGATTTGCGTTCGAACTTGAGTGACTCCTGAATGCGCGCGCATCCGGGGCCAGGACATACTCGTTTTGTTCCGTCAGTTACTAGTCTGAATAAGATAGCGAATGCGCCTACAAGCAGTTTGCCCGTTCATCTTGGAAATAAACGCTGCGCTCGAATTGATCGCTTTGTCGCAATAAACGTATTTACACGTTCATTCGCGACCATATTGCCTGCGTCCATTTCCTCTCGACGATCCTCAAAGGCCGTGTACCCTAAATCGTACACTTGTAGTTCAGCCGAAGAACCTTTCCCTTGCTCGCCTTCAATCTGCATAATTTGATCTATGATTCGCGAATTTGCCCTTTTCGCTAGAATCGTGACCAGCTTTTTTTTCCAGCCGTGTATTTTTGACAACTATGTAAAACATTTTTAGTTTCTATGTTCGCATACTGCTATCTGGAGTTGATCAATCTGCGAAATATATTCCCTAAAGTGTCGTTTCTTTTTTTCGATAAGTTCGAACACACAAGCTATATTGGATTTTGCATAAACCATGGCATTATGTCGATAAAGAAGAAGAAGAAAGGTAGCGATAAAAAACAAACCCGACTACACTAATTGTGTTCATCAAAAACAGTTAAACGTCACGTTGCCCGATATCAATAATGATAATGATATTTTAGGCGAACAAATTTCGTTCTTTTCGTAATTGATCTTCATAATTCCATACAAGAATGCAAACTGCAACCATTTTTCAATGGAATAAATCGACGGATCACTTTATTGCCTTTGTGTACAGCTTACACGGGGCGTTATAAAATAACATGAAATGTTATAGCGGTATATGATGCAAGTTCGGTGTAATACACTGCGTGAATGATTTTTAATGCGGTCTTTTTCGTGTCGTAACAAAAGTTATCTAACGGCGTATTTAACACATATACGGCCCTGAAGTAAGTTTTGTCCATTCGTTTATGACTTGAAGAACATAACATAACGTAGTACAGTAAATATAAAGATATTTTTCGAATATTATGCAGCCGCCATAGCCTGCGACCGGCGAAATTTTATTCGCAAGTCATTAAAAAAAAACAACAATAGTCCATTTTTCTGGCCTCATTGAAGTTAGTTAAAGCAGCCATCTTAAGTACAGCTTTCTCGTATCGACCAACTTTACTGCATAGATAACGTAATAACCATAGATTAATTTAATCCGTGTAATAAAGAATTCACAGTGTTCCTTACACATAACTCCAGACTGAGCTGCAACGCTGAAAGAAACTAAACAATCGAGTTTCCTTAACCGACTGGGCGGTATATATTTTTCTTCGCTTATTCCGATAATAATTTAATTTCTTTATACTTTTTTTTTTTTGGGTTTCTTAAGTTCCAAATTGGAGGTCAGTTTACATCGGGAATTTGAAGTGAACGGAATAATCACTAAATCGCCATATCTTTTTAGTTTTGAAAATTTCCGTTTACCTGATTGTTGAAAATATCGCGTCCAGTTTGAAAGATCCGCGAAAAGTGCATCGTTTTCAATATTCTCGCATGTTAATTGAAGTTCCGGTCGGAATACGGTGATATTTCATAGAAAAAGGGAGAAAAATGTTTAAAGAACACGTGATTAGCATCGCGGATAGGTACACTATTAGAATAAAGCAAACAGCGTGGGGAGGGAACCAACGAAAAACGAAAACCTGGAGAAAGGTAGTCGAGTATATTTAAGAATGTAGGCGAATAAGAGGGACAACCAGAGAACGGCGAAGTGAAGGAAGCAAACGAAGAAACAACGAATTAGTAGGAAGATTAGGATGAACAGACGGATAAAAGGAGCGATCATTAAAAAAAAATAAAGCGTAAGTATTCAACGGAAATTTAAAATAAAAACCTTTACGTATTATGGGATGGGATTTTTTTTTATAATACGAGTAAAATGTTGGATTCGACAAAAAAGACATTTACTCAAGAAGAGGAAAAAGGATGAAAGGCGGAATCAGACGTTTACGCGATCAGATATGGGGTATAAAAAAGTCTCAAGTGCCGGAATCACCGAAGACGATGGCAAAGAGGAGAATGCACAATTCGGAGTTGGAAGACCATTTAAGAGAAGAAAAGGGAAGAACGTTCGGAATCGATGCAGGTACACTCAAATAAAATGCGATTAGCGTTACCTATAAAGTTGTCAGAAGAAGGCTGAAGGGGACGGAGATAGGAGGGAACTAGAGAGAAGCGAAATAAGGAAGCAGGAAGCAAACTGTGCCCAAAGCGTAGGCGACATATTGCAGAAAGAGTTGAGCGCCGCATGGAGGGAGAATAAAAAAAACAGGAATAAGACGGTAGATAAAGAGATAAAAGGAATCCGGATTTGAGAATGAGGAGGAATACGAGTGTAACCATAGTTTGTAATGGGCTTTAGCGGAGAGAAAATTAATATTGTGAAATGAAAAAAATCCGAGAAATTTACTGGTAGAAGAGGATGAACGAGCTAGTATATCGACTGAGTTATTATCTTTGGGTGCAGAGTGCCCGGAGATCCACAGTAGGTCAATTTAGATGGAATGAAGAAGGAAAATGTTATGAATAAGAAAGCCTATGAGAAGGATTACATAATCAGCAGAAGGAGAAGGAAAAGAAGAGGAGATGGCTTGTAGGGCACTGTGGGAATCTGAAATAATAAGGACTTCATGAGAAATTAGGGAAGAGGCAATAAAAAGAACGGCGCGCAGGATAGCAGTATACTCGGCATAGAAAACTGAGCTGAAGAAACGAAGTTTGAAGGTTTCTGAATAATTTAAGGAACGACAAAGGAAGGTTGAACTAACTCCATCGGGTCCTTTGGAGCCATCAGTAAAGATAGCAAAGTGATTAGGGAAAAGAGAGGCAAAGGTACTTGAAAACTCTGATTTGCCAACATGATGAAGCATAGGTTTGGTAGGTCAAGTTAAGAATAGGCAATTAATAGGCTGAAGGAGGGTGGAAAATTTGAAAGAAAAGTATGACGGCTTGTCTTATGAATAAATATATGGAGAAAACTGAGAGAGACGGGTGGAAATGAGTGGTTGATGGAAACGGCGAATAAAATAATAGAAATTAACAAAAGAGAAAGAAGAAATAGGTAGACGTTTGATTAAAAAGTGGTAACCTAGATAGGACCTTTAAACGAAAAGAGGAGGGATGAATGATTCGGCATGTAGAGCGGGAATAGGAGTAGACTTCCTGGCTCCCAGACAATGGCGGAGACAAACATTCTGGACACCGTCGAGTTTGGAGAGCAAAGACCTGGAGGAATTTTCATAGATGAAACAACAATAATCAAGGGGATAGAATGAATAAAGGATTTGTAGAGCATTAGTAGAATCCATTGATCTCCACCCCAATTAGTTTGGCAGAGAGATTTTATCAGGTTGAGTCTTTCGAGGGAAGACAAGTAGAGTTGGTTGACGTGATTATGGAACGAAAAACGACTGTCCAGAAAATGCCTAAATAGCGGAAAAAGAAAGAAATGGAGATCGCATCGGTATTTATGACGAGACTAATTAGAGAGGGATCAAAAGGATGAAAATTAAACACACAACGACAGAGGATTTAATAGATGAAACTGAAAAATGGATATTTGATAAAGAATTTTCTAATGATGTTAAAGAGTTTTGGAGCTGGGAACTAACGACAGAAATATGGCGATGGAAGGAGTAGATGAGCATATCACCGGCGCGTAAAAAACAAAAGGAAAACTTAGAGGTATGGAAGCAACATTAATGAAGTAGATGTTAAAAAGAGTTGGGATAAGGCTCTTGAGCCTTCTAGTAATCCGTGGAATACTAACCTAGTGAAGGTGTCAGAAGAAGTAGAAAGAATAACAGTTCTTTACTTGAAAAGTTTACTAATGAGGGAAGAAAAGTGAAATTATAAATGTAAAAAAAAAAAAAATGAGCTTTACATTAAAATGATGAACAATTCGCTTTGTTTTTTCTTTCTCGCAATTAATTCCAAGAAGGCGTACTTCCGGAGATTACCAATCACCCGTTCTACTATTAATCTTTTAATCTTCTTTTCTTTTTCCGTCTTCCTTTCTTGTTTTTCTTTTTTCCCTTTTTATTTCCTTACGTTTTTCTCTTAATGAGAACCTGCTTTCAGGGAAAACACCGTTAGAACTTCCAGTAGAAATGAAAATTTGATCTTGAGAAATTCTGATTTTATACCTATTTTTTTAATATGTACGTGTATATATATATACACAAAAATAATGTATAAATGTATAATTTTTTACTTGATAGCTGCATTTAGACATCAAAAATTGTATGAGAGTATTTCTAATATTTGTCCAACTTCATTTCGTAATATTTTACAAGAAATACATGTTTTGTTAAAAAAAAAAAAGTAATAAAAAGTGGGTTAAACTTTACTATTTAAATACGTTTTTTTTACTTTTATGTTTATAAAGAAATTTAGAATTTTTAATGTGACCCTAATTAGTATTTATATTATTTTAAATACTTTGCAGGAAAATAAAAAGACCCCCAGTTTAAAAGATTATATGCTGTCGATCGTTCAAATGCCGTATTCCTTGAAAATTTTGTATTTAACTAATTTACTATGTTGGATGTCCCATGTTGGTTATTCCTTATACTTTACTGATTTTGTAGCGGAAACTGTTTTTGAGGGTGATCCTAAGGTATATATGTTTTTTGATTATTTATTTAATATTTTTTTTATTCAAAAACGTGTATTTAATATTTTACAGCCCCTAATGAAGAAGAATTTTTCTTCGCAGGTAGGATATGAAGGAGAGTTAACTAGAACAGGAAGAAACGTAAACATCTGACCAAAATTTAACATGGAACTTTTTACACAATGGGAGTAAATTAGAAGCGGGAATTTTAGTGAAATAAAAACGGGAGGATACAGCAATCTGAGCCAAGGAATCTGCCATTTCGTTACCCTCTGTCCGCATATGACACTGGGGACCCAGAGCATATCAATGCGGATAGCATGAAGTGAGAAAAGAGTGTGAATGATGATGTTGAGAAATGTTTATTGTAGGAATATATTAACCCGATTATTTCATTATCAACAGCAGTTGTCGGTTTAATAAATTGTTTCAAGATTGATCGTGTTATACATCTTCAGGTTTTTGAAAAAAAATTCAAATTTTTATTTTTTTTATTCCTCGAGGTGATCTTTTTTAATTTGGTCGGTTTTCATGGCGTCATTGTTGAAAGTTTTTTTCACGGGAAAAGCACAGTGGTTTTGGTTCGTTCATTGGCGCAGTTATAAAACATCGAATTTCAAATATTCCACTGAATTTTTTGGGCTTTTTTGTTTAGAAGTCGACACTGTTATTGCGATATCAATGGAGTCCTAATAAAACAATTAATTAATTACTATACAGCGTATTTCATAAATAAATGGAAGAATTTACAAAATAAATAAATATAACTATGTCTCCGTTGAAGCTATTGCTACTACTTTTAAAAATACCAAGAAACACCAAGCGTTCACTTTCGAAATGTTTATTTTAAATGTAGATAAAGCCGTATACCTGTTGGCTAATATTTATACGTATAAAATCAATAAATACCGCTGATTAACAAATAAAAATAAGTATTAAGTTACTTTAATAAATTAAAATACATAGGTACCCCAATTTAAGGAAACGTTTTCAGGCATAGCCCATTATTAATTAGCAATACAGAGTGCATTCAAAACTAAAAACACACTGCACTGTTAGCTGATGACGGAATATGCTCGAACACGTTTCCTTGTTAAATTACTTCTTTTTATTTGTTAATCAGGGATATTTGTTGATTTTATTTGTAACGTAACTTTGTCGAGCTAATCAAAAAGCAATAAAATGGGTACGAATGATGAAGCGTTAAACTTCATTTCTCTACCACATCCAGTGGAAAAGAGAACGGCTTCCTTCCTTCTGCACTATTATTTCTGCCGAGTCAATCGCCATCCTTCGGGCTATCTCTTTTATTTCCTCTTTAAGCGATCTTTCTCAATTCTTAAGCCCTATCCTTTCCTCCTTCACATTCCTCTGATAGTATTATTCTCTCAATTCGTTCTCTTACCTCCACTCTGCAGTCATCCCGTTCTATTCTTATTGATTTTTTATGTGTCCCCAATCATACCGGAATTTATGGGAATGACGCAGCCGATTCTTTGGCTCGTTCTGCTGGTCGCCTTGATTCATTCCTCAACCATTTCCCTTCTTCCGATATCCCCTTTCCTTATCCACATCCAATCACGCCAGTCTTTGGCGGGATATTTATCCCTCCCTATTTTCTAATCGCCATTCGCATTACCGTTTTATTCAGCCGATTCCTCGTTCCCTGTCTTGGTTCGATTCTATTCCTTTCGATCGTCGCTCTTCCATTGTCTCCCTAATTCGTCTCCGGATCAATCATTCTCTCCTTCCCTCCTCGCGCTTTCGATTTGCTTTGTCGCCTTCTCCGTATTGTTCTCTTCACGATTGTGATTCTCCTCGTATATGCGATGCTGATTACATTTTCTTCGAGTATCCTGCTCTTCGTAACGAACGCTTCCTTTTATACAGTCAGCTCTTGTCATTAGGTCTCCCTACTCCCGGTAACTCTTCCTTTATCCTCTCCTTTCCTTTATCTTCCGTGGTATCCGCACTGCTGTCCTTTGTTGCGTCCATTTCGGACCGCCTAGTTATTTAGTTCTTTAGCTTAGATTTTCCTGTTGTTGGGTCAATGATGCTGGCGCGCCCACAACAAAAAAAAGAAAAAAGAAAAGAAAAACGAACGAGACCAGCCGGTTGACGCAGAAGAAAGCGTTTTTGTAACAGTTGATGGTCACGAGTTGCCAACCTGTGCTATTGATAGGAGTTTTCGCACAGCTGACGCTCTATTGAAACGCATGCTGAATTGAAAGAGGAAGACGAAGGCCCCCTTCATCTGTTGCATATGCTTAATGTGTATAAAAATGACGCCGAATCTGCTAAACTTCATTATACTATAATTACAAACGGCATTCCAATGCTATCAATAAATTTTCCACTGAATAGCATCGATATAATTACTATATATTGACCATTATATCAAGCCTTATACTATACCGCTTCGTTGCCGTTATAAGATCAACTAATAATTGCTTAATACATACCCGCAATATAAGATAGCGCCACCTACTCAATATATATAATCAATGAGTTTCAAAAATATTCGGAAATTATTGAAAAAAATGATTTTTTATTTATAAATGAACAAGCAATGATTTATTTAAAAAAAAAAAACATGTTATAATAATAGAATTAAAAAACTAAATAAATTAACACAACCTTTGTTAAAAATAAAATATCAGTTTAAAAAAACGGGCAACGAAAATATTCGGAAATCTAAAATTCGCATAATTTTACATCAACAGAATAAAATTAAAGTTAAACTGAAACACGTTAATACTTTTTATGTTTACCTTTAACTCTGATAACGGCTTCCAAACAATCAGGCATTGACGAAACTAACTTATTCAGGCAGGGCCGTATCTGAAGGGGGTTTTCAGGGTTTACCCTCCCTGAAATGTCTGCGAAATATTAACTGCTTGAATTAAACGGACTGAAATTCAGAATATATTTCTTTTCAATATTTGACAAAAGAAAAGAAAACTGAAATTTTTATGAATTCTATGAAAACGACTGTTTTTTATTAGTTTTTACTGTAGTGTTCAAATATTGCATATACAATAATTGACTACAAGACTTTAATGTACGAAAAAAGTAAACTTATTTCGTTCACTTTCAAAAACAATCGATAAATTAAACAATAAAATATAAAAAATCTTCGTACCGTCTCACCATTATGTAATTTCCGATAAAACAGAGATAAATGAAACATACTTTTCTATTCACTTTCTTCATATATTCGAATAGATTTTGTCAAATCAGATCTTTATCGCTAAAACAAATTGGATTCCGTAAACAGTAATTCTGTAGATGATCATTAATTTCTTTCCAGGATGCTGTATGAGTTAAATATTCTGTATTTTCACGATGGCTTTAAAAGTTCTTCTCTAGATAGATTAAATAAAGACTCGATAAGTTTATAAAATATTTTTTTCGCAAATAAGCGGTAAAGTGTTTTTGAAAAAAAAATGTTTATCGAATGTTCTATTGTAAATAATTCGTAATAAAGAATAATCCAGCAAAAAATTTTAATTCGTACGAATAAGAAAAACGTTGAAAAAAGTTATTTTTTACGAAGTTAACTGTAGTTGTTGCTTCTACATGGAGGAAAATTTGAAGAACTTAGTTTGATTTTTAAATTAGTTCAATCGCTTTCATCTACGCTTTGTACACTTATTACATGGATAAAGCGCGTGACCTTTTCCTTAATATCTTGTTTTCCTTCTATTAGATGCACCACTTGTGAGGGTATATTCGCTGCATTTAGATAATTTCAACTACGATCTTGTAACACAAAAAAACGAATAGTTGCACGGCTCTTCCTCGTAAAATATAAAACGTTAAAAACCAATTGATACAGCTGTTTATCTTCAGTCGTTTACTTGCCAACGGGTATGCACGTCATCTAGTGCGTATTTGTTTAGAAGTTCTTGGCGCATAAATTAAAAAAAAAAAAAAAACAAAAAAATAAAAATAAATAAATAAAAAACAAAAACTGCTTTTGTTTTGGCGCATTGCGCGCACGTATGAAATATAAGTTTTTAAATTTTTTGTACATAAATTATTTATAGTTTATTTTAATAAATATCTATTTAAAAAACAGTTTTGAATTATCAAATAGTTTACATAAAAAAAAAAAAATTCCGAAAAAATTTTACCTGTCTTTACCACTGGCTCGAATTCTACGGAGGGCTAGAACCTCCTCATCGTTAAAAAAAGCAACCGCCCTGCAAGGCCAGGATTATCTGGGATTAGATGAAGAAGCGACACATTGCAGTTTTGAGCAGACAACCTTGAACTCTCCATTACGATGCATTATTTATAATGAGAGTAAGCAATTGATTCTAAATAGAAAGTTGTTGTTTATTTTAATATCTGAAAATTTTTCTCGTCCAAAAAAAATTGATGATTCAATATTTAACGAAATTTATGTACTTGTAGTTTTATTTTAAGAATTACTTTCTTCTTTTATAGAGCGTTTTTTAAAGTTTGTAGAGCGACCCTAGTAATTTTTATGGGGAAAAACCGGTGAAGAGATTGTAGTGTATACCTTTTTAGCTTCTTGTTGCACACATTCATCGATGCTCATGATTCGATCTAAATACTCCGACTAATTTTGCATGAAATTTATGACAATTAAGTAAAACAGTAAATAGCATTTAAAAATAAAATTCTTCGATGTTTCCTTAAGTTGCCTTATTTGTTAAACATGTGTAAATACAATTCCCGATAAAAATTGAAATGTTTTTTTAAGTGAAACATTAAATACTTGTACTTAAAGTTCTCGACAACTAATTTCATTGTGAGAATATAATAATCATAAACATCTGCAGAGGAAGATACTACTGGGAGCGTGGCCTTCTTGAAAATTCGAAAAAAAAAAAAAACGATAAACTGATGAAAATTTGACTTAATAATAAAATCTTTAAAACCGCGTGGCAATCAAAAAAAAAAAAAAAAACAAAAAAAAAACACTTTTCTTTTAGTAAGTAGTGCAAAAAAGCAAGTGTTGATTTTTGCTGGAAAGAAAATTATTCGCAACAAAGTAAAACGTAATTTTTAATATTTTCCTTATAAATTTTAAGACTAATAATTCTGCAAAAAAATTAATTCCACATTAATCTGGAAACTAATTTCTTAGTTTTAATGTAGCAGTGAAGTGTATTTCTATAGCAGAAGAAGTATCTTTGTCAATCCTGTACTCCTCCGGGGAAAGGGCTTGTGCTAATAATGCGCCCGCAGATTTCACAAGTACAGCCCTAGAAACTTTCTTTACTTTACGTGAGTGCTTCCGTACATAACAACGGGGTAATCTTGAAATTAAATAGTAAATTTTAATTTCCCGAAAATGCGACAGACAGATAGAGTTCATTTTGAAACGATAGCAAAACTATGGGCGCCACTTTTTTATATTAGGGGTGTTTCATAAAAAAATTCTTGTATGCTCCTTAGTAAAATCTAGAATAGAACAGGGAAATGCGAAATTTGGATACGGGCAGGAGGAAAACAGAAATCGAAAATATTAACAAGCGGCATTTGTAACGAAAGTGAAGAAAGGAAACAGCATCGATTTGATCCAACTTTTTCCATACGGACTAGTAAGGTCGGTAAAAAACGAAAACGAATTTTAATGTTTTTTCTTTTTTTTGCATTTGAAACTGGAGAATAAAGTTAGCGAGTTCGTACACGGTGTGACCATAAAACAGTAACGAGAGTTTTTAATTTATTTTCAAAAAATATTTACACCTAATCTTCAATGTTTATTCCACAATGTCGCTGATCCTCTATTCGTATTATGCACTTATGTCACACTCAACAAACAATGTTGGAACAGCGCCCGTTTTTAGTTATGGTATCTGGCTGTACGATTTTTTCTCGTATCTATCATTGAAAAACATTGTCTCCTTTTTCAGTGTGTCTTCTTGAGAGTTTGGGAAGTAGGGAAGAAAGTCCACGTTTGGGTGGTTCCGTAATTACGCAGTGGTGTTATGCTATCGCGAACTGATGGACAAGCAAGTATGCGCCGGACACACTGTAAAATCCATGAAAACCCGTTTTAGCGACCTCTGTAAATAGATCAGTTTCTAGGGTGCCCATTTTACAGAGTTTTTAAAAACAATTGCTTCTTTTTTTGCATATTTCCTATGCCTCCTTGTAATATTGTGTAAAATGTGTAACGATATTATGGGCTTGTTAAAATATACTACGTATAATTATTCCATTTCATTTACTTTTTTCCAGAAAATGCTTATTACATTGTCATAACGTTTTAAAATGAATTAAAATTATTTTAATTAATAATATAACTGTGTATACCATAGTATAGCTAATGTGTTATTTTCCCATCAGCTATCACCAACGGTATGTATCTCGGTAAATAAAGGGACGCGAGTAAAATTAAATTTGTCAATGCTCTTACTAATAACCAGCGTTTTCTTTTTTGACGAAATAAAAGTACACGAAAGAAAGGATTAACATTTAATTATTACTATGATTATTTACTGCCAAGATTTCGTCACATCATGTTATTAATCTAATCAAATTGGATAGGTAATTTAAAACGGATCTCAACAAAAACAAACGAACGAACAAAGGAGAAAAAAAAAATCAAACAATAAAAAGGGAAAAAGAAAATTCAAACTATAATATAAAAAGAAGAACTGTTGTAGGTTGAGCGCTAATTGCTAATAATATTCAGAGTAGTCGTAGTTTGCATGGAGGACCGTGATCGAAGAAAAGTATATATCTATAATGCACCCGATGAAGAGAATTCGGAAAGTATCATTAAATTTGTTGTGGGGTTTTTATTAGACGCGATCAGGTAGCAGCACATTCGGGTCGTTTTCAGAGTATCCGCATTAAACATTAATAAAAGAAAGTGATTATTTTTAATTACGCCATGGATATTTCTTAAGATAGTTTACGAAAAATATAATTTTTTCTCCAAATATTTCTCTTTAATCATACTAATAATTATTTTAAAATACGCTACTTAAAAACCTACATTTGTAAAAACACCCTGTTTTTTCCTTTTTTTAATTATAATATTATTCTTATAACCCTCACAAATTCACTACTGCTTTATTTCATTATACAAGAACCGCACAGATTCGATGATACTTTCTTCCGAATGAAATAGTTCTTAATCGAGTACATTTTAAACGATTGTCCGTGATTGTTTCCTTCATATTCTTTCATATAAGTACGAGCAGATCGAATATGATTAGACGAATAGGCGGAAATCTTCACAATACAGTATTGTGACGCATTTTTATACGGTGAACAAAACATATTCGAGAACGATTTTTTTTGTTTTTTTTGTAGGGTGGTGTCTAAGAGAATTCGAACACTCTGAATTCGTTTATAAGTAAAACTAATTAACTATTAAATGTAAGTTCGATAATATCGTATTACTTCGGTATAATCTATGTAGACGTAATTTGCTGCAAAATTAATTTCTTAATTTTGAAACGGTGAATTTCCGAGTTGCGTAATATCTCCGCGACATCGCATAATTCTATCGACTAATTGTAAGTGGCGTGATTATTTTTTTCACCTATTCGAATTAAAATAGTTAATTTAACATTACTGTTTAACAGGCACCGATCGGATCAGAATCAAAAAATTTGTATTCGAGAGGAGTACGATACGCCTGCCTCGGAATGTCGGTCTATTCGTTGTCTTGTCTGTTCAATTCATTTTTACTAGAATTCTTTTTACGACGTTTCGGGTAATTAAGCTAATTGTTATTTGCTTCTTTTTTTATTGTTTTTTGTTTTTTCGGGGGTTTTTTTCCCCCTTTTTTTTGTAAAATATTACCAAAAAACTTTGTTTCAATTTACATTCCATCGACGGCTGATTTCGGATTTTTACTGGAAAAAAAATGCCGCATTTTAGCATTCGATTTATTGTTATTTTTGACAAATTAACAGAAAAAACTTAAGCCCGTGAGGTTACATTATGACAGACTTTAAAATTCTACTTCCATTCAAAATCTGTCCGGCACGGTGTAAAAATTTATTACTAATATTATTGCCTTCAAATTTCAAAAACCATCTCATATTTCTAATCTTGAGCAAGAGCCCCTCTCACGTAAATTTTTTTGATCCATTATGTTACAATCAAGTCTGCATACTGCGCGCGGGTGCATTAATTTACACGTAGCATATAATTTCAAGTAAATAAATCCCGAAGTTAATTCTGAAAATTTTAAAAATTGTTATTTTTTTCGTCAATTCAAAATTAACGGGGAACCCGATGCTATTTGTGGAGATGACACTTATTTGATCAGCTCAGTATGTGCTTTTAAGGGTGACGATTAAGCGAATTAATGAAGAGCAAAATTGGTCTACAAAATTTTGAACTGATTTAGCTAAATATTCTTCACCGGGGCTCCTATTCCTTATGAAAATACTTCAAAATAATTCGAAAGGAAAATACTTCGAAATACCACCACACGGTGAATTTTAAAATTGTAATTTGTTTTGACTAGAGACAAGTCAGTCCAATCTATTAACTTTTTAAGCAGTTTAGGCTATTTTATAAGAAATGCGAATTTTGTTTCTTCTGCTGACGGCCCATTGGCACTATATTGTTTGCGTGCGTTTTTTTTTTTACAGGTTGAAAACGGTCTACACGGCAAACTTATTGATTGACTCTTTATCGCAGTTTATATTGTTCATATTAAATGATAAAGTTTGCGTTATAGTATTATCCTGGGCTAGCGGTGTATTATATTGTACCATCTTTACTTTACCGTACATGGTAATTGCTCAGTATCATACCAATAATGCGGTAAGCATAAAAATAAATTATTTAAACAGGTTTTTTTCTTTTATTTTTTTTTATGATTTTTTTTTATGATTTTTTTTTGTCGTATGGTTAACACTACAGCGACACATTCAGATTTTGTATCCATGTCAACGCTGCCGCTGACATTTCGTGTATATTTCACGGATAGTTCTGCCAAAAGCCCTGATGGGTAGTTACGTGCAATATATATTCAATAGTTTGATGGCCGCAGTCACAGGCAGAGTCATTTTTTTTTATATTCCAACTCGCCAGGCTCTCATTACAACGTCCGTGTTCAGTGTAGAGATGCACCCGTTCCTTGCGAGACAAATCGAAACCGCTTACTGCAATACCGAGCAATAACGCTTCCGTTTGTCCGGGTTTAATAGCTCCCATTGTTCCCGCCATTTCATTATGCCATCAAAATGTTCTTGATGCATATTGGTTTCCTTGACTTCAAATTGAGCTCACCATGAACTCGTTTATTAGGAGTTCCCGGTTAGCTCGATATTTTAGCCATTCTCATACTGTAGCAGTTTTCCTGCGAATATCTTCCTTTTAATTGTCCCTGTGATAAGTCTTATTGTGATATTGAGTGTCCAGTTTTTTAGCATTTAGCCGTATAGGTGCACACCATATTCTGCTTTGAGGAGTACACGAGAGCCAGTGCAGCTGTTCGGAGTGTTGACACCGAAGTTCCCCACAATGTGCCGGTTAGCTTCTTATTGTTAGCTATTACCTTTGCTGTTGTGTTTTCTAGGTGCTTGCAGAGTGTAAATTGCCTATCCGAGTATACTCCCCTAGACACCTTGGGAAGGATTTGACATCATCCCAGTAACTCATTGTTACAGTGGATCTTGAATGTTTTTATTTACCAATCTAGTTGTAAGGAGCATGATGAAATCGGTTTGAATTTATTGAGCTGCAAGCGCCATCGATGAAAGTACTCACCAAGTTTGCTGAGGTCTTCCTCAAGTTTCTCTCCTAAATCAGGTATACCTCTGCCTGCAATGCCATCAGCATAAATAAATTTATTCGCAGTAGTTTGTGGAAGGTCATAAATGTATAAATTAAATAGGAGGGGTGCTGACACCGATCCCTGTAGTAGTCTATCATTTAGTCGACGCGGTTTACTATTCTCTTTGTCAGCGAGCCGCACTGTGAACGATCGGTTTGTAATGGAGTTTCATTTACAAATGTGTAAATAATGTCTTTACATGGGGGGAGGGGGGGATGTTTGAATGTTCGCAGCGAAGGCTGTGTCGCCATACGGTGTGTCATATGCTAATGATACGGTCTATGAAAATTGTACCTATCCTGAGCTTCTTTTGGAAACCGTTTTCTATATATGCGCTGTTAGAGAGAAGCTACTTGTTCTGTGTGGAACTTCGCCCTGGTCTAAACGTAGCTTGATCTGTAGGTACCCGTTAATAACAACCGGAGCTAGTCCTGTTTGAAAGCGTCCTTTCGAATAATTTTGTAGCAAACGCTCGATAAAGAGATCGCAGTCTCTGTAGCTTTCTACCTTCGATGGATGCTTTTAAAATATTGTAATAACCAAGGAGGTTTTGGAAAGCTTTTTTTTGGGAATGTTCCTCTCACTATTCCTTGATGATCATGGTTTTAATCCGGCGTTGGTTAGTTCGTCGATAGTGAGCGGTTATGCAATTTCGGGGCGTTCTTGAGCAAATTTCTTTAAGTTTGTCAATTCTTTTTTGATCTGTGTGCTATAAAATTATGCTTTTTTGCTGTGCCAGCTACCAGTTCACATAAATACGTTCATACTTCTCACCGGCAACGGTTTAATGAATCGAATTAAAGTTCTTTCGTGGTACCGGTTTTGAAACTCTAGTATTCAGTTCAAAGCCGATACTTAAGATGATCGCTACAGTTCCAGAGTTCGCAACCATACCTCCACATTAGATCACCAATCTGCCTGTAGTGGAGTAATATTATATTATCTACAGAAAGTTTCTGCCTAGTAACCAATACATCTTCCTTGTTCTAATATTTAATTTGTTTCTTTTTGTCACGATATGCTCGGAGCGTATCGTAAATGAATTTCATTTTTTGAAAACACGAAAAGAAGTTTCAGATGTGGCGTTCTTAGCTTCCGTTACAATCCTATTGTACTGAAATTTTCCTTCTCATTTGAGCTTAAACAGTGATAAAAGGTAGGTTAGTTGCATTGAAAGCCGTTTGATCCGAATAGACTCGGTCAGCGTTTCCCGTATACGCAGAAGATTTAATACGTTCAACGTCGGCCCTATTATAAAGTAAACATACGACTGTTCAGAGCGTTCTAGTATGAACTGCAAACTGAGCACTCAACGGCTACACTCTAAATTTCTTTCGTTTACAAGCTGGCAGCATAACTGCCTATATCGTTCTATATATATGTATACTGAGATTATGCTGTTCCGGCCATATAGCCGTATTATGTGTCGGTGAACAACCGGTAAATCTTAAAGTCTCGATAGATCACGAATGTAAATTACTTTAGTAACCCGTGTGTTCAAATGTTAAAGCATACGCTGCGCATAAAACCCCCTCATCACGAAGTGTCTACATTCTCACTTGTTACTGAATAGTCTAAATTGATAATTAGGTGAAATGATTAACAGGCAGTTGTTATTGCGAAATAAATTTAACTAAGATCGTTGTTTCAGTTCGAGTTTGACGAAGAAAATAATCCGATTAAAACAGACCAGATACGTGGTTTGGGCACAGACGTGGCCATAATCAGTAGTTGCGTATTCCCGGCCCAGTTCATTTTATCCAGCTGTATGGGCAAACTGATGCACTTTTTTACAGCCAGGGTAGTACCGCTTTGTTCAAGTGCAATTGCATTTTTGGCCGCTCTAATATCTACCAAAGTAATTTACCTGGAGCAGTGAACAAAAGAAAAGAAAAAAAAAATCTCGTTTATTGTTATAATATATATTTATATGGCTGATGTTTATTATTATAATTGTAAGAATAATTTTAATAGCAGAACGACTAGAGCAGTTAAGCTTAATAAGGTCAATCGAAATACTGACGATAACGCTATTAAGAATAAAAATGATAAAATGGTAATTTTTCATAACAGTTTTATCCGGCAACGGATGTGTACAGAAATAAAAAAAGGTTTCGTATCGCATAATTGTTAGAAATGCCTTCTATCGTTGGCGTCGTCTACCGACTTTTGAGTCATGTTGAAAGATCGAATTTTTAGAGTTTTAATAGAAAGTCAAAAAAAAATCTAAACGGTAAAATAATTACAAACTGCCTAATTTCCATAAAAATCTGTTAGTACGGTATTTTGAATAAAATAAACAGAAAGATAAAAATTAACACTGCTATTTATAATAGAATACACTTTAATAATAACGCGTGCGCGTGGTCACTAAACACGCTTTTTAAAAATGTTCTAGTTATCAGAAATAGCGATTTCTGTTATAATTTACATTCTCCTAACTGCACGTGCATATAAGATGTAATAACTGCACGCTAGAGAGCGCTAGCATTAAGACGGAGATGCCCCCTGTTTCTTGATACAGATATTAAAGGCGCTTTGTGAATATATACAAATGTATATATATATATATATATATATATATATATATATATATGTATGTATGTATATTATAGGTTTTATTTTAGATTAAAATTTACCTAATTAACTATGTAAATTATACATAACTTTTTCGTAATTATTCGTTTTCGATATTTTGTAAAAATTATTTGAAATTAGGATCAAACGATTAAGATACTAGGTTATTTATATTTATTTTACTGAAATTTTTTAAGATAAGTTATTATATAATTTTACATGCGTTGAAAGAAATGCCATTTTGTTGAGGTACTGTTTGATTTTATTATATCAGCGTTTAGATTTCATAGTGACGTTTATCCCGGTTAGATATTAAGCTAAATAAACATCGCGTTGTAGGCAGTTTGTTCTCGACTCGGCATTGTTATTCAACCGTCATTGTGCATTTTTAATTATTTTTTAAGTATTTTCAATAGATGTATGAAATGCGTTTATTTAATATATATGCTCGCGTGCGTGTATTATCTGTTACAAATAGCAATCAATCTTTCTCTTTTTTTTTTTTTAAGGGGGCTACATAATTTGAAGATCTCAAATGTTTTAAATATTTAATTTCTAACGACATTTTAAAAAATCATCCATCTTAAATATACCTTAAACAATAATTAATAAGATACTATAATAATACCTCCGGAAGCGGAAAATATTTAACATTGCAAAAGTAAAATCAATTAATATCTACATAGCTGCTCACTTAATAGGTCTCATAAAAAAAAGAGAAGGACCGAGACGATGTTTTGCAAAGTGAACAAGAGAACTTCTTTATAGTACGATTAAGCTTACTGAAGAATAAACCAAATTTTCGAAATCAAGCACGGTGTAAAGTCGTGAAGTGACATTCTGCAGCGTCATTTGTACTTAATAAGCTCCATAGAATTTTAATAAGTATCTATTGAAAAATTTCAGAACAGTTGTACATTCCGATTCAGGAATTCTGTCTTGTCTATTCATACAAAATAACGGCATTATCTAGAAGGAAGTATATGTGATAGTTGAAATACACATTTTTTTGATAACAAGACAACTTTTGGGATCAGTTAAAGTAATAACTATCTAAAAAATCCATGAAATATTGAAAAGGCAATTTTTTTAAAGTAGTAAAATTAAAAAATACAAGCGAAAAAAAACCAAAAATTGCAAATTCGGTTTTTATTTTATTTATTTATTTTTTTTATTGTCAAACGTAATATGGAATAAATTGAATATTTAGAATTTCATTAAAAAATCAATTTTTTTATTTTTACAAAAAACATACAAAAAACAAAAGGGGATTTAGAATATATTTTGTGCAAATCGATAATTCAGTATGACGGATATGACAATGTCGTCTTAAATCGCTTTTTTTAGAATTTTGCTTAAAATAAAACGAACATTTTACAACATGACAGCGTAGCAAAAAGAAATATAACAGTCAGAAATAAACTGGTAACTTAGTAAATAGGACGATGATTATCCAATCATGCATGCAGTCGAGTGTTGATGACGAAGGATTTTTAATGGCTCTATTTGTAACCGGAAGGATTGCCTGAATTCATGTTGTTACTGTGTTCGACATTGTTGTCAATAAAATGAGGCAGGAATAAATTATTCATATGACACAGTTTATAAGGGGTTATGTATTCACTTTTTCTATAATATAAAATATGCATCCTATAGGGGAGCAGTTTGATGGAATTTATTTAAACTTAAATGTGTCTTTGTAAATATATATTATATATAGGGATCGTTTTTGTCTTTCAGTAAAATTTTGGAGACGTTCATGGCTTTTTCTTCTGGCAAATTTTTGTAGAGGAAATGTTTTTAGCTCTGAAATTTTTGGCAAACGAAGTCAAAACGGAGACAGTTCCTACTTAATGATGTAGCATAAAGTAACATATTTCCACTACTCGTTATTAATAATGTTCCAATTAAATACGTTTAATACTTTAGTTATTCGAAACATCAGAGCACTACTCAAAATAATGAATTTTACATTTTTAGTAACATATACAATAGAACTCCAATTATCCGCACTCCAACTATCCGGATCGCCTTGAGGGATTTTTTTTTTATTTTTATTTGGGGAGTTCGGCCAACCGAGGGCAGCTATCCAGGACCACTGGACTATGTTAGAAATTAATCCGGTCAGAGATCGATGAAAGAAAAAAGGCAAGAGAATAGGAACTACATTTGGAGACGGCAAAGTTAAGATATCGGAAGCATTATAGAGAGTAGGAAAATTTAGCTTTAAAAGGTGAGCGTACAGGATATTACGTTCGGAGGAAAGATTGGAACACTCAAACAGTACGTTTTCAGGATCACAAAGGAAAGTAAGGTCACCAGAGTGCAGTGGACAGTAAGGGGACGGGGAAAGAGCAAAACGATACTGAGAAGATGGAAGCAAAGTGTGATTCAACCACAGACGGTGGATAGCAATAATGAAAAAGGAGCTTGGAACTAACTGAAAGGAATTTAAACTAAGGAGGAGGTACAGAAAGAGAAAGAACAAAAAAATAAATGTGAAATTGAAGATTAAGAAAGAAAAGTAGAAGAGGATGAAGAAGACGCAGGCGATTGGCTCACTTGTGATTATTCGGACCCTGGGTATCAAATTCCATGGATGGAGCGGCAGTCTGAATGTGATCACATCCAGCTGCTCACCGTCAAGCGGATGCGAGACTTGGCCGTCCAGAAAAGATTTAAGATGTCTAAACAGCTGACTCTTATCAAAATGGTTTAAAAAATCGTAAGTAACTGATTATATTTATATTTAGAAAATGTAAACACAATTTTTTGTTATTAAAACAATTACAGTAGTACTTTTTTACCCATTATTATCCAATTATCCGGATATCTGGTTATCCAGATCGGTTCCGGTCCCAATTAATCCGGATAATTGGATTTTTACAGTATAACTGAAGAAAAGGCATTGGTTGACATGGATTATTTAAAACTGTTTGGTATTATTAAAAAGAAATTTATTATTAAATAACAAAATATGGATAAAATTATTTTTAATACGATGTTTCTCAATACCTTATGAGAAGTTAGCATATAAAGTGATGACAAAAAAGTCGATTCAATAAAATGAATAAATTATTAACACAGTCACTTTTTAAACCGCTGAATTTGACTGTTTTCTAAGTTTTTGACTTTATCAGATAAAGGTTATATAATTGAACAACTACTACTAACAATTAAATAGTGGAAATATCTAATCGTTTCAAAAAAATGAATATTTTCCTTGAACATCAATTCATATTTATTCTTCTTCTTCTTTATCCGCCGTCTCCAAATTGAAGGTTGGCGATCCACGATTGAAAATTTTCTTTTACAATGGCCGATCGGAGGAGTTGTATAGAAGGGCAGTCGAACCAGTTGATAAGATTGTCCATCCATGAATTTTGTCGTCTTCCTCTCGATCTCTTCCCATTTATCTTTCCTTCCAAAATGACCTTCAGAATTTCGTATTTGGGGCCTCGTATGATGTGTCCGAGGTACTGTAACTTCCGTTTCTTGATGGTAAGCATTAATTCAAGGGTCTTTCCCGTTCTTTGAAGTACCTCGATATTAGTAATTTTTTTCACCCATGATATTTTCAGAATACGCCGATAACAGTACATTTCAAATGCGGTAAACTTTTTTTCCAATGGTGTATTCAGGGTCCAGCTCTCGCAACCATAAAGCAAAATAGAGAAGATGTAACACCTTAGCAGTCTGATTCGAAGTTCGAGCCTCAGGTCTTGATGGGTGAATAAGCTTTTCATTTTGGTGAGAGCTCTTCTAGCTTGCTCAATCCTGCTGCGTATTTCCGGAGTTGATGTACAGTTTTCCTCTAGTATACTTCCTAGGTATTTAATGCACTGAACTTGTTCAATCGTTTCTCCCTTTATCTTGATTTTGCATTTGATTTGGTTTTTGATTTTTGAAAAAAGAATCACTTTTGTTTTGGAGATGTTCACTTTTAATCCGTAACTTTGGCTTTTATCAACAATTTTATTCAACATCCGTTATAGTTCTTTCTCGCTAGAGGCAAGAATTAAACTGTCATCCGCATATCGTAGATCATTCAGCGTGACTCCATTTACTTTAAGATTTCCCATATTATCGTTTAGTGCTTCTTGAAATATTGCCTCCGCATATACGTTGAAGAGTAAGGGAGACATGACACAGCCCTGACGCACTCCTTTTTGGATCACTACTTCCTCTGACATGGTATTTTCAACGCGAATTTCGGCAGTTTGATTCCAGTATAGGTGCCTTATTATTCTCAGATCATTCCTATCAATAGGAATACTTTTCAAAATTTCGAACAGTTTTTCGTGGTTTACGCAGTCAAATGCTTTTTGATAATCGATGGCGCATGCGTAAACATCAACATTCATGTCACGACAGCGTTGAGTTAGTATTCGAATTGCAAACAAGGCCTCACGGGTGCCAAAACCGTTTCTGAAGCCGAACTGGGTATTGCTCAATTGTTCCTCGCAGCGCTTATAAATTCTTGTATGTATAACGCGAAGAAAGATTTTTAAGGCGTGGGACATCAAGCTAATTAAACGATATTCATCACAGCAATTAGCATTACTCTTTTTTTCGATTGGTACAAATGTTGATTTGACCCATTCTTCAGGTAGACAGCCGGAGGTGTAGATTTGATTAAAGGCCCTGGTCATTTTCAGCAGCCCTTTTTCGCTATATTCAGCTATAATTTTTAGCATTTCAGCGTGTACGTTATCTGGCCCAACTGCTCTACCATTCTTCTGCCTCATGATTGCATATCGTACTTCTTCTTGCGTGATTGGTGGTCCTTCATCGCTGAATTCGAGATACTCTTTTGGAGCAGTAGTACTCCTTGTATCATTGAACAGAAGCTCGACGTAATTTTTCCATACAGTTAGCTTGTTCGCTGTCCCAATGACTGGTTTTGAGTTTTCATCGCGCAGAAAACCCATACCCTGTTTTCGATAGGTACCTGTAACTGCCTTCACTAATGAATGTTGAACAGGTCGTGATTCCTCTCGTGCTCTTCAATTTCAGCACATTTTTCACTCCAGTAACGTTCCTTTACTTCTCTACACAATTTTCGGATGAGTTTGTTCAGGTTTTTATATTGGGGAGGGTTGTTTTTTGTCTTTCTTCGTTTTTCCATTAAGTCCAGAATCTCATCCGTCATCCATTTCTGTTTTTTGACATTTTTCGTTAAACCGATTTCTTTTTGCACCTCTAAAATAGCTCTTTTTACTTCGCCCCATTCGCTTTTACTCGACTCTTGCAAGATTTCAATCTTTTCTTTAATAGCGTGTCCAATTTCAGATTTGAATGATTGATTTTTCAGCTTTCCTACATCCGTTTTCCCCTTGAAATCCTTTTTCTGTTTAATAAATTGGCGTTCCATTTTGAGTTTCATAACAACAGGATTGTGGTCAGAGTTAATGTCTGCACCAGGATAGGTTTTGACCGATTGAACAAATTTCCTGAATGGGCGATTTAAGAGTATGAAATCAATTTGATTGCGAACAATATTATCTTCACTATCAGCTGGAGATTTCCAGGTATACAATCTTCTTGGATGATGTTTCATGAAGGTGTTTGCTACCATAAGCTGTGTATCGGTGCAGAATTGCGATAGTCGATCTCCTCTTTCATTTCTGGTGCCAAGCCCATGTCTGCCAATAAGATCTCCTTCCTCACCTTTTCCAATCTTTGCATTGAAATCGCCCATTACAATTGTAATTTCCCCAGGCTTTGTAATATCGATAGCTTCTTGAAGATGGTTATAGAACTCTTCAGTTTCATCATCTGACTTATCTGCAGTCGGAGCGTAAACTTGGATAATATTCATACGACGATAAGATGTTGCTAAAATAAGTATTGCAACGCGGTTGTTCAGTGGTATGAAGTCGATAACAGAAGGTGCTAATTTATCTGGAATAATAATTGCAACTCCATTTTTATTTGTGCCATCAGTACTGCCAGAAAAATACATATGGACTCCTTCAGCTTTCAGGACTCCAGTCTCCGGCCATCTAATTTCGCTCAGGCCCAGAACTTTGATGTTTAGTCTATTCATTTCTTTGACTGCATTTGCAAATTTTCCCACTTGCAATAGACTCCGGACATTCCATGTTGCAATTTTAATTGAATCGTTAAAAACATTTATTCTTTCTTGATTTGTTCTCTCCTGATTTACAATGGGAAGCAACGGGGATATTCTTCGCACCCTCGCCCCACTGAAGGGGTGCCCCGGACTAAGGGCCATTGTTCTATTCTTGTTTTCCATCGTAAATGTTCGAGAAGTATACAGCGGTGGTTTCTCCTTGCCTTCCGCCGGCCAATTCCAGTTTTAAGGCGCTGGATACTCGCCTACTCACTCCAAGTACTAATACTTGCCTGGGGCCCAGGGTTACGAGTGAGTTGCTAGTGGTCTGCTGTTCTTCTTGCAGATGAGATCGAAGGGTGGCATTTAATGAGATCTGTACTTGGCAGGTACAGTCCCACCACCAACCCACTAGTTGGAAAGTCTTGCTTTAGCTTCTCCATCAGTACCAAGCCTACCGAAAAGAGAATTACCACCCCGCACGACGTGGACGTACAAGACTCTCCTGGTTGTTCCAATTCGTATACTACCTTCTAATGGGGGCTGGCCAGAAGATAGTATTGACTACTGACTAGAGTACTAGCTCTAGCAGGAACAACCATTTGCCCCGCGGGGCTCATATTTATTAGAGGGTACCAATATTGAATAAGTCAACATTATATTATTTTTGATATCAGTGACGTCAGATGTGCGGAATCTGTGCAAATTTAATACAACTCAGGAACAGAAATTAGACAATCGCGACACCTTAAAACGCATAAATGATGACATTCGGATCACATAAAATATTGTTATCAGGTGCGCTAAAATAACACCTTTGTTTTAAAAAGTTATACATCACAGCAGTTACACTATAAACTTATTACTGCGATTTTTGTTATAAAAAAAATATAAAATATATAAAAAAAAAAAAGCTACGGAAATTTATATTGCTCGGCATTATTAACTTTTTAAGAAAATACGCAAACTATGATTAAATTAACCTGCATCCTCATTTGGCACTGTCCCTTTCGTCGACTTCAATATTTTTCATTTGAATTACAAATATTCACAACACAAACTGATATTATAACAGTCAAATATTTTATTTTACTTGATATTTGAATTTATAATTAAAAATAAATAAGACTATCATTAAATAGGTTTAAATCAATTTGTATATTTATTTGATGTCGTCTCTATAATTAACTGCAATATTATATTCAAGTTACAAAATAAAATTGGTATTAAAATAATCTAAAAAATATTTCATATAAAATGACATTCAGATTTAAAATTAAATAAAATAGCGTTTAACCAATATGCATATCATTTTTTTACAATATAATGCATCAATCATGTTATGAAACAAATATAAGTTTCGGATAAAACTAAGACCATATCGACGAATTAATGTTTTTAAGTAATTAATTATATCTCAATACTTAAAGTAACATCGGAGTATTTAATAGCGTAGGATTACGGTAGACAGCGATTGCTTATTTTTATTTAAAAACAGATATTTTCAACTTTTCTCATTGTTTCAGACGACTTTTTCAGTTTTCTCCTTGATCCTAAAAATATTGCCCCTATTTCGATACAATTGTACTTAATTCCCGAGATATGCATTAATCAAAAGACAAAAATTAAATTAATAAAAAATATGTAATAATTACATGTAAAAAAATTATGCTCAAAACACATTTTACTATTCGTTTTCTTTATTTCGTTTTACTTTACTTTATTTAGAATAAAAAATATGCATATCCTGTAGATGCTAACAGGATAAATAAAGCTTTGTGTTTAGTTTTGCTCAACGGTTTTAGCCACAATATTTTATTTATTTTTTATTAATTTCATGCTTTATTATTTAAACTTTACATGCCATATATTTTTTTAATAAATGGAAATATTTTGTATTTCGGGGTTCATTTATTTTTTATTGAAATAAATTCAGTACAACTGTATCTGTAAAATAAACATACTATATTATAGACCACATTATTTATATACAAATGACACCAAAATAGTAAATTTATACTTATAGTCTGCGGACAAAGTTTACAAATCAGTTTGACAACTAATATATTTTAACTTACATATTTGTTAAAACCAACTTTAGATTTTTTATGTAACTGATATGTACATTTTATATATATTCTAACCTGTATTTTCATGGCAATGTATAAAATCTAAGCATTATATAAAATGTCTGGGCAATATGTATAATTTTTGTTAATTTAATCAACGTATGAAACTGATCTATTTTATAAAACCGCTCTTTTCCAGATATGTTTCAAATCAAATCAAATGTTTATTATCATTATTACTACATACTTCGGCTACTGTGCACATAATTGCGCGATGCGTCACCAATTATAATGTAAATTTAATGATTTTAATTATTATATTTAAAAGTTAAATTTACTAATTTTTAGTTTATTAAAAAAATGTAAAAAATCAGCAAAAAATATTTTTTAAAAATGAAATAATTTTTGTGTTTTTCTAATCATGTCAGTATCATGAATATCAAATTATTATTAAATTTATTTGAAAATTAGAAGACTGGTTATATCAGAGTGTGCATATGATGCAAATGTTGTTAGAGACACTTGTTTCAGAAACAAAGTAGGCCTGTATAACAGGACATAAAACCTGTTTCATGTTTTGTTTTTTTTTATGTAACTAAGTTAAAGTAGAGGTAGAGAGTGCCCCAGTCGGAAAGTTGTATGCATTTGCAAATCATATTTTATTAACTAAATTTTTCAAAAAGAATTCAATATTGCATTTCTAAATGAAATTATTTTTTAAAAGTCTGTATATTTTACATGAGAGATTTTATATCGCATTCTTATTTGATATTTATGTGTTATGCAATTTTCAATGATGTTCAGTGTTTATTTGCTTACTTTGGTTTTAAAATTCAATTTTGCATTGTTTTTACACATTTTATCAGAAGCACCAAGTAGCACTTTAAATAAAGCATTTCAGATGAATTCAGATGCATACAATTTTCTGATTGGTTCAACCTCTTCCTCTGCTTCTTCTTGGTTACAAAAAAAAAAAAAAAAAAAAAAATCGCTCCAGTTTCCATCAATTAGTATTGAATTCTTGAAAGATCAATATATTTTTCGATATTGGGAAAATATATTGAGATTATTTTATTGCGCCTGTTTTAAGGCACAGATGTACTTTTTATATCTGAAATGACTTGGTTTACGTATATTGAATGTATAGTTAATTTTGCTAAAAAAATTGTTTGTTAAATATAACATATTAAACTGTTTTGTGGCGAGAAAAAAATACAGTTAATTTTTCCTTAATGACGGAGTATTTTTATTGTAAGAAAAACTTGATTAAACATTTAGAAGAAAAATAGAATTTAAAAAAACATCGGATGTTTTAAAATTTCAGAACGATACTGGTACATATAAATTCATCATATTATTAAACAAATGAAATATTTGCATGTTTTATTCGTTAATATTAATGTATACACAATAAAAGAACTTACGAAATTAATGAAGTACGATTAAAACCAGGGGCGCAACAACAGAGGTTCCAAGGGTGCCCCGAGCACCTACTTTATTGTGATGGGCACTCTCAGCGAAGGCTAACGTTTTAATTTAACACTTATTTGGCGCAAATCAAATTTTATCGCAGGACCATATTTTGGACAGTTTAGCACAAAGTCTAATGAAAATTGAACAACTACGTGAATTGATGAAAAAAAATACACTTAAACCTGATGTCACATTTGTAATTTAAAAAAAATTGTTATCCTTTTCATTCCTTTTTTTTTTAGCTTGTTGCGTCCCTGAATAAAACAGTTGCATTTTTAAAGTATATTACGTGGAAAGAAATGTATTATCTAACATTAATAAAATAAGCACTTTAACAAAAGTAGATTCTTTCTAAGAACTTTTACGATCTGTACCACCTGAAAAATTAGCGCCACTAGTATGTTCTCGATCCTTTTATTACTGATTACTGTGAAACTGGCTGGAAATATTTACAAAACATCCGCTAAGTTGCTAATTGTGAGACAATATTAAAGATAAGACTAGAATAAATATCTACGAATCCATATCCCATGGCACAGTTGATAATGTAACACTGACTACAGTTCCGGATACATATCTGCAATTCTCACCCAGCGATGACAAAATCCAGGTTCATACGGTTCCCCATAGGAACTAAAATATTGACCTTGAATAGAATATTAAATTCTACACTATTTTTCCTATCGTTTCTGATTTTTTTTTTTAACGTAAAATTTTTCAACAATTTGTCCCATATTTTGTTTTGTAACATCAATTTTTTGTGCAATAGTATTTATTATATTCGCAATTCATTACATACAGTAAAACCGCGATTATCCGTGTGTGTTTTAACCGGTTGGCGGATTAACCATGCATTTTTTTTAACTCGCGTGCTTCTTGCAAAAAAGGTTTTTCAAATTGTGATGGGAAGGAATTTGAACATGTTGATGATAAAAATATAAAGGAGTGGATAGATAATTATGAAATTGATCCTGGTTAAGGTATTTTTACTGATGACGAAATTTAAAATGAAATCAATGCGGATTCAGAAAATCGGAAAATGGAGAGCAAGTCGAAACAGCAGAACAGCGACTAAGCTGTAAAACTGCGTTGCATTGTATGCAGACTGTGATCACGTATTTCGAGCAGCAGACAGATGACAGATAGAACGTTCACAGACATTCTGCAGTTAGAGCATTTGCAGACGAAGATAAAACAGAAAGAGATTGCCGACAGACAGAAGAAACTGACTGACCCTTTTTTAATAAAAATTAATATCTTAAGTTATTCTATTCATTTTTATAACACACTTTTTTTTTTGTACTTTACGTTTACTTCAATTTTTGTTTCTACTCTACTTTGTGTCCTTATTTCTTCGTCTTGTCAGTATACAGTATTTAAAATTAATCAAAACTTTGAGAATTTTATAAATCTTCTGTATATTATACAGTATTTACTTAATTAAATTAATCTAAATAATCCAGTTTCCTTCTCACGAAAAGAGGTTTTATATCACAGCTATCATTATACAGTACTATTATACGTATTTATTATAAAGCAAAAAAGCAAAACAATACAGAAAATTATACAATTGCAATCGTAAATGGGGTCAGTTATCATTTCATAATATGAAATGGATTGAAGAGCCTCCCGACCCACATATTACGTGGGTCGCAAAGCTCGGGATATATAAAAACTCGCGGAACGGCTGGCGGCGGGTTAACCGTGTTTTCCCGTATCCCCGTGCATGATGAATCCCCAATTAACACGGATAATCGGGGTTTTACTGTACTTGTATTATAATATAGGCAGTTGATTTTAAAAAGACAAATTAAGTTTTCTGAATTCAAATATATAAATTATAACTTAGTCGTAATTTATTCATTTATTTTTCAATTCTGTTTAACATAGGAGATTAGTTTGAATTAAGTTCGTTCATTGAACTTTAAAAAAAAAACGTACCTTTCTCTGAAGCAATGGCGATAAAAAAATATTTAATTGACTCAATGCAAAAAGACTTAAGCACACTGATTAACAAGAAACGTGCAGGCTAATAAGTAATTGACTACAACATAAGCAATCCATGCAATTTCCTGTACTTGTTTAAGTAACTGATATGATGTAATATACTTCAAAACTAGTAAGAGTGCACTACATTGCCAACTAGCTGGATTTTGTGTTTTTATATCTAGTATGACATGTAGAACATGTAAGTGTTACACATACGTTCGTGTTTTAATATTATAAATGTAAATTATACCATTAAATAGGTTGTTCGTTAATTATTTTTACTTGAATTATATTAATAATATGCCTTAAATTAAAAATTAAAGGCGTGTACGCCGGATGTTATTTTCACAACACCTATGTATTTCATAACATATAATAAATATTCGCTTATTATTAGAAGAATTACACATTTTAAATGTAAAATATTATTATATTTTAAAAGCTTTTTCTATTGGTTTTTAAAGTATAAAAGGATGAAACAGTTTTTTAAAGACTACAAATTCTATAAAATGAAATTATCGGTATAGATTTTAAAACTAAAAGTGGTATGTCCTATTTTTTCCACAAACGGTGTTTTTAAAAATGTTGAAAGCCACACCTACGAATGCTTAGAGCTTAATAATATTTTTCACTCATCTAAAAAGTAGAAGTATTTGGTCAAAAATTTTATAAATTAAGACTGGTGCTGTTTAATTTTACGATAGAACAAACTGAACAAAATTTTCGGTCGTCCATAACTTAACGACTAAAAGTGATACGTTTAATTTATCAAAAATTTAATCGTAAGCAACTCGAATTTTTTTAAATTATTATTTACATTTTTCGTTTTTCTACTTTCCGAAGGTTTAGAATTCTAAAATACATACATTATATTTAACTGGTAACCAATATTTATTTTATAGTAATTTTCAGTACGAGTTTATTAACAGCGCATGCGCAGTTTATTTGATAATGAAATGTTTTAGTAACGAATAAACACGACAGTAAAATTTAATAATAAAAATCGTACTCGGAATTTAGAAAACATCAAGTTATTTTCAATATTTTAAATACGCAAATCGAATTCATGACCAATGTTGCCAGGTAGGTATTTACTTTTTCTTCCGTAGTAGAAATACCGGTTAAATCGTGTTTCAGATGTAAAAGTGAAATTTAATTTCGCTTTTTAAATGTAATTATGGAAATAAATTTTCACACTATTTATTGTTTCAATATGCGCAGATATATTTTAATGTTAAATAAAAGTAGAATATCGAAGAAACAATAGTGTAATGAAGGATGAAAAATAGAACATCTTTTGTCTCGATGCCTGCCGTCGATTTTTACTTTGAAGGCAAATCGAAAATACTATTAGGGTTCATGGCGTATGTTTCTCTCTAAATGTATTTTTCTTGAGAGAAAAAGGAGGAAAAATGTCTCTCGTTAGATGGGGCCCATGATGACAATTTTAAACAAATTTTAAAAATGTAAAAAAAAAAATTCTCAATTTTATTTATTTCATAAAATAAAATAGCGTACGATGTTCGTACATCCTGTTCATCAATTAGTTAATACAATTGTACACATTATAACAAACTGTACTGAACATTAATTAATAATATTAGAAACGTCTTTTCGAAGCCTAAATGCCATCTTTAGCGCTAGGAAACGGAAAATAAATTAATAAAGATAAATTTAATGTCATTCGACTTCTGAAGGAAAACTAAATAATTTATCTTTGCTTACAAAAAAAAATCAAAGAATATCGATAAAAATGAATTTAAACGTTTGATTTTGAAATAATGATAATAGAAATACAATAATTTAGGTTCATTTTTAATAATATTTTTTTCTTTTATTTTTTAAATGAAAATGCGTTATTTACAGTTTCTACAGGATGGAAACATTTAATACTAAATTTATTCCTGTTTAATTTTTTGTTTTTAGTACTAAAAGTCCTTCGAAAAACGTTTCAAGTATATCAATTATAGTCCGTTCAATTTAAATGTTTGTTATAGTGTATATATAATTTTTATTATTTTATTAACCAAAAAAGAAAAAAAAAAAAATAATGAAAAAAAAAACAAAATGTATTGTTAAAACTTTGAAAAATTTAAAAATTTAAAAACATTCATTTACATGGTGATTTTAAGAAGGCAAGAGGAAATTGTAGCGTATTAAAAGCAGTTATTATTACGCAGTTCAATTACTTGTTTAGTTCTTTATTTACATTAGTACTCGAGAGACAGTATTCATTCCGCACAGAGCAAAATACACGAACAAGTAGAAAGGAAATCCGAATGGAAGAAATTCTTGCCTCATAATTTATGAATTACCGACCCAGTTTATAGTTTGTTTTTTTTAACTTTTCAGATTAAGTTTTGTTGAGTAACAGCGATTTTAATAGAAAATAAATGAATGAAAAATGCTCAAGAAAGGAAAAAGTAGTTCTCAAAAAAAAATCATGTTGAACAAAAATTTCACCGAAAAGGTGTACTTCTAAATCAATTTTGAATATTCTTATGCATAATTTATATCGAATAAAAGCTTAACTAACTATGAGAACGCATTCAAATTGCCCATGTTGCAAAAGAAAAACTACAAATGATTTTTTTCTTTTTTTTTTTTTTTTCTGATAAGTTCTTTGAAAATTACCCGTTCAGTGCCTTTTCGATCTCAGCTTTGTTTACTTTATTTCAAACTAACATTGTAGTATTCTTATTTAAATTGTTAATGTGCACGCAATAATTTATTTTACTTTTACAAATTCTCATAAAACTAACCGAAATCGGAGCATCCAAAGTCAGGGTCCCCCCACATAGTTAGCTGGTACAAATTCATTTTTAGAATCGTGACATAAATAACCATTGATTCTAGCGCAAAGTCGGAAATTTTAAATGCTATTTGCTACTAACAAGAAAATACAGTCATTCTAGCCAGCATGTTGATTTTTTTTTTTTTTTTTTCAGTAAACAGCGTATCTGCGCACAGGCTATATATAAACAATACGTTATTAACAACGAAAATCAACGAATACACGAAAAACGTAGTTTTACTTTGAAATGAATCCAGCATAATATTTCGACTCTTATGGACGAGAGTAAGAAGTAAAAAAATAAAAAATAGGCTACTACGAGCAGTGGCACACCCGTTGTATAAATTACCGAAACAGACAAAGTGGGCTAAAGTTATGTTGATCATCTAGCTTTTTCTGGAATGAAAAATCCGTTACCGTTTGACAAAAATTGAGTTGAATGGTCAATAATTTTTCTCAGAATTCGCAATCCGACTCGTTTATATTGAACTAGTTTCTTTTTTTAAAGGTTTGTCTGACTTCACAAGTCGGAGTCGAATTGTTTTAGTGCCACGTGATTTTAAGTTACATTTAGATTCTAAAGAGTCAATCTATTTCGATGCAAGTCAACTCGACGTTTGCTTTATAGTTGAAGTTGTCCACCTCTACATATCGGTTCAATAAACGCGTGGTTAGGGAAAATTTTAGGAGCATACAGAGATGCATGTTTTTGTTGTTCGTCACCGATGTAGGGTAGAGCAAAATGCATTTGATTTCCATTCATACGACGTCCAGAGTAATATATGTACAATAAGCGCCGGAAAGATATGTGTGTAATTTTCAGTGACGCCGTTGGTGTTTTATTATACGATTTTCGAGAGTACAGGCTCGATATAACTGGTTGTTTTTGTGTGACAACGTGCACACTCGCGTTGCGTCCGTCGGAGAGATGATCGTTGAATTTATTTATCTCTGTTATCTGCTTTTATTTTTATTGCAATTGTTTTGCTTTATGTCAATATTTCGCCTGTTTCGTTCTTATCGGTTTCATTTCTCGCTCCTTCGTTATTTAATTTTTGATTTCAATCGCTAATTTAAATTAATGCCGAATTCGTCTGACGGGGGAGGTAAACCTCCCGAAACTATTGACACAAGTTTCATTAATCCCTTCGTACAGGTTAAAACGACTAACATATCTGTTTCTAAAGACAACATTATCTCGGTAGAGAGTACTAATAAGACTATCAATATGGATATTTCCATTTAACAATACTTCTCAAGTTAGCACCACTATTTCCAAAAAAACTTTGAAGGACAAATTGTGGTTTTAGTCGAGAATTTGGAAAATAGAAATATATGTAGCTCAGCTTTTAGCTGAAATGTTTTATAGAAAAGTTACCGGTTTACCCACAATTACTCGTTTAAGATAGAACATGATTAGCTTAACTTTTCCTATATTCTTGCAGCTAATGCTTTCTGACAACGTCCATAAAGAACTTATAATGGTTATTATTTCGCTTTAGCACAGTTCGCGATATTTCAACTAATTTGTTCATCTATGAACTTCTCTTAAACGGCTTCTAACAATCTCGAATATCCGAAAGGTTACGGAAACGTATTTATGAAAATCCTTTTGCGCCGATTCCTGTTATCGAAATTAGGCTTTTCGTGCTTGAATCTTCCGTCTTTTGTCAATTTCTACGATGCCTATCGCGCCAAGGTTGAGCCAGTTATTCGTGGAACTAAACTTTGCTATAATTGTCTCTGATTCGGCAATTTCTATCTCACGTAGGGAATTCTCAATTCCATCGAGATTGCGGTTGAGATACACAACATTGTTTCATAATTACGTTTTTAAGAGAGCTCTTCCTCCATCTTCCTGTCCTCTATGTGGGCTCACAGTCTCGCCAACTATAGAGCATTTGCTTAAACGGTGCCAGCATACTTTTAGAGGCTTGTCTGCTGTCGAACTATTCGGACTGTGTTCGGGCGGTTTTGAATTTTGCAGCATACGCCTACTGTAACTTCCACTGAGTCCAGGCATCGTAATAGCCCACGTAAATATACAAGCACCAGATTTATATTAAAAAAAAAAAAAAAAAAAAAAAAAAAAAAAGTTTGAAATGCGTATTCACGAAACAAATAATAATCCAAACAAGAAACGTAAGAATCAAAACTGTTAATTACAGATATCACCCGATGATTCAGAATTTCAGCGTACTTGTATTACAATAAATCTCGAGATTGGTACTTTTTCCGTCAAAAAAATAATTTTATTTTACAATATTTAGTATAAACATTTTTGAACGATGATGAAAACGAATCAAAAATCTTCTGTACCCTATAGTCTATAAATCATTCGTTAAAGAGTGCGATGTTCGTACGTAATATTTCCCGTCAGCGATGAGTTTGTACACCGCGCTATTTTCAAATTCGTTATTTTTAGGCGAACCTATAATATTTCTACAAAAATTAACGATGACAAGTTAATTTTCTCTTAATTTTAAAATTTAGGGACACGTTTTTTTCACGTTATTTGATGATTACTAGACCTGCATTCACTCCGATACTCATCATTTGATATCAATATGGGACCACCCGTCGTCATTGCCTGGTGTACACATTTTCGAATCAACTATCATTGGAATCGGTTTAAATAATCAAAGTTCATGCGTAAACGAACGTAAAAATAAAAGTACACACGACCAACATATAACTCGCTTTTTTGGAAGTTGGTAAAAAACAAAATATAGTCGACTGTTAACATGTGCGTACTACGGACTCTGCAAGACTATATAATTAATTTTGTAAAAGCATCTGAATGGCAACGGTGTGCGTTATACATAGATGCGATTTAAAAAAAGTGAACAACAAAAAAGTCCTTTCTTAAAAATAAAGAACAGGTGAGCAGCCCATATATGGAGTTGATGTAATTAAGTCTCAGGAGCCGTCGTCGACCAAAGTCTTTTCAGACTGGATTCAGTTTGTTTGTTCAGATTATTCATTTGTGAACAAACGTGTGAAATCGCAAATGTTAGCGCAACTGTTTCATTTGTACCGGAAATAATTTTTAAAATTTACTCTCTTAAAATAATATCGCGGACACAGAGTGTCTCTATGAAAAGGTAATTTGTTTTTTAACCTTTAATTTTTCTTCGGAGAAAAAATAATCAAAGGCTGCTTTTTTAAATTTAAATTTAAAAAAAAAAAAAAAAAATTAAAAAATGTAGAAATTTGTGTTTCTTAAAAAATTTACTTTTCAGATAAAATATAAAAAACTTCTAATAAGGGGGGAGAGAAAAAGACCCTCAATCCGGCAACACTGTTCATGACAATAATCGGAAAAAGAAATGCAACGAAAATGTACCTAATCGTCAGTTTTTTGGTTGACCGGCGCTGGACGAGTGATACTCACGGAAAGTATCTTTATAAGGATAATTTTTAAACGGCACTCTCTGCTCTATAATATAGAAAATTACTAGAAAATTCGTTTCAGTATAAAATGAAAAAACGTGCTTCCAACAACCATATGCAATTCTCGCACTTTTTAATCAATTCGACTGTACATATATCACAACCTGTGCGCGAATATAATATACATATATATTTACAATAATTACGATAATTATTATAAACGTCTGAAACGGCTACCATCGCGGTTTTCAGCCTTTCTTGTAGTTTTACTTTATTTTCTTATACAGTTTGCGTAACGCTGAACTCGCGTTTGATAAATAAAAGTTGTTGTTACCCGTTTAAACGACCTTTAGGCCAGGTAATAGTACCAGTACATAAAATTAAAAATGGTAAACGCTATCGGGAATATAAATCTGGAATACTCGTCGATTTTTCTGGCACAGGCTGACTGGTTATCGCATACGTAGAAATCGTTCGTATTGCATCCTTCCTGAAGTAGCACCTTTTTCACCTGCGAATAATAAACGATTTCAAACACACGTATCAGTATAATTAATAAGTGCGATTCTATACAGTTGATCGTTTTGGTACATGGGTACACCAGCTTAAAAATTATAGATTTTCTTCACTCATTTTATAAAATATATCGCCAATTTCTGTTTATTTCACTATTTTTCTTTTTTTTTTTGTGGAGCAGGCAACTTCGTGTAATATTTATTCTGACTAAAAGTGCTCTGAAATATATCAAAGGCCGAGAATAAAATACCTCAAGTAGACACATTCGAAATATTTGCGAAAAAATAATAACGGACAAAAACACGGATGGAACGGTCTAGTTAATGCTAATGGGTGAAAAATGAAAAGATTATTAAATTATTTTTCGTATTGGCGGCGATGGGAAAACCATATCACTGCTTGTTGCGCTGCTAATTCTGACTGCAGAGTTCATAGAGAAATGGTTGCAACTATCAGTGGGATCGATTGTAAAGGTGTTTTTTTAATATGACAGCGAGAGAAATTTGTTTCGATCATATGTTGGCAATATACAAAAGGGGAACCAATACAGGATGATGGATGTAAGGAAAGGCAGAATATAAGACACGCAATGAGATGTAGGGAGTTCGAGTTTCAGCAGACGGGAATATAGAACGCAACGCTCGACAGAAAGAAATAAACATTCAGAGAAGATGGCACTAAAAAAAAAAAACAAAAGCTACAATGTCAACTCAGTATTGTATATTATGTAAAGAAATATTTCTTAAATTAATATTCGAATTATGATTAACCGTTTTGGAGATGACTCTAAATGTGATAAAAGTAATTTGAGAGGTGGAATACAGCTTAGCGGGAAAGTCACCGATGTGTTTCTACGCGATCGACAACGCGTATAATTCGATTATGCAATACTTCAAATTTCAGCGCGATCCGAAGTACAAAATCACTTTAATACGCTTCGTTGCAATTAAGTTCAGAATTACCCGCTTATCCATTATTACTTGTTCTACACAGAAGCTGTAGTAGACGAACAGTTATACAAAGTTGAGCAAGACGATTCTTTACACAAACAGCGGAGAATCCGACAAAGAGATTTAAAGTCAGGGGCGGATCTAGAAGGACATTATACATATAATTACGCAAAATCTTCTACGGTAGGCAGTAGATTTGGAAAATACCTCTTGTGTCATAAAGAAAATCAAATAGCGACCTTTATAGAAATTCATAAAGATGTTTTAAAAATACATAATTATTACAATTTTCAATTTAACTTTTGTCTTATATTTAGGGGGGTGAAAAATAAAACGAAATTATAAAATCTTAAATATGGTAGTTTAGATATAGTAAGAAAGATAGTATTTCTTATTAGACACTTTACTTCTTTTTTATTTTTGTTAGTAATCCGATCCGAATTCTCTTTGTTTATGAGCAAGTTTAAATATACATATTTCTCATTGAACTCTATTTTTAATTAAAATTACAAAATAAAAATTAAAAATAAATAAAAATGGCAAAAGATCAACGACATTCAAAATAGAATAAAAAAGGAACATTAATAGTTTCACCAGCGAAAATAGTATTAAATATTAATTATTAAAATCCGTAGGTAAAATTGATACAAATCTTTTATAGCATAAATTAAGTTTCTCTCCTGTAATAAATTTTTTCATAGTGGCTTTGGTTCTTTTAGGAGGGGATATACCTTGTCCTCCCCGTTGTGGATCCGCCACTGCTAAAGTAAATACGAAATTGTTCAAAACTAGTAAAATGACATAACGGATTTCTTTAATATTCCTGTAGGAACAGGCCCGTGCGCAGAATTTTGGAGGGGGGGGGGGTGAAAATTTTCTTTGCGTATTTATTTTATAAATAAAAATACATTTTTCACTAATATTCATGCTATTAATAATTTCCATCATCTTGATTTATATATTAATAATTTAAATAAACGAATTACTGTATAAACATTGTTATTGATTATACTTGTAACAAAAACTTTGCATAAAATATTAATGAAGTACCTAAGCTATTTTAGTTCTCATGTGGGGGTTTAACCCCCAAAACCCACCCCGTGGACACGGCCTTGTGTAGGAATATGGAAATTAATGTGGTCAACGAGGAATGTTTTTTCTCCAGTTTTCTTTTAATTTATTAATTTTTAATACTTTTTGTTTAGCAATGTTTGATTATTTTTTACTTTCGAATTTCATCGTAACATTTACGGTTATATGGCAATTGTGTCAGTTTTATAAATTTTCGTTTAAGTAATTACGTTCGCGAATATTACCGGAGGGGGGTTGTCGATGTATTACGTGTAAAAAATTCTTCACAGATTAATTTCCGGTATAATGGAAGCGTAGTTCTGACACCATATAGCGCACTCGATAACAGAACTCGTCCTCATAAAAAGATTATCTTCATTTGTAAAGTGAAGAAAAAGTAAAAATGTGTACCAAAAAAAAAAAAGAAAATCAAAGTATAGGCAACAAATCAACACGTACACAGTGGATGATTATAGCGAAAGTAATAATGTGTCACACGAACGAGCGAGAAGGAAAGGACAAATTAAAGAGTACAGCGTTAGAAGTAACAATTCAAAGAAAGCCGATTGGAGGAAAATAACGGTTCACCGTGGAAATTGGGTTATTCGGAAAAATAGAATACGATGAAAAAGGACGAAAATATTTAAAAATGTGAAAATTTTAGAAAAATTAAAATAGTGGTAAATGAAAAAAGAATTCGGGAATTAAATTCCAATTTAATTATGGTTTGGGGGCAGAATGAGCGTGATGGAGACTGAAAAAGTATTATTTCGGTATAACGGCAGAGATTGAATTATTAAGATAAAAGTATTATTACGGAAAATTTTATAAGGCCAAAATTCATCAAGAGCCAAGCAATAGAGATTTTCCTTTTAATCGATAGCTTAAGTAAGATTTGCGAATAGGCAGGTGTGCGGGATTTGGCGAGAACTGCTGGGGAATTGAAGAGAATTTGAGAAAGCTAAAATAGAATCGAGGACGAGAATTTCGAACTGAAAATTTAAAAAGGCGCACTCCACTCTGCCATAAATAACGGGAACAACAGTAAAATTTGGAGCTAATGATGGACATTTAGAGGAAATATAACAACTACAGATCACCATTTCGTTTAGTCTTACAGGTAGAACTTTCAACAAGTTCAACCATTTAATAACAGAAGAGGAAAGATATTCGAGAAATATACCAAAAGATGAACCGATTAATGGGAGGAAAAGGCGCGTTGCTTGTAATTGAATTAACCGAGGCAAAATTATAAGGTCAAAGCGTAGAGACAATACAAGAGGATTTAGAAGGTGATTAATTAAGTCGTCCGGAATGAGAGACGAATTAAGCGCTTCATTGGCAGGTGCGGTGTTATGGAAGGTTGTGGAAGGAGGAAAAAAACCGGATGACATCGAAATATAAAGCAGAAATGCGAAAGAAAAGAAGCTGAAAAATGAGGAATCCTTCCTTCTGTCCGAAAAGTATGGGAGAGCTGTGTTGTATTGCTACCTATATTTCTTATTATTAACCTTATGTTGCCCATAATTATTATTATTAATTAATTTTTTTTAAATTTTAAAATAATTTTGTTGGTCTCACTGGGCAAGTATTCCCGTTGTGTGATTAGGCGATGGCCAAACGAAATTCGTATCATTCCCCTTATTTTCACCATCGATGCCGACAATTTTATCTTTATTATTCATTTCATTATCAATCTTAACGTTGTCCGCTGTTTAACTATTTATTTTTGCCAAAGTCAATTTCCTCTCTTAATTTCTTTACACAGCACGTGGTCAATCATTAAAAAAATTTACTTAATTTCCTTACCAAAGCTGTTCGTTTACTTTTCGTTAAAAATAAAAATGAGGTCTTCAACTGTAAGTTATCCAACCTTACCACTAAAGACAAAAGCCTCTGAAAAGTTTACAAGAGTTTGAACAGTCAAGCCTCGTCACTCTCTCCGCTTCTTGATCCGAGTACTAACTCGTACCTGTATTCTGATTTTGCAAAAGCGGAATTGCTCGTTACTTTCAAATTCACTTCCGTCACACAGATGTGTTACTTAAACAAAAAACTTTCCAAGTTCACTCTCTATTCTTCGTGCCTACTTCAAGTCACATTCTGCGCCGCACGAATTTAACGTTGTTACTCCAGCCGAGATACATCGCATCCTAAAATCTCTTAGGCTAAAACAATCGACCGGTTACGATAATATTTCTACAGTAGCCTTAAAAAATCTCCCACTGACAGCTCCGGGGCTGAAATAACTTCTTTAACAAATGTTGGATATTATCCGCAACAATGGAAATCCTCCAAAAGCCTGGGAAAGATTTTTCGCGCATTGACAATATTCGTCCTATTATTAGCTTTCTTAGTAATTTAAGCGAGGTGGTAGAAAATTTATATTAAAACGTCTCATGCTACACTCTGATAGCTCAAATATCATTCTTCCGGAGCAGTTCGGGTTCAAGCCTGAGCACTCTACAGTGCAGCAAATTGCTAGAATCGGGGAATTCATAACCCACAATTTTAATTGTAATAAACACACAGGCATGATATTACTAGACGTAGCCAAAGATACTTGGCATGATGGCGCAATCTTCAACACGATAAAGTTTCCGGTTTACCTAATTAGACTAGACAAAAGCTACTTAAAAGCAATAAAACATTTGCTGTTCACATCTCCGATACCCCTTCGTCATTCAAAACATGCTTAGCTGGCGTCCCGCAGGGCAGCGTGCTGGGATCGATTTTATTCGATATATTCCTTTACGATTTCCCTGTATCGCCCCGCATTAACACGATACTCTTTGACGACGATGCTATATTGCAGCTCACACAGGCCGAACGCGATCGCCAACGAGTTCCAACTTGGAGTGGACCGCGTCCTTCGCTTTTTTAAAAAATTACGCATCTCTATTAATCCGGCTAAATCTTGAGGCGATTCTATTTTCTCGTAGGTACACGAAAGTGCACATACAAGGGGTACTACCGATGTTCCTTAGTCTGATCAACTACCTCGGTGTGATATTAGACAAAAGGCTAAACTTTAATAAACATATCGTTAAAACTAATCACGCTGTCTGCGCCATTTAGTTCCATCGCAGACCGTTTTTAAATATTCATAACTAATTCTATATAAAGCGCTTATTAGGCCAATCTTAACTTACGCATCGCCTGTATGGTCCTCCATTTCTAACGCCCGTTATAAACAACTACAGCTCACACAAAACAGATGTCTTAGGTGCGTATGTATACACCAGAATTCCAGTGATGCATAATGTCCTCAATCTTCGTAACTATGTACTTTCTTCGGTAAAGAAATTTTTTAAAAATTGCAATCCTCATATTAATCATATCGGCGGAATTACGATTCCAGGCAGATACAATTTATGTACTCAAAACGGTTAAAATATAATCTCCTGTGCTCTTTATATACTATACTATCTCCTTCTTCTTTTGCTCGCAGTCTTGTTCCTCAGTTGTAGTACCTGTATCCTTATTCCTTAAAGAGATTTAATTTTAACTGATCATCGTATTTGCTGGTAGGTTTTTTTTTTAAATTTTTTCCTAAACAACGACGTCTTGCTAAACTATAGTTTGTAATAATTTATAATCGTAGTCGTGCGGTAAGCCGATTCGTCGATGCGCTAGTTCAGCTTGCGATGCTAACGTTATGTCGTAATTTGCACAAATATATATCTATATCTATATTTCATCTTCTTTTGCGATTACAGAAATATTGCTCGTACAAGGCTTGTTGCCGATATTCTAAAAGCTTTTCCGTCCGTCGTTAAATGATTTAGTTAATGTATTTATTATTTTTATAGCCCCAGTTATCTTCCATTTATCCGATGCTTTAATCTTCGTCGTTGTCATTCGCTATCACTTTTATATCACGCCTTTATCTTAAGTGTCTCCTTTTTCTGAATCAGTTTTAGTTTGGTAGTGTACAGGACTCAACTCATTTGAGTCCCGTCCGGTCTTCTTCTCGACTCTTAATTTCCGTCTTCTGAGCTCCTTTTTCTGCTGCGATGGGTAGTGCAAAGTCATATTTTACCGAGCGATAAGGCAGCTAATTTTCGTCTCGTAAAACGAATCGTTAATATTGTTATTTGTCGCATTTAATAATAAAACAGATTACGGATCGTTTTCCTCTTTAGATTCGAAAAGGGTTAGTCTTAACCTTTATTCATCTCCGTTCGATCGGGAATAGAGGAACAACACAACAGAGCGCAGTTTGTAATAGTTTTAAACGAAAGATCATGTGAGAAACGAAAAAAAGATAAAATCAGGGTATCAGTGTCAAGGTCACTAGGAAATACAATATAATGTTCTAGGATACAAGGCGTTTTTTCGCAAATGCTTTCGAATATTTTCTGATGTAAGATGCGCCGAGGAAATCTGAACTAAGGAAGAAATTTTTTTTTTCTCGAAATTAATGTTGATGGAACTTCAAGAAGGAATTTCGCCTTTGAAGGTAGGGAAGCATTACTAAATAATTGTTCGGAACTACCTGCTCGATGATTTTCGGAGAACGTTAATATTTGTTAATATCAGAAGCGAGAGTAAAGCGACGAGGAGAAAAATTCTGTGCAGATGGAGTGGAATATAATTCAGCAAAGTTCATAAGCGAAAGCGAATCGGAATCGATAAGAAGTTAAGTTATCCAACAGAAATATTGCAATGGGAACAACATTCAATGGATCGGAATTTGAAAGCACTAGCTAGTCATTTTTTGAATATCTTCCAACTTCTTTGATGCTTTAACACATCTCGCGTTAGTCTCTGTTTTTTTTTTTTTTTTTAATAGCCGGAAATAAATTAATGTTACAATTAGATTTATTAAATTGTATAATCAATAATAGATAGAAAATAAATCGTGTTTCACTTTTTACCTGCTGTTTGGTAAAGTAACGCACAACAGTAACCGCTACGGCCAAGTCTGTATGTTCTCGTTCGCTCGGTAATTCCTTCATTCCATCCGCTTTTCCGTTATTGTAACTCATCTGCTCCGGTACGGATACGAGTTTTTTCATTAATTGAGGCTGAACTCTTCTCCATAGATAGTTCACTATCGTAAATTCCAGTAGCGCAGAAAACACAAAAGCTAAAATCGGAGAACGCGCACATTAAAAATTACAAAAAAAAAAACAAACACATCCAAAATGTAATTGCCGGTCAGTTGTAAAATTTATCCGTGTGTAATTTTTTTTTTTTTTTTTTTTTTTTTTTAAATATGGAATAATATGGAAAAGATCCAGAGATTATGATGTTTCCAAAAAAAAAAAAAAGAAAAAAAAACCTCGTCGAAAGAGATTTTATTTTATTAAATTTTTGACGAATAAATAATACAAAAGGGGCTGGACCAAAACAACTGCAATCACTCTCCGTACATCGTATAGATATGTTATCTATCGGGGCTAAGTATTGTGTTTACGTAAATCAAATAATAATATAAGTTATAATTTCGTTGATGTAATTGTATGTATGTATCAATTTTTTTCATCATAACACTCCGTCAAACAATAGTTTTAACAACAAATTTTCCGTTGGAAATTACTCTGTATTTCAATGTGTTGTAGGCACTTTTATTTTAAGCAGTATTATAAATAACGGGATTCATGTCGAATATTTTCATAATATTTCTCTTTTCGTAATATAATTAATTTTATCTTCATAATAAAGAAATCATTAATTGCCGACTGATGGCGCTGTAATCGCTCAGTGAAAAATTTTCCGTTCGATTACCAGCGCTGCAAACTTATACTCAAAATCGGGTTACATTCGTTTAAGCATTAAAACGGTTCCTTATCTGGTACACATTTTACACGATTGTCAACTGTAGTATAAACCATTCCGTCAATTACTAAGGCTGTATAATTATCACGCACTGAAAAAGCCGCCCACGGAAATAGTAGCTTAAACGATTTATTTAAGAAGATTCTAACCAGGAGCTTTCTCTCTCTCTCTCTCTCTCTCCCTTTCAGAAAAAAACCTTTCGCAAGAAACTCATTAATACCGACACGCTTAACATTTTAAATCCCAAGCCATTTTTAAGAAACCTACAAAAGTGACAATGTCTTCATATATGGAGACAGCCTGGGTCGACAATACAGTGGCTTCCCATACGTGGAGAGACGGTCATAAGTAAAGAAAAAGCGTTTGTATATATGGTTGACATAAAACAACTAGTAAAATACGTTATCAGTAGATAAGGTAGTAAACAATTTTCGTTTGTAGTAGGCCACCTGTTCCTGGAACAGATGTATCATAAACAAGGGTTTTATTATTGTGTTGCGTAAAACGTTTGTGTACTGTTCTTTAATCGTGTTGTAGTGCTTTTACTGTATATATATATATATATATATATATTCTTTAAATCATATTTTTTATTTTTTGTCTATGCGTCGCTGTTATGAATGCATTAATTCTATATAAAAAAATGTACACAAAAGAAAATTTCAATTAATTAATTTAGAGAAGTAATTGCTTCATACGAGGGTCGTTCATAAAGTAAGATTCCCTATTTTTTATTTTCGAAACTAATAAGTTTAAAAAAAAACGGACACCGGCATTGAATTCAGCGTACTTCTATTCTATTTTTCCACATGTTAACCTTTTAAATTTAAGCATTTGTCGAGTCGAGAAATTAATAAATACCCTCTCGTAGAAACATGCCGCCAAATTTTGTAACCACAGGTAAGATCGAAATTTTTCAACTCCTCCTCGGTATCGATTTTTTTTGCATAGTATCTTGTGACACACACGGAAACTGGTAAAGAAGATCGGAAATGGTTTGGCGGCGATCGGATCGCAGAGTTTCTTTGATTTTTTGCACCAGTTCGTCTGAGATTACGGATGGTCTGCTGCTCATCCTCTACATTCGTTCTACTTCCTCGGAATTCACGGCACCATTTACGAACATTTTGAACACTCATCATAGGACCATAAACTTCCACTATTTGTCGATGAATTCCAATTGGTGCAATTTTTTTATGGTTTAAAAAACGAATAACTGAGCGCAACTCGTGTTCGGCGGCAACTTTCAGAATTTCACTTATCATTAATTCATGTAACTTGAAAACGAAAAAAACATACATTATCGCGGTTTAGACACTAGTTTAAACTTGAATGTTGTAACTACAAAATGAGACCACGCCCATCCCCGCAAGTTCATTCTAACCGGTTTTACACGGGTGAGAACCTTACTTTGTGAACGTGCCTCGCGTATGTCCTGGGCCATGTAATAGATATTGAGAAACCACGTAAACTTTAACACAAACTGGAAAAAGGCTAACGTTCAAACTGCACTGTTTGTTATAAAAATTATAGAGATAATGGTAAAACAAAGAATGAAGCTAACAAGTTAGCCAAAAAAGTATTTACGCGATGCCAAGAATGCACAAATAAACCCGCGATGTATTTGCCATGTTTCAATGTGGTCCGTATCTGTTGCCATTCTACAAGTCATTATTTATATTTCCTCTTCTGCAAGTCCTTCCAAATTCCTTATTGTTTCTGACTCTTTAAGTGTTCTTCTAGCGCTATTTCCACCTTTTTCCTTTCTCCTTCCACTGATGCTATTATCCTTTCTATTCGTTCTCTTCTCCATGATCTATCCTCATCGACGTCTACCCAGATTGACTTTCTTTGGATTCCCGGACATTCAGTCACTGATGGAAATGTAGCCGTCGACCTCCTTGCTAAAGCTGCTGCTTCTAATCGAAATTTTATTAGTAGGGTTCCAGCACACAACTAAATCCTGCCATCTTAGGCACTCTGTTTATGTTTCTCTTTTCGCTAATCCTAATTCCTTTTATCTCTTGATTAATCCTGTTCCTTCTTTTCGTCCTTGGTTCTATGATTTCCTCAGTTTGCGTCGGTCCATAATTACTAAATTATCTCGCCTCCGTTTCTCGCATAGTCTCCTTCCTTCTTCTCTAAATCGCTTTTCCTTGGCTGCATCTCCTTTTTGTCCATTGGATCCTGAAGGTTCCCAGTATGTTTGCGATGCGAATCACGTGCTCTTCGAGTGCTCCGGTTTATCTCGCGAGCGTGAGTTACTTTATTTTCATCTTTTAAAGCTTGGTCTTCCTGCTCCTTTCAACGCCTCTTATGTTCTTTCTCTACCTACTATCTCTGTTGTTCCTGTCCTAGGGGTGTTCCTTGATTCCATTGTCGACAGAATAAAAATATAATTTCTATTCTATTCCATGTATCTATTCCTTTTTGCTGGGCTAATGCTCTCTGGTAGCAAACCCAAGGGGGGTATAAAAAAAAAAAAAAATGTGGTCCATAAAATATGGAGATACAATTTAAGTAATTTTTTAAGAGAACGGATATCTAATAAACAAAAACGTAATGTCCATAGTGATTAATATATCGTATATAAGCTCTGATAAAAATTTTACAAATTGCCATTTTTGCCACTTTTGTAACAAAATAATTAGGTGATTTTAGTAACTGACACTGTCTGCATATATGGAGACATGGGGCTTCTTAAGGTGTTAAAAAATAATCCGAGATTAAACAACAGAGTCACAAAACACTGGAACCGGTTTCAGTGGCATAAAAACGTTGGCCGGATTCACCCGAAGAAGTTGTTCATCAAGTTTCTTAAATTTGGACCGAACTGGGAATTGTTCAGTTCCAGCCGGGTACATAATTGTAAAGATAAAAATAAACACGACAGATTCCTCCTTACGAATTACTCGGAATGGCTTTTCGAACCGACTTCAGGAGTTGAAAATTTTCTTTTGTACGATTATTACGAGGTCACTATCGTCCGCATATTTCTGAAATTCGCGGATATGTCATTCATTAAGCCCCGCATCCTGATGAAAGTTCGAACAACGGATCATCGATTCTTCATTATCATCATTTGGTCGAGATTACCTCCCAAAAGGGGTGTCGTGATCACGGCGACGTCGATTTAATTATTATCCGCCTCTGTTTCCGATTGTTTCGCTGATGCTGCATGCTCAAACCGGTTGCTTTCTTTATCGTACTGGTTCAGCCTACTGGTATGGTCCATCCCTTGGTCTCTTGCTTTTTTCCACTTTCACCTGTACCAACCAACGCTTTGTTACATTTTCTCTGCGTATAGAATTTCCGAAAAATTTCATCTTGCGTGTAAGTATTACTTTCGACAACCGTTGTATAGCACCGATTTCTTCTAGTACAGATACATTATAGTTCTCTCTTTGACATCCAGAGTATTCCAAGAACCCTTCGCCGCCAGCCCTACGTCTGGAAACTAGATAGTTTTGTCTTTTTCAATGTCCAGGTCTCTGCTGCTTATGATAAAATTGAAAAAATTTAGGTACTAACTAGCTTCGCTTTCGTAGCAGATCCATCTATCCATATCTTATTCAACTTGGACATAATTCGGCATTATATCGAAGTTGAATATTACGAAGAGCATAATAGTTACCGGTGTAACTATAGTTAAATGCTCGGTCTTGTAGCTGTTTATTTTACAGTATAATTTGGAAACGTTGTGGTATGAATCATTTCTGAAATACCTTGACGCTACTCATATTCTTCTGCTAATTAGTAATCTAAGTCGGAATCATATTAAAGGAATTATTCCGAAAAGCATGTAATTATTCCGAAAAGCATGTAATTATTCCGAAAAGCATGTAATTATTCCGAAAAGCATGTAATTATTCCGAAAAACATGTAATTATTGCGCTGTTTTAAACATATTTTGCCGACGGAAAAAAAGGGTCAGATCAATTGAGAGGTTTATCATTCTGAATAACACCTCAATTGTGCTTTGTCCAAAAATGCAATTGGCGTTTCGTCTGATCACAGACACGTTTTAAAAAATTTTACGCTAGGAAAAAATATCTCTTATAAACAGAAATAGAAACTAAGACAAGTTTCTCGATGAACTCGATCATCGTGTTAATATGAAAGCTCAGAGAGTTAGGGACGAATACGAACTCGATGAATATAAAACCAACTACGCTGAGATAATTCGAGAAACTACTGAAGCTGCAACGTCGACATAACGTCCCGCCTACACTTTACCAAATGCACAATAAGAAAGCAGAATGGCGTAGAGGCAAATGAATCTGTCAGGCAATTCTCGCGATAAAAACGTCTTATCAACTCGGGCGAAATTAATTAAAGCGGTTAATGCTCCTTACTGCATATTTAGAGAACCTTAGTCCAGGCGCGACAAAGATTATTCCTCGTGGGGGGGGGGGGTATTAACGCACAGCTGTGAATTATGTAGACGGCGTTTTTTTGTTTACTCACAAGGGGGTGTACACCGGAGGCAGAGGGGTCCCATGTGAGTAACGATGAGAATCGGCGATTATTTACCGAGAAGTAATTAAAATAAAAGGTTTAAAAAATGCGGGACGCTTCGGAGAATTTTTAATGAAACAAACATCATCGAGACACTTAAAGTACTATCGATGTGACGTTACCATGGCAACTTAGATTAGAAAGGAAACGAATTTTTAACACATAGCCTGACAAAAAATTAAGTACGAATTTTCTTCCACTAAATTAGTCCGTTCTATAGCGGCTAGAGAAAGTGTTGATATATTCTCATTATCAGAATATGAAAAAAAAGTAAGAATCTTCAACATTTTGAAACTAGAGGAGCGAGGAGCGAGGGTGAAATTTGTCATCAAGGTTAATTACCATGGAAATGTAGTTTCGATTACAACCCCAGAACGCGCTGTGCTTACAAACTCATGAGCGAGGAAAATAGTACGTTTTATTACCGCGCGAAACTTTCAATTACTGGAAATCTAGTGTGTGATTCTTCGTTTATTCGAAGGTGAACCGGTCTCAGTCTCTTACGAGAGTATATCGGTGAGTACTGATTGAGTAGTCTGAATAAACGTTAAAAAAAGGTTAGACCTTTACTTCCTTTAATATAATCAGACAAATGTTGGCCATACAAATTTCGTTAGAATATAGCAAAAATGTGAACTTCCGAAATTTGAAAATTAAAGACCAAAATTTTAATGTTAGCGGACGATAAACGCTACACTACGTTAATTATGTAAATGCGGATTCGTATGAAGATAACGAATTTGGAAATAGGACGACTTACGAGCTCATTACGTTTTAACATCTTTAATCGACGCTTTATAGAGTACACAGAAGAAGGTAGCACACTATTTTCGGTCGGTCTATCATCGCTCAAAAATATTTACGCTATATATTAATACGGATTCGGGGTATTTGACGCTATCTTGTTGACGACGTTGAAACTAGAAAATATTTTTCGATTAACATCATTACTATGTTCACGAGTTCTTAAACGTCGTTTAACAGTGCTTCAGGATTGGCTTCAGGACCGTATCTGAGTGGGGGTTTTCCGGGTTCAAACCCCCCTGAAATGTCTGCGAAATAATAACTGCTTGAATTAAATGGACCGAAATTCAGAATATATTTCTTTTCAATTTTTGACAAAAGAAAAGAAAATTGAAATTTTTATGAATTCTATGGAAACGATTATTTTTCATTCGTTTCGATTGTAACGTTCAAATATTGTATATACAATAATTGACTACAAGGTTTTAGTGTATTATTTATAAATAAATATATTTTACGATAACACACACACATACAAGTACGCATACATATATATATATTTATAAAAATCTTCCGAAATTTTGGTCCAGATACGGCCTTGATTGACTTTAATATTTCAAGCTTGCTTACTCGGCCAAGAAACCGTGATTCCCGGATATGATCGAACGTTCGAGAATATTCGAAGGCGGACACTGTCAAAGTGTGTTGTTGGTTGTGGTCGAGTATAGCGATAGCGGCTTTTATCAGTGGTGAATGCTATGTATATAATGTACCGATTATCAGCGAACAGAGGGAAGATTTAATATAGGCAGGGTAGAGCGGACGGTGTAAGAAAAGGTAAAAGTTAATTGTAGGTAGCCGTTCGTTTTGTTCTATGTTCATCTTCGTACCGAATAATAATTAGGCGACGATTCGCGTATATAAATATTTACCTAGTTGAGGCCACGTTTGTCTATTTTTCTTTTTTAAAAGTAATGTGAATTTGCCGTTTTTTTTTGTTTTTTTTTAATTTTTTGGTATTAAAAAAGAAAAATTTAAGAAATTTAATATATAAAAAAAAAAAATCTTAAACAAAAGCCTAATGCTCGAATAAAAAAAATTTAGATAGGAGTAAAAGAAAATCGTTTCAATATATACAGAATAGTCGACATCATAAGCAAAAGTTTTGAAGAAAAGAAATATAGTACTGCGATTTTTCTCGACGTTGAGAAAGCTTTTGACAAGGTTTGGCATACCGGATTACTATATAAGCTGAAACTTCAACTGCTTCTCATGCCGATTACCTGTTAATAAAGTCCTACCTAGCAGAAAAACACTTTCGTGTTAATGTAAATGGTGAGATTGTTCACGAATGTACCCTATAATGTCAGGTGTACCACAAGGCAGTGTACTGGGACCCGTATTGTATCAGATTTGTACACACGATTTCCCAGAAAATAATGATACAACCACAGCTATGTTTGCTGATGACACGGCTATTTTATCAACTCACCGAGGTAACATCATAGCTACCGAACAGCTCCAAAATCATCTGCTATGTGTGGAGAAATGGCTTAAACAATGGAGAGTTGCAGTTAACGAATCAAAGTCCAAATAGGTTTTGTTTACCTTAAAAAAAGGGCCAACTTTTTGCCGATCAAGCTGAATGGGCGGACAATTCCCAACTCATGTGTGCTGTGAAATATCTCGGGTTACATCTTGACTTATGGCTCATCTTCAAGAATCATATTACTGCAAAACGAAAGCAACTAGGACATAAAATGCCGCAACATGTATCGGTTAATGAACAAAAGCTCATCTTTATCAGTTGAAAATAAAGTGTGCTACTACTCGGGGCAATCTTAGAACGTTTGTGGACATATTCAAATCTGGGGAACGACGAGCATTTCAAATCTAAACATTATACAAAGATTTCAGTGTCCTACGAGATATTTTGGCGGCACCATGGTTTGTCCGTAATGATGATATACAACACAAAGACTTCTGCATTACAACGGTTAAAGAAGTGTAATTACGACCTTTGCTAGAAGATACTTCCATCGACTTGGGAACCACATCAATCCGCTAGCAGCTAATCTTTCGCAGAATAGCGTACGATTCAAACGATTAAAATGACACATTAGTTAAACTGTAATTTCGCCCGTAGTCATTCATTTGTATAGCTCAACATAATCCAATAAATAACGTACATACAAATAAGGAATATAAGGAATATAAGGAATATAAGGAATATAAGGAATATAAGGAATAGCGACCACCACCACGGGGGGGAAGCGTTCCACCATGGTTTACATAAAATAACATTGCTACTTATTGTTCAACTGAACAGATTGTATGCAGATAAAAAGGGGGAAAAAATGTATATATTATATATTGTGAAATAGCTTTTTAAAACAAAAAATACCGCGTTCAAAAAGTTTATTGCGAAAATTCACTAAAAACGTACTGAAATAAAAGATAATTCGGAATCACTTATTGCGATCATTCTTGAATAACGTTAACACTTATTCGGTTATTGGCATCAAATTCAAATTGCAACAATTAAAATATCGCATCTCAAATATTTGTCTGATGGTTTCCATAGTTGAGACCTATACAAACGAATGGTTGTATCATTACGCTCATTTAATACGAGTTTTTAATTGTAATTTAAATTTGGTGCCGATTTTGACAAGTGTTAACGTCGTTCGAGGTTTCTAATATTTTCTTTAAGTGTACTATTATGAAAATTATCTTTTATCGAATAATTATTTTAGTACATGTTTATTAAATTCTTACAGTAAATATTGAAAACGGAACTTTATAAAAAAACAAAACAGAAGCAATTATGCGGTAAGTTAAAAGTACAGTTCTTTACTATATTTCGCACCTTTTTCCTAGTGAAATTTTAAATTAAATTTAAGAATGCTATGCACTAAAATTCGAGACAGCAAGCTAAACAAATTAATGATTGAAATGAACAATGACCCCAGTTATTGAAGCAAGACTAAGTTTACATTCCATAGATTGGACTTTAATTTTGCAAAATACAGCATTGCCGATTTCAACGCATAATTGTTTTACGGTTGCATTTAAAAAATTAGATATTTCTATAATAAAATACTTGGCTGTTTTAAGGTGAATAAAATAAATAAATGTAGACTAAAGTATAAATGTAAGAATTCACAGAAATAAAATCTTAATCCTTAATTGCACACATAATAATAATCTCAACAAATTGTAAAACTGAAATTCAATAGTGTTTACCTACACGAACGACGGAAGAATATGCGTATGTAGGAAAATAAATCATTAAAATATAAACATAAACAAACAATTTTGAAATGCCGGCTAATGACGCTGTAATAGTGGCCGTGGTATTCTTTGTTCAATCCCCAAACTCTTTACAAAATTAGGGGCTAATGTATGTCATAGATTTAGTTATGCGTTATTGAAAACCGAGTTTTATTACCATTGGTTAATCGTGTTTTTTAGTTGTGGAGTATTAAAAAAAAAAAAAAAGCATCTAAATTTTGTTATACCAACTAATTAACCGAAAAACTTCAAAATCAATTTAACAGTTTCAATAACTACTATTAACTACTAGCCGTTGAAAATTGATCACTATAATATTTCTTTAGCCAGCGAGAAGAATGCTGTCGAACGTGTACCACACAACATGATATGTATGGTGGAGTGAAAAAAACCAAAAAATTTTTAGACAATATTTCGATAGCGCGATTAGTCGAAATGTATTTATTATAAACGGATCACCCCACCTGTGTCGATGAATTAAATTCTATAAAGATGAAAGAAAAAAAACACAATAAGTTACCATTAAAATCCGATAAGGATAATCAAGAAAACGGAAAAAAAGTATAACGAATAAAGCCGACTATGATGTAGTGTCCTTTCCCACCTTGAATGAAAAAAGTAGCTTCGAGGATAAAATTGAATGTTCTTCATCCATTGATTACATCACCTAGCTCTTAACGTGAAAGGTAATCGAGCAATAAACTGAAGCGGAGAATGTGTGTTTATGAGGTGTTGTAAAATCTCTTTCAGCTTTCGTATTCGAAGAAAGGCCTAGCACACACAAAAATTGGTAACTCGTAGGCTTATCGGCAGTGGTCGTTTTGAAATTGAAAAAAAAAAAAACGCTCCGTACGCCACCTTACAACCACGCAATGACCTATGTGTAACGGCATGTCATCGAACCGTAACTGAATGCTTGAAATGCGTTACAAAAGTTTACTTTTACTTGTCCGGCAATAACTTATTTCCGTACGTTACCTTTTGAATGGTAACCTCGCTACAGTGCTACTTTCAGAACTATAGTAAATTTCCATAATCTCCTTTTCTTCGGCTGTTTAGGCCTTGCTCGAGTCTACTCGGTACGCTACGGTTTATGCCATATTACTTAAAAAACCTTTAATGCTGCAACAGTTATTTCTTTAATCGTAATTATATTAAAGATTTAGCTACATAATAATGTTTCCTTTATTTGTTTTTACCTCTTTAGCTTACGCTGTTAAATTGAACTTCATTATTAACATGAAACACGTTTTTGGGCAATTGGAAGTGTTTAATTTGTGCGATATCTAATGCGTAACGCTACTGATTTATGTTTTGCCTAACAATTACATATCCAGAAGTGGATTAAACTGTTACCTTAGGTTATTAAATTTTTCCGCTGGTCCTAATTGGACGTACAATTTAGTTATAAAAGTCGACTATAGTCCAGATAAAATAGTTATGTTTATAGAATATTTAAAATAAAGTTCGGTGATAAATATATCGTAAATAAACGACCAAAAAAAAAAAAAAAAAAAAGACAGCAATAGTAATGAATCCACGATTAAATACTCAACTTCATAGTATAATTATGTTTTTACGAAATAATTAATAAACTATTTTTCGCGTTTTTTCAAAATTCCTCAGAGACCAAATTTTTTCCATATCTAATGATCCCGATTAAAACTGCATGTAATCACACGCTGCCTCTATCAGTAACTCACACTAAAGTCAATAATTTCCCCCTGGTTACTGATTCTCTACAATCTTTAAACATGATTAAAAGCCAAAAATACAACAACCTGCTATTTCTAAAATTATACCATTACTTGTTATCAAATGGACAGTCACGTGTCTCGGTTAATGGGCATATCAGAGCGCCTGTGGTAAGAGGGGGTCGATAGAGCAACACGTTCTACCTTGTTCTCGCCAGTGCCAGAGGACTCGAAGCTACCGTCATCGATGGCATATGCATTCTTAAAGGCGTGTGAAAATCAGAAGAAAACTGAACGAGCAGTTATGACTCTACGGTATTCTTAAAAATCATTAAACATCCAGTTGAACCATAATGCCCACCACCGGAAATCTTTATTATTATTATTATTATTATTGTTGTTGTTGTTATAAAACCCAAAAATGCGCTACTTAGCTCGAATATTGGAAGTGAAAATAAAAAAATTACAATAAATCAAAATATCACGGAAATGCGAAAAAAAAAGAATAGGGAAAAGAACAAAAAAAGGAAAGCATAAAATAAAAATATAAATAAAAATAGCTGAATTTAAAAAAGATAATAAAAAGTAAAAATGATGTACATGTAATAAATTGAATCAAAGCGAAATAGAAAGTAGTTTGTATAAATATGCGGAAAACGAAGAAGAAAAAATAAATAAATAATTAAATAAAACAGCATTCGAAACAAATATATATGTATAATATGAATTAAGTAAAAATAAAACTAGCGTAAAACAAAACGGAACTGAATCTGGCGGAATATAAATCTATAGATTAAATTAAAAATTTATATATATATATATATATATATAGGTATATAATAACCTTTCACCAACCCAGCCCGTACATTCTTACAAAGTTTCAGCTGTAACATGTAGGACTACAGTTGTAATAACCAAAATAAAAATTAAATAAAAAATTAAAAATAGAAATAAAGTAATAACTTTAATGGACATAATAATTAGTGCATGGTTAATAATATTACTTATTACAACTAGCGTCCGGAGGAAAAAAAATAAAAAGTAAAAATTAATAAACAAATAAACAAAACGAAATAAAATGAAATAACAACCTCAAATAAGTAACACATATTAAAGTTGGTACCTAAATAATAACACATTATAATTTATTAATATTAAATAATATATTCTCATTTGCAAAAACACCTAACTAAAAACCTTATCAGAAAAACATGTACCAAAATAACCTACATAACCCTCGACATGTTTCAGAAACACAGCCCCCCAACTACCAAAACATGCCGGTAACCCCCAACATACTTATATTCCTCTGAGAAAGTTCCACTCATCGTCTCTTCAAATTAGAATCGTCAGAAAAGTCATCGATTATGAAGTATATAATTACAAAATACTAATGCAGATTTTTTATTTCCAAGATGTAGTAGTTTTATAATACCTATATATATTCCCAGCTATTCATTAGACTTTCACTTTTACCCATGATACATGTCTACTGAAGTATATATGGCCCTTAGTTAGAATATTCAAAAGTGTTTTGTAAAATACGAAAACAAGGAATTTTAAATACAATAAAGACATAATTCTGTTATTTTGATATGTTATGAAAAATATAATTGATTAGTCGCTTACGTTTCTTTTTGTAATTTATCAAGTCAATTTTCAAATCACGCGGTAAAAAGTTAAATAGTTTAGCACCATGGGCGTCGCCAGCGGGGGGGCAGGGAGGGGCAGCTGCCCCCCCTGGAGCTTTGAAACTTTTTAATCAACTGGCATTGATGAGTATTCGTAGGCGCGTAATCATGGACAATTTGGAAAACTTATGTTTTAATTAAGATTTTATTCTTGTTTAATAAAATATTAAGCCTTTTTTTTTATTTTTCCTATAACTCATATCCTCTTTTTATCATCTTTCCCCCCCTGGTGACTGGCAACTCATCTTGCCCCTCCCTGGCTCATCGGCTGGCGACGCCCTTGTTTAGCACCATCGTATACAGCTTGTATTCGGAAGTGATATTTATTGAACCGTGGTACAAAGGCAGTTTCTGTATTGGTTGACCTTGTTGTTTCTACTTGAAATTTAGTCTTATATTTAAAAACAAAATTTATAGTCTGTAATTCTTTCACAAATAAAAGATCTTTGTTAGTAGTGGAATCAATTGTTTTAATTACTGCATTTTGCAAATTTTCTATAGGACGTATGTGAGTAGATGCCGCGCACCCCCAATGTATAGTACCATAACCAAGCACAGACTGGTATAAAGCCTACATAAGTGTTCAGAAGAGAAAAATTCCCTTAAATAATAAAAAATATAATTTAATTTTCTCAAGTTTTTTTCACAGTAAGAGGTCTACCATGTGAGTTTGCTATCTAGTAACAAGCCCGGGTATTTTATTTCATCTACTCGATTAATCGTAATGTTATTGTTACATATGAGATTCGGAAGTTATTCCACATATTCGGAGCTTGGTACACGTGTAAATCATAAATTTGGTTTTTTTTTTCATTTAGAAATAATTTATTACGCTGCATCCGATAAAATATTTTACTAACATCGTGTTGAATTGGCTCTTGCAGTTTTTCAGAAAAATGTGTATTGAAGTGTTCAGTAGCCATGTATTCATTCCGTTTACTTTTACTTCTGCTCCATCAATTTTAATATCTTCAATTCGGTGGGTGTCTCTTCTAATAGTGTTTTTACTACATACCAATAATCTCTCTAATTCAATTGACATTTATCTAAAAGAGTTGTGTAATACTGTTTTTTTTTAACCCTTCCAACAGTTTGTTGAACTTTTTTGGATGCAATTTTATAGCTATCTAATAAAATCGAATCATTTGGAGAAAGTTTAAGAAATTCATAAGCTTCGTTTTCAATTTTAATTAAACGTATAACTTCATTAGTTATCCATGGCGAATGCTTACGCTCCTTAAATTTAGAATTTATGATCCTTTTACAACGGTTTATAATGGTAGAAATTTGATAGATAAACCAATCAAATTTTTCATTTACCGATGCAAAAGTTAAATATATATTGGAGTAATGTCGCACTTATATATTATTATGTAGTTCTTTTTGAAAAAGTTGTTTATCGAAAAAGTAATCATTGAAATTTTTTGTTTTTAATTTGGCGCTAGATTTCAGCGTGAATTCTACACTTATGCCGTACTGGTCAGAGAAATCAAAATCAATAGTATTAAAGGAATAGGTCGAGTTAAATAAATTACTGTTAAGTGCACGAATGAAAACGTGGTCCAAACAGGACGTGTAATTATCCTCGGGTCGCTTGTAGGTTGGTTGATTTATCACACATTAATAAATCCACTATTTAGGTAATCCTTACAACTTCGATCATCTAACAGATTTATATTCATATCACCCCAGTTATTATACAATTATTGGATAAATTACCAATATAATTTTAGTTAACTCTATATTAAAATCTTGATACTTAGAATCACAAAATCTATAAACACGAATAATTGTGATATTATTACTTGTAGAATGAGCGCAGAGAGATAAGCCCAATATATTGCCAGTCTTTTCTAGTTAGGTTAATGTTATTATATTGAATCCATTTTGCAACATAAACAATTACACCTTCCGATTTTCTGTCTTCATTGCACACTGAGCTACTGCCATGTAACCCGGAGTGTGAAATCAATGATTCGCCTCTTCATTGTAAAGCCAAATTTCAGTGAAAATAATTAGTTGATAGTTTGCGGTAAGTTGTCGGAGGAATATATATTGATACGATCAAAATGTTTTCGCAGGCTTCTGATATTCATGAATAATTTAACAGTTTTCAGCTCCATGATATTGAATAATAATACCAAGGTAGAGGTAAAATGAATTATTGAAATTGAAATTGAAATTGAAATTGAAATTTATTTACATACATACATACAACACAATACAATATAATAATGCAGGTTATAAACAAGTATATATCATGTGATTACACATACACATACACGCCGGTATACCCAGCATTCACTCTCACAAATACACCTTCACACGTTTGGATATACAAGCTCTCACACTGACACATTCATGCAATTTCTGCCTATGCGCTACAGGTGCGCGAGTAGCAGAAAATTTTCGCTTTTACATGTTTGCATGCTACATGGGCCGATTTATGTTGTTTTGCGTAAGATCAAACATAGTAATTTGGATTTAAGTGAGTTTTATACACATAAGTTAGCCCATGTTTACACTAAATTAATTAATTATTATCAACTATAATAATTTCTAATACAGTTATTAATATATTACTTGTGCTCACTTATACCTCCGTCCCCTATAGCTACCATGTACACTTCAACTATAATGTAAATAGAAACTAGTAATAATACAGTTAAAAAAAATATATATATATAATAATAATAATAAAGAAAATAAAAATAATAACATCTGTAATAATACTAAGAAAGTGATAATGACAACAATGATAACCTTTATTATAACAACCGCAGTAAACGTAACAACCATAACAATAACTGCAATTTTAACAAAAAGTGATAACCATTTAGTAGCTTCGGTCAGAATAATAAAGATATGATAATTATATTAATGAGTATGATAATAAGAATATAATCGAAGCAGTTTGGAACAAGAAACTATGGTACATTATGCAGGTAATCAATTATTAACTTACGTCTGTATTTACACCCTGTCAAGAAAGTATCGGGAATTGTTAAATAAAACGAACAATTTTTAATTTTCATCCAAATTTATTTTGTCACCTTCAAAATAACATCCATTCGAAGCGATGCACATATGCCAACGCTTTTTCCACTCGGCAAAGCACTTCTGATAGGCGGTTTCCGGGATGGCCTTTAGCTCTCGCGTCGCATTCGTCTTGATGTCATCAATCGATTCGAAGCGCATTCCCCGTAGCGGAAATTTGAGTTTTGAGAATAGGAAGAAGTCGCAGGGTGCTAAATCTGGTGAATACGGCGGTTGTTCGATGATATTTACCGAGTGTTTGGCCAAAAACTCATTCACAATTATGGCTTTGTGAGACGGCGCATTATCGTGATGGAGAATCCAAGAATTGTCGACCCACAAATCGTTACGTTTACGACGGATAGCCTCTCTCAAACGTCTCAAAACACTTAAGTAAAACTCTTTGGTGACTGTCTGTCCGGCTGGCACATATTCATAGTGTACCACGCCTCGAATATCGAAGAAAACAATCAACATGATCTTCACTTTCGATCGGCTTTGGCGAGGTTTTTTCGGCTTTGGCGCGCCAATTGGCCGCCATTCGGACGATTGCTGGTTCGTAAGCGTGTCGTACTCGTACACCCATGTCTCGTCACCAGTAATTATCTTTTCCAAGAAGGTAGGATCCAAATTGGCTCGATCCAGCATGTCTGCAGCTACCTGTTCTCGGTACTTTTTTTGAAAGAAATTCAGGTCTTTCGGAACAAGCCGAGCCGCAACGCGTTGCATACCCAATTTTTCGTGCACAATCGTACGTACGCTCTCGTGTGACATGCCCAATCCATGAGCCATCTCTCTCAAGCTCACATGACAATTTTCAGCAACGATTTCCTTGATTTTATCGACGTTATCATCGGTCACACTCGTTGAAGGCCGTCCAGAGCGAGGCATGTCTTCGACCGTCTCCCGACCATCCTTGAACGCTCTGTACCACTCGTAAACCCGCGTTTTTGATAAAGCAGATTCACCAAAAGCCTTCTGTAACATTTTCAGTGTATCGGCACAAGAAATTTCGTTCGAAACACAGAATTTAACACAAGTACGTTGTTCAATATTTTCACTCATTGTAAAACTTCGACAAAACACTTCAAGGTCGACTGATTTTAACAGCTGCTGTAAACACACTGGTTGACAGATCACGCTAAAAATAGGCATCATAATACAAAACAGTTGTACCAACCTGGAAAAAAAAAATTATCTGCCTAGCTATTACCCGGGAGATTTAAATTGACAATTCCCGATACTTTCTTGACAGGGTGTATAGTTTCTGAGTTTCATTTTAAAGGTTACTGGGAGAGAGTTAAAAATAACTGGGCCCATATATTTGGCTTGGATTCTTGTATGGTACTTTTTATAAGATGGCACTTTGGCTTTCTCATCTGCAGACGCCCTTGTAATTCCAGACCTGGTTACAATATTAAACTTCTGTTTGTTTTTTATTACATAGTTTAATAGTTGGACTGTGTACAGTTTTGGTACGGTTAGCAATTTTTTTGAGTCGATGTTGTGTTCCTTACTTGTTAAATTTCTGAATAATGATTTTTGAAGATAATGTAAGGGTTTTGTAAGGTAATCTGCAGCATTTCCCCAGTGCACTATTCCATATGCAAGTGTAGGTTGATATAATGCTAGATACAATTGTGTGTGTTGTTTAGCATTAAAAAACTGCTTTAGGTAATAGAAAAGATAATTTAATTTTCTTAATTTTCCCGATAGATAGATGGGATGTTTATTCCATAATAATTTTGAGTCCAGATAGATCCCCAAATATTTTATCTCATACGCTCTATGGATAAATACATTGTCTTCCCACAAGATTTTTAATTGGTTCCACTTACTTTGAGGTAGATAGCTATAAACAATATATTTCGTTTTATTAATGTTAAGACCTATAGCGTTTTTCAACATCCAATCATGAATTTTGTCTACATCAGTTTGAACTAGTTTATTTAAAACATCTTGAAATCTAGAACTTGTAACCAAAACAGTGTCATCAGCATAGCTAAATAGTTTTCCTGCTACCTTCAGGTTACATAAATCATTAATGTATACTAAAAAGAGGGTAGGCCCCAAAATACTCCCCTGAGGTACTCCATATATTTGCATTACTTTATCGCTTAGGGTATTATTTATTTTTGTAACAAAATTTCTCTCGGATAGATAAGATTTAAACCAATCAAAAATATGTCCCCAATAATAGATTAATTCGAAACACGCTATTTAAATTAAGTAAAGGAAAAAATGAAATATTTTACGATTTGAAAGTAATACGATGTTAAATATAGAGCAAAAGTGAAATATCAAATAAAACGAGTTAGAAAAATAACTAACAGAATTAAATTTCGTATAAATGTTGAAATAAAATTATCGTTAAAGTGGACATAGGTATGACGTATAGTATAGTATGAGAATATAGGCGATTTCATTGCAAAGTACCATACGGAAATATATGAGAAATTAAAATAAGGTTATAATCAAAATGTGTTACAAGCTATTGAATTTAGTAACATTAAAAGAATAGACTAAGGTGAATAAAAATTTGAATAATGATAGAGTAAATTAGTATATACACCCTGTCAAGAAAGTATCGGGAATTGTCAATTTAAATCTCCCGGGTAATAGCTAGGCAGATAATTTTTTTTTTCCAGGTTGGTACAACTGTTTTGTATTATGATGCCTATTTTTAGCGCGATCTGTCAACCAGTGTGTTTACAGCAGCTGTTAAAATCAGTCGACCTTGAAGTGTTTTGTCGAAGTTTTACAATGAGTGAAAATATTGAACAACGTACTTGTGTTAAATTCTGTGTTTCGAACGAAATTTCTTGTGCCGATACACTGAAAATGTTACAGAAGGCTTTTGGTGAATCTGCTTTATCAAAAACGCGGGTTTACGAGTGGTACAGAGCGTTCAAGGATGGTCGGGAGACGGTCGAAGACATGCCTCGCTCTGGACGGCCTTCAACGAGTGTGACCGATGATAACGTCGATAAAATCAAGGAAATCGTTGCTGAAAATTGTCATGTGAGCTTGAGAGAGATGGCTCATGGATTGGGCATGTCACACGAGAGCGTACGTACGATTGTGCACGAAAAATTGGGTATGCAACGCGTTGCGGCTCGGCTTGTTCCGAAAGACCTGAATTTCTTTCAAAAAAAGTACCGAGAACAGGTAGCTGCAGACATGCTGGATCGAGCCAATTTGGATCCTACCTTCTTGGAAAAGATAATTACTGGTGACGAGACATGGGTGTACGAGTACGACACGCTTACGAACCAGCAATCGTCCGAATGGCGGCCAATTGGCGCGCCAAAGCCGAAAAAACCTCGCCAAAGCCGATCGAAAGTGAAGATCATGTTGATTGTTTTCTTCGATATTCGAGGCGTGGTACACTATGAATATGTGCCAGCCGGACAGACAGTCACCAAAGAGTTTTACTTAAGTGTTTTGAGACGTTTGAGAGAGGCTATCCGTCGTAAACGTAACGATTTGTGGGTCGACAATTCTTGGATTCTCCATCACGATAATGCGCCGTCTCACAAAGCCATAATTGTGAATGAGTTTTTGGCCAAACACTCGGTAAATATCATCGAACAACCGCCGTATTCACCAGATTTAGCACCCTGCGACTTCTTCCTATTCTCAAAACTCAAATTTCCGCTACGGGGAATGCGCTTCGAATCGATTGATGACATCAAGACGAATGCGACGCGAGAGCTAAAGGCCATCCCGGAAACCGCCTATTAGAAGTGCTTTGCCGAGTGGAAAAAGCGTTGGCATATGTGCATCGCTTCGAATGGATGTTATTTTGAAGGTGACAAAATAAATTTGGATGAAAATTAAAAATTGTTCGTTTTATTTAACAATTCCCGATACTTTCTTGACAGGGTGTACATAGGTTATTTTTGCTACTCATAAATGTAGTGTATAGATCTACTGTTGCATATATAAAAATAAAGATATTAAAAACGAAGTAGGGATTTTAATATAAATAATTATAAACTGATAAATAAGTACGTAAAAACAAGTACCAGTAATACTCGCTTAAGAAATAAAAATAAGAATAAATTAATGTTGTACGAATACAAGGTACGAAAACACATCTCACTGCACACATTACCATACAGTTCCGGAAAAGCACACACACACACACACACACCACCAATACGAATAATAAAAATAAACGAAAACAAATGGCGTACTGCGAGACTCAATCGATAGTAATAGTCAATAACTATTTCTATCGAACGACTTAATTTGCTATTGCGACCGAACAAGTATGATTGGCGCAGTCTCATCCCACCTGCCAAACATCTTCCCATCGCTAGTGCAGACAAATTTCCAGCCCCTCTGTTTTAAGTCGCGAGACGCTGAAGAGAGATTACTGTTTTCGGAAGAGAGATGCTCGTTGACATAAATATTTTGAATTGTCAGGGCAGTCGGCTCGGTGAAGCCGATGTCTTTCAAGACTGCTAGTTCGATAGCCTTTTAAAAATGAGTACTTCGTCATTATTTTTTTCTGCTGAGTGTTCTAGTTTCTACTCCAGTTTGCTACGACTATTGCGCCTCTTATGTCCTATCTTTTCCCTCTCAACACAGATTGTTCCTATTATTTGTTCCTTCCTCCTAACAACATTTGATATTGTATGAAGATATAATTGACTCCTTCCTATTCTAATTGATTCTGGGTAAGGGTTCCTGGTTGACGAGCTCAAAATAATAAAAAAAAAAAAAAGAACCCTTAAATCCATGAATGTGCTGTAATGATCTACTATGTACATGCATGGGGGGGGGGTGTTAAAAATAAAACATTTTTTACCCGCAGACTAATTTTTTTCTTTTTTTTCCCCTTGGACGCATCAACACAGGACATTTACCCAACACAAAGGACTAACAGCATGATGAAACGTAGGGATTTGTAAGTTATATCATGAAGCAATTAGAAACAGTAGAAATGAAGGTAGCTAATGCAGGAACAACGGAAGGAGAAGGAAGAACAAGAATGTAGTGGGCTCAGTAAGGACTCGGGAGACTAAGACCAAACAAATTAGAATAAAGGACTGCGCGTTCTGAGGAGATAGATGAGCATTCGAATAGGAAGTGATTTGCATCACAGGTCAAATTTAAGATAGGAGGAACACAAGGGAGACTGAACAATATTAAAACGAAAGAGTGAGGCGGGAAGCAGACTGTGATTAAAGCGGAAGCGAATTATGGAAGAAATAATAGAACGGCTGATGCAGGGAAAATGATTAAACCAGGAAGAAGTGGGTGAAGAGAGGGTTGTATAGCAAGGTAAAAGGAGTTAGGATTGGAGAAAAGAGACGGATAAAGATCAGTTCAAAAGTCATGGTGAATAAGAGAGAGGGCAAAGACATTGGGAGGGGAATCTGTCTATGAAATGGCCATTTAGTGCAGCTAGACATGCCAAAGAATCGGCAAGATCGTTACCAGCGATGCCACAGTGGCCCAGAATCCAGAACAGGTCAATAAGGATCGAACGGGGTGTTAATAAATTATAAATTAAAAAGAATAATAGGATCTGACGAGGGTTTAGGGAAGGGAGATGAGATGGCTAATAAAACGATTTTCGAATCGGAGCATATGACGAATTTCGATAAATTGGAGGTTAATGATATAAAAAGGGTAGCACGTAAAATAGTCACGGATTCGGCTAAAAAGATAGAGGAAAAGGAAGAGAGTTGAAAAGACTCGGAATAATTGATATCAGGAAGAATAAAAGCAGCGTCATATTTGAAGCAGATTTTGAGGCATCCGTAAAAACCGTGCCGTGAGCTGGAAAGAGTGAGTGTAGAGTTTGGTTAAATTCGTTATGTATTACAAGAAGCGGGAGAGATTTAATGTTAGAGAGAAGAGAAAATAGCTTAGGAGAAAACGTCAATTCTAAGAAGTTGTAAGTGATGTACGGGGATTTGTTATAGGAGAGGATAAAGTGAGAAAATAGAAAAAGTCGAGAGGAGATGTGTGAAAGAATTGGAATTTTTCGTGGAGAGAAACGCCAATTGCCCAGAATATATTGATAGGAATTCACGAGTTTTCAGTGAGGAGAATATGAAGACGTTTAATCATAAATCTTTCACAGAGATAAAGTCTTCGAATAAATAAAGGAAGGAATCTAGTTTCGGCCAGGAGAGCTAGAGATGGAGAAGAATTCAGAGCGCCGATACAGAGACGAAGACAAGAGTTTTGGATGCGATCAACTTCGGTAAGGGGGGATTTTTAATCCACAGATTTTGAATGCACAGTCACTTAATAGTTTGAAAGCGCTCCGCATAATTATGTTTTATTTGTCCCTTTCAAAAGGAAACATCGCGATTTATATCTCACGCTAAAAAAAAGAAAAAAGAAATCCACATTTTTTTCGGAAAGAATCTAAATGTGAAACAAAATTTATTGATTTTAATTTTTTGTCGCGAAAAGAGAGATAATGGACCGGTTTCAATACGAGTTTTATTCTTAACACTTGATAAAGTTAATAATAAATATCTAGCCCCACAAACGGATAGTAAAAGTGAAAGCTGGTCGTGCAAAATACAGACTATTTTTCTTTCAATCTCTACCCCTTCCTATTTTTCTGTCACTCTCTCTGTCTCTCTTTCGTTGTCTTCTCTGAAAATGAATCGCGAATGGAATATGTAGCAATGGTGCGTGAAATTTGAAAGGCGATGAAGGAAACGCTTAAATTATTATTATATTTTTTGGGGGGAGGGACGTTAAAAATTAAAATTTTCTATCGACGCTTATGACGGTAAAATATTTTCAGCATAAGTTGAGGTCGTTATGTACGCGCGGCTATTAATGCGAAGGAGAAAATTAATGTCTGGTAAATTTTACGCTGGCAGACAAATGTAAATTATTCGTCTCGACCCAAATGAGCTCTGTTTTTACTTCTTTCCGCTGGAATCGGGGCTTTTCCAGTAAATCGTTGAACAGTTTTTTCTACTCTGTGCGCTTTTACCGGGAATTTCTTCTTTAGCGAGCGAGAAAAAGAGATAACTCTGAGCAACACATTGTGTAAACGTCAAAAATGATTCATTCGATAATAATTTACCAGAGGACTAACGCGAACTAGTAATTATAATAAAAGCGAGCTGTTGCTCGACCACCACCGCTGCAAATGGAACAACTTTTTTTCGGTTTCCATGGAAGCACTTGATGATAATCGTTTTTTCCAGAATAATGATAAATTGAAAGGCGAATACGGGGATATAATTTTAAATTCCTTCTGCTTAGCATTTGCTCGTTTTACGAGTAAATTTTTCCACCTCCTCCTCGATACGTACAGGTTATCATTTCAAAAGCATTTCACTAGAGATCGTAAAGTTCCAGTATTGACTCGGTACTGTGAAGTACTGCAAGAATTACCAGCTGACTGTTGACCGGTTTGCTTGCACTTTACCCGCGTTAACAATTCTGCTTTGGATTTATCGTTGCCATAGAGACAAGTTTTTGGATACCTGTTGAGTATTTGGAACTTTTGTCCCGTGTCTAAGAAGTTTATTTTACCGGTTAATGATTACTTCGAATTTTCAACTACAGCGGGCTGCTATTCTCGCATGGTTTTCCAGATGAAACCAGTTCTTATTCGTTTTCCGTCACTACAACTACGAGAGGAGCGCATTTAGGTTGTATCTTCTGAACTTGTCTCGCATCTTTTTTTAAACTACGAAAAAAGCTTAACTAGAATTTGTCTATCGTATTCAATTCAATCGCTTTTTTCGATATATCAAATTTAAAATTGTATATTTTTATTTGTAAATTTTCTAGTAAGAAAACAACGGTATCCTATGGTGGTTGCCTTACTGAACCTTTGAGATGCAATTCACGTTCATCTAAAATCAGAAGAAAAAAGAAATCAACTCCATTTTCTTTGCTTCGGGTGAGAGGAATTTTCAAATGTACAGTCGTCTAGCGGGATTTTATCTCATGCTGCATAAAGAAAAAGAGCGATGATTCCCACAAGAAAATATATTTGTATAATAACTTACGACGATTTTGTTATATTTTAATTAATTCGACGTTTAAGATATCCTTTTCATTTTTCGACCTTTTTCCAGGTCCATGCGTGCATAGTCGTCAGCGTCGATTTCTCTTTCTCAATACGATGCATTTTAAAGAAAATTCGGATTATAATTTTAAAAACAAGATAAAAAAAACGTTGCGGCCAGCTCTTTCAGGCGTGCGATCGTTTTGGCCGGATCTTTCAGGCGTGAATTGTGTTAGTGAGGAACACGAGCTACTAAATTTATTTCTACATCATCCATTCACTGCTATCAGAATTTTTTCATATACGTTATTATGGTAAATTGGTAGCATTTTAAGTCAACGACGACTGTTACATTAATATAAAATTAAAAGAAACACATTTTTTCACATTTTTTTTTTTTTTTTTGATGACTATTCAGTTTGAGTTCGTCGTTTTCTGATATCAGGAAATAGATGTCTTATAGCGGGCTCAGCTCTTGTAGGCGTGATCGTTTTGTCGAGATCTCTTAGGCGTAAGTCTTTTCGACGGAGACTTTTTTGGGCGTGGATCATTTAGAGGCGGCAGCGAGCGGAGATTTTTACTCAGAGCTTTTTACGAATTACCTGGCGGTGATTTTCAGGTATCTTCCGCTAAACGGTATCATGAGAAACACCGGTTACCAAACTTATTTCTACTTCATCCATTCACTGTTATCGAAAATTTCACGAAAAAAATACCGCTCCTCAACGATTTAGTTTTCCCGCGTATGTAGCATATATATACATATATAAAATCACAAAACATATATTTTATATCATTTTATTAGATTATTATATTTTGCGCCGAATTTCTGATATCAGTAAATGGATGTTTTTTAGTGACATAGAAATGAATATTTTAAGCCCCGTTTCTCATTAACACAAATGATAACATTAAATAAAAACGTACATTAGTAACCTATAGCAAACTAAAATATACAGTACGAAACTGCTAATTCCAGAAACTTTTTCAGGCAAAGCCTCATCGTTTGCTTGAATATGGAATATGTCAGTTAACTTAATCGTTAAGTTCCGTGTGCTTTTTTATTTTTTATTTTGTCTTTTTTGTGTCCATTGGTATATTGTTCGTATAGTTCTATGATCCTTTTTCATTTTTTTCCATTTTTTTTTTTTCTTTTGCGGTTTTCTTTGATAATCGATAATTATATGAGGCGTTTTTCCGTTATTATTTCGTCCAGCCTACCACGATTTACGGAAACAATCTCAAATATATTTTTAATAATAAAACGAGACTTTTACATCGGACGATAATTAAAATGTGGCTTTTTTTTTTCTTTTAAAGGAGGGAAAATAAGAATAATACCGTTAGACCGTTCAAGATATTTTTCTTAATGGTAGGTTCCGCGGCGACATGCTTTTATATTTTTTGTTTTCTCGTTTATTTTTATTCTAGCCCGAATTGAGAGGTTTTTCCGTTTTCATTTCATTATACCTACATATGTCCTTGCCATTAGAGCGTTTAAGTGATTAGTGAAAAGTTTCATCCTAAGCTCGAATGTCACGCGTCTACGTGACCACATGCGTTGCTTTGTTTACACTAAAAGAGCTATTTTCCGTCGCTTTTGTTACAGCATTAGTTCAATTAACGATTTGGCGCCATCGATCCCCATCGACGTGAAGTATGACAACGAAAACCATTTGATCAGTTCGCTTCTATTATTGTCGTTTTCAGTTTATTATTACATTTTACGAGCATCTCTGGATCACTTTTCACAATTTAGCTTTTTTTTTTGGGGGGGGGGGGTTATGTTTAAAAACACCTACATAAAAATATATACGAAAATAAGTAAAAAATAATTATTATTTGATAAAAGATAGTTCTCAGTGAAATATACTTGAAGGGGATATTATTATTCTCATCTGGAACTTAACAATAAAAGTACCAATACCACCGAGTTAGTATTAATATAAATTTGTATGATGTTATTCTTCTTTCGTGAAATTTTAAAACTAAATATTAAATAATTTAAGAAAGTTTGACAATTTTATTATTATTATTCTGATTTGAAAACGTTTGCAACATGTTATGTAGAAGTTAATGACAGAACATCACAAAATAAGTATGGAGGCTGATGAGCCCCCGAACGTTTCTCTACAACAATCCCTCGGGCAAGAGTAAACGATTTTCGAAAACGTTTTTTCCCGAAACATCGATATATCTCGGAAAATACTAAATATTTTTGTATTTTCTTAAGAAAAAACTTATTCGGCTTTTCAAGAGCTACATTTATACAAAAAAATATCAAGACACGCTAAATTGAAAAAATTACAGAAAAAACAAAAAAAAGCTCGATTTTAGACGGTTTTTTCGATATATCTCGAAAAGTAATCGATCAATCACCGTTAGATTTTGGATAAAAGTAACTTGTGTGTTCGCGTTAGTTTCGCTCTTGCTACAGTCAGCTGATAAAAATAAATTACCGGTGAGATTGTTTTATTTTATTTTATGTTATCGTAACTGATAACGCCGGACTAACCATCATCGCTTCGAACGTTTAATTTAACAACCGTCGATCTTTATTTATACTAGCCGGTTTTCGTTAAACCGGCGGTAGTGTATCTCGCACTCGGATGCGGGTTTAATACATCATGTCGTCAAAACCGAAAAAAGATACCAAATCCGATATTAGCAAAACTGCAAGCAACAAAATGACCGCGAAGCCGCCAAAAAATAAAGCATTCTCACTTACCAATGCGACTTTTTCAAATCTACCCAACAATGAGTTAAACACAGACATATCTACAAAATACAATACTACAACTTCTTTCACAGACCTAGGTACTGCGTCAAATCCAACGAACCAGCAAACATCATTCGCGTCTTACGCAGGAATTGTCAACAAAGAACCGGTCTTAGACAAAACGCACGCAATTGTGATTCCCACTATCGATGGCGTCGGACAGCTTGAATATGTAGAAAAAGTCACTGAATTTGTCAACCCTCAGCAGATTAGAGCAGCTTACCGCATGCCGAATCAAAGATTCTGCATCTTTTTCACTTCGAAACAAATCGTGGACAACGTAGTTGACCAAAACCGAGTTTTAACGATTAATAACCAAACAATTAACATCCGTCGCTTAATTAATCCAGCAAAACGCATTATCATCTCCCATGTTTGTCCTAGTATCCCAACCGATGTGATCGAGGACGAATTAAAAAGATATAATATTATTCCTGTATCGCCCATCACCACAATGCGAGCAGGCCTTGCGTCATCTGCCTTAGCCCATATTCTGACAAATAAAAAGCAATTTTAAGTCAGTAGCGCTTATATCCGACTCCTTAGTAGTCACTCACGGTGACACCACCTACCGGATTTTTTTAGCGGAAGAAGGCTTAATATGCTACCGATGTAAGCATAGAGGCCACCTAGCAGCCCAATGTCCAGATCTGTTAATGGCTGACGATACGGCTCAATCTGCAGATGATTGTACAATTCTGCCCTCCACTGAGGAATCTAAAGATGAAGCACGAATTGCCGCCTAGCCCATCGATAAAGGATATCCCACAATCACTCCGATCCCGCCATTCAAACGAACAGTCTCTTCTTCCACTTCTTTATCATCTATCGAAACAACTTCAAGAAAAATCCCAGAAAGACACATTCCAACACCTAAGAAGTTGAAACCAGCCGAAGACAAAAATGACAATTTAATGGAAACAATTAAGGTGGCCAAAGAAGAATTGGAGGAAAACGCTGATTGTTATGATGTTACGCCAGAGCAGTTCGAAGACATCATGCTTGCACTGAAACGAATTATGTTTAGGCAGTTAAACAGATGGATATAGATCCTAAAAAAATTGTCAACTTGTTACCTATCCTGAAGAACTTTATAGTAAGACAGGGAATCAAAAACAAGTTAACCAGGCTAGTTAACGCACTGACTTCTGACTGAGAAACAGATCTAACGAATCATGAGTAAAATCCTGCAGTGGAATATTAATGATGTATTCTCGCACTTGGCCGAGTTACAAACGCTGGTAGCTCAATACCAACCACCAGTAATATGCACCTAAGAATCCCATTTGAAACCTAATCAGTGTTTTTTTGTTCGTAGTTACAAACCATTTCGATTCGATGATACCTCTCACTCAATAGCAGCTGGAGGAGTTTTAACCTTGATACATGATTCTATTCCACAAGTGATTCCGCTTTCAATTACCTCCGATATTCAAGCAGTTACTGTTACAACAGCACTCCCAACAATTCACCGTAAACCCATCACAATATGCAATATCTATATTCCACCAAACCGGCAAACCTCACTATACGGAGCCGTTTATTCTTCTTAGCGATTTCAATGCACACAGCTATACGCGGGGCTCCAGATATCAGAATTCCACAGGAAATCAAATTAATAACCTACTTATCAATAACTCTAACATCGCTTTAATAAACAAGGGGGATGAACCAACTCACATTGATGCAAAAACAGGGCGTTTTTCGTCAATCGATCTTACGCTGATCTCCGTCGATCTTATCGATCAAATTGACTGGCAAAGCCACACAGATCTTTGCGATAGCGACCGCTACCCTATCTTCCTGGTATACAACGTACCCAGCTTTCAATCGTCGCGGTGTCGAAAATGAAAGATAAAGGAAACCAACTGGCCAGGGTTCACTGAGGGCACCGAAATCCACTCCAGAAATTTCGATGATGTAGAAGAAGATGTCGAATTTTTAACAAAAAAATTCACTGAAGCGTCCGTCTAGCTATACCCTTGTTCTCGTCCAGTCCGTCGTCAAATAAACGGGTTCCTTGGTGGAACAATAATATTGCAAAGGCAATAAATCTCCGTAAAAAGACATTGAGAGTACTAAAAAGGCGCAACTTAATAACAAACCTTATTAATTATCGCAAACGACGTACACACGCACGTTCTCTCATTAGAGCAGCTAAAAGGAAGTGCTGGCAAGATTTTAAATCGTCTATTAATCAGCATGAACCCATTTCCGCCGTGTGGAAGAAAATCCATCTGATCAACGGGAAAAACTATAAGGAAACTATCTCCACTTTATTCAAAGACGGTTTACTTATTACTAACATTAACGAAATGGCCGACATGTTAGCTTCCCATTTCTCCGCCGCATCGTCTAATTTGAACTATTGCGAAGAATTTATGCGTTATAAACAAAGGACAGAAGCCATTCCATTGAGCTTCAGTTCCAGTAACGAGGAAGAGTACAATCGTCCCATATCGCTAAGGGAACTAGAACATTGTATCCAATATTATGACCATAATTCCTCGCCAGGTCGGGACAACGTTCATCCCGTTATGTTAAAACATCTACATTTATTGGCTAAAGTATATTTATTACATATCTTGAACAGATTGTGAAATGAGGGAATCTACGAGATGGAAAATAGCCGTAGTAATCCCAATATTAAAAAAAGGAAAAGTAAAAACCGAAGCAACCAGCTACCGGTCTATCGCGTTAACAAGTACTATGGGCAAATTATTGGAAAAAATCGTTCAAAAAAGGTTAATCTGGACCCTCGAAATGAACAATGTATTTACTCCTCACCAATATGGATTCCGAAAATACCGCTCAACAATTCAAGCCATCGTAAATCTCTAACTCAAGGCTCAGAAGGCATTTACTAACCGTGCGCACTTATATGCTGTCTTCTTTGATTTTTAAAAAGCGTATGACACGGTATGAAGATATCAGGCCCTTACGAGCCTGCATAAAGCAGGAATCTGTGGTCGCATGGTCAGTCTTATCCAAAGCTTTCTAACGAACAGGCAAATCATAGTTCGGTTAGGGGACACTTTTTCGTAGCTGTTTTCCATGGAAAATGGGGGCGGCTCAAGGATGTGTCTTTAGCGTAACACTTTTTCTATTAGTCATCAATGACATCCAGCTAGCCGTCCGAGCGCCCGTACAGTTTAGTCTGTTTGCGGATGATTTGACGATAACATTTCAATCCTCTTCACCTACCAGAACAAGCAAAGTCATGCAACAATGTATTAACGACAACATGTGTAGATTTTCATCGGACCACTAAATACTGTCAACGGCCTCGAATTTTCCTCAACAGCTTAGAACTGCATTTCCAAGAGGAGGTGTGCTACTTTGGAGTAACTGTCGACAGCAAGTTCCTATGGAACGCACATATCAAGGATCTCAAGAGGGCATGCATTAAAGCTCTCGGTATATTAAAGCGGATCAGTAATAAAAGTAACGGAGAATACGGTTGCCAAGCGTTCAGTTCGGCGGCTCGGGGTCTATTGTCTTCCTTAGATTCTATCCAGCATTCAGCCATCCGAATAGCCACTGGAGCCTTTTGCACCAGTCCCGCAGCCAGTCTTAATTGTGAATCCGGACAGCTGCCCCTATATTTCAGAAGGGAGATCTTAACGGCTTATTTTCTGACTTCCACTTTTGCCAATTCAATCCTTCCGATCAATGAGCTCCTTTTCAACTCCCAGCAACAGAGCCAGACTACTCTGCGTGTTCCTAACTTTGCAACTAACATCAAAAATAAGTTCGAATCTCGTTTTCCTCAAATTAGAAAATTTATTCTCAATCCTCCCCTTTCTCCAGTGTTCACTAACCCTCCTCCTTGGCTTTTCCTAACCCTAGATATCAATCTTAACTTAATCTATCTCCCCAAATCCATATATCCCGACTGCATCCTTCATCAACACATTACTTTTGAAACTGTCAAATACGCTGACTACATCTTCTGCTTTACGGATGGCTTAAAATCTACTGGCCATGTTGGATCAGCCTTTTTTGTCCCTCCTACCACCCATTGCTTCCGGCTTCCGAAATCCTGCTTTGTATTCTCGGCTGAATCTTTCGCCATCTTCAAGTGTCTTGAGTTCCTTTTTCTAAATACCTCATCCTTACTGATTCACTCAGTGTTCTAATGTCCCTCTACAACTTTTACACAGATAATGCAATTGTACAGCGCATCCTTCTCCTTCACGATCTCCTTATTCGATTCCAAATTTCTATATCTTTCATGTGGATCCCCGGCCATATTGGTTTCCCTGCTAACGAGGCCATCGACCGAGCTGCTAGGGAGGCATCCCTGCTTCCATCCATATCCTCGTACTCTTCTACCAGCGATATAAAATCCTTCTTGAAATCCCTTATAATTAAATCCCGGGAACAAGTATGCAGTTCTAGTCAACAAAAAAAACTTTTCCTTGCTAAACCTGATCCTCTATCTCAGATCCCCCTTCCATTCCGTTCAAGGAAGAAAAATATTATTCTTACCAGACTTAGAATTTCCCACTTCCGACTGACCTATTCCTTTCTCCTACAATGCACCGATTCCCCTCTTTGTCCCTTTTGCCAAAGAACACATCTTTCCATTCCCCATTAACATATTGTCATTCCCTTATAGCACTTAGAGCCCAGCATGGCCTCCCCCTTCCTTACCACAACTCCTAGCTGATTCTCCGTGTCATATCCGCAGTGTGTTCCAATTTCTTCATTCCCTTAACCTCCTAAATTCGATTTAGTATCCCTTCCGTTCTCCGGGCGTGTATGGCCCGTTTGAGTAGCTGGCGCCTGTACCTTCTAATGTAATAATAATAATAATAATAATAATAATAATCATCGATTAATCGATACCCGTAAAAAGCGAATCGATAGATCTTTTTATTATCTAAAACTTTCTCATTTACTGTTTTTCAATTCGAAGCTTACTTTTTCTTATATTTACAAAAAAACGTTTTTGTTCAACTTCACGTATACACTTTAGGTCATGTTCGCCACCGAATCTCGTGTTGAATTTGACGCTACCTTTTTTAGATTTTTTTTTTTTCTATATCATCGTATATTTTGTTTCGGGTGGTAATTTTTGCAAAATTAACATTGGATCGTGACAGATTGATTGGACTAAGCATTTCAGATGAAGTTAGAAAATTTTAGTCGGAAACAGTTTATCCGGAATCATTGCAGAGTTCTCGGATGCAAGGCCGTGTCCACGGGGTGGGTTTTGGGGGTTAACCCTCCCCCCGTGAGAACTGAAATAGTTATTATAAATACACAAAAATCTGAAAAAAATCAAAAATTTAAAATAAATATTGATGATTTCTTAGGGTGTTCCTACCTTTAAAAGAAAAAGGAAAAAATATAAGCTCTATATTTTTAGGTACTTCATTAATATCTTAAGGAAAAATGTTTTATTGCGAGTATAATCAATAACACATACGTGTAATTTTTATTAATGTTCATATACGGGGTAATTCATTTATGTTAATTAATACATAAATCAAAATGATGGAAATGATTAATAGTATGCGGATATTAGTGAAAAATTTATTGTTATTTATAAAATATGCGCAGAAAATTTTCAACCCCTCCCTCCTTTCAAAATTCTGGACACGGGCCTGCCCGGCTGTATTTCCGAAGCAGCTGCTCTCAGGAAATCGGATTATAAATTTAGGACGAAGTTTACGTATAGAACAAACATAATATATACATATGTATATATTAAGACGGATTCGGTACGCATTATCTCTTGATGACGTTTGCGTTAGAAACTAATCGCTGACCGTTTCATTAATTCATGATCTATCGAACGTTACTCGGCCGAAACCAAAAATACCCAGGTTCAGTAGTAAGTCCGGTCAGATATACAATCGCATCGGGGTAGAGACGCATTGGTGTCTGAGTGGTAGTGGTCGAAGGCTGAGACAGTGACTTGTGTTCACCGAAAGCGCGGGACGCTGTGTGTGTCGAGTAACGTCGAGCTACAGGCAGACTGAAAAATCCCGCTAAAAATCAGTCCGTCTTATAGAAACTTCTGCGTAGCCTTTGTTAATACGTTGTTCGATCATTCCATTGTCGCGCAGTAATCGTCGTTAACGTTAAAGATTTTGACTAATTCGTGTTACCGTTGTACGAAATTTTACGCGTCTGGATTTTCTTTAAATTTTGTTAAAAAAGTTCATCGTTTGCGTGTTTTTTGAGCCCGATACTAGTCATGATATTTGTCAATGCTATTTTCTTGGTAACTGAAAGGTGTGCGGAACTGCGTATTTCATTACGTAGTATAGTATAAATGTAATAGGAATTCTTAAGCGATAATTAGAATAGGAAAGTGCAAAGATACTCTATATATAGATTACCAGAAGGTATTATGCTGTTGGCCTACAATGAGGTAAGTAAGCTTACGGAATAATAATAGAAAAATATTGCTAATAAGAGTAGGTGTTTTTTTTGTTTTTTTTAACTGCGCTGTACCTTGCGGCTTCTCAGCCAGAGCTTCTAATTGTTATTTGCTATTATTTATTGTTAATTATTGTGTGCTATTATTCATTACGTAGTCAACGAAATTAAGAAAATTAAAAAAGTCTTATGTATTTCTGTTATTGGTTTTTTTATTATCTTCTGTTTTTAACCTTTTTACATTCAAAGATTAAATGAAAGCAGTCATCTGAATTCTCTGCACAGTCTTCATAAGCAGAAGACTAATAGGTCTAAATGTTGATGCTTGTCGTGAGGTTTACCGGGATTATAAATTGGAAGAATTGGGGAAATCTGAAACTCGTGTTTCAACGACTTCTAACAAGATGAGTTGGAAAATGTGCTATAATAATTTGCGTGATAAGTTTTGAAGAAAAATGTCGGCTTTTCACGATTTACAAAATTGTTTTAATATTATCAATAATGCCGGATGGGCGTTATGGTAATGGAAAATTCTTAAATGATATCGTCAGAATATGGTAATTCCAACGCAGTGATGAATTCAGAAATCTGCTTTTGGGGGGGGGGGGGCAGAAATTTTTTTTATCATTTTTTTTTTTTTGGGATATTCCTGAATAAAACCAAATATGTAAAACATGATTTATTACGTAATTTAAAATAATCAAAAAAGCAAGGGTGAACGATGAATTTCATGTAAAATAGCCGATTATAAACAACAATGTTTTCTCAATTGGTTTTAAAATGATTAATTCTAATTGTAGCACTGAAGAACATCATATTGTAAACATATTCTAATGAGTTCATTATTTTTTTATAATATACGAATACGCCGTGGCGTTTCAGCTGTTTTAAATGGGGACTTTTCTTGGAAATAAAAAACAAGAAAAAAGCAACAGAAATGTAAATGAAGTTGTCTATAGATCAAGTTTCTTTAAAAAAAACCGGAATAAATGAAAACGGAAAAGAGAAACCTTTTAATACAATTTATATTGATATTAATGATAAACGGATCATCGACGTGAACCGTGATATTTGCCCTTTTAAGGCTGACAAAAAGTACCAACTGCAGCGAATAATTTTTTCAGCTCGCGAGTATTTTACATCTTTCGCACATTTACAAAGAAAGCGATATCAATTTTTTCATAGAATAACAAGCAAATGTTAAAGTCAAATTTTAAAGGATCATTTTTTTTTATTGTTATTTTTATGAAGCTTCATTTTTTCGTTAAAAATAAATTTCGTAATTTTGCAATTTAAAAATTTACGACTAAATTGAACCATTTCAAAATGTTTTGGCAGCAGTTTTTGACATAATTGTAAACAAAGCTAACAAAAAGAATTTTATTTCCTATGAAATTGCCACATTGTTAAACAGCTTGTATTAAGTTCTGGGAGGGGTGGCAATTTTATAGTTCTCGGGTGGCATTGCCCCCCAAAAAATCCCACTGGATTCATCCTTGATTCCAACGGATTTCTTCGAGAGGTGCAAAGCAGCATGCGTGTCGATGTATTTTTAAGTAGTATGCTGAAAAAATTATGTTACGAAAAAACTAGTTTTCCGATTTTTTACACAAAAACATTGTTTCTTTTATCGCGCTTCGACGCACTTAAAGGTTATTTGTACGAATGATTCTTTTCCCTTTTTTTTTTTTTTTTTTTTTTTTTTTTTTTCGGGTTTTTAATATTAAAAATGAAAGTGTACAGACCCCGTTTTGAAATACGTGTACAATTTAACTTACCGGTGCAAGTTCCCAGCCAAACATCTATTGCTTTGACGTAACTCACTTGAGGTATAATAAAATAAACTTTAATAACAAACAATATAGATTTAAGTTTCCTTTAAGTTAATGTTAGCTGATGATGGGTTATGCCCGAAAACGTTTCTAAATAGGTATTTATCTAATTTATTGTTCTATATTGTTTGTTATTAAAGTTTATTTTATTATACCATTTTAACAAACAGGATGTATTCACCTACATTCACTTGAGGTAGTCCATTTTGTATGTTTTTATACTTGATTTTTGTGATTATTTCATTTATTTTGTATATACGTCTTCCTTTTTATTAATTCCTGAGACTAACATTATATTGTCTGCATAGCATACTGCAGTGTTGAATGTAAATTATGAATTTCACTCATCGCTATATTGAAAATTACTGGTCCAAGAAACCTTTTGTGGTACTCCGGATTTGACACACTTTTCTTGTATAGAATTTTATTTTCTTCATTAAATAACTCGATTCTTCTATATGTTAAGTAGTTGTGAATAATAGTTTGTATTTCACCGGACTTGTATTTATTTTTTACATAATTTTTAAGAATACACCAATTTTTTTATTTGATCAAATGCTCCGGATATATCAAAAGCTGATTAGTAACTTGTATGTCTTGTTCGTTTTTTATATTTTTCAATATAATCGTATAACTTTTTTACTGCAAGCTCAGTTGATTTGTTTTTTGAGATATCCAAACTGATTTTCGTTTAGTATTGCTTTTTCTTTTATTTCTGTATCAAGAAAATTTTTTACGATTTTTTCATATATTTTACTTAAACCAGACAGTAGCGTTATAGGCTTGTATGATTTCGGATTTGCTAAATCTTTTCCAGGTTTGTTTATTATTAATAATAAAATTCTTCAAAAGCGAAGTGGTATTTCTGGATGATAACAAAGCAAATAAACGTTTTTCCTCCTAGCGAGAATAATATGAAATTATTGAAGTACTAAAAGATTTCGCCCCCTTCTCGCTTTACTTTAAAAAATTTCACGCGATTATAAATTAAAAATTATAAATTTTGAAAGCGCATGAATTTTGATTAAAAGTATTAAATTTGATTTTTTTAACGCTTCTTCAAATACGACATTCTTAATCAATTTTTTCTCGCTGTACCGCAATTCTCAACTTAAATTTCTGAACTATTTTAATAAAATCATTTTTTTTTTTACCAAAAAATACCGAAATATTAAACTGCGTAACTGAATATTTTAGATTTTTTTAGTTAATTTTTAGGTTCGTCAACATGACGGCATTAGACCGGCAACGATGGAATGTACTATTTTTAATGTACTTGTCTGCAGGTTGTGGGTCGAATACTAGCTGACACCAGGCTAAGTATCGTAGGATTTTTCATTAGAACAATTTATAAAAAATGAGCTAGTATATAACAGTGTGCAAAAGAAAGTTGCTGTTGCCCTTTTTTTGAAATCGTGGAATTCCGAAAAATAATTATGATATATATTTCAGGTTTTTTTTTTTTTTAATCTGTTTTATTACGAAACTTTTACATAACTAGCATAATGATAATTTTTAGAAAACACTATTTCTAAAGTGAGATTTCTATTAATGTAGAATTCGTATTTTCCGTATTTTGGTCGAAACGCCTCCTCCGACTATGCTTCGAAGCAAAACTGGAAATATGACGTTTCCTGTCACTCTAGTGAAAGAAATGCTGTGTTACTATTTCACATAGTATTGCCGCTCAGATTTTCAATGTTAAACATATTCGCTTGCAATAGCAAGTCGAGAAATTTAAATGGAACTAAAACATTACAAATTATAATGTTAATTTAACTTCGGAAAAAGTATTTTCAAAAACAGAAGAAATAATATCTGCAAAATATATAAAGAAGGCGGCCAAAATGAATTATGTTCTCTAAAAAAAAAGCTGTTCGCGAGTTTGCTTTTAAGTATACCGCTGCTTGACAATAAATCTTTGCCCCTTACCTGGCATACGAATAAAGCAACTGAAAAAGAGTAGGACTTTTTATGAAAAGATATCGAATTTCTTTGTGTAAAGCTACAACATCACTCCGAGGAACTTTTAGTAAAACGAAGATACATTTTTTTTAGTCTTTTGACAATTTAGTTTCTGCGCTTAAAAAAAATATGGAAATATTCCATTAGAATCAGTATATAACTCGGAGGGAGAGCCGTTATGAATTGTCTCTTTAGGTTCAAGAGCGACGCTATGAAGGCTGAGTGCCCTGGCTGAAACGAATTAAAAGCAACATATTTCCGTTGAAAGATGAAGGAGACATGCTACCATTTGACGATATGGGTTTCTTCTTGCCTTCTCTGATAATTCCTTCGGCGTGTCGTTAAAACTCTTTCATTAGACACCTATATAATTTTTGAATCTATTATAACTCTCTCCATTAAAAAAAAAGAAAAAAAAAGACAATTTTAATCTGTATAAACAGTATGTATTCACCTACAATTTTAATCTTTTCAATCAAAATAATGTGTGCTCGTTTTACTTTAATTTTTTAAAACAAATATTTTTAATTTTAGCAGAATATTTCGCACTACTGTACAGGAAACGAGACTGAGTGAGCACGAGGGAAAAATTTATATTTTATACCGGGGATATTTAATAAAAATTAGTCTTGTTTTATTGTACACGATGGTGACAATTTGCCCAATGGAACATGCTTTTCAGGCTAATATCCCATTTTGCCTAATTCTCATTTCGCCTAAATTTAAGATTTTGCTTATTCAGCGAATAAAAAAAAAAAAGTAGACAAACGTACGAGAATGATTTCTTGTCGGCAACAACGCGTCATCATTGTTCAATTTTAAACTGAAGTCTTAATTTTGAGTTGGGTTCTACGGTTATTAACCGTAGGCGAGTATAAAAGACTAAAATTCCGCTGTTGAAGTTTTTTTTTTCTTTTCGAAAAACAATAAAAACGTTTATATGAAAATCGGAAGTGAAAAAATACTGTTAAAAATGTTTAATGTAAATATACGAAACGACGACTCCGATGTAAAACGAATATTTGCGAGTTATTTCATTCCAAGTCCTGTGCTGTATAAATCTCACCCGCCTTATCAGCCAGTATATAAAAGCTTTATAGATATTTAATGTAACATGTACATTAAAGTTCGGAGTTCCAGAAAAAAAGAAAGAAAAACACTTTAGAAAAAGAGTTGTAGCGGACAAACGTGTTATTACAAATTGAAAAAAAAAAAAAAAATATACGGAGAATAATTTTTTTTACTTTTTTTAAATTTTTTTGGGTTTAGGAAAAGAAGCCGCAAGTGTATCTAAAAAGTTAATAACCAAAAAGTAAAGTTAACACAGATTTATTAAGTATAAATAATTTTTATTAATCTAATAGTATACTTAAACATTTTTTATAACTTAAACTTATCTTTGGTTTTTCATTTTTATTGTTACTTTTTTTTTTTTTGTTTTTATTAAAATTGTGAAAACTATTACTTTAAGTTTGTTTACAACCATTTTTATGAAAAAATTAAGGATTACATAGTTTATTACGGTGATCATTGATATAAAAGGAACTCTTACGGTAATGTAAACGTAAATTAAGGTTGAAAACATCGGAAGGAAACAATGCGATTTGAGTAACATTTAAAAGGAACTAAGTAAAACTAGCATAGTATTTATTTTTTCCTCCTTAAATTGTATGCGCTGTGTGTAACTACTATGGTCATTACAGCATACACAAGGGAGGGAGGAAAATTTAAATATGATGAGTTAAGCCGCTCATTTTAATGAAGGCAATAATCCTGTTGATGGAGATTACCTCATTTGATAGGGCCTGCCCTATATCTCTGGGTAGGCCAAGTTGCCTCCGCAACAAAGTAAACTTTTGGCAGGTAAGTATTATGTGGGAAACTGTCGGTACAGTTGTCTGGTTGCACAAGGGACATATAGCCGGAGGCGGCGTTTTATCAATTATATGTTTGTGCGAAATAACGATGTGACCAATTCGCAGCCGGCTGAAGATCCTAAAATCGTATCCGGATGTTCCTACCGGTGGCCACCATGATTCAACTACTGTGGGCTTAATGGTTCTTAGGGATGTTGTAGCAGCTGTTTCCACTGGTTTTCGCACACCTTTAGGAATGTATATGTGATTGATGAGGGCAGCTCCGCGTCCTGTGGCATTGGCGAGAGCAAGGCAGAACGTGCTGCTCCGTCGACGCTCTCATTACCAGGCACTCCAATGTGCCCAGGAATCCACAGCAGCGACACGTGACTATCCATTAGCTGCAATTCGTACAAGTAGTAATATATTTTTAGAATTAGCGGGTTATTGAATTTTTGGCTCCTAATCATGTTCAAAGACTGTAGGGAATCAGTAACCAGGCGGAAATCACTGGCTCTGGTGTGAGTTGTAACGATGTGGTGGAAGCAGTGTGCAATTGCGTACAGTTCTGCATCCAATGCGGAATAGGCATCATTGAGTCGAGTTTCGCATGAGATATCGTGACCTTCGACTGTACAGGCTGCGGGCAGTGGACCTGCCTCTCCAACTTCCTTGGCTCCATCAGTGTAGTAAATTAGGTGGTCCGGATACTTATTAATTGCCCTAACTGCCGTTTCCACTGCGAAGGGGGGACTTGTTGTGTTTGGATGTTGTTTCAGCGACAAATCAATATTTATCTGGACAGTGATCCAAGGGGGAATAAGGGTATTGGGGCTGGGTGTTGACCTCTGTACAGACGTGATACTACATCTTCGCAGGTCGGTCAGTAATTCTGGTAGTGGGTGGCGGGGAAAGTTTGGTTCAAGAAGACAATGTTCCAACTTTAGGGTGAGGTTTCGTATGTGGCTGAAATGGTGGAACATATTTCGCAGTATGAAATATTTTCGGAAGTAGGAAAATGTCGGCTTTTCACGATTTACAAAAATTTATTAATATTATCAATAATGCCGGATAGGCGTTATGGTAATGGAAAATTCTTAAATGATATCGTCAGAATATGGTAATTCCAACGCAGTAATGAATTCAGAAATCTGCTTTTTTGGGGGGGGGCAGAAATTTTTTTTATCATTTTTTTTTTTTTTGGGATATTCCTGAATAAAACCAAATATGTAAAACATGATTTATTACGTAATTTAAAATAATCAAAAAAGCAAGGGTGAACGATGAATTTCATGTAAAATAACCGATTATAAACAACAATGTTTTCTCAATTGGTTTTAAAATGATTAATTCTAATTGTAGCACTGAAGAACATCATATTGTAAACATATTCTAATGAGTTCATTATTTTTTTATAATATACGAATACGCCGTGGCGTTTCAGCTGTTTTAAATGGGGACTTTTCTTGGAAATAAAAAACAAGAAAAAAGCAACAGAAATGTAAATGAAGTTGTCTATAGATCAAGTTTCTTTAAAAAAAACCGGAATAAATGAAAACGGAAAAGAGAAACCTTTTAATACAATTTATATTGATATTAATGATAAACGGATCATCGACGTGAACCGTGATATTTGCCCTTTTAAGGCTGACAAAAAGTACCAACTGCAGCGAATAATTTTTTCAGCTCGCGAGTATTTTACATCTTTCGCACATTTACAAAGAAAGCGATATCAATTTTTTCATAGAATAACAAGCAAATGTTAAAGTCAAATTTTAAAGGATCATTTTTTTTTATTGTTATTTTATGAAGCTTCATTTTTTCGTTAAAAATAAATTTCGTAATTTTGCAATTTAAAAATTTACGACTAAATTGAACCATTTCAAAATGTTTTGGCAGCAGTTTTTGACATAATTGTAAACAAAGCTAACAAAAAGAATTTTATTTCCTATGAAATTGCCACATTGTTAAACAGCTTGTATTAAGTTCTGGGAGGGGTGGCAATTTTATAGTTCTCGGGTGGCATTGCCCCCCAAAAAATCCCACTGGATTCATCCTTGATTCCAACGGATTTCTTCGAGAGGTGCAAAGCAGCATGCGTGTCGATGTATTTTTAAGTAGTATGCTGAAAAAATTATGTTACGAAAAAACTAGTTTTCCGATTTTTTACACAAAAACATTGTTTCTTTTATCGCGCTTCGACGCATTTAAAGGTTATTTGTACGAATGGTTCTTTTCCCTTTTTTTTTTTTTTTTTTTTTTTTTTCGGGTTTTTAATATTAAAAATGAAAGTGTACAGACCCCGTTTTGAAATACGTGTACAATTTAACTTACCGGTGCAAGTTCCCAGCCAAACATCTATTGCTTTGACGTAACTCACTTGAGGTAGTCCATTTTGAATTCCTGCAAATTTTAAAACGCGTAATTTTTTATTTTTAAACAAAAAATAAAAAGAGTTTTTTTTTTTAGGTTCTTATTTTTTTTAAAAATAATTACGCAATAGTCCAATTTTTGTTCAATCTCATAAAAGTTAATATTTCTTCAATTAAGTACATACTGAACGTCAGAAACAAATTAAAATATGCCGCAAAAGAGAAAAAATCATTAGTTTTTCGTTTAATAAATTTCGTTATTTTTAAAAGTAATAATTCGTACAGCAAAAAAAAAAAAGAGATTTTTATACAACAGCAATTGAATTTTAAGAAAACGTACTAATATATTCGATATTTTTAATACGTAAAATTAGTCGAACACCGAAAATGACTAAATATAAAAATGCCGGGGGATTGTTAATATAAACCATTAAAATTGTATAAAGCGATATTTAATTTAATTAAAAAACATAAGCCCTTTTAATTTAACATTTAGATTATTTTCGCAAAATCGAACGACGGTATTTTTAAATTTTATCCGTGTAAACGTTATATAAGCACATACGTGGAATTTTCTTTATCATTTCTCGGTTTAGCTCTAAACGTACTTTTTCAAATTTGACTGTTATTCTCATCTTTAAGAACCGTACTAAATGCGGTAATGAAAAAAAGTGATTATTCGAAATTCCAAACTGAAGTTGAACAATCTTCAAATTAATATTTTTATTTAGAGCATCATTAACTGTAGTCGCTGTCGACGATTAATTATTCGTTCATCCCACTTCAACCGTCTTTGTATGCCTTTTTTTTGAGGAGAAGAAAAACTATATTTTTCTTCATTAAGAGTTTCGAAAAATATGTACGCTTATGAACGCTTCTAGCATTTTATTTACCTGAACTTTGAGAGGAAACGGCTAACAGAGTTGTCACTCCTAAAGTAGTTCTTCCGGGTACGGAATCGACATCCATCCAAAAAGATACCCAAGAAATGGCTACTATCAGAATGGTCGGCAGGTAACTTTGCACCAAATGATATCCAACCGAGCGACTTAAATGAAATTCCGCCACTAAACAGCTATAATTACCTGGTAATAGTTGACAAATAAATGAAACGATTATTAATTAGTAATGATTTTTTAAACGATTTTAAAATTATTCTTTTAATGTTTTCTCATTCACCTTTTCTCTTTTATATGTTAAAATATGTGTCATCGAGCAATCTATTTTCACCGAATCCGAATTAAGTCACAGGAATTATTTGGAAAATTTACTCCCGAGAAAATTTTACGAAACGTAATGACTCTTGAAGCCTCTTATTGAAAATCAATTTTAAAACGTTTCGTTAGAATTTTTCATTTTTTAGTATGTTATTAATGTTATCAACTAAATGAATTGCTTTATAATAAAAAAATACATTTATTTTGTAGTTTTATTAGATTGACAGCTGTTTAATTTGAAATCGTGTTTTAATAATTTCTGCGTCGCAGTTTTATTAAGTACAAATCAATTTTCATAGGCTTCTATTTCGACTGTTCTTAAAAAATCACATACACCTATCGACTATTATAAATTCTTCTGATATTAGAATTTTATAATAACGGAACTATCATAAGCAATTTGCATACGTGCATACAGTGAGTTTCAAAAATATTCGGAAATCGTTGAAAAAAATGTGATTTTTTATTTATAAATGAACTAGCAATGATTTATTAATAAAAAAAAAAAATGTTATAGACTCGTCTGGTGTATCTAACATAACACATAATAATGAAATTTAAAAATTAAATAAAGTAACACAGACTTTGATAAAAATAAAATATCAGTTCAAAAAAACAGGCAACAAAAATATTCGGAAATCTAAAATTACATCAATAGAATATAGTTAAAGTTAAAGTGAAACACGTTAATACTTTGTATGTTTTCCTTTAGCTGTGATAGAGGCTTCCAAAATATCAGGCATCGAAGAAACTAACTTCTTCAGGTAATCCGACGGAATTTGTTCCTAAGCTTCCCTAAGGTATTCTTTTAACTGATTTTTATTCTAAATAAGTTCTTCGTGCACTTTTCTATCTAAGTAATGCCACAAATTCTCAATCGGGTTGCAATCAGGTGATTTCGGAGGCATTTCCAACACTTTCGGACACAGTTATAAAATAACCATATTCTCGAGTCTTTCGAGCTTTGTGTTTCGGATTATTATCCTGGTAAAATTTAAATGACTTCGATATACCTAATTTAGTCGAACTTTGAGCAAGATTGTTTTTTAAAATATCAATATACATATCGGCATTCATACTACCTTCAATAAAAACCAACGCACTTACTCCATTTGCCGCAGAACACTCCCAAACCATGAGACTACCACTGCCATGTTTTAAAGTTGGGTTTAAATGTTTTTCAAGAAAAATTCTATATTAGGTCTGCGCCAAACTCTTTGCTTGCCATTGGCTTTGAACTTGGATTCATCCGTAAAAATAATATCATACCAAAACGATTTATTAACGGAAGTGTATTTTTTTACAAATTCCAATCGCCTTCTTTTATTTACTTTAGAAGTATAAGGTTTTTTTCTTATAGTCCTTAAATTATACCCATTCTTTTTTATTATTCTACAAACGGTTTGCAGTGAAACTTTTTTCTCGGTCCTTGTATTTATCTCGATAGCTATTTGCTATTGTTCGTGCGATGAACCGCCGATCTTATATAGAAAGTTTCAACGGTCTTCCTGTCTGCGAAATAGATTCAATTCTATATCTTGTTTTTTGAACCAGTAAATAATATCGTATACGGTACTTTTTGATGTTCTCAATAATTTCGAAATTTCGAGTCCGTTCAGACCCTTTGAATGATTAAAAAGTATCTAACTGACACATTTCAACCGAAGTATTACACGATTTTCTAGCCATTTTCAAATCATTCGTCACTATTCGATTATCCACACCGTTAATTAAACAGCGCTAACGTGCTTAAAACTGTCACGTTGCGTCTCAGAATGGCAAAAACGTGGATTAAGCGTGTTTAGCACGTATATTGCTCACGCGGTGTATCTCACGCGTATAGTGTTTCATCGTTTCCAAATATTTATGTTGCATATAACTTTGGGATTTTTCTTTTCTTTTTACTGTAGCCGAATCGCTGTAGTACTATTTTTTCCTATTAGGTTGATGCATTTGTATTATTCTGGGTGTACTACATACAACGAAATTTTTATTATTAAACCCTATTGCCCTTATTCATTTATAAATAATAAATCTTTTTTTTTTTAACGATTTCCGAATATTTTTGTAACTCACTGTGTATTTTCAATAAAAGTTCACCTTATTTCTTATTCGTATTTATTACATTGCTAAACAAAGTGATGAACAGTTTTATTCATAAATTGTCACCGCCTCTGTTCTTTAATCCAAGTCAAATAGCTCGGTGTGTACTAGTGCTGGACGATTACGAGATATACTAATGGAATCACTCGATTATGAACATATCTCGAGATATTTCGATTACTACTTTTGTTAACTACGAATCATTCGAATTATCATAGAATGTTTTACGTGATTTGATTTTTTGACATTTTTATGTCTTTACTTTGGCACATAAACTCGAAAAACGTTTCGAAATGGAAGCGTCACGAAATGGAGCGTCACAGAAATCGTTACGAAAATTTCATGTTTTTATTTTGATACGACTGATTAATAATATTTTTATGTCTTTACTTTGGCACATAAACTCGAAAAGCGTCATGAAAGGGAGAAGTGTTTCCTATAACGACTTGTAAAGACCTGTGAAGATCATCGTAGGTTTGTGTATTTCACACGTCATTTCCTTGTTTACATATGCTGAGCGCATAAAACAATTACCGTAGTAATTATAAATTAAATGTAACTTTAGTCTTGTGTAAACTGTTGCTACGTCTACACTGCGTTCCTCCATTCCAACGTTTCCCGCGAAAAGGACGTCAGTGATATATGCAAAGTCAAAACAACGATCGATGGACACAGCGTATGTTACTATTTTCGACGTACCTCTCAAACGGGACAACGTTGAACGATAAGATCAAGTTTTTCGAACGTTACCTACTGCCGTACTCGATAAAGCTGAAAGGTCTGTTTCTCTCTATTGATGAAATAAAGCTGTACGATTTATGTGGTGATTTCAACATCGATTTCCGTTTGGACGAGAGATTGCAATTCCGTCAATTCATGAGTGAAACGTTCGGTTGTGAGATGAATAATTCGGTGGACCTCTCGACAAATATGACGTGCATCGAAAGAATCTTTACCCGAAACGTATCGAACGTACAAACGTTAGCTTACGTGTCGTACTTTTCTCACCATCGGCCATTGCTTAGTATTACTAACTCTTTACGATAATAATGTAAATAAGGAACCTTGTACTAGCGGTAGTTAGTTGTTAAATATATATATTTTTGCGAATACGTTGCAATATAATATATATAAAGGAAATCACACAGGTGCAGTACGTAGGTTCAATCTTTATACGTTACGATATAATATGTACACGGCATTTACAGGTTGCACGGCGACATTTTCATGTCGATGGAGGCCGCGAAGCGAACGACATTCTAATGTCGGCGGATGCCTGAATGGCTGTACAAAGCCTACTTCTTTTACGGGAAAACATGAAAATGTCTCACTGTATTGCGGCCTTGTACGCAAGCTGTTTTTATTGTGAAATCTATTCACTACAAGTAAGATTAGTAGTAAAAGTATGAACCCAATGTGAAGTATTTTTAAATTTCATTAATAATATTCAATTTATTTCAAATCATTATTTATTTTAATTTTAACGGTAGTTTTTGACAAATATCGATATTTTTATCGGCGAAATTAATAATAACGATAGATTTATATTCAAAATTATATAATGATTGTGAATTACAGTTGTGTAAAATAATTCGATTATGAGAACATCTCGTGAATACCGATTATTAACATTAGTTATGTAGAAATATTAGACTTTATATTAATATAGGTTAAAATTATCTCGATAAAATAATTTATACCCTTAAAAATTAATGTCTTATTTAAAATGCACAATATAATTTCAGAAAATAATAAATATTTAAAAATTTAAAAAAAAAAGTTCTAAGCACCACTAATATTCTACCGAAACAATTGAAGCATGTGATGTTCATAATATGAATGATTACTATATAATCGTTACTCGTTATTTGTCATTCGTCATTCATCACTCGATTATACAGATCACTCGTAATTGCCCAGCTTTGGTGTGTAGTAATACGTTTTATTTTCATTCGGTATATTTGGCGCTATCTGTTTTTTGATGGTCGAATTAAAATCATTCTCCGGTTTAAATAATTCGATCGCTTGGATCATTGTCGTTTTTATTGTTGTAGCCGTTGTATGCATGGTGACGTCAAAAATGCTTATTCGGCTGAAACGGAAAAATCCCGTGTTCGTTGGTACGAACGGGTAGTGGTCGAAAGCTGTGTCAGTGAGTATCCCTGCGAGAAAAGCGCACATCTATGTACAATGTGTCGAGTTGCATCGTGTCGAGAGAAATTATAACGCTAAAATCAGACAGGTGAGGTAATGCGCTATCGCCTGAGAAGATTGTTCTAGCAACTTCTATGTACAATAGTTGTTTCATATTAATTGTTTTTGAGAACGCTAAGGCTAATCGATCGGAAATCGCCTAGGTATAACGTATAGTCGCCGTGATATACGAAACTGTCGTCGCCGTGCTGTTTTTCAGGTCGTTTCACGTGTTTTTAAATTTTTTATTCTAGTCCGGATTGGTTTTTTTTTGAATACGTCTGTGCAGATTTTATGGTTTTTTTCCGCCAATTTGTAAATAGTCAGTCAGAAATCGGAAATATAAACGCGTGAATTACCTAGAGCTTTTTTTTCGCGAAATTGTTGAACTGAATGCGTGGTTCAGAATTGCGCTGAATTCTCTAAGTTGAAAAGAGGTGTTTCGCGGTGTGAAGGTGAACTCGCGGTTCTGTGTTTTTTAACTATTTTGATTAAAAAAAAAAAAAAAAAATGTCATCGTTACCATCATTGAGTGATGTCTAAGAGTTATTTTTATATTCAGTTTTATACGTGTGCGCAAAAATAGTTAGGAAAAACCTGACGTCTTGGTAGTAACGAGCTTTTCGAGCGTCGAATCGAAAAATAAGCGAATTCGTATCATTGGCACTGCGGAATAGTGAGCGCAGAAAGAAGAATTCGTAACAAGAGACCGAATGTCGAAAACGTAACACCCGGTTCGATAGAAGAACAGCGAAGCAGTCGAAGAACGCCGGTGGTGGACAAGCGGTACCAGGTAAGTCAAATATATTTTTAAGTGTTTTTTTTTTCGTTTTTTCCTTTTTCTCCGTTTCGGTCTATCATATTCGTTTTTCTCTCTTGCGTTTTAAATGTTCGTAATAAACTATTCAGCGACAATATTCTAATAGCGGTGCTCAGATGGGCCGACTTGAAAAAAACTTTGGAGGAGCAGAATAATATTTTTATAGGTTCCATAAACATAACCCATTGATAAAATTACCTTCTTATACATATTATATATGTAGACATATATATTTTTTTAAATTCGAACGTGTGCGAAAATATGTATACATTTGTATGCTAAGACTAGAATTTGACTGCTTATATTGATACCAGTTCTTTCAGGATAAGACAGTTTGCACCGAGTTTCGCAAGCTTCCGTTAATGACCGAGCGACACAAGTTACTCGTTTTTGTAACGATAATTTTAAAAGAACAGATATTTTCAGTACTATAATGAAAAATTAGTTAATTTTCTTATTCACGCGGAATCCGGCGCAGTGCCACGGATGAGATTGGTTTTAAAATTTAAACTGTTATTTACGTTTACATTTCGTTGCGTATATTTATAAAAGTGTAAGATTCGGAATTTATTAAAGTAAATTATTATTTATAGATTTTAAAAACGGGGTTAATGTTGAACGGCCATTTTAAAAAATAAAATATGATGTAAACCATTTAATACGAAATGCGAATTTGGTTCGGAATTAAATCGGTATATTTATGTGTATCTTATTTCTGATGATATAAAAATGAACACAGTTTTCGCTAATAGGAAAATTTAATGTTTTGTGAAATGAAAAAAAGGAATTTATATTTTTGAAGAAATTGGACTGATAACCGTGTTACAATTGTGATGATTAAATGAATGCTTTAATATTGACGGAAATATATTACGAGAAGACTGCTTCTTTAATCAATAACAAAATCGTGCGTGGAAATTGTATAAGAAAACATTAAATGAACGACAGTAACGGTGACGAAGAAGAAACGAGCAGACAGTAGGATCATGATATATATATATATATATATATATACAGTCAGTCACATTAATATTCGGTTGCGGAACAAATGAATGCATTAAACAGATAGAAATAAAGTTTCATTTGTAATTTTTCTAATGAAATAACACAAAAAAAAAACCTTCTAAATACATGTATGTAAAAAAAAAATCACAAACGAATAAATGTCACAGCTCCTCCGGTAACAATGAACACAAAAAGTCGAAATTGGTGCGCCACATTAATATTCGGTCAGTGGCAAAATATGACTTTATTCCTCCAATACGGTAGACAAATGAGCACATCAATACTTTGTATGCCAACCCTTCGATCGGATCACATTTTTCAACCGACGTAGCATCGAGAAAATCAAGTTGCCACAGTGATCTGGAGGAATTTTACCCCATTCCTCCAGTAACAGCTATTTCAGCTTGGCATGGCTAGTAATTTGTTTCTTACGTAGTTTTTCGTCCAAGGAGTTCTCCATAGATTCTCTATGGGGTTCAAGTCGTGTGGCAAAACTTGGCATGACAGAGCGGCAATTATAGAACAGCCATAATCGAGTGTCGAGTGCGGTATGTTCGGGTCATTATCCTGATACAGCTGCAACGTGTTCTGTAGACCCACTTTCTCGACGCTTGCACGTGCATTGATTTTCAAAATCTCAATATAAGAGGCAGCAGTCATGGTTCCTTCGATAAAACTCAAATTCCCGACGCCGGTAGCCGCGAAACTCCCCCTCACCAGCACACTTTTTCCACCTTGTTTGACCGAAGCAGCCAAATTTTTCTTCTCCAATGCTGTATTCTGCTTACGCCATACTTTTTGTTTTACGTCAGCACCAAAAACATTCAATTTCAATTCATCGATAAATAACACGTCGTACAAGAATTCCTCGTCTTCATGCACATATTTCTTTGCAAATTTTAAACGTTTTCTACAGTTGACGCAGATGCCAAGTGTTTACCCCTAGAGGTTCTCGAATTGTATCCCATATTTTTCAGTGCTCTGCGTATGGTTTCAGCTGAAACCATTTTCCCAGTTCGTTCGTGTAAGGCTGTTACTAATTTTGAAGCACTTACTTTTGGATTTGCTGTTACTTGTAGAAGAGTGCCCATGTTTTTTGGCTTCCCTTTTAGCGTTATAGAGTGGATTCGACTAGCCTTTGATACCGCCGATAAATATCATTCACAGTGTTTTGCGACATATTTAGTAACCGACCTATCTCACTGCCCGGTTTTTAGGAAAAATTACGAGTTCGCGAGTCTTAATCAATGTATTTTTATTCTTACGCGACATTTTTTTTTTTTTTTTTTTGCACAACTACACTTGCGTTATATTGCATAGTAACTGAAATTTCATATTCATTGATGATTCACACGCAAGCACCGTACTTATCTCGCTGTACTAACGCTATTCCGCACGTTGGGAAAAACCCCAGGGCTGCTGCTCATGCATCGGTCCGTCATTAACCGAATATTAATGTGGCGCACCAATTTCGACTTCTTGCGTTCGCTGCTACTGGAGCTGTGATATTTTTTCGTTTATAATTTTTTTTTGCGTGTATGTATTTAGGAGGTTTTTCTTTGCGTTATGTTATTAAAAAAATTACAAATAAAGCTTTATTTCCATCTGTTTGGTGCGGTCATTTGTTCCGCAACGTCGTGACCGAATATTAATGTGGCTGACTGTATATATACATATATGTATAAGTGTACGAAACGTAATGGAAACTTTTTCTATGTAAATAAATATTTGTCGACTTCTGATGCTGATCTGAATGCTGAAGTTTTTGTAAAAACAATTTAAATGAATTGGAACAACTTGCATGGGCGGAGCTAGGAATTTTTCCTAGGCGGGGAGGGGAGCAGCTGATCAGCTGAATATATGTAGCAGTGGCGTATCGTGAATTTCAGGACTGAGGAAATATCTTTTTTGACATAAAAATAAACATACGTAAAATTCGGTTAAATACAGAACAGAAATAAAAATGAATTAAGAGAAACGAAATGTCTCATTTTTTTATAAATCAATTCAATTTTCCGGTTTTTGATAACCAAAATGTCTATTACATCGTCACGAAAAGATGGTCGTTTCCTAATGTTCGATAGTAATATCCCTTTTTATAGTCTTTTATTTAACTCGCTTTGTCAGTCTGTCTGTTTGTCTGCGGGGAATCTTGTAAACGATTTTTCACCTACTTCCTGATAAATTAAAAAAAATGTCCTTTTGCAGAAATGCTTGTTATAGATAACAATACAATATTATGCAACATCTAGGCTTCTAACTTTAAAATTAGACTCTCGGGGCGCCGAAAGCTCGAAATTTTGGAAAAAAATATTTCTTTTTTTCGGGCATGTGATTTATTGTTAGAAAGATCGCTATCTGTCGAGAACAAAACCATATTTTATTTCTTTATATGGACAGTAGTTCCTTATAGTTAAAAAGTCTTGGAGCCGGAAGTAATCAGAGCACTATTATCAGCAACGAAGAAGTGGTGCCACGTTGATTGTTATTTTGCGATAAAAAATGAAAGTAATTTGATGTTTGAAAAAATAAGACTATTCAAATAAACTTTATTTAGGTAGTTTTTTTTTGTTTCCTGTAGGATGGTATAGCGTAAAAGCAAAGAATGGTACAATTAGGTACGGGCTTTTTTTGTTTTTCGAATTTAGTGTTTTGTATATGTAAAATAACGTTCGAAAAAAATTAGACGTAAAAATATTACCGATCTGAAAAGATTCTTGACAGTCGGATGGAACTATGCCGACAATTTCAAATTGAGGCATGCGCAATCCATGAGCCATTATTACAGCATTTGTGGTTTTCCACTCCAACCTTAATTCCTCCGTTGTTTTCGAAACTGAAATATCACATCCGCGTTAGATAATTGTTTCGTACTATTGTTTTTTTAACTTACAAAGAAGATTGAGAACAGATGAAAAATTATTCAAATCTAATTAAATATAGTAATAAGTATATTATAAATAAATAAATAAAATAAACAAATAAATAAATAAAATAGACAAATAAATAAATAAAATAGACAAATAAATAAATAATTTAGGATTGTATTGGTTGAAGGAAGAGAAAAAGTAAAGTGAAAATTATGTAATGTAGGACGTAAAAGCTGCAGGTGAAAACAACATGTTCGGAAGGAGTCGTAAATTTACCACACAGTGATGAGGATGAAAATGTGAAAACGAAACAATATAAAACGGAAGCGAATAATATTAAAAGAGGAGATGGCGAGCCGGGAAAATGGTGGAACCCGAGACAATGACTCGGGAAAGCGTGCTACCACGAGGCGAGCGAAGACCGTATGCAGAAGGTAGGAAGAGTAAGGATTAAAGGAACAGAGGCGGAATACTACGGCATAGAGGAGGAATGGCTTTTCTCGAAAAGAATGTCGATATTGCGAGAAAAAAAACTTTCTAAAACGCCGGACGCCATTTTGAACGCGCCAAAGACTCTCACTTTTCTTATTACCTTCAACATCGTAATCCGACTTGAAATGAACAGAAAACACCTTAAATGAAACGAGTGATGGACAGCTTTTCGAACAGGATAGTGTTGACCCGCGTTCACTCATTTTTACCATTTTTTTAAAATTTCATCATTATTTTCGCGGTATAGAAACGACTGTTGATGAGTAAGTTTATTATGCCAAAAAGATTTCACGCTAATAAATTGAATATCCTTTAAGGATAACTGAATTCCACTTTTTGGCATAACGCTAGTATTAGTTTTTCGACAGCCATTGAGTAATTTCGCTCAAAGTTCAACTTATTTAAATGGGGTGACATGAATTGACTGGCGACATGTGCATATCACGAGGGACTCGAACTAATTTTTATATATATATATATTATATATACACCGTAGATTATATATTTCCCGGTTTAAAACGCATGCATTCAATTGTAACCTTAATTAAAGGAAGAACATGGATTTAGCTAAACAGTAATTACTGATTGCAACGAAAAAATCAAATTTATTCGCGGTGAGGAATAAAACGTGTTTTTTTTTTTGGAACTTCTTTGCCGTTTTTTTTTTTTTTTCTCCTAATCATAAATAACAAGATAATCAATACTATCACTTTTGTTCTAGCAATTTCTGTAGTCCGTATCTTGACACGATTTTTCAATTACCTCTTTTTTATCAAATTAACGAACGAAAATACTGAAGAATAATAAAAATAACGTTGTTGACATCACACGATCAACACTTAAATAAATGTATCATCATGTCTAATTTAATTCGACGTGTAAATGAAATAATAATAACAAAAATAACTGACTGTTATTTTCATTATTTAAAATCTTCACCTTTGTGTTTATAATTAAAGTAAAAATGATGCAGTTTTATTAATGATTACAAAATAAACATGTGAACTAGGAAAAACGAATGAACGAAATAACGCTAAAATGAACTAATTAATTTCATTAACAAAATAATAAATGCGTATTAGAGTTGTTTTTTGTTTTTCATTGAAATAATGATTATAAAATATATATAAAATATACGTCATTTGAATAAAGAAATAAAAATTTCCAATATGCATCTTGAATAATATTTAACGTTTGGGAACATGTTGAAATATCGACTTTTATTGAAATTTTTCCATCGGCACATTTTCATTGAACGGACTATAGTAAAATTTACTA